>OX421433.1:4805000-7205000 GCA_949126915.1 Musotima nitidalis
ATAGATATAGTTTTAATTCACAATCTTCAGATTACTATGTTGTGGTGCCATCTAGCATTGAGAATTTAAAGCTATTTGTGTTCACTCGGCTCGGCACTCGAACACTCGCTTCGTATACGAAATCTTATAACAATAGGTTCGCTATTAAAAGTTTTGCTGTTAACAAATTAGGATAGAAGTATATATTTGTTTATATACAATACAATTATGCGTCTTTGGTCTTTAGTAGAGTTTCTAGAGTAATTGCAAGTTTTACCACTAACTTGAAATACATGATATAATAATAATCCTAATACCATAAAAATGCTTCTCATCTAAAATGAATTTGACAACTGTAATTTGTATAGATTAGACTATAATGTATGACATGAACAGATAATGTCATTTTCATACAATTTTATCATAAGAAATTCAAATTAAAGTTGTCAAATTGACTAAAGGGAATATGTCCTGTCATCAAATACATAAATAAGATAATAATTGATTACATACTGATTAATGTTTTTGAAATATTTCTATGACATTCGGTACTTATAAGATGTTATTTTTATATGAATTGTCAATTCCTAATTCTGAACCATTCTAGGGGCTCTACTATAGATTTAAAAAAAGGTGGTAACGCTTAATGTTGATAAATTTAATGTGATGAAAAATGATTGAAACGCGTAATAAGCAATAAAAGTTATTAAATTAAATTCTATTATTTAGCTTATATTTAAATTTTTAGATAGTTGTTTTGATGTTCATGAGCAATGTTCAGTAAATAAACATACATGTTAGAATTCGTCCTTGAATGAATTCTTTTAGCAGAACGAAAAACCCGATAATTAACGCTTAAATTAAATAGCTAACAAGATGTCCTAGAAACGTAGCAGCTTTGGAAAATATTATACGCAACACAATTTGACGAAAGTAATGAATGGTGGTGTGCAATAATTCTAAATATCCATGAACTCAATATTCTAAATGAAGTCTCTATTATTATAATAATAAAATAATGTTCTGTATAATATTCGGTGTGTAGTTTACGCATAATGTTTGTATAGATAGTTACTATTTTTGCAATATTTCCTTGTAATTTTTCATTTACGAAATGATTTGTGTGATATTTTTGATGTCAAAAGTTTTCAGCTTTTAGTACCTACCTATAGTGTAACGATATTTCAAAATGGGATATACAATTTATCATAGAGCGATAAGGGTTCTATACGATCTAATTTCCACGAAACTGATTACAAGATTTTAAAAAAAAAAATTTTTCCGCATCATATAGATTTGTTTCATGTAAAAGACGTTATTATATATATATTTTAAGCATTTTTAAAAAAGTAAAAAACTAAGTTTGAAATCAATGTAACAAACACAAAAAATATAAATAAAAATATAATTTTCTGCGCAACAAATAGATTTGTTTCATATTAAAAAAAATTTTACGTCTTTTTAAAAAGAGTTCCATAATAAGTTGTGGCAATCAATCAATCAATCAATCAATCAATGTGGCAAAGATACAAATTTGCCTAAGGAAAGACTGATTATTAAACACTTTTATTAATGTATGTTTTATGTATTCTATCCAAACGAGATCCCTATAAGACCCTTATCACTCGCAATAGGTATAACTTAATATAGATAATGCGTTTTGTCAATAACCCATTGCGCAATTATCTTACTAATGAAGGTTAATTAAATAACCTATGCAATAAAGTATAATTGTAATAATTTATGTTAGAAATAAAGTTCAAATAAAAATTAAATTGTGCCTTAGTGATAAATCGTTAGCCATCATTTCGTTTCGGAATCACATAGCCGAAAATGGTTCCGTAATATTATATGGAAATCTCTCATATTTAAGGCGTATATTCGTTCAGAAATCGATGTCTCTAGCACTGTAAATTCAGCACTAAACTGTATAAAGAGATTTATACGAACGTTTTAACTGATAACTCCCTCTCTAAGTTATATTAACTAAAATAACGCAATAATATATAAACAATATTTTTTTTTATTGGATGTTGTATTTGATTATATTTACATAATTATATAAAATACGTAGAGCATTATGTGTATGTCGTAGCAATAAATATAAGTGTGGCAATAATGTCTAGTGCATTGCTTTTTTTTCATTAATTAATAAATCGAGTCGTATGGACCCTGTCCCGGTCTTTCGCTGTACACTCGCTTCAAAGTACGTACAATAAGTTCAAATTCTTAAAGTTATAATTATATATATATTTTATAATATTGCGAGTAATTAGTTACGTAGAACGAATTGTATTTATGTAGTGTTTATATAGTTTCTTTACGTCTCTAACACGCAACCATATTGTTAAATGTGCAAAATATTTTTTTTCACTGGCAAGCATTTTAAAAATAGGTCAATCAAAGGCGCTACTTTTTAACATCTTTTCTGTTTCAAATTGAACAGTTTTTCTTATGGAGGGTACACTGCCAATTATTGAAACAGTTTACTCCTAATAATTATCAACACTCAAATGCTGACCTATTTTTATTGCTCGTTAATATATTTCTACAGCTTGACAAGTTGCGTTATGGTGGCAACACTAAATGTCGGTCATAAACTTTAGGTCACTTTTGTTCATCGAGTACCAATCCTACCCATAGAGACGAAATAAAACGATATCTGTTTAAATATTATTATGTCAATTAAATAAAGAGCAGGATGCACGAAACTAAAAAACAAATAACACTTGTTTGAAAGTGAAAGGGCTTTTCCCAAACGCATCGTAGCGAGACAAAGCAATGAAATACTAACGTTTGAAAGCAAGAAGCACTTATGTGTTGACGGAATTCAGTTGCCTTATATTTCGCCTCTATAAAGTATGTGCTCGATGGTTTTATTGAATTTGTGTGTCGATTACTGCAGTTGTTAGCGTAAGATAAAGTGCCAAGAGTTGCAAATCCTCTCCTAAATGCAATTCCTAATCAATTAGCTTACCAAATGCATATTTCTTGTCTTCGAGTGTTGAAAACATTAATCCTGTGTATGTAATTCTCTGTTTAGGATACCTTTATATATTTTTAGTAAATTTAATTATTAACTTAGATAAATTGTGTTGTTTTGTTTATAAAAAACGTTATATTGGTGATTTTAAAATATTTTTTCTCGATACTATGTAGAAAAGAAAATATTTTTAATTACAATTTTAATAAAGGTATCCTAACATTCTGCAAAAAGTGAGATATATTGTATTTATAACGCAAACACATCTGTAAGAATTAATAGCTACTAACGTCACTCCAATTCCTAAATGAGCGACGTGCTATGCGATGCGACGCCTTGTGATCACTTCAGATATTACCCATCACCTCTGAGGTACGCGCGCCAACGTAGGACCAGATAAGGTCTCGTTGCAGCTTTAGTCGGTCATTCAGGACGAGGGGTTTATTATATTCAATTATTATGTTTTATAGTGGATGTTTTATTCTCTATTTAATAGCTTAATGGCGGTGGATGAAATGAACTACGCGGAAATAAAGAAAAAAAAGTATGTAAAAGTTTGCAACAAATTTAATTGCAACGAATATAAGTTTCGGCTAATCGATTGTTGATGTGTATAAATCAGTGTGTTTATTAAGAGGTGAAAATTTAATTCGTTTACGGGACGTCGGGCCTTAAGGGTAACGAACCGACATTATGTCATAACGAGTAAGTAGATGCGTGTACGTTAAAATAAGAGACAAACAAATTATAGTATAAAATTGTTTAACAGACGCCTAGAATGGGTGTTAGACGAAAATATTATTTTTCTTAGATCACATTATATTGTAATAAAATGGTAAAGTATAGTACGTGGTGGGGGCGGGCTGGCGAATCCGGCGTCGAGTTTAAAAAAAAAACGATATTTTTTTACGAGCAACGACGTCGCGCCGCGCCCGCTGTGAGACATAATTTGTTATGTTTAAGAGGAAATATTGTCTATTCCAAGGGTTGAATAACTACCAACACTTTTTTATATTACAATAATTATAGAAATTATTATTGATATTGGTTTTTTCTTTTCGTCAAAGCATCCCTTTAAATTCACTATCGTATCTCGACCATTTGTAGAATCTGCCTTGTGCTGATTTTAAAGGTAGGAAAGATGATTATTAAATCTTCAAAATAGAGATTTTACACAAAGTGCCAAGCCCTGGAAAGAAATTGCTCGAATGGTAAGCATAAGGAAGTAATTTTTATTTTTGTATCATATATTTGCTGGATATTGACCTGCGTAAAACAAGTTTCTGATGGTAGCTGATTAAGACAACTACAGCAAGATTATGTGTCAAAGGATGGATTAAGAGAATTGTAAAATCGCATCACAGTTACCCAATTTATATGAAACTTGACACATAGATAGTTCTTGATTAGGACATGACCTATTTGTGTCTAGTATTTAATCCTATAGGATCTCTAAAAACATGCATATTTCTAGAGATTACAGGATGGGACTCTTGCTGCGCTGCCCACTTTCTTTCAGATTCTTTACAAAGTTGCGGGTAGTACTAAATTATCAAACCATAGACAGCGTCCTGAGATATATTTGGCAGCCAGGTCTTTCAGCTTCTTGAAACATTTTTACTTCTGTTAATCTGCACTGGGCCCGCTTAAAGTATGACTAGATATTCATCCTTGTTCTTGGTTAATGAAGAGGTAAGGAGATTACAAGTGGGATGACAATGGGCTGAGATGTTTATAAAATAAACCCAATATGTGTAACATATATTAACAGTTTATTTTGCTAATTTCGAACGTGTTTCTTCTTCTTCTTCGTCTTGGCGGCGTGGAGCTCTATAAGATCATCGATTTCTTTGCTGTCGTCACCCAAACGCTTCTCTCCGCTAAAATTATTAACATCACAACATTAGACAACTTAATAAATACATACTAACTTAATTGATGATATTCAGAATTAGTATTTATTTGGTTAAGTTTAAAAATTATCTAGCATAACTTCACGCTAGCAAACTTGGTTCACCGCCGTGGCGGTGGCCCAAGCCAGCCGGCTAACTTTCAGATACCTCTCGCCGGCGAGTAGGTTATGCCGGGATGACCGTCTGACTTTGGCACAAAGTAACTATTAAATAAAAATTAGTTTAAAATTTGAATATTAGTTGTTAATTTTGCTCTTAGTAATAAATACTTCAATTTTATTGAAATAAAGACTATTATTATTTTGATTATTGCACTTTACTCTTTATCCATAACACAAGCCTAGATTTTGGGGTAGACGGGGATGCGTTATAAATTATCTATAGATTAACGAAATAAAATGAGTTTAAGTAAGCCTTCTTCATACCTCTTTACAGAAATGAGTTGCTTCTGCCCCGTTGTGGACAGTGCAGTTCCCCAGTCCAGGTCACTGCCTTTGATGCTGTACTGGGCCAAGTCTTCGCCCATCAGACGAGAAAGCTCTTTACGTTGTTTTCTATCCAGTTCCTGTTATATTAAAATAATGATTTACAGCGATTGAGCTAAAATTTTAAGACCTAATTACAAATGCTAACTAAATATTGTTTCTTCAATGTATTTCGTTAAAATCACGAAATCATTAACATTTACTGAATAATAAAAGATTTAGTTTAAAAATAGATGAATTCAATAATTTATTGAACAAATCGCATTTATGGGATTTGGTAATTTTTTTATAAATTATATTATTTTAGGACTTTAAAAATGTTTCAACACATTTCCATACATATTTCAATTAAATTTTTTAAATGAAACAAAAATCCAATTCTATTTCTTTCATAGTAAGACAACTACAAAAGACGCAGGCCACTCTTTTTTGATACTTTTTATAAATTTAAAGAAAGCATTACTATACCTTAGCCGCTTTAGTTAACTCCTCTTGTAAACTTTGCTTGACGGGCGCATCTTTACCAGAATCAGTCGTCATATCTTCAATACCGATTTCCTTGGCCACAGTGTCTTCTAGAACGGCATTGAGACTGCTGTTGATCTTTTTACACGCCTCGTAGAACTTGGCTAGTATTTGTGAACCGGGCAACCCTAGCTCGTTAGCTATGTCATCTACGTCTTTCATTTGAAAGCCGAGTGCTATGAATATCACCTGTGAACGTTATTTGTTTTATATGTAAGCCCTTAGCTTTATCATACTGACGGTTTAAGAGCGATTTCAATGCGGAGCAAATGTGCAGCGAAGACGTTGCGGCCGCGCAGCGAACACGTTGCGGTCGCGCAGCGAAAACGTTGCGGCCGCGCAGCGAACACGTTGCATGCGCTCCGCATTGCAAACACTCGTAAACTGTCAATATGTCAGTAAATGGCCCTAAGTCTGCATGGTCTTGGGAAGAATTAGTGAATGTCACTTAAACGTAAAGATAGAAGGAAATAATGTTGCTAGAGAAAACTCAGGTATTACGACTAGATGTATAAGATGGAACGGTCTCCCAGAAATTGTGAACAGCGCACCACGTCTAGGGACAGTGATGGAGACATACAAATTCAACTTAAGAAAACAAACAAACAAACTTGACTGTACAAATTGAATAGAGCAGTACTTCTTAAAAAAAACTTGACGTTTAAGAGTAAAGTCAATCAACACCTCGTGCCAATGACTAATAGTTCGACAATAATGGAGTCTGACATCCTCTCACAAACCAGGGTAAGAAGGATTTAGGTCAATCACCACCACGCGAACCTAACGTCTGCCTGTCACTATTAATCCAGTATTGAAAAGTGCGTGACGAGCTGCTGATATAAATATTTCAATGCTCAATAGGGTCTCGAACTTGTTCATTACAAGTTACATTACTAGTTCCTAAAGGAAGTAAATGTAAAACTGCAAAATTGAGTAAACTATGCCACAAGTTTTCTTTTATGTAGATGCATTGAGTGCTTAAATATTATTTTGTATTTCGACAACTGTCCTATAGAGAGAGCCAAACACCAAATCGAATACTCGATAATAAGTTATCGTATTTATGACAAAAAAAAACTTTAAACCATTTAACTGTCAAATTGACAAAATAGCATTTACGTCTAGTTCTTGAAAGATGTGCGATATAGTGATAATCAACAGCTTAGCGTGACTTCCAAAGCAAGGAAGCGCCCAATATAAATTGTCATAGAAATAGTCATTCAATCAAGAACTGACCTCTGTTAACGCTACTTATCTTCGGGGATCGTATCTGACTAGCTCTCTCGCAGTTATACCAATTGTAACACATGACAATGCTAGAAGCAGATTAATAAGACTGAACTATAGCACATGTTTTCTAGTTTTAAACTGTTTTTATAAGAGGGCCGTCTCGCCATGAATGAATTTGTTATCGTGCTTATTCCACGGTACGGAGAAATCTCACTTTTTGAACTGCATCGACTGCTGATAGTAGGCAGGACGTGGTCATAATGACGACTCAAATGAAAAAAAATGAGTATACCTGTTGCACTGCATCCAATTTAGCCTTGCATCGACAGTGAAAGACAATTTCCGACATTGGCTGCAGTAGGTCCGTGATGAGTCTATAGTCGGCTTGTTGTCGGCAGTACGCCTCGATACGAGACAGGTCGTGTCCTGAGAGATGCTGTTCTATAAGCTCTTTCGTTAACGCTGAAAATAACACATTATATTCTTAGTGGGAGTTTAGACCTGTACTTATGTCTCCTCATGACTCATGGTTTACAAGTTGCGTAGAACGCACGGTGCATGTTATTAATTATTATTATTTACGTTGACGTTGAGTTTGCCGACCGATATGGCGTGGAGGTCAGTATACCTTCACTTCATTTCACTCCAGAGGTCGTGGGTTTGATTCCTATACATGACAAATCTTTGTGTTCATGAACATGAATATTTGTTCTGGTCTGGGTGTTTTCCTATGTATATTAAGTATGTATTTACAAAAAAAGAAATATAAGTATATAATATAAGTATGTTTATCCGTTGTTTAGTATCCATAACACAAGTTCTTAATGATACTTATCTTGGAACTAAATAATTGATGTAATTGTCAGAAAATATTTATTATTATTATTATATACCTGGTGGCCGCGATCCCAACAGTGAGGGAACGAAGAATAAGTGGAGATGTGCATTTTCTTTGATCAGTATTTATAGACCACACCTCATTTTAGGTGCGACCTTCAGTTGTCGCTTTGACGTGACAACTGAAGGTCGTGCGTGCGAACTTTAAGTAACATACTTACGTATACTGTTTCCAGTAGGATATTATTCAGGTGATGCCAGCATAAAGTTTTACAGATCAGAAAGAACGAAAGTAAGTTACATAATTTTTTTTAAACAACACATTATGTGGCAACTCAAGTGCGCTTGTATAGTTAACTTAACTAATATATGACTTAGAACGTAAACACTATGACAAACGTAAGTGAATATAATTTTTATATTTTTTTTAACGATACTAACCTTTGTCATTACATATTTCGTGGCAAAATAAATATAAAAAAATTATACTTTTAAAAAATCATAACTTTTTCGTGTTTAAAAATAAACCACTTTTAAAATTTATAATATTGAAGTGTAAAAGGTAATCCACTAGCTTAACTACTTACCAGGTTTTTTGACCGAAACCCCATCGTTAACAATGGCAGTAAGCGCCAGTGAGGCTGGCAGTTTCCTAAACGACCTTGCGAGCAGTCTAGACAGACGCTTCCGGAAGTCGCCACTGTACGCCGATAGCCAAGTGTTGTCGTGTAATGCTCGCAGCATTATGCACGAATGTTCGCCTGTTAGCTCGTTCGCTTTTTGGCTGTGAGAGAAAGAATTTTCGTGATATTATTTGTGACAACAGTATAACAATTCTGTGTGAATGGTATATTATATCTAATCAACTAAGTAAAAGTTGCGGGAGACCGTTGGATCAGGGCTGCGCCCTGTCATCATATTCTCGCATTATCCCGGTTGCCCTATGCTTAAGCTTAGGGTCCAGGCTCTGCTCTCTGGTCTGACCAGATTTCAGTTATTACATAGAGCGACTGCCGTTTGACCCCCACCCGCCAGAGGGTTTCATCATCATATGGTAAAACCAGCTGTCAGGATATAAGAAGGCACCGACTTCTAAGTAAAGACTGCTTTCCGAGGCACAGAGCCAGCGATAATTACAAATATAACTTGGAAATGTCATATGTGACCATGGTTTAATTAAACTCTTGGAATTTAAAATATATGGGTCTCGATTCCGAGCTATCACTATGAAATAATGCTGATGAAAATTTGTTACAGCGTGTTTATGGCTGTAAGCGGTGTAAAGGACGCACGCGCAGCTTTATGCACTTTAAGTCAATGGCATTAAAGTTTACACAACAATCTGCTCTTCTGACTCAATTTGTAACTACATCACTCAATTTCACTTCTAGCATACTTCTAACTGCTTACAGCTCAGTTGCTTTAATGTCAGCTTAATGTTGCTTTCAGTTGAATTAATCTTACTTTCATGTTTCTTCGGCCATACTCAACATTCGCTTCCATACATTAGTATGACAACTAAAACCTCTTTGTGAATTGCTGAACGTACTTTTTGGACACTTTATGATTGTTGTTAAAGGTGTTCAATGTCTCTTTCATCATGGTAACATTACCATATTATATTTCATACATACTTACATACATAATGTCACGCCTCTTTCCCGTAGGGGCAGGCTGAGATCACATCCTTCCACTTGCTACGATCTTGGCACACACTCTTAGCTTCTCATTCACGCCCGTAGGTTTTGGGTACTTTGACTTGCCCTTTCTCTAAAATCTTCTCGATCTGGTCATGCTATGTCTTATGTGGTCTTCCCCACCAACACTTCGATTCTCTCGTCCATCATATTTTACTACTATTTATTTACTTTCATTCATCCTCTCAACATGACCAAACCATCTAAGCATACCTTTCTCAATTTTTGTCACTATATCTTCTTTTTCATCAGAATCGGCCCTTGTCACTTTATTCCTAATCCTATCACTGAATGTCACACCAAGAATACTTCTGAGTGCTCTCATCTCTACAGAATTAATTTTATTTTAACGTTTCTTCTGCTATAACATATTATAAGTATTTCATATTTATTTATTTAGGAAAATTTATTATTTTAGTTAATAATAAGTAAACTACATACATACAAACATACATACATAATGTCACACCTCTTTCCCGTAGGGGTAGGCAGAGATCACATCCGTCTACTTGCTTGGCACACACTTTTAGCTTCATTAACCTCCTCATACACGCCCGTCGGTTGAGGGTACTATAGACCTGCCCTTTCTCCAAAATTTTCTGAATTTGGTCATGGAAGGTCTTACGTAGTCTTCCCCTCCCAACACTTCCAATCACTTGTCCATCATAAATCACTATCGTTAGTCTACTTTCATTCATCCTCTCAAAATGACCAAACCATCTAAGCTTACCTTTCTCAATTCTTGTAAATCACACATTAACAGCCATCGGTGCCACACACAACTGAAAACCAAAATTTGGCGCTGAAAAACATAATTGCTTACCTCAAGTATACAGGAACATATTTCAAAGATTTCCAAAACTTCAGCAAGTCTTCAGTGAGCCCGAAACTCGTTCCCAAGTAGTCCAGATGCTCCGCTCTCATTTCCGTCAGTCGTTTGAGTAGAGTTGGTGGCTTAGTTCTGAAATAGCATCCAAAAATTATAACTATACTCATATTTCTTTTATTACATACATATTTGAGCCGTGTCATAGCGGCTCCTATAATTTTATTAAATATTTACAGCCTTACTAATAAAGATAAGCTCAGGTGTATATACCCGTTATACAGGTAATGCAAGCCATCGGGCTACCAATAAAAACATTTCTGACAAATCGGTTGTATACGTCTGTTTTAGCGTAGAAGAAAAATTACACAGGGCTTATTCACTCATGAACCGTAGTTTATCTATTGTGTAAGTGTATGACAGGTGTCCATTTTGGGTTCGTATCTTGGTTTTTAATATTTTTCGCTTTATATGGTTTATCAAATTTACTTAGATTAGCAATAGAGACCTTAAGTTACGAGCAATCGAAAAATATATAAAAGTTTCTCGTCAATTATAACGAATCAAAATTCAATATTATATTTTCCAATGACAATGTACAAAATAGTAGTACATAGTTGACTTGTCAAAAAAATATTTTTACATTTTTCTTAATTTTTTGGTTTGTAACTTTATTTGCCATTGTTTAAACATAAATTATAAAATGTATATGTAAACTAAAGCACTGAAAAATAAATAAAATAATTAGACATACACACCGAAAGTAACAATTATTGACAGCCGCCTGGCTCATAAACAAAACAAGGAAGGATGACGTTCGTTTTGAAGTCTCCCATACTAGGTTCGGGTGAACGTTCAACAATAATTTTATAAATTACTATGTAATATATCCAAAACAATAATAAATATTAATACAACGAGTTATTTGCATTCTTGATGTAGTTTTATCATTAAAATAGCATTATTTGCAGTTCCATGAACACATCAAACAATATGGTTTCTAAACGTAACGCAAAAATACTGCCAATGCTATGTTTAAACCATGTAAAGTAGACGTTTAACTATTCAGAGCTAATACAATGTTTATTGGTAGGGTCTTTGTGTAATTCGTGTATAACTTTACTCAAAGTTTATTCACTGGTTAACTATTCAATCGTTAAGTAGCGGTTTAAGCATTTTTTATTAGTAAGGCTGTTAGTGTACAATAAAGTGTTCCTTCATTCATTATATAAAATTAAATATCACTATATCAGGTTGGTGTCAGTCGCTCAGGTATACGTAGGTACAACGCGACTGTACTCGCGTCGACGCTAATGGACACATAACCAAATCGTGTGAAAGCTAGATGTGTTACCGGACAGTCGGCATCGGCTAACCGGCAACCGGTACATGTGAAAAGGCACAAAAAGTAAAGAGTAAGAGTTTGACTCTAACACAAATTGTTTATATAACATACCTGGGGACTATAGTCTCTGTATGCAGTGATTCCTTATGTCCATTCGTTTTTTCACCTTCTTCGTCCGAATTGTTTTCCTCATCAAGACAAGGTATATCTCCACTATAGTACGCTGCTAGCTGTTGCAAAGCACGTTTACCGTAGCCCATCTAAGAGTATTTATTACATTATTTATTGATTGATTCACCATCTATAGACACAAGCTAAAATATACACAAAAAAGGCCTCCTCAATATATTGTGCAGCCTGCTTTTACCGCCTTGACCACATCTTCCGTGTATTGATTAAGGTGGGGAGTGATGTGAGATCGAAAAAATTGGGCTTTTTCAATTTGATTGTTCTTTTGTCATCTTGTACGGAAAATATGAAAAAAAGAGACAAACATATAACACATGAGAACGTCTGGTTAAAAATAAAATAACTCGTTTAGTCTCACTCAATATTACATATGTAAAGTTGAGTCTTGTCTTTTTTTTTCGGTCATTTTACTTCTAAGCTATTAATCTCAAGTGTTTTTTAATTACTCCAGGTTATAAGTAGGTTAAATACCGAAGAGACTGTTTGTTTGTTCATGCCAATTTCTTTATTTATTATTTTTAATTGTATTTTATATGAGAGCACTCAGAAATATTCTTGGTGTGAAATTGAGTGATAGGATAAGGAATGAAGTGATAAGGGTTAAAGCTGGTGTAAAAGATATAGTGACAATAATTGAGAAAGGTATGCTTAGATGGTTTGGTCATGTTGAGAGGTTGAATAAAAGTAGATTAACGAAAGTGATTTATGATGGACAAGTGGATGGAAGTGTTGGGAGGGGAGGACCGCGTAAGCGCTTCCATGACCAATTACAAAAAATGTTAGAGAAAGGGCAGGTCAAAAGTACCCTAAACCGACGGGCGTGTATGAGGAGGTTAATGAGTGTGAATGAAGCTAAAAGTGTGTGCCAAGATGTGATCTCTGCCTACCCCTACGGGAAAGAGGCGTGACATTATGAATGTATTGTATGTATGTATGTATTTTATATGCAATCGAGGCACGAAATCATGCCATGCTAGGCTTCTGAAATTCAGCGACATCCATCTTCCCCTTAATGATTCATTGATAAGTGGTGTCATTTTGTGGAAATCCATTGTAAACAAATAAAGGTTGCGAATAGTTTTGCGACAACTCCCGTAACTGTAATGTCCTGAAAATCTTTAATATTATCGTTTCAGTTCACTGGCGGGAGAATAAACTTTGATGAATGTCTCGCCCTCAACTCAAGCGCATGCTCGTAAATGGGACCGTTAGTTTTTAAGTTGATAAGAGCTTTATTGAGCCAAGCTGGAAAAAAAATACAAATTTGTTTCACTTGCTTGCTTCTAACAATAATATAGCTTTAGTTTAAGCATACCCTTTGATAAGATGGATGAGTGGCTATCCTGACTATCCTAGCTCCGGATAGCTTGGGGAAGTCCTTATCTCCAAACTGTTCGCACACGTTCCATGGTATCAGGTCACCGGCTGCTTTTCGACCCCGTCCAAGACTGTCTTTCACGGATCTACGAATGGGAAATAATAGTTAGCAATATTTATAATCAAGATGGAATAACTTTATACTTTCGTTTAGTGTATGTAGTATAGATAAAATGTATGGACTATGTATTATATCATATTTAATCGAATGGACAAAATCTCAATATAAAAAATATTTCTGTATCCTTCGTGACTAATATCCGAAATAGCTGAACAGATTTTGAGGGGATTTTCTTTGAGAGACAGCTGATGGATCCCCACTTAAGCTACTTTTTACACTAAAAGGTTACAAAGTAGGTACAGTCAGCATCAAATAGTTTTGTTTTATTTTCTAATATTTGTGATTATTCGAACGTTAATGTGTAATAACAGCGGATTATTAACCGTGAAGTGTTTGTGAACGTATATGAGTGCTGGTATATAAGACAAAACAAGAAGAAAAGAAAATCAAATCTTAAAAAGTCCATGTGAGATATCAGTATAGTTCCACAGCTTTACCAAGAGCTTAAGGGGTTAAGGGGGGAGGGCGTACCATGTATCGTCTGTATCAACACTCATTCTCATTTTCTATGATTTAAATATATTACAATACAACAATATATATTACAGTACAATATGCCTACCCCTTTGGGAAACAGGCGTGTTTTATGTATATATGTATTATGTATATATCTCACTTTTCCGATATATTTCCCTCTAGACACATCTGTATGACGCATAGCACTTCGGGCATGGTAGTAGCGTTTGGCGGCGTGGGCGCGAGCAGCACGAATAGACAATGCGCCGGCGCATCCGCCAGCAACTGGATGTCGTTTGGACTGTTCTAGAACAAACAAGAAATTGTCAAGAGGCATGGGTTAAAAATGAGAACGGGTTTACAAAATAAGAAAAATAGTGACCTTTACAATGAAGCCAATGTTCTAAGTCACCGAGAAATGTGACAAATTAAATCATTATTTGCGAATACATAGGCACTTTGTTATATAGGTAGATAATATTATTTTGAAGTAGTGCCACTATGTTGTGCTGTCAAAAGCGTACAAATGTTATTATAGAAAGAATATAAAAGTTTATATCATTACTACATTATTACTAAAAACAATATGTAAAGAATTAAAAAAATATAAATTCGAAGGAAATTGAAAATTTTACCTGACGGTTAGTAAAATGCATTAGAAAACGCTACAATTTTGATTGCACTATTATAAAAAGCGGCTGAGCTGAAAATAATTTAAATATTTTAAGCGCTAACCAGTAAAAACCTCTTAGTAATGTCTGGAGGTTTTGATCAGAACTTTTAAGAGTTAATACACAAAGAGAATACATCATATCAGCCTTATAAAGTTCACTACTAAAAAGGCCTCCCTAGTAGATTATATTTGGGTATTTGCGGGTAGGTCATCACAGTTCCAGCCAGTACCAAAGAGAATTACAAGCATCTTAATTATATAGCATTGCTTACCTTATAATGACTGGCAACGTAAATAGCAACCAGTCTATGCAAGAATGCTTCAGCTGCCCGATGATAGCAAAACAGGGCATCTCTGTTGACCCTGAACAGTTCGCAGGCCGCAGGGGGCGGAGCGCCCACGCCCACCGAAGGGGGCGGGGCCTCCAAGCAAAGTAGGGAGTTTAGCCAGGATTCTATTGCATCGCCAGAGCGGTATCGAATTGGTTCTTCTAGTTTTATCTGAAAGAGATCAACCATAGAATTTTTGTGATTGAATTTCGATTTTTTATTTTGAAAAATAGATTTTTTAAGGGAATTTCCATATGTGACTTACCCCTTAAAGGGGTTTATATAATGCGGTGGTATATGTCAACTGGTGTTCTTTATGAGTGGTAAAGGTTTACGCACAGTAGACTATTGTGGGTGAGTGTCATGTAAACACTGCCGCTACAAGGGAACGACGGTCTTTACTTCTGTATAACTTTAAGTATCTACTAGAGTACCATCTCTTCACAGGAACTTTCCTGTCATACCGTTCTCATATTTGCAATGACTTCTTAATAGCTCAGCTTACTTGCGTTTCCATTAGACCATGGTGTATCACGTACGATTTTTTCTGCGTGATGCCGTTGCCTGGCTGATTTTGGCTTATATCGGGTGATAAACTGTAAAGAGTTAATGTAAACTTACCAAAGGCGGTGCATTGTGTTTGTTCTGAAGTTGCGAGAACAGTTTAAGCGACAATGCGCGGCCCGTGCCTTCATAGCCCGACACTGTGGATGACAGGAGCGCTAGTGGCGCCTTCTGTGCCGCGGCCGACACGTGAACTAACGGAATGGCCGCCGCCTCGTCTACTAGCACTAAGTCTGCTGCCGCTAGAAGGGAGTGGTCGTTTGGGGTAATGTACTGAAAGGATGAAGAATTTAGATATAGATTACTGTTACATAGTTCTTTTTCAATATTTAACAACGCATTTATCTGAGATGAGAAAATACTGTTATGGCGAATACTACTTTTTGTTTTTAGAAGAGAGATCTTTAGTTTCGTATGGTAAGTGGACCTAACTCCCTGGAATGTCTTTATTGAATTTGGGTGCATGGGATAGGAAACTGTTATCTATATGACTTGCTTTGGACGTTAAAAATTAATTTACTCAAATTAAAATACAAAGATTGTGTTTTGTAATATGTACCACTTACTATGTATTATTGTCGCCGAAAATCCAGATTTTCACATGAAAGTCAAAATATACTTCTACTTTAAGTCATAGCAACTTAGAAACAAGACCTTCTAAATGTTTCAGGTAGAGTCAAAGTCAACACCATTTTAAGTTAGGCTCTATAGAGCTCTTGTGAAAGTTAAGCTTAAAAACTAACGCGCCAATTCACTGCAGGCGGGAGCTTGATCGTAAAAGAACGGACAAGAAAATCGTCAAGGTTGGTTTTATTCTCTCGCCAGTAAAATATATTGATGAAGAATTAATAAATCAAATTACTCTTGTTTATATTTAATAATTACTTATGACGGACAATCCCCTCCCCCTTTAGAATCACGACAGGCTGGCTAACAGATCCCCCCTTTAAGAGTATCCGACAGAATGACAAATCTTGAGAAAAAAACCACAACAGACAGATAAATTGACAAATTCTGACAAAGAATCCATTTTCTTTTATTTCCTGATTATTACCGTTTATAACTCTTTCATTGTCGTCACGAAGAAAAATTATGGAATTTTTATTTTGTGTATAAAAATTTAACGAATCTAAAAGACCCTGTCGATCTTAAAGACAATAAAGTATATTTTATTTTATTTGATTTTACTCGACTGACCTGTACAGTTTGCCTGGAATTCCTCGCGATATTAATCCTCACTATAGCCTTCTTAAAATCCGGGTTGGTAGACCGGACTATATTGTAGTCAATATGCTCCTGGTACAAGCAAGCATCGAGGCCTTTGAGCACGAACTCGAAGAGTGTTATAAGATTCTCTGGATGAGGAGATGTGACGTATATATTCACATATCCTAGTGCCACAGCCGCTGAAACCGCCAGGCCTAGGCAGGCGGACTTGCCGCGGCCTCTGGCGGCTGTAAGGCAGTGTGGAGGCCTGGATAGTAAAATATTACTTGTTAATATACAGACGTAAGACATATAAGTCTTTATGATTAAAAACTTTTTGCTATGTTCTGTTATCATAATAATCACTTCAGAACCGGCCACTACTGAACATAGGCCTCTCCGTAAGCTTGCACTGTGATCGTTTGGCGGCCTATATCCCACGTGATTCTGTGGCATTAATCGGGTCGTCCATTTATTTTAATTAATCCCAATGACTATTGACGACCGATGTGGCGTGGTGGCGAGAATACCCTCTATTCTATTTTATAACATAATAACCACATGATACTCTATTTTATAAATGTATTTCATTTCACTTCTTACAGGTAACATCCTTCTCTTCTTCATATATATTTATTTATAAAGTAAAGTCCTTTACTTTAATAAATATATTTTTAACAATTACACCTATTATTTAGTTCCAAGATAAGTTAATATACATAATAAAAAGTAAATTTATACTTAATATACACAGGAAAACACCCAGACCAGAACAAATATTCATGCTCATGCATACAAAGATTTATCCTGTGTGGAAATCGAACCCACGATCTTGGAGCGAAGTGCAGGTATACTCGCTACCACGCTATATAGGTCGTCCTCTATATAACCTGTATAATTGAAATAAATAATAATAACAAACTGTAATAAACCTGGATTGTTTGTCGGCGAGCGTGTTGATAAGCGCCAACAAAGCAGTGGCCTGATCGTAGGTGCGACAGAGAGCGACGAGCGGTCCTGCTGGCGGCGAGTCAGAGAGTGACGACACTAATTCTGTCAGCTTCGGGTTCACTCGCTGTAAAGTAAGAACTTATATATTGTTTTCATCTATTTACAAGATCAGACATTGTAAGTTCACCACGTTTTATAATTCTCAAAATTCTCAAATACTTTACAGTCATGGCTCACGGAAAGACTAAGATACAAGGTCTCCATAGAACGTGTTACAAGTTACGGTATAAAATAGTTTAATAAACCGCGATTTAAATCCGTAAAAGTGTTTCATTTACAAGAAATTTTATTTTTGTTTATATATATATATATATATATGTCACCGTAAAATTGTAAATAACGTTAAATTATAATCTATCCCGCGATATTGTAATCTGTCGAAAAATTGTGATCCGTAACAAACTGCTCACAATTTAACGCATTATTTTTCGATAGATTATAATCTATCGAAGACAAACCGTCAGATTGTAAAATGGCATGCGACAGAACGCACCTCGCGCTCTGATTGGTTGAACTTCATGTTCCCCGCTCAGCCGCCCGTCGTCGCCATCTTCGGTGGTTATTATTAGTCAAATTCATTTGTTGTGAAATGTAAACAAACAGTGTTTTGGTGATTTAAAACAGATTTCGTGTTAATAATAATAACGCATTGTAATATTTATTATAGTTGTAGGGAGGGGTATCCCTAGTTACACCAAAAGAAAATTGACAAATTATCACTTCCCAAATATTGTTTTGTAAAATTTCATTTGCCAAATTATTACTTGGCAAATAAACTCTTCACAAATAATTGTATCGTAAACGTAATGCTTTCCAAGTGAACGTTTCGACAATAACTCAGTTAGTATTACATATTTTACGCAAAATAAAATAAGCCAAATAATTCGTCTCGAAACTTTTCAAATAACCATTTCTATTTGCATCTTTACTATTAATACTAATCTACAAATATTGGCCATACATAAATCAACAGTAGTATTTTCTGCCGCTTCGCCGGCCGCTACCGCGGCACGCTCGCTTCGCTCGCTCGGCTCGCGCGCTTTGTGGTCACTGTTCTAACCTAACCTAACCAATATGTATCTAAGCCTCACTCATCATCATCACGTTAATTTAAAATTATGAACACATATTAAACAAACATTCCTTATACTATTTTATTTTTAGTATATATTTGGTATTAATATCTTAGTTTGTGATTATTTAAAATAATAAACGTAAAACTTTATGTCCAAACAAATCATTTGATTAAATGTAATTTGTCTAAAGTTTGTTTGCCGTAATAAATTACTTGTTAAAAAACCTAATGCCATAATGTCATTATCCGTAGTAATATACTGCCGAGTAAAAATTTGACCAAATGAAAATTTGCGTACTAAAATAATTCGCAACGTTGCATTGGTGTAAAAAAAGTTTGCTAAAATTTGTTTGGATTATAAATTTTTGTCAAAATAGTTTTGGCAAAACGGCAGGATCCCTGTAGGGAGTGTTAACGGACCTGTGATCACCTAAAGAAGTGCAGTTAAATAATAAATAAGAGTTAGTCACCGAACATAACCTAATTTGTGTTTTTGTGTAAAATGTTTTACGTTTTAATTTATATTTAATTTGTGTTCGAAGAGATGTGTTACAATTATTTTAATTAAAAAAAATGCTTATTATATTTGCATTTTATTTTTTTTACTGATATCTATGTTTGATTCCTAACTCTTCCAGCCAGTCAAGTTGCCATCAAGACCAGCCAATCATGGACAGGCTTTAAACAGTTGACAATTTAACGAGCGACAGATTGTGATTTAACGGTTTGTCTTCGATAGATTATAATCTATCGAAAAATAATGCGTTAAATTGTGAGCAGTTTGTTACGGATCACAATTTTTCGACAGATTACAATATCGCGGGATAGATTATAATTTAACGTTATTTACAATTTTACGGTGACATATACACAGTTTGATGTGGTAATACAAAATTAACTAAAGGTGAGTATAGACTACAACATTTACTCGTAACAGAACAACGAGCCGCTCTATGATATGTATATTCTAGTGTATCATCCTTTTACGAACTTAACGTCGAGCACGCTCGCCACTTTGTTATAAACCAACGAGCGTATTGGTGTAACACTTCGTCGAGCCACGAGAGCGGGCGATGCGCGGTTGCGGTAACATAACGCCGAGCATTCGCAGGAACGTTACATTACATGGAAATGCTTTGGACACTGAGCCTTTGCCTGTATTTTACCATTCATAATAACGTTACATTACAAAGAAATGCTCCAGAAAATGTTGTAGTCTATACCCACCTTAAGGTATATCATTTTTAGTAAAACAACATATCATGATCAAGTCACCAGGAAAACAGTGGATGGATTAATCAATGTGGAAAGAAGGCAGGTCAGCGATGGACTTCTTATTGCTGAGATTATCATAATAAACATATCACGTGATATATGAATCACAGTATATTTATTATCAGACGGCAGTCGCTTTATGGGATAACTGAAATTCAGCCAAATCTGGTTGGACCAGTGCGCTGACCCTGGGCCCTAAGCTTAATTCTAGGGCTACTGGGATACTGCTAAGATGATGATTAAATATTTCGAGGGTTCCATGCTCAAACCAGATAAGTGACAAAATTTGCGTTTTTGGGCTTAAAGCAGTACTTATAAGAATTTATCGGTTAATTAAAAAAAAATTAACTTAAAAGGTTTACTTATTGGATTATGAAGTCCTCAGTTTTCAGTCTTCTTTTCTGAAATCGACTTATTTGATAATATCACAAGAATAAGCGGCAGAAATTATGTATCTGATGTTGTCACTTATCGGGTTTGTGCACGGAAGAGAGGCATATTATACGCCCACATTTCGCCAATTATATTGTTGGTCCCAAGTAATAGGTGGCGAGCGCGAACTTGCAGGTGCGGTTGACTTTGGCTCCTCAGATCTTAGTAGGATCCCTATACACTTATTTTTTATTTATAGAAGAGGTTGATTATAAGAGAGGCAATGCGGAGTACTGACACACAGGTTATGATGACGTAATGCAGTCTAAAAAAAATGTAAACATTTAAGAAGTCACTTACTTCAGGCGCAGCATCAACCGGTTCCACTTGTGCTGTCTTTGAAGAAATAGGAAGAACTGTTAACGAATCATCCAGGATCAGACATCTTGGATTATCGGTCAAAGACAGCAGAAAGCGCTCGTTAAAGCGGTTCACTACTGTATTGTGGGCTTCTGTTTTAAACCTGTTAAACGATAATAATTTTAGAGAGAAAAATTTACAAATAGGTTTTTATTCTTAACCCAAGTACAGTCACCGTCATAAAGATCGACACACGTCTCTTTTGTGAACAGCGTTGGGGAGTATTCCGATAGGTATGGCGCTTCGGGTGCTACCAACTATTAGACGCTGACTGTACGTATGAACAAAATAAAATTGGTGAGCACTAACATTGAACTCTTAGTACGCATGTGCAATGCAAACACAACGTTTGATGTTTGTTAGTTGTACAACTAATTGTGTTTGTCAAATATATTCGAGGTTATCCTATTTGGTTGATCTGTGCGTGGAATTTTAAATCTTCTTTTTTCCAAATATCCGGCAGATTAAATAGCATGGATGAAATTTGATTTTATCACTTGTACAAAAGCATATGTAATCACGATTGGTATAGGTGGCCTTTTGCTACTTTCAGAGAGCTTCTTTATAGAGCTTAAGATAGATTGTAACAAGTGCTATATAAGCCTATATGAGTTCAGTACATTTACAACATGCCTAGCCAATCTGTAAGGCAGCATATTTTTCAATCTGTATTTATAGACTTCGTTTTTTCTCTGATATTTTTTTCTCTTCACAAATATAATTGAGGATTAGCTGATTGGTGGAGTAAGAGTACTGTATTCACATGGTGGACCTGAATCCCTTCTGAGAGGGTCCAATCTCAGTAGTGGGACATCAATAGGCTTCATATTCTATAAAATACATGATTTATTATTATTATATTAGATGATGACACAAAGAGCATGGCAAGTTTGAGTTTAGCAGCGAGGAGGACAATATACATCATTAAACTTATAAAAAAGGTTGACTCTTACCTTGAATGAACATCCATCGTAATTGAATGTAGCTGTCGTAATGAGTCCATTGTTTTCAGCAGGAATATGATGAGTCCACCACCTTCCACAGTTTCGACAGTGCGGGCCATCAAGTTTGGTGTTAGGGCTTCAAAGTCCTACAGCAAAAGGATATAAATATATTCTTTATGAAAATCAAATATTATATCAGTCTAGTTTATAACTGACCAAAGGGTCACAGTGGTTAAGTTTTTTTTTCCTCCCAGCCCAGTGAGAGTATAAGTTATTAACTTATTGTGTATCTTAATTCTTGAGGGATATTGCTTATATTAAATGTAGATATGGGATTAAAGCATAAAGTACGTTACCATTTTGCGAATTTCTTTTTGTCGCTAAACTGGTTCTAGAATGGATTTATACTCACCCAGAATACAAAAGCAATAAACAAAATTTACATCATGAGGTATGCAATGTTTAAAGAATATAATAAGGCACTAGTTAACTGCTACTGCATCACGAAGGTCGCATGCATTGAGTCCGACTTTGTGGTAAAAAACAGCAATGTATTAATTACCTGAAGGACACAAACACCATAGGTCTGACCGAGCATAGCGTGACTTTCGGAGTAGTATCTCCCGTGTATTGTCGTGGCGACTCTGAATGCATCAAAAAGAGATTCTTCAGAGGCCTCCAGTTTCCCTGCTGCTATTTTCTTCGCCCGTTTTCTTCCATGACTAAAAAAGAAAAATACTTACATTACAAGGACATCACTAACAATCTCTACTAAACATTATTATTTTGGTAAATACATATCATACAGAGAAATCTCCCAAACCTTTCCAAGGACATCAAATCTACAACTTCTGGAGCAAAAACAACAATTTGAAAAATTATTAAATATAAAAAACGTCCACATACTTCGCAATATTTCTGGGTACAACTATACTGACTGGTGAGCGATCCGCCAGTTGAGAGCAAAGCCTACAATAAGATTTTAAAACTAGTATGGAACAGGCCATTGACTTAGTCATTGGAGACCATTTATAGCACCCCAACAGAACAAAATACCTAAGAATTTGAATTATTTACTAGTGGTTTTGTATGAGACACAAGAAATAATAAGGTTCCCATCAAAAACAATACTTGTCAAAAAAACCAAGTCACCAAGTCCGCCATCGCATGAAAACATGTGTAAATTAAATTATTTAGTGCGTAGGCCAAGTCAAAATATTAATATAAAACATAAAAGATTTTTAATATTGATATGCGTCACTATATGATGCTTTTAATTATTACGTAACAACTTAAGACAGAAAGTCGCTTAAGTAGAGACTAAATAAATTAATAACCGACTTGGTATTACATGGATCTCACAACTTTTTACCATAGAACAACTGAGTTGCAAGACTTGGTTTTATTGACAAATATTGTTTTTGATGGGATCTCATTTCTTTTTGTATTTTGTAGACAGTTCTACTTTTTTCCTTTTCTCCTTATTGTATATATATGTTTATGTATCTAGAAAACTGGACCGAAATTGAAAAATTTTACTTGACTTGCCCCCTGCCGTGCCCCCAAATATTTTAGTTTTCCCTTGATTCATACACCAAACACTACTTATATTCCAAATTTGAAGCTTCTAGGTCTGCTAGAAGTGCTTTAGAATTTTGATGATCGGTGAGTCAGTGAGTGACAAAATTAAGAAACTTTGACCCGTTATTCTTAAACTACTGGTTCAAATTGAATGAAATTTGAAATATACTGTGTCTTTACAATGCCTGTATGGTTACTGAAAATTCAGTCTTCTATTTTTATATACAACGAAGTTACAGGGGGTCGAAAATGGCCTGAATTGCTTCGAGAAAAGGATGGTACAACCGTGCTGCTTTTTTGCTATATTATATGGAAAAAAACAGATGCATTTAAAGTGCTAGTGAATAGCATATACTCTTAATTGCTTATTTTCTATCCACTGATGTAACTTACTTGCTGATTGCTTCATCTTTATTTTTGTAGCACCATAAGACAGTTGGTCTTGCCTTCACAGTTGATTTCACCAACATGTCATATAAAATTGGCACCTGTTGAAAAATTTTTATATTTATAGGCTATACTTTTATATTTATAGGCTGTACTTTTAATGATGACAGGTCTGATGACAAATTCCATACAGTAGACCCCCGGTAATTTGCTGAGCATTATGCAGGGCAGTGTCGTTTATCAGTGGTTTTACGGAGACGCTTTCTATACACGTAGGTATGCAATAGTAAAAGATGATGATAGGTTGAAAAAACTATGTAACAATCCAATATACACTAACGAACCATACTGCGGAAAAATCCAATGTAAAACCATGCTAAGTTAGGTTAAATTATTTTTCATCATTGCTTGCTACTTGAATAAAATATCTTACAACTAAAATTGTGCATTTGAATTGTGCGAGTATTGTTTGTTCATCATTTCAGCCTATTAACATCCCCCTAATGGGTTCTGCAGCACTCTTATTAATCAAGGTGGGAGGGATTCAGGTAATATTCAAGCAGACCTGTTGCTCATTAATTTAAACTTCATCATAGGTGCTCATTATTGTTTTGACTAGTAATATTTAATTTACCACAAGCAGTTATTGTTGAGCTAGTCTATTTCGGGGTTCCATTACATAATAATTTGTATGCTATACATGAAGTTGAGTAAAGGGTATTCAGGCCTCCACTGATTTGATTTAGATACTGAAATTTAATTTACTTACTTGATCTCTGCTCTTGTCTCCAACAAGTAAAAACATGGTTCTATGTCCCAATTTAACACCATTTTCAATCATAACTCTTATGCGGTTATCTATCTTCTTCTTTACCATTTTGAAGAATTAATTTATACTGATAGAATTAATCAACACAACAGTATTTTCCTTCTGATGATTGTTTCTCTAACCTAAAAGAAGCGTGTCAGTGTCACATGAGGTATGTTTTGTTTAGGTCGTTGACATGACAGTGACAGCACTAAATTCGTTTATAAGCCATGTAAATTTTCATAGCGTTGAAACTTTACTTTTGGTCAGGGGCAGGTAGGTCTATAAACTTATTTAATCAATATACTTAACTTGTTTATTTTGTTCGTTGCACTACTTTTGAGAATTCTTTAACATATTAAAATTGGTACTTAGTTTTAACTACGATAGTTGAAGCATTCGTGAAACGGGGCTTCGAGTCATCCCCGTACATTTTCATTCGATTGTAAATATTAATAGAATTGCAGTAGGCGAAGCGCTCGTAGCTCCGCAGTGCTCGGTGGTCGGAAAAGATCACCGAAGTACAGCTGAGTTTACTGAGATCAGTCCTTGGACCGTTTGTGTGGCATTTAATATAGAGTGCTTCCGTGCTTCAGAAGACACGTTTAACCGTTGGTCCCGGTATCACTAAATGTAGTAGTCGTTAAGCCATGCTTGAAAAATTCTAACAGCAAGACGCCACGCACCTGCCTCCGCCAACCGCACTGGGTCAGCGTGGTGTAGTGTGACCCAATACCCTCGCACCTTGGTATATGAGAGAAAGCTCGTGCTCAGTAGTCGGACGTTAATGAGCTGAGATGGTGAGTAGTCGGATGCCACTTGGATAGATAAGTGTAATATGCGTAACAATTAACAAATAACTTATTTACAATAATAAGTTAAACTTGTGAACGATAAACAATTTTTTTTATAATTGTAGTTCAGTGCACAATTTTTACAACATTCAAACCTGCTAAGACAAATTCTTGCTCCATTTCACTTGTGGAACATAGTGATTAAAGGGTAACAAATACAATACAACTATGTGTTTATTCTATTCAACTAGGTGATATAAAAAAACTACAAAATTATGCATTGTCAGCATCATCAAATAATTTTACAAGTAGCATTTAGTATAGAGTACTATTTTCTTTAACCATCATTGAGCTGAGTAATGCGATGGCCTTACTAAGACCATACGGGCCAACTTCTGCTCTCCCTCACTGCCTCCAAGAAACATAGATGGCTCGTTAGCTTACCAAGCACGTGAGAAGGCAAACAAATTAGCTGGCCGGCTTTTTTGCGGAAAATTCACGTATCGTCGGTTAGTTTACCTCATTCCTTTTCGACGTGCTTTTCAATTTTAATGTGCCATACATTAAAATTAAAAAGAATGTCGGCAGCTCCACGTCGGTAAAGTTTGTCGTTATGCTATCAAATAACATATTATATTAAGGAATTGTTCTTCATTCATACTTCACCCGCATCCATTTTTTTAAGAACATATCGCTCATTAATTATACCATTAATGAATATTATTCTTTCTCTATGTTTAGTACATTATTTGTTTAAAAATGTACTAATGCTATGGTTTCACTAGTTGCTTCATAGCAAGAGAACAGCTTCAATCAGAACTGAAAGATGATTACCAAATTAAATATAATATGCGCACAAAAAATAACGACATCCAATCATAATGTCTGATTTAAATAGAATATTAGAACATAGGTTTTCAGCTTAATTCATTTTGTGATCTATTACATTGCTTCTTAAAAGAAGGAATTATGTTCATGTTCGAAAAGTTAGTACCGACTACCTATCTATCATTTTGGTAGATTACATACTGTGTGCTAGATAGATTGTACAATTGTTAATATTTTTTTACATGTTTCTGAACGTAATATATATTTTTTTAAATATCCAGTCAAATGTCACTATTGTCAAGCATCAAAGCAAAAGCAAGCATTCAATCAATCAAGCCAGAAATTCTATTCTGAAAAATTGCTTTGCTTTGCGGTATTTTTGGAATAGTTAACATTTACTATTTTATAAGCAGTTTCGCTACTTCAGCAATGCAAAGTAAACGTTATATATATGTTTAACATAAAACAGTTTAGCAATTTCATTGATAAAATCAAAATAAGCGGGTGGTGGTATCAAGCGTACTAAAATGGCAAAATCACAAATAAATATCAAATCTAGTTCGTATTCAAAGGATAAGGAAGTGTTTCTAAAGGATTTGAAGCAATTTAATGAGTCCAAAAAGTAAGTTATTATCAAAGAGATTTAATATAGTAATAGAGCGGCTATTAGAGACTTTTCCATACAAAAAATTTGAGCTGGCGCGGAAGTAGCGCTATCTAACGTTGAAAAGCAAAACAGCATATTAAAAACAATTAGAATAAGTTTTACCTACTCCACGGTAGGCGTCGCTTTGCAGTAGGGATGTTCTAAACTAAATTAATTTCATTTTATCCTTATCAGTCACCCTTAATAATTAACTTCCACAATAGAAAATACTAATGAATTCTCTCTATTAGGCATAACTATAGATAGTAACTAAAAACCTTCGATAAAAAAATATCCAGATTCTCCTATGCCCTTCAATAAATTAAAAGAACAACAGATTTGCAAACAGCTTTAACTACATACTATGCCTATGCATATGCAAGGTTTAGTTACGGGATTATTTTGTGGGGAAGTAGTACTGACACACCTTCTATTTTTATTCTTCAAATGAAATAATTTGAACTTTGGCAAACATATAACATAGTATAAGTTAAAGTTATAATAAATTTATTTGAATATGTGATATGACAATTTAAAAAAAAAAATGTAAAAATATAAATAAATAAATAAAAAATAACCGTCTGTGAAACGTTATGGAGTGCAATAAACATTGATTTGATAGTTTTACTATTATAGTGTATAACAGTCCCCTAACGCAATTATTATTGAATCAGAATATTCCTACTTATATCAAACTTATACTTACAATTTAAAAATATTATTTATTACATTAATCGTTAAATAAAACGACATCACTTGAACATCACTAAATCATCTACTTCCGCATCGACAACTGTGGCGAGATCCTAAAAGTAGTGCTTTTGCTTCTCACCGCTAGAGGTCGGCAAAGGGCATAAGTAATGTTCTAGAACAATTTATTGAAAATTATTATATAGTCTGATTATTGAGTAAATATAAAAAATACTTACGAAAATAAACTGTAATCACGTTCAGCCTTTTTACCATAACGGGATTTGCAATGTCGCAGTACGCAATTTGGCATATTTTCGATAAAATTTGTCAAATCTGTTCCCGCACAAACACGACTACACTAGAGGGCGCATAAAATCATACTGAGCGACTTTTTACCACTTGGTAATAAGTTGTGGATTACAGTTTTGATCTCAATGTCCTGTCTATAGTAATAGTTAAATGTCTTTGGTTATTATGAATGTTTTATTCTCTAAAAACTTTGCGTAAATTTTGAGTTTTTTGGTAATAAAGAAAATATGTTGGGCCTACTGAAGTTCAAAAATTTTATGTTAGTGTTTGCTTATGACTTATTGGGAATATGCTAAACATGTAACGTTTAATATTTTTATTTTATTTCTACATTATAATTTTATTATGGTTCTATGGCGCTTTCATTCTGTTCATAGGTTGTTTAACTATCAAAGAACTAACATGAACTGCATCATATCTTTAAAACAATAAGAGTACAGTATGGCAATGTAACATGCACAAAGTGTATGAAATCGATAGTAGGACCAAAGAAGATATAAATATGAGTCCACTTTGAACACTCAATTTGAATAAAAAATTCAAATGAAACCTTTAATTAGGTCTAATTAAAACATACAGCTTGAAATGCGTGAAACAATTCAAAACATACATAATTAAAATTTAAAAAAATAATTTTATGATCTGGGTACATAATGTCCCAACTAAACCTTTTTTTTTTTCCACCTTTAACTCTGTAAATGTTTATCAAGGACAGGAATGATTATGAATTTTTCCATAATTTTGGTTAAAACTATTTAAAATATTTTTTTGTTGCAGTATACCGTTTAAGCCTCCTATTGTAAATGGGATAGAGATAGACCTCTATCATCTCTACTCACTGGTCATACAGAGAGGAGGAATAAGCAAGGTAAATAAATATAAGAAAATTATTGGATTTGATTAAATTCTGCACTCATAATATCGACATACATACAAAATATCACGCCTGTTTCCCCGAAGAGGTAGGCAGAGGCATATTATATGCCCTCAATTCGCCAATTATATTGTTGGTCCCATGTAACAGGTGGCAGGTTTGCTACTCCACATAGAAACTTCTCAGGAACTTTTGCATTCGCCAGAGTCTCATCTGTTGTTAGGTAGGTGCACTACTTGCAGGTGCCTTAAATCTTGATAGAATCCCTATACACCTTAGCAACTATGATTGAATATTAAATCAGCAGTTCATAATAATATTCTTGTAAAATCTATAATATTTTTTTATGTACCTGCTACCATTGTAAGTAATAATGATATAATTATGAAGTCTTTATTTGTTTAACATTTTACAATTGTGATTTGAAAATGTTAAACAAATAAAGACTTCATAGTAAATAATAAAGACCTGTTTCCCCTGCGGTAAGTAGAGTAATTCTATACATCCACACTTCACCAATTGTTTTGTTCGTTCCACATAATAGGTGATGAGCCTATTTCCGCTTATCGGGAACTTGCATATTAAAAATAATATTTATTTAATGAATTATAGAATATTAAAATTTAATTTAAACTTATATTACAAAATGCCTATTTTTGTCTGTCTTATGACAAAGACTTTACCACATGACATTCTACAACCAGGCTGTACTAAAATTATTGTATATTTTTTCCAGGTCAATCAATATGATACTTGGGAATCCTTTTTAAGACCATTGAGATTGCCACATCCATGTGTTAATGGATCAACATTACTTCGTAGGCTATATGGCACACATTTGGAAAAGTAAGTACTACTAACCATCCCTTACTTAACACATGCATAGATAATAATTATTGTCTGCTTGATCAATCTATCTAATTTACAACTCTAAGTTTCAAAATGTTATCAGTTCATTACAATGATTGTACTAAGAATTTATGGAGTAATAAAATGTTGAACAAGTTACACTCTAGTAAAATACGTAAATAGAAGTCTAGACATTGTCTTTTCAATACTTATATTAAATAAGTACCTACATATTACATATTTTGTCCTTATTATTAACCTGAAGTAATCTCAATTTATTTACCACCTTGAGGAAGGCAATTTGAACTGTTATTTGTAACCTATACCTCCTTCATCTCAGCCCATTAATGTTTAATTATTGAGTATGAACCTTCTCTCGCACACCAAGTTGAGAGATTCTTGTTATACTCCACCATGTTCCACCCTGCGGATTGGCAGAACCAGATGTGAGGCATTCTGCTGTTAGGATTTTTAAGCAGCCTAATAAGGCCTCTTAACTATTCTTGGCTGTATCCTAACAAGTATATATTTCTTCTAGATACGAACGAGCTAAAGGACCTCCAAGCAGAGACGATGACAATGATTTGGACGAAGACCCGAGACGAGGGAGGGGAGGAGGAATGCCGCGGATTACTTTCGGTGGTGGTACTTATATCTCAGGTAACTAGTTTATACTAGTTACCGAGATATTACTAAGTGTGATGGGCTATGGTTGTGGGTCTGTGATGTGTGCAAGTGCTTATACCGATGTGGTTTGTAGTTGTATTGTCGTCTCTAAAGACTAAAAGTTTAAAAAATTGCCTTTAAATGTACAGTACTTATCAAACCGTTTTACTAATAATAAATAGTTGTTACAATACGAGTCTAATTTCCCCCTCATAGCAACTAATATTGCTAAAATACTTGTAAAATTTTATTATAACCTTTGTTTTAAAGTAATATCCACTCACAAACCACGTCTGTTAAAGAGGGATCTGAAGCAGATTTATTTTGCATTAAAAGGGTTGATAGTTTCTTGTGATCAGCTTATGGTTTTGTGCGATACACAACTTTAATTGCCACCATACAGGGCATACTATAGAGCAATAAATAACTAAACTTTCTATTTTACCACCTTCTACTCCAAGTAGAAATGGTTTTGGAAAGGAATGGAGGGAAGGGTAAGGGAGATGTGTATGAGGGTAGATGACTTCACATATTTCGAGGGTTCCGTGCTCAAACCTATAAGTGACAACATCAGATACATAATTTCTGCCGCTTATTCTTGTGATATTATCAAATAAATCGATTTCAGAAAAGAAGACTGAAAACTGAGGACTTCATAATCCAATAATTAAACCTTTTATGTTTACTTTTTTTTTATTAACCGATAAATTCTTTTAAGTACTGCTTTAAGCCCAAAAACGAAAATTTTGTCACTTATCGGGTTTGAGCACGGAACCCTCGATTTGTTTTTATGTGAATGGATTACAAATAATAATAAGATGATAATGACACATATGTATTTGATTCCTGGAGATGAATGTTATATAAATGTATGAGGGAAAGGATTCTTATATGACATCAAGTAATGAAATGAAATTTTATCTGACTTTGGTTTAATAACAACATTCAGCTCATGTTACACTATTTTTCCTCATCACATCTAACCTCACTGTGAAAGGATGGAGGGATTAAGTCATGAAAAATCTTGTCTCAAAATCGGCTTAGCTTAACGTTTATCCAAAAATGGCTACCAGAAAGGTTTAATGTGTTTTTAGAAGCATGTATATAGCTTAAAATTAATTTACATGGAATGCCACTCAATCACCTAAAAGGCTTAACTTTAGTGATTGTCTTCAACCTCTTTTTGAGACTTCTAGAGCTTTTTGTTTCATTATGATTTTATTTTAATTATATGCTTCGTTCGATTTCCACTTATAAATTCCGATTATGACAGTGTTAGTTATGAGAAAGTAAGAGTTATGTTGTCTTTATGTAGTGTTGTTATATAAACTAGGTAGTCAATTATTATGCTTCTGTTTTCATGGAATGTGGTATAAAATGTATGACTTATTGGTATGCATTTTTCATAGAGAAAATACAAAAAACGGATGTTGGATTAACAAACATGCATAATATCACCAACCCCAATTAGGGTATTCAGAAACCTACTACACCTATTTTAAGGGCTGTATCTTTGTAGCAAATATACGAAGATAGCAGATAGCAAAGTTCACTTTTAGCACAGAGATAGAGAGATAGGTGATATGTGTCAAATAGTGGGAGGTGACAAGCCCTTCGCCCATATTGGCCACTTGTCACCTAGTCACATCTAGTCACATCTAGTCACATCTAGTCACATCTAGTGAGATGAAATTCTATTCTCTATATTATACCTAATAATAACACAACTCTTAGCAAGTTGCATGAGACATTTTCTCTCTGTGTTTTCTCTGTGGTATACTTCTGCATTTTGGGGTGAATTGTTAAATTTGATGACTGGATGTTTTAGTTTGCATGTGATCAATGCCTTTAATTCTGTAGCTGAGAGGTAAATAATAATAAGTACACTTTGTTTTAATTGTTATTTTCATGGCTTTGGATATCTGAATATGTACTCTAGTACGTGGTAAACAAGTAACAAATTAAAAAAAAAGTGGACTTTTTATTCTTATTCCACTCAGCTACAGAATTATAAAACGAGAACTATTGTCTTTCTTAATAATAATGTTGATCAGATTATTAACCTGTTAAATACAATTTAAGTTATATCGTTTTACGATAAAAGTGGTTTAATGAAGCATTATATGATATGATGATTTAATTGGCAAAAAGATGGATGTCTTTACATTTACTATCTGTCTAGAGTAAATTAAAAAGATTTTTTTAATAACATTCTACATAAGTTAACTAGTCTAAAACTAAACAGAGACTTCACTTTGGCTACTGGCAATTACAAAATAGACATAGATAATTTTGTTAATATTTATTTTGTAAATCTATACTGAATATATTCAAAACACTCAAACCAAGAAATTTCCACAGGGATTGCTGTTTTCTTATGGATAATACTATACAATACAACCTTTAAGGAATAAACAGCTGCCAAGTAAAAAATGACTTAACAAGTAGTTATGTAGGATATTCCATTGTCTGTTGCCACAGTACAAACTTCGCTAATAATGTCTCAGGATTTGTTAAATGTCTGAGGACTATTGGTATTTATTTATTCTTATAAGTCATTTAACATTGACGGTTGTCGAAATTACAACATTCATATTCATCAGTTTTAGTGCTTTTCTTAACTAAACCAGTTTCCAAATGCTATTAAGGGAAGGCGAGACCTATAAGTAAATCCATAATTTTTGAAAAAAAATTTTTTAATCATTATTTTAGCTATAACTTTAGACTTGAAGCGCTCAATACAACCAAAGCGATCTAACTAGTTATTGGTAAGGTAACCAGAATTAGGAAAACCCCTTCTAATCTTCTCCATCTTACAGCATCAGGTGAAGCTCTACGAACTCCAAGCACTCGTGTGGGAGGACCTTCAGAGCGGCTGGCCCTCTCGCTACTATCACCAATGCCGAATGAACAAGACTTCGCCATCAACGTGTGCACGGTCCTAGCAGCAGACCATTCCAACCGGCTACCTTTGTCCACCACGCCTCATATACTGGACTTCCTATTGGCACATGCTGGGGTTTATAATCATTGTGAGTTTTTTTAAATTATAGATTTGCCTCCACGGCAAACTTACGAATCAACAGTTTTTTGTAAATTTGACATTTCTATTTAAAAATGCACCTTATGTTGTATAACATAGGTGAGAAAATTTTCAAACTTTATATAAAATTAAGTTTTTGCCGTGGAGGGGACGATATCTCCTTTAAAAATTTATTAGGGAAATTATCTTTTTCGTCCAAAACTAGGAGAGACTCGCCTAGGATAAAAAGAGATGGAAACAACAGAGAGAGATCTCAACATAAAGGCAAGAAATTGGAATCCTTGAGAATGGTAGACCATGTAACTACCATAATTAGATTTTTTCTGTCTCAAATCTTTCCAATGAACGATAGCAAGACCTTATTCTTATTGAATGCATACTCCTTAATAAATTTTTGTATAATATTTTAAAAGTTTCTTCTCCATGTGCCTATAGCCTACCACATTAGGGTCTAATCAGAATAATTAAATTCTGTTAGTTTTTGTCCATAGAAAGCAATGATTTTGTTTGGAAAAGCGTACGAATCCAATAGACGCGGAATTAGTATGGAAAATATACAACATCGTTGTTTTCTATGGACAAAAGTTGAACAGAGCTGAATAATTCTGGTTAGACCCAAAGCTTAACAATATGGGTTAAATAGATTATAAACATTATTTTCGTCTTTTCTTAGCAAATCTCCGCGACACAATCGGCAGATCATACCACGAGGCCCGCGGTCGCTACCCAGACGATTTTTGGAAGCTTCGAGCCGGGGGTGGGGGGGCTAAGGAGTTGGCGGATGAAACCAAGTTCATGCAACCCGGGTTGGAACAGCCTGAACTTATGGTGCAAGCTCTCGCTGCACAGAATACGCTGACTGCTTGCTTGATGCAGGAGGAGGCAATTGAGGATGTAATGGATAAGGTGTTTCATGACGTGAGTTTTGCAATTATTACTTTGAATTTAATTAAGATACAAATTTTACTACATTTTTAGGACCACTGCATTGATGAAAATGAAAAAAACCTTCATCCTCAACCAAATAATAATAAGTTAAGGTAGTTTATTTAAGTTGTTTAGCTGTTCTTTTGTTTATTTTTTATGCCATTAATCAAGAATAAAGTACTAAGATAAAGTGAGTGATAAAGTGAGTTAAAAGATGTGGGACTTTTTGGAAGTGCGGAATAAATTTATTTCTTTCTTTCTTTACTGGGCACTGGCTAAATATGCTAAATGTGCAAATAACAAAAATTTTCCATTATTCCATGTAGAAAACGCTGCTACATAGTTATCTTTAAACTCATGCAGTAATATTAAATTTGTCCGCAAAAACTACTCATAAGTCAGCCTTCTAGAGGCTTCTATGGAGGTTATATCAACATGGTAAATAAAGAAATCACGATAATAAGTCATTTTCGTACACTTCTGTATGTTGATGAACAGGTTATGTCTAAAAAATCACATCTAAGTTAATAATTTACCATGTGTTTTTTTCGTGTTGGATCCAAAACTCTAAAATAAAACGTTTAATGTTGTTCACAGGATATATTGGAAGACTGGGTGACCGAACCTTCCGAGGAGAGCCAGTTGTTCGCACCTGAGCTACCCGGTGGCGCCTTGTGTGTCTATACTCAAAGAGTACTACAAATAGCCTCTATAGTGCGATCTTTGTCTTTTCATGAGGAAAATGTGCAATATCTCGCCAAGAATAACACGCTTATCAGGTAAAGATTAAGCAAGCGATGGATTAAAAATATCTTTGTAACAATTCCCGCGCTACTATAATTTCCCGAAAAATCGAGAAACTATTCAACACGACACGTGTTTCGCCCTTACACAGGGCATCTTCAGGTAAGATAGGAGCCTTAGAACAACGATGTCTTCACGACCAACGCTGAAACTCTCGTTTACAATGGATTTCCGCAAAGTAACGCCTGAATCAATAAATTATTAGGTAGAGATTATATATTGCCGCCTGTACTTAAGATGCCGTGGGATATTAGACTAGAATGGTGCCACCCCTTCTCATCTCACGGCACGGGCACGGAAAGTCGTAAGAGTCGGTGAAGAGAAATCTTACCGGATGATGGGCAGTAGCGTCATCCTAAATAATGTCGAAACTGCGATTACCAACCCGCCTGCCCAGGTCGATGATTATGGGCAAATACACTCAATGGAATGTAATCTATAGGGAAGGCCAATGTCGCGGTAAGCGGCAATAGGCTCGCCACCTATACAAACAATATAACTGGCGAGGTGTGGGCGTATGATGCCTACCGGGGAGGCATGCGTGATTGGATGCATTAATGTATGTATGTACGATTTAAGATGCGTTTGCGTACGAATTCGTTAGATGCGAACACGTACATATGTATTACGAATATGAAATGAAATAATAATTTATTTAGACATAAATACATATAAACAAACAGAAATCATATCAGTTAACAATTTTCACTAATAAATTTAAACATAGTATCCCTAAAAAGGACTCCACTTAGCATGTGCTGCAGTGGAGGACTACAACAGCACTGGTCTTTCGTGGAGACCTAATACGAACAAATACAGTTATTGCTGCTGTGCTGCGGTGGTGCCTCGTGTGTCTATACTAAACTAGTTTTATGAATAGCCTCTACATTGCGATCAATTTCTTTTTATTAGCAAGTGATGGATTAAAAATATCTTTGTAACAATTCCCGCGCTACTATAATTTCCCGAAAAATCGAGAAACTATTCAACACGACACGTGTTTCGCCCTTACACAGGGCATCTTCAGGTAAGATAGGAGCCTCAGAACAACGATGTCTTCACGACCAACGTTGAAACGAGAGTCAAACAATGGATTTCCGCAAAGTAACGCCTGAATCAATAAATTATTCTTTTTATTAGGAAAACGTTCAATATCTCTGCAAGAATAACTTATTTATCAGGTCCAAATTGCCAGCAGTTTAGATGCATTTTCATACGAATTTGTCCTTCACATACGTTCGTTGGGGAAAATCAATAAATAATTAGAATACTTTTAAATGTACGCCATAACACCCGTTTTTTTTTAACGGGTAGACAGAGGCATATTTTATTGCTATAGCATCGTCCGTTGAACGGCAGGTGCACCGCTTGCATGAGAGGGTGGTTTGAAGGAAAAGAACCGACTTCACGGTCAAAGTGCGCCACAGGCAATCTGTGGCCCCCGTGATATGAGGGTGGCTTGGGGTCGTAAGGTCGAAGTAGGATCTCCATACACATTTTTAGTAGGTAGGATTGCTGCCGGCAGTGAACTTCACCATCCCATCTCGTGACCACCAGTGCGTAAATGCATTTTGTGACCGACATAAAATAAAAAGGATATCCCCATACACTCCTGATCAACATCGATGAATTAATTCAGCTTTACCATAAATTTTCAAATCCTATTCATTTTTAACTATCTAAACTGCATTTTTTCTTTCAGGTTCCTCTTGCTGTGTGCCAATTGCTGGGTAGGATCGTTGCGCCAATCCGGTCTTGACACTTTGGGAAATGTTTCAACAGAACTGGTTATTAAGGTATATCGTTAAAATCTTAATTCCGCTACAATTATTTAGTTCCAAGATAAGTATCACTAAGAACTTGTCTTATGGATACTAAAGAACGGCTAAACATACTTAAATATTTTCTTTTGCAAATACATACTTCATATACATAGGAAAACACCCAGACCAGAACAAATATTCATGTTCATGCACACAAAAATTTGTCCAGTGTGAGAATCCAACCCACGACCTCTGGAGTGAAGTGCAGATATACTGACCTCCACGCCATATCTGTCGTCAAAAAACGATATGTTTACTGTTTACTGCGCGATGAATCAATTCCTTATTAAGAAAAATAATTTTGAGCATAAACTAATAGTGTATGTTGTGGTTTTGACTTACACAATATTTGACATTATATTTTCTATATCTTCTCCGTTTTCTCCTGTCTTAGCCTGCGTTATATTTATTTCCAAAACATTCGCGTGATGTACAATGACGCTGCGTGACTTGTTAGAAGCATTTGGGCATAGTATATATGGGCATTTTTTCAGACATAGTATTTGGAATGCTCCTTTTGAAGTGTAATTAGGTACTTTAATACCCTTAATATTGCTAAAGGCAGAACTTGGCTGTACTTTTAAAATCAATCCCAAAAATTTTGTATTCTCACTAAAATAATATGATTAAATTTTATTTGATTTATAATAATAATCCTTTATTGCACATAAAACATAAATAGATTACAAAAGGTATTTAAAAACTTAAGTACAAAGGTGGATTTATCTCTAGAAGAGATCTCTACCAGCCTAAAAGTTGTGTATACATTTGTAGGTACGGGGTATTATAATAAGCTAATTAAAAAACTGAATGAAGTGCAAATTTTAGTGAATTCAAGGAATTCATACAAAGTTTTTTTTTCTATAACAGAACCCTTTTGTTTAAATAACTCAGGACTATTATCCCACAGGATCCAGCGACGTGTCTGATATCCCGCCACGTGTTGTCGACAATCCAGTCTTCGCTGGTGTCTTCGGACAGAGCCCGAGTATTGGCCGCTTTGGAATTACTGAACAAATTGGCGCAGAACGAGCTTAATGAAGACGCTTTGCTCAAGGCTTTGGAGGCTAAGGTTAGCCCAAACCCGAAAGTAATCATCGTAATCTTAGCCATTTAAGTCTCAATACTGGGCATAAGCTTCCTCTTACAAACTTTGATGGGAGGGTTCTTAGTCATACATACCACTTAGCGGAAATCCTTCAGCTTCCTCTTACAAGCTTGGGTGGGAAGGTTTGTTGTCATACACTTAACAAAGACGCCCTACTTTGAAGCGATTGTTACCCCAGGCAACAGATTAGTTAGTATTGCTGCCACTGCTATCTATTGTAAGTAATAATTGATCACTTATTCTGAAACCAGGGGTATAGAACCAGGGATATAGAACATAAGGTGGTTACGATTTAAGTTATGACCTAAATCTGATCTTTATAAATGCGAAGATTAAATAAGTTTTGAATTATTTTTGTCCGATTGCAGATACAGAATACACCTATGGTTTTTTGTGATGATTTGCCGTCTCGGTAACAATAAGTGTCTACGTTTCCACAGCGCTTTTAAGATTACATTTGATTTATACTCTGGTAAAAATGCACTTAGTCAAAATACTGCAATTCGTATGTTTATTTAATAAATATTGAGTTACCAGGTATACAGTGACGTACATATGTTCGCTGCTAACACTTTGAGCACTTTGGAATGCGTGTACGCATAGACGTTAGGAAAAATACTGCAACTAAGACGTTCCTCATATAAATATTGTTTTACTCACCAGGTTTATAGTGACGTTTGTTCGCTGCTGACACTCCGAGATATAATGGTGCTTGTGTGTACGTTAGAATGCGTGTACGCATTGACGTCACTAGGCGATCGAGCGAGCGAAGCGGTCGCTAGAGTACCGGGGTTGATACATACGCTCGTATCGCTTGTCACGGTTGAGGTAAGCTATAGATGTTGTTTTTGTTACATTTAGATTTGGTTTAATAAAACCGAGAGTAGATACTAACTTCACACTAATTTAGTAACTCATATTATAGTTAACCCATAAGGGATTTGTTTGTATGCAGTATGTTTAGCAGGACGGCCACTGCTGATTCTTCTAAATTATGAAAATGTGGCGACGCTTCTGTCGATCAGCCACTTTTTATAGGTTTAGTAATTCAGTAACCAGGAGGCTGGGATGTTGGAGTAGACGTTTCTTGTAGAATTGGCCGAATCGTTAAAAAAATTGAAAGAATATATTTTACTATAAAGTGTTTATCTCATCGTCGGCAAATGGTAAATGATAATGCTACCTTTAGTAAATGGGCTACTCCTGGGCTACATAAAAGTAGAAAGAGACTGTATGAACTGTATGACGAAAAAAATGTAAACAATAGTGAACAAGAACATAATTATATGAGGAAATATTCTAAAATATTTAGAAAAGCATGTCATACGGCAAAGTCTTGTTATTTAAGCTATAAAATTAAAAATAGTGATGATAAGATTAAAATGCCATGGAATATTATTAATAGTGAAACGGGAAAACATAATAATTATAATACTTAGCTTAAACTCAACATTGATAGCAAAACGCTTACATCTGACTTAGATATTGCCAATGCTTTTGAAGACTTCTTTACTAATATTCCAGTAGTAGACACAAAAGCTTTAAATTCCTCGCCTACTTTAGCGGAGGCTATTTTAAGAGATAATGTAAACATATGTACAGAAGATTTTATGTTTAATCATGTAACACCTATAGATATAATTAAGACATTTAATACTCTTATTGTTAAGAAGACTACAGACCTCTGGGGCAATTCCATCGTAGTTACCAAGCCTATCATTGTTTCGGTGGCGCACAGTTTAGCTATAATATTTAATAAATGTATAGATTGCGGGATGTTTCCAGATTTAATGAAAAATAGTAAAATCATTCCATTATTTAAATCGGGCAGTACAGCAGATCATATATAAATAATGGATAATTCTATCAAGGACTATATGGCTGATAAAAATGCTTGGGATTAAACTGCCGTTTCCTACAGGCTATTCTTATATGAATGACTTAAAACATTAATATTGTTAATGTTATATTATATTGCATTGTTTAGCTTCACAGACAAATGAAGATTGTAACTAACCAATTGATAATTTAAAAGAGTTTTTACAGAGCGGTGGCTCGGAACTGGCACTTAGATTCACTTACACTTAAATATTTTTTGTATGTTTAATTGTTTGGTTGCAAGTGAATCTAAGCTTCGTGATTTCAGTATAATTATATTTTGATTGTTTTTTTATATTTGTTTGTTTTATATAAGTTTTGACGTTTTCAAGTACTATGTAATAATTTATAAAATAAAAAGTTTTTGAAGTTTGAAGTCGTATTAGCTAATAAGCGGTCCATTACTGCGCACAGGCCTTCTCACAAAACAGGTTGCGATTCCTTTGAGAGGCCGCTATAAAGTGCATAGTACAAAGTAATTACATTAACAAGATGAAATAGGAATAAGCCATTTTGAAATGTTTAGTAAAAACATACATTTACGCCTGTTTCCTCGAAGGGGTGGGCAGAGCCATATTAGACGCCCAGATTGCGCCAATTATACTTTAGATCTCACGTAATAGGGGGCGAAACTATTGCCGCTTACCCGGATAAGTAAAAAAAACTAAAATTTTACTGTACATTTATTAAATAAAATTGAATCATCAAATTTTAATAATCATGCCTTGTTTCTCGTTTCTTCAATAGGCACAAAGCTACGGACCCCGCGCTTGTATTTTGATGCGCGTGGTAGAAACTGTAAGCGGTCCAAGCGCTCTCGCTGCGGTCGCTGAAAGAGACGCTCACACCGCTCCGGTCACATTACAGGTTAGTAATTAGCAATTATTACTAGTAAAGTTAAAAGTTTGCTTGTATATTTATTTACCTAAACCTATCGAACAATAAAATGTGACCATATCGTTTTTTATCATTAGAGGTGAAGTTACTGTAGGTGATGCACAAAAGAAATGGTTTATAAGCGACTTTGGCAAAGTTCTAAACGACTACAATTTTTACTGCCAAAAGCGATATTCCAAAACTAGTAACTGGACTTGTACATAAATTGACCTGTAAGGTAAGAGTCGTTACAGCAGACAAGAAACTACTAAGCGACTGCCTGGAACATGACCACAAGCCTAAGTCATGAAATATAATATTGCTTAACAGTAAAAGCCTAGTGGTACCGGCCTAGAATAGTGCCACACCCTCAAATCTCACGTGGAGTCGTAAGAGTCGACGACGAGGAATCCTACCGGATGATAGGCAGCAGCGTCATCCTGCGTACTGGCTTGAACTATCACCAACCCGCCTGCCCAGCGTGGTGATTATGGACACATACCCTCAATAGAATGTAATCTATTGGGGCGGCCAATATTCAGCTGTGGACTTTATAAGGGTGATGTGTGTTTTTAATTAAATTAATCATTATGATTCTCTTAGGTCAAAGCACTTTGTAAGCATGTTATTCTAAAGCTGTGCCCCATTAAAAGCAAATATTTTTTCAATTAAGTACGATTCAATAAGAGGACTTCTTGGCGGAAAAGTGAAGCGTACTGTCTGCGGTTTTGGTTTATTTTCTAAAATTTGTGATATTTCGATGATTAATGTGTAATAACGGTGGATTACTAACCGTTAAGTGTTTGTGATTGAAACAAAACAGTGCAACATCACTTTTCAAATTCTCGTAAGAAGTCCATGTGAGTATAGTTCCACATCTTTACTGAGGATTCAAGGAGTTTAGGGGGAGGGCATTTCATTTACCATTTATCATTTTTATCACCACCCATTCTCATTTACTATGATTTATATATTATTAATATATCTCTTACTTGACACTGGCTAAATGTGCAAAACGTACGAAGCCATTATTCAAAAGAAAAAAAAGAATCAATAAAGTTTATGAAAGTCCACTTGAAAGTAAAATTTAATAATTATCCAAAAATATTAACTAGGCAATATGATTTATAACTGTATATTTGTTTTTAGAGTCATCCACCAAAAGGGGCGGAGTCACCGACGGGCGTGGTGGCGGTAGCCACGCCCACTCCCGCGCCCCTCGCTGCCCCATCCCCGTCGCCCGCGCCCGCCCCCACCCCCGCGCCCGCATCGCCTGTTAACTCACTTCAGCACTCTCATATGCAGCAAAGAGCAGTACAGGTAAGAGCGATCTTTAAACATGAACGCAATATTATCCGAGCCAAACTCGTCGAAGTAAGCGACTTTTAGAATTCTTTTGCAGCAAAGAGACAACAAACAAGCTTATGCGGTCTTTAAACGTGGACGCAGACTTATTCGAGCCAAAAGAAAAGAATTTTAGAATTCTTTACAAGAAAAGCTATTAAACCACGCACATTTCCAGATTTGGACGATACCATGCGATAAAATAGCCTGTGAGTTTCTTTCCAGTTCTTCTTCAAGAGCGGTAGCTCGGAACTGGCACTTAGTTTCACTTACACTTAAATATTTTTTAGTTTTAAATGTTTCGTTGCATTTAAGTGAATCTAAGCTTCCTGGTTTTAGTGTAATCATATTTTGATGGATTTTTATATTTATTTTTGATGTTTTCAAGTGCTATGTAGCTTATGAATTTAATATATGTGAAGTTGAAGTTGAAGCAGGTGTGCGAAGTATCATTGAATAAATAATTCTAAACTTGGTTTAGTTCTAATCTTTCGATGCATTCGGCTCGTATAAATGTGCGTTTGTAAGTAAGGCCTTAACAACTGGCGTGCCCACTCCCTAGGAAAGTAAAAAGTCGACGTACCAGATAATTGAGAAAAGTCTAACCAGATTTTGACTTAATTTAAATTAGTCGACGGAGCGACTGCCATCTGACCTCCGCAACGCTGTGGGAAACAATTCTATGATTAAACCAGCTGTCAAGATGTTAGGAGGCACTGACTTTATTACAACTACTGTCATAGATGTTCATGACAGCAACAGCCTAATGTGCTTTCCGAGGCAAGCAGCAAGTGATAATTACGCACATAACTTTGTAAAATCATAAGTGTGCGACCAGGGTTTCAATCTGAGACTCTCACTACCACAAAAACTCAATATTATGTTTATCATATAATTATGTTACTGTCGGTTCCATTTGAATACTAGAACTACTGCTTCGGCAGTTTCACCCAATTTTTTGTAGTCCATTGTTTGTAGTTAGAACCTTTTTTTAATAAAATGCTGAGAATAAAAGATTTTATTCTCTGAATAGGAAAACGAGCACTTCGTCCAAGCGTGGCTTCGTTCGTCGTATGAGCCATTACCGCCGAACGACAACAGCGCTTGCGAAGCTGCCGAAGTGTACCGCCAGTACTTGCAATGTTGCACCAAACTTGGTCGAAAAGGGGTCATCGCGCCCGCTCACTTCCCGAGATTAGTACGGTAAGTTTTATTAACCGTGTTCGTTCAATATTCGGTTTGACTATGAAAGCAATCGTCCACACTGCAACAACAGCACTTGCGAAGCGGCTGAAGTGTACCCCCAGTATTTGCGAAGTTGCCGAAGTGTACCCCCAGTACTTGCGAAGCGGCTGAAATGTACCCCAAATACTTGCGAAGCGGCTGAAGTGTACCCCCAGTACTTGCGAAGCGGCTGAAGTGTACCCCCAGTACTTGCGAAGCGGCTAAAGTGTACCCCCAGTACTAGCGCCGGCACATTTCACGAGACTTGTGCTGTATGTGTCAGTAAAAATAATTTCACAATCAAAATAACGAACATTTACAATAAATAATTATTATAAACTACTACGTCTCTTGGTACGTTGAGACATTGTCCTGACAATTATTAAAATTTTAAAAGTCTCTATAATATTTTGTTGCAGAACGGTATTCGGAGGCACAGTTGGTCCGAACAACGTGACGATATCCACGGGGGAGACGCAACAGATGTATATCGGTATTAGGGCAAGGAACATTGCAAACAGGACAAATCAGCCTGCCGGTATGTGTTTTATTTATTTATTTAAGTATTATATGAATGGAGATGATTAATTGACTTATCTTTAAACGCAAGCTAGCAACTACTGAACTAGGATAATCTGAAGGGTTATAAATAAATAACATTTAAATTGTCTACGTAATTTTAGCTGTCTTTTCTTTATGGAAAATTTATGCTTAAAAACCAAGTAGTCCCAAGTCAAACTCAAAACTTTAAATTTATTCTTGTCAAAGTTTTATATTGAAATGAGAAAAGTCACGAACAATAATTTTATAAACATGAAATGTAGTTTAACCTGCAACCCATTTAAACAAAGTAAAGTATTTTTATTTTTTCAAATTATATTTAACTGTACTTGTTTGTATGTGTAATTCACAACACACAACATATATATTTTCATTAAAATTTTGTAAATTAAGATGCTGAAAAATTATGTTCCGTTTTAAACAGGTCCGTCGTCGCCGATTTTGAAAGCTCAACTGACGAACAAGCCAGGTGTTGCAGAAAGTAAACCTGTCGTTTCACAGGCACAAGTAAGTTTATAATTATCTTATAGTTCTTTAAATTGACTCATTATTTTCTGTGTATTGGCTCCTACCAAGATCTGAGAAGCCCAAGCCAACGTCACTTGGAAATGGTGCACTTGTCGAACAACGGACGATACACTTAACTGACACACAACACTAGGCTTGTTCTTAATCGGTCACTGAATGGAGCGCTCTGAACTAGTACAATTGTTTAAACAAACTAGTTCGGTCTTCTAGTACTAATAGTTCATTATAGTTCACTGACCAGGATTCATCTGTCGTACGTACGTAATGAAATTTATATTTGATTTTCGGTCATACTGTTATTTCACAATAAAACTAACTTTGATTTGTTTTTACAATTTTTTTAAATGAAAAAATTTATTTGCTGTTTCTTGTTGTTCACACGTAAAATTTTTTCTTTTGTTGTTTTCACTTTTTTATATTTCTTATATATATATATTTTTTTAAACGTTCCTTATATGTTCATATGTTCCACCAGAATTAAAATTTGCTGGTATTAAACATATTTGAAACTATTGTTATTATTACGTGCAACAATAATTAACGCAGTGCAACTGTCTTTTGTGTCAACAAAAGTCGAAACAATTCATTTTGTCCTTGCATTGTAAGTGATTATAGACTTTATTGCAATCACAATAACGAATACTTTGCGGAACACTCATAAAGAGTTTTCTCGTTCTTCAGTTCAAATAGTACATTGTCCATCACGCTCACTCGCACGCGTCCCTAATCTTTCAACTCCCTCAGACTAATCGTTCTTATTCTGCTCTTGCTCTTTAATTATGGTGAACTAAATGTACTAAAAGACCGATTTGAACGACTAGAACTGAATAGTTCGTTCTCGTTCACATGACTGAACTACGTCTTGGTAGTACATAGTTCTACACAAGTCTACACGACACCATCTAAGCTTTAGCCTAGATTCTAAGGGGTCATCCATAAATTACGTCACACGAATTCCGTATTTTTTTGACCCCTCCCTTCGTCCTTGACACATCTGGTCACACTTGTGAGTCTCCCTCCTCCTTAGTGTGATTTCACATATTTTGCAACTGTACAGCAAGAAATAGTTACATCAAAACAGCAGTTACAAAATTTTCTCCCATCCCCTCGTTACACCATGTCACACTTCGTCAACCTCTTCCCACCCCCTTAACGTGTGACGTCATTTATGGATAGCCCAAACGAAACTCTCAAACAATACATCTAGCTGGTAATTATGATCATCTTAGCCTATTGATGTCCTATTACTGAATCAAGACCTCTCATCGGAGGCAAGCTCACGAGATTTCGGATAGGGTATGTAATGTGTAGTGAGACCAAGTAGTCAAACTAAAGTAAGTATCGTCAAATTTCAAAAACTTTTTAATAAACTATTACATAGTACCTGAAAACGTCAAAATTTATTATAAATATAAAAAAACAATCAAAATATAATTATACTGAAATCACGAAGCTTAGATTCACTTACATGCAACCAAACAAATAAAAAAACAAAAAATATTTAAGTGTAAGTGAATCTAAGTGCCAGTTCCGAGCCACCGCTCTGTAAGAAGAACTAGCAAGAAACTCACAGGCTATGTATGCTCTTTTAAACTATCCATTGGTTAGTTACAATCTTCATTTGTCTGTGAAGCTATACAATGCAATGTCGATTTATTAAGCTAGGATAAGGGTTTGCAGTGCCTATGTATAGTGAGCAAGCTACTGCCTTTCGCATACCAATGTGAAAGGGATGGCGCTATATCCTTGGATATATAAGTTTTTTTTTTCTCTAGCCACAATCAACGCCAACGCCCATTACGCATCTGTCTCAAGCGTTAGAGACAAATCCGTCCAGTACCACTCTGATTAAACACCTTCTCGCCCACAAAGTAAGCACTGCACCGCATCCCCAAGTAAGTGCCTCACTAACAATACTAACTATTAATATTCTATCCATTTTAGTTATAGCTAGCTTTGATCACAGCTCAATCCGAGAGAATGAAAGTGAGACTGGAAAAATATAGGTATTAGAGTTTTTTTTTTCTGAAAAATCAATTATTATTACTCATTTTATTTTATCTTTACAAATTCATAGTATATTATAATGCCACTCAAAATTTAACTTCTTTTAAACACGGGTTAATCTTGAGTCACATCCATTTAAAATCCTATAGAAATTATAACGATTTAAAAACCTTTCAATTATTTATTATTGCTACAGATAAATTCTATATAAGCAAAATATTACAACTCAAATAAATAGGCTAGGGTCAATCATTCTATAAGTCCACTATAGCTATTGACCAAACCAGTCCCCTAAAGTTACTGTAGAATTATTATGTGTAAGAAACTGCCCTTTAACGGGTAAATTTGCGTTTGTCTTAATCTGACATAAACTAAAATTAAATATAGTTGTTAAGTATTTGTCATAATAGTTTTAAAATCCTACATATTAAAAAAAAAATTATTTTATTTTTGCTTTACCATAGGGTGATGATTCTTTTAAAAGACTTATTCTGACATAAGCTGTAGAGGCAACACCTAATAAAAAGTCAGGTATCAGAATAGTCTATTATAAACTGCCCGTAACCACAAATCACTATATAACATAGGGTGCATATGAAAAACGATGGCGAAATTAATGTTTAAAGTGGTCAATTGAATGTACAAGGAGGTCAGATAAATATTTTTTTTCGTTTGTCTTTTATGAATTTAAATTTTATTGAGTTGATAAGTATACCATAATAGTTTTAAAATAATTTTTCTTTAAAAAAATAAAATGTATTTAAGAATTAACATAGGGTGGTGATTATTTTAAAAGACTGACATAAGCCGTAGAGGCAACACATAATAAAAATTCAGGTTTCAGAATAGTCTGTATTATAATCTGCCCGAAACTACGAATCACTGTAAAGAACTCGATTCGTCTAGATAAAACATTACAATAAAAGCCGATTTGAACGTTTTGTTAAGAATTATTTTTTAATTATGTTATATCAATTACTTTGAATTATAGATATTGTCATTACTAAGGTTGTTCCAAGAAAATGGTAAAGTTTTTATTTTAAATAAGCTAACCAAGAATGCATGGTATTTTTTGTTGAATGAATATTTATTTGAATTGGTTTTACATTAGTGGCAGCAAAATGCAAAAGCATGAAAATAATTATTAAATAATAATATGATTGAACTAACATGTAGACAAATAACTGGTTTGTCAAAGCATGTTTATAAACAGCATAAGCTTTTTGAAGCATGTTTATTTTTAGATAAAATATAGCAATTTTTATTAATATAAACTTGGACTATAAATAAAAGGACTTGATAGTCACCAGGCTTTCTGATATGGGACGCCTAAATACTTGGATTAACTGGTTACACAGCAAAATATAAATTGTAGACTGTCTTATTAATTTGTATCAATTTCGAAAGCAAGGCAATTATTTGGAGTGGTGGAGTGGGCAATTATTTCCCAGCTATGGGGCCTTGCAGCTCGAACCTGCGGAACTAAAATATGACAGTGAATTGTCTTTCAACTCATTCCTTATTCTAAATATAAGTAATTTCATTTTCCCATGGAGATTCCATATCTATTCTTGCGTGCTTCATCTACAATACCATCGCAATATTTCCCTTTCGCAAATACATAGTATACTTTTCCTAATACTATTTACCAGATTGAAAGCAGCTAAAGCGATATGTTGCAGTGCAAAAGAGACAAAAGATAATAGCCGATGTACCGGGTTAACAAATGCCATATTTTTTAAGGCTAAAAGCTAACTAAAATAAGACCTGCTGTTCATGATAGCAGGAATTTTTCCTCCTTTATACTCAAAAGATACTTCTCATCAGCCGATAGGGTAGTGTCTCAATGAAATTAATAAATAAAGCCCCCTGGTTTTGATAGCGTCTCTGAGCTGCAATGACCACTTTCCATCAGGTGGATCATATGTTCAAGAACCACGGTCTGATATAAAAAATAACTTTGTTTGAATAATTAATAAATATATATGTAATATAGGTGGCACAAAGGCAACAAAATCAACAGCGAGTTGGAGCAGCTAACACTGTGGTAGTGCAACAAACACAGGTAAATAAAAACTTATGTGGTCGGACTAGAAATAAGTGCAAAAGTCTATAGAGTACTGTACACTATAGAGGTAAATGAAAATAAAAAAATATTTATTGAATAGAAATTAGGCTCCGTTGAAGCCATTATGATAAACTACCTACTACAACTACTTCTTCTACCTAAGCTCATAAAACAGGAATCAAAGAGATTCAGATCATACTTCTCTACATAGACTCAGTTGAATTGGAGAAGGTAGGTGGGTAGGTGGGTAGGTGTTCAATAAGGCTTCTAACATGGCTAATAGACTACCAAATGCATTGATAGTCAACCATATAACCAAGAACTTGGCATGAAACCAATATTGAATGCCACAGACGGTCACCCATTTAAGCACTGACATCTGTGAATTTAACTTAACAGTAGGTACTTTATTATCTAGGTATAGGTAATGTTAGTCTATACTCAATTTACCTACTGTCAGAAGTTGTACAACTTAATTATCATAAAAACGGCGGGCGCACCCGCCGACACATATATGTATCTTGTTGGAATAGGAATGGTGCCGTCACACAGACATATGTAATAGTTGCGCTTACGATTACAAAATCTAAGAAATGCGATGCGCAGTTGTGCACTGTGTACCTTCATTTTATGATCCTTTCTGACGACCTAATATCGTGGAGCCACGAGCTTCACACGCTCACTTCACATTCTTCTAATATAATTTCTGTAAAAGTTATAATTCTTAAGGTTTTTATGGGTGTCCTTATATTTTAGCAAGTAATGGATGTGGATCCTGAAGCTCTTATAAAGTGTACTACGATCACACCTGGTGGCGTGGCAAGCAGCAATCCTATCCCGGAAAAGGTATTATAATAGTTATAAGATGGAATTTTTACTAGAAAAAGATAAATTAATCCCGAAAATCTGATAACTATATAAGCATTTTTAAATCATAAAGTATTATATTATTTTATTTTAATAGAATCACTTCTTGTAATGATTAGGTTAACCATGTATATGCTTTATTTTTCAGGTTACATTTGTTAACAGTGCTGATGACTCCATGGGTAACTTTCTGATTATTTTAATTAAAAATATTGTGACACATATACATACATTAATATTAAAAATCAAATCACAAGTTTCAAGTGAATTTAGATACTCAATAATTTTTAATAATTATTCACTTATAAATAAAGGGTTCTATAGAAATATTTTACTTAATATCAATTTTTTTTTGTATAAAACTAATATTTTTTGTTTGTTGTTTACATAACTATTATTATTCTTTTTTGCAGTGATAAAAGAGGAACCTCTTCAATTACAAATGGATGAACAATCACAGCTAACAATTGTAAGTGTATTGAAATCATTATTTATGAACAACATTTTAAATAACCGCAAGTAGAAATATATAATAAAAATCTCTATTACGTCTATACCAAATAATAGTTTCTCACAAGTTTGCAACAACGAATAAACATACACTATGTACATATTTTATGAACTCATCAAAAAATTATCTTGTATCGAATTTAAAATCAAGATGGTAGGAGCTGAAAACAAGTGTACACACTTGAAACTGATTTTCAAAATAAACATATCCAATACCATTTATGAACAATGCTCAGAAAGTAAGTGGTGCTATTTAAAAACAACTTGTTCTTTCAGAAAACAGCTCAAAATAAAATGCTTGCCGATTTACTGGAGAAGAAATCGAATCCACCCGTGCAACTGGTCCAAATGGGACCCCAAATAAATGCTCCCACTATACAAATTACCGAAACTGGACAAATAGTACAAGTTAAACCCGATATGGAACCAGTTATTCAAATAAACCCTGAATCGAATCAGTTTTTCCAAGTCAAAAATGAACAAGGTCAGCTCATACAAATAAAGAATGAGCAAGGTCAAGTTCTTCATTTAAAGAATGATTTGTCATCAGGCTCGATAATCCAGTTCAAAAATGAGCAGGGTCAAATAGTGCATATGAAAAACGATGGTCAAATCAACGTTCAAAGTGGTCAAATCAACGTTCAAGGTGGTCAAATCAATGTTCAAAGTGGTCAAATCAATGTACAAAGTGGTCAAATCAATGTTCAGAGTGGTCAGTTGATACATCAAACTATAATGCAGGCTATAAAAAATGAAAAAGAGCAGATTGTCGATAATGTCGTCACAGAACACTCATATACGGAACCGCCGGCGAAGAAAATTAAAACCGAAGAGAAAAGAGAGGTTTGTATTGCTTACTTTATTTTGATTTGAAAGTATAACAATGTACATAATTTTTTCTTACTAATATTGACAGCAAAAGAGTGAGATAACAAAAACGGCTGAAATTAACTGTTTTTTTGTGTTTTACAGCATTATATAAAACTGTCTGATTGGGTTTTAAATTGTTTATGATTCAATACTTTCACTCAAAAATTTTAGATTTTTAAAAAGGGTTTTAAAGGGCAGATGACACGTCAACCATTTTGTTATTATTTCGCTTTTTGGTAAGTGACACGCAGCGGTTTACACTGCCATGTAAAAAAAGTAATTATTACATTCTGAGAAAGTACTTAATGACAATGAACAACGATATGAGTACCACCGCAGTGTCAGATATTTACACTCATACTTGTAATGACAACTTCTGAAAATCGGAACCGGAGATAAAATGTCTATTTCTCAAGTGTATATCAAAGTGAAAGCATTTCTATTTCTGCGAATAAATGAACGTCTTATGAGCTATCTAAGATGTCATTATAAGAAAAATATTAACGTTTTACACAATAATTTTCGGTTTCAAAGGAACTGTACCGTGCAGTTACTTATAGCCTCTTTAGAGTCACCGACAGACTGACTGACTGACTGACTGACGGACAATCTCCTCCCTCCTTTAGAATCACGACAGGCTGACCCCCGATAAGAGTCACCGACAGACTGACAAATCTTGAGACAAACCACAACAGACAGAAAACTGACAAACCTTGACAAATTCTGACAAAGAACCCAACCCAAAGCAAATGCTTTCAATTATTATGGTACCGCTCATATCTCTTTCATTGTTGTTAAAAAAAATATCAAATTTCCATTTTGTGTGTGAATTTTTGACGAATCTAAATGATCATGTTGATCTTAAAGACAATAAAGTACATTTTTATTTATTTTTTATTTTATTTTATATTAATATCTCGGGTTGACTAGGGCAGTGCAGTTTATGCTGTAAATGGCAATATAATAAATATAGACAGACTACTTGCGATCAGGTGAACGGTGCATTTATCGCTATCTATCTTTGACCCTTTAAAATAAAAGACTCATCACCATACAAAGTAACTTTTTATAGCTTGGCGTCATCAAGAAAATCCGAAGCGTTCCAAGCTTTTGGGCTGATCTAAAGTCTTCCAAAATGACTGTTGCGTTTTTGGATCAGGGTTTCACATTGATTGAGGTTATTTTTTATATAATAGTACAGCATGATCGTTTGATGTGTACGCTGACTTGTCTTAATGATTACTGTGGCATATAGAATGTAAAAAGCTGGCGTTTAATTGGTTACGTATTAGATGAATTGTGGTGATTTATTTGTGATATTTCTGCATACTGTGTTTAAATTTTCTTGCATACAGCTATGGTACAACGACAAACTGAGCTTAGACACGTCACCATTCCACTAATGCGATAAATTAGTTCCATACTCTTGAATTTGTATATACACAGATACTTAAGTAACAAAGCGCTGCGCTCGTGTGTTTATAACTTTAAAATTTTCATAAAAATTAAAGAGAATCACAGACCTAAATACAAGTGTTTAGTTTCACTTACATAATAACTTCTTTCTGCAACATTTTAAAAATAGAAAAAATGTAAATTAGAGATATAAATATTAAAAAAGTAAGATATACTATCGATAAAGAAAATCTTCACCCGCGGCGTATACCACTTTGTTTATATATAATTCACAAAATAACAAACAACAGTTACAGTGACCTTATTACTTAATTCATCAAATACCTAACCAATAATGTCAGCGTGGTCATGCCTTGGCTGTCGATGTTTCCCTTTAAAAAAATTATATCGCCGCTTTTGGTGTTTAATTAATTGTATGTACCTGATACTTGTGTTCCTTCAATGTAGCATAGTTTTAATGTAAACATCCTTCAGGCAGGATGCTAAACTAGGTATATTTAATTAGACTATAATTATCATATTGTTTATGTTGTATGACAGTGACCAAGGGTATAGAATCTTATAATCTTCTTACTTCATTTAACTTAAACATACATTACTTGTTAAAATTTATTTACCGATTTCCTAATGCAAATTTTCAAAAGTGTACCCTTCGTCTCTCGTACATTATTATAATTATAGCGTAATTTTGTTTGTAACTTCCTTGTAATTAATATTTTGGATATATTTAAATACAAATGTTATGAATATACATATTTATTTATCGTACTTAAGTGGCTTATCACACCTAAATAAATGTATCGCAAAAACACTTAACTACTCATTATTTTTTTCTTAGTACAGCAAAAAAAGCCAGTATAATAAGTATAATAATTAGTTTATTACAACACGTACAATAAAAGTCCATCTTTTTATACTGCTCTAAAAATAGAGGCAAGTTTTTTCAGTTTCAGCAAATTTAGGTGTGGCAAGCGCCTTAAGCGTTTTATATTTAGTCTGTTTCGCCGATGATAATTTGGTATAATGGTCTTTCGCGAATTTTAAAACTATTTGCGAGGGTTTGATAAAACTTTTCTAAAATAAGCTACGTAACAGGCGTTACAGCTTATTTTACGAATATTCTTTGTTAATATTTAGTTAAATTGTGGGTATATGACTAAAGTTATTTCTTTCAGAATGAGGGTGTATCAAAAACAGCAGCTAATTTATACGCGGCTCTAGCTGCTTCTGCTCTAGAGGACGAGGACTTGGTAAGATTTTGTTAAGTATAATGTGTGAGGAATTGAATATTACATATATCATTACCTATTTTGTAATACACACACAAATCTCAAACTTTTTATAGAAAAGATGCATGTTCTATGTTTAGTCTATTCAGTGGACCACTATGTGTGACCATTGCAGCCATTCTTAAGCCAGTAATACCCATTTATACGATGCACTGTCCGGTGTTAGCAGACGATTCAATCCACTTGGATGATAATAGCGGAACGCTCATATCTTTCAAGGCATTGATGAGAGTATTTTAGTCAAATATTTAGAAGTCATAGTTCTCTTAAAAGACATATGAAAGCACTGCCAAATTATTAAGCTATGCGTACTATGGTTTCGATTCGAAAAGTTGCCTTGGAAACAACAGAAGCCTATTACAATACAGTGGTAATCATTATTTTTCCTTTAAACTTAGGCGTGTTCCTTACATATCCATTTAACGTCTAGTTTCCCAATAAAATATACATACATAATGTCACACCTCTTTCCCGTAGGAGTAGGCAGAGATCACATCCTTCCACTTGCTACGATCTTGGCACACACTTTTAGCTTCATTCACACTCATTAACCTCCTCATACACGCCCGTCGGTTTAGGTTACTTTCTTCAAAGTTTTCTGAATTTGGTCATGGAAGGTCTTACGTGGTCTTCCCTCCCAACAATTCTAATCACTTGTATAAAATATATAAGATTCTTCTTCTTTTAAGCGCTATAACTGTGGATTATTTTTCCATGTCTGTTTCTATGGATGTAGCGGCCAACAGGATTGATATTATCGGGAGCATTACGCAGCAAGGTGCCTCTTTTAAATATATTAACAATTATTTTTTGTATCGACTCTTCTTGTATGTATATAATTTTCAGTACTTCGACTCATCAGTGTAAACTTCATGTAATCTATAGTTAATAGGTATTTTATTAAATATAGTTAGTCGTTAAGACTGATTGGGCGGCTTGAATTATTTTAACAGCAGGACCCCACACGCCTGCTTCAGTCAATCCGTTTTGCGTCTGCGTGGTGGGTTTGAGATAAGATTACCTTTGCACTAGGTTTGAGAGAGGAGCATCTATATGCTCAGTAGTGGGTTTTCGACTGAGATGATGATTTATAGTTACATTTGTGGTCCTGTAGGACATAAGAGGGCAACCACTATGATAATGAGTAGTACTTTGTGCAATATTATATTAGGACTTGAAGGGTGATGAATATAATGAACATTATCTTTCTACTTATGACTTGAGGACTCCTCTCATTGATCAAGACATACCCCATCACGCGGATTCACTGCGAATAACCTGACGCAGTTCTTAGGCATTATGCTGTTGGAATGTTTAGTACTTCCCACCCTGGCTTTCTCTCTGTTACATAGAGTTATTAATGGCACAACGTGCCTTTCGAAGCAAGAAAGCGCTCGTTATCCAATACCAAAGAAACGGCTACCTGAATTGCTGACTTCGGTGACCGGTAATTAATTTGCAAGCGCCTTGTTCTTACATGCCAATAACTAATGTTGCAGGTGCAACAACCGTCTTTGCAAGTCCAACAACCTACGATGCAAGTACAGCAACCCACAATGCAGGTGCAACAACCAACTTTACAGGTAATTCCGGTTGAAATACATATACGCGCCCATTTACTGCGAGCTTGAGTGAAGAAGAATCAGGCAAGAAACTGGTTAAGTTTCGTTATTTAAAACAGATTTGTCTTAGACGCCAAAAGTTAAACATTTTGCAGTTATTTTGCTTTCAATCCATATTTCCTTCCTACTACATTTTTTACAATAAGACCGCTCGGTTTTTTGTAATTATTTTTATTTTGGGTGTACGTTTAAAGTATAATGTAATTATAAAAATGTAATGTAATTTTCTTTTTTATATATTTATTTCGTGTGTATTTGTAGTAACTAAGTTATGCCCTTTTAGGTCCAACAACCGACTCTACAAGTCCAGCAACCTATGCTCCAAGTGCAGCCAATGGACGTACAAAACATTATAGCATCACAATCAGGACAAATCATTTTACAAGGTAACATTATTGTTAATCGTGAAGCGGCGATAGCCCAGTGGCGAGACCCCTTGCCTTTAAATTCAGAGGGTCTCGGGTTCAAACCCTGGTGGCGCACCAATGAGTTTTCGAAGTTATGTGCGTAATTATCGCTTGCTTCGTGCCTCGGAAAGCACGTTAAGCCGTTGGTCCCGGCTGTCATGAACTTCGATGGCAGTCGTTATTAGGAAGTCAGTGCCTCCTAACAGACAGACAACTGGTTTAACCATAGAATGATGTTTCCCTCTGGGTTGCGGAGGTCAGACGGCAGTCGCTCCACGTAATAACTGAAATTCAGTCGAAATCTCATTGAACCAGTGAGCAGACCCTGGGCCCTAAGCTTAAGTCTAGGGCAACCGGGATAATGCTAGGATATGATGATGAACATTAATGTTAATCGTCTACATTCAACATAGACTGTGTGGACACTGTGTGCAGGGAGTGCTCAAATAGAACTACAGGCTGTCGTATCATTTGGTGTGTAAAAGCCTTAAAACAAGCGGTTTGTTGTTGAACATTGTTAATTTAAAATTTTGTAATAATGTTCAAAGGACTTTAAAAATTATTTTCTTTTTTCAGAAAAGCCACAACAGACACAGTTTGTACAACAGCCAATGCAACTTATAGCTGCACCAAGCTCTTCACAAGGTAAGGACTTAACATTTATCATTTTTATCCCTTTCTCAGGCTATGGTGCTGGTATAATAAGGATCAACTTATAGTGGTCATATCAATAAATTCCTACTACAAGTAAACTTTATCCAGTTAATTTTAAGGTAGAAAAGCAACCAAACTGCTAAAGGATAAGGAAATATGCTTAATTCTCCCATTATTTTGCAGGTGGTTTGAGTTATATTACCCAAAATTTACCTGGAAACATGATGCAGAAAACAATTATAATTGTTCAAGGCAGCGGTGGAGGTCCTTTGACATTAACGGTATGTACATACATATACATTATATTAAAGAAACATTTCTTTATCCCTAATTAATTGATATCCTATGTTTTTATGTATGTATTGTGTCTCTGAATTTGTGGTTCTATTTTGTTTTAACTGTTGCACAACTTTCAAAGTGTTTATAATAGTATCTTACTGAAGTAGATTTGTTTAAAAATTATGTTTAGAGAATTATATATTAAAATTGTATGCAATATTTTTGCACATTAAAAGTTATTTAAAAAAGTAATGACTTTATAAAGGTGAACAATCCCGGTGGTCTCGACGAGGCAACGCTAAACAGCCTTATTGCGCAGGCAACAGAGGCCATAACGCAACAGCAAATCATACAGGTTACCCAACTGTAGATGATCACGCTTGCTGTCACTAACACTTGTCATTTCTTTATGCTTTTAGGTTTCTTTCTATCTTAAAACTATGTTCTACTAATCTGTGGAGTTTATTTTTGTATCCATCAACGTTTATAGCTCTAAAACAGGCAAATATCACTTTTAGACCAATATTGACAAGAACACATTACTAAAGTGTCCTAAAGTGTCTTCGCTTTAAACCTTAATTGAACAATAGGATCTATGTTCCCGCCATATTTTAAAACTTATACATTTTAATCTCATATGGAATTATGTTAAGATAGAAGCAAATGAAAAATTAATATGACCAAACCTACAACAAAAAATAAAACATGGTTTTTAAACACTTTACATATGAAGTTAGAAAAAAGTAAACAATAAGTAGTCAAATCGATATTATTTCTGTGATAGTCCCCATACATTTGGGATTAGTTATAAATAAAAGTATTATAATAATGAAGAATGGCAAAAGCAAATTAATTATAGATTTTATAGCATTGTTTTGCTCTTCATTTCTTCTTTTATTCTCACTAACATAATATTTCATGATATTTTATTAATTTTCTTCATATCATCATTCTATGCTTTATGTAAGCCATACTGATCGAGTTTCTATTAAGTCTCATTTTATTAAAAGGGTTTGGTGGCACCTTAAGTATCTCGCTTTACTAATTTGCGTCGTTTATTTTATAACACTGTGTTTTCTTAGTTAAGATCTATATCTAAATTAATATCATAAGTTTTTATTGATTAAAAATAAGGTAGTTTTTACATACTATAATATTGGATGTGGATAATTATTTTCCAATATGACGATGTAAAAGCTTCATAAATATAAAAGTATTCATGAATTTTAAAAAGATGGGTCATTAAGACCCCGTATAATTTTATATTGTTTCGTTTTATAATTGTCTTAATCTTAGTTTGTGTCCTATTTAACTATATACAGGTTATATGATAGGACAGGTTTATATATAGATGATTAGGAGCTTTCGATTGCAATGTAAACAACACCGGAAATTTACATAAAGATATTTTCCGATGAAAATTTGGTTGTATTAAAAATATTTTCTGAAACAAAGAAGGTAGTAATATTTTGAAATATCTATATAGCTCTTGAAATCAAATGTTTATTGCACGTACAGAATTCAGGCGTGATACAGACCGCGCAACGAGTGATAGTGAGTCAACCGACACTAGTGAGCACGGCACAGCCAATCACTGTGGTCAAAACGGCCCTTGCGCAGGTTCTTTGCACATTTCTTGTACATTGACTAGCGTTTTGAGCGTTTGAGTTCATTATCCTTTTGAATGCCATAGTTCACACAAGTAAGAGTAGCAGTAGTGGAAATACTTTATTTACATGACACCGTTGCTTGACATGTCTATGCGACTGTGGCGTTCAAAAGAGGGTAGACGTTTAGTGGGTATTATTTGAATGCGGTGTATTATTCGTTAGCAATTCAGCATGTCGAAATATAGCTTTCTATGTACGTAAACAATGGCGAATTTTGATGACTTCTTAAAGTTTGTTATCCAAATGATTTTTGAATTTACAAAACTGAAAACCTTAAATATGTTTTGCGAAAGAGGTCAACATGTTTAGGCTGAGTTTAGCTAAGGTGCTAATGGGATGTTTAAGCCTTGGGGCTACTCATTTATTACAGATTTAACGCTCTTTTTGAGTCAACTAAAATTAAGTTATAATATCAAGTTTCTTCCTAAAGTCGTTCGAGATGCTAGTCATAATAAAATATCTGAATGTGCTTCGTAGTAATTATATATGTCAAATATATTAAAAATTGCAGTGCATGAATGATATTATATACAACTATGTTAATTTAGCTTGCTTACTTTATATCGCATTGATTTGATTGGTTAATGACATTTTTGTAAAATTGTGACTGAAGTGAAGGTGGGTTAATTATGAATGATAAAACAAATATACTTGTGTTTCTCAATATTTATTAGGAGCGATGGTTCTATTAAGCATACTCAAGTTTATGTGTATAATAAGAATATTTAATTTAATAAAAGGTGTTGTTTATGTGAGGTTATATGCATTTTGCTATCATTGAAGCGTATGACGTTTTAATCACTAAAATAAAGTCTAAATGACTTTTAAAATCTCCTTCCTAATAAAATAGTAACAAAGTATATTCGGAGAGTGCTTAATACAATTGCGACTCTTTAGCAAATAAGGGATGCACAAAATATTATGATGAATATTTTCTTTTTTGGTGTTGGCTGTTTAAGTCAGTAGTTAGTTTAAATTGGTGTCAGGTTTTCGTGATTTCACAAACAAAATATTTATATCAACTCATGCCTAAAGTAGCTTGTGCAAGTAACGTAAATTTTCTTGAGGTCTTGTGAGTGTCCTGTTAACGTAACATGAAAGAATTACTTTAGCAGTAATACAGGAGCTTAATTCTACAGACGTTGACTGTTGGGTCTGCTAAATTTTAAAGTGCGCTCTGAGCTGTTTAAATTTGTCATTATGGTCATCGCCCCTAAATACTTTGTATCAATTAACTGCTACGTAATTTGAGAATGGCGTAAGTTAGTAGAATTAATGCCCAGATTTGTTTAAGCCAGACCCAAAACAGGTAAAACAGACTCATGAAAATTTGCAAGTACTATAGTAAATTTTATTTAATCCTAGACTAATTGCAAGATTATTAATGGACTTGACTTATTTTAGAACGCGCCACAAATCACACAGAGCCAGCAACCAATAATAACCACTCAGCCACAACCGCACAAAGCCCAAATTGTGAATCAACTACAGACGCAACAAATAATGGTTACTCAAAAGCAACCACCCGCTTTAATAAGCTCCGCATCGGGTAGTCAGATCGTAAGCGGTAACCAACAGTCTTTACAGAGTGGTGCTCAAATAATTCAAAGTGCCCCACAAATAATTCAAGGTAACCAGCAGATAATGCAAGGGAATCAGCAAATTATTGCTGTGTCCAATAATCAGCAGATTATTGTCAACTCTAACATGAAACCGGTGCATCGAGTTATCCAGCAACCACAGAGAAGTCAGATTGTGACGAATGTACAGCCTACTATAGTTAATCAGACTGCATTGATGCAAAGTGAAGTTAAATCTTCCGTTATACAAACTAATACGGTAAGAATTTGTCAGTTTTTTTATTTCATTACTTCATTGTTTTTGCTACACATATAGATAACAACGGATACAAGTCAATAGATAATAAGGTTTTGAATATATTAGGTCGGGGAAAAAGTCTTTTCGCATAACGTAGGTATAAACTTATTATAAAATTTTTTTGACTGTACTATTTGTGTCTGGCTGGTTTTGGTAACATTAAAAGGGTTCCATTATAAAGAAAAGAAAAAAATAAAAAAAAGTTGTTTCCCGCTATTTTTCATTTGTTTTTCTCTCCGTAAAAATGAGTGAATCTAATGAAGAAATTCGATACATTTTAAATTTTTATTATAAAAAAGGCAAAAATGCAACTCAAGCAGTGAAAAAAATTTGTGATGTTTATGGACCTGATACAGTGTCAGTAAGAGTAACAAATTTGGTTCAAACGTTTTCAGTCCGGAAATTTTGATGTTAAAGATGCACCTCGCTCTGGTCGCCCTGTTACGAATAAAATGGACGCCATTTTTGAAAGAGTGGAGCAAGATCGGCATATTAGTAGTTACGATGTAGCTGAAGAACTGGGAATTGACCACAAAACAGTTTTGACCCATTTGAAGAAAGCTGGTTATACAAAAAAGCTCGATATTTGGGTGCCACACGAGCTCACTCAAAGAAACTTAATGAACCGTGTACTCATTTGCGATTCATTATTGAGACGTAATGAAACCGAGCCGTTTTTGAAGAGATTGATAACTGGCGATGAAAAGTGGATCACGTACGACAAGAACGTGCGAAAAAGGTCGTGGTCGAAAGTTGGCCAGGCTTCACAGACTGTGGCCAAACCTGGCCTAACACGAAATAAGGTGATGCTGTGTGTATGGTGGGATTGGAAGGGCATTGTTTATTATGAGCTTTTACCGCCCGGCAAAACCATCGATTCTGATCTTTACTGCCAGCAACTGATGAGATTAAAGGAAGCAGTCGAGAGAAAACGGCCGGAATTGATCAACAGGAAGGGTGTGGTCTTTCATCACGATAACGCTAGACCACACACATCTTTAGCCACTCAGCAAAAATTAAGAGAGTTCGACTGGGAGGTCCTAGTGCATCCACCATATAGCCCTGACCTTGCGCCTTCAGATTTTCACCTGTTTCGGTCTCTGCAGAATTCTTTAGGTTCTGTAAGGTTGACCTCAAGAGAGGACTGCCAAAACTATTTGTCCCGTTTTTTTGATCAGAAGTCCCAAAGTTTCTACAGTAACGGGATAATGTCTCTGCCCACAAAATGGCAGAAAGTTATTCAACAAAACGGTACATATATATTGTAAATAAATGTAAATAAACTTTGAAAAAAATGTCTTGACTTTTCATACAAAAATACGAAAAGACTTTTTCCCCAACCTATTATATCGATATTAACTAAGAGTAGTCATTCAGTACAATTATTCGTGAGTCGATATCTATGTATAATAAGGTCTAAATTCCAATAAACATATATGAATTATCATAGCACGTAGCTGTACAAACAAATCTGTCTTCCTAGCGTGTATGACTAGCTGTATATTTTTACAAGCTAATTTATATTTTTTTCCCAGAAACCCCAGCAACCAGTGATGCGTCAGGTTATAACACGGCAACCAGTAATGGTGGGCAATACAAAGATAGGCGAGAAAGAGATGGTGGTCTCACAACCCGTTCCTGTTGCGGAGGTATGTATATTGTTATTTTTTACAATACAGTAGTATTTGTACAAACAAACGAAAATAAGTTTAAAAAGGTTGCACACCAACGAAAAAATCTTAGAGCTAAAATGTTAGCTATACCACTATGCAAAACAGCTCTCTTTTAAAAAGGCATACTAAGCTTAGCACCTCGTATTTACAATAAAGTACCGGAGAGCCTAAAAAATGATATTAATTCAGTTTAAGAAAAGGTTATTTAAACACTTGGTTGACAAATTTCATTACTCCATCCAGGATTACTTAAATGACAAATAAGTAATAAGTGGAATTTATTATACCTGGCTTGACATTTAATTTACAATTTGAAATATTTTAATTAATTATTTAAACTTATTGAACATTTGACAATATTGTAAACTGACATTCGTGCTTTATATTTAGTTTGTATTAATTACTAGCATTTTTGCCTTACAACCTCCTGAACAAGTCACTAGTTAAGGTGAGAAGAAACTATAATGATCAGCTACTTATAAAGCCAGACGAAAAAACATGTTTATGTAGACAAATATTTGTTCTTTTTTGGGAACCAAAATTACAGCCTTACTAGCGGAGTGCTGGTATACCGAACTCCGCGCCGTATGAGTTATAAATTTTCTCTCCTTTGTTACAGCCTGTAAAACCGCCCACCCCTAAGCCAGTATCGACGCCGCCACCGCAGACACAACCACAGCCGCAACCTATCAACCCTCAAGAGGATACTCCTTGGATATGTCATTGGAGAGGATGTGGGAAGTAAGTAGTTATAAATTTTGTTTGTATTGTAGTGATTTCGTAATATAACAGCGTGAAGATCTAAACATGCGTAAAGATATGGTGTATGGGGATCCTTCGGTGCCACCTGGATCCACCTTCGGATCCACCTGCAAGTGGTGCACCTGTCTACCAACGGACGAGGCGCTGGCGAACATAAAAGATCCCGATAAGCGGGAATAGGCTCTCAACCTATTACGTGGGACCAGCATTATTTTTGGCAATCTGATTGGATATTTTTAAAACATTAGCAAATCTGCCTATATTGACAAATGTTTCAATAATAATCTTTTATTTGTTGGTGTTCTGTTTTTAAGCATAACCCAAAATACAGAAACACGATAAAAATACTTTGATACAGAGTATCCGTTTACCATTATTTAGGTTGTTCTGGACTTAGCTTAGGGCCCGCGGTCTCTGGCCTCCTTCTGCGAAGTGGTGATGTCGCAGAAGGAGGCCGCGGAGCGGGAGAGGGAGCGGGATCCGCTCTCTCTCCGGCTACGCCGTTGGCGCAGCGGGCGGGCCAGGAGGGCAGCGCCCGGGGGGTCTTAGGCGGCGGGGGCAGGGGGCCCCTTCCGTCTCGCCATAGACCCCCCCCTGAAGTCGGCCAGTTACGCCATGGCCGCACATAGAGGTAGGGGGGCGCTGCAAATCGCGCCTTCCTGAGGAGGTCTCCCCGGTTCTGATCCGGGGGACGTTGGCCGCGGGCGGGGTACCAGAAGCTACAAACTCCGGGCACTGGTGCCTCGCCCCTTTTCAACAGCGGTGGGCGTCGTCTGAAGTTTTTTAGTGGGTAGGACTGCGGTGGTCGCGTCGGCCGCAGTGAGCCCCACACCTCCTCCCGGTCTCCCCCTTTTGGCCGGGAGACAGTGCGTAAGCAGCATTTGGGCCCCTGCTGTCTAACAATGGACCCTCCGAGAAGTTGGACACACACGCTATGGTCGCACAAGGAGGTAGGAGGGGCGCGTCCTCAGCGTGAGGAGGTCCTCCCGGTTCTGATCCGGGGGACGTTGGCCGCGGGCGGGGTACCAGAAGCTACAAACTCCGGGCACTGGTGCCTCGCCCCTTTTCAACAGCGGTGGGCGTCGTCTGAAGTTTTTTAGTAGGTATTACTGCTGGCAGTCGCGTCTGCCGGTGGTGAGTCCCACACCCCTTCCCCCCTTTGGCCGGAAAGCAGTGCGTAAACGCATTTTGTTACCGACGTAAAACAAAAAAAAAAAGGGCCCGGGGTCTGTTTACTGGTTTAACATAATTCTATGGTTAAACCAGCTGTCAGGGTGTTAGAGGGCACTGACTTCTTTAACGTGCTTTCCGAGGCACGGATCAAGCGATAATTATCGCACAAGTAATTATCGCTTGCTCCGCAGTCACTTCGAAAAGTTATAGCGCCACCAGGGTTTGAACCCGAGACCCTCTGAATTTGGAGGCTACGGGTTATCGCCAGTAACTTTTATTGTTATTAAGTAATGTTGTATGTTTTTCAGAATATTCACGAACGCCTCAGACGTGTTTTCCCACGCGGCGCGGGTGCATTGCCCGCCCGGCGCGGGGGGCGAGGCTCCTTGTATGTGGCTCGACTGCGACAGGGTGCCGCGAAAGACATTTGCCCTTCTTAACCATCTTACCGACAAACATTGCACACCTAATGTGAGTATAGTTGAGTTTATGAATACCCTCAGGTCGTAGTTTCGACAAGGCCATCATTTTATCGCGCCCTATAGAAATAAGGATGTAATGTAACTATATCTTTCTCCAAAGCCCTATAATTTCCTAACAAGACGTTCACGAGGTACACGTCTGCCCATAATTAGGATAATGTCATTAAAGTAAAATCCCGAAAACTTAATTTTTTACTTTAATTATGCAAATCTTTACTTTAATAGTAAACGCGCAAAGTAAGGTAGTGCGGTGGTTATATGTCTCCTGTTACAATTAACCTACAAAATGTACTGGAGGCAATTACAATTATAAGAAATGATGCTATATTAGCATAGAGAAACCCTTGTTAATATTGCAAAGTCACGGATATATATTTTCACACAAGAAAGAAGCATTGATATATACGGCCTATTCGATGGACAGATGTTACCGTAGAGGGCACTTCAATACTTTAATAAAAAAATGTGTGCCTTTCTAAATACAATTAAAATTTTATTATTTACTGCCCCCCGGCAGATACTCACAAAATATAGAGCAATATATTTGTTTCACACCGGAAACCGACTAATGATTTAGAGGCTTCGAGCAAGTATTCTCCGCGCTATTTCAATTGTCATATGGTTCATTTTAGGCCTTGAAAGCGATATACAACGCCCGAAGACATACAGCAGCCGATCCCGATTCAAATAAGCCGGTATCTCTCGGCTACCCGCCCAACGCCGCGCTAGCAGCCCTGAATAAACACGCTACTGATATGTTCAACCCTAGAGAGCTTATGGTAAGTACGGACAGTATTGTGATATATGTGTCACAGGACAATTTGATATTGACTCTTATTACAAGGTATTATGGTGCGTACAAGCGTCAAACGTGTCAAACGCTTTGGATGATAGTACAGTAACATGCGTCACAAGTACATTTGAAATTAACTCTTATTACAAGATAATAAGGTGCGTATAAGCGTGAACGTCCGCAGTGACTACTGTATAGTAGGGTATTATATCGAGTGTCTATCGTGGCCTTTATTTTAACTAACTAACCTAAAAATGATTTTAATTAACTTATTAATTTAATTAATTTGTGCTTTTTACTCTAGTCACAGTCAATGTTTTAATGAATCCTTTACAAATAAACAAAAAAATAGCCATGACACTTTTTTGACAGCTGAGAGGTTAGATCCGTCAATACGGTGTGTAAATAACAATAGTCCTAAGTTACCTATATAGTGCATAGTTTTAGTTGCCTTTGAAACGTAAGGGATACGACGGCCTACTCTGCACTGCACACTGATTCCATAGAAACAATAGACTATAATATTATACGTTAAATTGACATTGCGCACTGTGTACGTTCTACATGTCTTAACGTGCTATCATGATATTATTGACTAACGTAAATAATTATTCAAGTAAATAAATAACCAAACAAAAAAGTTTTAAAATTAAATGCGCCTACTGATTGTTGTAAATAATTTCAATTATGTGATTGAATTAATTATTCGTTTATTTGAATAATAAATCCGCATGTAAATGGAAAATGTATGTAAAAGTTTTTGTAAGGCTATGTACTGATTGTATCATTAAGGTTGCCTGGAAAAATTAAAATTAAAAAAAAATAAAAAAATTAAAAAAAAAATTAAAAATTCATTTATTCAAGTTTGGCTCAATAGAGCTCTTATGAATGTCATACTTATAAACTAACGCGCCCATTCACTGCGGGCGGGAGCTTGATCGTAAAAGAACGGGCAGGAAAATCGTCAAGGTTGGTTTTTTCTCCCGCCAGTTACAATTAAAATACATAATATTAAAACAATTGTGTTCTGCAGTCACAAGATTTGAAAAAAAAAGGGAGACAGAACTCTTTTTTTACCAATATTAACATAATTACGGATAAACATAGTAGACATGAGCAAACGCGTTACGCTCAACCATATTTTAGGGAGCGCAACGATCCGACGCATGACGCTACCACCGCGGAAACATATAAGTGAGCGTGATATACTCAAGCTGGATAAAAGGATTTAAGTAAAAATAACATTAATATTAGAAGACTGAATTATTTTAAATGTGCTGCAAAACACAATTTTGTTACTGTAAAGTGGTATACCATATGGTATCAGTTAAGCTATGCAGCCATCAAAACAATTTGCCAGAAAGCAATTTGGAAGAAATTGCTGTTAGCAATAAGGCTGCCCATTGTACCATATATTTGTTTATGTGATTTGATTACTATTTTATTATTTAGTGTACAATAAAGTGTTCCTTCATTCATTCATTAATTCAGAAGATACTATGTCTAATGGTAAAGATGCATGAGTATTTTAAAGTTAGTCTTTTCTATATTAATTTGTTGGATGATTTTCTTTTTAAATACTTTTTTAAACATCACCGTCATCATACAAAAAAGAGCGAATAAAGTAAGATTATAGAGCCCAATAAGTCCGCCTATGTTAGCCACATATGCAAAAGGTATAAAATTTGAGCGTTATTTATTTCTAGTTCTTTTTACTTTTTTTTTTACTGATCATTAAGACGAGAAGTTTGAAGAAGTTTTGTAATCTAATCATACCTTATCATGTTTCCATACATACATATTCCATGCACACGCAAATCATTTTGGGTTCTAACCTTGAGTAGGCGTGGCCTATCTGCGCATGTATTGCTTAGCCCCGCCCCCTTATCACGTCTCTTCCAACATCTATCGCGTGCCATTCTTCTTTTCTACTATACAAATGCATTTTACATATACCTGAATTAACCTTTAATAGTTGTTTTTATACTTTGATAGTAGACCTAAATAGTTGCTTTAAAATCAACAGACATTGCAGTAGATTACGTGTCTCAATTTATAAGCCAATTCCGATAATGTATCTAAGTAAAGTTAAAACTAAGCATGATTAAGTTTGCTTAGAGTAAGTTACGAAGTAACATTTGAGAGACTACTAATTACTAATTGTCAATTTTATCAAAATCTTACACTATTCGATGTGTGCAAAATGCTTAAAAAGTAGATAGTACAAAGTGTTTGTGGCATAAGCTCTTTAGAGCCGTTATTTACGTCAATGTCTAATACGTACGCGTTAGATGTTTGATTTTGGGCACTGCATATATTAGATTATTTAGAGCCTAAGAAGATTTACTTGTATTAATACTATTCCTCTATGCTATAACCAATATTTATTAACGACTCTCCAACAAGAGTTTTACGTAATTACTGTTCTGCAAAATGGTATGTTTTAATTGATGCACAGTGAATACGTACTTTTATGGCTTATTATTTGTTTTAAGAGAAGCTCTTGAATACGTAAGCGATGCGCGACTTTGAATGATTTATAAGTAACAATTTGACACGTTTGTTTTTTAATAAGATACGTTCTATCATTGCAAAACAATTAATATGGTATGAATTTATAATCTAGTTACTTAAATTAGTCGTCACCTGCAATATAAGAGGGATGCGGGGTAATAAGAGAAGCGGGTGCCACGTGCGACCTACAATTCGCTTCCAGCTTACACCCTGTACCCTCGCTCCTTGATTCCCCATACGCCGTGGGTGTATAAAGATTTAACTGGAAATTCCTTTCGTCCGAGTTTCCAGTAGCCTCCTCATGACTGACCGTTACAAATAAGTTACTTATTTGAAACATCCGTGGTTTACTCCCACGTGTCCAACTATATAGCACTTATATATTCAAATAAGCCTAGCTTCATAAAAATCTCGCTAAATGTCAATAAAGGATTATTGAATGGATTTTGTTTACAAATTGGATTTTATAACATAGCAAATATTTAAAGTATCAATTTATAAAAGATTATTAACTGTACTGGCGATCTGAGCGTACGCACTGTAAAAAATATTTCTACATCGTTGTTACAATTTGTGGTTAGTCGACACTACGTCGGTTAGATTTGTGGAATGATTCGAAGTGGCGCATTCTAGATTACCCCAGTTATAGTATTGCAATAACGTGGTGTTTTTGCGCGCGCAGCACCGAGCCGAACTGAGCCGCGTCCTGGAGCCCCGGGTGAGACACGCTTCTTGCTTCTGTCTGTCTGTTTTGGCACATTTACATCTAAATAGATAACGGAAGTTTTGTTATATACCTCAAAAGTGTTTGTAGCGGAAATTTTATAAAGTATTAAAATATATAGCGAATATTGTTGCTAAAACTCGGAACTAAGTCGGCTTAATTTTTAAATATATTCTTACTCTTATGGCAGAAGTAAGATTATTGCAATAGAGATGAGAGCACTCAGAAGTATTCTAGGTGTGAAATTGAGTGATAGGACTAGAAATGAAGGGATGAGGGTCGAAGCTAGTGTAAAAAAAGATATAGTGACAAGAATTGAAAAAGGTATGCTTAGGTGGTTTGGTCATGTTGAAAGGATGAATGAAAGTAGACTTACGAAAGTCATTTATGATGGACAAGTGATTGGAAGTGTTGGGAGGGGAGGACCACGTAAGCGCTTCCATGACCAAATTCAGAAAATTTTGGAGAAAGGGCAGGTCCAAAATATCTTAAACCGACGGGCGTGTATGAGGAGGTTAATGAGTGTGAATGAGCTAAAAGTGTGTGCCAAGATCGTAGCAAGTGGAAGGATGTGATCTCTGCCTACTCCTACGGGAAAGAGGCGTGACATTATGTATTTATGTATTACGCACTTATCTACCTGATATGGTTATGAATCATTAACGCACCGGGCGCATAAATTACGCGTTTTCGAACATTCATTTGAAAAATTCAATTTCAAATGAATGTTCGAAAACGCGTAATTTATTTCTAATTTAAAAACAAACGTAATTGAGAAATCGTTTAAAAAAAGGGCAGCCTTTTTTTTCTGTCATGAACAGTTCAAGAAATTCATTTCAAGATTTGAATATTGAGCTCTAGGATATGTTTTATACTTTTAATCTTTTTAATTGTTAACAAATTTTCATTTCATGATTTCCGTTGTCTATTTAGATCTATTATTTTTGTGTATTTGTGTTTGTCCAGTTGTCTATTTAGATACATTTGCTTGTACATGTGTGTGTTCGTCATTCTAATGGATTTCAGAGAAGAAAATAATAATTTGAAAAAAAAAAAACCAAGTTGTTTGGGAGTAGAGTTTTAATGTGTAATGTAAAATTTAATGAAACTAATATTTTAATGTCGAAACTAAGTGTCAACATTTATTAGTACAAACTTGCATAGCCATATTTTACAAATTTATATTAAACAAATTTAATTTTAATTCATTTATTTGAAATCATCATTCATGTTAAAACTTTTATCAACAATTTTAATAATGTCAAATTAATGTAATGAAGGTTTCAGATTTTTTAAATTATTATTTTTGGCGAATATGTAGTTAATACATTTTGTTTTGCGAATATAATTTTAATATGAAACCTCACATTTTGTAATTTATTTTATCTAGATATGAGAGGCTTTTAATAACTTATAATAAGTAGCTTTAGTGTATACGGTTAATAAAATATGTGTACCATGGACTAAGTGACTATTATTAGTGATCGGTATAGGTATTATTAGTAGGCAGGATTTGAAGTAGTAGTACGTTGGTTATTAATATGATTATGAAAAAAATATAAAATGTTCTAAAGTTGTTGGTGTTTGTATGTTTTGTGTGTATGTGTGTCTTTTATGTGTATTTTACGAAGCAAATACAAAGAGATGATATCTTTAATCGGTGCAAAATTTAGCACTACGATTTTAAACTAGATCTGACCTCATCATTGTGGGCGTGGTTTATTTAGCGTGCGTCTGTTACTAGGCACTGTTAAAACTTTTTGTATTTGTGGCACTATTTTCTGTTTTACAAAAATAATCCTTAAGAAAAGCTAATGTTAGGTTTTATTTAGTAAGCTAATGTTCGAAAGTGTTACCGCGATCTCGGGACGAAAAAGGCTTAAGAAGGAACATGAGTGGTTGGTTTTCAGTAAAAGTATGACACAACCTGCCGCTCCACCCAGAGCGGGAGGAGGTTATTAAATGATTATCAATAAGGAAGATTTTATTTAGTAAACACTATTCAGATAGATGACCCGACGAATATTGAACACACTTTTAGGTTAACTGACGCGCATTAAACTTCTTATACACGCTCGTCGGTTTAAGGTACATACTTCTGATCGACTTTTTCTCTCCAAAACCTTTTAGATTTGGTCATAAAAAGCCATTGTATATGTAACATTGCCATTCATTGGTCTCTCCTAAATAGCTTTAGTTAACCTTCCTTCTTTCGTATTTTTTTCCTATTAACATTTCCAAACTATCTTCGCATATTTTACTCAATTCTTGTCACTAAATCTTCTTTCAGACGACAATTTACCCTTATCAGTTCATTTCTAATCCTATCACAAAAAATAACATTCAATAGAGATATTCAAGTAAATCGTTCTTTAGTTCTTTCCCAAAAACTTAGTAAACTTAAGACATCTAGCGTCAGCTAGCTAAACCACGTAGCCATATACATAGACAAATAGAAGTGGGTGTGGTTCGTAAATAGGTTTTAATTTAACACATCCTCTTTGTATGTGCTCCGTGGTGTATTTGTGTAATGTTTGTGTTTGAAGGGATGTTTAAGTTAAGAAGATAATGTTATATAATTATGATGTTTTTTTTAATAGGATGAGAACGAAGGGCCGGTGACTAAGAGCATCCGATTGACGGCAGCTCTCATATTAAGGAATATTGTCATATATTCGAATACAGGTCGTAGGTGAGTTTATAATTCATATTGTAAATGTAAGAGTAATTCTCTCTGTCACTGAATTCATCTCTTTGAACGCATAATTATTATTTAACTACTTTCATATGATTTGGACAAAGGTATATTATAGGTTTAATTAAAGTCAATGGTATTTTTTATTTAAATTTGGCTCAATAAAACTTCTATGAACGTCTACTTAAAACTAACGCGACCATGCGCACACGCAAACAAGAAATCTTATCAAATTTTGTGTTCCCGCATGGTCTGTCTCTTCATTATTTATTAATTATGTTTTAATATAATTGTTTATTTCTTCTTTGTGGTATTTTTTTTGTATTTTATGGAGTTTATTGTTATCATAGGCAACTCCGATCCTACGAAGCCCATCTGTCGACAATCGCGCTGAGCTCCGTGGAAGCCTCCAGAACGATCGCCCAAGTCCTGTTCGACATGAACAACATCTGAGAATCGCCGTAGGGGCAGGACCCCGATTATTGAACACTTCGACTAAAGAAGACTTAACCAACGTTAAATTAATGACAATGTTTTTTTGTTGACCCTACAAGGTTTTACTAGATCTGATTAATATGGAAAAGAAAGAAATTGGAAGTCATTAATTTTGTATAAAGAACCTAAAATCAAATAAAATATACAAATTTGAATATAAAGAGTATCTACTACTATTAAATATTGGATTTGACTTTCACAAAATTTAATTTGTAAATTAAAAGTTATGTCAAAAAAGTTATATGAAAAAAAAACAACTTTTAGAGGCGATTTCGCATAATAAGTACATACAACAACCACAAACAACAATGTACAGATGTATCATATTAAGAAACATAGGAAATTGTTTATTTTGCTAACTTGAAATTGACAGAGTAGTGTTTTCATAAAACATCATATTTCCATTATTAAAATAGAAGACACGGTGTACGTCGTTGACTGATGGTAACATATTAATACTATAGTCCGGCAAACTCATGCGCGACCTTCCCGCAGGGTGACAGACAGTGACGGGGACGAGGTAAACAAGATGTCAGCGGGTAGCGGGGAAGGGGGAACTTCTCTTCGTGTGTAGCCGTGTGCTAGAATGACACTCTACCTCGTCCCCGCCACCGTCTATCACCCCGCGGGACGGTCGTGCTCGAGATTGTCGGACTATAGAGATGGAGTTATTGCTGTTTATCAGAAGATAGGTTCTACTGAGCGCTACAATCCATATATCTCTACGCAAATCGCTGTAATTTAACCTTATTTTAGAGACTTTAGAGCGACTATGCTACACTCCGCACTTATGTAAAGCTAGTGTTTCAAGCGTCCATAAGCTGCATTGACCACTTTTTAACAGGTGTGATACCATGATTGAGTATCAACCAAAGTCATAGTTATTTTTAAAACATACGGATGTTGATCGCGCGACAATTTGTACGACTAGTCGAGCTTACGTACAGATTATAATTGCAACTATTTTCCCTGAGGGTAGTATGACATTCGTCGATTGATTAACGAAACTAATAGTATCTTGCAAATAAAATACATTTTACTGATTTAAATCGCAGTATATTTAACTAATTTTAATCCCGTTGACATGTTTTAGTGACGGTAGTTTTCAATTTGTAACTTTGTCAAGACATCTTGTATCTCCGTCTCCTCGTGACCACGATAAATAAATAAAAAAAAAAAAAATTTTTAGACAATTACACAAATTATTTAGTTCCAAGATAAGTATCATTAAGAACTTGGTTATAGATACTAAATAGCGGATAAACATACTTAAATACTTTTTTTGTGAATACATACTTAATTATACAAAGGAAACCACCCAGATCAGAACAAATATTCATATTTATGCACACAAGAATTGTCCTGTGCGGAAATCGAACCCACGACCTCAGAAGCGGACTGCGGGTATACTCGCCACCACGCCATCTATTGACAGAACCAAATGTAAAATATTTGAAACGTCGGGATTTAAATTAGTTAAATATACCGCGATTCAAATTAAGCAAAATGTATGTAATTTGCAATGTACAATCTCGTAAATATAACAGTATCTTGATTATAGAAACCTGTAATAAAAATTTGTATAGGAAGTACATAACAAATGTATGAGTATAAAGCTAATCACAGTTTGTTAAAGGCATTTGTTCTAGGGGCCTATGTAGCGTTAAATTTTAACCTGCTCCTTATACAACATTTATAGACATGTAACTGTGAAAACTCATATAATAACAATACTAATATATAAATTACTTAAAGACTACAAGAAAAGTAATCCAATATGTAAAAAACTTTTTTTTTGTGTAATAACTCAACTCAATTCGAAAAGAATTTCTTTTTTAATAAAGCGCTATAAATAGGCTTATATAATTTTTGTATGACAATGGTTGTAAGAATTTTTCCGACATTAGGATTAACTCGGATAGTTGTCGTTAACTTTAAGTAATTGAAAAGTAGTAATATAAGTAAACAAAAATAAAGAAAGTAATTGAGTAAATCTGTTTTTTTTATATCTGTTACTGTTATCATCATCTCAGAAGCGGCGATAGACCAGTGGCAAGACCCATAGACTACAAATTCAGAGGGTCTCGGGTTCAAACCCAGGTCTCAGACCTATGACTTTTCGAAGTAATGTTCGTAATTATCGCTTGCTCCGTGCTTTGGAAAGCATTAAGCCGTTGGCCCCGGCTGTCATGAAGGAAGTCATTGCCATCTAATATCCTGAAAGCTGGTTTAACCATAGCATTTTTTTTTCTGTTTTCTGATGGAAAATCATCTAATGACCTTCCGCTGTGGGTGGAGCGGGAGGATGTGTCAGACCTTTACTGACTAAAAACCATCCATGTTCCTTCTTGTGCCTGCTACGTCGAGCAGAATCTACTCTGGGTGCCCTTAGTACTGACTACCGACTACCTAAGAGGGACCTGTGGAGGGCGCAGCGGGCGGGCCAAGAGGGCCCGTCAAGCAGCGCCAGGAGGGTCTTAGGCAGGGGACCCCTGCTGTCAAATCATGGACTCTCCGAGAAGTCGGCCACACATGCTATAGTCGCAACAAAGGTAGGAGGGGCGCGTTCACTGCGTCTCTCTGAGGAGGTCCTCCCGGTTTTGCTCCGGGGGACGTTGACCGCGGGCGGGGTGTCAGAGCTGCAACCCAGGTACTGGCCTCCCGCCTCTTTCTCAACAAGCGGCGAGCGTTGTCGGAAGATTTTTAGTGGGTATTACGGCTGTCTGCCGGTGGTATGTCCCACACACCTCTCGGTCCCCCTTTGGCCGGAAGACAGTGCGTAAATGGATTTTGTTACCGACAAAAGAAAAAAATCCTCATACACAATCTGAATTTTTGTTGCAAATATTTCTCATTGCGGAAAGTCTCCAATTATTTTAATATCATAACGTAAAACAACAAAAAAATGTCAGGTCCCTATACACCCGAGAGTAAACAAATTCCTATTTTAATCTTTGCGATGATTTTATCGTGCAGATATTTTTATTAAAAAGCAGAAGCTTTGTTTGTTTAAAGTTGATTACAGCGTCTATACGCTGCGGTGGCAACTTTTCATCAGGTGAGCCGCAGCAGTCTTACAGAGACTTTTCAAAAGAAAAAACTATTTATTTATATTAAAATGTGTGCACATAAGGAACATACACAATAACAGAAGTTATGAAAGACATGTACAAAGTAGACAAATGCATGAAATACGTAACAAAACAAACTAAAATAAAATAATATTAAAAGACTAATATCAAACAATAACGCAATACGCCGCCAGCCGCTTGTTGAGAAAAAGACGGGGGCCAGTACTTGGGTTGCATCGTCTAGACACCCCGCCTGCAGCCAACGTCCCCCGGGCCGATACCGGGAGGACCTCCTCAGAAGGGCTGGCAGTGGACGCGCCCCTCCTATCTCCTTGTGCGACAATAGCGTGTGTGGCCGACTTCTCGGTGGGTCTATGGTTAGACAGAAGGGCCCCCTGCCCCCGCTACCTATAACTTTCCTGGCGCTGCTTGACGGGCTCTCCTGGCCTGCCCGCTGCGCCCTCCACAGGCCCCTCTTAGTTTCCCCCCTGGTAGTCAGTACTAAGGGTACCCACAGTCACCAACCGGGTGGTTCCTTTTCCCGGCCTCCGGGTGGTACTCAGCACCCCCACCATGTCAAGGAGGAGACCTGTCGGGGGGTGTATAAGGATCCTACCAAGATCTGAGGAGCCCAAGCCAACCTCACCTACAAGTGGTGCACCTGCCGAACAACGGACGAGGCTCTGGCGAACACAAAAGCTCTCGAAAAGCGGTAATAGGCTCGTCACCTATTACGTGGGACCAACAATATAATTGGCTTAATGAGGGCATACAATATGCCTCTGCCTACCTCTTCCGGGAAACAGGCGTGATATTATGTATGTATGTTTACGTTTAAAAACTGCACGAATTTAAAGTTACTGCTTTTCTAAAGAGTTTTATAACTATATAACTTTGTTATTGTGACTTGTTAAGAGGAGTTTGTAACTCTATTGAAACATTTCCGTCAAATTATGCTCAATTTTAGTTGACGAACCGACGGGAACTTTTAACTTGAAGTAGCTTGGTACCAGATTACGTTCCTAATTACATGACTTTAAAGACATTTATCGCTTGAAAAGTTGAAAGGTCTTAAGTTCAATCTCAACATAACATACTTTTCATAAGTATTTTAATCCAAAAACAAATCAAAGAATAGAAAATAAATTGTTTGAAAGTGTAAAAATTGTTGCGTAACATTGAACTTTTCATACGAAAACAAACCAATAAATTTCGGATGCTACGACTTTTGTAGAAGTGCTACGACGTAGCTACGGCGGCGGCGTTACGACTTTCGTAGAAATCTGATTACCGTAATTATGTGTTTCACAGCATTTATTTTTAGAAAAATGTTGACTAAAGTAATAACGGAAAAATATTGAATTGTTCTATTGCAAATATTGCGAACCCATTAACCATAAAACTGAATTTATCAGAAGACAATTTGTAATCAATTATATGTCCTGGCTTATTTTCTTTACAATAAAATCAATAAATAATAATAATAATAAATAATCCATCACACACACACACGAACAATCGAACTCACACATACAATCCTACCCAAAACTTTGATTTATAATTTTTTTTTTAGGAATCTTAAGCAATTAGACACATGTAGAATTCCGTTGTCGATTCACGAGTATCACATCAATATAATACAGGGTTGCCCTAGTTTAAGCTCCAGCTCACACACACGCCACCGTGAAGTAACAAAGTGATAAATAAATATTTTTTTGACTATTACACCAATTATTTAGTTCCAAGATAAGTATCATTAAGAACTTGTGTTATGGATACTAAACAACGGATAAACATACTGAAATACTTTTTTTTTGTAAATACATACTAAATATACATAGAAAATCACCCAGACCAGAATAAATATTCATGTTCATGCACACAAAGATTTGTCCTGTGTGGGAATCGAACCCCACGACCTCTGGGGTGAAGTGCAGGCATACTGACTTTCACGCCATATCGGTTGTCAAAGTGATAACTGTATCGTTTTTGTTTTTTTCTTGTGTGAAAAATAATGCATTTTTTTGCACCGAGCATGCATTATGAATGTTTACATAGATAAAGACACATTTAAAACAATGTTTTATAACACAAGGTCACTGTGGTGGTTCCATTTAAGTATGCGGCCGAGCTGATGGAAAGTATCTAAAACAAAAAGTTTTCTCAACTTCCACTTGTCGGGAGAAAAATACCTATGGATGCTAGCAATACCAGAGGCATTACTAGAGCGATAACAGCCCTACGTTGTAATCTATACATCACACACTTACGATAAAACCTTGACCAAAGTGAAATAATGTAAGAAACACATAGTGATGTGAAGTTTATCTCGTCTCCCAGTTGCCGACATCGTTAGACCGTTAGACAATGTCCCGGCGACATTCCGTTCCGGCTGTCGGCACATTTTCCGCGTCATTCGATTTGTCGCTGCGAGGGTCAGGTGGTGTGTTCTCGTGTGAGCCAGTTGTTTGTATAAAAATTAAAATAAAAGTTTTTATGTTGCAACTTATTTTCGTAATTATGATCACAAATGTAAAGTAAACAACACCTTCTCCCATGGCAATTTCGACCTCTTCCAGTTATAATTGCTAAAATGCTTGGAGTAAAAGTAAGGAAATACAGAGGAATATAAAATAAAATCTTTTAAGAAAAACTTAAAACGCATAAGTACCCGACAGCACCAGATGTTCTGCCGCCAATGGAGGAGGAACAGGACTTGACTTCACAATCAGTTGATGCAGTCAGAATTTTCCCTTCTTCTTGTCGAGACAACCCTCGATTAAATACGTTGAACACGAAAGCATTTAAAGCCTGCAGAACAAACGCATAAATTGACTTTGCATAAGTCTCAAAAACCAACGAATGAATTAATCTTAGAACAAGCTCCACAACGAAACATTATATATATATACATACATTCACGCCTGTTTCCCCGAAGGGGAAAGCAGATGCAAATAATACGCCCACACTTCGCCAATTATATAGTTGGTCCCACGTAGTATATAGGTGGCGAGCCTATTGTCGCTTACCGGACACTGTTACGTTCGCCAGTTCGTCCGTTGATAGGAAGGTGCACCACTTGCAGGTGAGGTTAGCTTGGGCTCCTAAGGTCTTGGTAGGATCCATTAAACGTATATATATAATATGAGGAGGACATATGAGTAGTGGCTGTTGGGCATAAACCGACCCGCCCTGACCATCGCGATAAGGCAGTGCGTTGAGGCGTGAAGTAATCTCCGTCCTGGTTGTATTCATGTCTTGAGCTTCCATACATATGTATACTATTTTGGCATAATGCAAAAATGTGACGAAAGATACTTAGGTACTGACAGGAAACATAAAAGGAAATGCAATGGGGATTTAGTGTATATGTCGCAGTATGGAGAATTGGCGGTATTTTACAAAACGGCAAGGCAAATAGTGATGTATGGAATTTTTTGTACAATGCAAAGCAAAAACTTATGACGCCTAACTTGGGGGGTCTACCAAATATTTGCGCAAGTAAGCCTATTATAATAGTATATATTATAATAGCTATTACTAAAATTATAGAACATGAAATTTCAAGCAACTTTTGCGGGACACATATAAATTCAAAAGACTTTATTGTGACCCACAGGTTATGAGTACAGATGTCATTTCAAATTTAATATGTAGTTTCACTGTGTCCAGCCTCTTTGAATGGGCATACAATATAGATAAATACCAATCACAAATTCAAATTTAAAGTAAAATAAAAAAATTACAAAGTGAAATACAAATGTCAAAGTTTAACTAATTATAATAATCGGTTTATATCATAGTATTTTAATATGTAAAAAGTTATTTAAACTGTTAAAACATTTCTCAGCAAGCATGTCGAGAAGTCTAGTTTTCTACGTTTAAATATGATGTAAAGACTTCTTGGCGGGAAAGCGAAGCGTTTTGTATTATTTTCTAAAATTTGTGATTTTTCGAACATTAATATGTAATAACGGTGGATTAATAAACGTTAAGTGCTTGTGAACGTCCATGAGTGTTGATAAATGAAACAACACAGTGCAAACTTTTCAAATTCTCCCAAGAAGTCCATGTGAGATCTTAGTATAGTCCTAATTATTGAGGACTGAGCCCCTTTACTAAGTTTATTTTATCATCTTTATCACTCATTCTCATTTAATATAATTTTTATGTTATTAATATATCTTTTACTTGACACTGGCTAAATGTGCTAAATGCACTTAGCGATTATTTACATGAATATTTATATGTCAGCATTCCTATACATCCTGGAACCCTATTATAGATGTGAGGCTGATAGAGAACACACTCTTCTTCAATAAAGCCGTTTTACAGATTATTGTACCTAATGTATGCCTATGTCGTAATATAAATATGATAATGTCAACATTTTAAATTTTTGTAAAATGGTACACATGAATCAATTCGCTTCAATCCAAATATTGGTCAAACCCACTTTTTTTGTGCTCTAAACTGTAGAGCACAAAAAAAGTGTGTTGAAGTCTTTAGAGTCTAAGACATCATCTTTATTTGTCGAGTTTCCCCAGAACATAATACCATAACGTAGTGCTGAGGCAAAAATCATTTTTCAATCAGATTAACGGTAAGTATGAACAGTAAGCCCATTGTCTGGCTTAGGCCAACTATTAGTAGTTTCAGTGCTTTTTGAGTGATTATTACCGCTTGGCGCCATTGGGTCTGTATGATTGATGACGATGATTTGATATTTCTTAGCGGCCACCGCGGACATAGAAGTGTGTGATTGATGACAAGTAACTAAATGATATCCAAAGTGGCGTTATAAAAGCTGTGAGATGTTAGGAATGTTTTCTTTGTTGAAATAAATATTCTTGGACATCTAAATAAGTGAAAGTAAATTTTAAGATACTAAATAAATACATAGACTGTATTTAATCCAAGATACTTACCTGTATAAAGCGAGGAACTTCCATCACAATTGTATATCGACTACTTATCGGTTGACGAGGATCAACTAATATTATAAAGGATTTTGGATATAAAGTTTTTTTAAAAATATTTATTTAGCACAGCGCTCCTAACTCCAAAGTAAGCAGTACTCCATAGTAGTTACTCTCTCTTTAAATATCTAATCATTTGATAATGTTTACGCAATTATTTTTTGGAAGTGTGTGTATAGTTTGTGATTGAATTGTAATTACCTAATTGGTTAGTTAATTTATTATAAAAAAAAATTATGGAATATTTTAATGTGTGCTTCAATAAATTACCGGAATGCCATTTTCGTGTTATCTATAGATGGAAAATTAAGAACTATAATATTTTAACTTATGACATACTCTGCTACGTGTAAAATTCCCACCGAAAAATATTTATTTCGGTAAATACCTTTTTCACTTTAAAATTAATTTGTATAAAACCCTCCAATCTTTTCATGTCAGAGAAAAATAAATATGATTATGATTAAAAACTGAACGGTATTCACATAATTATGCTAATGAACATTAATGTGTAATAACGGTGGATTATTAACCGGTAAGTGTTTGTGAACGTACATGAGTGTTGGTAAATGAAACAAAACAGTGCAACATCACTTTTCAAATTCTCTCAAGAAGTCCATGTGAGATCTCAGTATAGTCCCACGTCTTTACTGAGGACTCAAGGGGTTTAGGTGAAGGGCATCTCATTTATCATCACTCATTCTCATTTACTATGTCTTATTATTATTTCTCATTTATATGATATTACTTACTTACTTGACCACTAACTTGACTTGATTACTTAATTGACTTAACTGGCTAAATGAGCAAACCGCACGAGGCCATTATTTAAAAGAAAAAAAAATGGCATCGTCGCCCCAGTTATATATAGACAACTTAAACATGGACATCTCCACAATCAATCAATCCACATCATATTTTATTATAAAACTTTCATCCGTCTCAGCTCGTCAAATATGCCGAACTTTTGGGATAGAATGAAGTAATCTTTGGTCGAAACGAGTAAAATTATTATACGATATTGTGCTGATACATCTTTGTATCTAATAATCATCCATCTTAGTCAGTGAGCCATCGCAATGTTCCAACTTCTACCCGCCTTTGGGCATACGTTTGTAAAGTTGATGTAACTTTTCATGTATCGTATTTTGGATTTTGTGCAAATATTGGAAAGCCAATTTCAATAATATTAGGTCGTATCACATATCTCTATTTAGCTCCAAACTAAGGACACTTTCATAGCAATTTTTTATAGAGCATAATTTGGGATTTCATTAAAGTTTTAGTGGTTCGTTTGATCTGAAGCTTTTGTACGGAAATTCTTGCTTGCGTCGGGGTGTCTGGAAGAATTGCTTTTGGCGATAAGATACATGCCTACATTATTCTTCATCAAATTCTATCATTATCCCGGTTGCCAAGACTTAAGCTTAGGGCCCAGGGTTATATTCGTTTAATTTCAGTTATTACTTGGAGCGACTGCCGTCTGACCTCCACAACCCAGAGGGTAACTTTATTCTATGGTTAAACCAGCTGTCAGAACATTAAATGGCACTGACTTTCTAATAACGACGGCCATAGTTGTTCATGACAGCTTAACGTGATTTTAGAGACACGGAGCCAGCAATAATTACGCATATAACTTCGAAATGTCATACCAGGGTTTAAACATAAAACCCTCTGAATTTGAAGGTCTCGCCACTGAGCTATTGCCGCTCGAGATTGTACTTTTCTTGTACAATATTATTTGACATATTTTTTTTTTAGATTTTGTCAATAAAGAGTCAATTTATTTAACTACATACTCGCTTAAAGCTATGCATAGGTTACAAAGACGAGCAGTCCGCATTTGCGGGGATGCTGAGTTCATAAAAGTCTTTGAGGATCTTCTTCTATAGTAGAAGGTTATTAGGGATCCTATCAATACCTAAGGAGCTCAAGCCTCACTTGCAAGTGGTGCACCTTTTTTTTTGTTTTACGTCGCTAACAAAGGCTGCATTTAAGCACTGCCTTCCGGCCAAAGGGGGATCGAAAGGGGAGTGTGGGACTCACCTCCGGCATATGCGACTGCCAGCAGTAATACCCACAAAAAATCTTCCGACGACGCCCGCCGCTTGTTGAGAAAAAGACGGGGGCCAGTACCTGGGTTACAGCGTCTGAAACCCCGCCTGCGGCTAACGTCCCCCGGACCAAAACCGGGAGGACCTCCTTAGAGAGGCGCAGTGGACGCGCCCCTTTTACCTCCCTGTGCGACCAAAATAAGGGGTAGCCTCATTTTCTATTTTATCTACAAAACCCTTATTACATCAAAATGTATAAACTATCACATTTATAATACGAGGTGGAATTATATCCTTCTCCGCTAATCCGCACAAGGTCCCTGATGATGACCTGAATCCGTCTTACTTCAGTGTGTGAAAGTAGGCCTGAGACTTAATAGGCCAACACTAATAATAATATATTTAAATTACGATTAATTGTATCTCTTGTTCTCGATTTTTCTTTTTGATTTTGAGTGTGATTGTATGTATGTATGATTTGATTTCTTTTTTTTGTCTATATCTTAAATTTTTAGGTTATAGGTAATTTTTGCTCATGTTTACATGCAGTTAATGTTGTGTACTTCTGTTTGAGATATACATAGAAGTTCTCTGTCTCGGCTATACATTTTTTTTAAAGGTATTTTTATGTATATTGTTGATATACCAAATAAATAAACATTATGAGAACAATATTAGCAGATTACAGTTATTATTTCATTAGACACAGACTAAATTGCTTAGCTAAACAAATGACCAACCTCCAATATTATACAGTAGCAATGACACTAATACATGAAGATTAATACGTGCACATTCAGTAATAACACTAACCATTTGTAATACAGTAACGACGCAAAGGAAGAATTTTCCCAAAAATCCGTAGTATTTAGCGACAATGAGGGCTGTTGATCGATGTGCCTGTCCGGTTGTCGCGCGGGAAACGTCCGGGAGCCGTCCGAGAACCGTCAGGGCCATGTGTCTTCATTGTGTCTTCCGGACCCCTCCAATTACTGGGGTAAAAGGAAGATTTCGTATGAGTAAGTTGCCACTTATTTTTTTTCTTCACCGTAAAATCCTTAGATGTTTTGAGACGGAACAGCTCGTTAGCCAGAAATTATGGTCGGAAACGATAATCGAAGCAAAGCAGAGTTCGTAGAGGTCACTCCTTGGATCGGTGACCATCTGTGTGGCATTCGATATTAATTGCTCCTCAGTGTTTCAAAAGGCACGCTAAGCTTAAGTAGATCCCTCTTATTATCATATGAGGTGGTCGTTAAGCCATATTACAAAATGGCTTCGGAAAAAATTACAGCTGTAAGGCACACCGTTTCGCAATGGGTTCGCGTGATTAGCTTAATGCTTCCATGCCTTAAATGTGCGTAATGAAGCTCTATAGATAGAACTACATACGACGAACTCCCCGCTCTCCGCTCTAAGGTAGTGGGTTCGATTCCCAAGCAGGACAAATATTATGGTTCGTGGGTTTCCCCATTTCAATTAAATAAGTATTTCCAAAAAAATATATGTTTATGTATGTTTATCCGCTATTACTGGATACTGATCCAGTCGCGGTTTAGATATTTATCACGACTCTCTTGGGAAATTTAAGTCATTCTGTCACTGAAACAGTTTTTTAGAGTGTCTTAATTTGTTATTTGTCTTTAATATTATATTTCATACTTTTCTGTTATCTTTTGTTTTAATGTTGTGTTCACCTGTAAATGGGTTGCATGCTAGGTAAACTCTTATAATGTATAATTTTAAATATAAACATGTAATCTGTTAGTGTACCAAATAAATATCACAAGTTCTTGATTATACTTATCTTGGAACTACTTGGTAAAATTGTTAAAAGTTGACGACCGATATGGACTCCCGAGGTCGTGGGCTCGATTCCCACACAGGACAAATCTTTGTGTGCGTAAACATGAATATTTCCTCTGGTCTGGGTGTTTTCTTATGTATATTCAGTAAGTATTTTCAAAAAAAAAAGTATTTAAATATGTTTATCCGTTCTTTAGTATCCATAACACAAGTTCTTAGTGATACTTTTCTTCGAACTAAAGAATTGGTGTGATTGTAAGACAATATTTATTTATTTACTCAATACTCAAAGTCTTTATTGCACTCCATATGTTACAAAGATTTTATTTATAATATCACACATACAATATGGACCCTGTAGGGTATGGCAACTTAGAAGAGAGGTGGATGCTAGCTTTTTATATTTAGATTAGTTTAAATTTAGATTATTGTATTTGGTTTATTATACAGTAATATGTAATTAAATTGAAAATTAAATAAATAAAATTCAATTTAAAAAAATTAAATTAATGTACATATTGTAAAATGTTACTTTGTATAAGCACTCAAGTCAAATATATATTACGTCAGTTAAATGTGTGAAAATAAGTGTGATATAAAATCTTATTGGTACAGTTTTACATAACAATAGAAGTGTATCAATAGGCATGACTTATCGCTAGACGAAACGAAAAAGGGTGTAACGAATACTTGTGAAATAAATTTGCTTCCCCACTATCTACGTGAGACCACGCGAGAAAACATGCTTAACCCAGAAAATGAATAAAAACATGAGGTAGTTTATCGCACAGAGGAAAGCGACGAAAATGTAAAAGAATTTATTTTTCGACAATATTCATACTTAGCCGTTTTGATAAGGGTACGGCACACTTGAATGCTTTTCTCGGCGGCTCTAAAAACTGTTTTTCGTATGAAACAGGTTACAATCATGTTAGAATACGTGACCTGATTATTTATTTATCAATATTCTTTCTTTCAAAACTACATATAACTTACTATACATTTTATTAGTTGCTTAATCTTAATCGCACTGGCTAGTGGCTATTCTCATAACCAAGCATTCGGCGTAAAGGCTTGTAACATTCCGGCATTCAAAAGTTTGACAAAAAATAAGAACTTTACAGTAGCCCAACATAAAGTTAGTAAATAAGCAGTACACACATATATCCAAACACACACACTCAAACGTGTCTGTATTAAACAGTTTTGTTGTACTACAGTGTACTGTCTTGCCGGGTGTATAAGTCCCAAGACCAAAGAAGCCCAAGCCAACCTCACCTACAAGTTGTGCACCTGCCGATCAACAAACGGGGCTTTGGCGACCATAACAGTGCCCGGTAGGCGGCAATAGGTTCGCCACCTATTACGTGGGACCAACTATATAATTGACAAAGTGTGGGCGTATAATATGCTCTGCCTACACCTTCGGGGAAACAGGCGTAAATTTATGTATATATGTATGAGGTACTCATAGTAAGCGACTAAGGGAATCGAATCTTATCTACTGTCAATATAAGCTAAGGGCCACCTCACACTATGTAACACATTTCATCTAAAGATCTCTCTACTAAAAGTGAACTATCGCACACTTACCTTTTTCGAACCTAAATAGAAATTATACAGGCAATCCTCGACTTAAGTCGTTTCGATTTACGTCGTTTCAAGTTACGTCGAACAATGTTTTGACATTATTCCTCAAGGATACGTCATTTGTTCGATTTTCGGCCTAGGAGAATTCACTTGTCGCGAAGTCATATAAATACTTTCTTGTAGTAGTAACTCTAAAAAAAAGCTTACAGTACAGGCCTTTGGAAATTTGGAGAATGCTATGAAATTTTTTAAAGAAAGTATCCTAATTTTGAAAGAAGTTTTAACGTTAATAACAAGATCTGTATTTTAGCAAGAAGGAAGAAGCGAAGCAATCTAGAATTGATAGTTTATTTTAGCCAAAATTAAATTAAATATTTTGATCACCTACATATTTAAGTTCCATTATTATTATTAAAATTATTTTTAAACATTTGACTTTCCATCCAAATCCAAACATTAAAAGAAACCGCGATCAACCACTAGTCACGTATAAAAATACTAAATTGAGACCTCTCGTAATCGCTCATAATTAAACAGAGTGAAAAATTTAATCGGATTCGTCTTAGTAAATAACCAACTAAAATGAAATCCACGAGGGTCTAACATAGGGATGTCACCTTGTTATTGAAATAATTTAAGTATTTTATTTTAATATAATAAAAATAAAGTACCAACTCATCATCAAGACACAGAGTACATAATATTATGTACAATTAACTTGTAAATATATCTTAATTTACAAATATCATCATCATCTCAGCCCATTAACGTCCCACTACTGAGCACGAGCCTCCTCTCACATATCAAGGGGTGAGGGTATTGGGTCATACTCCACCAAGCTGACCCAGTGCGGATTGGTGGAAGCAGGTGTATGGCGTCCTGCTGTTAGAATTTTTCAAGCCGCCCATTAGGCCTCTAACTTGGCTTAACGACTACACACATTTACACACTTAGTGATAACCGGGACCAACGGCTTAACGTGCCTCCCAAATCACGGAAACGCTCGATATCAAATGCCACACAAACGGTCACCCATCCAAGGACTGACCTCTGTAAGCGCTGCTGTACTTCGGTGATCGTTTCCGACCACCGAGCACCGCAGAGCTACGAGCGCTTCACATATATTTAGTCTTATAAGTAATGATAACTAGTAACAGTCAGAGTTAAGTAAATATTGTATTTTAATGTACTTTATTGATGTCGTAGTTTCTGAATATACGAAAAAAAGAACAATACTCTATTTTAGACGTAGTGGGATATTTTTTATAGAGAAGCTGTTAGTGTATGGGAGCGTAACTATTCGGATATGAATTTCATATTACTTAACTCTTAAACGAAATAAAAATTTGCAAATTGATAGAAATTAGATGTTCCAAATGTTTCGATTTACTTATTGTGTCAGCACGAGCCTCCTCTCACATATCAAAGTGTGAGGGTATAGGGTCATACTCGCTGACCCAGTGCGGATTGGCGGAGGCAGGTTTATGGCGTCCTGCTGCTAGAATTTTTCAAGCATCCCATTAGGCCTTTAACATGGCTTAACGACTACCACGTTTAGTGATAACATCTAACAAATCGATAAAAGGATATGTTTGAATAATTTTACTGCTCTAAAAACGGAATTTCACTATAACACGTTTGTTAATCAATAGTGGGTATATCAATTACGTTCAACTACAAAAATAAATTAAAACAATAATTGTACATTGCGAAATTTTTTAACACGGTCTTAGTCTGCCACCGACAGTTCCTGTGGCAAACAAAATAAAGCTATACGCAAATATAGACAAACAAAAAATGTGTCGTCTTGCTCACACATGGACTTTTAGGTTCGCTCTTTCTCACCCTTGTAATGATTATTCATATATCAGATCGTCTATACTTCACTCTGTCTACTATTTTAGAGAACGGGTGGCAACCCCGGTTCAGGATGATTAATGAACCGGCCTCGTAATTAACCCCGAGTTAACCTGCAGGTGCCCGTGTTGCCAGTCTAGATATCTCTTACCCCACTTTCGGTAGTCAGGTTAAATTAAGAATCCTTTTAAATATAATAGCACTTATTTACATTTGGAATAGAATAATAGGGTTTAACCCTTTAAAGAATTGCAATCAGGTCTTACATTTTTCTGAGGTGATCCAGTGTTTGTTTTTTGGTAATCATAAACCATTTTTTTCAATATTTAGTTAATTAATAGCCATTTATCTCAATCGAGTCTATCTTTGCATTTGCATATATAATTTCCCCGAAAAGGCAAGCAGAGGCATTTTAAACGCCCATATTTCGCCATTTTTAAAAAAATATAAATATTCTCTTACAAGTAAGTAATTAACATAAATTAACGGTAGGTAGTTAACTAAAATTAAATCAACTCTAGGTACTTAATTACAACTAAGGATATAAAACATGTTATTATTATAAAAAGGTCATCGTTCCTGTAGTTTGCTATAAAAGCACCGATGGTTGGTTTTGAAAATAACATTATAAAGTTATTACGCTAAGTATCTTTCGAAACTGAATTCCGAAAGGGTTCGGAATGATTAATCAGAGGGTCGGTCGTAATTAATCCTGAGTTAACCTGCCTGCAGGTGCCAGTATTGCCAATCTTAGATGCCTTTTACCCCATTTTCAGCTGGCAAACAGTTTAAATTACAAATCGTTATTAATCAAATATCGCCTCTATTCTCTTACTTATTAATACATTGTACACATAGAAGCAGTGGAACATTAATGGGCTGATGAAAGAACAATAATCACACGTCTAAATATCACAATTGTTGGGCAGGATAAAACCTTACAATAACTATTGCTGCTGTTTTCTGGTTACAGATATTCATTTATCAAGTCCAGAAACAGATGTCCTATCTACTAATGGTACCTTAGATATAAGCTGTATTTGTATATGTTTTAATCATAAGTTTTTGTGAAAATAAATATATTATTATTATTCACATATATTTATTTCATTTACACATAATATATTTTTTTCACAATAATTATATAACAAAAAAAACAATACTGTAAAAAATATAAAAAACGGAGACCGCCAACTGGCAGCTAGGGCTGCAGAGAGAGAAACCTCCTGACAATGCGCTCCGTATCAAGAAGCATTGCCTTTTGTATCTGACCAGCTACCTAGCTTGAGCTTCTTAATATATTGGTCAAAGCTCTTCGCTATCAACCTGTCGACCGTAACCACTATCGGAACAATCGTCGCTGAGTCCCCATCTCACATGGCAGAAATCTCGTGGGCCAAGTCCAGATATTTCCTTAATTTTTCCTTTTCGACTTTCACGAGATTTTCGTCATGTAGAACTGTGATGTCACAAGTCTCGCCCACAAGCTTTATAGCTTGGCGAGAAATGTATTTAATGTCATAACTGTATTTTTTTACATGATTAAATTATTTAAAAAAAAAACAATTGCCCGGCGCTCTGTTCTGTCCACCAAAACAATATCAGGCTTATTGGTGAAAATAGTTCTGTCCGTGATAATGAATAGATCCCAATAGAGCAATCCATGACCATTTTCAAGAACTGGCACCGGTTCATATCTATAGTACGGCATTTCAGGTCCGACAAGGCCATATCGAAGAGCAAGTTGCTGATGGATGATCCTGGCTACAAGGTTATGCTTGTGCAAATACTCGCCGTTAGCAAGATGCGAACAACCCGAAACTACATGCCTGAGAGATTCGCCGGGCCGATGACATGCCCGACATACGTCAATAGTTCCATCTCTCAGTATACACTTTCGGTAATTGTTTGTCTTGATAACTTCGTCCATAATTGCATAGACAAACCCTTCAGTTTCCTCAAAGAGGTCCCCAAAACGTAGCCAGTTCACCGAAGCGGAGAGATCTACATCTGGGCCTGTAAGGGCCTTGTAGAATCGCCCATGAAGCTCTTTGCTCTTCTATATCTCCTTGCGATCCTGAATGCTTAACGTAAGCGGTTTACGCCAGTTCTCATTAGCTAAATTGAGTGCGGTAAGGTGTTTGTCAACTGCCACAACATCTCGATGCATCACGCAATTCGTAGTAAGGAAAAAATTTCTGAGATTGTACACCTTGCGATTGTGGAGTGTCTTAGCATTTAAAAATCCACGACCACCAAGTTTTCGCGGGATGTACATTCTCATTACCGAAGAACGCGGGTGTCGCATGCGATGTGCCATTAACAGTTGGCGAACCCTGCAATCAATGGCGTCTAGTTCAGTCTGAGTCCACCTTAGTATGCCAAAGGTATAAATGAGCAAGGGCATAACCCAACCATTGAAGGCACGTACCTTGTTACCACCAGACAAAAGACTATTGAGTACTTTTGTAAGACGATCAAAGAAACGTTCCTTCACTGATTGCTTTATGTCCCCATAATTTAAGTCCAACAATTTCACCATCAGAGAGGGATCTGAGAGAAATCTTACTAGTAAGTTGTAAATTTGATGAATTCACAACGTTCCCTCGTTGTACTTGCATGACCGCACACTTGTCGATACCAAATTCCATACCGATGTCGTTGCTGAATATCTGAGTGAAATATTATTATTTAAAAGCGATCCATACAGCTGTAGCAAAGTTCACTCTTAGCACGTGAAACGTCAAGTGGTGAGAAGAGGCTAACTCTTCATCCACTTAGACACTAGGCGAATTCTCATTCTCTAGTCGCCTTCTACACCTTCGAGCAAGACATGGGGTTCATAGATTACTTTGGTGGTATCGTTACCACATGTAAAGATACATACATATATAATATGACGCCTGCTTACCCGAAAGGTTGTTTACCACGTAACAAGTGGCGAGCAAAAATTATAGCGCGGAATAAGCGCGATAATAATCGTACCCACTTATAATGGTCTGCCTAGACAAATATCGCACAAAATGCTATAACATGAATGGTATGGCATTTGATGCAGTCGGCGCTTCTTATGACGGCACGCATAAACAACAAACAAAATTACGCCTAGGTAGGCAGAGGCATATTACGCTCACATTATACGTACTAGGCTATTGCCGCTAACTGCGAATTTTTCTTTTCGCCAGAGCCTCGTCCTTTGATCGGCAGGTGCACCACTTGCAGGTGACGTTGGCTTGGGCTTCTCAGATCTTGGTAGGAGCCCTATACAGGTCTTAACATATGCCAATAAGCTAAAGACAGGCACCAATACTTAAGAGGCACTTAAATTGTTACATTTAACGACAAATAATGCTCTCTGTATTAATTTACTTACAGCAGGTCAAAACTACAAGGGTCTGGTTTTGTAACTTATTTGGCAACGCGACCCTAAAACATTACTAATAGTAAGGTAGGCCACAAGTACCCTACTTGACATTTAATTAAAGTGTAGACACCTTTACCACATGCCGTGGGAGTATTATGAATAGTTAAATCGAGAGAAATGGAGCCTTTTAGCTGATTAGGTGTTTAATGGGGTGACCTAATTAAAATATATGTACTCGTATATTCAAACCTAGCATTGTTCTACACTGCCCTGCAAATCTGATGTAAGTCTAACCCTTATGAAATTGTAATAAGGCGCATTAGTAATTAAGCAAGTGATGGATTAAAAATATCTTCAGGTAAGATAGGAGCCTCAGAACAACGATGTCTTCACGACCAACGCTGAAACTAGAGTGAAGTTCGTGGTCAGCGTTGGTCCTAAAGACATCGTTGTTCTGAGGCTCCTATATTAACTAAAGATGCCCTGTGTAAGGGCGAATCACTTGTCGTGTTAAATTGTTTCTCGATTTTTCAGGAAATTATAGTGGCGTGGGAATTGTTACAAAGATGTTTTTAATCCGTTACTTGCTTACAATGGATTTCTGCAAAGTAACGCCTGAAGTAATAAATTATGCATTAGTAATTGTTTTATCTTTGTTTTTAGTTAAACATTTTACTAATGTAGATATAGTTTATTAGCTACAAAGAAAGCTAATAGTTTTTTTTCATTTAAAATAATGGCTTTGTGCGTTTAGCACATTTAGCCAGTGTCAAGTTAAAGATATATTCATAATATAAAATTCATAGTAAATGAGAATGAGTGGTGATAAAGATTATAAATGGTACATAAGATGCCCTCCCCCTAAACCTTAAGTCCTCAGTAAAGATGTGGGACTATACTGAGATCCCACATGGACTTCTTGAGAGAATTTGAAAAGTGATGTTGCACTGTGTTGTTTTATTTACCAATACTCATAAACGGGCACTGACACTTCATAGTTAATAATCCACCGATATTACACATCAATGTTCGAAATATCACAAATTTTAGAACATGACGCTTTACTTTCCAACCACAAAGTACATAAAGCTTGGGTTCTAAAACTGAAAAGGAACTGAATTCACTGTGAATGGGCGCGTTAGTCTATGAGTTTTCTTGACAATCATAACATAAGTGCTTCATTGAAACTAAAATTAAAGAAAGATTTTTTTTTATTTCATATGCGTAATACGAAATATCAACAAAAGCGATTCGCCTTAAAATACTGCTACCAAGTTGCCAGTACCTATTAGACTGCGCCAATTTATGTCAGCGTTCGACAAACCTCAAAATAGATGACATCACCGCCTAGACGATGTTGTAATTTGTCAGTTTACTTTGATAAAATGAAAGTCAATACTAGTTATGTTAGATACCGGAAATGTTAGCTACTCTTTTATCAGGATTTGCTTACGAAATAACGACACAAGCGATTCGCTTAACAAAACTGCTACAAAGCTGCCAGTACCTATTAGACTGCGCCATTTTATCTCGGAGTTCGTCGAAATTCAAAATGGACGACATCGCCGCCTAGGTGATGTTGCAAATGGTCCGTTTACTTTGATAAGGGTCTTGCTTGACACGTTGCTTTGATCCACGTTATTGATAGCTCGGTGTCAATTCGGATAAAGTGGGATAAAAGGGTGAAGCTACACTATACGCCATTTTTCAGTTACCTACTCCTTTTGTCCCTTTATTGTTTGCTTTTGTTTAACGGTGTACTAAATTCTGTTTAGTAATATGATACGATGTTTTTGGGTTGAAACAAATATTAAATTTCGGTACGTTATAGTTAGTCGACCGTTTTGACGTTGATGTACGATGTGTATATGTTACCGGCCAAACCCGATTTTAGGACATAGGTACTAGTATGGCCTAGTCCAAACTAATTTAGGTGGGCTGCAACTATTATAATAAAATGTTTTTTGATGATAAGAAAAAAAAATAACCTCTTTTTGGGTTAGGTTGAGGTAATTTTTTTTCTCATCATTAAAAAACATTTTATGCAGCCCACCTAAATTAGTTTGGACTAGGCTATAATAGTTTGTCCTAAAATCGGGTTTGGCCGGTAACATATATAAATAAATACATTTAAAAAAATCAGGATATCTAACATAACGCTATTTTTTTTGACAAGGAACAAACACAATTTTTTGTAAATAAATGCTTACAATATATAGAAAACCCTCAGAGTAATCGTATTTTCCCACACTACTTTTAGTTCTATGTCGAGGAGTCCAAGCCAACTTCACCTGCAATTGCAATTGTCCGGCAGGTGCACACCTGTGTTATGAATACTAAAGAATTACATACTTATTATATATAGGAAAACAGCCAGACCAGAATAATAATTCATGTTCATGCAGACAAAAAACTGTCCTGTTTGAGAACCGAACCCACGTTCTCTGGAGTGAAGTGCAGGTATACTGACCTCTATGCCATATTGGTCGACAAATATATTATATAAATAATAAATAAATATTTTTTGACAATTACACCAATTATTTAGTTCCAAGATAAGTATCATTAAGAACTTGTGGTATGGATACTAAACAACGGATAAACATACTTAAAAACATTTTTTTGTTGTAAATACATACTTAGTATACATAGAAATATTATAATTATATATAATAAATATAATAATAATATAGTTTTAGAAGTGTATATTTATATCTCATATATTAATTATATATAATAAATACGTATATTATTTATTACTTCTACCACTTTTCTCGCAAGATGTACATCTTTTAAATCACAGAATCACTTTAAAACTACACAAGAAAACCAATAATCTCGGCGCTACAGACTCTGAAGATATAACTTCAACTCGCAGACAGTTAAAAGTGATATTAAGTTATCGTTAGACATCTTAAGGCTTCCTAAGTATTACCTAAGTAAGCCTTAACTTTATACGACTCATAGAGCGAAAATGATTTGCTGGAATCGGATAGCTCAATTTTCTTATTTAATCTGAAGTTCAGACGATCAGTTACGACATTGGATTTCTTACTATAGTGTTATTTTATTAACGATATTAATGTATGAGGGATCTTTTCAATATTTAAGGAATTCGAGCCAGCCCGACCTGCCAGTACTCAGACGAGGCTTTGGCAAACATATAAGTGCCCTCTAAGCGACATTAGCCACCATATATAATATTTTCGTCATGAGGGCTTTTAATATGGCTCTGACAGATACCCCCGATAAGAGTCACCGACAGACTGACAAATCTTGAGAAAAACCACAACAGACAGATAAACGGACAAACCTTGACAAAATCTGACAAAGAACCCATTTGCTTTTATGTCCTATGTTACCGCTTATATCTCTTTCATTGTTGTTAAAAAAATGTATCGAATTTCCATTTTGTGTGTAAATGTTTGACGAATCTAAATGATCATGTTGATCTTAAAGATATTAAAGTATATTTTATTTTTATGCTCTGCCTACCCCTTCAAGGTTAAGAGGCGTAATTGTATGGATGAATGTGTGTCCGTGATGGAGTTTTATCTTATTGCCCTTACCTTGTTTGTGGGAGGAGGCTTCTGGTCAGTACTAGGGTGTAAGGGTGCGTTTTCACTAGAGATGTGTTTTTAAGAACCAATATAATCGCTTCATTATACTAGCTTCGCACAGCGCAGCGATTCTATTGGATCTAAACAAACACATTTCTCGCAACGCATCCTCGCACATCTCTGATGGAAAACCATCCTTAATGGTCCGAGATGATGATTTATAATGTTAATTCAATCAATATACTGCAAGCGCCTATTTATGTGTTTTTATTGCTAGTTCCTTTGTTTTGATTTTATTAACCCTTAATCCATGCGGTTTCAAGTTCTTACCTATTCTCAAAGTAAACCCGGAAAGTTAAAAATGCAGTAGTTTTCCTTCAGTAGGTACAAAGTTTCTCGGTAAATGATGCACATTGACTTTTGAAAAAGTTAATACTTTTCTAAAGTCTTTAAGAGTGATTGCCAAGATCGTAGCAAGTGAATGGATGCGATCTCTGCCTACCCCTACTACGGGGAAGAGACGTGACAGTATGTATGTACTATTAGGTCCCTACAAATAAAATAGATTTTCACATCGAAAAAGAAGACTATTTAATTAATTTAATTATTCAAGGCTTAGATAATAACGGTACATCCCTTATTATTTAAGCCCCTTTTGCGATTTTATAGGGAGTTCATTGATTCGTCTGCTGAAAAAAAACTGCAAAATTGTAGAAGGCGTTTTGGCCTGCGTCATTTGAATTGAATTTTATTCCAACTAAGAAATTATCCAAATTCCTAAAAAAGTAGTAATCTGTTGGAGCAAGGTCCGGGGAGTATGGTGGGTGTCGGAGACATTCGAATCCTAGTTCCTCTTGTTTCGCCACCGTCTGTTGTGAGCGTTGTCCTGAAACAACAGTGGGCTAGAGACAACTGCTCTCAGTTTTTTAACGGCTAGCTGTTTCATCATAGTTTCTAGTTAATGGCAATACAGATCTGCCGTAATCGTCTGACTAGATCTGTAGTAGATGACATCGACGCTGGTCCACCATACACTAGTCGGTTTACCTTTTATTTGGTCAACTTTCGCTTGGGGCAAGATTTGGACGATTCACCTAGGTTCAACTACTGTGATGAGCGTTTAATGATTACTATGCATTTTTTATCACAAGTAATAACTTGTGATGTGTGATGAAAAATGGATCCTATGCGATAACGACCTATACGATCGTACAATTCAAAATCCCCTTATTATTGTGACGGTTTAGTAACGTGACGCAGCAGTCGATGCGTGTTTGTTGGATTGCTTCATTTAATTGCTTTTTTAATTATCCAAGATGGTTTTTTCATTCACACCGAAACTCTGACGTGTTTGAGATGGATCGCTTTTAATTCCTCACTGACAACTAGGTTCTCCGACCGTCCACGAGGTTTGTTCTGGAGGTCAAAATTTTCAGAACGAAAGCGTTGGAACCCAAAAAAGTACCGTGTTTTCTTTTATAGTGACTTTCTAAGTACGCGTCATTAGTCTTTCGAGCTGTTTTTGCGGTGTCATGTTGGAAATCGTATTCAAAAATAATGCGGTTTTTAAAAATTTTGATATTTAGCCCAAAACGATGTTAGAACAAAATTAAATGGGAAATCAAACACGAATAGACAAGCTTTAAATTGAAATAAATAAGAGTTTGGAGTTTCCAGCCAAACGCTGAATTTTTGAGATCAAAGTGGCCAGTTCGATAAAACGCCAGTTTCATATGCAAGTTAGCATTTTATCGAACATTTACTTTTATAGCTCTAAACGCACTAAATAATGATAAAAACATGAAAGTACGTATCTTTGAATTCCGATTCAGAATTTCATCATTCGTTTGTATTCGGAAATGCGATGATAATGAATGACTAATACGCCGGTTACAGTACCGACCAGTTCAATTAATCTTCTGTTTATTTAGATTTCATTGTTAGTTTCTTTGTTTTCATATTATCGAACCCACGGAATTAATACTCAATCGAACCTTTATCTGTACGATCTTAAGCACTTTCATATTCTCAAAGTAAACTCGGAAAGTTAAAAATCCGCTAGTTTTCCGATAAAGTTTATATAAAGATCGGGACTGGATTCAGCGACATTGTTCACAAAAGAAACTTGGTCTGTCTCTACTTAGGCTGCTCAGGATTTTCTAGAACTGTCGGTCTAAGGGTAACTTGTTCTGAGTTAAGTTGGCTGGGGCAATCTTACTTTAATTTATTAACTTTTGTTTGGTTCTGGCCCTAATACGTTTCTTATAATATTTTTCTGTATTCTCTTCTATTTTTAAAGTGATTATACGTACTAGGTAACCCACATTATACGGATTTAAATCGCGGTTTACTGTACCTACTATATAATTCTTATTATATCAGGTGTATAGGGATCGTACTCCCATCTTAGGAGCCCTAGCCAACCTCACTTGCAAGCGGTGCACCTGCCGAACAACGGACGAGGCTCTGGTGAACATAATAGTGCCCGGTAAGCGGCAATAGGCTCGCCACCTATTACGTGGGGCCAACTATATAACTGGCGAAGTGTTGGCGTATAATATGCCTCTGCCTACCCCTTGGGCAAACAGGCGTGAATGTATGTATGTGTAGATCTCAAAATTTCACACTAAGTGGCATTAAAAGTCAAATTTTATGGTTTTTTGGAATAACGCAGTTTTAAAATTAGACTGCCGATATAGTCTTATTACAAAACCAGATCTAAAGACAAACCAGGTTTAAAACTAGTGCTATCACTTTTACTTGATAACAAAAAAACCTCCTGTTTTGTAATAAGCCCCGCCCCTTAAAGTTTTTACATTTTATGTAAATTATGTACCAGGTAAAAATAAAAATCGTTGAAAATTTAGTTATAAAAGCACGTAATTACAAGTTCTCTTATTTTTCCTGTCATGTTCCTATCGAGTGTATTTATTTTCCCTTTGATGTTTAAGTTTATAATTATAATTCTACCGTGGTTTCGTTCTATGCCAATATTAAAAGGCGATGAGAATTTGCATTTAATTGCTATCTCGATTCGCGATGCGACTACGGGGAAGTAAAACGTGTAATATTGGACATTTCACACTGTATCATCTAGCTCTTTACTGAGCTGAGAGTTTACTGGACCACCAGAATAAATGCTAAAATGATAATGTAGTATCATCATTTTAGCATTTATTCTGGTTGTGCCATAGACTAAGAACCCAGGGTCTGCTTACTTGTCTAACCAGATTTGGCTGAATTTCATTTATTACATGGAGCGACTGCCGTCTGATCTTCGCTAACATAGAAAAAACATCATTCTACAGTCAAATGGTATATGGTTTTATAAACGGGTTAACATATTTTTTGGATGTAGGTGCATATTTATTTACCTACAGTTCTACATACTTAGAAACATCAAGACGAAGACATGTCGAGCCTGTTCTGAAAGAACATCGTAGCCGCCGTTTTGCATTATTACAATATAAGGTTTGTCAAAAATATTACTCAAAATATTTAAAGCATCAATTTAAAAATTTAACTAAATGTTATATTGTCACCTCCCTACTTCTTCAAATGCTAAGATCGATTCAGTGCTCTATAATCACACCCATTTGTTGATTACTATTAAAATAGTTTTTTAGGATTTTGGCGGTTACGACGTTCTTCCTGAAATGGCTCGGGGATATTATATTATTATAAAACGAGATCTAAAGTAAGACCAGGTTTAAAACTAGTGCTGTTGCTGTTTTCATGTTATCAAATAAAAAAATAAAAATGTTTATTTGATCTCACTTACTTTGGTTCACAATATTATAAAGCAGCCCCGGTAAGTTACTAAGTACTTGTGCTGGGGCTACCTTGCTTCTTCCCATTGTAACAATTTATAAAAGTGAGCAATACAATTGTGATAAATAGAAAGTAACCTATGTTATATTATAACTCTATATTACTGTATAGGAATAAATGAAATAAAAACACTAATAAAAAATTGCGCATGTGCGTGTGTGTGTGTGTGTGTGTGTGTGTGTGTGTGTGTGTGTGTGTGTGTGTGTGTGTGTGTGTGTGTGTGTGTGTGTGTGCGCGCGTGTGTGTGTGCGCGTGTGTGTGTGTGTGTGTGTGTGAGTCAGAGTGTTCAACCATTGTGTAACAAAAATGTTACATTCATGAAGTGATTCAGGATAAATATTTAATTTTAAGTTTCATTTATTATAGATATACGTTGATTGAGTATTATATTGTCGTCTAGCAAAGACAGTACGAACTGGTGCGGAATAGGTCACATTAAGATTCCGTCGTTCCGATGAAGTATTTGCAAAAAAATTTGTTTTCATATATGTTTTATCGTTATTTAGTATCCATAACACAAGTTCTTAATGATACTTATCTTGGAACTAAACAATTGGTGTAATTGTCAAAAAATATTTATTTATATTTCAGATTGTCGCCATTACTCCTTCCTGTGCTCTAGTATTAAAATGTATCAGAGCCCACCTGTACCAGAAACCCTTGCTTGCCAATGATAAAAATTATGGGCGCTTGCCAGGGGTAAATTGGGGCATTGAAGTTTTTTTTTTTTTTTAATAATGCCTTTGTCCGGTTAGCACATTTAGTCAGTGTCGAGTAAAATATATATTAGTAGATAATATACAATTCATAGTTAATGAGAATGAGTGGTGATAAAGTGAGGTAATTCAAAAGTGATGTTGCACTGTTTTTTATATCTACAAACACTCATGTACATTCACAAACACTTAACGGTTAAAATTCCATCGTTTTTTTACACGATAATGTTTGAAAGATATAAATTTTTTGAAAATAAAACAAAACTGCAGGCGTTACGCTTCACTTTCCCGCTAAGCTAGCCAAAAATGGACGCTTGCAACAACAGGGGCATCACAAGCGCGTTGCCGAACATTTAACAGAGAGAGAGAGAGAGAGAGAGAATAAGATTTTGATTAAAATGTCTGCACTCCGCGCCTTAGGTCGTGAGTTTGGTGAGACATGAATGTTTGTTCTGGTCTGGGTGTGTACTTGCAAAAAAAAGTATATATGACCGATATGGCGTGGAGGTCAGTATACCTGCACTTCACTCGAGAGGTCGTGGGTTCGATTCCCACACAGGACAAATCTTTGTGTGCATGAACATGAATATTTGTTCTGGTCTGGGTGTTCTCTTATGTATCTTAAGTAAGTATTTACAAAAAAAAAAAAAAGTATTTATGTATGTTTATCCGTTATTTAGTATCCATAACACAAGTTCTTAATGATACTTATATTGGAACTAAATAATTGGTGTGATTGTAAGAGAATATTTATTATTATTTATTTATTTATATGTATGTTTAATATATAGTATTATTTAATATCCATAACACAAGTTCTTAATGATACTTATCTTGAAACAAAAAATTGCTGTTATTGTAAAATATAAAAAAGAAGAATTGCTAGTTTTACTGTCAGTAAGTGTGAGACAATTCTTATTTTTCTTACATTGCTCAAAAGTCATACTTAAGGCTCATATAAAGTACAACTTCCAGTTTATCTCTGCCATAGCGCGTGGATCTTAGAACTTCTAACTTGAAATAAAATCAGAGTCACAAAGTTTTAATACTTTATTTCTTAGTACATAGTATATTAACAATGCAGTATACTCAACCTTCCGATCTACAGCAAGTCTCAACAGTAACAACCTGTGTAAATGTTATTAATAAGATTAAATAATCTAGTAGAAAATTCGTCAATATTTTAATAATAGTATTACACAAAAGCATTTAAACAAGACATTATGTAACTGTTTTAAGTTCTTGCTGGATATAAATATAAGTCTTAGCTTGGTTTTACGTTGACATTAATAAGAGCTTTAATAACTGAAACTTAGCAAAAAATATTTTTATTTTGACTAAAAAGTACATATAACGCGTCTTATTTTTAATATCACAAGGTTTAATTTAGACATATGATTCACAAGCCATTTCTGAAATGCCCCTTTTAACTAAAATTAAAAAGTTAAAGAGTTTCCATAGACCATTTCTGAAATGCCCCTTTTAACTAAAATTAAAAAAGTAAAAGAGTTTCCATACTCTTCGTAAAATATCACAAACAATTCGTAGGTGTACAGTGAACTAGGTATACACGTGGACATGTCATATTTACATGTGAACGAGGTTAGATACCCTCTATCCATTGCACTCACGTTTACACACCACCTCGGTTACGTATGCAAATTGTACAGGGTATAGCCATAGTGGAATATAGGCGGTAAAATCGCAGATGCAATAAATAATAGATAACGCAAGTATTAGTATTGAAATTTAGCGTGCCGATTTTTTAACACCTACTGTAACGACACTGCCGATATTTTGTGACAGGACATCCAAACTAATTAATCGAGACTTATGCCGCTGATAATTAATATTTCATCCCTGAAATCGTTATTCTTTTTTTAAAATAGCAACCAAGTGCGGATCCACCGTTGTAGGAACGATTGGCATGCCCACAACCCTAACAGACTTCTGCCTCCACACTTTCAAGATTGTTGGATGACTATAAATATAAAATTGACAGTGAATATAAAATTAGGACGGCCATCTCTAAATATGGCAATGAGGGCGAAAAACCGGTGACTAAAACGGTAAATTAATCCGCTTATACGTTCCCTAGACGTTTTATAAACTAGTATGAATCTGGAGAAACACGGATCGCTATAAATTTCGCGGCTGCTAATCTCGACTATTGTCTGTGGGTAGAATCACTTATTTAAGTAGTAGAACAATCATTCACCGTCTTTGAAAAATAAGGAGAATTTATGTTTGTCGGATTTTGGCAAGTCGTAGGTTGAAGGTGCTATCTAACAAAAGCATGATGAACTAACAGATAAAAGATAGGTTAAATTATCAATAGCGACATAGTAGGATATTTATGTCAGCGCAATACCGCAAACCGTGTCATTTTTTCCGGTGGCAACAGGGCGGGGCGGAGTTGAAGATATTAAATGTATAAAATATTAAGAAGATTTACTTCCTGTTAGTGCACTATGTGGTAGTTGGCTGGTAGTCGTTTTTCCTACAATGTATACTTTTAACACCAGATATATCCGGTGCAGTATATAAAATTAGGTTTGCTGCTGTATTACAATTGGTCAGATCTGCAGTATTTTTAGCCGAGTTAGTTGGCAATATATCGGTATATACCGCGATACCGGTTTGGATACAGCGCTTTTGGCCATAATTTTGTCGCGACTAACGTAATGATATAGTTGACCGTTGAAAATGTTTGAAAATATAAAAAAAATCTGTAAAATTTGTCTTTAGATGATTTACCATCCGAAAAATAAAATAATACAAGCTTTTTGGGAAATTAATGCTCGTTTTATATGACAGAGCCGTTCAAGCCACGTATCACACAGCACTAATTTAGTCAACCGTAACAAAAAAAATCTAGATCTATATTGCGTCTGTTTTATGTGATGTATTTGTAAATACTGTTTAGTCTTAATTTTCCTTTCACCTCTGGTTCGTACACTGTAAGTAGACGGCTTGTCATAATGATCCAATCAAGGAGGACAAACAACAACAAACCTTTTCTATAAACACTTTCTCAAATATTGTTTAAAACAAACAAGATAACAAACATAGCAAATAGGTTCCGGATTGAATTGAACCTTCTTCCACTAGAGAGTAAGCTTAAAACTGTTTAGACAGCCATCCAAAGTAAGTAGCTAGAATTTCGCCTTGTGTAGTATTTGCTGTGCCCCAGTTGTAGCACTCGGTTGGCATAGTTAAATAATAGTAGTACGTAATATATTGACAACCAAATTTTATCTATATATCGCACATCTATTTTTACAAAAATACAGATACAAAAATACGATAACATTAAGCACTCAATGCATCTACATAAAAGGAAACTTGTAGCATACAACTCGTATGAATTAACTGTGTACCTCGCACTGTGACGTAATTTGGAAGGGCAAGTTAGCAAAAAAAAAGAGTATTATTTATAAAAAATAAAATTAGCATTTTTTAATATGTTAATAAAAGGTCGTTTTGATAATAAGGCGTCACAATACTAGGTCATTTTACTCTTCACGTTTAGCTATAAAATTGATACATATGGATTCATATGATATAACAGCTTGACAGTAAAGAGACGACAAAAATGAGGGCACTTGATTTTTCAATGCGGTGACAATTTTTATAGTCTAAGATCATTTTTGTATGTAATAATAAGTAAACGCGACGCTGCTCCTCCGTGCACACAATTTTATTTCAGATGCATGCAATCGTTAGATGCTATCGCTACTGAGCGCTTACGGCGAATGCGGGGCGCCGCGCAGGGAAGCGGGAGAGGGATCGCATTCCAGCGGGGTGCACAGTTGATTCGTGCGAGTTGTAGTTAATTAAATTTTGCAGTTTTTTTACATTTACGTCCTTTAAGAACTAGATGTGCGATATCATATTCTACAAGTGGCGCACATAACATTAGCAGAAGCTTGTTATGTCGAAATTAGAGGTGTTTGTTATACCTTATGACATTCCTATTGAAAACAGGACATATCGACTTATATAAGATTCAAGATTTTCTATCTTTGTTAGGAAATATTCTTTTTAGATTTAATCTTCTGGTACTTCATTATTCCTCTTTTTAAACCCGTCTTCCCAAGTTTTCGTTACCATCTTATTTATACTGCATTTATTCCGCGTTTACGTCTTTTCCGCTATATCCTAGTACTGAAACTAAAAAACTATTCTTTTTCTTCGTCGTTACACTCTTGACAGAGTGGTCGTGGTCGTCACTTCAGTTGCAGTGACCCGCCTCACAACTCGCCGCCATTCCTCCCATTATCCCAAAAAACCATTATGCATACGCGTCGTTAAGCCATGTTAGAAGCCTAATGGGCGGCTTGAAAAATTCTAACAGCAGAACGCCATACACCTGCCTCCGCCAATCCGCACTGGGTCAGCGTGGTGGAGTATGACCCAATACCCTCACACCTTGATATGTCAGAGGAGGCTCGTGCTCAGTAGTGGGACGTTAATTGGCTGTGATGATGATGATGATGATGATTAATTGACCTCCCGATCTGGCTTTTTATACTTAATAGTATCTTGAAGCAATGTACATTATTTTAAGAAAATCTACTATTATATTGTTATGTTGTTTTACTGTTTGTGTTAACTATGAGCGAGGTGTTGTTGGGTAAATATTTTTGTGGAGACGACAGCGGCGTCTTCTTCCGTAGTGTGTAACTGGGTCGGTGTCAATCTTTTTTTGTGTTCACTGCCGATGCAAACGTCAATCGAAACGGGTATGGATAGGTCTCTTCCTGAGTCTAGAATAATACGGGTTTATTTATTAAGTGATAAAAAATATACTAGTAAGTTATTGCTACGAAACTAGATTATCTAGATACGTTATAGAAATATAATCAAATAAAATGTTTTATTGCAAGTCAAATGTATTAAAGTTGTAACAAAATATTCAGGCCGATTGTTAACGCCCCGTAGGGACACTGCAACGTTGTTGCAGGACTGTTCGAAGGGTTACCGCGGCCTTGGTGTTACAGGCTTAAGAAGGACCATGGATGGTTTTTAGTCAGTAAAAGTCTGACACACCCTTCCGCTTCACCCACAGCGGAAGACGGTCATTTGAAGATTTTCCATCCGATAAAAAAAGGGACACTGCAACGTTAATAGGGCGCTACAATTGAAAAATATATTTACAAATTTGAATGTAACATAAGTTGTATCTTATCTACATAATTATTTTTATTCATTTTCAAAGTGATCGTTGAAAATTCTGCGCTAGTATAATAGCTTTTGTTGATATATTCATTAGATCGTCTCAAAATTGCAGTGTTAGTAAAATATATATTATGATATGTACAATTGTACAGGGATCCTACCGTCATCTTTGGAGCCCAAGCCAACCTCACCTGCAAGTGGTTCGACAGGTGCCTGTCGATCAACGGACGAGGCTCTGGCAAACAGAGAAGTGCCCGGTCAACGGCAATAGGCTCGTCACCTATTACGTGGGACCAACAACACAATTGGCGAAGTGTGGGCCTATAAATTATGCCTCTGCCTACCCCTTCGGGGAAACAGGCGTGATTTTATGTATGTAGTAAAACGTCTGCTAGCTAAATTAACAAATTTTATGCCATATCTTACTAAAATATGTTTTGCTTAAAATATGTTCAAAAATGTTGGATTAAAGTTAAAATATGTTGGATTTCTAATGACTGAGATGATGAACCTCGGTAAATCCTTCGAAAACTCATACTTTTCATACAATAATTCTTTCCTAACACAAATTTAACGAACACTGTCTAATTATATCAAGCTCCATTAATTAGGCAACATCAAAGTTAAATAACGTTTACGTCGAGGCTGTTAATTAAAACTCGTCTTAATTAGTGCACAGATAAGGTTCAACTAGGCGGCGACTTAGTTCTACGAGTAGATCAAAGCGCGGAGGAACTTAACCCGGTTCTAGTTTAGTAAACAATGAACCTGTTTATCGTTAAGATTCTACATGTCCATTGTAAGTTCGTTATATTGGCCAGATCATTATTCAACATTGATTGAACAAGAGCGGCGAAAGCCCAGTGGCGAAACCCCTTGCCTTTAAATTCTAAGGGTCTCAGGTTCAAACCCTGGTAGGTGCGCCTATGACTTTTAGAAGTTATGTTCATAATTATCGCTTGCTCCGTGCCTCGGAACGCACGTTAAGAAGTTGGTCCAGGCTGTCATGAACATCTATGGCATGACATTATTTATTTATAATTATATTACATAGCGTCATAGACAAATGAAGATTGTAATCTAAATACCCAACTAAATAATAATTTAAAAGATAGCCTGTGAGATTCTTGCCATTTCTACTTACAGAGCGGTGGCTCGGAACTGGCACTTATATTCGCTCACACTTAAATACTTTTTGTTATTGAATTATTTTGTTGCATGTAAGTGAACCAAAGCTTTGTGATTTTAGTGTCATCATATTTCGTTTGTCTATAAAGTACTATGTAATAGTTTCTAAAAAAAATATGTTTTATGTTTGTTTGAAATTACCCCTTAGGTACATATTACAACACAGTAACAAAGAAGCACTTTAGTCGTGACACAAAGTGGTATGATTATTCGGCACCCGTAAAGAAAAACATTGTAACTCAGTTTTATGTGGTATTGAATTTATTTATATTATTACTTATATAATTTTTAATTTGTATTTTAATTTATTTTATAAGTCATCTTCATAATTATAAAGTCCACTGCTGAACATTGGGCTCCCTTACCACGCTAGGCCTGCTTAGGATTGTTTATTGCATGTATGTTTAGGACCAGATGAGTAAATATAATACTTCAAAGTTGTTTACGAAAAGTAGTTTATTACAGACTTAAAAACTTATTCATACTCTCCAGGAACTATGTTAACAAGGTCAATTCACTGTGATGGTCGACCACCATAGAGAAATGTAACAACTAGGTAATAGAGAGCCATCTCACGGATTTTTTTTGCCATTCGTTTTGAACCTAATGCCCTTTGGAAGTGTTGTTCCGCAACTTTTGACAAATATACATACCTATGCATTCTATAGATAGGTATCAGCTTACTTAAATTTTAAGCATGCAAAACATTGGAATCAGAGTGATTTGAGCATGCACAAAAAGCACAAAGTTAAAAGATGGCGCCACTCCAACAATGTCATTGCTCTGACTATTGGACTTTCCTACCCCTGTCGACCACCGAATGCCTGCTTGACTCCCCTTTTAACCAAACCCATGAGCCGAGTGAGTGAGTTGAACGAACGAACGAATGAAAAACGTTTAGCGCCATGTGGTGGGAAAAGGAAGTCAAATCAGCATCAGCAATTACAAAGTCAATATACAGACGACCTATTTATGTCTTAAAATATAATTAAACTATTATGCATGCTAACATATGTGTGTGAAATTGCTTACACTTAGTTACGACGTTTTCCTCGCAGGTGTCATATTATACTCACACTTTCTTTTATAGTAACAGAGTGTCTTTGTTTGGTTACAATGTGGCTGGTAAGCTTCACGGAAATGTATTCGGTGGCATGTTTGTTTAAGACTGTGCTTTTGGATAAGCGAAGCGGGCAGCGGTGAACTCTTCTCTGAATTTTTAATAACAATATTTAATAATGACAACACCAATTATTGTTTGCTAAATAAATTTAGTAGTTATAACAAAATTCTTAATGGACATTATTATTATTATTGTGCTTGTTGCTACACTTTTGCGACTCAACAACTAGTACTATGTGACGAAATTTATCATATATTGTTGGGACTTTACAGTTGGCTAACGGGTACTCTTTATTATGAAAAAATATGTTTCTATGAAAGGTGACAAACTGTTGGACACGCTTTTAGAACTGTAGATGAACGCTTATAGTAGTTTAAGAAACTGTAATGAAATGTTAATCCGTAAAATAATAATAAAATAGTACCTAACTTAATACTATCGTATATTATTACAGTACTCAATTAAACACATTTGTGGTATTTACGATTAATAAACATCTTGGTAAAATAGTACCAAAAATCGTGATATAATTTTGTTTTAAAATATTTGGTGTCTATTTTATGGATGAGAGAAGATGGTAAATATATTGTAGTAACTTATCGAATTTAAGGTTGTTCTATTTTTTTAGGAATATACATTAAATACAACAAAAAGTTTCAACGCTAAATTGGATAAAAAAAATATATTTGACAGTTCGGTAGACAGCAGCTGTAATATCAACAAGCAAGGGAAATCGAAACATATTTAATATAGTTATAAACGCTTTTTATACGATATTAGGCATGATTTAAATACCCATTTGTGAACCACATGATGTCTAGAGTTATACCTTTCGCTAAACAGTACAATTTAAAAGATTTTGTGTTAGTTAAACGTTACTATGCTGCGAAACCTCAAGCAAAGCCACCAGCACCTGGTAAGCCAGCTGCGGATCCTCCGAAACCTATTGACCCTAGGAGAGTCTTCAAAATCTATAGATATCCTGGCATATTGTGCAAAGAACAGCCAAAGTTGCAGAACTATGAGCTAGACGTGAATACGTGTGGGAAAATGGTGCTAGACGCCCTCATAAAAATCAAGGACATGGATCCTTCAGTTGTCTTCCGAAGGTCCTGCCGGGAAGGGATTTGCGGCTCCTGCGCTGTTAATCTTCAAGGAATGAACTGTCTGGCGTGTATCACACAAATCCCCAATGACAAAACCATAACCATCTACCCAATACCTCACATGTATGTGGTACGAGACCTGGTGGTAGATATGACACATTTCATCAATGGTTACAACAGCATCAGACCTTATCTCATCAGACGAAGTCCTGTGCCTCTTGGGCAGTCGCAATATGCTCAAAGTGAGAATGACATGCACAAAATGGTTGGTCTGTATGAGTGTGTGCTTTGCTCCTGCTGTTCCACATCCTGTCCAAGTTACTGGTGGAATGGAAGAAGGTTTTTGGGACCAGCCTCTTTGCTCCATGCTTATAGATGGGTGATAGATTCGAGAGACGAAGATACAGAGCAGAGGCTATACGAACTAAGGGATGACTTCAAAGCTTTCCGTTGTCACACAATCCTGAACTGCAACCTCGCGTGTCCCAAAGGGTTATTGCCTGGCTTTGCTATCGCCAAACTAAAGAGACTTATCTCTGGTTTGGACAAGAAACCAGCGCCAGAAATAGAACCTATGAAACATTCGACGGGAGGTCTTAAAGGATGTTTAAAGTAAGGTTATTGTCAAACTGCTGGTGTAAAATTTGAAGTCGATGATGTCAGTTCAATTAATGATTTCTTGGGTTTAGGTTTTAATACCGACGCTTACTTAATTATGTTGCTGCTTAAAGTTTTGTATGTTTTACTAAATAGTGTACTAATTATGACATTTGTGACTGCTATTTTTATTTTTGATTTAATTGAATTAAATTATTATATATAAACATACTTTGTAATTCATTTAGAAAAAGTCAAGACAAATGCCCATATTCATGTTTCCATATTCATGTTTCCAATTGTATGCATATTCATGTTTCCAATTGTTTGTCCTGCGTGGTAATCGCACCAACTATCTTTAGAGCTAATAGTCCAAGGGTTAGTGCACCCTCCGAGTAACGGTAATTTTTTAAAATTTAATATACTATTACATAGTACTTAAAAAGGTCAGAATTACATATAAAAAACTATAATTAATCAAAAAAATCTAAATATGTTTATATTGAAATCACGAAGCTTAAATTCACTTACATAACATAACAAAAAATAAACGCAAGTCTGAGTGAATCTAAGTTCTAGTTCCAAGCCATCGCTCTGTAAGAAGAACTGGCAGGAAATTCACAGGATATGCTCTTTTAAATTATCAATTCGTACCCAATACTTAAATAACAAGGGCTTCCTGTAAGGCCAGAAATCTGTAAGTTTCCAGTAAGCCATGACCTGGCAGGCGTTAGCCCTAGAAGTAATCAGCCCTTTTATTTTTTAAATTGTAATGCGTCTTTTCTCAGCAGTCGTCGTATATCTTTATACACTTTACTCCTAAGGTCGTGGGTTCGATTCCCACACAGGACAAATCTTTGTGTGCATGAACATGAATATTTGTTCTGGTCTGGGTGTTTTTCTGTGTATATATTTTTTTTTTTTTTTTTTTTTCATTTATTTCTCATAATAACATAGTACATATATAAAACTTAAGTATTGTTATCGCCAAACTGCATGACAGTTTGTTGGCGACGTACGCTCCCAATTTCTAGGTATACATTTTAAACAAAAACATTAATTAATAGGTACTTAAACTTATATATAGCTAAACAATTCATTTTGGAACATCTTTTTGCGACATAAAATTCTGTAACAAATATTTTTTAAGTTTATTTTTAAACATTATTTTACTTTTGCACATATTTTCATCAAACATACTATTATAAATCCTAGGAATTAAGTATTTTCTGGTTCTTCGGCCGTAATAATTACAAGCGCTTGGTTCAATAAAAAATTTATGAGAAGTCTGTCTTAGTTTTTTGTTATGTTTCTTATTTATTTTATATTTATGACACTTAAATTGTTCCACAGCCATGAGGTACCGAACCTTTTCATGCACTGGTAGTATGTATTTATAAAAAAAAAGAGTATTTAAGTATGTTTATCCGTTGTTTAGTATCCATAACACAAGTTCTTTATGATACTTATCTTGGAACTAAATCATTGGTGTAATTGTTAGAAAAATATTTATTTATTTATTTACCTATGTCCAAATAAAAAATAAGCTAAAATATATTTCTAGTTATATTATAAAAAAGCTTAGTTTCCCTCCGAAGCACTTGTCAATGTCACTCAATACTTAAAAAGACATTTCAAAAGACCGACAGCTTGCTATGAGAAGAACTCAGCTTTTGTCAAGTAATACAATAATTACACATACGACTTCTTGGCGGGAAAGTGAAGCATCGTGTCTGCAGTTTATTGTTATTTTCTAAAATTTGTGATATTTCTAATATTAATGTGTAATAACGGTGGATTATTAACCGTCAAGTGTTTGTGAACATACATTAGTGTTGGTAAATCAAACAAAACAGTGCAACATCTCTTTTCAAATTCTTTTAAGACGTCCATGTGAGATCTCAGATTAGTCCCACATCTTTACTGAGGACTCAAGGGGTTTAGAAGGAGGGCATCTCATTTACCATTTATCATTTTTATCACCACTCATTCTCATTTACTATAATTTATATGTTATTATTATATCTCATACTTGACACTGGCTAAATGTGCTAAACGCACGAAGCCATTATTTAAAAAAAAATACACATACTAGTTATTATCATTCCCCTGGAAGTGAGTATCATATGAGCTTTAATGATTGCCACGAAATTGGGACAAAGTTTTGCCATGAACCTGTCAAAACGTGAACATTATCTGGAGAATAACATTAAGATTGATGATCTGTTCGGGTTATTTATGACAAAGGCTGTCAATTAAAACTTCGCGTTGTCATAATTAGAACAATACCCAATCTTCAAATTAATGTTCTGAAAGCGATTATCATGGTTGGGTTGATGTATATATTCATGTTATATATGTTAACCTTATCTTTATACGTACATAATTAAGCTATATAAGGTGTATAGGGACCCTACAAACGTCTTAGGAGCCCAAGCCAACCTTACCTGCCGATCAACGGACGAGGCTCCGGTCAACATAAAAGTCCCGGTCAGCGGCAATAAGCTCGCCATAAATCCACAATAATAAATAAATGTTTTCTAACAATTACACCAATTATTTAGTTCCAAGATAAGTATCATTAAGAACTTGTGTTATGGATACTAAATAACGGATAAACATACATAAATACTTTTTTTTTTTGTAAATACATAGGAATACACCCAGACCAGTACAAATATTCATGTTCATGCACACAAAGATTTGTCCTGTGTGGGAATCGAACCCACGATCTCTGGAGTGAAGTGTAGGTATATTGACCTCCACGCCATATCGATCGTCATAACAATATGTGGGCGTATAAGATGCCTCTGCCTACCCCTTTGGGAAAAAATCGGTGATTGTATGTATTATGTAGCTGTATGTATAATTAACCTAACAATGAGTGAGTAAGTCAAGATTAAGTGTCCAGGTAAGGATCATTTTAGGTAAGCAACCTTTATAGAAGAGCTCTTGGATAGGTGACCGGGTAAGTGCGAGCACGCAGAACACGGAATCTCTCGATTTCAAGAGAGATTCCGTGTTTTCTGTGGCCACTTATGTCACTGTAGAAGCCAAATATGAGATTTAGGCGGTTTAAACGAATAGTCACACCATCTCTGGTGAAGGCCATAGTCCGAAGCGGGAGAGGATGCTGTCGCCTCCTTTTACGAAGCAGTCATGCTAGCAAAGGAGGCGGTGAAACAAGTGAGGCAGAGCGCCCCTCGTCACAGTTCCAGCCGCCGCAATGGACGCCCAAGACGACTCCAGCCACCGTCGGTGCTGGCTTGTGGGCGGTGAGTTATGGGCAACTCTCCGGCTGTTAGAGCCAGGCCTTCAGGACTGTTCGTAAGGGTTATCGCGGCCCGGGACGTAGCAGGCTCAAGACGGAAAATGGATGGTTTTTAGTCAGTAAAAGCCTGACACACCCTTCCGCCCACAGCGGGAGAAAGTCATTTAATAGTTATCCATCTGAAAAAAACAAAATGATACAACACACAAATCCGAAAAAGCGGATCAAATCAGTAAAGCGGAGAATGACTTGAATCTCTCTTTTGTACCTTAATATTTTGACAAAAGAATAATAATAATAATAAATCTTTATTGCTTCATTTGATACAAAGGATCTTAGACATATAAAGGTATCAATCAAATAAGCCCTGTAAGGGCATTACAATATAAAATTAAACTTAAAAAAATAAAAACCCAAAAATAGTGGCTGACAAACACAAGTATTCAATTTATACAATACTAGCAGCGTCCTGCGGTTTTACCCGCGTGGTCCCCGTTCCCGTGGAAACATCGGGATAAAGAGTCCTATATGTTAGTCCAGGACTGCAGCTATACACGTACAAAGTTTCATCACAATCGCTCCAGTAGTTTTTGCGTGAAAGAGTAACAAACATCCATCGACACATACAAACTTTCACGTTTATAATAATATATATTATAGTAGATATATAAGTATTGTAGTATTTTATACAAAAAGCTTTGATGATGTCTCTGACTCACGAGGTCACTAGGACAAAACTAATTATGTTAGATTTTTTTTTCACTTACATAAACATGCTATCTGTTTCATTAAAATAAATAGTATGACGCCATACTAACAAAAAATTTATTAATAGATTTGTGATATATTTTCTTTTAAATATTCGCATATAAGTTGAGTCAGAAACTTTTTTTTAGAGTGGACCTGTAATTGGCTTAATTTTTCCATGGTTAGTTGTACATTCATATATTTTAGCTGTTGGTGTGGCAAAAAATGTAAAATAACTAAATAAATAGAACTTACGGTAAGACTAGCTAATAAGTAGCAGTAGTGCTCTCGCAAATAATATAAGTAGGTACATTGTAATATAAACTAAGTAATGTAAGGTTCCTCAATGGCTACCACGAATCAGCAAACGTAGTAGAGAGCGGCCCCCAACACGATGGACCGATGATCTGGTCAGGTCGGCGGGGAGCCGGTGGATGCAGGCGGCAAAGAATCGATCTACGTGGAAAGCAAATGGGGCGGCTTATGTTCAGCAGCGGACTTCAAATGGCTGAAATGATGATGATGGTGATGTAATATAAACTTGACATATTATAGCAATATCAGGGTTTTAGTTATTAAATACGAATGTTTGCTGAATCAAATAATTATTCGGCGTGGCTGATACGCCGAATGAATGAGAAATGAGCCTTTATGATTACTTCGTGAGGAGAATGTCGAGTGAGGTTATACTTATGGAAGTAATAAATAATCTCAAAGAATATCGTGGAAACCAGATATCTGATATCTCAGTTCTAACACAACTCACACTTTACCAATACTTTGTGAGAAACTTTTTGATTTTAAGCAAGTTTGTTATTGGCTTGCTTGGTATTGCGGAGAAAAAGTCTGGTTAGACCAGATTATAAGGGATAGGTGGTAGATAATGCGGTTTAGCACTAAGTTCGCCTTTGGTACAAGTTTTAATTAAGTGATGAAGAATACGTTATGCTTACTCAAATGTTTCTGCGGTCGTGGCGTCATGAGCTGGGTCGTTACGTTACCTCAAATATGGTTGAGCGAAAAATGGCTGGTTAATGCGTCATACTCGTAAGCAAGTGCATTCAGTGGGGACTGGTCAGCTCATGTTTTCTATATAATAATAATAATAAATAAATAAATAATTGTATTTATCTCGCTTAAAAAATGTCTTATTTTATTTGAAATCGTATGACTGCAGTAGTCTTGTGTACCATTAAGACAAGACATTAAGATGAAGTGTTATGGATTCTAAATAATTTATAAACGAGGTAGGGCATTGCATGCACAAGTGCCCCAATTTTGTAAAATAATTTAATATGTATAATTATTTGTTCTAAACTTAATTCTATGTAAATAAATTATAAAATTACTTATCATCTCAACTTCCATAAGTTTTTTTTAGTTTATTTTTGTATTGTTATTATTGTTTTGAAATTTTTGTCTGATGTGATTATATAAAATTGTATGACCTTACATAGTCTGAAATAAAAGATTACTATTATATTCAGAAATAAAAGCAAAATGGAGTTTTTGTCAGTTATACACGTAATATAACAGAATATGACGACCGATATGGCGTGGAGGCCAGTATACCTACACTTCACCTCAGAGGTCGTGCGATTCCCACACAGGACAAATCTTTGTGTGCATGAACATGAATATTTGTTCTGGTCTGAGTGTTTTCCTATGTATAATAAGTATGTACTTACAAAATTTTTTTTTAAGTATGATTATCCGTTGTTTAGTATCCATAACACAAGTTACTAATTATAAGAACTAAATAATTGGTGTAACTGTCAGAAAATATTTATTTATTTTATTTATTTATGTTTTGTAACATTCCATATTTTATTACTTCACAGTTTGGAAAATAATGTCAGTAAATTAAATGTGTGTTAAAGAATTTCTAATACGTTCATGTTTATTATTTTCAGCCAGCAGAGTTCAGAACAAAAAACATTCCGATACTTCGCCGAACTTTCTAGTTCTTTCTTCCTCACAAAACATCATTGAAGAAAGTTAAATCTTTATAAATTATGCTCTTTTGTCGGAATTCAATCGACTTTTTTCTCTCTTTTGTATTGGATTTAGTTAAAAAGAAATCAACAGGGCAATGCTTGAAAAGTTGATTGTATTTTCCAATTTAAGTACTTTTTCTGTCTGTCATTGTTTCCTTTAAATGTGGGCCGTGAAATAGCAATTAAGCAGGCAGTCATGAGTGGGTGCGTTTGTTACCGTGCTTGTGCAGCATCGACTGTGTGGCCATTATGATATGAGAAATAAAAAAGTTTTGTTGCACCATTTAGACGAGCTGCACCGGTCCCCAGATGAATATAATAATAATAATTGGGGTAATTTTGGGTTAGTAGGGATCCTACCAAGACCTAAGGAGCCAAAGCCAACCTCACCTGCAAGTGGTGCACCTGCCGATCAACGGACGACGCTCTGGCGAACATAACAGTGCACGGTAAGCGGCAATAGGCTCGACATAAATTAAAAAAAATATAAATTTTAAGCTTTTATTTTAATCCCCGGCCAGTATATAAAAGGTGGTACCCATAACATAACTACTAAAAAAATAAGCATTCAGTACTTAATCCAGCTAAATTTTATATAGGTGCTTAAATAGGATACTAATATTTTATGTTTTATGGACCTAATAAAAGCAGACAGAGAGCAAACACGGACGTAAAAGTTAATGGCCCGTTATATTTTATTTTTTGACTTTGACCTTGTTAGGTACCTTATTATCCTAGAACTTTCTATATGAGAGTTACTAGAGCCAATTTTTTATGTGGAGCAGATTAATCATATTATCCTAGCATTATCCCGGTTGCCCTAGACTTAAGCTTAGGGCCCAGGGTCTGCTCACTGGTTCAACCAGATATGACAGAATATCAGTTATTACGTGGAGCGACTGCCGTCTGACCTCCGCAACCCAGAGGGAAACATATGGTTAAACCAGCTGCCAGTCTGTTAGAAGGCACTGACTTCCTAATAACAACTGCCATAGTTGTTCATGACAGCCGGGACCAACGGCTTAACGTGCTTTCCAAGACATGGATCAAGCTATAATGAACGCACATTGCTTCGAAAAGTCATAGGTTTTGAACCCGAGACCCTCTGAATTTAAAGGCAAGGAGCAGATAAATATTTCAATGATAATAACATTGGTCATTATACACTCAATGCCATCAACCCCCATAAGTACTAAGCAGAGTATGTACTGTGGGAACTAAACAATAGATAAGTAAATCTAATTGACTTTAGTTGTAAATATATACTTTTTAGTGATCGACTTTTTATAAGGCGTAAGTATCTATGGCAGTCGTTGAAAGTCAGCCAGTGCCTTCAAATATACGGCCAGTTGGTTAAACCAAAGAATAATGTTTCCATCTGGGTTCCGGAAGTCGCTGCGTATAATGACTTAAATTCAGCCATTTTTGTTTGAACAGTGAGCCGACCCTGGTCTAGTCTAGCTCTAAATCGGGATAATCCTAGAATGATAAATTATAAAGGCCATGACCTCAGAACCTACCAGTGTAGTTCTTTTTAAAAAAAATACCGCCCTGTCGATGGTCTACGACTACCTAAGGTGTTCTACTATCATAACAATAAAGTCTAATTACTGTGTAAGGAACAAGGCGCCAAATTCAGGCACTCAATGGTCTTCCCGGCCACCTGGCCAGCCAATTATGGGTACAACACATTTGTTACACCAACTTACCAATTCTTCTTCCGTTTGGGCCTAATGGGACTTATCTCTCTAATTCAACATCTAATAGTCCTTTATACTTAGAACCGAGAAAAGAGATTCGATATACATTCAGTCAACTAAGTATCGGGAATGAATGTTTTGTTTATGGTTCCAATATCTGTAATAATTTCTTTTTCCTACATTCAAATTACCACTTTGTGGCATCCGTTTTCAATCGGTAGAAGACATAAAGGAGAATTCGCGGCGAGAACTGAACTCAATTTCGGAAACAGCGTTTAAAAAAGGTTTTGATGATTGGATTATTTCGAAACTCGTTGGCGTAAGGAAGGAGCATACTTTGAAGGTGCTAAAATAAATTTGTGTGAATAACAAAATTGTTTCCCGGTACTTTCTTGACAGAGTAGTATACTCGTATAAGTTCATGATATTAAACCCTTTGAAATATTTCCGGCTTGAGGCAATGCGTTTACAATAGTATAGTATTCGACATCTCCTCATCATTGTTCGGTAGTTAGATAAAATATATGAGTTGAAAAAAATATTAAACCACAAAAAAGGGAATGTCGCAGGTAAAGTGAATGACGCAATTTCAGTTTGTTGAGCGAAGTATTGAGAATTTAAAGCTGTGAATTTGTTGTTTTAAGATCAAAGTACTTTGAAGGCAAGAATAAGCGTAGCTGCAACCGGACATTAATAGTTAGACCGATTTGGCGTGGAGGTCAGTATACCTGCACTTCACTCCAGAGATCGTGGGTTCGATTCCCACACAGGACAAATCTATGTGTGTATGAATATAAATATTTGTTCTGGTCTGGGTGTTTTCCTATGTATATTAAGTATGTTTAACCGTTCTTTAGTATCCATAACACAAGTTCTTAGTGATACTTATCTTGGAACTAAAGAATTGGTGTGATTGTAAATGAATATTTATTATTATTATTATTATTATTATAGCAGCTATGAAAATATTCTGAACACGTCTTAACAACTCAGAACATAGTTAATATATTAAATAGGTCATAGTTTACCCATGGCGTTAAATTTAGTAGATCTGTGAATCAAAAATCATAAAATCCTTTAATGTTTGTATTTCTTTGTAGGCAACATTCGGGCGGGTTTAGATTTTGAGTTGGCTTACGGTGAAAGTTACGATTTACACGAATTACCTTTCCGGGTCAGGTAAATCTCGGAGGGTTGGAATAAAATAATGGCCGATAAGCCTAGATGTTATTGGGTTAATCATGATTGAAGCTGGAGAAGAAATCACTAGTAAATACGATAATGTTTTACGAAAAATTACTATAATGATGATAAATATTAACGACCTGCACTTCGCTCTTGAGCTCGTGGGTTCGATTTCTACACAGGACAAATCTTTGTGTGCATAAACATGTATATTTATTCTGGTCTAGTCGTTATAATAGGTTGGGGAAAAAGTTTTTTCGTATTTTTGTATGAAAAGTCAAGACATTTTTTTCAAAGTTTATTTACATTTATTTACAATATATATGTACCGTTTTTTTGAATAACTTTCTGCCATTTTGTGGGCAGAGACATTATCCCGTTACTGTAGAAACTTTGGGACTTCTGATCAAAAAAACGGGACAAATAGTTTTGGCAGTCCTCTCTTGAGGTCAACCTTACAGAACCTAAAGAATTCTGCAGAGACCGAAACAGGTGAAAATCTGAAGGCGCAAGGTCAGGGCTATATGGTGGATGCACTAGGACCTCCCAGTCGAACTCTCTTAATTTTTGCTGAGTGGCTAAAGATGTGTGTGGTCTAGCGTTATCGTGATGAAAGACCACACCCTTCCTGTTGATCAATTCCGGCCGTTTTCTCTCGACTGCTTCCTTTAATCTCATCAGTTGCTGGCAGTAAAGATCAGAATCGATGGTTTTGCCGGGCGGTAAAAGCTCATAATAAACAATGCCCTTCCAATCCCACCATACCCACAGCATCACCTTATTTCGTGTTAGGCCAGGTTTGGCCACAGTCTGTGAAGCCTGGCCAACTTTCGACCACGACCTTTTTCGCACGTTCTTGTCGTACGTGATCCACTTTTCATCGCCAGTTATCAATCTCTTCAAAAACGGCTCGGTTTCATTACGTCTCAATAATGAATCGCAAATGAGTACACGGTTCATTAAGTTTCTTTGAGTGAGCTCGTGTGGCACCCAAATATCGAGCTTTTTTGTATAACCAGCTTTCTTCAAATGGGTCAAAACTGTTTTGTGGTCAATTCCCAGTTCTTCAGCTACATCGTAACTACTAATATGCCGATCTTGCTCCACTCTTTCAAAAATGGCGTCCATTTTATTCGTAACAGGGCGACCAGAGCGAGGTGCATCTTTAACATCAAAATTTCCGGACTGAAAACGTTTGAACCAAATTTGTGCTACTCTTACTGACACTGCATCAGGTCCAGAAACATCACAAATTTTTTTCACTGCTTGAGTTGCATTTTTGCCTTTTTTATAATAAAATTTTAAAATGTATCGAATTTCTTCATTAGAAAGAAAGAAAGAAAGAAAGAAAATATATTTATTTGGTACACAAACAATTCACAATTACCAACTAAACTTATATACTAACTAGACTGTACCAAAAAGGTCACCGCTCAGCATGTGTCGCAGTGTGACCCACGACGCTGATATTCTGCGGTAACCTAAAATTAAATTAAAAAAAAGCAATAATGAACACAAAAAATAAAAATTATAGTCGAAGTGGCATTGTCGACGTTTCTTATTACAATAAAACAACTTACAAATTAAAAACTATTACATACTACTGTCTTATGTCTACTTATACTTATAAATACATTGCAAATGTGAACTATAAACTATATGTATTTACCCCGCGCTGTTTGTCACTGATTTTTGTACGTTTAAAATATGCATTTTGAGTTTACTTTTGAACCGATATATGGTAGGCAAACTTCTCATTGGGGGTGGGATGTTGTTCCAACATTTTGTCGCGGCGTACCTAAAGCTCCCACGAAATGCAGCTGTTTTGTACGTGGGGCAGACCAAACGGTCGCGCACCCGTGACACACGCTGAGTGAATTTCAGTTTCTCGAACAGATATAATGGACTCTGTTTATGAATTATACCAAAGAGTAATACTGACAAATGCAAGGCTCGTCTGGATTCCATGTTCATTAGATCACTTCTGTTCAGGTATGGTGTTATGTGAGCTCTACGGGGAATAATGAAACAAAATCTCGCACATGAATTTTGCACCCGCTGAATTAATTTCTTTGTACGACCTAGCAAACACTCTCCAAAGACAACATCTGCGTAGTTTAATTTTGATAGTACAAGAGTTTCACACAGATAAATACGTGATTCGACACTTAAGTGTTCACGCATTTTGTACAAAACTCTTAACCTGTAATAACAATTTTTAACTGTAAGCAAGTGATGGATTAAAAATATCTTTGTAACAATTCCCGCGCTACTATAATTTCCCGAAAAATCGAGAAACTATTCAACACGACACGTGTTTCGCCCTTACACAGGGCATCTTCAGGTAAGATAGGAGCCTCAGAACAACGATGTCTTCACGACCAACGCTGAAACGAGAGTGAGCAGCTGAGCGTATTCGAGCGTATTTATACCCTCACCCACTTCCGCCATCAACGTCCGCCACGTCATCGCGGTCTGAGTCAGAGTGACCGTTATGAAATTTCTGAACCATACGTAATAGAGGTGATATTTTCTATGCGATCCTTTCCGTTACAAAGACGACTAAGTGAGTTTTTAGTTTTGAACGCTGTATTTATTTCATTATTCTTAAGCAGTTTTGAAATCTGTCTACTAACTGAGCCCATATAAGTTAAACTGCCTGTATATTTAGTAATCTTGTCGCTGTCTAAAGCACACAACATCGATCTTACAATACTCTGTTGTTTACTTTTAATCAAATTATCAACCAAAGTAGTATCATATCCATTATTAATTGCTAACTGATAAATTGTGTTCAATTCTTTATCATAGTTAGTGGACGACATAGGTATGGTTAATGACCATTTTAGGTTTAACTTATATGGGCTCAGTTAGTAGACAGATTTCAAAACTGCTTAAGAATAATGAAATAAATACAGCGTTCAAAACTAAAAACTCACTTAGTCGTCTTTGTAACGGAAAGGATCGCATAGAAAATAGTAAAAAGTCGGGTATATATAAATTAACTTGTGAGGTTTGTCACAGTGTCTATATAGGGCAAACTGGACGCAACTTTGAAACCAGGTATAAGGAGCATATAGCTGCTTATAGGCATAATTGTCCAGACAAATCTCATTTTGCCAAACACCTTATCGACTCTGGGCACACCTTGAGTAATAATCATAATTTTGAAATTTTACATATACATGAAAAAGGTCTACGGTTGTGTGTATTGGAAAATCTAGAAATAATTAAACACAATGATCAAAACCTACTGCTGAACGAACAAAATACGTTCTCTAGATCACCTCTATTACGTATGGTTCAGAAATTTCATAACGGTCACTCTGACTCAGACCGCGATGACGTGGCGGACGTTGATGGCGGAAGTGGGTGAGGGTATAAATACGCTCGAATACGCTCAGCTGCTCACTCTCGTTTCAGCGTTGGTCGTGAAGACATCGTTGTTCTGAGGCTCCTATCTTACCTGAAGATGCCCTGTGTAAGGGCGAAACACGTGTCGTGTTGAATAGTTTCTCGATTTTTCGGGAAATTATAGTAGCGCGGGAATTGTTACAAAGATATTTTTAATCCATCACTTGCTTACAATGGATTTCCGCAAAGTAACGCCTGAATCAATAAATTAAATTTTTAACTGTTTCAAGTACATGTTTTTCAAATTTTAAATTACTGTCCATAACAACACCTAAATTTCTAGCTTCAGTGACTTGTTCAATCTTGGTATTCTGTATTTTTATTATTGGCACATTACTATTGATTTTATTGATCTGGGTTTTTGTGCCAAGAACAAAAAACTTTGTCTTGGTTGGGTTTAAAATTAAGCTATTTGCCTCTGACCATTCATTTATGCGTTTTAAATCCTCGTTTAAACTAATTACAGCCCTTTCGGTTTCACAAGGTTTAAAGCTTTGGTATATTTGAAGGTCATCAGCATATAAATGATAATCACTATTTAGAACCTGTCTAGGCAAATCAGCAGTGTACAGAATAAAAAGTATCGGCCCCAGTATCGACCCTTGCGGTACACCCCTATTTACTGGTAAGCTATGAGAGCGAAGCTTAGTACCATCACTACCCGTGACCTCGACCTGTTGTGTGCGACCAGTTAAGTAACTCGAAAACCATCTCAACGAAGGACCATCAACACCATAATATGCTAGTTTAGCTATAAGCAAGGTTGAATTTATTGTGTCAAATGCACGTGAATAATCCAGCAAGACCAAAATCGATCCATCACCCTCATCCTGTCCTTTCAAAATATCGTCTATCACATCCAGAAGCGCAGTAGCCGTACTTCTACCAGGTCGAAACCCAGACTGTTTTGATGGTAATATATTATTTGCACACAAATAATCTGTCAATTGCTTACATACGGCCTTTTCTAATATTTTAGACATAAATGGTAAAATACTGATGGGGCGAAGATCGTTTAATTCCTTGGGATGGTTAACTTTTGGAAGTGGTTGTACCAGAGCATGTTTCCATAAGTCTGGAAAAGTGCAATTCGCAATAGACATGTTTATTAGGGCCGTGATGATAGGCAATGTGCGTGGGAGAGTCAGTATAATCATATTTAATGCTATACCGTCAACTCCTTCCGCATTCGTTGAAATATTTTTAATTATATTAAAAACAGTCACTTCATCTACTGGTTTTATACTGAACACTGATAGGCTAAAACGATTAAGAGAGAAATGCATTAATTGTGACATATTGATATTACTATTACCAGGGATATTTAAAAAATGGCTATTTATAACGTCAGGGTTCATCATATTATAAGGGAAATCGGCCTGCTGCCTATTAAAGTTAACTACATTTTGTTTTATATTTTTCCAAAGAGTATGTGGGTTTTTTAAGTTTTGATTTATTTTATATTGAAAATACGCTGTCTTCTCATGGTATATTGCTACATTTACTATTTTTTTCATTTGTTTATAGGTATCTTTGTCACTAACTAACTTAGTTTCACGGCTTTTATTGTGCGCTTCATCCCGTAAACGCATCATGTCTTTTACGGTTTCTGTTATCCACGGATGGCCCCGTTCCTTAATTCGTATATTTTTTATAGGAGCATGAAGATTGAACAGCTGATTTATATGCATATTGAAAGAAGCGAGAGAATCGTTAACGTTATCACATATTAGTTTTTCCCAGCGTATTGAATTAACATCAGCATTAAATAGATCAATGTTGATATCATTTAGTGGTCTATAAGATATCCAATGAGGCCTTGGCTTCGGTTTTTTCATATTTAGCTCAAATGAGACAAACGCATGATTACTAAGTTCAGGTACATAATCTACTAAGACATTGGTAACAGTTGTACTACTACAAACGACGTCCAACAAAGTTTCAGAATGGTCCGTGAAATGTGTTGCTTCCCTCACGTATTGCCTAAGACTCATTGAATGAATAAAATCAAGCAGCTTTTTAGTATTAGCTTCAGTGGGTCTAAGCAAGTCAATGTTGAAATCACCAACCAATACCACCTGATCATATGCCAAAAAAGAGTTTATTGATTCTGTCATCGCATCTATAAACGAGTCTACACTCAACCATGGCGGACGGTATGCCGTACCGATAGCGAGCTTATAGCCGCCAAGTGCTACACTGAGCCACATTTGCTCCACGGTGGGTGAGAGGGGGTGCTCTAAAAAACGCGCATAAATTCCTCGCCGCAAATAAAAACCAACACCACCTCCTCGTGAGCGCACATGAGCCGGACGCGGAATGTGCCGCAGCCTATATCCTGGAACCAGGGGAGCGCGCTGCTCTTCGCCATCCCTGAGCCACGTCTCGTTGATAGCCATTACGTCCACCGCATGTCGCTCCATGGCGACCACAAACTCGTCGTGGCGAGTACCGAGCGAACCAGGGTTTAGTAGACCTATTGATAAGTTTTTATGAATTACAAATTGAATAACGAAGCTACAAGATATATGTATATAGTAACAATTAGTTAAATAAAATTTTAATGCCGTTAAATGGCGTCGATCATGATTATTAATAGTTCCGATTTCAGGAGTATATTGACAAACTTGATAAATAGGTTTAGTGGGTTTCAACTTAGTAATGGGCACATAACATATAATAAATATCATATAACAAACATATTGTTTTAAAATATGAGACGAATTAAATAATAGTATTTTATATAAACGACTAACATTATGCAATAATATTGTATAACATATCCAAATATCTATAAATGCCACCTCATAAAACAACACACTTATAAAAAATACATAAAATACTCCTTTTAGCAAATGCTTTTCTTTGTTACGCTGAGTTAAAATTAAACAAACTTTACAAAACACAAATAAAAAATAGCAAATAGAAATACAACTTCTTAAAAAACGATTCACTAGGACAGTAGACTTCAGAAACTCGAAAATTCTTAAATAAGTTAAAAATAATATATAGTTAACACAGTGAGATCCTTCATATAATATACTATTGTCAGTTAGTTCTCGACTAGGAACCAACACCAGTACTAACAAAAACCCGTAAAATGTCAACGTCGGATCGAAGCCGAAAACTTGCTTTGCCTTGTTCCTTCCTCGCATATACTTTTCCGTCTCGCGTCCATACGTATTTCCAGGCATAACGCTTGGCAGCTTCTCTCGCTTTCTGGAATAACTGTCTATTTGGTTTGGTAAGACGCTCGTTTAGGTAGAAAGGACGGGGGGTATCAGTGGCAACCAGTCCTTCTGTGGTTACACTGCGACGAGTGCGCGCCGCCCGCAGCAATGAGTCGCGAGCTGCGCGCCGCACTAGTCGCACCACGAGCGGTCGAGGCCGCGGCGGCGGTCCACCTTCCAACATAGCTGGCACTGGACCCACTCGCTGCGCGTTTACCACGTCACGGTCTACCAATTCAACGCCTAGCTTTCTAGCTACTGACAGCAGTACATGAGTGGAGTTTTCGTTTTTCGATTCCGGGAGACTCGCGATTTCTATGTCATTTGCTAACAATTCCTGGTCTCTATCTTGAATTTCTAATCTTAACTGAGTAATCGTTTCTTGCAATGCCTCGACTTCACATTCACCATTATTACTCCTGCTGTTCTCGATAGTGTCAATCCTAGCTTCCAAGCAGTCGAGACGTGTGTTCTGTACGTTGATTGCATCGGTGAGTTTGCTCATTCTGTCACCGAACCTGCTCATCTCTGCGCGCATTGCTCGCATTTCCTCTGTGAATATTTTTATACACACTATAGGGTTAAGAGAGTCTTCGTCCTCATCGCTTGATCTATTTAAAAATGATTGTTCACTAACTGGGGTTTTCGCTTGCTTTTGCCTTTGTGTCACGTTATCATTCTGCGGAGAGCTCATGGAACCAGTCATGACCTCGCTACTGGGGGGTGAAGTAGCACGAACTGGTGTGTTAACGTTTCCATGCTTCGGTATTTTACTTTGACATTCAGGGCATTTCCAGGTGCTTTTGCGTTCAATATTCGCAGCATAGAAGGATCGGTAGCGCTGATTAGATATATTTAAGCACACCAAATCATAGGCTGATTTACACGAAACACACCGAAGGAACTCTTTTTTTAATAATGAATTTGAGCATCCTGCACAGCTTTCTGAAGAAGACGGCGGTCTTGATGGATTCATCTTAATAAAATCTGATGCTGTGTTGCTCATGATATGAATAAAAGTGTGTCAAAAATATAAAATGAATAAATCAAGTTCCAAAAAGTGATTTTATGCCACACAGGTTTGAACCCGATACCGGTCGATACACTTAGGTTCTAATTCAGACGCACGTTCCACTTGACTAACTCGTTGTTGGTTTCACTGATGAAAACAATGTATATTAGAATTCTATCGGTTGAATATTTCCAGTACTTTCACCTATCTTTGCATTTCAAGGTCACGGCACGGTAAAGCGACACTCGGTGCGACACTCGGTGTTTTAAATAAACGGCCCAATATTTGCACTAATAAATCAGAATCTTCTTTGAAAACACACGAAAATATTCACTTTACACTCCAATATTTCACAGCAATTAATAATTAAATGTAAATTATCATTTTATCAAACAATGCTTCAACTATCACTCAAATTTAAACAGAATTTCAATAAAAAGTACGACCGCAGCCCAGAGAGATGTTGACCGCTCGAGCAGTCACCACCGGTATCATTAGATTCACTCATTTTTACGGAGAGAAAAACAAATGAAAAATAGCGGGAAACAACTTTTTTTTATTTTCTTTATAATTGAACCTTTTTAATGTTACCAAAACCAGCCAGACACAAATAGTACAGTCAAAAAAAATTTATAATAAGTTTATACCTTTTTTTTTTGTTTTACGTCGGTAACAAAATGCATTTACGCACTGCCTTCCGGCCAAAGGGGGACCGAAAGGGGGTGTGGGACTCACCACCGGCAGACACGACCGCCGGCAGCAATACCCACTAAAAATCTTCCGACGACGCCCGCCGCTTGTTGAGAAAGAGGCGGGGGCCAGTACCTGGGTTGCAGCTTCTGACACCCCGCCTGCGGCCAACGTCCCCCGGACCAAAACCGGGAGGACCTCCTCAGAGAGGCGCAGTGGACGCGCCCCTCCTACCTCCCCCTGCGACCATAGTGTTTGTGGCCGACTTCCCGGAGGGTCCATGGTTAGACAGCAGGGGCCCCCTGCCCCTCCCAGACCCTCCTGGCGCTGCTGAGCGGGCCCTCCTGGCCTACCCGCAGCGCCCTCTATAGATCCCTCTTAGTTTCCCCCCCGGTAGTCAGTACTAAGGGCACCCAGAGTCGTCGGTCTCTGGGTGTTACCTTTTCCCTAGCGCCTCCTGCGCCCTACCGGGAGGTACTCAGCCCCCCCACCACGACAAGGTGGAGACCAGTCGGGGGGGATAATAAGTTTATACCTACGTTATGCGAAAAGACTTTTTCCCCGACCTAATATATATATATTCAGTACGCATTTACAAAAAAAAGTATGTACGTATGTTTTTTCTTTATTTAGTATCTATAACACAAGTTCTTAATGATACTTATCTTGGGACTGAATAATTGGTGTGATGGTCAGAAATTATTTTTATCTTTACTTATATGTGGTAGACTAAATTCTTTACTAGGAAAACACCAACATAGAATTTTTCTAGTAAAAAAATCGACTTATGCTTATAGCATTATTATTACCATCTCAGCTAATTAACGACCCAATACCGAGCACAGGCCTCCTTTCAGGACCTAAGGTGCAGAGGGTGCAGGTCAAAATCTGCACTAAGTAATTTTGATACTTCTCTAGACTAAGGAGCCGGTTTAAGGAGCTTGCAACCTCACCTATAGGTGCACCTGCCGATCAGTGCCTGGTAAGCGTTAATAGGCACGCCACCTATAACGTGGGACCAACTATATAATTGGCAAAGTGTGGGCGTATAATATGCCTCTGCCTACCTCTTCGGGGAAACAGCCTTGAAAGTATGTATGTATTTATACTAACATTCTATCTCTTAATACTTTACACGTAATCATATCGCACATCCTCTACAAAAGTGTCATAACACATAAAAAGTCGATAACGAAGTAATAATAAAGAAACGTTTAATTTTTTCTTTTATTTTTGTCTTACTGTCATAAAGTTAAATAAAATTTAAAGCAATATAACACATAAAAACAAAATTAATTACAGTTCCTAATTCACAAGACGACAAAAAATAAATAAAAAATCGTAAATCTTAATTTTCATAAAATCACTTTTTTTGTGTTATGACACTTTTTTAGAGGATGTGCAATATTTAATCGTTCAGGAAAGGTTCCCGGATTATTTAAGAAAGTAGTCTGAAATTATTATTTCTACTTTCAACAAGCTGTTCCTTCAATCTTACTCGCTATCGACTAGCAGAAATTCGCTTTCTATATATATTTGCTATGAACCCTTGGTGCACTGAAACTCTCGTAAAGTAAATTTTTCGGTTTGCTTCTATTGAACTCGGGAATTTTCCAAATTGTCCGACAGATTTTAAAGAGATAGAGTCACTGAGTAGCAAATAGCCGCGGACGAAATGGCATTGCCAGTCCTGTTCAGCGTCAGAATCCACAGATAAAATAAATTACTTGATTTCATTTTCTTCACAATGCATTAAAGCTACTTGTAGTACATTGGAGGCGTTAGATTCGATATTTTTTTCCGCAGTCATGTGATTATCATAACACATCTTGATAGCGTATGATTTCTGCTGCGAGTGCTCCTAAAGATATTGATAAATGTTCTGCTGATATTATTATATCATATACTAATAGAAAAAAAAATTGAATAATTGCGAATATATAAAAAATAACGAAAACTATTGAAAAATAACAAGACATACCTAATCCCCTGCCTTTGGGCTCAAAGACATGTGAAGACAAGGTGAGGCAGATGGTATCTCCAGGCTTCACTAAGATACAATCGCGATTGAATCTTTGAACAAAGACAGTGCATACGGAACATTGTGCCCTGTACGTGCTCCGCTTACGGATCGCTTTGGCATGGTTTGTTTCACTTTTTCCTCCCTATTGATTATTACAGGGTGTAGCAGAGGTTTTTATATAATCTGGAAGTGTGCACGTGGCTTGTGTAATAAGACCTTTTGAAAATATTGCGGTATTCTTTTATTTGCGAGGGTATAGTTAGTAGCCACATTCATTGTAATCTCACAGGGAGCGCTTCCTTTTCTTTAAGAGCATAGACATAAATAACGGTCCCCGCTACATTATCCATTAACGCCATACTAACCTAAACCTAACCTAAGAAACCAAGGTAATTTTGGGCACGCCATGTGGTGTATAGGGATCCTACTAAGATCTTCGGAGCCCAAGCCAATCTCACCTTTTTTTTTATCGTCGGTAAAAAAATACTGTTTACGCACTGTCTCCCAGCCGATGGGGGGACCGGAAGGACCTCCTCAGAGACGCGCAGTATGTCGCGCCCCCCCACCTCCTTGTGCGGCTATGGCGTAACTGGCCGACTTCTGGGAGGGTCTATAGCTAGACGGAAGGGGCCCCCTGCCCCGCCGCCTAAGACCCCCCCGGCGCGGCCGGACGGGCCCTCCTTGCCCGCCCACTGCGCCAACGGCGAGAAAGAGCAGATCCCACTCCCTCTCCCGTTTTGCGGCCTCCTTCTGCGACATCACCACTTCGCAGAAGAAGCCAACCTCATCTGCAACTGGTGCAGCTGCCGATCGACGAACGAGGCTCTGGGAAACTTATAATTTTTCGGTAAGCGGCAATAGGCTCGCCATTATGTGGGACCAACAATATATTTGGCGAAATGTGTGCGTGTAATATGCCTTTGGGAAAACAGGCGTGAATTTATGTATGTCCCTAATTTGGCAAAGAATTTAACATCATAATAACTTTATGTGCTTAAAAGACTCTTTTCAAATTCCTCTACTAATCTAGTTGAGGAATTTGATCAAACCTTCAAATTTATCAAAATAATATTTGCGAAAGCTGCTTAATTTAGTTTTAAACAAAACGTTTCCCATATAGTCACAATTTGCCCAGTCATTTTGTGAAATACTGTATTACATCAATCTGCCATAATACTACTTACGTACACATTTAATTAACTAATTGCAAGAAACTAATTTTCTAATGACCTCTTTTAAACAGGCAACGTGTTTTCAGACTAGTTTCTATTTCAATCTAATCTGCAATGTTGATTCAAAGAACGAACAGATCTAATATGAATGAACGATGCTACAGAATCCATTCACTCAGAGGCTTTGCATCGATTGAATGAACCCATTAAGCGAAGGCTTAAGGGCTAATGGACTCAATTTGTTTTGGGTTTATTTAGAAGCAAAAAAAGAAAATTATGTGCCAGTATAATCAGTTATGGGGTACGTAATAAAGAAGTATTATTAAATAAATCAACCAGCATGATTACTCCTCACCTTTTTTCTTGGGATTGGCATTAAAGCTTGATGATAACCAAATAATGAGGTATTCGTATCTTGTAATATTTTCTTAATGGAATTTTAAATAATCCAAAGATACGAGTAGATATTTTTATAGTACAAAGCTTAAACAACCAGCGCAAGATCTTAAGTACGTACGTATCTGTGGTCGAATAAGTGATTGACAAAAAAAAAACTGTTTTATTGACGGTAGTTTTAAATTTGTGTCTTTGTCTATGGAGACACCCGTCATCTCAGTCTACCCGTGACCACAAATCACTGTACGTTAATAATCATCATATCAGCCTTATAAAGACTACTGCTAAACATTAGCATCTTCGATAGAATACATTCTATATGTATATGCCCATAATTACCACGCTGATTGAAAAGTCATTACAACTTCAACAAGCTGATATTAGTCCAGTTTATTAAGGTAGATCAACCAACTAGAAGCCGTGGCAGGCTTAGAATAGTTCCACTCCCTCTCATGGATAGCTGCATCAACCTGCGTATTGGTTTAAACCGCGATCACAAATCCGCCTGTCCAGCGTTGTGGTTATGGGTAGATGGGTATCTGCAATATAATGTGATCTATTATAAAAGGCAATGATCAGCAGTAGACTTTGATCTTTGATAATGAACTAACCAGAAGAGCTCTTTATCTGTTTAAAAATAATATATTTTTGCTTAAAAGTAAGTTGAGTTGGTATCGTTTTACCATAAATCTAAATAACACGAAAAGATCAAAACTTATGGTAAAATAAAACCACAGCATAAAATCGTTTCGGTAGACTTACGCTATTACACTCGCGGTGTTAATACCTACAAATCACTAAGGAAGCAAAATCATGCTACAGGTGGGCATGAACTCGTTAGAATTAACGAATTTAAGAATCGGCTTAAATGGATTAACTCTTTAATTTATCATTTTATTTCTTACTGAAATGGCAGTCTATAATATATCATTTCAAGTAATCATAATTTTATTTTAAGAATCTAAAAGAATTACAAAGCCACAACATATATTAAAATAGTACAAAAATGCGAGTTATTGTATTAAATGCCTCGAGTTTTTGTATAGTCCTTTTTAATAGAATCCAACAATGATGTAAATAAACCATTTTTTTAGCAGTTGTGACAGATCATGATGTTGTACATATCGGTCCATCTGCAGGTGCACCACTTGCAGGAGAGGTTGGCTTGCGTTCTTTAGGTCTTTATAGGATTCCTATAAACCTTTTACAATATAGTCTTGGAAAAAGTACAAAAACCAATAATTTCATCTCCGCGCATCAACATTAAGCATTTCTCTAACAGACAGCTTAGTTGGACCTCTGTATAACCTCTTCATTCGTACTCTGTGGCACAACTTTTTACGCCCAGAATTTCTCCGGAGATTAGGCAATTTGGGGCGTACAAGCGAATGTACTTACGTTTTTCGTGTATCATTGAGTTTTTGTCGTGGAGGAACCTCATCAATCATCAGCGTGTTTTGTTCAGAGAGGATATGAGCTTGTCAACACCGTTACTAGGGAGATGCTCTGACTGACAACAACGTATTTGATGGTTTTTTATGTAAGTTCGGTTTATACTAGCTTTCGGCTGCAGCTTTGCCTGTGTGATCGCAGTTACCATGCATCATCTCAGGATAAATTTTGCCTATTTATTTACCGTTTACCGAATAGGTACCTCCGAATAGGACTTTATACGAAACTAGCGACCTGACAGACCGTTATCCTGTCTTATTAAGATTCTTTCTGTCTATTGCGCTAAATGTCAAACGACTGACAGCAATTTCAAACGCGAATACAAAGAAAAGAAACAATGAAAAGTACATTGTCAGAATTTTTGTTTACGTTCTTGGCGGGAAAGTGAAACGTCATGTCTGCAGTTTTGTTTTATTTTCTAAAATTTGTGATATTTTGAACAATAATATGTAATAACGGTGGATTATTAACTGTTAAGTGTTTGTAAACGTGTTGGTAAATAAAACAAAACAGGTGCAACATCACTTTTAAAATTCTCTCAAGAAGTCCATGTGAGATCTCCGTATAGCGGCTAGCTGTTACCAGCTACCAGCGACAGCCGCCAAAACATCGACTACTCGCCACTGCCTCCTAAAGTCGACTGCAGTTACATATGTTGAGTTCAAACTGCTGTTCGTGTATAAGAGCTCTAACATGATACCGCTCGTGAACCATCGAAATGGACGAGATCCTAACGCTTTAAAAATCGTGAACCAAAAACACAAACTAGGAAATAAGTTTTATGAAATTTAAAATTGTTAATAATGTTCTTGAAATTTAGCTGGATTATAATATGGTTATTCCGCTATGAAATATCAAAATTTCCAGGTCACAGTCATCCAGTCGGTGTCTAATAGGTTCTGGCACACTTGCTGGTGAAGTTTAGAACTTTCGAGTGTTTGAAATTTCAGACCAAATTTAGTCTGGTGTCTCAATACCCTTCGAACCAAAATACAGTTTAGTAATTTTTTGATTCAGGCGTTACTTTGCGGAAATCCATTGTAAGCAAGTGATGGATTTAAATTATCTCGACGACGATGTCTTCACGACCAATTTTGACTCTCGTTTCAGCGTTGGTCGTGAAGACATCGTTGTTCTGAGGCTCCTATCTTACCTGGAGATGCCCTGTGTAAGGGCGTACCACGTGTCGTGTTAAATAGTTTCTCGATTTTTCGATAGCGCGGGAATTGTTATAAAGATATTTTTAATCCATTAATTCCATGCAGTATAGTGTAAAATGTTATTATTTTGCGGAATATTTCTTCATTTATCGTTCGGTATTGTTCAGATCAGAGCATTGACGCACTCCCTCTCGGTCTCCCCGTTGGCCGAGAGGCAGTGCGTCAATGTACGTCGTGAAAATAAAAACAGTCGCTATGCAAGTGACGAACGGGGAGTTCAATTCAAACCAAGCGTTTTTCAACAACTCAGCCCATTTATGTTCCTCCACTATGCTCAGGCTTTCTGCCACAGATGAAGGTGAAAGGTATGTAGGTCATATTCCACCAGACGGACCCAATGAAGTGATAACGGACTTAATGTGTCTTCTATCTTCAGAGATACGCTCTATAGTATCAAAATATAGCAAACGTGTTCTTTCTTTTCTGCCTTACCATAGCAAATCATACATAATATCTCACCTGTTTCTCCGAAGTGGTAGGCAAAGGTATATTATAAGCCTACATTTAGCCAGTTATATTTTTGGTCCTACGTAATAGGTGGCGTGTCTATTTCCTCGTATCGGGAACTTTTATATTTGCCAGGGCCTCTTCTGTTGATCAGCAGGTGCACCACTTGCAGGTGAGATTGGCTAAGGCTTCTCAGATATTAATAGGAACCCTATACACCCTTTCTAACATCGAACTGTAAGAGAAACGTTACAACATTACGTACGGTAGACAGTGCAACGTTATATAAATATAGATGAAATAGTACCATCTCCATTTTAATCTCAACGGAAATGTTTTGGAATGCATAAAATTATTCTACGTTTAATATAAACGACAAATTCTGACTTAACTTATTCACTGCATTAATTCGGAAGGTTGCTCAGCGAAAATTCAAACTATTCATGAACTATTAAAATTCTGAATGGAAAGATAATGCCTCGAATTCATTTCGGAAGCTCCATTTTGTTCTGATGAGCATTTGAGAGCAATTGTCATATGTATTTTTGATGATGATACTGTTGCTGAGCAGCATTATATTTTTGGTGCAAGAAGTTATTGCTTTTCTTGTTTTTAATGTAATGTCTAGTTTTGTTGTTTGGTTTAATCGTACCCATATGGCACAAGATCAGCTTAGTCTGGGGCAAGATGGCGCTCAAATTTTTATTTCTTTATATAATCAAGACTACATTACGAGTATAAGTACGTATAGTTTTTACATACGTTTACAACAAATTTTTCAATATAAATATAGAAAACATATTATTATATCACGCCTGTTTCCCCATAAGGTTAGGCAGAGGCATATTATACGCCCACATTTCGCCAGATATATTTTTGATCCCACTAGGGAGCCCATTGCCACTTACCGGAAACTTTTACATTCGCCAGAGCCTCGTCCGTTGATAGGCAGGTGCATCACTTGCAGGTGAGGTTGGTTAGATCCCTATGCACCCTATGCCCATATTTTTCTAGGTTAAACAAAAGGCTTTATTACGAGGAACTTGTGAAGGTTAATTTTTTGATCCAGTCTCTATTTATCCTCTTGCGTATCTTACAGGGTCCATAACATTAGTCTTTATTTATTGACTACCGATATGGCGTGGAGGTCAGTATACCTACACTTCACTCCAGAGGTTGTGGGTTCGATTCCCACACAGGACAAATCTTTGTGTGCATGAACATGAATATTTGTTCTAGCCTGGGTGTTTTCCTATGTATATTAAGTATGTATTTACAAAAAAAAAGTATTGAAAAATGTTTATACGTTGTTTAGTATACATAACACAAGTTCTTAATGATACTTATCTTGGAACTAAATAATTGGTGTAATTGTCAGAAAATATTTATTTATTTGTTAAATTGTGTAACATTTAAGTAGATACACAGTTCGGCAATGTTTTCTTTAAATTTTAAGCCATTGAAACCTAGAAGCGCCTCTACGCAGGTCTCACCAAAGTCTGACAATGTCTAAGATTCTATGTCATGTCGTCAGACCTCTCGGCGAGCTTCCGCGGTCGAAGAGATTTGTGGACATTCACATCGACATTGTTGGACTGTTTCCACCATCGAGTGTACAATGTCGCCACAGTTCTGTAACCCGCTGGAACTAGTATCACATAGCAATTTGTCAAGTCACTCGTTTTAACCAACTCCCTTAAGGGTTATCGCTTTGTCACAAGATATTTAACCGGCGACAAACAACCTGTCAGTGTTTCGATACTCATCTTTATAAATGAATCTGTAACATAGGTTAGTAGGTAGGATAGGTAAATTGATGCTGTTGGTTGAACTAAGGTAGGTTTCCACCAAACTGCTCGCATCGCTTCGGATCGAACAGGACATGCGAGGTGATTGCCGGTTTGTTTGCTTTTGCACCATATAAATATGTTTTGCTTTTAAATAAATTTTTTAAAAGACGTTTGCAGGGTGTGCCTTTTTGAGAATAGTGGTGCCACCCTGCCACGGCTTCGAGTGCACGGTTCGATGGAAAGATCTGATCGTATATCCTGATCGCGAGTCGTAGCGCAATTTTATTTTTTATGTGAGAGGGTGGCAACTCTATCATGGTAAGTTTATTTTATTATCTCCTCTAGCTCCGTTCTCTCCAGAAGTAACTTGACAGCGACTGACCAAGCGCAAATATTACGCAGCAGTTGAAGCTTAGCGTACGTATCCGATCGCAAATATCGATCTCCAGCCGAGCATGTCCGGCGGTCGCCGCATACGTTCGTAACCTTTCCGTTGCGAGCGATTGGGCAGGCGCAATAACGGGTTCGGGCTACCAGTGCTTGGGTTTTAGCTTCTGGCAACCCGCCGCCACCTACGCCCCTGGCCATAATCGATATTTGGCTAACTTCGCGGAGGGTCTATACTTGCCCTTCGCCCCCTCCGCCTATGATTCCCCTAGCGCTGCCTGACGGGCCCCTCTACGCCCGCTGGAGGGTAAGCAGATCCCGCTCCTCTCCCGCTTTCCGGTCTGTTTCTCCGACATCACCACTTCGCAGAGGGAGGCCATCGCCAAAACATCCTGCTGGACCTGTTTGTATCGATGCGATGCGTCTCATTTGGTGGAGATCATCCTTTACTTCACTATCTCGTGTGTCACGCTGTCTCCAGAGGTACCTGCAAGTCCCATCATTCAGCGGCATTATAATATCAGACATACCTACCAAACATACACATTCAATTATTGTATGATAGTTTTTATGGGGACAATTTATAGCTTCTCTCTGCGGACGTTAAAATATGTTATTTGTTTGTACTTTATCTGTATTTGTTAGAAGTTTCTGACATTTATCTGTTTAGCTTACGGTTTGGATTACCTAGTAACTTTTATAGGTGTAATTGATGTACTGCTTCGGTAGGTTAATAACTTGACTTTATTATTTTTACTTTTAAATATTTATATTTATTTAAAATATATATTTTGGATATTGGTGAAAATTTGATTGGTCGTCTTTAAAAGGGTTGTAAAGTATAGGCATCTTTTTTACTTTATCAGCCTTGTTAAGTCCACTGCTGAACATTAGCTTCTCCAATAGATTACATAATTTTGGGGTATTTGCCAATAATCACCACACTGGGCAGGCGGGTTGGTGATCGTACGCAGGATGACGCTGCTGCCCATCATATGGTAGGATTTCTGTACATCGACTTTTACGACTCCCCATGAGCTGAAGTAAAGCAACTGCGGGGCTGCCGACGTACCCCAATGAATTTTCGACCATAATAACCCTTCAGCTTATCTTATCGCGGGGGCCAAAGACTGTTCGTGGCGCACTTTTACCCTTATGTCGGATCTTTTGTGCATCCCCTTGCCTTTCACTCCAAATCCCCAAATATTGTTACCATCGTCTTAATGACAGCCTTAGCAGATTGGAGCCCATAGTCTTTTGGCTTTGGGTAGGCCACCTCCAGGAGACCCATTCGGCAAGCAGCCAGCGAGTCACAGGTACAGAGCAGGTGTTCTATAGACTCCTCTTCGTCTCCACATCTACGACATAGCGGTGATTGCACAAGTCGCATCCTGTGGAGCATTTTGATCGTGGCATAATAAACCCTCCAGCTTGGTATGTGCCATGGATTGGAGGTTGGTTCCCCATGAGATGAGAGGGGGCTTCTTTACTTAATGATTGATAAAAAAAGTTAACTTCTCTTAAAACAAAAACGGTTTTAGTAACAATAACGGTCAAAAATGTATTAATCAGAACAAAATGTGCACTTGTTTAATTGGAACTTTTGTTTGTATAATATGTTTAATTAAATACTATATCTTAACTAAGCAGAGCTAACGGTTAAACATGTTTAAACACTTTCTTTTGAAAATGCTTATTTGTAATAGGGTCCGTAGCAAACACTCAGATCAGTATAATTTGTAATTCAAAGCGATAACATAGATGTCCAATTTTAATATTTTTTTCTTTCTTTCACCTACTATTATTAACAAAACAGTCTATGTAATGTAATTCGTTTATTTTTCCAATGGTATAAATGGGATCGTTATTTAATTGATATTTTATATTGCCTAAACTTCGTATTTCTTTCAACATTTTTATCTTACTTTATTTATTTATGAATATTCAAAATAATCAATTACAAGCTTGTCTTTCTTAAAAAAAACCCTCTTTCTTTATTTAATGGACAGTCACGTATACTTTCTCAAGAGTAATATAAATAAAAGCTCTAGTGGGTCACTATCACTGATATCAAGCAGCGTTTCCAGAGTACAGTCCTTGGAAGGTGACCGTTCCTGTGGCACTTAGTACCTAAGGCTTCCGTATTTAAAGCATTTTAAGCCGTTGGTCTCGGCTAACACTTTAAACGGTATTCGCAAAAAAAACTATAAAAACTATTGGGCGGCTTAAATAAAGTCCAAAGCCTTTCACATATGGGGTTTACCAATCCGCAATGGGTCTGTGACCTAAATCTCTGTTGCTATGTATTTAGTAAAAAAGCCCGAGTACTGAGATTATTCAATACTCAATACTTTATTGCGTCCTACAATGGTTTTATAAGGTGGTGAATATTACAATTTGGAAAATTTGTGGACCCTGTCGGGCACAGCATAGTGTAGGTGAGAGGAGGAAGGGCGCTGTATAATTCAATGAAGAAGAAAATTTATCTTCAAGGAGTATTCTCTTGATAATGTGTCAAGCGTGTACCTTAATGTATATGTTTGTTTAAGTACCTATTAAAACCGAATGATGAGTTTCAAATAATTTCAACAAAATGCCAATTATTCTCCTTTCCGTTACATCAGCATTCCTTATCAACCTCGGATTTAAAAACATTCCGGAAGCTATTTATAAAATAAAAAAGACGGAAAATGCCAAGCGAATTTGATTAAAAAAGCGGCAATTTACTTTCTAGCGGGCCGCGTGGTTAGGTTGTAATTTTAATAAAGGATAAGCAGAAATCATCGTAAAGGGAACGAGGAAGCGAAACACTGGGTAGTTTGTTATCTTAAGATTAAAGGTTTTATTATCTTACTGCATTATAAGAAGCTTTGTAAGCGGCAAGCTTATTAAAAAAAGTGTCCGTTTTATACACAGATAATTAAGAACAGCCAGTTCATTGCTTGAGCGGCTAAGATTTGTCGCACGGCGCTGAACAGTCAGCTTTAGCGTGGCATATTGCTGATAACATATTGTAATTCTGTTGTAACTCACTACTTTTACTACTTAAATTTTTCATTTAATTGTATTTTGTGGTTTTAAATATTTTGTTTTATTTTAAAGTTTCTGCCTTTTGTGTGGCTGTTGCACACGAAAGTTATAAAGTCTCCATGGAAGACCAGCGCTGTTGTGGTCTTGTATGCTAAGGGTATATATACTGCAGGGTTAAGTGGGCGCCTCTTTAGCTGCTACTCAGTAATAAAGTCGCTTCTAAGTAACGAATAAGCCCCGCGGCAAAATCGCTGCAGTATCAGATTCCTGTACGTAGATACTGTTTTCTGGTAGATCACACCTTTGTGCCACATGGTTGATCTTAAGATTGCGATCAACGCAGTCTAAAGACTCTTGTAGCCGTACTCTAGTAGACACTTTTGTAGCTCGTCTTTGAACAGTGTCAATAGGTCAGATATTGAGGCGCTACTATTTATTGATGGTAATATTGCTATTATAGAGCAACAGTCCATATTGCCTCGATGTAAATAAAGTATTGCTTGCCTTATTGAGCACCCCGAGATTTTTGGATGCCAGCTTGACCTATTGTCCTAAATAACTGCAGAATTGAACGTCTCTGGAGATGTCCACACTAATGGAAACGATAATATATGCTGATAAATTTCAAGCTAACTACGCCTATCCGGACTTGGTCAGTGAAGTTGGTTGAAGTACGACTCGACACTAATGGACACAATGAATTATTCTGGTATGTTTCAAGCTAACTACGCCTATCCGCACTTGGTCAGTGAAGTTGGTTGAAGTACGACATTCATCATTCTCAAGTCGGTTATAGGGAAAAACCTCGTCGCCTGTCACTTGTTTTCAATTCGGCTTTTCAAAATGTTTACGTCAGAATCGTAAAAGCTTCTCCGACAGCGACACCACAGTTTTCAGTGTCCAAGCGTTCATAGTGACACGCTTATCATTCTTAGCTATGTCTAAAAAAATACCCTTAAAGTAGCAGACACCGGCCACCGCGGCTTACTGAACTTTGACTTGATTAATTATTTAATTATTGTTATAGCCGTAATCTGGAGAGGGCTTTCTCATTCAATTTAACTTGTTACCTACTTAAAACAGACATTGTTTAAAGATTACTGTCAGTGAGATGAATGTCGTGCTTAAAAAAGAGAAACTTGAGACATGACTTCATAAGTTTATTATTTGAAACTAAGCTTGCCCCCATGTCCTTCAAATTGGATTCTTATCCTAATTTCAATCATCTTAACTCATCATATGATGTTTGAGGACTCAAGTCCTTATAAACAACCTTATAAAGTCCTCTGCTGAACATTACCCTCTCCAGTAGATTACATTCTATATGGTGTATATAATCACCACGCTGGACAGGCTGGTTGGCGATCGCAGTTCCAGCCAGTACGCAGAAAGACGCTTTTTTTTTATGCATACTTATAGTTAGACTGGTCGTTCAATCGTCAGTCTTTTATAGTCGTAGGTCGTGCTATACCATGTTTACCTAAATTTGGTGCCACTCCAAAACATGTCAGATCTTTCATCCGTCAATCCATCTGGAGACATAACCGACCTGCTTCCATTCCAGCGCACTAATCCTATGAACAGTGTAATTTTAATATAATACCTACTATAATTATTGGTGTACAGGGATCCCACCAAAATCTGCGGAACCCTTTTTTTTTACGTCGGTAACAAAATGCATTTACATTGCCTTCCTGCCAAAGGGGAACCGAAAGGGGGTGGGGGAGCACTATTACCAACCAATAATCTTTCGACGACGCCCACCGCTGTTCAGATCTGATCTGAGGGGGAAGATCTGAGGAACCCAAGCCAACCACACCTGAAAGTGCACCTGCCGATCAAAATACGAAGCTCTGGCGAATATCAAAATTCCTAGTAAGCGGCAATAGGCTCTATGCCTATTGCCGCTATGTATGTATTTACTTTGTAAATATGTTGTGAAAGTCAAAGAGAATATTTTAAAAAGCCTCACATTGAATAAGGTATTTAAAAATGTATAGGAACTTTTTTTATAAAATTTCTTTAGGATAACTTTATGAGATTATTAGCTTTCAAAAACAATTTTGTGTTTCCCTAATTTCTTCTCATTCTTACATCGTGTTTCTCATTATTGAGGGTCGGGGTCGTGGTCACTTTGAATTATCTTTTCCTTGCTCATAATGTGCCACTCATTGCGGTCTTTAGCGATGTGGCGAACTCTTGAATCTGGTGTAACTTTGAAAATATTTCCGATATTTAATTTCCAAAAAGGTTGTCTGATTTTTAATTTTAAACAAAAAGGTGTTAAGTAAAAAGTGTTGATCAGAGACTACGCCTCTTCTCAGTCTTTAGTTCTACTATTTAGGCCTCTTCCCACAAACCTAGGTAAGTAGGATTTAGGCCGCACAAGCCGGACCCCATGCAATTTGGGGAGGACAAGCGTTTTTGTCCTGCCGTTAGATTCTTAAATACACCCGATCCCTATAGGGTTCCCTTTATTGAGAGATACAGCCACATCTCTGTGCATAAGTCAATTATTTAAAAATAAATAAATGTCGTTTTCATGAAAAGAGTAATGGCCTATTATCGGAGACGTGGGAGTCATTTGACGGATAGTTTATTCCATACTTAATCGGAACATGTCTTCTTTACAATACAATAAAAATATCACAACTCTGTCATAACATATTTGTTTAAATTTTAAAATGAAAAAGTGCACTCTTACTGAGAAATCCTTTATTATGTGGTGCGCGAAAACCGGCACCAACGGCCTAATATTCGACTAATGAATAAATTAACTTTCACAATATATGAATGAATAACTAGGCAACTGCGAGTATATTACATACTTAATCATACAGCATCTATAAGTAGTTTACAAGACATATTGTATCAATTTATTTTAGTTGTTTACCTCAAAGGCTCCGGCTGGCTTCCATCCAAACACGGCCTTTACAAAATGAAATAAGCTATATACTCACTGAACCAACATTTTGATTCACCTCTATTCTCTAGACTGTAAGCTCTAATATAAGTTTAGAAGTGTGTTGAGCTGTTTTATGTTGTGTTCAACCGATTGACTTGATATTTGGGAATGTTATCGTGAAGTCAAAAAGGTGGAGTTGCTTTTTTTGATTGCTTATTTTCGTTTTTCCTTAACTTACAAGTTATCGGAATTACTACGGTGAATGTTGTGAAGAACTTTTTCATATTATTCAGCTCTGTCCTTTCCCCACTCGAAATAAACGTGCTGGTCTTTAGAACCAGCCTAAGACTGTGCATCAGAACTCGAATCGTTTGTTCCTTTGTATAACTGTGTTTTCCAACTAATATTGTCCGGATCTTTTAAGCGGGGTGTGAAACGACCTATACCTTTAAATTTCCATAACATTTAATATTTTGGGTAAATTTACAATTTTATTCCTAAACGCTTCATAAGAAAAGGTATTGTTCGTAGAGTCAACTTAATTTTCCCAAATCCTAATCCTGTAGATTGAACTATGTTGTTGTCTTTTAACTCGAATTATTATCGGCAACTTCACAAGCGCCTGGACCCCTTCAGAATTATATAGTCGGAATTTCTCGGTTAAGTAAAAGTTGTTTGGGCAAAAGATAATTAATTTCTGATTAAAATATTTGAGCAGATTTTCAAGTGTTCATTTGTGTAGAGTTAAAAAATTAAGAATTGAATAGATTTCTTCTGTATTTAAGTAGACAACTACACAGGCTACTTTTTAATAAAATGTCGATGGGCTAGAAGGTCACGATAACGAATAATTAAAAAAAATAAACTTATAAGAAAAGAAATGTTTGTTTATTACATTTATTTTTTAAACTAGTTTTCAATCTAACGAGAATAGTAAGATATGCGTTTTGTTTGGAGTGTACCACTGCATTTTATTTATTTTTTACACAAAAAAACAACAAAATTGACATACCAATAGGACTTCTTGGCGGGAAAGTGAAGCGTCATGTCTGCAATTTTGTTTTATTTTTTTTAAAAAATCTGATATATCGAACATCAATGGGTAATAACGGTGGATTATTAACCGTTAAGTGTTTGTGAACGTACATGAGTGTTGGTAAAAAAAAAAAGTGCAACATCACTTTTCAAATTCTCTCAAGAAGTCCATGTGAGATCTCAGTACTTATAGTCCCACACCTTTACTGAGTGCTCAAGGGTTTAGTGGGAGGGCATCTCATTTACCATTAATCATCTTTATTACCATCCATTCTCATATATTATGAATATATCTTATATTTGACACTAAATATATGTGCTTACCACACGAAGCCATTATTTAATGGCGTGCATAGGGCTTCAACCAAAATCTAAGGAGCCCAAGCCAACATCACCTGCAAGTGGTGCACCTGCCGATCAACAGACAAGGCTCTGGCGAATATAGAAACCCGGTAAGTGGAAATAGGCTCGCCACCTATTACGTGGGACCAACAATATGAAATGAAATAAAATTTTATTTAGACATAAATACATATAAACAAAGTACAGAAATCATAACAGTAAACAATTTTTACAAATAAGTTGATAGATAATATGCCTAAAAAGGACTATATAATAGTATATAACTCTAATCTAAAGCGTAAATGTGGGCGTGTAATATGCCTGTGCCTACCCCTTCGGGAAAACAGCCGTAATATTATGTTTTTTTTGGTCCAGTTCATCTGCAATCGGCTATCAGCCATAATCAGATGTGATCCATGGTTAGTATTAAGTTGGGTGCGATTCCATTAAATGGCACCGTATGTGTTGGTAGAAACTAGAGATTTTAATTCAGTTAGTTTCTCTGTTCCAGGTGTAGGATTTGCCATCTTTTTAGGCGATTCACATCATCTTGTGGAGTCAATAGACTTCTGGCCAGTTCATTCGTAATATTATGTATGTAGAAAGAAAGACATCACAATAAACTTAGCTTATTAGCTTCCCGTACTACATAGTCGTTCAATAACACTCGAGTAGTGTAAATGGCTCTGTATCAGTAGCGGGGAATTTGATAACAATCTGCTGCAAACTACTAATTGATTGGGTTATTGTGTTACGGCTAAGGTTCTGTGTTATGTACACATAACACGTCGTGCTGCCATCAATCGTGTATTCAGGACTGATGATGGTCAATAATTAATAGATTTAAGGCTTGTTACACATTAACACGATACGACGTCGTAACGTGTAAATTTATGATAATCTTTGTACGTGTATTTTTATGAAGCGAAGTTTGTTATTTTATTATTATGAGATTAGTAGCTTTTTTCATGTTATCAAGCCCGTATGAACCATTGAGGTAAAGTGTTCATAATCAAAACCAAAAGTCATTTATTCAAGTTTGGCTCTGTAAAGCTCTTATGAATGTCATTCTTATAAACTAACGCACCCATTCACTGCGGGTCGGAGCTTAATCGGAAAAGAACGGGCAAGAAAATCGTCACATAAATTAAATAAATTGTTACAATACGTCTTGAAAACTACACAAAGATACTACTTATTAATATAATAAATAATAATAATTAATAACAATCAAAAATACACTAACCAAATGTATGTTTATGCAAACTTTGTAACGATAATAGCAACTATTGCGGTCTTAAGATACGTCACACTCTCTAATAATAGATAAAAACCTATGCAGACTCTGAGAATGAATATCTAGTTCAGGCATTTTGTTCGACAGTTCATTACTCAGTCGAGATAGACGAACTAAAAAATTAAATAAATAAATAAATTGATAAATTGATTGGTTTAATGTGTTACGGCCAAGGCCCTGGGCTATGTACACATAACACGTTGTGCTGCCATCAATAGTGTATTCAAGACTAATGATGGTCAATAATTTTCAGCTTTGGGGCTGTTACACGATACGACGCGATGTCGTAACATATAACACCATATGCCGTCGTAACGTGTTTATTTACGAAAAGCTTGATATAAATTCACGTTCATTTTTATAAAGCGTAAATTAGGTTTTTATTAGTCTACAGTTAGTAGTTTATTTTATTTTGTAAAAGGCTATATCTTGTATAGGTTGTATCTTCGAGACAAACAACCCAAAACAAATTGTTACGTATTGTGTCTTGGAAACCACTTATAAATAGATACTGCGTGAATAAGTACATGATATATTCGTAATTGCAAATTCATGCATACATCGCCAAGAATTTGATAACAATCTGCTCCAAGCTATTCATTGATTGTGTTGTGCATTAGATCCTGTGTTAGGTACAAATGTCACGTTGCGCTGCGATCAACTGTGTAATTAGGACTGATGATGGTCAATAGTTGATAGCTTTAGGGCTGTTTCACATTGACACGATACGACGCAACGTCGTAATGTCTTCATGAAGCGTAACTTGTGTTTTTATAAATCTTCGGCTAACCGTAGACTTATAAATATACTAATTAGCTACTAATAGCTGATTTCACTTGGCAAAGGTCGTATATATCTTTCAGACAAACAACGAAAGTAAATTGTGAAAATCTGCCGTGTAAGCTCATGTCATGACATTTGTGTAAATAAATACATGATTTAATCGTAATTGCACTTTGTCCTTGACACGGTGTGCTGCCATTATATCAAATCAAATAAAATCAAATCAAAAAGCAAAGAATTGTGGAAAAGGATTATGTTGGAATTAGGATACACGATGGTTTTAAGTTACACAGGAACGTTTTGGACGGAACGTGGGAATATAATATTGACATGGTACGTAAATAAAGTGGAAGCTATTGATGAAAGAGAATTTTGTATGATAGGCAAAGAATGTGCTCATTTATGCGAAACTTGACTGGTAGTCTCTAAGTCTGATTCGGTACTCAGACAAATAGTCCTACTTTCAAAGACCACACAAACTTAAGGGAATGATAAGAGAAATGCATTCGACGACTGTCTTCGTTCCTAGATAGCTGGTGGTGAAAAATTATCCCAAAATTTTTTGGTTGTGTCCGTATACCAGCACCTCCATACTCTATCCCAGTCTAGTTGTATTAAGCTGATTGTAGTTTTAGACGTTACGATGTATTTATGTGTAATCAGCATTTAATTACGTTGTGTAGTGGAAATCTACGACGAACAAGAACAAATACACACGATGTTGTTTGAAGTTTGTCGTCGATATACACGTTACGACGTCGGTACGTGTTTATGTGTTATCAGCCTTAGGGCTCATTGCGATACGATTTCGTGTAGTGGAAATTTACTTCAAGCAACACACAAAAATAATCGTAGACTTACACGTACGGGGCGTTGCATGTCGTATTATATTTATGTGTAAGAGCCCCTTAAGGAAATCAGAATAGCGATTATATTGTACTCAGAGTAGAGTGTAGAAGTTGATTTTCTTTTTTATTCTATTTCAGCTCTGGGGTGGTAGATAGTCATAGCTATGACGGCTGGTGGGCTACAGAATAAAGTAGAATTAAAATTTTGTCAAGATATTCTTTCATAAAAGGTAGGGAAACGTAAGAACGCTACAAGCGTCTTTACTTCATATTCAAAATCTTTGATTTTTAATAAAGCTTTAATCTGGAATGTCCGAGGACAGAGAAAAATAGGGTGACAATTTAGTCTAGATACCCGAGGCTTGAAATGTTAATTTAGTTCGGCTGGAGTTGGTTGAAATTTGGACTACAGATGGGTCACGACCTGGATTTTGATGGACACATTTTTAATGCAGGCGAGGCTTCGTCTGGGTGATTCCTAATAAGTATTTAAGTATGTTTATTCATTCTCTACTATCCACAGCTCTAATTATGCTAGAAATAGTCTATATTGTCATAGACAAATCAATCGTATCTTCAAATTAAGCGTCCAATCACCAATCTTTGGATTGAAACTTTCTGAACTATGGAAACCAAGATAAGCGTCTATATAAGATTGGTTAAATATCAGATTGCGGACAGATTATAACTTAGAGCGTTAATTTATGCCGAAATTGTGTCGTTCAGTATGTACAAAAAAAATTAATTAATATTTTTGGTAAAAGACAATTTTATTCCATATCCCAAAACATAATAACGTGAAGAAAACCCAACACTTAACACAAACTAACCGAATTTTAAACGAGATCCGACGTGTTCCTGCGTCCCTTATTAGATCCCTTGGGATAAACGCGGCCCAACCTTAAACTGTAATAAATGTTGTTTGTATAAAGTAATCACCTTGTTGTACATGTCTCATAAACCTTGTACAGTCTGGTATATTAATGAACAAAGTGTTTCAAAGCATTAGAACAATGAATATGTCGGAATTTTAAATTAAGTTTTCAAATTTCTCTTCTTGCTAACAACTTTAAATGTGACTTGTTTTCGTATGGTTACATATTGTCAAGAGTTATAATTTTGAAATTGATTAATTTTAAAGACATTGTTTAATGTTTCTACGCCACTTTCTGATAAAATACAATGGTGTACTCTTCTTAATGTTTGTTATATGTAAATCTTAGTAATATACCGTATTTGAAAAATAAATGTAATTTTTTCATCACGTCTTTGTGAAAGAGTACTTATTCATTACAGTATTCATCATCTCAGCCCATTAACGTCCCACTACTGAGCACGTGCCTTCTTTCACATACCAAGGTGCGAGGGTGTTGGGTCATACTCCACCACGCTGACCCAGTGCGGATTGGCGGAGGCAGGTGTATAGCGTCCTGCTGTTAGAATTTTTCAAGCCGCCCAATTAGGCCTAAAACGACTACCACATTTTTCACATGTATGTCTTGTAATTTTTACCTTTTCAAGTACTATGAAATAAAAGATTTTGATGTTGAAGTTACTACGAGGACCGAGTGCTGTTTATTTTTTTCATGCCACCCATTCGGTCCCTTATGACTTAATGAACCCCTCACATATTTGGATATTTTTAGGAATAAGCAGTACCATTGTATATATCTCTATTTATTGGTATTATAACTTCTGTTTTGATAAGTGCAAACATCTTTAAATGAATATTACAGTGATGTCATATCTATATTATGTCGACGAGTGTACTAACATATTTGTGTTTAATTAATAAACGGCAAATATGTTTTACAATATCGGGGACCTTCCTTTAACCTGGGGTTCTCTGCTATTTTACTATAACATTAAATAAATAAATGTATGTTTCCTCTTGAATTTTTGATTAAAAACTGATCTCCTTTTAAATAAAAGCTGATGTGAAATTCTTTAAACTGGGAAATTAATTATTGCACACCTTTTTTTTTTATCGTCGGTAAAAAAAATGCTGATTACGCACTGTCTCCCGGCCAATGGGAGAACCGGGAGGGGAGTGTGGGGCTCACTGCGGCAGACGCGACCACCGCAGTCCTACTCACTAAAAAACTTCCGACGACGCCCACCGCTGTTGAAAAGCGGGCGAGGCACCAGTGCCTTGGTTTGTAGCTTCTGGCACCCTGCCCGTGGCCAACGTCCCTCGGATCAGATCCGGGAGGACCTCCTCAGGGAGGTGCGAAGTGATGCGCCCCCCCTACCTCCTTGTGCGGCCATGGCGTAACTGGCCGACTTCTGGGGGGGAATTATTGCACACCTGCCTTTAACCTGCTATTAGGCTCCAAAAGATAAACAAATCATTTAAAGGTCAATGTGTGCGATTCTACAATAAAATCCCAAGACATATATAGCAATTAAGCCTAAATAAATTTAAATTAACAATAAAACGCAGGCTGTCTTCAGAGGGATACTATTCTATCAAATACTGTATAGCAGATAAAAATGCTTGGGATTAAACTGCCGTTTCATACAGGCTATTCTAATATTAATAATATATTATGTTACATTGTATAGCTTCACAGAAAAATGAAGATTGTAATTCATGTACCAAACCAATGGATAAATTTAAAAGAGCATAGCCTGTGAGTATCTTGCCAGTTATTCTTACACAGCGGTGGCTCGGAACTGGCACTTAGATTCACTTACACTTAAATATTTTATTGCTTTTTAATTGTTTTGTTGCATGTTAGTGAATCTGAGCTTCGTGATTTCAGTGTAATAAATGTCGATTGTTTTTTTTTATATTTATATTTAATTTTGACGTTTTCAAGTACTATGTAATGTTATGTAAACAGTTTATGAAATAAATGATAATTTGATTTTTTTGTTTTTTTTTTTACATATACAACAAATATCTCAACAAAATAATTGGCATTGAATAAACGTTTACACTCACAAATATCAAGCCATCAATGGGGTTAAACCATTGTTAATCACAAAACAAACTTCCAATCTCTTTATTTCGTGAATATCGGCAGCGGCCACCGCTTAATAGAGTTAGAATCATTTAGGTGCATTAACATAACAAATTTTAGAAAAAAAAGTATGATTTTGAATATACACAACAAATACATGTGTATAGGGTATATAGGGATCCTCATCTGCAAGTGGTACACCTGGCGATTAACGAACGAGACTGGCGAACATAAAAGATCCCGGTGAGCGGCAGTAGGCCACCTATTACGTGGCACCAACAATATAAAAGGCGAAATGTAGGCGTATAATAAGCCTCTGCCTACCCCTTCGGGAATTAAGGCGTATGTCATATATGTACAACAAACACATTAACACAAAACTTCAGCTCAAAATTTTCTACTTAAAATAAAGGCTTGAGTATTGATAGACATTTTGACGACCGATATGGCGTGGAGGCGAGTAAAACGCTCCTGAGGTCGTGGGTTACCAGCGATTAGCGACAATGCCCTTCATTCTCTTTCTACATCATCATATCCGAAGTCTGCAGTCAAAATGTGGGCCAGATATTTGAATCTTTCAACTATATCAAGCGCACTGATAATTATATGTGTACAGGGTCAAGTCCCAGAATGTCCATTTCTCAGAATTTTCAGTGTAAGAAAAACGTCTATTTTCAAAATTTATGAGTTAAAAGACAGCACATTATATAAACAGAATTGTTCTTTCCTGGTTTTAAAAAAAAACCTGTAGGGATGCTTAATTATCTTACAATGAACATTTTGGAAACTGGACATTCTGAGACTAAACCGTGAAAACTAATCTCTGTTTACTAGCAATTTATTCGACTGTATCTTATATTACTGGAGGTTACCCAATCTGTAAGCGACCTGCCTGACCCAGATTAATATGGGTTTAATCCCGCACGTTGATCCGGCCTAACTGGATATCCGTTTTTCCTGTTAACAACGTAAGTAGGTAATTCAGTTTGAGATTTTTCGTTGATTGGGTAGGGTTTAGGTGTATTGGTACTGCTTACTATGAAAAGAGTTAATTGGGTAAAAGTAAATGATTCAGTTGATTGAGTTGGTTGGTAGGTATTTTTCTTTATCTTTGTATCCGCAACTTCGATTAAATCTATGCTTCTACACTAATATTTTACTGAGAAAATATTAATATTTTTTGTAAATATGTAGGTCCCGAATATACTTAAAAAGTACTGCACGGCTATATTTTTTTAATTATAACTGTATTGGATTAAAGGTGCTAATTATGTCGTAGACCAGAGGGTCTACTCAAATGAAAACGAAACTTCGATGTACCTATCTCTTTCACTCTTTAGGTATATCATTATCGAGTGAAAGGGATGGGTATAACGAATTTTCGGTTTCGTTAAATTAGAGCAGGCCCTCAGTCGTTAAATCGGGCTAATCATAATAGGCCTGGGCGTTTAATAAAATATCGTGTTTTTATAATCAAATGATCCTTAGATTCATTCCAATGATATTATTTGTTTGAATACAAAAAAAAATCCTACCATTTAATGTAAAATTTGTATGACTAGTTGATTTTCTGAACTTATGCTCACAAATTACATAAATATTTTCTGACAGTTACACCAATTATTTAGTTTCGAGATAAGTATCATTAAGAACTTGTGTTATGGATACAAAATAACGGAGAAACATTCATAAACTTATAAATTTGTTGTAATGGTAAGTAATGCCTTAAGCAAATATAGCTTTCCTAACACATAACAAATATATAAAAAATTATACGAACTAATTTTTGCATTAAAAGTTTTTTTCACAATTCAAACATATTATAAACGTTCGTACACAAAACTTCAGCATAAAGATGATAAATTTAAATCTTTTTAAAAGTTTCATGCTAAATTCCTATTCATTCGAGAACCATTTCATTTCCTCCGTTATAAGTAATATATTTTATAAGATGGAACGTGTGACATTCTAAGTGCCGCGGCTTAAATCAAACTTGAAAGGCTGCGATGCTAGTGTGGTGGACTGGAGTTGGGGCTTTTTAAAAGATTTCTTTTTGGACTACGGAATAAAATTGTCAAGAGATATTTTAAGAGCTTAGTAGTTTAAGCGTTTAATACATAAGTTGATATGCAGAGTTTTTTCAATACTTTAAATAAGTACAACAATTTATTGATTATGATGAATGATGAATGATGAATAATCTATATGTCGTTCTTTCGCCAATAAGATCAAGGGTTTTGCGACGGTTCTTACAATCTATATAAAGGTTTGATTCTAACACAGAACCAATAATTGTATTCATGAATATGAGTATTTATCTTGATAATATAAATATCAGCATCGGACCTTGGAAAGGGTTTGAAAAGGTTTTTAAAAGGGTTGGCAACGCGTTCGTAGTGGCCCTTGGCCCTTTGAATTGCAAGGTTAGTTTGCCTTCTTTAAGTATGAATTTGCATGGCCTGGGTAGCAAGCTTAAGTGCTACTTTGTGGTTAATAATATGTGTGTGTAGTGTGTCTTTAAATATTCTTTTTAAAATCTAAGCACCTCGTAATTTTAAACGTGATTCGATGCATAAAATCTTTATAAAAATTTAAATACAAATTCTGACCACCCATATATTAAAAATGGGAATGCAATTACTTTTCTGAACCGGTTCCTTAAATATTCTTTATATCTCGATATCATATATACCGATAAGAGTCACCGACAGACTGACAAATCTTGAGAAAAACCACAACAGACAGACAAACTGACAAACCTTGACAAATTTGACAAAGAACCCATTTTCTTTATTATGGTAAATGGTCACTCATATCTCTTTCATTGTCGTTAAAAAAATATATCGAATTTCAATTTTGTGTGTGAATGTTTGACGAATCTAAATGATCATGTTGATCTTAAAGACAATAAAGTATATTTTATTTTATTTTCTCTGCTAGCCCCTAGTAATTACATAATTTGATTATTCCTTATTCAATGTATATCAATGAAAGTTCTAAGCATACGCCACTAGGATCTCCTTAGAATCTTACTCTATTCCGAAATGGGAACTCAATTACTTGCCTGACAAAAGTGCTAAGGCGAGAACGTTGGCATTAAGTATTCCTGTAAGGAAATTGGACAAATAGTTGAGACGTGCCAGCGGAATTTGGGTCGACGGTACTCCACTGTCTTCGGGGTTTAGATGTTTGTTCTTGTGTGATAGATTGTATTCAATACTATAGGCTGCCTGTGACTTCTGACACTGTCCACGTGACATATAAAGTAAATATATAAATAAATATTTTCTGACACTTACACCAATTATTTAGTTCCAAGATAAGTATCATTAAGAACTTGTGTTATGGATACTAAATAACGGATAAACATACATAAATACTTTTTTATTGTAAATACATACTTAATATACTTAGGATAGGATAGAAGTGTTATTTTTGAGTTGACTTAAAAAAATAATATGCAGCTCGGATTTTGGGATGCATCGTCATCCTGCGTATTGGCTTGATTACCAAATGGTCTGCCAAGTGTGGTGAAGCTGCGCATTTTTCCTGTATGTGATAGATTATATTCAATACTAGCGTGATATATTTGGGTTGATTGAGAGAAATCATAGCGGCGGCGGCGCCCGGCTCTACTGGCTCTGCCGCGCGCGCGCACTAACTTGTTACACCTGGCGCCGCTCACGCGAGCACTGCGTGTTCTTAATGCAGTAGCAGGAGAAATATATTTGTTTTCGTGTTCTTTGAGTGAATTCACAAGGGTCATCTGTAGGGTATTATGCTATAGGTAGTTAGTTGTTATTAGGATAAGATAGTTAAGCTAAGTTAATTTGGTATTTTATTTTTATTATTTACAGTATTGCCTTAGGATTAAGTTTCTGTAATAGTAATGTAATTAGGATTTAAAATAAATAAATAAATATATAAATAAATATTCAATACTAGCGTGATATATTTGGGTCGAGTGGGAGAAATCATACAGGATTATGGGCTGCAGCGTCATCTTTTACCAAACGGTCTGCCCAGTGTGGTGAAGCTGCGCATTTTTCCTGTATGTGATAGATTATATTCAATAGTAGCGTGATATATTTGGGTCGACTGAGAGAAACCATACAGGATTATGGGCTGCAGCGTCATCCTTTACCAAACGGTCTGCCCAGTGTGGTGAAGCTGCGCATTTTTCCTGTATGTGATAGATTATATTCAATAGTAGCGTGATATATTTGGGTCGACTGAGAGAAACCATACAGGATTATGGGCTGCAGCGTCATCCTTTACCAAACGGTCTGCCCAGTGTGGTGAAGTTGCGCATTATTCCTGTATGTGATAGTTTATATCCAATACTAGCGTGATATATTTGGGTCGACTGAGAGAAATCATACAGGATTATGGGCTGCAGCGTCATCCTTTACCAAACGGTCTGCCCAGTGTGGTGAAGCTGCGCATTTTTCCTGTATGTGATAGATTATATTCAATACTAGCGTGATATATTTTGGTCGACTGAGAGAAATCATACAGGATTATGGGCTGCAGCGTCATCCTTTACCAAACGGTCTGCCCAGTGTGGTAAAGCTGCGCATTTTTCCTGTATGTGATAGATTATATTCAATACTAGCGTGATATATTTGGGTCGACTGAGAGAAATCATACAGGATAATGGGTTGCAGCGTCATCCTGCGTATTCGCCTGATCAACATCCCGTCAGCTCAGTGTAGTGATGCTGCGCGTTTGCCAAATCTCTATAGAACAATTGGGAGGCCTATTTTTAGTTGTGGACTTTTAAATTATATCTGAGATGTACTATAAATTTACGTTGTAGTAAAAGTTTATGAAGTTGCTGAAGCGCTCGTAGCTCTGCGGTGCTCGGTGGTCAGAAACGATCACCAAAGTACAGCAGAGTTTACAGAGGTCAGTCCTTGGATGGGTGACCGTTTGTGTGGCATTTGATATCGAGCGCTTCCGTGCTTCGGAAGGCGCGTTAAGCCGTTGGTCCCGGTTATCACCAAATGTGGTAGTCGTTAAGCCATGCTAGAGGCCTCATGGGCGGCTTGAAAAATTCTAACAGCAGGGCGCCATACACCTGCCTCCGCCAATCCGCACTGGGTCAGCGTGGTGGAGTATGACCCAATACCCTCGCACCTTGGTATGTGAGAGGAGGCTCGTGCTCAGTAGTGGGACGTTAATGGGCTGTGATGATGATGATGATGATGATGAAAAGTTTATGTGCCAACAACGAAATTCCAATTATTTTGGCGCAAAGGGACGAATTAAATCTACTACAGATAATATAAATCCAACCTCTTTTGGTAATAGATTGTAATGAATGAAATAGTATCAGAAATCTGACAAGTTCTGCTTAGTATCACGAGACGTGACTTTGAAACTAATTCTCCTTGTGTGGGCGAACTGAGCATCTTGGAAATAAGGGAATGATAGAGATAAAAGTAATTATTATACCTAGCTAGTGTTTGTCCGTGGTTTTGCTCTAGTAAAAATATAATTTCCTTTAAAATAACCCCAATGTATAAACCACCAGTCACGAACAATATAACGACACCCATATGACGAATCATGAAGATAAAAAAGAAAAAAATCATACCCAATTCAGTGTTCAGGAGGAAATTAAGCAGCAGTGGCATATTGTACACCCACACTTCGCCAATGGTATAGTCCCACGTAATAAGTGGCGAGCCTATTGCCGCTTACCGGACACTGTTATATTCGCCAGAGCCTCGCCCGTTGATCGGATTACTATTTATCTCATAATCTATGGAACTATAGGTTTTTAAGTATCTCATATTTTACTATGTAGATAATTTCCATATGTAACTATGTGTTCCTTAATAAAATAAATAAATAAATACATCTGACACTTACACCAATTATTTAGTTTCAAGATAAGTATCATTAGAACTTGTGTTATGGATACTAAATAACGGATAAATATACATAAATACATTTTTTTATTTTTTTGTAAATACATACTTAATAAACATAGATAAACACCCAGACCAGAACAAATATTCATATTTATACACACAAATATTTGTCCTATGTGGGAATCGAACCCACGACCTCAGGAGTGGAATGCGGGTATACTCGCCACCACGCCATATCGGTCGTCAAAATAAATATATATTTTATATAATATAAATATTTTTTTACATAGAATAGAATAGAATAGAATAGAATAGAATTTATTAATTTGTTAAACATAGGTATTTTACATTAAGGTGTTGCATACTAAATATGTGCGCTATGTTTTGTCGTTGAGACATACAAACATTAACAAATAATATTAGACTAATAAAGTATTATAACTAAAATTACAGTAAAGTCTTATCATCTAGGAACTCATCTACTTGGTAATAACATTTTTCAAGTAGTATTTTAATTAAAGATTTTTTAAATTCATGCAAGGTCATGCTTTTTATTACATTAGGTATTTTGTTGTAAATTTGTGAAGCAGTGCCAAAGAAACTTTTTTTTACTAAAGCAGTATTACATATTACATTACATAATCGGTTCTTATATTGTGTACGTGTTGGATTTTTTCTAGTGGGGAAAAGTTTTTGAAACATATGTGGATTAGTTTTTACAAAAAGAGCAGTTTCTAGTATATATAGAGAGGGTAAAGGTAGTATTTTAAATTGTTTAAAATAGGGAACACAGCTATCTGTAGTTTTTAAATTACACATTGATCGTATACACCTTTTTTGCATTTTAAATACAACCTCTTTATCTGTCGAATTTCCCCAAAAAATTACACCATACCGCAATACTGAACCTACTAATCCATGAACGAACGGTGAAGATCGGTGTCAAGTGCAACTAAAAACGTTACTTAGTATCCATAACACAAGTTCGTCATAATACTTATCTTGGAACTAAATAACAGGTGTTATTGTCGGAAAATATTGTTTTATTTTATATTATTGTTAAAAGAAAGCTGCAAGCGCTTCGTAAATTTTCATACAACATAAAGATGAATTTAAGTGTAGTACATTTTCCCGTTCGGTGCATTTGATATGTCAGTATGTCTGCTATTTCCGGGGAATGCCTTGTCGAAAGTTGGCAGAAATACTTGGAACTCCATCAAAGAAAACAGGAGGAATTGCTATTTTATTTGACAAAACTGCGAGCAGTTTTCTAGTTTGTGTCAAAAATTCATACCTTTCTCAATTATTGTTGATATGAACTATGTTCGGATCTCGCTAAAAGATGTAATAGATTATCTCTATAGTTTTGGCTAGAGTGTATAGGGATCCTACCAAGGTCTAAGGAGCCCAAGCCAATCTCACCTGCAAGTGGTGCACCTGCTGATCAAAGGCGAGGCTCTCGCAAACATGTTACTTCCCGGTAAGCGGCAATAGGCTCGCCACCTATTACGTAGGACCATAAATATAACTGGCGAATTATGGGCGTACAATATGCCTCTGCCTACCCCTACGGGGAAACAGGCGTGATATTATGTATGTCACGGGTGCTTTGGAAGGTTGTTTAGCTGTTGAGGCCAGTTGTCACTTGATGGTAGTTTTCAAGCCAGAATAGAAGCCCTATTGGTTTTACAGCAGTAGATAGGTACGCTAGCTTCTATTAGTGGTATGACTTGAATTCCTTTCATCCTGGTTTATGAGAGGCAGCTCATAACCCTTATAAATAGTCAAGTGTAATTCAAGGAACCAATATAAACACTACAAGCTATTCCTTACTTGAAATTAATTTAAACTCTTTATAGCACATAAATCAAATATTTCAAAACATTACATAAAAAAAGGACAAGTACAAAGGCGAACTTATCTCTATAAGAGATCTCGTCCAGCCAACCTCACGAGGAGTCAGATAGAATAGAGAGAGGATAGGAGATAGATAGATTTAAAGAAGATAACATTCTCACTTGGTGGTCAGCATGATTCCACAAACAGCTCAGCCCTGCCTAGCCAGCAAGCAAGAGACTATACATTTTCATCACGTTTCAAACTGGTTTTAACTGATATTTCCTGAGTCCTGTTTAAAGAGCCGTGAACAAAGATGGCGACGGATATCGAAGGATGGTGTTTGTGTTTACCGGAAATTGCTTGTTAGTATTGTAAGGGCCGCCTTTGAGAGGGGCGGTTTTAAATTGCTTCCTTCACGATGCATTCAAGAGCATCTCTTTGTTAGCTTTCAATCCAATAGTGCTATTAAAGATTGAATTAAGTGCATTCGTAAAAGAAACTCATTTTATTTCAATGTTTGGAATGCTTTACAGTTATTTACGGTGAGAAGAATAGGTGTCTTCATTGAAAAAGTTACAAATACAACACATTTTAAGCATGTAATTCGCGATTTAATGTCCTATTTTATTACGGTGTTTGGAATACTTTGAAGTGATTTGTGTTCCCCTGTGACTACGAATACAATACAGTACAAGAAAACATACATAACATACATTCACGCCTGTTTCCCCGCAGATGTAGACAGAGTCATATTATACGCCAACACTTCGCCACTCATATAGTCCCACGTAATAGGTGGCGAGCCTATTGCCGCTTTCCGGGCACTGTTAGTTTGCCAGAGCCCCGTCCGTTAATCGGCAGGTGCACCACTTGCAGGCGAGGTTGGCTTGGGTTCATTAGGTCTTGGCAGGATTCCTATATAAGAAAACGATTTTGAAAGTTATAAAATTCGTTTTATTTTGTACTAGCTTCTGAACACCGCTTTGTCAGCGTGATTTACAGTAAATTAGAGCAATTATTCTAGTTTTTATACGCATCCTTAATTTTAATCGATTCATAATAGTATAGTCTATGGGGCTTATTACAAACAAGATACTTTTATTTGATAAAATTAAAATAGTGTCAGCACCATTTTTAAACCTGGTTTAAAACTTTAGAGATTGTTTTGTAATAAGCCCCTTGAGTACTTACGAAGAATGTTGCTTTCTATAAGTTTAAGAATGTCTGTTGATTATAACAATAATAAAAAAAACTTTAAAAGTTGTTACGTGTATAGATAACAACAATTTTTAACCTACCGTTACTGAGACTTTATTTTAGTGCCCACAAAATGAGCCGACTAGTACGTTTTTAGATCTACCTTTAAAAGCATTTACCCACGAGGCTGCTGTCTGTACGGTAAAATTATCTACTTCGTATATATACATCGTCTATAGTATTATTAATACATTGACTTTACAAAAAAAGTAATTTTGCCTATACAAAACAACGTTATTTCGACCCATTAGACCCACTTCTAAGCACTGGCTTCCTCTCACGAACCCAGTTGAGAGGGATTCAGGTCAGGACTTGGTTTAACGAATACAACAAAGCCTTGTATTAGCCGTGCTTTCCGATACACGACAGCTATCTATATTAAAGTCAATACAAATCGACACCCATCCAAGAACTGACCTTTTTTTTTTTTTTTTTTATCGTCTGTAAAAAAATGCTGCTTACGCACTGTCTCCCGGCCAAAAGGGGGAGACCGGGAGGGGGTGTGGGGCTCACTGCGGCCGACACGACCACCGCAGTCCTACCCACTAAAAAACTTCAGACGACGCCCACCGCTGTTGAAAAGGGGCGAGGCACCAGTGCCCGGGTTTGTAGCTTCTGGAACCCCGCCCGCGACCAACGTCCCCCGGATCAGAACCGGGGAGAACTCCTCAGGAAGGCGCAATTTGCAGCGCCCCCCCTACCTCCTTGTGCGGCCATGGCGTAACTGGCCGACTTCGGGGGGGGTCTATGGCGAGACGGAAGGGGCCCCCTGCCCCCGCCGCCTAAGACCCCCCGGGCGCTGCCTGACGGGCCCTCCTGGCCCGCCCGCTGCGCCAACGGCGTAGCCGGAGAGAGAGCGGATCCCGCTCCCTCTCCTGCTCCGCGGCCTCCTTCTGCGACATCACCACTTCGCAGAAGGAGGCCATCGCCTCCCATGCCGTCTCGCTGTCGACCATCTTTTGCATGATGGTCGGCAGCGAGAGAGCCACCCCACCCAGGGCCGCGGCTAACGTCGACCGCGGCCCCGCCCACGCAGGGCACGCCACCAGAGTGTGCTGCGCATCATCCATCGCGCAGTCACAGTGGTGGCAACACCGGGTCGACTCCCCCCCGGCGACGTCACACAGATACTTCCCAAAGCACCCGTGCCCGGAAAGCACCTGTATGAGCCGGAAAGTCATCGACCCCCACCGACGGCCGACCCATCGCTCTAAGATGGGCCCGACCGCCTCGAGGATACGGCGCCTCGATCCTTCGGCACGTAGTTCGGCGCTCCTGTGTAGCTGCCGCTGCCATGCGCCCAGAGCCTGTGTCTGAGCGTCTCTACGCCACCGCACCACAGTGTCCGGTGTGGGGCGGAGACCCTGGCTCCGGGATTGCACGCCACGCCAGTAGACCGCCGAGAGAACCTCGGCGTCGAGGTCCCATGGCAGGGACCCGGCGAGCGCGCATGCCACCTCATGGGAGATGGTGCGATACCCCCTAACGACACGGGTCGCCATGACCCTCTGCGACTGCTGCAGGATCTGTCGATGGCGACCCGATATGGAGCTCGCCCAAATTGGGGCTCCATACAGGGCTATGGACCGCACCACTCCCATGTAAAGGCGGCGGCAACTGCCGCCACTCCCTCCGAGATTGGGGAGCAGGCGAGATAGAGCTCCCGCCGTGCTCACCAACCTCGGGCCTAGGTGCCGAAGGTGCGCTTCGAAGTCCCATCTGCTGTCGAGAAGGACGCCGAGATACTTCAGCGTGTTCTCGACAGGGATGGGAGTTCCTCCTACCACGATACTAGGGCCTAAAGGCGGCCGCCTCCGGGGACCATGGAAAATAATGGCCCCGGATTTATGCAGTGCCACCTCGAGCCCCAGCCGCCGTATCCTCTCGACCACCGCCGCGACGCCGACAGTGGCCAACACTCTCGCATCCCGGGGGTCAGAACCCCGGGATGTTACGAGGGTGTCGTCGGCGTAACAGATCACGTCCACGCCGTGCAAGTTCACACAGCGCAGAACGTAATCATATCCAATGTTCCACAGGAGTGGTCCCAGGACAGACCCCTGTGGAACACCGCACACCATACACCGACGACAGCCTCCTCCGCCCATCGTTGGGAAGACTACCGCCCTCTCCGACAGGTAGCTCCCCAACAACCGCCGCAGATATGGAGGCACCCCGTGATTTTGGAGCGCCTCCATAATCGTTGACCAGGGCAGGGTGTTGAAGGCGTTCGCGATATCGAGCGACACCGCAATCAACACCCCACCCCGGGAAACCGCCCTCTCCGACAGGTCCTGCAAGCGGCCGATCGCGTCAATCGTCGATCGGCCGCGGCGGAACCCGAACTGGTGGTCGGACAAATCTGGTCCGACCTCCTCCAGGTGCTCGACGAGGCGGTTGGCGATGACACGCTCCAGGAGCTTGCCCGCCTTGTCGAGCAGCACGATGGGCCGATAACCAGAAGGGTCATCGGCCGGACGTCCCTCTTTGGGAAGGAGTACCAAGCGGCCCTCCTTCCAGCGCCGCGGAAAAACCCCATCCCGCAGACACCTAGCAAAGAGGGAGGTCACGCGGGAAAGAAAAGGAGCTTCCTCCCCGCTCAAAACCAGGTCCCACGCCCTCGTCGGAATGCCGTCGGGACCTGGGGCCGTGCTCTTGCCCCTCAGGCGTAGCACGGCCCTTCCTACCTCCTCCTCGGTGAGCTCGGGCACATCCTCAGTGCCCGAGTCACGGGTGACATCTGGCGCCGCCATAGTGGGAGGCACGAAGTCGGTTCCCCTGTCTGGGAACAGTGCCTCAACCATCCTACCGAGTACCGCCGGTTCGAGACTGCTGGAGACAGGAGAGGTCCACGCTCGGAGCTTTTGCCGTACTATTTTGTACGGCCTGCCCCATGGATCCGCCTCAACGGCCTCCAGCAGCTCGTCCCACGCTGCGGCTTTGGACCGGCTAATGGCCCCGCGAAGGGCCCTCACATCCAAGAACTGACCTCCGTTGACTCTGCTCAACTTCGGGATTTGAAATGCGAGATTTGAAATGCGAGAATTGAAATGCGATATTTGAATTGCGATATTTGAAATGCGAGATTTGAAATGCGATATTTGAATTGCGATATTTGAAATGCGAGATTTGAAATGCGAGATTTGAATTGCGATATTTGAAATGCGATATTTGAATTGCGATATTTGAAATGCGAGATTTAAAATGCGAGATTTGAAAAGCGAGGTTTAAAATGTGAGGTTTGATATCAATGCCCACTGGACCCTAACCAAACGCTAAAGCAATAGGCTATGACAGTCTACAACCATTAAGTTTATATTAAAAACAATCAGTAAATGAAATCTAGATGCGGAACAGCCCATTTTATGGTGCATTTGATTTTAAATGTCGTTCCGTTTGTTATTGGTCGTTAGAAGTTTTAGAGATTGCTTTCGCTACGACTTGACAATAGCTTTTATTGTTGTAGAAACCGCTGCTTTGCGCTATAAATTGTTAAATAACTATGATAGTATTATGAGAGTTGGAAGTTGGAGAAAACTATTATAGTAGTCGTAGTGGCTGTGGGTTTAGGGTACAAGCGACTACTAAAATATATAAATAAGTAACATACAAACATAAATATACAATAGCTAACTCAAATGCATGTACTTTGCGTGTTTGAACCCCGACCGATCGTCGAGGTTGGCCGCCGCCTAAATTACGCGCGCATCTGTTGTTGTTTTTTAAATACTGTAACGTGAACGATTTCACATTATGAAATATTTGTTATCAGTGTCGATAAATCAGTTTGGTTTTCCTGTTACTCGCTATCGTCAATGACGTCACAGCATCTGTTGAAAGTCAGCACGCGATTTGAATACAAATTGTGCCTCCCTGCGTTATCTATTGCATATATTTGAGAAATAACTAGAATATGTTGATTATTTTGCGACAGTGCCCGGCCACAGTTAATATCATAATATATAGACGTACCAACTAAATGATTTGATGTTCTTGCAGTTCTCGAGGATCACCTATTGAAACGCATAACGTTTTTGGCCATAAACTGAAAATGCATAATGTTGATTACCATAATCGTCACTTGCCACACCGCTATAAAGCATAACGTTATAACGCATAACATCATATAGCTGAATTTTCAAACGCAGTATCATTAAAAGGCATAATTTAGATAAGCATAGGTAATGAAAGGCATATTTTTTTTGGACATAAGTATACAGAATTATACTTATTATTATTTAAAAAAACTAATAATAATAATAGTCAGGGGGGCAAATTGTATTTGAATGAATTAATGAATGAATGAATGAATGAACACTTTATTGTACACTAAATATAAAAAAGTAATAAAATCTTATAAACAAATATATGGCACAATGGGCGGCCTTATTGCTAACAGCAATTTCTTCCAGGCAACCTTAACTATTTACTATTATAAGACTTTTAAATGGTAAGAAAAAAAAATAACCTCAACCTAACCCAAAAAGAGAAGTAAGCTGCGTTTCAAAGTATGCTTTACAAAAATATATAGATAAAATAGAGAAATATAGATTTATATGATTATGGCATTTATAATTATGCCTTTCAACAATTCTGCATTATTATGGTTATGCGTAGTATTATGTTAGGAAAATGGATATTATGCTTTTGGATCTTTATGCCATAATATGGCATATCATATTATGATGTATGTCTTTTGAAATTATGGCAATAAATGGTATGCGTTTCGAAGTGTCACCGTTCTCGAGACTAGATTACATGTGCCACAGACACATATTTGGTTTAACTTAGACAGTGGTCACATCCTCAGTACTCTGCAGAGAGTTGAAAAATCTGTTCCATCTTTCATGGGCAATCGTAGTCGTTGACCGGTTTTTAGTGGGTATACTCCTAAAACTGTATCGCACGGCAAGCGCCTTATATAACCCAGCCAGCCCTCTGAGTTGAGTTAGCATTAACTTGGTTCTCTTGTGCTTTATCAATGAACAAGTCTCGGACCGGTTTGTATGTCTAGTAATGACACATGCACTCATAACTTTATTAGAATAACTGGACATAACAGTGCAAAGAAATCCATGCAATTCTGCTTTTTATTTAAAAAAATCTGCAAGTAAAAAAGTTATATAACTTTTTGACCTTAACATCTTTTTTTTCGAATGGAAAATCATCAAATGATCGTCCTCTGCTGTGGTTGAGGCGAAAATGTGTCAGTTTTAAGGAATATAAACCATATATGTTCCTTCTTAAGCCTGCTATGTCCCAGGGCACCCTATCGAACGCTAACCTATCGATCGGGCGGTAACCCTATCGAACAGTCCCATAACATTCTTCATAGTCTCCTAGCACGGCACATTTTTCTGATGACAGTAGTAACATAAAATATTTCATACTTTTTTGTCAGGTACATTAATGATATTATTTGTAACCATTTTATAATATTTTTTGCAATACCCTTGCGGGGTTCATGTTTCAGAACCATTATATGTAACATTAAGATCTTTATTTTATCTATGTCTTTACAACATGACGCAAATAAAGAACTATGAACTATGAACAACTTTAACAAATCTTTTTAGACCAGTCACACTAGTTTTATCTAACTGTCTCCACGTGGTAGGTGTCTTGTAAGCTAGTTGAGGCAAGTTTGGCGCCGACGATGTAATTAATGGTCCCATTAATGTCTCCTTGGACAATCTTTGCAAGTTTGTTGAACAAAAATGGCATAAGTTTTACTCCTTTGTGTCTTGTCTGTGTCAAGTACGTAATATAAAATGACGTTCCAAGGAGTTTTTATGTAGTTGGGTGATGCGTATGTCTAACTTTTTTCAGGCCATTCACCAGTTTTATTATTTCCTTTTTATGTTGTTTTACGGCATGACGTCTGTTCCGTTTTCAAAAGTCGAGTTTGTTCTCCAGCTAGAACTCGACGAGTCTCAAAAGTATTAAAAGGTAAAGGTACCATGGAATCAATAGAACATGGAAACCCAACATCAATTACAAATTTGTCTATCACAGAGCAGTATTTCCTTAATGTCGTTTTATATAATATGCTTTAAAATCGTTAGTTACTAGACAGCAATCACTTGGTACAGTCGGCATGGCTTGTGGTGAACATATATCACAATCAGCGAGAAAATAATCCCGCTCTGGCTTGCGTCCAGCTATTGATTGATGACTGGAACTTCTCTCCAGTCCGCGTCAGATTCTATTCTTGGCGTAGGAGTTTGGTCGCATTTCAATTAGCCCGAGATGGAGAGTAAAACCTGTGTGTTGATATGAATGAATTCGGACTGCCTAATTGATTTATTGCATAGCCCAAACTCTATTGAAATTTAGCACATTGTTTATTAACGCATAGTACAATCTCGTGTTGAAATTTAGCTCATTGTATGCTATTTGTAAGCAGCATATATCATGTTGCTTTAATTGTCTTTTAAGTCATATTGCGCCACGAGGCTCGTAGTTTCACTAGGGCCCATTTCTTAAAATGCCTTCCGAAGCACGGATGTGCCCAACATTAAATGTCAAGCAAACGATGTTCGTTCCTTACTAGCTTATCAGGTGTGGCCATAAGAACATCTAAGAGCGGTTTATCCTAAATGTTTGTTTTAATATTATGCCTTATAATTGCTAGTTAGTAGACCGAATTCACTTCATAAAGTCCGGATGCCTTGTGGTGTATATTTATTTATTTAAAAAAAAAATCACGAACATAACAAACATTAATGAGCCAGTCTAGGTTTCCTAGTAGGATGTCTGCTTCGTTTCTTCTTGCCTTAATGTAAGACGTCTATCCAAGTGTATGCCAAGATATTTAACACTGTTCTGAACCGGCAGCTCTTCTCCTTTAAATGTGAGAGGACTACAGATTCCTTTTCTTAATGAGAAAGTGATATACGGACTGGCTTTAATTCGCTATTTCCCTAGCCATACATCGAAAAATTACACATAATGTGGAAAAGAAATAGTACCTACTTTTCAACAAATCTTTAGCTAAATCAAGTACCAAAAACAATCTTAAACCTACTTAAAAGTGAATTCAACGTGTAAATTAAACCACTAGAAAATATTTCTCGAAACTTCCGCCTGTGTGTTAAGTTACTCCCTACCGATTTCGACTCCGGGCGCGGAAACTTAGAGAGTTCCTTATGGTGATTGAGCGGACTAATTTATCTTTCGGATAAACCCAAAGTATCGGCTTTCTTAGTCTATTTTTAGACTTATTTACTACACTAAGTTGATGAGGCCGTTTTGTGCAGCTGATAATGTTTTTCGGCTTCTTACTGAAAATTGGGCTTTGATATATTTTGGTAAATTTGGTATTTGGTAGGAGCTAACGATAAAAAATATTTGGCACAAAGAATAACTCAGTTTGGCGGTATAAAGTCACACTTGTATTAAGTAAGAAGAGTGTATCTCACCTGCAAGAGGCTGCAAGTGGTGCACCTGTCGATCAACGGACGAGACTCTGGCGAACATAAAAGTTTTCGGTAAGCGGCTATAGGCTCGCCACCTATTACGTGGGATCAACTATATAATTGGTGAAATGTGGGCGTGTAATATATATGATATTATGTATATATGTAAACTTTCCCTTTTTACATATTCTTTCGAGCTGCATAGGCGGCTTTTTAGGGTTCCGTAGTAAACAAGGAACCCTTATAGTTTCGCCATGTCCGTCCGTCCGTCCGTCCGTCCGTCCGCGGGTTAGCGCAGAGACTATTAACATTAGACAGCTGAAAATTGGTGTGGGTATACATATTAATCACGTCGACAAACCTGTAGAATAAAATTTTTAAAAATATCGTTTTGTAACGTACCTCCCCTACACGTAAAGTAGGAATGTTTTTTTTTTCTCGAGTCTATCTTATCATGTTGGGTATCGTTAGAAAGGTCTTTCAAAAGTAATACGAGTTTCTTAAAACCATTTTTCGATTTAGGGATCCGTTTTCGAAACATTAAGCTTTAAAGTGGAAAAAATTGATAGAGTTCAGTATCCGCCCCCCCCACCAGGTAAACGGTACTTTCAGAGTGGCTGAAAAAATTCACAATAGTAGTATATATAATGAAGTTAAAAGGAAAACTATCGCGGCTAAGTAGGCTTTACTGGTTTTCGAGTAATGGACGACAATCAAATAAATTTTTGTATTAAATGTATTAAAATTTCATTCATACCGTAGTAGTGATATCTATCGGGGAATAGCTGAACCTGTTCATATAGTGACATTATGGCAAAGGGTGACTACGGAACCCTATATTGCGCGTGGCCCGACACGCACTTGGCCGGTTTTTTGTCATATTATTTCGAGCTGACTGAGCTCTCTTTGCGGCTTGATAACTCCTTAAGTATATTGTTGTTATAATACTTTCATGTCTTTACAGAAATACAAAATAATTGCTGAAGCAGTGAAATAAATATAGATTTTACTTAAAAACTAACGCACCCATTCATTACGGGCAAGTCCTGAGTGGACATAAATCGGAGCTTTCTGGAGTTGGAATGGTATCATCGCCTCCTAGGCGCATCAGTTGGAGTTTGTCTATACTCCAATTCTGTAATGGACAGAATTATATAATTTCTAAAAAAGTACACGGCTTAGATACAATAAATAAATATTTTCTGACAATTACACCAATTATTTTATTTAGTTCCAAGATAAGTATCATTAAGAACTTGTGTTATGGATACTAAATAACGGATAAACATACATAAATACTTTTTTTTTGTAAATAAATACCTAATATATATAAAAAAACACCCAGACCATAACAAATATTCGTGTTCATGCACACAAAGATTTGTCCTGCGTGGAAATCGAACCCATGAACTTAGGAGCGGAGAGCGGGTATACTCGCCACCACGCCATATCGGTCGTCAAATTCATAGGAGTGATATTTTATAGCTCCTAGCTTTTATAGTTATATTTTTTGGCGCTCGTAGATCCGCGTTGCTCGGTGGTCGGAAACGATTCCCGAAGTAAAGCTTTGAGAGTTTATAGAGGTCAATCCTTGGATGGGTGACCGTTTGTGTGGCATTTGATAACGACAGCTTCCGTACTTCGGAAGGCACGCTAAGCCGTTGGTCCCGGTTATCAGTAAATGTGGTAGTCGTTAAGCTATGTTAGATGCCTAAAAGGGTGGCTTGAAAAATTCTAACAGCAGGACGCCACACACCTGCCTCCGCCAATCCGCACTGGGTCTGCGTGGTGGAGTATGACCCAATACCCTCGCACCTTAGTATGTGAGAGGAGGCTCGTGCTCAGTAGTGGGACATAAATGGGCTGAGATGATGATGATGATGATATTTTAAAATATTTTTTAATGTAGATTATATTCAACCTTGCATGCCGTGGTAACTTTTAATTAAGAAGACACGTAACTTTTGAACTTTATATTGATTATTGTTTGTTCAATGTGTATTTGTACAATCTTGTTGGTTGTCTTCACCACATAGTACAAAACAAAGTCGATAGCCTCTATCTGTCTCATGTATGCTTAGGTCTTTAAAACTACGCAACAATTTTAATGGGGATTCAAGAGGAAGGTTTATATGTAGGCAGGGCTGCCATTACATTTGTAACAAAATAAAATCATCGTTAAAATTAATAATTTCTTGGTGGGTTATCATCAATTAATTTTGAACTAAGATTTATTTAAATTTATTGTTCAAAAAAATGTTTTTTTCTTGACAACAAAAGGGTTCGGGTTTTTCCCGGACGTTTTAAAAATCCCCTGCCGGTTGGACCCCGGACCCCCTTGAAACTAGGACAAATCCAGGGAATTCCTTACGGATGGCAGCCCTTTATGTAGGTCACGCGAATAATGTCGCGCGCGGCCGCTAGTAGCAAATAAAATAAATAACTGTTCCCACTAGGATCTTATCTTAACTTTTAGGTAGAATAGTATCGCAAGGTTGGCCAGCAAATAAAAACAATGGATGAGCTACTTAAAGAGCCTGCATTTGTCGGGTTCCTATAAAAAAAGTAATACATTAAAATAAGTAGGTATATAAAAAATTACAAGAAATTGGCGAAGTGTGGGCATAATGCCTCTGCCTACTCCGTCGGGGAAACAGGCGTAAATAAAATACGTATACAGCGTGTATGTATAAAAATAAACAAAAACTAATATATGTATTTCTAAAATAATTTCAATGTTGTTCAAAAAAGAAACGTGTTCTCAAGTATTATTTTTGTGTTCAAAAAGCTGTCTTTGCACTATGTGTACTATTGCAGTTAGACAACATTCAAACTTATTGAAATAGTTCTATTGTTTTTTAAAAAAGAATTGTGTTCTAATTTTTTTTTGTTTTTAGAAAGCTGGCTTTACGTAGATGTACCTTCCGCAATTCTGACTTAGCCGTAGTGCGATTTGCTTCCACGGCATATAAACCCCATACGTAGTACGCGATGGCCTGAGTGAGACCAGTAGATCTAAATATTACTTTAGCTTTGTAATGTAAAAAAATCAAATCACTAAAGTCATAATATAATGTCCACCACAACTAGCCAGTAAAGTAGCCGCCATTTTTGGGTTCCCCTTCGTAAATATTCACCCTTCGTCCACATTGCTCCCGAATAAACCACTTCTGAGCGTACTCGCCACCTTATCGAGAAATTAGCCGGTATGACCCCTTTATACATGTCGCTGACAAAATATAGAATTAGACGTTTATCGAAAGAGCCAAGCGGATTGTATATTTATAAGCGGTTTTTACTTACCACCATTTTGGTACTTACTATAAAAAGTTCTATTACAATTGACCTCATGTTTAAAAGGTGCTTGTGTTAATGCAAACAAATATTTGTTCAGGAAGGTATCAGTATATCTACACTACGGTTACAAAAACAGAAACTGAACCAAATAATAATTTTATATAAAAAATATTTGACGTGAACAGTACCTCGTTTAGTCGGATGACTCACATACCTAGTAATTTCTTCAGCTACAGCTTTGAACAAAGTGACATAAACGAGTGTTGCTTGTGGGGACTGGTCTGCTCTTGTCTACTATTATTATTTGTAATTAAAAATTTAGCTAACTGAAAAAAGTTATTATTATTTTTAATCGAATAACTGCACACACAACTTTTGTAGTCCTATCATTCTCTAAAATCATAACTCTAATATGAAGTAAATTTTGTACTAATGGGAATTTGTTTTTGATTAGGAACGCATAGTATTGTTCGAATGATTATATAGATATTAAGACTGAATTGCTGTAAATGATATCTTTCATAAGACCAACAATTTTGTGGTTTGCAGTAAATTGAATCTATTAATGTTATTTTTGTTAAAATTCATTTGTTCTGTAGCTCGAGTATGTCATGCTCACCTAAATGTCTTTGCGGTATTGGCGTCATGCGTCGGATCGTTACGATCCCTAAAATATGGTTGAGCGAAACGATGGCTGGTTCATGCGTCATACTCGTGAACGGGTGCCGCCAATGAAGACTGGTCTGCTCATGTCTACTATGCTTATTCGTAATCATGCTCGTATAACTTAAAAATAAAGTTATTTTCTTCCTATATTTTAAAACTTGTGACTGCAGAACACTGGTTTTTGTAGACTTGTCTAATTGTTTTACTACTAAGTACATTTTCTTGTAACTGGCGGAAGAAAAAACTAACCTTGACGATTTTCTTGCCCGTTCTATCACGATCAAGCTCCCGCCCGCAGTGAATGGGCATTCATAAGAGCCCTTTAAGGCCAAATTTGAATAAATGAATATGAATTGGAATTTATAGTTTAGTACTTTATTAGCTCTCTAGCCTTTTTAAAAAAAACGTCGAGTCTCACAATCTGTCTGCAACACATTGAGGTACGATTATATACCCATATACCTCTAGTGTCCTTTGTAACTTTATCGCATTAATGTAATAGATCCCTCCGCCGCTAAGCTATTCCATAAATGAACTCAAATATTTGTTCGCCGTACTTTCGGCTTTCAGATAAATATTCAAAAGCATCCCTTTCTTAGAAATTTCAGCGTATTAAAGGCGAATCGACAAAGGACTGCGCATTGAATAATTAAGTAGGTTCACAGCTGTACCGTAACAGGGTTAAACAATGCATTAAAATTTAACATTTTTACGTAAGTCTTCCTATGTTTCACGAATATTACCTACATATTGTCACGCTCATTTCCCGTGTGTGACAAAAACAACATCCTTCCACTATTTTAAGCAACATAGGTACTTATAATTATTAGCACTAAGATGAATTTTCTTATATATGATCACAAATATTTATAATGGGGGAGAGAGGGGGGGAATAGAACACACGACCTTAGGGGCTGAGTTCAAAAACTTTTTTTAATTTTATGATTTGATGCAGTGGACCGGTTTTGTTTTTGACTACAAGTTGACTTTTTTAAGGAACAATTTCCTCTCAATTTTTTTTAAGGCTCTTTAAAAACAGAGTTTGTGAACCATGGATATGTCATCTTTAGTAAGTGTGATGTAGATTCCTCCCTCCTTATTTTGTGAGGGGATGACAGCCGAGCCCAGCTGTATCCAGCCGATATTCCATAATATTAATCGGCTGACAGGATATTGATGTTCGAAGGCTTTGTTTTAGATTATGACGAAAAGTGCCTAGGCTTACGCTTCAAAGACACCTTATACTTCTTGTATTGTAATATTATGAAGAAGAAAGTTTTGTATTTTTGTAGGTATGCTTGTTACGAATAAACTAGTGATGTGCTGACTAATTGACGACGCCGACTTCATTAATGTACCCCAAAATGTAAAATATCTACCGAAGCGAAGCGTTGTATGTAAAATGTTGTATAAAATACTACTCGAAAGCTATAAAGCACTTTCTATAAAATTCTAGAATTATTAGAATTTTATATGTGGTGGTAATTTGGTATGTGGTGATCGGATAGAAACGATCACCGAAATAAAGCAAAGTTCACAGGGGTAAGATGTTGTTTTCAGTTATTATCATTTATTTCGTAATTACACGTCCGTATTTATAACATAACGTTAGAAGTGTCTGAGCGAGTTATTAATTCCCAGCTCATTCGCTAATGTCTTTTCTCTAAATCATACACGTCAATCATACCTAAATATATGAAAGAAGCGATAAACATGCACATTTATAAACATCATCATAATATAAGAGGAAATATTTTGATTGCGAGATATGACAGCCCTACGCTCTAATTTAAATGAGGGAATGCAGCTGCGATTATATGAAATAATGAACTCAATAACGTTGAGCAACTATTTATTTTTAATAGTATCACTGGCGATGCCGAAGAGGTAATCGTTCTGAATATAATTATTTTCAGTAGCAGTTTCAAACTGTATTTAAAAGACACCTTTTTTTTCTTTTTTTTTACTCGTAATGAATAAAAGAAGGAGGTTTTCTTTCCTTTAATAATTACCACTAACTCTTTGTAAGAACTTTTTTCGGGGAAGTGACGTGTCATATATAAAGTTTTATTTTATTTTCTAAAATTTATAATATTTCGAACATTAATGATTCGACATTCAAACAATAATTGCCACAAATAATAAGAAATAATATTATAATTTCTTTAATAATTATGTTTAGAGCTTAAGCCATCTGGTTAGGTAGTCTCTGGCAGTATTACATTTATTTTTTACCATCTGGTATAAACGTGAAGCCGTCTCTTAATTTTATGGTACAATATTGCAAAATTGCATTTTACTCTGTTCTTTGTACTAGGCAACGTAATTAGATTTAAATGATTAAATTTGTAATGCTACTAATGTCTGTATTCTGCATAATCCAAAAGAAATTATTTATTTCATTAACTATTATGTCGCCCTTGAAAACGTCGAAATGAAATACAAAAAAACAATCAAAATATAACTAAACTGAAATCACTAAGCTTAGAATCACTTAGTGTAAGCGAATCTAAATGCCAGTTTCGAGCCTCCGCTCTCTGAAAAGAACGGGTAAGAAACTCACAGGTTTCTACCTTCAAATATTTTTATTTCATAAACTATTACATAGTACTTAAAAACGGCAAAATTACATATAAAAAACAATCGACATATGATTACACTGAAATCACGAAGCTCAGATTCATTTACATGCACCTAAACAATTAAAACATCAAGTGTAAGCGAATCTAAGTGCCAGTTTTGATCCACAGCTCTGTAAGAAGAACTAGCAAGCAACGCACAGGATCTTTTTAATTAGCAATTGGTTATGTACTTTATTGGTTACTTGTATTACAATTTTCATATGTCCGTCCTTTTTACTACTTTTGGATGACTGATATGGGGTGGTGGCGATCATACCCGTACTTCCGCTCCTGAGGATGTGGGTTCGATTCCCACTCAGGACGAATCTTTGTGTGCGTAAACATGAATATTTGTTCTTGTCTAGGTGTTTTCTAATGTATATGAAGTATTTATTTTCCAAAAAAGTATTTATATATTTTTATCCGTTATGTAGTATCCATAATACAAGTTCTTAATGATACTTATCTTGGAATTAAAATAATTGGTGTAATTGTCCTAAAATATTTTACATCTGAAATAAATACATGCAAAGAAAATCGATTTCATATGTCCGTGACTTGTATTACAATTTTCATATGTCTTTTAATTTACAGTTGTCTTATCCTCGAACAGAATTGTGATCGAGAATAATGAGAAAGCAAGCAACTATTATAAAATGGATTTGCACTTTTAACAAGATTAAAAACTTTCAAGAATGGTTTTCTTGGGATTTCGTTTCTTTTGAAGAAAGTACTTCAGTCGCACTGTTTGAAGATCTGACGGAAATATTTAAAAGTTTTAAATATGGAATTCCCCAGAAGTTTGTGACAGTTCGAAATGAATTATTTCAGAGCGAAATGGTTTTAAGCTTGCTATTAACTCTCTTTTCAATGCAGAATAGGGTTTTAAAAGTTATCTTAGGGCCGGTTCTATCAAACTTTTATCCAAGAGTTATAGAGTTATAACTTACGGTATAACTTAATTTACACTGGAGTTAAACAAAATCTATTTTTTAAAAGAGACTAAAGTAGGAAATTCGGTATTTTCAATTGTGGATGACCAAATTTGTTACATAATAATATTCAAAATCATCATTATAGTATAGGGTGTATAGGGCATCTAACAACATCTAAAAAGCCCAAGACAACCTCACCTGCAATTGGTGAACCACAGACGAGTCAACAGACGAATGTGTTTTTATGAAGGAAGAGCAGTGTCCACTAACCAAGATTTTAGGAGCCCCGACGACGCCTGCTTTTGTTGAGAAAGAGGCGGGGGGCCAGTACCTGGGTTGCAGCTCTGACACCCCGCCCGCGGCCAACGTCCCCTGGACCAAAAACGGGAGGACCTCCTCAGAGAGACGCAGTGGACGCGCCCCTCCTACCTCCATGTGCGACCATGGCGTGGGTGGCCGACTTCTCGGAGGGTCCATGGTTAGACAGCAGGGGCCCCCTGCCCCCGCTGCCTAAGACCCTCCTGGCGCTGCTTGACGGGCCCTCCTGGCCCGCCCGCTGCGCCCTCCACAGGTCCCTCTTAGTTTCCCACCCGGTAGTCAGTACTAAGGGCACCCAGAGTCGCCAATCTCTGGGTGTTACCTTTTCCCTAGTGCTTTCTGCGTCCTACCAGAAGGTATTCAGCTCTCCGTACCACGTCAAAGTGCAGACTAGTCGGGGGGGAAGATTTTAGGAGCCCAGGTCACCCTGTCAAGTAGTGTATTTGCCGATCAACTTTGGCAAACAAAAACGTGCCCTATCAGTAAACGGCAATAGCCTCTTCACCTATTTATTAAGTGGTACCAACATTAAAATTAGCGAAATGTTGTCGTTTCCTATGCCCCTGCATACCCCTTCGGGGAAACATACCTGAGTGTTTGTATGTATATGTTAAAGCAGTGTTTCCTAACACAGGTACATACAAGCTTTAAAAGGCACACTGATCGTATTAATTGAAAACGGCTTAATGTATTGAAGCAAATTAAAGCCTTCTACTAACAGATAAGCCTTACGAACGAACGGTCACCTACCCAAGATCTGACATGAAGTCTGTCAACGCCAAATGACTGATAAACAATAGATTTTCTATTTTATCTGGGACCGATGGCGTTTTTTGTATGAGCGCTCTTAGAATACTTCTAATTACAAATCGCCTGAAAATAATCGCATTCACCCCATTTAAAAGTAAAACACATAAAAAAGCCATTAACCCTTTATTTATGAGGACAGATTGAATTAAATTTAGATCAGTTATACCTTAATAACTTGATCAGTATATTCGTGTTTTGACGACCGATATGGCGTTGAGGTCAGTATACCTACACTTCACTCCAGAGGTCGTGGGTTCGATTCCCACACAGGACAAATATTTGTGTGCATGAACATGAATATTTGTTCTTGACTGGGTGATTTCCTATGTATATTAAGTATGTATTTACAAAAAAAAAGTATTTAAGTATGTTTATCCGTTGTTTAGTATCCATAACACAAGTTCTTAATGATACTTATCTTGGAACTAAATAATTGGTGTAATTGTCTGAAAATATTTATTTATTTATTTATATTCGTACATATTTGAGTTGACTTTTGCTGCACATAGAATACTAGGTTATAGAAAAGATATTTTTACTCAAGCAGTTTTTCTTAGTTTAGTAATTAAAGTTTTGGATGACACGTTAAGTATTTGGTTCCGGTTATATAGTGGTACTTGTAAACTTAAGTTAGGCCCTAATAGGCTGCTTCAAAATATTCAATATGGCGCCCTGTTGAAGACTTTTTCAAGCTACCCAAAAGCGCACTTACCAGGCTTAACGACTATCACAAGTAATGATAGCCGGGATCAACTGAATAATGTGCCTTTCAAAGTCTTATCTTATATTTCGTGTTTGAAACGATTACCCCGATAAACACATTTTTATATGAAATCCGCTTAATTATGGTGTTTGTTGAAACAGGCTAGCAGTAAGTTATTGATTCAGGCGTTACTTTGCAGGAATACATTGTAAGCAAGTGATGGATTAAAAATATCTTTGTAACAATTCCCGCGCTACTATAATTTCCCGAAAAATCGAGAAACTATTCAACACGACACGTGTTTCGCCGAGAGTAAAGAGGCTCTCGTTTCAGCGTTGGTCGTGAAGACATCGTTGTTCTGAGGCTCCTATCTTACCTGAAGATGCCCTGTGTAAGGGCGAAACACGTGTCGTGTTGAATAGTTTCTCGATTTTTCGGGAAATTATAGTAGCGCGGGAATTGTTACAAAGATATTTTTAATCCATCACTTGCTTACAGGCTAGCAGGGTTACGAGCGTCTCAAGATAATGACTGAGTGTCTTTATTTCATTTTTATTATGACATGTCTTACCGGTATAAATGTGCTCTTTAATAATAATAATGTATACTTACAGGATGCTGAAGACCGTGTGAAGGCAGAGAAGTAGGAAGACGGAGCCTGGTTAAATCGCCGCTCGTCCGCCTTCATAGGCGACAGGCCGCGTCGACTAAGGCGCTTTGTTTACCACGCGCGCCCCGAAGAGATGTTAGCAACAGTGAGGGACCCCCGGGGCGGGGATCAAGCCTGCCGGGGTTACTGTGGTCTCGGAATGTAACGGGCTCAAGAAATAACATGGATGGTTTTCAGCCAGTAAACCAGTGATAGTTGATGGAAAAGCATTATATGACAGCGTTTTGCAGAGGTGTATTTGATGCTTTTCCATCCTTAAGAAAAACCGTAAGGTCGCAACAGGGATAACGCCAAGATAACTATAAACAAATGGTGCTCTTTCTAGTAGGCCTATGTTCAGCAATGTAACGGCACTTGGATTATTTATTATTATCTTATAGAATTTTGGGTGTATAGGGCTCCTACCAAGATCTGAGGTGCCCAAGCCAACCTCACCTGCAGGTGGTGCATCTGTCGACCAACGGACGAGGGTCTGGCAAACACAAAAGATCCTTGTAAGCGGCAATATGGCTCGCCACCTATTACGTGAACCAACAATATAACTGGCAAAATGTGGGAGAATAATATGCCTCCTCCAGAGGTCGTGGGTTCGATTCCCACACAGGACAAATCTTTGTGTGCATGAATATGAATATTTGTTCTGGTCTGGGTGTTTCCGATATAAAATATATTTTGTATATATTTACAAAAAAAAAGTATTCGTTCCTTAGTATCCTTAACACAAGTTCTTAATGATACTTATCTTGGAACTAAATAATTGGTGTGATTGTAAAAGAATATTTATTTATATTTATATTAATGAATTTAAAATTTTAATAGCATTTATTTTCAATCCTATTGTGCTTGATTGCTCAGTAAATCCTAACCAATTATATCCACTTCAGGCAATTAGGAACAAAAACCTTAAACTTCTTTTATTAGCCAGTCAAGCGGAAACCATTTTTGATAGAAAAGCAAAAATAAACCTACTAAGTAGGTAGATCCCGAAAACACTTCAATAAGAAATTTTACTTTATATCTGTCGCAGCCAGTTTGTAGATTGCGGCATTTTACAATACGACTAAACAATTTTTTAAACTATAGGAAACGGTTTTGTTTATATATCATACAACGCAACTGAATATGCCACCTAACTAAGAAGGACTTTAGAATAATTGTGCAAGGTAAGCTTACAAACCCATGAATTGATTTGAAAGACACGTGCTTTCAGTGATATCGAAAATATAAATTATATAACTTATTAGCAGTCCTAGCAGTCCTGTGTACTGGCCTGATCTGCAATCACCAGCGCCCTTTTTTCTTTTTTTTTGATTTACGTCGGTATCAAAATGCATTTACGCACTGTCTCCCGGCCAAAGGGGGACCGAGAGAGGTGTGTGGGGCTCACCACCGGCAGACACGACCGCCAGCAGTAATACCCACTAAAAATCTTCCGACGACGCCCGCCGCTTGTTGAGAAAGAGGCGGGGTGCCAGTACCTGGGTTGCAGCTCTGACACCCCGCCCGCGGCCAACGTCCCCCGGACCAAAACCGGGAGGACCTCCTCAGAGAGACGCAGTGAACGCGCCCCTCCTACCTCCTTGTGCGACCATAGCGTGTGTGGCCGACTTCTCGAAGGGTCCATGGTTAGACAGCAGGGCCCCCCTGCCCCCGCTGCCTAAGACCCTCCTGGCGCTGCTTGACGGGCCCTCCTGGCCCGCCCGCTGCGCCCTCCACAGGTCCCTCTTAGTTTCCCCCCCGGTAGTCAGTACTAAGGGCACCCAGAGTCGCCAATCTCTGGGTGTTACCTTTTCCCTGGCGCCTCCTGCGCCCTACCGGGAGGTACTCAGCCCCCCCACCACGACAAGGTGGAGACCAGTCGGGGGGGAATCACCAGCGCCCTAGCCCAGCGTGGTTATTACGGATATTTACCCTCACAATTTAGGAATATTCATTCTATATTAGAATTCATTCAGTGCTACATTTATTCATTTACAAATGTGGACAAATAATTGAAATATAAACAAAAATCACTACACTGTAAGTCAGTTTGTTGGTGATAATAGCTCTTTTTTAGTTAACACATTGTGCACTTGTTTTACAATTTATCATTTCAGCCCATTAACGTCCCACTACTGAGCACGAGCCTCCTCTCACATATCAAGGTGTGATAGTATTGGGTCATACTCCACCACGCTGACCCAGTGCGGATTGGCGGAGGCAGGTGTATGGCGTCCTGCTGTTAGAATTTATCAAGCCGCCCATGAGGCCTCGAACATGTCTGAACGACTACCACATTTAGTGATAACCGGGACCAACGGCTTAACGTGCCTTCCGAAGCACGGAAGCGCTCGATATCAAATGCTACACAAACGGTCACATCCAAGGACTGACCTATGTAAGCTCTGCTGTTCTTCGCTGATCGTTTCCGACCCCCGAGCACCGCAGAGCTACGAGCGCTTCAATTTTTACAATTATTGATATATAAAATCTATTATGCTAAAAATAAAATCATGCCTGTTTCCTCAAAGGTAAGCAGAGGCATATTACAACCAATTGTTTTATGGGGAATTATAAAACGAGCGAATAAAAAACAACTTTGCGACTAATGATGACATACTGTTTTAATAACTTGAGCGGTAAAAATTTGAGTAAGCGAAAAATTTACTAAACTAACGACGAATATTGATTAATAATAAAATCCAGAACGATCTTACAAAAAGTGGATTGTGATTAATCCATTTCAGATATTAAAATTTTATCCGAGCGACTACATTACTAAGTGAGCGACTGGAAATACAGAGAGGGCAACTTCAATATTAATATGGATTCGATTTTTCTAAGTGAGGTTATACATTTCGAACTACTAAAAAGTTCACTTTGAGAAAAGTTTTGTATGCTGCTTTATTAATGATTATTGGTAAATGATATTCTATTTGAGGGCATATGTTTTTTATTTTGACACGTATTTTTAATGAAAACTACAGATTGTTAAATGCGCGCGAATTGGAAAGGAGGCGGGGCGACCAATCGTTGTAGTCAGGTGAGTTGGGCTGCGGACCAATAGCGTTGTGTGTTTACGATTGCCATGCGCTCGCACCACTGGCTCGCTCAGCATTGTGCGTTTGTTTATGTTTTGATGTGACGTAATATTTCACATCTTGATAGCATCTGATCCTACCCAAAAAGTATATTTGATTTGCAACGAAAATGCGAGAGATTTAAACTACAATAATTGCTGGCAGACTTTTGACGAGTATAAAAAGCTGTCAGTTGCTTTTCAGAATACCACACTGCCGAATTTGGACTGGCAAAAAGGATCGTGCGACTGTCCCGAATTTTTCAATAGATATGTATGCAAACACGTTTTGGGTCTAGCAATTCGGCTCAAACTAACAACACCACCACTGGAAGCAAAAATGATACCCATTGGACAAAAAAGAAAACGAGGCCGGCCCGCTAAGTCCAAGCCAGCACTTATTTACCAGTGACGATGTGTAGTAGGGCTTTTCATATTTTTTTTTAGTTGACTGAAGCGTCTTATTTTATTTTTTGTTCATTTGATTTAAGTAAACGCATATTATATTATAATATTACTTTATTTTTACGGAGTACATTGTTTAATTTAATTACCCTTTTAATATCAATAATAAAATTTCTTAGCTAATAGAAAAGTGTTTCTTCCAATAGTTATTTCATATTATTATATATTTTTTTAATGTGAGCTCATTATACTCTGCTCATAAGTGTATTTTTCAAAGTGGTTTTTGTATTCAAAGCACTTCATTTAAGATAAAATGAAGTTCAGTATAAAAAATACATTTGCCAAATATTGAAAAAAATGCAGGACGTAACGTTGACAAGTCAAGCAAATATTAGGTCGCTCAAATGTTATGAAGCTGCTCATTTTGTATTTTAAGTAACTCAAATTAACGTTTGTAAGTTGCTGTTCTGTTGATTTCTCGTCACTCGCGATCTGTCGCTCACTTAGTAATTCTATACCCCAATTTTATTAATTTTGACACTTAAAACTGTAATTTACAGTCACTCGTTTTATTGCTACCCATTGTTTATATGCCCATGTACAGCAATGGAGTTTAAATGTTTGATATATCAAACATGATAACGGTTTATCAAATTCCCCTAGTCATTTCATAAACAAGCTCATTTTACAAAGTGGCTGCGACATATCCAATGCTTCGTTCTGCTGAATCTAAGGGAGGCCGGGGCGGTTTGGAGCGCAATTGCTCGGAAAAGTAATTCAACAGCTAAATCGAAAAATATCGAGAAATTTAAAGCGTGGCTTGAGTAGGCAACTTCAAATAGATCCGCGATATGAAGAAAAGGATGTTGTTTCAGACTGTGAATGAATGAATGAATGAACACTTTATTGTACACGAAAATAAAGAGAAACACAGCAATTGAAAAATTACATTAAAATTTATTGTATAATTGGCGGCCTTATTGCTTACAGCAATTTCTTCCAGGCAACTTTGGGATGGACAGGACATGATAAGACTGTGCCTCGATTTATGCGATTAGTTGTCTTATGGCGATGACGTGAAGGAAAAAATATATCAGACTAGTATTATAAAGAGAAATTATTTGTCTCTTTTCATTTTTAAACTCGAAAACGATTGAATACTATATGAATGCTACAATATTCCTAAATAAGAACAGCTGTTTTAAATTTTTAATAATGGCTTCGTGCGGTTAGCATATTTAGCAAGTGTCAAGTAAAAAATGAGAATGAGTGGTGACATAGATGATAACTGGTAAATGGGATGCCTTGACCCTAAAACCCCTTGAGTCCTCAGAAATGATGTGACTCAGATGGACTTCTTTAGAGAATTTGAAAAGTGATGTTGCACTGTTTTGATTTATTTACTTACACTCACTACGTTACCGTTATTACACATTAATGTTTAATAACGGTCGATTATTAACCAAAACAGAATATCATAAATTTTAAAAAATAAAACAAAACTTTCCAGTTTTCCACATGACGCCAAAAAGTCCAAAAGCTATGTTTATTTAGAATAGTAGGGGATTTTCTAGTAATAAACATAGCTTTTGGAAATCTTGGCGAGAAAGTGAAGCGTCATGTTTGCAGTTTGTTTTATTTTTATGAAAAATGCTAAAAGTATTAATATACTATAATAACATAAGTATATAATTACTGATGCCTATCAAAGCTAAACGAGACCGTGTTACTAGTCTTCAATAAACTCGTACATACGACACTAGCTTTGCATGCGATCATATAAATGAATATTCTAATTAATATGACTATACCTGGACATCTCACACTCGCTTCTAGACCCAGACTAAGTAGAGCTTGAACTATGTGTGGAACGCCAGATCACAAAACGTGCGAGCGCAGTTAACTATATTGCTAGCCCACTCCTTCTTAAATGTCTTATGCACAGATATATCAATATTAAACACAAGTATTACTATTTGTATTTAAATCACTTTTTTAGTTAGCGCGTGCTCGACGCAAGCACAAATCATGTTTTATGATTTCGCTTAAAGCGAGATGTTACGTATTATATGCGTCTATAGTATTTTATCCGTCATTATCACTATTCAATAACGTCTAGCTAGATAATATCGCCACGATAGAGCGTAAATAAATATCATACAAATAACGAATTCTGCATTTGGGTATTATGCGGTCGCCATGACACCTAATGTCAAAATCCATGGAGTTTTCCATGTTTGTAATTTATTCAGGAACATTCGCTCTTTTGACTAATGTTATATGTCACTCATGCCGAAATTAACTCTTATTTCAATGGAATAAGGGACGTGCGAACCTCAAAGTAAAACACTTAAGTATTCATGAGTATGTTGTTTTTGATTAAGTAAAAGTGAAAGATTTATTTTTCCTAACACAACTTAATTGTCATAGAAAAAATAAGATTAAAATAATAAGTACAACAATAAACCTTAAATAGTATATAATTATATACAGAATCCGATGAAAATAAAAATCCTTCCAGATAATAGGCAGCAGCGTCATTCTTTTTTTTTATTTTATCGTCGGCTAAAAAATGCTGTTTACGCACTGTCTCCCGGCCAATAGGGGGACCGGGAGGGGAGTGTGGGGCTCACTGCGGCAGACGCGACCACCGCAGTCCTACCCACTAAAAAACTTCCGATGACGCCCACCGCTGTTGAAAAAGGGGCGAGGCACCAATGCCTGGGTTTGTAGCTTCTGGCACCCCGTCTGCAGCAGCGTCATCCTGCGGACTGGCTAGAACTGCGATCACCAACCCGCCTGCGCAACGTGGTAATTATTGACAAAAACCCCCAGTAGCATGTAATCTATTGGGCAGGCTAATGTTCAGCAGTGTATATAGTAAGGCTGTTAGTATTGCAGTATTAATGTCTAGAAATAGTCACAATTCAATCGAAAACCTAATTAATTTTACTGGCGTAACGAAATATTAATTAATGGAGTATATCTGATCTGATGATATACTCCATTAATTTCCAGTTTCAATTTAACAAAGCTCATTTTGTTACTATTCGTCATGTGGTTATGACGTGTGGCATCCCTAAATCAATTTTACTTGAATATCGAAACTTTAATTAATATGGTTTGTACATATTCGTAGCTAAAAGTATTATTTACAAAACGTGTTTCATATACATGAATCGCAAGTTATATTTGGCGAAGTGTAGGCCTTCGAGGAAACAGGCGTGAATGTATGTATGTAAGAATACAGCAATTCACCATACACCCACTTTTTTTTTATCGTCGGTAAAAAGTGCTGTTTAACTGTCTCCCGGCCAATGGGGGGACCGGGAGGGGAGTGTGGGTCTAGTGCGGGGGGCTAGTGCCTGAGTTTATAGCTACTGGCACCCCGCCCGCGGCCATCGTCCCCCAGATCAGAACCGGGAGGACCTTCTCAGAGAGGCGCAGTGTGTCGCGCCCCCCCTACCTCGTTGTGCGGCCATGGCGTAACTGGTCGACTACTGGGAGGGTCTATAGCTAGACGGAGGGGACCCTCTGCCCCCACCGCCTAAGACCCCCCGGGAGCCGGGCCCTCCTGGCCTGCCCACTGCGCCCTTCATAGGTCCCTCTTAGTTTCCCCCCCGGTAGTCAATACTAAGGGCACCCAGAGTCGCCAACCTCTGGGTGTCATTTTTTCCCGCCCGGGAGGTACTCAGCCCCCCCACCACGCCTGGGGACCTGTCGAGGGGGGGATCCTGCTCCCACTCCCGTTCTGCGGTACTATACACCTACCTACACCAATCCGCTCTAGGTACCCGTGGAGGACTTTAAACTGAATTACGCTCACCATGATTCTTGGCTAGTGCTTAGTAGTAGAACGTTTATGAGGTAAGATGATTGAATATATAATTTAAATATGTAATTTTATTTAGAGCAAGTTACTTTTTAGGGTAATTCAAATATCTATATATTTTTATTATGTCCGTCATGTCAGCACATTAACGTCATATACCAAGGTGCGAGGTTATTGGGTCATACTCCACCACGCTGACCCAGTGCGAATTGGCGGAGGCAGGTGTATGGCGTCTTGCTATTAGAATTCTTCTTAGAAGGCTTCTAACAAGGCTTAACGACTACCACATTTAGTGATAACCGAGACCACTCGATATCAAATGAGACACCAACGGTCACCCATCCAAAGACTCTCTCTGCCAGTTCCATCCCCCCCCTAGCCCCCTCCCCCTTTAGCCGGAATAAAATGGTCATGCGGACGAAGCTGCTACGTGATTAGTAGGACTAAATTGATAGTTATAAACTGATAGTTCACACAACGACGGCGTACACAAAAGCCGTTTCACTTTAGACGATTCCATTAAATGTTCAATGTCTGAGGCGACGTCGACAGTGTTTCAATTTCCTGTGTTCGATTGCTCAATCGCTATCTGAATCGCCCAGCTTTGCTCAGGCAAACAACGTCTGTAAGTACCAGATTCTGTAGGACTGAAAGCTGTAGCCGCCCAAGCTTTTAAAAGATCGCTGCTTCCGTCAAATTTATGGCCTCTCTAGCCAAACATGATCTTTAGCGGGCCAGGAATACGCTGCCCTCTTCTTATTTTTGCTCTCATAAAGTCTCACTCCTGGATTCTACCTTCTGAGAAATGTTTCGAAGTATCTCAATACACTCCGAACATAGGTCAGTCGAAGCAAAGAATCGGCCCGGGTGGAGTTAGCGTAAGCAATTACGACGCGAATCTGAGGTGCGAAGATAGAGCAACTCCAGAAACCATGGTCGACGTTATCGAATGTCCCAACATATTCGCGGGAGGACCTGTTTGAAAATCTAAACTAATCTTATAAATTTATGAAAAGTAGCTCTGTCTGTCTGTCTGTTTCGCGTTCACGCTAAAACTACTGAACCAATTCCAGAAAAACCTAGATTAAGTCAAATGACATAAGCTACTTTTTATCCCAATATTCCCAAGAATCAAATACAGGAGTAGGCAGAGACAATAGAAAGCCACTTTCAATAGTCTTTACATCAATGGTTCGACTCATGTATCTAATTTATGCGGTGAGTGCTAAGCTTTGACGTCGCCTTTAGGTTTTTTAAATTACTTTCTAATGATAGTCAAAGCCACATTAGTATGCATATCTGTTTCAACAATAATCTTATATAAAGGGTGTCCCAGTAATAGAGCACTTTTGAATTTCAAAATAAAAAAAAGTATTTTATGACAGAGTTGTGATATTTTTATTGTATTGTACAGAAGATATGTTCTGATTAAGTATGAAATAAACTATCAGTTAAATGACCCCCACGGCTCCGATGACAGGCCATTACTCTTTTCATGAAATTTTCCATGACTTTTGCACAGAGATGTGGCTGTGTTTCACCGATGACGCGTTGGCTTTTCGATTTGAGCTGAGGAATTGTTTCAGGATTATTTATCAGAATTTCCTGAGATAATGTGTTCTGGAAATCGTTGCTGCAATTAGTCGGTTGTTTTATTTGTATGTTAGTTTTAATTAATTAAATTTATTACACAGCCAAAAATACAAATAGACTGTAGTTAGTATGAATATCAGTATTAAGCATATGGAATTCCCCGCATTCAATTCTGTTCTAAGATTTCTTCTCCTAGCTAAATAATATAGCATAAAATATTTGTTTTCATACAAGTTTTAGTGGTAGTTACATAACATACAGGACCTGCTAGAAGTTGAGACGTTTGATGTGTAGTCTTCGAGAATGTTGTTCAAGTAAACACAAATAAATGTGTAACTGTAAGGATCGCAGCCTTTTAGATATATGAGAAATATGATGTAGTGGGGTCTTTGTAATAAGATTCATTTTTTGTAGATTCGAAACGTTTCTAGCTTCATAACATTTAATTTTTGTAGTGGGGTCTTTGTTTTAATAAGATTCATTTTTTGTAGATTCGAAACGTTTATAGCTTCATAACTTTTAAAAAAAAAACAATTATCATTCGAGGTTCGATTAATTTTTTTATACTTAGTGACAACTCATTCATACCTAGATTCTGTAGAATAGTTAATAAATATAATAATAATATAATAATAATAAGATTTATTTCTCTCAAAAAGGTACAATAGGTATCTTATGAACTATTACAATTACAATGGCATAAGTCGTCCCTTAGTGAGAGCTGGAGTCTGTACTAGGTACAGGACCTGTGTTACAAATCTCCAGGTCTCCCCTACTAAAAATATTCACTATGTTTGTTATTGTATATTCATAATCACTCATTGCACTAAACAGTTTAATTGTAGATAAAAATAATGAAAGTTGAAGGTAGAATAAGATTAAAGTAAGTAAGCAAAGTGATGTGTTGTGAATGAATGTTGTGTGTCACTGTGAGGTATGTGTGTGTGTGTGAGCAATTGTATGTAAGTGTGTGTGTAGTGTGTGGTGTAAGTAATAAGAAACAGGGTGCGATTTTTATTCAGGTTTGTTATTGGTTATTATTGTAAAAGTAAATTTTCATTGTATTCAATAATAGATTTTAATATGTTTATTTTATTATTATGATAAATTTTTCTGTCTCTTCATAACTTAAATTAAATAACCACTTTGTGACAGCTATGTCGCATTTATGTTTGGTAAGTGGATATACGTAAATTATTTTATTGATTTTATTATATAAGTGGTTACTTAGAAAGTGGTAATTTCGCTGCGCAAGTCTAGTTTTTACCAAAACCGGCGGGTAGATATTGTGTTTGCGTCGAATACTTTTATTTGTGTTATTATTGTAGTGTGTATGCATGTGTGTTGTAATAATAACATTTTTGATGAACAGAGCTCGTACCGATAGAATTCCACATGTTTTATATAGGTCGTCAGTTGGGAACCGGAAAGGGAGTTTCCATCCTACTTTTAAAAGTGCTCTTTGTGCTCGCTCCAATTTTAAGATGTGAGTTTTGGTAGCACCTCCCCATGCAACAATACAATACTGAATAAGGGATGTACACAGTGCCTGATACACAAGTTTTATGACCTTTTCATCCGCCACATATCGTAAATTAACGAATATATAGATCATCTTTCTCAGTCTAGTACTTAGTGTTTCAATGTGGGGGTGAAATGAGAGGGTATCATCAATTAGAACTCCAAGATATTTTATGCATGTTGCACTATTTAGAGATGGACAGTTACAATATGACACAGGTTCTGAGGAGCATGTGTGGGCTTCTATACGGTAAGTGTTGGAGGGGCACCTTGCACCAGACGTTAAACAGAACGTTAAGTATTTGGTCTTTTCTACATTTAATGACAGTTGATTTTGGGATAACCAGTTGGTGATGGAGTTAAAACCTATCTGAGCATATCTGAATACAGATTCCCAAGACGGACCATGAAATATGAGGGCTGTGTCATCGGCATATGTAAAGACTTTACCTTGAGAAATCGACATATGACAAAGGTCATTGATATATATGAGAAACAGCGACGGACCGATTATGCTGCCCTGCGGGACACCATAAGTAATAGGAATTTCATTACTGGTCCAGTTATCAATTTTGACACATTGCCGTCTATCGTTGAGGTAGCTTCTAAAGAGGGATAGCTGCGTGTTTCGTATGCCTATTGCTTCAAGTTTTTTAACTAATCGAGGAACAGAGATAGTGTCGAACGCCCGAGCTATGTCCAGAAATATCCCAACAACCTTCTGCCTTTGGTCCAAATTGGTGACAATTTCAGTGGTAAGGTCTAACACGGCGTTACCTGTCGATATTCCTGAGCGAAAACCATATTGTGTTGACGCGAGGATATTGTATTTCTCCAGATATTTAGTTAGCCTACTGTTCATCAATCTTTCCAGTATTTTGGACAATGTTGGCAAAATGGAAATTGGTCTATAGTTGCTCGGCTGGTCTTTGTCCCCCGATTTGTATATTGGATGTACTATAGCAAGTTTGAACGCATCCGGAAATGTGCCTGTCGCGAATGCGAGGTTGCATATAAATGTTATTGGTGCTATTAGGGTGTTTTTAAATTGCTTCAGAAACGAGCCTGAGATATTGTCACAGCCGATTGCGCAATCACTTCGAAGGTTACTTATTATGAGATCAATCTCCGATTCATCCGTGTCCAGTAGCACAAAAGTGTGATTGTGAAAGTTATTATTGTTGGACCTCGGTTCGGTATTAGAGTTAGTGTTGGTGTTTGTGTGAGATTCGGCTAATGAACGACCAGCATTGACAAAGTAGTTATTGACTACATTGACTGACTGTTTGGGATCCGTGGGAGAAAGAAGATCTTGCGCGTGACTCCTAGGTTTGTTTGTGTGCGTTATGGTTTTTACAGCTTGCCATAGTTTTTTGCAGTTTTTCTGAGCACTACTTATTAGGGACTTATTGTAGTTATTTTTTGCTGTTCTAATTAAGCTTAAACAATAGTTCCTGTACCTTTTAAATGTGATTGTCAATATGTCGTTTTGTGGGTTTTTTTTGACCTTAAGGTGTAGGTTATCCCTGTTTTTAAGACATTTTAGAAGACCTTTTGTCATCCAAGGCTTCTTTAGCCTTTTGCGGTTGGGTAAAACTTTCAAAATAGAGTTTGCGGTAATGATGGTGTTCAGGGTATTAATGAAGTAGCTCGCAGCAACATTAACATCATTAGAACTGTACACCAGAATAAAATTTTCCTTATTAAGGTCCAGCTCTATTTGTTTAATATCAAGGGTACGGTGTGTTTTTATTATAGGCAAAATAGTGTTGCTGTCTTTCGTGGAGTGGTGAAAGAAAATTACAGTGTCATGATCAGTGACAGACGTGTGAGCAACATAACAGAAGTAAGATAGATATATTCAACGACTCCTTTTGGACAATCAATCGAGCTTTTTCTCCGGCCAAATAGGTAAGTTAAGATGTTAATATAAGTAAAAACTTAACTTAAATTATTGATAATATAATACGTACAATACGCCTTCATTCACGCCTGTTGCTTCGAAGGGGGGGAATATAATGAAGGTAGTTATTTTATTATTTATTATTGTATAAGCAGTACTTTTCTTTCGTTTGTTAAGTATTAATATTTTAATTTGTAAAAGTATATTTTAAGAATGTTGTAATCAAACTAAGTAACATTTTAAAAACTGTTGTGTTGTTGTGTGTCGACACTTTTTGATAAATAAAGAACTACATTGAATTTTGAATTTTCAATGCTATATACAGTTATAGCAAAAAATAATTACGAGAAATAATCAACTCGTCTGCGATAGTCTGAATAGAACGGGAGGTTAGATTATGTTCGAAATGCGATAATGTGAATACTTATTTATACACTATGGCACTTAAGGATGCTTTCCACCTGATGGAAAATGGTGCAATAACAGGGGTATAACTTGCGTTTTGCCGGTACTTTAAGGGTAACTTTAAGGGTAACTTTAAGGGTAACTTTAAGGGTAACTTTAAAGGTAACTATAAGGGTAACTTTAAGGGTAACTTTAAGGGTAACTTTAAGGGTAACTTTAAGGGTAACTTTAAGGGTAACTTTAAGGGTAACTTTAAGGGTAACTTTAAGGGTAACTTTAAGGGTAACTTTAAGGGTAATTGGCTCGTCAAAATGGCCGTACAGGCCGATAAAGTTATCAATTAATGTAATATTTTTGATGTATTATGTTTTGAAATCTTCATCAGTCCGAGGAGCCCACTGCTTTACATAGGCGTTCCCCATAACATGCAATAAAGGATTTGATATGATACATCCTAATGCGTGATAAGTTTTAGTCACAAGTAGAATTATGATTGTTATATGATGTATTTACAAAAAAAAGACAAAAATATTTATTAATATTTATATTTTGTAAAGTTTTTGTTTATTTTTAAATTACTATTGTATTAACTAATATTAGTCTTTAAGTTGTGTAAATTACTAACAATTGGATCATTATTGTCAAATAAATTAATTTAATTATTATTATTATTATCCTTTATTTATTATCCATAAAACAATTTACTAATGATACTCATCTTGAAGCGCTCGTAGCCTTGCGGTGCTCGGTGGTCGGAAACGATCACCGAAGTACAGCAGAGTTTACAGAGGTCAGTCCTTGGATGGGTGACCGTTTGTGTGGCATTTGATATCGAGCGCTTCCGTGCTTCGGAAGGCACGTTAAGCCATTGGTCCCGGTTATCACAAAATGTGGTAGTCGTTAAGCCATGTTAGAGGCCTAATGGGCGGTTTGAAAAATTCTAACAGCAGGACGCCATACACCTGCCTCCGCCAATCCGCACTGGGTCAGCGTGGTGGAGTATGACCCAGTACCCTCACACCTTGATATGTGAGAGGAGGCCCGTGCTCAGTAGTGGGATGTTAATGGGCTGAGATGATGATGATGACTCATCTTCGAACTAAATAATAGGTGTAATTGTTAGAAAGTATTTATTTAGTATTTATAATAATTAAGTTTATAACGTCTCATCATAAAAACTGAATTAAGAAATAAATGACATTAAAAAAATCAAAGACAATAATTATGTAAATTTAAATAAAGCAAATTTCATATCAGATTCTTAAAATTAAATTACATACAACACAATACAATTAAAATTATAAATTACCTAATGTCTTAGAATGTTTGTTAAAGAAGTGTGATAATATTTCCTCAATTATAAAACGAATTTTCTCCTTAACGAAAAACAAGCTTATTTAAAAAAACATAATTTAAAATAAAGCAATCGACAACCCTACATTCCTCTACACGTATAGCAATACGGTTGAATTTCGCGCGCGTTGAGCCGTTAAAACGATACGATATTGAGTTTGGAGAGACCGACCTCCATTAGCGGCCAGCCCTGCGGATATTTTTAAATCAATTCATTCGCACACCCCTATAACGTCTGCGATAAAGTCGAGTATTTCATATAAACGTCTGTTTAAGGTGAGAAATATGCAGGAACATGATGGATCTGGAATACTTTTAGAGCTCTCGAGAGGAGTGGACTCAAACTCAATTGTAGATGAAAGGAATGAAGTAAATGTTAAGAAATAAAGTTCATTTGTGGAACCTACTGAATTTTTCAAGATTCTTACGGTCCCACTTTTGCTTGTTAAATAATGTTCATAAATATATGAATACTGTCAGAGACAAAATTATGACGAATCTCTAGTTAACTGTTTGACAGAAACTCCCGACCTAGGGAAATGGCGCTCATTGATTTAAGTAGCCTTTGCAATTATCAATTGTACACACGATTAGGTTAAGCATACGTTCCAGGGAGAATGATAAACGTAACCTATGTTTCCCCGAAGGGGTAGTCAGGGGCATATTAAACGCCCACATTTCGACAGTTATATTATTGGTCCAACTAATAGTTGGGGAGCCTATTGCCGCTTATCGGGAACTTTTATGTTTGCCAAAGCGTCGTCCGTTGAACGACAGGTGCACCACTTGCAGGTGCAGCACCACTTGCAGGTGCAGCACCACTTGCAGGTGAGGTTGGCTTGAAAACCTCAGAACTAGGTAGGAGCCCTACACACCCGATAACTACGTAAACGATACATTGCTACGGTTTTACAACTTTAAACGCTAGGCGGGTGAATGCACTATATCCGCTTACTAGTAGTTGTTAGCTTTTGGCTGGTGTGGTTGTAAAAAATAATTTTTAAAATGCTAAATAATATTTCATAAGTAAATCAATTTTATGTGACAACGGTTATAACTTTCACTAAAAATAAGATGTATAATGCTAAATTTTATTTTACAGTCTTGCCTGGTTAAGAAGAAATAGGAAACTTGAGTTATAAAGACTTATCTATACGTCAGGTAACACGGGCTAAATCAAGCTCAAAAGTCGATAAAACATAGTTGAATTTTCCTTACCCCATCGGATTTTGTAAGTCATGCGGAAAAATGTACTGAGAATTACATTGGCTTCCACTTTCCCGACGCAGGGATATACAGGGGGTGTAATATTGTGGAAACTTTATAGTAGCTGTTGTTGTTATTTTTAGTTTATTGTTCAAAATAACGCAACACTCGCTGCTTCGCGGATCTAGATGGTCAAAAACGATCACTGCAGTAGAGCAGAGTTTACAGAAGTCAGTCCTTGGATGTGTAAACCGTTTGTGTGGCATATAATCGAGTGCTTCCGAGCTTCAAAAGGCACGTTAAGAAAAATATAAGAGAAACTACTTGGGTAAATATTGCAAACGTTCATAGGCGCATAGATCCAAAATCTAGTCAAGGCATCGCGGCGAAAATGAAAAGGAGAATGCAGTTAGCTTCAGATCGACCTAATTGGAAAGTATTTGGAGAGGCGGCGAACTGAGATGACTTAAATAAATAAATATTTTCTGACACGAATTGTTTAGTTCCAAGATAAGTATCATTAAGAATATTAATGGATAATAAATAACGGATAAACATACATAAATACTTTTTTTTATACATACATACTTAATATACGTAGGGAAACAACCAGACCAGAAAAAATATTCATGTTCATGCACACAAAGATTTCTCTTGCGTTGGAATCAAACCCACGACCTTAGGAGCGGAGAGCGGGTATTCTCGCCACTACGCCATATCGGTCATCACTTCATCATGTCATGACTTAGTGTGACTGAGATGATTTTGTCTACACTTTTTCAACATTATAGTTTTTATGTAGCCTATAACGTTAAAAAATTGTAACAACCTGTAAATAAATCCTCTCCATTGTCCTCATGTGCTTGCAGTCATGAATATAGCGAATTTGAATAAAATATCCAAAGGTGTTTGTCACGGACGTAACTTGAGTCGGTGCATTCATGCGGACGAGCGGCTCCCTAGCGGAAATATTGTCACTTTATCCATTTTATATTAGCATTGTACAAAAATCCACGCGAAGAATATGTAATTTTTACTGAATATGATCTGTGGAGTGAATAAATAAAGTCGGTTATAGTTAAGAAAAGAATCTATACTATAATATTAGGTCGGGGAAAAAGTCTTTTCGCATAACGTAGGTATAAACTTATTATAAATTTTTTTTGACTGTACTATTTGTGTCTGGTTGGTTTTGGTAACATTAAAAAGGTTCCATTATAAAGAAAAGAAAAAAATAAAAAAAAGTTGTTTCCCGCTATTTTTCATTTGTTTTTCTCTCCGTAAAAATGAGTGAATCTAATGAAGAAATTCGATACATTTTAAAATTTTATTATAAAAAAGGCAAAAATGCAACTCAAGCAGTGAAAAATATTTTTGTGATGTTTATGGACCTGATGCAGTGTCAGTAAGAGTAGCACAAATTTGGTTCAAACGTTTTCAGTCCGGAAATTTTGATGTTAAAGATGCACCTCGCTCTGGTCGCCCTGTTACGAATAAAATGGACGCCATTTTTGAAAGAGTGGAGCAAGATCGGCATATTAGTAGTTACGATGTAGCTGAAGAACTGGGAATTGACCACAAAACAGTTTTGACCCATTTGAAGAAAGCTGGTTATACAAAAAAGCTCGATATTTGGGTGCCACACGAGCTCACTCAAAGAAACTTAATGAACCGTGTACTCATTTGCGATTCATTATTGAGACGTAATGAAACCGAGCCGTTTTTGAAGAGATTGATAACTGGCGATGAAAAGTGGATCACGTACGACAAGAACGTGCGAAAAAGGTCGTGGTCGAAAGTTGGCCAGGCTTCACAGACTGTGGCCAAACCTGGCCTAACACGAAATAAGGTGATGCTGTGTGTATGGTGGGATTGGAAGGGCATTGTTTATTATGAGCTTTTACCGCCCGGCAAAACCATCGATTCTGATCTTTACTGCCAGCAACTGATGAGATTAAAGGAAGCAGTCGAGAGAAAACGGCCGGAATTGATCAACAGGAAGGGTGTGGTCTTTCATCACGATAACGCTAGACCACACACATCTTTAGCCACTCAGCAAAAATTAAGAGAGTTCGACTGGGAGGTCCTAGTGCATCCACCATATAGCCCTGACCTTGCGCCTTCAGATTTTCACCTGTTTCGGTCTCTGCAGAATTCTTTAGGTTCTGTAAGGTTGACCTCAAGAGAGGACTGCCAAAACTATTTGTCCCGTTTTTTTGATCAGAAGTCCCAAAGTTTCTACAGTAACGGGATAATGTCTCTGCCCACAAAATGGCAGAAAGTTATTCAACAAAACGGTACATATATATTGTAAATAAATGTAAATAAGCTTTGAAAAAAATGTCTTGACTTTTCATACAAAAATACGAAAAGACTTTTTCCCCAACCTATTATTATAAAGCTGAAGAGTTTGTTTGTTTGTTTGATTATTTGCTTGAACGCGCTAATCTCAGGAACTGCTGGTCCGATTTGAAAAAAATCTTTTAGTGTTACATAGCCCATTTATCGAGGAAGGCTATAAAATAAAAAAAATAAAAACTCATTTATTGCTTTTAAGGAATACATTAACATGACAAAATATAAAATTAAAAATAGTTATAATCCTAAAAGCAACTGGAGTAAGCTCAGCTTATGCTGCACAGAGTAGGCTACTCTACACAGCGCTGGTTTTCAGCCCCCCCGTTTCATTAGGTTCGCAACATAGTAGTGACCACGTAGAAAAAATAAAAAAAAATAAACAGAAATTACAAGTTAACACTTCAGCAAAAACGAAACAGTAAACAAGTTAAAGGCTATATATTATCACGCTAAGACCAAAAGAAGCGGAGCATCAATGAAGAATGTTTCAAAATCGATAGATATACGGTTGTGCTCAGCAAATACTTTTACTGTAAAATAACATTAGTTTAATTTCGTTTAAGAATAACCTACAGTCTACATAATATTAGATTATAAGACCCAGTACTTACTGACTTATTCACATGAACTAAGTCGCAAGTTAAAGTCAGCGTTAGCCCAAAGTAACTATACCACGCGGACGAAGTCGCGGGCTGAAGCTAGTTAAATATAATCAGCTGACCCAACAGACGTGTTTGTATTGTTTTTTTTTATGTGACTCGTCATAATAATCTCATCCTTCCAGATGGAAAGCAGTAGATGTAGTCTAATATTATAGCGCGCAATAAGGACGATAATAAGCGTACCCACATATAATGGCCTACCTAGAAAAATATCGCATAAAAGGCTACAAAATGAATGGCTAGCAGTCTATATACAGTTGGCGCTTCTTATGACGGCACGCATAAGCAACAAACAAAATTACGCCTGATAACCCGAAGGGGTAGGCAGAGACATTTATGCCCACATTATACGTACCAATTATAAAGTTGATCTCACGGAATAGGTGTCGAGGCTATTGCCGCTAACTGTGAATTTTTATGTTCGCCCAAGCCTCGTCCGTTGATCGGCAGGTGCACCATTAGCAGATAAAGTTTGCGTGGGCTTCTAAGGTTCATAACAGTCAATGCCTAAACACCCTGCATAAGCAAATATTCCCTAAAATTCTACACTCAACACCACTATTCAACTTATGCTGTGGCATCGAAATACAGAGACGCTGGTTTTCAGAGGTACCAGCGAGGAAGGCGCAGCTCAAAACAGTAGCTTTGTTCTTAATGGTTTAGTTAGTTAGGTTATGTACGGGCAAACCCATAGGGCAAGCTACTGTACATACTTATGATTACGCAGCGGCCTGCATTTAGGCGCACTTACATACATAAATAATATCAGTAGGCAGAGGCAAACTATACGCCCACACTTCGCCATTTATATTGTTGGCTCGCCACCTATTACGTGGGAGTAATAGGTGTCGAGCCTATTGCCGCTTTGCGGGCACTTTTTTGTTCGCCAGAGCCTCGTCCGTTGATCGGCAGGTGCACCACTTGCAGGTGAGGTTGGCTTGGGCTCCTCAGATCTTGTATGAAGCCCTATACACCTTACGCACGACGCACTTACTTACTAACTTTAATTACTCATATAAAATGGTACGTTAATAACTGTTGTACGTTAATAACTGTTGTACGTTAATAACTGTTGTACGTTAATAACTGTTGTACGTTAATAACTGTTGTACGTTAATAACTGTTGTACGTTAATAACTGTTGTACGTTAATAACTGTTGTACGCTAATAACTTTCGTACGTTAATAACTGTTGTACGTTAATAACTGTTGTACGTTAATAACTGTTGTATGTTAATAACTGTTGTACGTTAATAACTGTTGTACGTTAATAACTGTTGTACGTTAATAACTGTTGTACGTTAATAACTGTTGTACGTTAATAACTGTTGTACGTTAATAACTGTTGTACGTTAATAACTGTTGTACGTTAATAACTGTTGTACGTTAATAACTGTTGTACGTTAATAACTGTTGTACGTTAATAACTGTTGTACGTTAATAACTCAAGAGAAGAGTTGCCACTTAACAACTTCCATACACTCCGGTAATCCGTCTCATTGATGTGCTAATCCTACTACTTTAACTATTTACTCTACAACTATCGTTCTGTACGGTGTTACGTGGTCAACTAAGCGGCACACCGTACAAGTTTTTATTTTTTAAATTATTGTACAAAATATATTAACAATATATTTTATGTTATAAGCCGAAGTTAGTTTAGTTTTTAAACTTAAAAATAAATTTATAACAACTTTGATGATACGCTAATCTGCTTTAGGGCAAAGTGACAATGGACATTACATTTAAGAATAATACAATTGTTTTTCTCAATGTTACATATTATAAAATTTCACAAATCAATATTATTGAAGCAACCAGTTGACGTCGGTGTTTATTTATATTGTAGTTGTTATTGTAGTTGTTTTAGTTTTAATTTACATACCTAAGTATGTATTGCGGTTTTATTTTATACATAAACCTTGTACGCCTAATAAAGGTCAAACAATGAATCGTCCACTGTTTTACAAATTGGCGGCCCCAGCGTGTGAAAGGACATGTCTAAAACTAAGGTATATCTCATTCATTTCACATGAAAGATGAAATTGCTCTAGAAAAATATTTTTAAAATTTACCAAAACATTACGAGAATAATACTTATATTTATAACTGAATTTTTTTTAGAGCGAATTCAACTTTTATTTCACTCTCCTGTAAACCTAAGTTTTAGACATGTCCTTTTATACGTAGGGACCGTCGAAATAATTGATTTAATTTGACTCATGTGTTTTCAAACATTTATTCTGTCACATTTTTCTTTTACAGAATACTTACTAGTATTTTCTATTTTTCTAATAAGCCATTAAGTTCGATCGACAAAAGGGTACATCACGAAACCGCAAATGAGTGTAGTCGTTTGAAGGGTCAGCTTTTGGAGCGATACGATGTTTCGGTACATTTAGTTGTTATTCCGGCCACAAAATTGCTTTCATCATTATGGCAGGACGATCAAGAACCAGACATAAATTATGTATGTATGTAAGTGAGTACTGTGTTTTTTTATTAGTTCGATTCCCACACTGGTCAAAAAATTGTGTTTACGAACATAGGTATACATATGTCTTGGTCTTTTAGGTATGTTCTTTCAAAAAAACTTCATGCTGAAATAAGTATGTTGATACGTTGCTACCATACCTTTAGTATTCATATCAGCTCTGCAGTAACTATTTATAAAATCAGTAGCATATTATCTCGCCTTAGATAGTGCAGGAACACTACCGCTGGCGTATTATTAGATGCAGCAGCATTACGCTGATGTATCGCCCCTTTGACAGGTGACCTATGTTGTTGTTATTTTTGTTTTGCTTTTTGTGTATGTGATACTGTTTGATCTAATTGTTTGTGTAATGTTATTTGGTCAATAAAAAATATTCTTGTTCTTAAAGACGGCAGACGACTGCCAGGTGGCAGGAAATATATCACCGGGACTTCGCTTGTTACCGTGCTTTTTCCACGGTATCAAGCGCTCTTACTTTTCTAGATTGCATCGACTGCTTACCAACAGTCTGTGTTTGGTCATAATAAAGTGTCACATCAAAAAAAAAGTCCTATGTAAAGAACGAATTTTGTTTGTTTGTACATAAATTTAATCCGACTTTTTCCGCATACCATTCAGTGATTTACGGATACGGGAGTACCCAGATTGAGAGCAGTAAACTTACATAGCTCTTGATCTCGTTATGTTGTAGTTCAAAGCGTAATAAGTATTTCTAGCGAGAGGATATAATAAAATTGGCTTTTCTGACAACCGGCTTGAAAATATAAAGCAAACGCGAGCCGTCCGAGAGGCTTTTCCTTTGACTGGCTTCAAATACAATTTGCTCGTTTTGTTTGAGATACCGTATTTTCACAGAATATTGCATGGGAAATAAACGATGCAACAAGGGATTTAAAACCTTTTGAGGGTTTTAGTTTGTGTCATATTTTGTGGTGTTATTTTTTGAACAAATGGATACTTAAAAAAATGGAAAGTTACATAAAATACTTAATCTCACGTCTATATACGCGATTTCGTCTGCGTGACAACTAGGTACTTCTAAAATAACGAGTTCCCGCTTTAAAATAAAAGTATCTAGATAGGTATATGTTAATAAAAGTTCCGTCATAATCAGGCACGCCATTTCCAAAATGTCCTTTCCGGGAATGTCCCTTTACGACATTCCCGCAGGTAAATCAAAAATATATTTAAAAAAGGATTCCTGCTCATTCTCGCATGAAATTAAAAAAGTCCTATGAAATAAATAAAATGAAGGTTTGTCTATACAAACTTACACTCCCTAATTCACCCCTTCATAAGGGTTTTTTCAGAAAAAATATTATAAATATTTTAATTTCTTGAAAACTATGGAAGTTCTATATTAACTTTGCCACCTCTTTTTAACCCTTCTTTAGTGGTTAAATGCAAAATCCCATTTTAGTGAGCACCTATATCCTACAAGCAACCTATTTATGCTACATTTAAGACTCTTAGCACTGATTAAGGAATGAGTAAGTGAATGACCTCTTGCTGTATGGGCATAGATTTGGCGTGTGCAGGAACCTTGTTATCATTATATCAATTACTTGAAATGAAGCAAACTTTACTCTTAGAAGATATTTTAGATAGCTCTCGATGGCAAGTGCTTATTTAAGTTTATCTTACAGAGGCAATTGAAGGACTGTCCTGGACATCACTTGGCCACTTATTCCACAACTGTGCACCCAGGGGCAGTGAATGAATTACGGAAGAATTTTGTATTACAGGAAGGATACTCAAGTGTTTTAGTAACACAGGAGCGCTTGGGACGGGAGAGAATCTATTGAGAGAATAAACATTTATTATTATCATTGTTATATCTCTTGATAAAAAATGTAAAAATTGTAAGTGAGAGCCCTTCTTCACGTTGAAACCAGATGAGCTCACATTCCGTTAGTCACCTTTTACCACAACCTCTAATTCAAGACATATTGTTCCACCACACCGTTACGATAATAGAAATAATTACATTAGAATGACTTATAAAATAAATTTTACAGCAATTTAATCCATACAACCTTGTGAACAGCACTCAAGACTACTTCGAAGTCTGTGAGGAGGCAAAAGATTGCCGGGAGACAGGATATAATATAATTTCAATTGTATCTGTGTACCAATGGCTTGAATGGTTACAAGCATTCTTTAAGGCAGAACATAACATCACACAATGCGCTACTAATTACAAACATACTATTATTTCTGTTTTCCCGAAGGGGTAGGCAGAGGCATATCATACGCCCACACTTCGCCAAATGCGTTGATTGTCCCACGTAATAGGAGCCTATTGCCGCTTACCGGGCACTTCTATGCCTGTGCCTGTAAAGTTAGTAGTAAGTTTTATGAATGAATAAATAAAAATAAAAATGTTTGCCAGAGCCCTGTCTTTTGATCGGCAGGTGCACTACTTGCAGGTGAGGTTGGCTTGAGCTCCAAAGATGATGGTAGGATCCATAAGATATGATGATGTCCCCATTGACATGCAATGATGAACAGTTTATACGAATTAAAAAGAATGCTTGTTGCTTTTATTTCTCTCGCTTTCTTGATCGTGGTACCGCCCATATCTCTTGCATTGGTTATTAACTTTTTTGACGTGACAACGTCTTATAATTCGATAGAGCCGGCTGCACGCACGAAAAAACATGACTCATGCGGCGTTACTTCGCTCTGAGGCGTTCCGTGTAAGGCTTGAAGTGCAAGCGAGAGCGCGGAACGAGCGACAAAGAAGCACAATCGGCCTTTGCGTTCGGCAGCCTTCGACATCCGTCTCTCTCCTACTTGAGTGAGCGATGCGTCTGCGTGGACAGCTGCTGCTTTATCAAACAAATGTAATTAAAATTTTCTTTCGAAAAATGCTACCATTCCATCAGTATTTTCTTAAGACGTTGTCACATTCTACTATCGTCAGTAAACCGACTTTACAGACAACCAATTTTTTTTATGTTTGTTTAAATTTGACGAATAGAGATGATCTTAAAGACAGTAAAGTACATACAAACGCACATTACATATATTTTATTTCAGAACATTCTTTAATATACGACCGGTAGGACAAATTAAGCGAAAAATCCATGTATGTCATTTTATTGTGATATAATAAAATTTGGTGGTGGTGAAAAGTGGTGAAAAGTATAGCTTTTAAGTTCAGCAGCTAATTTAGTAATTCATGTCTGCGGAACTAAACTCGTATTAGGATTCAGTTTATTCCATACCCTTTAGCTTGCACTGTAGTATTACACAGGGTAATTATTTAATGCGCACTTGAGCACACCACGCCTCTGGGTAAATTGTGGACCCATTTCACAGTGGCTCGCCCGTCACGGGTCGCATTACGGTTTACCAACACATCATGTTATATTTGCAGATTTGGCTCCAAGTTACAGGGAAGGATGGTTCATAAAATAAAGGCTTATTTTTTGACAGGCTGCTTTTAACCTTTTTCTCTGCCGTTCTTAAAATGTAATTGTCGAAAATCCTACATACATTGTTGCTTGGATAACATAAGTGAAGAATATTAAAAAAGTAAAAAATATTAAATCTATTTATGGTACTATTCATAAGTTATATTATATATAAATGAGAAGCGCAAGATGTAGGTCATAGCTAGTCTCTTATAGGAGTTACTTCTAAATATTTAAAGCTAGCATCCTCGTCTCTTCTATGTTGCCGTACCCTACAGGGTCCATATTTTATCTGTGATATTATAAATAACATCTTTGTAACATTTGGAGTGCAATAAAGACATTGAGAATTGAGTTTGTTTTCGACCCTTCGAAACTGTGTTGCGAAAGAGTCGTCTGTGTAGAAACTCCTGTCATTGCTACATACATACAATCACGCCTGTTTCCCCGAGAGGGTAGGCAGAGGCATATTACAAGCCCAAATTTTGCCAATTCTATAGTTGGTCCCACGTAATAGGTGGCGAGCCTATTGCCGTTTATCGGGAATAGTTGTTCGCCAGAGCTTCGTCCGTTAATCGGCAGGTGCACCACTTGCAGGAGAGGTTGGCTTGGGTTCCTCAGATCTCCTCTCCGACTGGTTTCTACCTTGTCGTGGTGGTGGTAAGGGGGGGCGGGGCTGACTACCCCCCGGTAGGGCGCAGAGGGTGCTAGGGCGCTTGGCGACTCTGGCTGCCCTTAGTACTGACTACCGGGGGGGAAACTACGACGGACCTGTGAAGGGCGCAGCGGGCATGCCAGGAGGGTCTTAAGTAGTGTAGGCTGGGGGCGCCCGGTCTTGGTCCGGGGGATGTTGGCCGCAGGCGGGCTGTCAGACGCTGCAACCCAGGTACTGGCCCCTGCCTTTTTCTCAACAAGCGGCGGGCGTCGTCGGAAGATTTTTAGTGAGTATTATTACTGCTGGCAGTCGCGTCTGCCGATGGTGAGGCCCACACATCCTTTCGGTCCCCCTTTGGCTGGAAGTCAGCGTGTAAATGCATTTTGTTACCGACATAAAAAAAGAAAAGGGTTCCTCAGATCTTGGTATCATTTTTAAAGTCTTCTTCAAATTCTTACGAATTAAGTCCCAAACTGGAACGAATATTATTAAAAACACATATTGAAAGAGATTTCTTATATATGTTAAATATTTCCGCCCTCTCCTTTTCTCTCCCAAACAACACGTGGTGATCTTAGGAACCATCCACATACTGTGCAGATCATCAGCACTCGAAGCAAGGAATTTGGTAAGTCGTTCCTGTGTACCACCATTAAGTTTTGAAATTAAAAATAAAATAATATATACTTTATTGTCTTTAAGATCAACAGGATCATTTAGATTCGTCAAATTTTTATATACTAATTGAAAATTCCATATTGTTTCTTCTTAACAACAATGAAGCATCGCAATAAATCATGAAGAAACGCTCGTAGCTCTGCGATGCTAGGTGGTCGGAAACGATAACCAAAGTAAAGCAGAGTTTACAGAGGTCAGTCCTTGGATGGGTGACCGTTTGTGTGGCATTTGATATCGAGCGCTTCCGTGCTTCGGAAGGCACGTTAAGCCGTTGGTCCCGGTTATCACTAAATGTGGTAGTCTTTAAGCCATGTTAGAGGCCTAATGGGCGGCTTGATAAATTCTAACAGCAGGACGCCATTCACCTGCCTCCACCAATCCGCACGGGGTCAGCGTGGTGGAGTATGACTCAATAACCTCACACCTTGATATGTGAGAGGAGGCTCGTGCTCAGTAGTGGGACGTATATGGGCTGAGATGATGATGATGAGGTTCGATAGAGTCGACGAAGAGATATTTTACCGGATGGTGGGTAGCAGCGACATCCTGCGTACTGGCTTGAACTGCGATCACCAACTCGCCTGCCCAGAGTGGTGATTATGGGCAATTACCCCTAAGAGAATGTATCTATTGGGGAGGCCAATGTTCAGCAGTGGACTTTATAAGGCTTACATGATGATGAATAGGATCATATCATAAAAGTAATATACTTTATTGTCTTTGTCGACCGATATGGCATATGCGCATTCCGCTCATGAGGTCGTGGTTGCGATTCCCACTCAGGACAAATCTTTGTGTGCATGAACATGAATATTTGTTCTGGCTTAGGTGTTTTCTATGTACATTATGTACGTATTTACAAAAAGAAAAAGTAATTAAGTACAAGGTGGCCCATAAATCCTTTGAAATTTAAATTTCGAATAAAATTCAAACGGTGCGCAAGAATAGCGCGCGGGGTACGGGGGAAGCACCAACGGTCTTTCGGAATTCAGTCGCCATGGAGCGTTTCACTGGTGCGGACCGTGCTTTTTGTGTGCGCGAGTTTTATCTCAACAATAATTCTGCTACCGTTGCGCGGCGTAAATTTCGAGAACATCACAATTTACGCAACTTTAAGGATACTCCAAGTATTCAAACGATTAAGAACTGGGTTACTAAGTTCGAGGAGAGTGGTTCTACGTTGGATAAAAAACGGTCAGGTCGACCAAGGACATCACGCACGGAAGAAAACATCGACGTAGTGAAACAGTCAATTCGTGAAAATCCTACCCAGTCTACTCGTAAGCGTTCCAGTGCATTAAACTTATCCAGAACTTCATTACAGCAGATTTTGAAGAAAGATTTACTTCTTCACCCTTACAAAATTCAATTAGTACAGGAATTAAAAGATACTGACCCTATGCACAGACTAAATTTTGCAAATGAAATGTTCGACCGCTTTACATCGTTTAATAACGTGTTATTCTCTGATGAGGCTCACTTCCACATCAACGGCCATGTCAACAAACAGAATTGTCGCTACTGGAGTTGCGAAAATCCAAATCGCAAACATGAAAGGCCCTTACATAGCCCTAAAGTGACAGTTTGGGCGGCTATGTCCGCGCATGGCATCATAGGCCCTTACTTTTTTGAGGACAGCAGAGGTCGCGCGGTTACTGTTAATTCGCAGCGCTATGTGGCAATGATCAAAAACTTTTTTGCACCAGAGTTGCAGAATTTTCCAGGCTTCAATACGCGGACCTGGTTTCAACAGGATGGAGCAACTGCCTATACCTCTAATACCGCTATGCCCGTCGTTCGTCAACTTTTCCCTAGTAAAGTTATCTCTCGAAGAGGAGATATTGCCTGGCCACCACGTAGTCCGGATCTGACCCCAATGGACTTTTTCTTATGGGGTTATCTTAAGAGTAAAGTGTATGAAACCAACCCGCGGTCAATCGATGTCTTGAAAGAAAATATTCGACGAGAAATGGCAAGCATTACAGACGTTACTTGCCGCGCAGTGATGGACAATTTTAGACGTCGCTTACAGGAGTGCCGCGATCGTAACGGATTACATTTACACGATGTAATTTTCAAAAAATAAATCCCATTTTGTTAAGATTACTTGTAAATAAAAACCTTTTTCATATTGTAATTAGTTTTTTTTTAATGATTTTTTTACATTTCAAGGGACTTATGGGCCACCCTGTATGTTTGTTTATCCGTTATATAGTAACAATAAAACAAAATTTTAATGATACTTACCTTGGCACTAAAATAAATTGTGTAATTGTTAGAAATTATTTATGAATTTATCAACAGGATCATTCAGATTCGTCAAATTTTAACATGGAAATATGAAAGATAATGTTAACAATAATGCAAGATATATGGGGTAGGTACAATAATCGAGAATGAGAATGAGAGAAATAAAAAAATATGGATTGTTTGTCAAAATTACTCAGTTAATCTGTTTGTTGTGGTTTTGTTCTCAAGATTTGTCAGTCTGTCAAAAACTATATTGTAAATGCGAAAGTTGTATGGATGTTTGTTTGTAACTCTTTCACTCAAAAACGACTACACCGATTTATATGAAATTTTATTACCAACTTTTATTCCCGATATTTCTACGGTAACTGGGACCTTACGGGTGACACCACAGGGCGCTGCTAGTCTATAATAAAATTAGAAGAAAGTGCAAAACAAATTTTCCTAATATTTACCAAACAATAAAACATTTTCATCAAACTTCAAAAGTTTTGAAGAACACTTTCTGTGCAATAAGCGAGATGTAATAAATCCTTCGGAGTGTTTTCTGGAAACTTTTTGGTTTTTGAAATTAATAAAATAACTTTGTAAGGTCGCGATCGTAATATCGCGTCGAGGCCTTCGCAAAATTACTCAAAACATTTGACGCTGCGTTCATTATTACCTTCGCTGAACGAATTCTTTTTTATTTTCCATTTCTTGTAAGACATTCTTTATTAAATTATAAATGAGAGTATACCTAATTATATTAGGTTATAACTATTTACCTAAACATTGGACCTACTTAGATATTTTCAATGTCCAAAAAAATTGCTTTTATACAGTCGGCCATTTTAAAAATTGTCTGGCCATACTATTGTAAAATAATTATAGTCACATATCAAAATGAAAAAATATTTATTTATCATCAACTTCAATTCGCACTTATGTATGTCAAAATAACTTAAAACTAACACAACCATTCTCTACGGGCAGGTGTTTGAGTAGAGTAAAATTAAGAAAGAAACTTATCTAGTCTGTCTTCTCGCCAATCTAAGGGTCGGTACATATCTGATGAAACATGCGTCGCGTAACGCCAGAACAGAGAAATGTATAGAAAAACATAAGACCGTGCACACTTAACCGATGATACGTTAGTGCGTCAAGTCTGATGAATTTGCCCATAATTTTTATTTTAAAATTTTTCAATCGTAACGTAATAAAACCCCAAAACGGATCAACTAGGCAGTTGATCCGTTTTGAGGCTAATTCTATATCTAAAGTCCATGTATGTTATTTATGCAAATGGTAACTTTTGATGTTTAAAGGGGAGGCCTATATTCAGCAGTGAATATTTGTTTTTATTTCTAAGAATCTATTTTTACTAAGAATCTTTTTTCTTGTCCTTTCTTTGTGTTTTCTACAATAATATAGCATTCTCTAAACAACATAGCATATTTTCAAAATCACTGTAGTACCTACTACTTTTATTTACAACACATTATTATTTTGTTTTAAAGTTGTTTTCCCTTTCCCTAAACAAAAGTTAAAAGTATTCAATTATTATTGAAAGTATAATTAATGTACAATTATTTTGTAACTTCAAATCATGTATGTTTGTAATTAAGAAACAACGGAGCTAAAAAGAGTGCCACTATATTTTACATGTTAAGAGATTTTGAATGAAAATTTATTTTCATTTCATATTTAATTCTTACTGCATAATCAAAAAGAAAATTAATTTGCTTGACTCCCTTACAAATCTTGTAAGCTGAAGTGGCAGTAGGTATATAACTTGCAGTGACCGTTGGGGCGATAAGATTTCGCCAGGCTCGTTCAAAAAATTTCATTATGAAATAACCTGTGCCCAGTATTAAGTATTTCGTGATCATATGATTATGCACACACTATATAAATCCAGTATATTTACACAAAATTATATCATTTTGAACAATTCCAAGATTGACATAGTACCAATTATGTTAATACAAATAATACGATCGTGTTTAATAACTGTAACAATTATATAGGCTCCAACAATCTTGGGAAATAATATGATTCGGCGTTTTGGCTTTGCATAAATTCGCAGGTAAATTGCGTGACTACATTACAAATTTTGCAAGCTGAAGTGGCAGTGGGTATATAATTTGAAGAACCGATGACCTGTGTGGCGTTCAAGTTTTTTTCTCTTAAGTTATTTCTGATTACTTTCCTTATTCCTTTAAATTATTATGACATCTTAGCCAATTTTATTAATTTAATGTTAATTTTGCATGCCACTACATTCTGGGCAAAATACTTGTATTCTTGTATTTCTATGTGATTCAGATTTATAACACATTCACTCACCTAGAGACATGTTCATGAGTTCAACAATATGCAGCGTTGGGGTCTCCTATGTAGTTTCGAATGCCGCTGTTGCGACACACGTGTCAAAACTGTTGCGATTTTATTGTTCTCCACCTCATAGGTTCGAAAGCTTATGGATTCGAATGAATTTTGATTTATTAGTCAATGTGTAAAAGAAATTAATATAATAATTAAAAAATATTATCATATTCGGGGTCATCATTTAGTTACAATAAAAGTCAAGTAAAGTCTGCCATACATAGCCTAGTCAATGTAAAGTAATAAACACTTTACTGGAAGCTTCCTCAAGTAATAGACTATCCAAAATATTTATATTTCAATCCGAATCTATGGTTTCTTTTGTTTTTTGTCTTACTTCGGTAACAAAATGCAGTTTTCCCCCCGGTAGTCAATACTAAGGGCCAATGGCCAAGGAGCTGGGTGTTACCTTTTCTGGGTGAGGTACTCAGCCCCCCCGTCCCACCACGACAAGGTGGAGACCAGTCGGGGGGGGGGGATGGTTCCTTTTTTTTTTTCTTTTTTTTCGCCAACGGCGAAGCCGGAGAGAGAGCGGATCCCGCTCCCTCTCCCGCTCCGCGGCCTCCTTCTGCGACATCACCACTTCGCAGAAGGAGGCCATCGCCTCCCACGCCGTCTCGCTGTCGACCATCTTTTGCATGATGGTCGGCAGCGAGAGAGCCACTCCACCCAGGGCCGCGGCTAACGTCGACCGCGGCCCAGCCCACGCAGGGCACGCCACCAAAGTGTGCTGAGCATCATCCATCGCGCAGTCACAGTGGTGGCAACACCGGGTCGACTCCCCCCCGGCGACGTCGCACAGATACTTCCCAAAGCACCCGTGCCCGGAAAGTACCTGTGCGAGCCGGAAAGTCATCGACCCCCACCGACGGCCGACCCATCGCTCCAAGATGGGCCCGACCGCCTCGAGGATACGGCGCCTCGATCCTTCGGCACGTAGTTCGGCGCTCCTGTGTAGCTGCCGCCGCCATGCGCCCAGAGCCTGTGTCTGAGCGTCTCGACGCCACCGCACCACAGTGTCCGGTGTGGGGCGGAGACCCTGGCTCCGGGATTGCGCGCCACGCCAGTAGACCGCCGAGAGAACCTCGGCGTCGAGGTCCCATGGCAGGGACCCGGCGAGCGCGCATGCCACCTCATGGGAGATGGTGCGATACCCCCTAACGACACGGGTCGCCATGACCCTCTGCGACTGCTGCAGGATCTGTCGATGGCGACCCGATATGGAGCTCGCCCAAATTGGGGCTACATACAGGGCTATGGACCGCACCACTCCCGTGTAAAGGCGGCGGCAACTGCCGCCACTCCCTCCGAGATTGGGGAGCAGGCGAGATAGAGCTCCCGCCGTGCTCACCAACCTCGGGCCCAGGTGCCGAAGGTGCGCTTCGAAGTCCCATCTGCTGTCGAGAAGGACGCCGAGATACTTCAGCGTGTTCTCGACAGGGATGGGAGTTCCCCCCACCACGATACTAGGGCCTGGAGGCGGCCGCCTCCGGGGACCATGGAAAATAATAGCCCCGGATTTATGCAGTGCCACCTCGAGCCCCAGCCGCCGTATCCTCTCGACCACCGCCGCGACGCCGACAGTGGCCAACACTCTCGCATCCCGGGGGTCAGAACCCCGGGATGTTACGAGGGTGTCGTCGGCGTAACAGATCACGTCCACGCCGTGCAAGTTCACACAGCGCAGAACGTAATCATATCCGATGTTCCACAAGAGTGGTCCCAGCACAGACCCCTGTGGAACACCGCACACCATACGCCGACGACAGCCTCCTCCGCTTATCGTTGGGAAGACTACCGCCCTCTCCGACAGGTAGCTCCCCAACAACCGCCGCAGATATGGAGGCACCCCGTGATATCGGAGCGCCTCCATAATCGTTGACCAGGGCAGGGTGTTGAAGGCGTTCGCGATATCGAGCGACACCGCAATCAACACCCCACCCCTGGAAACCGCCCTCTCCGACAGGTCCTGCAAGCGGCCGATCGCGTCAATCGTCGATCGGCCGCGGCGGAACCCGAACTGGTGGTCGGACAAATCTGGTCCGACCTCCTCCAGGTGCTCGACGAGGCGGTTGGCGATGACACGCTCCAGGAGCTTGCCCGCCTCGTCGAGCAGCACGATGGGCCGATAACCAGAAGGGTCATCGGCCGGACGTCCCTCTTTGGGAAGGAGTACCAAGCGGCCTTCCTTCCAGCGCCGCGGAAAAACCCCATCCCGCAGACACCTAGCAAAGAGGGAGTGACCTCCCTGAAAAGGCGCTTCCTCCCCGCTCAAAACCAGGTCCCACGCCCTCGTCGGAATGCCGTCGGGACCTGGGGCCGTGCTCTTGCCCCTCAGGCGTAGCACGGCCCTTCCTACCTCCTCCTCGGTGAGCTCGGGCACATCCTCAGTGCCCGAGTCACGGGTGACTTCTGGCGCCGCCATAGTGGGAGGCACGAAGTCGGTTCCCCTGTCTGGGAACAGTGCCTCAACCACCCTACCGAGTACCGCCGGTTCGAGACTGCTGGAGACGGGAGGGGTCCACGCTCGGAGCTTTTGCCGTACTATTTTGTACGGCCTGCCTCATGGATCCGCCTCAACGGCCTCCAGCAGCTCGTCCCACGCTGCGGCTTTGGACCGGCTAATGGCCCCGCGAAGGGCCCTCACCGCCTCTCTATAGGCGGCGTAGAGCCGATCCAACTCGGCGTCGTCGCGGATTCTCCTTCCGCGACACCTCTGGTAGCGGCGCCGCTCCACCGCACAGGTTCGGCGGAGCTGGGCGATCTCCGGCGACCACCAGTAGACCTAGGATCTGCGCGGGGGAGCGTGAACACGGGGCATGGCCACGTCACAAATACGCGCCATGGCCGCGCACACTCTCGCAGCCTCCCCCTCCACGTCCACCAGCGGTGGCTCCCGTGGCCACGCCTCGACCAGGGCTGCCTCCCGCAGCAAAGACGTGTCGAGGCGCTTGATCGCCCATCGTGGGCCGTCCAATCGCGGCTCTCCAACACCTCCGCTGGACGCTGGCACCGATGTGGAGACACTGAATCTGATATAGCGATGATCAGACAATGTCTCCACATCCTCCAGCACCCTCCAATCGTGGACACGATGCGCGAGAGAGGGCGCCGCAAACGAGATGTCGATAACAGACCCCCCGTTGCGGCGCACGCACGTGTCCACCGAACCGCGATTGAGGATGGACAGCCCACACTCTGTCACCCATTCCTCCAAGGCCGTCCCCCTCCCGTCAGTCGTCCGGGAGCCCCACGCCGTGGATTTGGCGTTGGGGTCCCCCATCACAATGACGGGGAGAGAAGAGCCTTGGGTTACTGCGCCCAACCTGACCAAAAACCGCTCGAACTCGACGAGGGGGCGATTGGGGGAGAAATAGACTCCCACGACCACCACCCCGCCGACCCGAGCGGCTACGAAACCTCCCCCTCTCCCGACGAGGACGAGAGGGGGGGTGCCCGCCGCCATACGCTGAATGATGGCCACTGAGCCGTCTGCGTCGCAGACCCAGTCGGAACGGACCGGGACGCGGTAGGGCTCAGCGGCCACTGCCAGACCGACCTGCCACTCCGCCATGGCCTGAAGAAGAAGATCCTGGGCCGCGGCGGAGTGGTTAAGGTTCGCCTGTAGAAGGTTGAGCTGGAGAGCCATAAATTAGTGGGTCTCCATATCAACCTCCCCCGACGGCCGATCCGTGGCGGCGGTAGGGCCCGATGGCAGCACGCCTTTGCCGGGGCCCTTCTTTTTGGCCTTGGGGGACCGGGCGCAAGCCTTACCCCCAGGGCGATGGTCGGCCACCCTCCCAGCCTCCTCACAGAGGGGACAGTGGGGGGGGGCAGAGCATTCACGGGCTCTGTGCCCTGGTCGAGCGCAGCGGAAACGGTTTCCGCTGCGGTCGACCGAAGACTTGCACTGGGCCCCGAGATGGCCCAGCGCAAAACACCTGAAGCATCGGCCGGGGCGAGAATCCAAAAGGGTCGTCCCGGCCGATACCCAGCCCACCAACAGCCGCCCGCTTGCGACCTTTTTTGCGACCGCCACGGGGCAGGAGACCACAATGGCCCCCAGCCCCGCAGAGGTAGCCCTCCCTATTTCTCCCGGCCTGATAAGGTCAGGAGTGCAGCCGCCGACTGCCGCCACCGCCGACACCACCTCCTCCTTAGTGACCGAGTCGTCCAGGCCCGAGACGCGGATGTCTGCCCGCATCACCGGCCTGGAGACTCTCACCTCCTCCGGCTCGTAAATTGCGCGGAGGCGCTCCGCGAGCCGATCGGCCTTTTCGTCCCGGGCCTCTCCTGCCAACTCAAGGACCCGGGCCCCCGTCGCCGCCTTGCGGAACCGCACCGAGGCGATGCCGAGATCGCCAAGCTTAATTTTGCTCTTGGCCTCGGCGATCACCGCCTCGTAGGTGCGGCCTCGCTCCACTGCGCCCGGCAGCAGCGTCATTACTACCGCTGCAGAGGAGGGCGGGCGCAGCGCCTTCTTTTTGGCGGGGGCTGTTGCCGATCGGCCCGACTGTGGTGCCGGCCTAGCAGGAGCAGCGCTCCGCGTCGACTTTTCCTGCGCCACCGCTCTCCCTTTAGGGCGGCGCGAGACAACGGTGGTCCAGGTCTCCCGTTCCTGGCCACCCGACTGGGACGGGGTGGCAACGGGAGCCGCTGGACGGACCTCCGATGGAGATGAAGGAATAGCCGGTGCGGACGCCGAAGAAGGCACCGGCTGCTTCCTCCCCTTTCCCTTCCCCTTCCCCTTCTTGGTAGGGGGAGGAGGGGCCGAAGATGGGCCCGGCTGCGGCGAAAGGGCCGCCCGGTCGGCCTGAAGCGGGGGACGCACCGACTTCTCGGGCAGCAGGCGGCCCCCCACCTCCAGACCCTCGATGCGCGCGTCCAGCACCCTCATGACGCGTTCACCGAGCTCCCGCGAAAGGCGCTCCTCGACCTGCGCCAGATCCAGGGGCGCAGACCTCTCCACCCTCCGCACCTCCTCGCGGAGAGTGGAGACCTCCTTTATAACTTGCGCTTGCTGCGCCAGGAGGCGGGCGTTCTCGCGTCATGACGATGTTGGACGCGCGCATCGAAGGCCTGGAGGTGGGGGGCCGCCTGCTGCCTGAGAAGTCGGTGCGTCCCCCACTTCGGGCCGACCGGGCGGCCGTTTTGCCGCAGCCGGGCCCATCTTCGGCCTCTACTGCGGCCCCGGCGGAGCCCCCTCCTTCCCCTACCAAGAAGGGGAAGGGAAAGGGAAAGGGGAAGAAGCGGCCAGTGCCTGATTCGACGCCTGCACCGACCGCTCCTTCTTCATCCGGAGTTCGCCCGGTCGTCCCGGCTCCCGTTGCCGCCCCGGTGCAGTCGGGCGGCCAGGGGCGGGAATCGTGGACGACTGTGGTCTCGCGCCGCCCTAAGGGGAGGGCGGCGCCGCAAGCGAAGGTTTCGCGGAGCGCTGCTCCTGCCAGGCCGGCACCACAGCCGAGCCGATCGGCAGCCCCCGCAGCCAAGAAGAAGGCGCTGCGCCCGCCAACATCAGCGGCAGTGGTAATGACGCTGCTGCCGGGCGCAGTGGAGCGAGGCCGCTCCTATGAGGCGGTGATCGCCGAGGCCAAGTCCAAGATCAAACTTGGCGACCTCGGCATCGCCTCGGTGCGGTTTCGCAAGGCGGCGACGGGGGCCCGGGTCCTCGAAATAGCAGGGGAGGCCCGGGACGAAAAGGCCGATCGGCTCGCGGAGCGCCTTCGCGCAATTTACGAGCCGGAGGACGTCAGGGTCTCCAGGCCAGTGATGCGGGCAGACATCCGCGTCTCGGGCCTGGACGACTCTGTTTCCAAGGAGGAGGTGGTGTCGGCGGTGGCGGCAGTAGGTGGCTGCGCTCCCGACCTTATCAGGCCGGGGGAAATAGGGAGGGCTACCTCTGCGGGGCTGGGGGCCATTGTGGTCTCCTGCCCCGTGGCGGTGGCGAAGAAGGTCGCCAGCGGGCGACTGTTGGTCGGATGGGTGTCGGCCGGCACGAGCCTGTTAGAGCCTCGCCCTGGTCGATGCTTTAGGTGTTTTGCACTGGGCCATCTCGGCGCCCAGTGCAAGTCTCCGGTCGACCGTAGCGAAAACTGTTTCCGCTGCGCTCGGCCGGGGCACAAAGCCCGCGAATGCTCTGCCCCCCCCCACTGCCCCCTCTGTGAGGAGGCTGGGAGGGTGGCCGACCATCGCCCTGGGGGTAAGGCATGCGCCCGGTCCCCCAAGGCCAAAAAGAAGGGCCCTGGCGAAGGCGTGCTGCCATCGGGCCCTACCGCCGCCACGGATCGGCCGGAGGAGGTTGATATGGAGACTCATTAATTAATGGCTCTCCGGCTCAACTTTCTCCAGGCGAACCTTAACCACTCCGCAGCGGCCCAATACCTCATTCTTCAGGCCATGGCGGAGTGGCAGGTCGATCTGGCTGTGGCCGCTGAGCCCTACCGCGTCCCGGTCCGTTCCGACTGGGTCTGCGACGCGGACGGCTCGGTGGCCATTATTCAGCGTGTGGCGGCGGGCACTCCCCCTCTTGTCCTCGTCGGGAGAGGGGGAGGTTTTGTAGCCGCTCGGGTCGGCGGGGTGGTGGTTGTGGGAGTCTATTTCTCCCCCAATCGCCCCCTCGTCGAGTTCGAGCGGTTTTTGGTTAGGTTGGGCGCAATAACCCGAGACTCTTCTCGTCCCGTCATTGTAATGGGAGATCCCAACGCCAAATCCACGGCGTGGGGCTCCCGAGCGACTGACGGGAGGGGGACAGCCTTGGAGGAATGGGTGACAGAGTGTGGGCTGTCCATCCTCAATCGCGGTTCGGTGGACACGTGCGTGCGCCGCAACGGAGGGTCTGTCATTGACGTCTCGTTTGCGGCGCCCTCTCTCGCGCGTCGTGTCCACGATTGGAGGGTGCTGGGGGATGTGGAGACATTGTCTGATCATCGCTATATCAGATTCAGTGTCTCCACATCGGTGCCAGCGCCCAGCGGAGGTGTTGGAGAGCCGCGAATGGACGGCCCACGATGGGCGATCAAGCGCCTCGACAGGTCTTTGCTGCGGGAGGCAGCCCTGGTCGAGGCGTGGCCACGGGAGCCACCGCTGGTGGACGTGGAGGGGGAGGCTGCGAGGGTGTGCGCGGCCATGGCGCGTATTTGTGACGTGGCCATGCCCCGTGTTCGCGCCCCCCCGCGCAGATCCCAGGTCTACTGGTGGTCGCCGGAGATCGCCCAGCTCCGCCGAACCTGTGCGGTGGAGCGGCGCCGCTACCAGAGGTGTCGCGGAAGGAGAATCCGCGACGACGCTGAGTTGGATCGGCTCTATGCCGTCTACAGAGAGGCGGTGAGGGCCCTCCGCTGGGCCATTAGTCGGTCCAAGGCCGCAGCGTGGGACGAGCTGCTGGAGGCTGTTGAGGCGGATCCATGGGGCAGGCCGTACAAGATTGTTCGGCAAAAGCTCCGAGCGTGGACCCCTCCGGTCTCCAGCAGTCTCGAACCGGCGGTACTCGGTAGGGTGGTTGAGGCACTGTTCCCAGATAGGGGGACCGACTTCGTGCCTCCCACTATGGCGGCGCCGGAAGTCACCCGTGACTCGGGCACTGAGGATGTGCCCGAGCTCACCGAGGAGGAGGTAGGAAGGGCCGTGCTACGCCTGAGGGGTAAAAGCACGGCCCCAGGTCCCGACGGCATCCCGGCGAGGGCGTGGGACCTGGTGTTGAGCGGGGAGGAAGCGCCTTTTCTTCCCCGCGTGACCTCCCTCTTTGATAGGTGTCTGCGGGATGGGGTTTTCCCGCGGCGCTGGAGGGAGGGCCGATTGGTTCTCCTTCCCAAAGAGGGACGTCCGGCCGATGACCCTTCCGGTTATCGGCCCATCGTGCTGCTCGACGAGGCGGGCAAGCTCCTGGAGCGTGTCATCGCCAACCGCCTCGTCGAGCACCTCGAGGAGGTCGGACCAGATTTGTCCGACCACCAGTTCGGGTTCCGCCGCGGCCGATCGACGATTGACGCGATCGGCCGCTTGCAGGACCTGTCGGAGAAGGCGGTGTCCCGGGGTGGGGTGTTGATTGCGGTGTCGCTCGATATCGCGAACGCTTTCAACACCCTGCCCTGGCCAACGATTATGGAGGCGCTCCGATTCCACGAGGTGCCTCCATATCTGCGGAGATTGTTGGGGAGCTACCTGTCGGAGAGGGCGGTAGTCTTCCCAACGATGGGAGGGGGAGGCTGTCGTCGGCGTATGGTGTGCGGTGTTCCGCAGGGGTCTGTCCTAGGACCACTCCTGTGGAACATCGGATACGATTACGTTCTGCGCTGTGTGAACCTGCCCGGCGTGGACGTAATCTGTTACGCCGACGACACCCTCGTAACATCCTGGGGTTCTGACCTCCGGAATGCGAGAGTTTTGGCCACCGTCGGCGTCGCGGCGGTGGTCCAGAGGATACGGCGGCTGGGGCTCGAAGTGGCACTGCACAAATCCGGGGCTATCGTTTTTCATGGTCCCCGGAGGCGGCCGCCTGCGGGCTCCAGTATTGTGGTAGGAGGAACTCCCATCCCTGTCGGGAACACGCTAAAGTATCTCGGCGTCCTTCTCGACAGCAGATGGGACTTCGAACCTCACCTTCGGCATCTAGCACCGAGGTTGGTGAGCACGGCGGGAGCTCTATTTCGCCTGCTCCCCAATCTCGGGGGGAGTGGCGGCAGTTGCCGTCGCCTTTACATGGGGGTGGTGCGATCCATAGCCTTGTACGGGGCCCCAATTTGGGAGATCCGTATCGGGTCGCCATCGACAGGTCCTGCAACAGTCGCAGAGGGTCATGGCGAACCGTGTCGTTAGGGGGTATCGCACCATCTCTGTGGAGGTGGCTTGCGCACTCGCCGGGTCACTGCCGTGGGACCTAGACGCCTTGGTTCTCTCGGCAGTGTTCTGGCGAGGCGCGCAATCCCGGAGCCAGGGTCTCCGCCCCGCACCGGACACTGTGGTGCGGTGGCGTAGAGACGCTCAGAGGCAGGCTCTGGGCGCATGGCGGCGGCAGCTTTTTCGGAGCGCCGAGTTTCGTGCCGAAGGATCGAGGCGCCGTATCCTCGAGGCGGTCGGGCCCATTTTGGAGCGATGGGTCGGCCGTCGGTGGGGGTCGATGACCTTCCGGCTCACGCAGGTACTTTCCGGGCACGGGTGCTTCGGGAAGTATCTGTGTGACGTCGCCGGGGGGGAGTCGACCCGGTGTTGCCACCATTGTGACTGCGCGGAAGACACCGCGCAGCACACTTTGGTGGCGTGCCCTGCGTGGGCGGGGCCGCGGTCGACGTTGGCCGCGGCCTTGGGTGGAGTGGCTCTCTCGCTGCCGACCATCATGCAAAAGATGGTCGACAGCGAGACGGCATGGGAGGCGATGGCCTCCTTCTGCGAAGTGGTGATGTCGCAGAAGGAGGCCGCGGAGCGGGAGAAGGAGCGGGACCCGCTCTCTCCCCGGCTACGCCGTTGGCGCAGCGGGCGGGCCAGGAGGGCCCGCCCGGCCGCGCCTGGGGGTCTTAGGCGGCGGGGGCAGGGGGCCCCTTCCGTCTAGCTACAGACCCCCCAGAAGTCGGCCAGTCACGTCATGGCCGCAAAAAGAGGTAGGAGGGGCGCGACACACTTCGCCTCTCTGAGGAGGTCCTCCCGGTTCTGATCCGGGGGACGTTGGCCGCGGGCGGGGTGCCAGAAACTACAAATCCCCTGGTGCTGGCCCCCCGCCCCTTCTTCAACAGCGGTGGGCGTCGTCGGAAGATTTTTAGTGGGTAGGACTGCGGCGGTCGCGTCTGCCGCAGTGAGCCCTACACCCCCTCCCGGTCTCCCCCTTTTGGCCGGGAGACAGTGCGTTAATGCATTTTGTTACCGACGTAAGTCAAAAAAAAAAAAAAAAGGAGGCGGGCGTTCTCCTGCCTCAGGGCCTTGTCGCTGGCCCTGAGGCGCTCCAGCTCCTGCCGCAGCACGCCGTCCTCCGACGCAGGAGTACGAGCCGGCCAGGCCTGCAAACAGTCCCTACCAACTTCCACGGCGGTCTTGAACCCGCCGTGGAAGGTCCCCTTCAGGGCCGAGGACTTCCCCGCCATCTCCTCCACGGCGGCCAGGATCTGAGACATCCTGTCCGCCAGAGTTGAGGAGGAGACCGTGCAAGCCGGCTCCCAGGCCGCCGCCGTCGCCTTGAATGCCATGGCGCAGTCCACCCTAGGAGCGCGAGAGGGGCTCGGCTCCGCCTTCTCACGCTCGACCTCAAGACGGTCCAGCGCCCGGCCGGCACTCAGCGCCCTCCTGGCCTCGCTGAGTCCGACCGTTAGGCCGTGGGAACAACTGCGGCCACGGGAACGGCCACGCTTTGTCCCCGCCCTGACGTCGTCCAAAGCCAGCTCACTGGCCGAGCTCGCGCCGGAGGGCCTCTTCCTCTTTTGGCGAAGGCAGTAGGGCTGAACCCCAGACGAACTGCCCTCGTCAACCTCAATCTCAGACACCTCCGCGGGGCCTACGGAGTGCATAGTACCCGCAGAGCCGTCGGAGAGAACCTCCTCCGGCGTTCCACGTTCGTCTCTCGGCGGGCCCGGCCCTCCACCGCCTCTAAGGCGCAACACACCAAAACACTTAGCAAAATCGTAATCCATGAAAAGTAAGCCTAGGTCGTCGGTGCGGGAATCAGCAGCCTGCTGACCCCCGAAGCAGTTTGTGCCCCCTCCGTATACTACGGGGCAGACACCCGCCGAAGCGGGTGTGCAGGATTCCCCCTTTCGGGGACCTGCCCGGAGAATTATTTTCAAACTGGCTTTTGATGTCATTGTGAAAACTCCCTCTCTTTTTTCGGGGGTGAGCTCCCCCGCACGCTAGCGACTGGACTCCCTCCAGTCATGCATCCCTTCGGCACGATCCGCTCACCTTGGGATATGGGTAATTTATTATAGTGGTATTCTTCCACGCGGCACCACTCTCAGTGAGCGGCACCTCCGGTCCGCAGACCGCGGATTACGGATTGCCCGACGGGGAGTCGAGAGACCCACCCAACAGCCACTGGGATGTGACTGCCGGACCCGCCGCGCCGCAGGCCTTGCAGGCCTGCCACCCACCGCCGCAAGAAAGCAGCCACTGCCCTCGAAAGGGCTAAACAAAAAGCGCTAAATACGCCTCGCCACCACTGGGAAAATGGGCTGCATCCCCTGCCACCTCAGATGAGCTGAGGCGTGCTGGGAGCAGCCACCCCGAGACCGTATGACAACGGATCACCTGGGCCGCTTTCCAGCCGCGAAGTGCGACCGGGGGTGCGCCCCAAAAAACCCACCAGTTTTGGTCCGCGCCGGCCTTAAAAGCCGGTACCACAATGTGTGGCATGCCCCTATCCGCCACCTGGGGACGCGCCCGATGGGAGTCTGGCAACTCCACACGGGGGGGGGGGATGGTTCCTGAGTTATGCGCATACAACCTTTTTAGCTTTCCAATAGTAGTATGGATTTAATTATTTGTAAAACATACTATGAGGTTAATTCATTTTCAAAATGGTAAACTTAGAATGTACACTTTTATTACAGTAAAGCTATGTTCAGCTGCTCGAACCCCGCTACTTACATGTATTAACATCTAATTTCGTAGAAACCATTTCGTTAATTAATGCTTTTAAACTTGCAGCTTCACTTTTACCACAAATTATTTGAGAAAACACTAAGCGATACAAATCATCTATATAATTGTATGACTGCTTTGGAGTCTAATTAAACTTTTTTAACTAATTAAACTTTTTGAAGATTTGCAGCAAAGTATGTTGGTATGGTAATTTTTTTAAAATAATTTTATTGACTATATGGTAATTGGTATATTTGTTCAGGCAGGCTGCCTCCAATCGGTCTCGTTGAAAGTATTTGGTGAAGACTATGTCCAGCAGTGAACACCCTTTAGCTGGTGGTAATTAAATAGTTTTTAATTTTTGTATAGAACTTTCAATCCTACTAATATTATAAACGTGAAAGTTTGTATGTATGGATGGATGTTTGTTACTCTTTCACGCAAAAACTACTGGAGCGATTGTGATGAAACTTTGTCCGTGTATAGCTGCAGTCCTGGGATGGACAGCTGACATATGGGACCTTCTTTATCCCGATATTTCCACGGGAACGGGGACCACGCGGGTTAAGCCGCAGAGCACTGCTTTATTAATATATCTACTTATATTTCATTCTGCCTAGTAGTATATGCATGAATGCGTAACAAACCAATAAGCCCACCTTAATAAAAGTAATCGAAATTATTTACGTTAAGCTCTGAAAACAAAATTGAGAGTTAGTGTAATATTTTTAATCTATTTTGTAAGTGCAATTAAATTAAGGAGGTTAATAAGAATTTTTAAAAGCGGCCTCTGTGATATTTTCCTTTTTTAAATCTTTTCTGTATATGAACAATCTCTAATATTCTGTTTTTCACTACAAAGGAATCACACCTTTTTTGTAAGTGCAGTACAAGGAGGTTAAGTACCTTTACTGAAACCAGCCAATTTATTTCTTTGTGAATCAATTCTTTATGTAGACACTGCCTCATGTTATTTTTTAAATGTTTCTACATAAAGTCGCAACCCTTTAACGTTGAGGGATTACCTCAAATGTACTCAGCGGAAAATTTAGCCAGTGTAAGAAAAACCAATTACATTTCCACGTCGGCGCTCAGAACAACTGATTGTTAGACCAGCAGGGCTCTAATTGCGCTGGTTTATAAATCAGTAAGGGAGTTCGCGGTGGAATCAGAAGTAAATGAAATCAATTGTGGGTGTGTGAAATTGTCCATGTTGTGCCTTTGTTAAAGAGTATGGCGTCAACAGAAGCGTTTGTAGAATTGTGTTATTCTTTTCTTCCATTATAACCTTGTCTTATCTTATATAATTTTGTTCTTAGCAGTGTTTTGTTGTCCACTTGACCCTTTAACGGTTTGACAGATAATTATTGCTGAGGTGCTAATTTATAGATTTTGCAGTAGAGTTTTAGAGAAAACATACACATACATACATTCACGCCTGTTTCCCCGAAGGGGTAGGCAGAGGCATATTACACGCCAACACTTCGGCAATTATATAGTTGGTCCCACGTAATAGGTGGCGAGCCTATTGCCGCTTAACAAGCACTGTTATGTTCGCCAAAGCCTCGTCCGTTGATCAGCAGGTGCACCACTTGCAGGTAAGATTGACTTGGGCTCCTTATTTATTTTATTTATTTAATCTTTATTGCACACAAAAAAAAAGCGATACAAAAGGCGAACTTAATGCCGAAGGCATTCTCTACCAGTTAACCATAGGGTTAGCAGAGAGGGTTAAAGGCGGTGCTACAAATTAAAAAAAAGGAATATTAATAAACTTACATTAATCAACACACTAATAAAATACACTACATATACATAAATATACATAATACAGACAAGATGATAGTAGGGAGACTTAAACTTCCTTAGGTCTTGGTAGGATAGGGACACCTCGAAAACTTTTTTCTTTAGCGAAAACTTCACTGCAAAACCTATAATCATCGTCCTTGCATCCTGATCGTACCCTAGACTTATGCTAAGGACCCATTATCTACTCACTGGAATAATCAGAAATGGTTATTAACTGACTGCCTTCTGACCTCTGCATCCTAAAAGGAATCTTCATTCTATGGATATTGGGCTTCAGAATATTGCAAGCGCTGACTTTCTGATAACAACTGCCACAGATTTTCATCACAGCCGAGGCCAACAGCTTAATGTGTTTTCTGAGGCACGGCGCCACCAATAATTACACACATAACTATATGAAGTCATAGGTGTTAACTAGGGATTAAGCCCGAAGTCTGCTACGTTATAGACTACTCTGTTATTAGGCTCGCTATTGGGAAATAGTTACTCTACTTAAGAAAACTCCAATTTAATCTTATGTTTAAGTAAAGGGTTTTCCATTGGTTAGTGAACTTTATCTCTCTCACCTTTGCTTAGGAGAGGAGGTCGTCTGTCGTGAGATGGTTTGAGCTTATCTCAGTTCAATTGCATTTAATAATGATGTCTTTTATGTGGGACACTTGCGTATAATTGATTGCTTCATTTTTACTTGACACTACCTAACCCAGCGAACTTAGAAATTAAACTAACGACTACCAACAACGACTAACGGCTGAATTACTTAACAACTACAATATTCAGTGATAACCGGGAGAAACGTTTGCATTCACAGATATATAGATATACAAAAAATAACGCAAATAACACGATTTGTATTGACATCAAACGTGCCGACTTTTTACCACCTACTGTGACGTCACTGCCAATATTTAGTGACAAGAAATCTAAACTGATTCATCGAGACTGATACCACTGAATATAAATATTTCATACCTAAAATCGTACATGTTTCATTATCAAAAAAAAATACCACAGACGCGCGCGCACTGTAGGTAGCAGCAGCCAATCTCGACGATTGGGCGGGGTTCGGACATGCGATGTACGTGCTTCTGCATTGTCTATTGTATATTTAGGTCTGTGTTTACGAGCACTCTAAAGTGATTGAGTTGTCTTGCCGTCGTCTCAAGGCAGGCTCTGTTAATGTATAAAAATATATATTTAAAATACTAGTAACGCCATCTAGTTTAAAGTTAAAATACTTTGCCTATTGTATCTATAACTTTATGGTAATTAAAGAGAAAAAATAAAGTTAGTTGTCTATTACCGCCAAAACCGTGTTTTATTAGGTTATGGGCCCAGCACGCTTCCACTGCGGATCTTCTGCACTACTCCGATCTATAGAAATAGCGCCCTTATAGTGAAGTTTACAAGTGCTTCGGAATTAAGCCAAGCTTCACTAAATGATTCTGCAAGAAATTTCTCAATACAAAGATATTTACTATGTAAATTACTAAAGTAATTATAATTGACCAAACCAAAAAGGAATATTGGTCCCAAAGCACTGGGGTTCGATATAGGAACGAATGAATACTCAATGAAAGCTGTATCCTAAACATCATTGGAAAACCATTACGAGGGCCTGCAATTCCCAATTCAGTGATTCGGGTAAATTGTTGGCAATTTACGCGTAAGTTTATGCACTGCCGGTTTCTATACTGCCTGTGGAGTAGCAAAGATGAAACTCGTTAAATTTTATTGTTTAAATAATACTACAACTGAAAGAAAATGTTTTAACTTTGTGGATATAATTACGATTTTATATTTATTTATAAAGTATATTGTACATACATTATCTATTACCCCGAAAGGATAGGCTAAATGTCGCCAATAAATTTTTGGTTGTAAGTAATAACTAGCGAGCCTACAGCTGCTTACCACTTTTTACAGGGTGGTATTTTGTAATGCCACCTGAAGGAGAAGTACTCTTCATACTGTAGATAAAAAAAAAATTAATATTTTTTTCCTTTTTTTTTTTGTATTGACATCAAACGTGCCGACTTTTTACTACCTACTGTGAGGTCACTGCCAATATTTAGTGACGAGAAATCTAAGCTGATTCATCGACACTGATGCCACTGAATATAAATATTTAATATCTAAAATCGTACATGTTTCATTATTGAAAAAATACCACAGACGCGCGCGAAATGTAAGTAGCAGCGGCCAACCTTGACGATTGGTCGGGGTTCGGACATGCGAAGTACGTGCTTTTGCATTGTCTATTGTATATTAAGGTCTGTGTTTACGTGCCTTCCAAAGTGATTGAGTTGTCTTGCCGTCGTCTCCAGGCAGGCTCTGTTAATGTATAAAAATATATGTTTGAAATACTAGTAACGCCATCTAGTTTGAATTTAGAATACTTTGCCTATTGTATCTATAGCTCTATGGTAATTTAAAAAAAAGTTAGTTGTCTATTACCGCCAAACCGTAAATTATTAGGTTATGGGCCCAGCACGCTTCCACTGCGCATCTTCTGCACTACTCCGATCTATAGAAATAGCGCCCTAACAGTGAAGTTTACAAGTGCTTCGGAATTAAGCCATGCTTCACCAAAAGATTCTGAAAGAAATTTCTCAATACAAAGACATTTGATCTGTAAATTACTAAAGTTATTATAATTGACCAAACCAAAAAGGAATATTGGTCCCAAAGAACTGAGGTTCGATATAGGAACGAATGAATACTCAATGAAAGCTGTATCCTAAACATCATTGGAAAACCATTACGAGGGCCTGCAATTCCCAATTCTGTGATTCGGGTAAATTGTTGGCAATTTACGCGTAAGTTTATGCACTGACGGTTTCTATACTGCCTGTGGAGTAGCAAAGATGAAACTCGTTAAATTTTATTGTTTAAATAATACTGGAACTTTAAAAAAATGTTTTAACTTTGTGGATATAATTACGATTTTATATTTATTTATAAAGTATATTGTACATAATAGGTTGGGGAAAAAGTCTTTTCGTATTTTTGTATAAAAATTCAAGACATTTTTTTCAAAGTTTATTTACATTTATTTACAATATATATGTACCGTTTTGTTGAATAACTTTCTGCCATTTTGTGGGCAGAGACATTATCCCGTTACTGTAGAAACTTTGGGACTTCTGATCAAAAAAACGGGACAAATAGTTTTGGCAGTCCTCTCTTGAGGTCAACCTTACAGAACCTAAAGAATTCTGCAGAGACCGAAACAGGTAAAAATCTGAAGGCGCAAGGTCAGGGCTATATGGTGGATGCACTAGGACCTCCCAGTCGAACTCTCTTAATTTTTGCTGAGTGGCTAAAGATGTGTGTGGTCTAGCGTTATCGTGATGAAAGACCACACCCTTCCTGTTGATCAATTCCGGCCGTTTTCTCTCGACTGCTTCCTTTAATCTCATCAGTTGCTGGCAGTAAAGATCAGAATCGATGGTTTTGCCGGGCGGTAAAAGCTCATAACAAACAATGCCCTTCCAATCCCACCATACACACAGCATCACCTTATTTCGTGTTAGGCCAGGTTTGGCCACAGTCTGTGAAGCCTGGCCAACTTTCGACCACGACCTTTTTCGCACGTTCTTGTCGTACGTGATCCACTTTTCATCGCCAGTTATCAATCTCTTCAAAAACGGCTCGGTTTCATTACGTCTCAATAATGAGTACACGGTTCATTAAGTTTCTTTGAGTAAGCTCGTGTGGCACCCAAATATCGAGCTTTTTTGTATAACCAGCTTTCTTCAAATGATTCAAAACTGTTTAGTGGTCAATTCCCAGTTCTTCAGCTGCATCGTAACTACTAATATGCCGATCTTGCTCCACTCTTTCAAAAATGGCGTCCATTTTATTCTTAACAGGGCGACCAGAGCGAGGTGCATCTTTAACATCAAAATTTCCGGACTGAAAACGTTTGAACCAAATTTGTGCTACTCTTACTGACACTGCATCAGGTCCATAAACATCACAAATTTTTTTCACTGCTTGAGTTGCATTTTTGCCTTTTTTATAATAAAATTTTAAAATGTATCGAATTTCTTCATTAGATTCACTCATTTTTACGGAGAGAAAAACAAATGAAAAATAACGGGAAACAACTTTTTTTTATTTTTTTCTTTTCTTTATAATGGAACCTTTTTAATGTTACCAAAACCAGCCAGACACAAATAGTACAGTCAAAAAATTTTTATAATAAGTTTATACCTACGTTATGCGAAAAGACTTTTTCCCCGACCTAATACATTACCTATTACCCCGTAAGGATAGGCAGAGGTATATAATACGTTATCATTAAGCCAATAAATTTTTGATTATAAGCGAGCCTACTGCTGTTTACCACGATCTTTTATACAGGGTGGTATTCTGTAATACCACCTGAAGGAGAAGTACTCTTCATACTGTAGATAAAAAAAAAGAAAAAACCTCATTCCCAGATTTAAAAAAAATCTCTTGCTGCGTAATCGAACCGACTAAAATCTGTGAAAGTTGCACCCTGTACTTTTATTGCATTGATCGTTAGGGTCAATTATCAGGATGAAATCTTTCTAAAAAAACTTCATAAATTAAATGAAAGGAAAATAATAAAATGTTAAATTATTTATAAATTACTGCACTCTGTACTTTTATTGCATTGATCGTTAGGGTCACATATAAGGATGAAATCTTTCTAAAAAAACTTCATAAATTAAATGAAAGGAAAACAATGTAATGTTAAATTATTTATAAATTAATGCCAGCCTTATTACGTGATAAGGCTGGCAGTTAAATATGTAGGCCCATAGCCCAACCACATATCAGTCTTTCAATTCAATTAGCTTGTCTCTACGCCCCATATACATAAAAAATGGTTTATAATTAATCGCATCCTACAAGAACCACATGTAGGATGCCTTAACACTATTTAGTAACAAGTTTATAGTAAATTAAATAAATAAATATTTTCTGACAATTACACCAATTATTTAGTTCCAAGATAAGAATCGTTAAGAACTTGTGTTATGGATAAACTAAACAACAAATAAACATACTTAAACACTTTTTTTTTGTAAATACATACATATACATGTATATTAAACATAGGAAAACACCCAGACCAGAACAAATATTCATGTTCATGCACACAAAGATTTGTCTTGTGCGGGAATCGAACCCACGACCTCTGGAGTGAAGTGTAGGTATACTGACCTCCACGCCATATCGGTTGTCAAAAAATAAGTTTGTTACGCTCTTATACTTAAGCTGCTAGGACGATTTTGATGAAACTTGACATTGCTTGGAATACTTGGCATACTGCTTGCCTTTTTACCTGATAAACTGAAGACAAACCGCGTTAAAAGGCTAGCAGTAAAATAAATAGGCCGATAACCCAACCGTACATTAGTCTTTTAAGTGTTAGCATGTCTGTGCGCCGTATATCATCGGGAGGCTCTATTTAAATTCTTTAGGCTCCTGTACTATTTATTTCTTAAGAAATAAATGTTGGCTTCTTTAAGGCGGCTCGATGCTTTGGTGGTTGTTTAGTATTTGCGTTTTGAACTCAAAGCCTTACTTACTTTTTCAATTTTCTATCAGATTTTAAAAATACTTTCATTGACAGCAAGCTACACTCTTTGTTAGTAACATAGTCTATATTATTATGCGATGTAATTGTTATTCAAGTAACAAACCAATGGATAAATTTAAAAGAGCATAGCCTGTGAGTTTCTTGCCAGTTCTTCTTACAGAGCGGTGGCTCGGGACTGGCACTTAGATTCACTTACACTTAATTATGCATTGTTTTTAAATTATTGTAAATAATTTTAGAATTTTCTATTCTAGAATTTTCAATTTTTGAATTGATGACTAGGGATCTCTACTAAAATTACAATTATATAACTCAACATTTTTAAAAAAAATATTTAACAGAGCACAGCAAGCGTATGCCACGAGTAATTTAATTAAACAAAAAAAAGTTACTAGCATAGAGACAGTCAGACAAACCTTATAGGCATCCAATTTCCCATTCACTTAAAGGTATCTTTGAAGTAAGGTTCCAACTGGCATGGTGCTAGTATGGTTTTGTTAGCCTGTCAAAAACGACCATGGAAGTGAAACAGTATTGAAACAGTCTTCTGTCTAATTAACAAGGAATAACAACGTAATGGAAGAGCGATTTCTTATGAAACACTTAAGGTGTTATTACAAAACAAGACCTAAAGTTAGACCAGGTTTAAAACTAGTGCTGTCACTGTCTTCGTCTTATCAAATGAAAGTGACAGCACTACATTTAAACCTGGTTTAACTTTACAACTTGTTTTGAAATAAGCCCCTTAGGTTTTTATTTGAATATACATTTTTCATGCCTTGTCATGTTTGCTTATGTGTGTAACAAATATGACGGTCTGCACAAATGCAAATTATGCAATATTTTTCGGACAAATTCGTCAATTCACCAATTAACCTACAAACAATATTATAGTGTTCATTGGGTTAATGGTGTTTGAAAAAACTGTAATATTTATAATTACTATTTATGTAATATTTATATTTATATTAAACGCCACATTTTGCCAATTATAATGTTGGTGCCACATAGGTGGCGAGCCTATTGCCCAACTGAAATATTTGTATTGCCTTTAATTAAATAATAAGTAATTGAATGAAAAAAGTTTAAAACCTAAATTAAAAAAAATATTACGAAGTAATTTTAGCATAAAACAAAAAACAAATTAATTTAAATCCTACTTTCAATTCATGTGTCGTTATTTTAAGGAAAATTTCAAGGCTCAACTATTATTAATCTCCCTAAATCACTTTAGTTCCAAATTTAATTTACCCCAGACCCAATGGTTTTAGGGGAACAATAGATTGAACAAAGTAGTTTTGTCGGCAGGTGCGAAAAGACAATGGGCCGGGGTAATTTCCCGGCCGATGCGGTGTTGCTTGTCCTTCTCCCATCTCCCATCTCCCCACGATAGCTGAATAATATATGTAGCCCGGCCCAGAACATACGGTATTTTAGGGTTGGCAAAAACTATGATATAAAAAAATCAATTTCTCAATTACTTTAAAAATTAATATGCTAAACACAAGGAATAAGCATAAACTAGCTGTACCTGCCACTAGGCTCCAAAATATTAACAAATCTTTTAAAGGTCAATGTGTGCGAATCTATAATAAAATCCCAAGCAATATACAGCAATTAAGCCTAAATAAATTTAAATTAACAATAAAACGCAAGCTGTCTTTAAAGGGATACTATTCTATCAAAGACTATATTATGGCTGATAAAAATGCTTGGGATTTAACTGCCGTTTCATACAGGCTATTCTAATATGAATGACTTAAAACATGAATATTGTTAATGTTATATTATATTGCATTGTATAGCGTCACAGACAAATGAAGATTGTAACTAACCAATCGATAATATAAAAGAGCATAGCCTGTGAGTTTCTTGCTAGTTCTTCTTATAGAGCGGTGGCTCGGAACTGGCACTTAGATCCACTTACACTTAAATATTTTTTATTTTTTTAATTGTGTAGTTGCAAGTGAATCTAAGCTTCGTGATTTTACTATAATTATATTTTAATTGTTTTTTTTTATTTTTATATAATTTTTACGTTTTCAAGTACTATGTAATAGTTTATAAAATAAAAAGATTTTTATTTTGATTTTTTTATTTTGATTTTTCGATTTTGATATATTAGAGCACTTTTGAATGTCAAGAAACTTTCGAACTAACGTGCCCATTTAATACGGGCTGGTGTTTAAATGGAGAGGAATCGGACAAGAAACTTATCTTGGAACTAAATAGTTGTAAAACAATTACTTATTTATTTTACGAAAAATATAAACTTGAAAGTAGCTGTCTCATTTCTTGCTAAAATCGTTTCAAAAGTGATACATAGTCAAAATCATTTATTCAAGTTTTCTCAACAACAGACTAATAAAAGTTAACTTAAAAACTAATGTGCCCCTTTTACTGCAGGCAGGAGCTTGATAGTAAAAGAAAGGGCAAACAAATCGTAAAGATTAGAATTTTCTTTTGCCGTTTCATGATTAAGTTAACTATAATTTAATTGTAACCGTTACTGTCGGCAGGTGCCGACAGTAACGGGTAAAAAAAATTATAAATTTTTTATTAAGAAATAAATAAAAAATCAATAATTAGTAACAATTACAACTAGTGAAGTCCAATGTTAGACTTAGTAATAAACGACCCTAAAACTTAAAAAGCTAATTTTGTGTACATATAAATTAATGTTTTAGTAGTGGTATTTTCTGAATGGTAACTTTGTTTATGGAGACATCTTTAACTCAGGTCTTCATGGCCACAAATGAGTGTACAGTATTCGAAACAATAGCTTATAAAACCGACGATTTAAATCCATAAAATGTGTTTAATTTCCTAAAGACGTGTAATCGCCTAATTAGAAGAGAACAATAAGGTTTACCCAGTCAGATCACATAAACATTTTCAAACTTAATTAAATTTATGCACGCGCGACAACCCTAGAGTATTGTCCGGCAGCCATAACAGGAATTTCCACTTTCGTAAATTTTTAGTTTCTCAACGACGTAGTGTTTTTGAAATAAAGCCACGAAATTAATATTTTATAGCGTTCTGGCTTGTTATATGAAGTAAATCCATTCTGCGGTAAATAATTTTAACCTACTCGAACAAAAAAGATCGTTGTAGCGAAGATAGCTCACTGCCGAGACCCATAGACATTTAATTCAGAGGATATCGGGTTCCAACCCTGGTCAACCTATGACTTTATAAAGTTATGTGCGTTAAGATAGTTTGCTCTGTGCCTCGAAAAACACGTTAAGCCGTTCTCGGCTATCATAATGGTTGCTATTGCAGTCGTTGCTATTGCAGGAAGTCAGTGCCTTCTAATATTCTTACAACTGGTTAAATCATATAATGATGTTATGGGTTTAGGAGCCAAAACCTGGTTAGACCAGCAAACAGAATATGGGCTTCAGTCTGGAGCAACCGGGATAATGCTTGGATATGATGATGGAACAAAAAATCGTTCTCCATAAGAGTGTATGTTTCTATGTCACAACATTTTGGTGTAAGGAAAATTTAAAATGAATAACAAGTGAAATTTAAGGCTTGATACTGGTTTTGTACCCTTTAGTACCCTTCAACGGCCACTAACTATACTAATGAAGAAATCGCAGTAAGGAACCTTAGACTTGGCACGATTTTGTCTAGATTTCATTACTTTTTAGAGATAAGCAAGCAGCTTCATCGAGACTTGGCTAGTTTTTTTACAGAATGTTTTTGGTGGGATATACTTGTCTTGTCCGATAGGCTGATTCAACAACGCAGATCTCAAACAGCTGACACTGCTATCTTGACATTCAGACTGTAGGTATCTTGATTGATGCGAGCGCTAGAACTAAGTGCTAGTAACAATGTAAATACCATGTTTTTTTACTCAGATTTAGACTAATTCACTTAGAAAGTTTGTCAGTGTCAAGTAGTTTGATAAACCAAGATAATTGCGTTTGTGTTCGTCATCTAGCCACTGGCATAGTCAAATAAAGTCGACCACAGTCGAACCAAGTAAAACTCTTACCCGTAAAGTTGAGACATTACTAGACGTTATACGGAGTTTTACAATCATCACGGAAAATCACAATTCAGTGCTTTTCTACACTTGTTTACGTTTTCGAATAAGTTTTGACGACCGATATGGCGTGGAGGTCAGTATATCAGCCCTCCGCTCCTGAGGTCGTGGGTTCGATTCCAACACAGGACAAATCATTGTGTGCATGAACATGAAAATATGTTATAGTCTGGGTGTCTTTTTATATAAATTAAGTATGTATTTACAGAAAAAAAAGTATGTAAGCATGTTTATCCGTTATTTAGTATCCATAACACAAGTTCTTAATTAACTTATCTTGGGACTAAATAATTGGTGTACCTGTTGGGGTTATTTATTTATGTCTAAAGTTCCACTATATTTACACATAAAACCTCGTACTTACACTAGTTTTGTAAAATAAAACACAGCCGCAATGTTTTCTTTCCTTGTTAGCGCCAAAACTTCTAAATATTATGCTATTTATGAAAGCAAACAATTATTCTTAAAAATGTTCTCATAAAACTCTTTTTTAAACCGGCTAATCCTAAACAAATATAAATTGGCGTTCACGTCACACTCATTCAATTTTCTCTTGAACACGTCCGTCAAATTGAATCCTATATCATTTAACCTACAGCTTTATCAACAGCTTTTGGCATTTGTACAAGTTAATTACATGAAAATGGGCTTATGATAAATAAAAGAACATATCCATGATGTCCAAAAAATATATAGAAAGATCATTTCAATACTAATGCAAAGTTATTTAGTATCTATAACACAAGTTCTTAATGATACTTATCTTGGAACTAAATAATTGGTGTAAGTGTCAGAAAAAAAAATAAAGTCGAAAATTGTTTGTACACCTTGGACTTTACCACCTTGACGACCGATATGGCGGGGTATACGCACTCCGCTTTTAAGGTCGTGGGTTCGATTCCCACACAGGATATTTTTTTGTGTGGATGAACATAATTGTTTGTTCCGGTTTCCTTATGTGTATTAGGTATGTATTTAGATAAAAAAACGTATTTATAAATGTTTATCCTTTATGTAGTATTCTTATCACAAGTCTGAATGATACTTATCATGGAACTAACTAATAAGTGTAACTGTCAGAACATATTTATTTCATTATTTAATTGTTCGTACCAGTATACATATACAAGAAAACACAAAACGACGCGGTAAATTAGCGGACCCTATGTCCTAAGCGTGATTTTAGGGATACTATTCTCTAATTTAATATAATATCATACACTGAAGGCCAAGTTATATTATATTATATAAAACGGTATAAGCGGTTAAGAGAACTTGATTTTATAGAGCTAAATGTGTTCTTTATGGTTTCCTAAAACCCATATGATTTAACTTCTGATCTCGTGAGGAAATGCCAATAAGCAATTTCCAACAAAGTTTAATAAGTAGTAATAAAAAGCTTATTCGATAAAAAGTGGCAAAGTTTCAAGCAGTTTTCTAAATCAAGTACTGATTTCTTCTATCCTATCCTACTATAATATTATAAACGTGAAAGTTTGTATGTGTGGATGGATGTTTGTTACTCTTTCACGCAAAAACTACTGGAGCGTTTGTGATGAAACTTTCTACGTGTATAGCTGCAGTCCTGGACTAACATATAGAACACTCCTTATCCCGATATTTCCACGGGAACGGGGACTACGCGGGGCGCTGCTAGTTACTTATACCTGTGTTGTGTGTACCTCTTTTTTTTGTCTCTTCGTGATTACGAATCACTCCAATAAGCGTCGAGTAAACAATAAACGCGATAGAAATCTGAAAGCTTATGAAAAAATAAGAAGCAGCGTTATAACTTCTAGTGAAAAAAACTCTTAACTCTCTGAACGTTTGTCTATCCATATATTTAGGCAATTATCAATTTCGACACAAATCACGACCAGAGGGACGTTTATCGCCCGGGGCCTACGCCGCAATGGGATCCCTTTTCTGTTAAAAAACCCCTTAAAGGGCGGGAGCACAAAACGTGGACCACACCCGGAATTGACATTTGCCGAATTTATAGCTCGGAAAAAAGAAATGTTTCCTCAACTAAGCGGGAAACAAGCATTTCAAATGTGTATCAGCAGCTTTTATATTAAAAAGAACGATAATTCGTTTATATTTTCAGTTTGATGAATAATCCTACCGATATTATTAATGCGAAAATTGGTGAGTGTGAATGTTTGTTACTTCTCAGGCAAAAACTACTGGATCGATTGTGATGAAACTTGCTATGTGTATAGCTGCAGTCCTGGAACAACACATGCTATACTTTTTATCCCGGTGTTCCTACGGGAACGGGGGATAGAAACGTTAATGTTTAGATAATAATGCCTCTTGTTGCAGTTGGCAGGTTTTCGTTTGAAACTTCATATCCATCAAAATGTTGTGTTCAATACTCGTAGTTTACTTAGGGAAGCTTGTTTTTATATTTGCAATGTCATGTCCAGCTAAATTAAGTGTGCTATTCACCTTTTACATTTGAAAGACTCTCAAAGATATAGGGGAGGCCTAACCAGTGAACGAAGTCTTCTTCATTACGTGCTTTCAAAGAAAAATATAAAAAATATCTTATTAATAAACAAATGGACCATAACTAAGTAGTAGTGTAAATTCTTATATATAATATATTTAAATAACTATACATATTTTATTTTAAGGCAAACCAAATGTCACATTATGCGTGGCTATATTATAATATTAACTTGGTTTCAATTTTAATCAGTAATGTATATATGTATCTCATAATAAACACTATTTGTATCAGTGCCCTCCCTTCATATTGTAATATTTTTGTTTAGTTTACCATATGTTATTTTAATTCAGGTATCTACGGAAGACCAGCGTCGAGACATCACTTAGATGCTACGGCACATGCTGAGTAGATACATTTTCATAATCGTGTATAGATATAAGTCTCTTCAGTTTCATATTATTTTTTCTTTTAATTTTGTACATGATTACGAATAACAGTTTTCCTTTCTTTCTTTCTTTCTTTGATAATCTGCTGCAAGACATCGATAAATATTTTTTGTGTATAACACTAAAAAAAAAAGATCTTAGTAAGTGCTTGCTCACCCGCCCATTTGTTTAAATTGACCGCCAATGACCTGTTAATTACTAGTCCATTTAACGATGTCCCCTTAACGATAATTAGGATTGTTTCAGCTTCGATTAGGGTCGGTATGCAAATGACATTGTGCCAAGAAAGAGAAAATTGTTGCTCCTTAAGAAGTTTAGCTCAATTTTGGTCGGTAACCGTAAAGTTCTTCCCTAAAAGTTTGATAGCATTCTTTTAATAATGAGCAAAAAGGTCGTTTACCGTTTAACTTTTGGAAGTAAGAAAAAATGTTTCGCTGGTCTTAAATACTTTTGACACGTTGATTTAGATTCGTAATTAGACGAAGTTATGCAAAATGAATCTCATCATCATCATTGTAGCTGATTAACGTCAATCTACTGGGTACGAGGCTTCGCTTTCAATTCAATTATTTATTGCATGCTACATTGGGTAGTTACATAATGTAATGTAAGTGTACATAGAGATGTTAATTACAATGTAGCGCCCTGTAAGGGCATAGCAATTAATTGTTACAACTACATACCACCTATTTAATATTTTGACGACCGATATGGAATGGTGGCGAGTATACCCGCTCTCCGCTCCAAGGTCGTGGGTTCGATTCCCACACAGGACAAATATTTGTGTGCATGAACATGAATATTTGTTCTGGTCTGGGTGTTTCCCTATGTATATTAAGTATTTATTTACAAAAAAAATTGTATATATGTATGTTTATCCGTTATTTAGTATCCATAACACAAGTTCTTAATATAAATATAATATAAATCTTATTATAAATATTTATAAATTTATATATAATCATTGCACATTTATTACATATCTGTATATATTATATCTAACATCAAGATCTAGATTACAATATTTCTTAAATTGTTATTAAATACACCTATTATTATACACATAATATACATAATCGTAATATGAATTATATATGTCTTCAAAGAAATTATTTAATGCTGTAATAACTTTTTGTAAGTAAAAACTGTTTTTGTTTCAAACTTCGGTAAGATGAATTCACCCCGCGGACTGCGATTATCGGATGCAGGTTTCTGGTGTCTTGTTGATATCAATCACTTAAACAAAAATCATTTATGTCATAAACTATTACATAGTACATGAAAACGGCAAAAATAAAAATTAAAAAAAACATTATTACACTGAAATCACAAAGCTTAGATTCACTTACATTTCCGAGCCACCGCTCTTTAAGAAGACTGGCAAGAAACTCACAGGCTATGCCCTTTTATATTTATCCATTGGTTTGGTACTTGAAATACAATCTTCATTTGTATGTGAAGCTATATAATAAGCTATGCAATATAATATAACATTGAAGATGATTTTTATGGAATTATTAATAGGTTTTTCAAGTCGTCCAAGAGGGCATCTATCTTTGCTTAATGACTTCTATGTATTATAGTACTGAATGCGATGAATATGTTCAATGAAAAACAAAAATAAATTATACTTTACTTTATAATATTTTTTGAAGTCAAGATGTTTGTTTTGGAAAAACACCTATTAAAAATGTAAAAGCTGCTTTGAGAACCTAATAGTGTACTGAGTTTCGGCAATGCGTCAAATGCAAATAAAAGTATCGGTGTTATTACATACATACATAAAATCACGCCTGTTTCCCGCTGGGATAGGCATATAATACGCCCATATTACGCCAATAATTTCGTACGTCGTACGTAATGGCGAGCATATTGCCGTTTGTTGTTGTTCAGCAGGTGCACCAGTTGCTGTTATTGGTTTTTAAAGATCGATTGGTCTTTGACCTCTTGTATATCTATCTGGATCTAGACTATAAAGACTACGAGACTATAAATACATCTTTTAGACTATACAGACTTCTAGACTATAAGGACTTCTTGACTATAAATACTATTAGGACTATTAAGACTTCTAGACTAAAAATACATCTAGCCTATAAAGACTTTCAGCCCATAAAGACTTCTAGGCTATAAAGACTTCTAGACTATAAAGACTTTCAGCCCACAAAGACTTCTAAGCTATAAAGATTTCTAGACTACAAATACTTCTAGACTATAAAAAAAAACTTAAATAAATTATTTTGACTTTAACTTTGACATAAAAGGAGAAATAGGTTTACATTTTGACTATTATGTCAATTCTGTTTGCAGCAGTTGATGAGAGCAATATAGATAACCGTTTGTATTTGAAGTATTGGTGTTTACTTGCATGTAGTGTCGAATTTAATATACCTACAGATCTCCTCGAGTCCAATTCGATAACTTCAAAAATTAAACACAGCTCTCTCCATTGTGCGTTGGGTCTTCTGAGAACTATGGTCAAAGTCCACGTTTTACACATCATCAGTAAATGTAGAAAAAACATTAATTAGTACACATAGTCAGGTGTAAAGGAAGCCTACCATCATCTTTGGAGCCCATCTGCGAGTGGTGCACCTGCCAATCAACGGACGAGACTCGCCACGGAGACACTTCGAAACGCATACGATTTAATGCCATAATTTCAAAAGACATACATCATGTGGCATAAAGATCCAAAAGCATAACATCCTTTTTCATAACATATTACTGCGCATAACCATAATAATGCAGAATTGTTGAAAGGCATAATTATAACAGCTATAATCATATAAGTCTATATTTTTATACAGCATACTTTGAAACGCAACTTACTTCTCTTTTTGGGTTTATTTTTTCTTACCATTAAAAAGTATGTTCTTATAATAGTCACATACAATTTGCCCACCTGACTATTTTTATTGTGTTTTTTTATAAATAATAATAATTATAGTTCAGTATAATTATGACCAACAAGAATATGCCTTTCATTACCTATGCTTATCTTAGTTATGCCTTTTAATGATTCTGCGTTTCAAAATTCGGCGATATGATGTTATGCGTTATAACGTTATGCTTTATAGCGGTATGGCAAGTGACGATTATGATAATCAACATTTTGCATTTTCAGTTTATGGCCAAATACGTTATGCGTTTCAATAGGTAACCGGCTCGCCATCTATTACGTGGGACTAAAAATATAAGTGGCGAAGTGTGAGCATATAAAATGCCTCAGCCTAACGCTTCGGGAAAACAGGAGTCAATAAATAAATAAATAAATATTTTCTGACAATTACACCAATTATTTAGTTCCAAGATAAGTATCATTAAGAACTTGTATGGATACTAAACAACGGATAAACATACTTAAATACTTTTTTTTTTGTAAATATATACTTAAAATACATAGGAAAACACCCAGACCAGAACAAATATTCATGTTCATGCACACAAAGATTTGTCCTGTGTGGGATTCGAACCCACGACCTCTGGAGTGAAGTGTAGGTATACTGACCTCCACGCCATATCGGTCGTCAAGTCAATGTATGTATAGTATGTTTGTTAATTAGTATAGGCAATGATAAATACAAATATAAAATTTAACATAAAACAAGAACGTGTTTCGAAGAAAAACCTTTATAGAATTTACCTGTAATGATGGGTAATTATATTTAAATCTACGGCAATTAGTGATGATTGTTAGCGTAGTAAGGTAAGTAATTAAACAGTGTAATTAAAAGCTATCCCCAACAGGTGTCTCGACCGTCTTTGTTAATTAGTCTGTTAAATTGGCAAAGTCATAATTCCCTCATTCTAATTTTGTTTTATTGATATAAGTTAAGGCAGTTTGTTGTAGCTGAATAGTTGTTTGATTAAGAACTAAAGCCTACTTTGCATTGTCATACGATTTTTTTCAGGCTAATTAGCTGTTTCGTCTGAAAGGAGATGTTAAGTAAGCGTTTTATTATGAGCCCAATAATGTGTCGTATGTTACATAGGAATCATTGATGGACGCAAATTATCAAAATGAGAGACTATTACACGTGAACGCGATTCGGTTTTATCCATTTATATGTGATATCCATAAGAGAGGGTGGCGAAGACGATATCACACGTAATCTTTTTGTATGCATCGAGGAAAACTTCCGAAATGTGTGACGGGCTGAGCTATAACTGAGCTGAATTATTTCAACACTGATGCTGAAATGTCAATATAGTTTGCTTAGACAAAAGTACTTCAATGGATTTAGTTTTCACTTCACACACATACTTCCTTATTTCATATAATATATTACGATATGAATTATAAAAGACTCACAGATGTAAGTTGCATCGGTGACTGTCCTTACGGAGAGATATTTCTTGAATGCTATTCTGGCCTATGTTAGCCAAGACATATGACTCTTGATTAATGGAATTTTTATAATGAAAATTTTATTTTGACTAAATAGTTATTTTCTTTAAATCCCACAGGTTCTTGAGTTATTTTTTGGGACCTTTTTGAATGACAAATTACCTTTCGGTCCCCCTTTGGCCGGACGGCAGTGCGTAAATGCTTTTTGTTACCGACGTAAAAAAAAAAGTACTTCTGAGATGTTAGTAGGGTACACCTCACCACCACATATAAAATGTTCACAATAAATTTACATGTCTGGGAATCGAATTAAAGACTACATATGAAACGAATACGTAATTATAATATAATGTCATCATTGAATCAAATAAAGGCGACAACAATAGTTTTAAACTTGGTTTAACTTTAGACCTTGTTTTGTAATAAGTTCCCAAAATTACTTACGTAATTAGAATATAAATTATAAGTGTTTATGAGTTTGACGCATAGGCCCCCGCTAAATAACGTGGTGATGAATCAGTCGTAATACGTGTTTATTTATTTAAAGCACATTTCTCATGCCATCTACATCGCCAAATATTTATAACTGACATAGTTAACATATTAATAAATGTAATAAAATAATTATGCTTCATTACTAGATCCAATCTGGCTTAATTTATACTAGTGTTCTCCTGCCGCTTTGCCTATGTATAGTATTGTATTGTATGTGGTGTGACCAATAGTCTATAGCGAGGCACAGAAGTCAAGTTCCTTTTTGTTATAATTATTAATAACCCTTTAGGATACGACTAACCCCCCAATACGTTACATTCTGTTGGGGGGTTTTGCCCGTAATCACCACTCTGTGCAGGCGGGTTGGTGATCGCAGTTTAAGACAATACGCAGGATGACGCTGCTGCCCATCATCCTATAGTAAATCTCTTTGACGACTTCTATGACTCCCTATGAGCTTAAAGGGGTTGATACTATTCTAGGCAGGTACCATACGACACTGGCATTAAAAGTTTAAAATACCTAATTACAAATAAAGTTTTATATATGAATTTCCTAAGCTACACTGTTAAATGTGTCCTAGAATATTTATTTTCGTCTAAATCAGTTTATCCAACACACAGACTAGCAGGCTGAGTTAACATTCGTATTTATATTATTAGTATGGAGTAAAGATAAACATCAGCAAACATTTGGTCGATTATAGCCTGTGCAAATGTTATTTTAATTATTTATGTGTTAACAGTGAGCAAAGGAAACGGGACCTATTAATTTCGATATAATTATATAAATTATGTAATAAATTTGTGCCATCGGTACATTTCTGGGAATATGAAATTTTTTTTGCATATTTGTTTATGATAGGAAATAAAACTATGTAAAACATAAATTCAACATATTAGTCTTCATTATATCCTAGCATTATCCCGGTTGCCCTAGACTTAAGGGTCAGGGTCTGCTCACTGGTTCAACCAGATTTGATTGAATTTCTATTATTACGTGTAACGTCTGCCGTCTGGCCTCCGCATCCCAGAGGGAAACAACATTCTATGGTTAAGCCAGCTGTCAGTCTGTTAGAAGGCACTGACTTCCTAATAACTCCTTGCCTCCAATAGACGTTCATGACAACCAACGGCTTAACGTGCTTTCCGATAAAATCAGATAACTTTGGATTGTGATTATCACAGTTAAATATTTTAGGCGGACATAGCCTATCAAGTTCAGAAAGACTTGCTATGCTATTTTATTTGTTTAAAAAAAAAAAAGCTTATATTTATCTTCGATACACTGCGACAGTCTTAGAGAATATATTATTTTATTTTATTTGGAATAACAAACAGCTGTCACAACAAAATCTTACAAAACTAGTTATACATACGTAAAAGGGAATATTAATTATCGCGATGCCCACAACGTTATCTTCGAACTTATTAATTGTGATACACGGACAACATATCTCGAAAAATTGACAATCGAATCAATAGCGACGGCAAACAAGCCAATGCAATTGAGAATGGCCTCCCGACCGACGGACCTTTGCCTTGCTTAAGGTAAGAAGCCGGTGGGTGTAAAAGGCTTAAAATACACCAACTGGAAAAAAAAATATTCAGCTGTAGACTTCTTCTGGCTGAGATCCTCCGTAGAACTCAATATCTTGCCCGTGGTGTAGTAGAAGGTACTAAGGTCGCGTCTCGTATCCATGCAAGTATGTTAAAATGTGTTGTCTTTTTCTGCTTGCTGGTTAAACGACAAATTAATAGCGAATGTTTCACAATTTTTGAATAAGATATACAATTTTTCTTAAATTTGAATTTAGCGTACTTTCAAGGTTATATAATTATAGTAATGTAGCGATGCTGGGATTAATTGATCAAGGTGTAATACCATTCTCGACATTATGCTGGCCCTATTTGCACTTATAAAATAACCATCAGATAGCTAATCTTAACTAAATGCTGTTATTTTATAAGGAAAAATTACTGGAGAAAATAATACATTTTTAGGCTTTATGTCATGTTCGTTTATATATTATCAATCATTAAAAAAATATTTATGTCGTAAGTCAAAATTAAACATAAATATAAAAATCTATTGAAATATTATTACACTGAAATAAACATAACAATAATCATTTTTTAAGTCATTCATATCAGGCAGTTTTAATATTTGTACTTTCCCATTAATATTCGTACGTTCCATATGTGCAATTAAAATAGTTTATGTAAGTTTGGCTAAATAAACTAACGCGCCCATTCATTGCGAGCAAGAGCTTGAGTTGAATACAATGAGGCAAGAAACTCGTCATTGTTTAGTTCTCCAGTACATAAGGACACGATTCCATATTCAACACTGTTATTGGCTTAGGATTTGATTATGAGAGCATTTTTTACCATGTCCATTTTAATTGCTATTTACATTTACTTGATAGATGGTCCACACAAAACTTTAGATATTACGTCATTATAAATAATTATATAGGGGTGGATCCTATCAAGACCTAATAAGTCCAAGCCAACCTAACCTTTTTTTTAGATTTACGTTGGTATCAAAATGCATTTACGCACTGTCTACCGGCCAAAGGGGGACCGAGAGAAGTGTTTGGGACTTACCACCGGCAGACATGACCGCCAGCAGTAATACCCGCTAAAAATCTTCCGACGACGCCCGCCGCTTGTTGAGAACGAGGCGGGGCGCCAGTACATGGGTTGCAGCTCTGACACTCCGCCCGCGGCCTACGTCCCCCGGACCAAAACCGGGAGGAACTTCTCAGAGAGACGCAGTGGACGCGCCCCTTGTTGTGCGACCATAGCGTGTTTGGCTGACTTCTCGGAGGGTCCATAGTTAGACAGCAGGGGCCCCCTGCCCTCGCTGCCTAAGACCCTCCTAGCGCTGCTGACAGACCTGCAAGTGGTGCACCTGCCGATCAACGGACGAGGCTCTGACGAACATAACAGTGCCCGGTAAGCGGAAATAGGCTCGCCACCTATTACGTAGGACCAACTATATAATTGGCAAAGTGTGGGCGTATAATATGCCTCTGCCTACCCCTTCAGGGAAACAGGCGTGAATGTATGTTTTTATATTTATTTCTACTGTGAGGTATTAACTTTTACAGTGACGTAATCACGCAGGCTTAAAATGCAAATAAAAAAGTACTAGAATCTATCGGAGTCCCCGGTAGCTTACTGGTTACAGTAGTGTACCGGTAATCCAAGATTTCGGAGCACTACTTGCGGGTGATGTTCACTTAATTATTTATTGAAAAAAATAAAATAAATCTCTTATTCAGACATTGTGACACAGGCCGTTTGACAGCTATAAAGTCATCAGAATAAAAAAATAATAATATAAAGAATGACTTGGCACGGCTTGACAAGCACACACAGAGGTCTATAGAGTTGTAGAAAAGTTTACTTTTCGAACAAAGGTCTAATTTACCCTTAAGTATTAGGTCTAAGAGACCCTAAGTTACCTTCTACTACACCCAGTGCAAGACATGAGGTGGTAGAATCTAGAGGAACTTAAAAAATCAAAATCAAAATTCATTTATTCAAGTTGGGCTCAATAGAGCTCTTATGAATGTCATACTTATAAACTAACGCCTAAGCCAGAAGAAGTCCACTGCTAAATATATGTTTTTTTCAAGTTTGTGAATTTTGAGCTGTTTGCACCCACCGGATTTCTGCCTGGCCATCCTCTATTGCATTCGCCTTTTCACCGTCGCCATTGCTTCAGTCGTCAATTCTTCGAGATTTTATTTTTATTTTTTTATTCTTGTTTTTTTTTTCAGGACTTTTGTCTTACAAAGACATGTCAGTCCTATCGTACCTTGTTAACATTGATACAAAATCCAAAACTTACAATACTAATTATTCAAAGCTTGTTTACAGATCATATTTACACACTCCGAAATAGGCTTGGACAGCATTGCTTGGAATAGCCCAACATCGATTCTGCATAGTTTAAATTTTATAATCAACTCCCGTCTAGCATCCCTGTGTCGGACACACTCCGTCAACAAGTGTTGCAGGTCTTCCACCGCACCACATTTCTTCGAGATATTTGCTCTAAAACCGTCTCAGTGCAAGTTAATATATCGGCCTGTTTCATCTTTACACAGAACAATTCATATTTATGTAAATAATCATCAATGGGCTTTCCATACTTTAAACCAATCCTGATATGCTATGACCGTCTATCATTATCATAATCCAAATTTATTACATACATAATGTTACGCCTGTTTCCCCGAAGGGGTAGGCAGAAGCATACTAGACGCCCACACTTCGCCATTTATATTGTTGGTCCCACGTAATTAGTGGCGAGCCTGTTGCCGCTTTTATCTTCTTTTACTTTTATGTTCGCCAGAGCCTAATAAATACCTATGTTTAATTTATGTTTCACAAAAAATTATTTCCTATCATAAATGAATATGCTAATATCTCTTCATATTCCCAGAAATGTTCCAACGGAACAAATTTATTGCGTAATTTTTGTAATTCTAGCTAAATTAATAGATCCCGTTTCCTTTGCTCACTGTTAACACATAAATAATTAAAATAACATTTGCACAGGCTATAATCGACCAAATGTTTGCTGATGTTTATCTTTACTCCATACTAATAATATAAATACGAATGTTTACTAAGCCTGCTAGTCTGTATGTTCAGTGTGTTGTAAATATTTTTGGACACATCAACGAGTGTTTTAGCTGAGCCAGTGGACAATCATATTATATAAACCTTTACATGTAATTAGGTACATACATATTGTAATAATGTTTATCCCACATATAAAAATCTCACTCCTGGCTGGAAGAGATCTTTCTTAGTGATAAGCCCACCTTGGTACTTGTTTGATTTGTATATGTGTTTCTTTGTTTTGTTGAATGTGCAATAACGGATATAATATATATAGATATTTACATATATATACTTTTAATGCCAGTGCCGTAGTGTCATCCTGCGTATTGTCTTGAACTGCGATCATCAACCCGCCTAACCTAACTTAAATCTGTATGAGTGGTGATTACGGGAAATATCCCCAATAGAATGTAATCAGTTGGGGACGCTAATGTTCAGCCGTGGATTTCTTAAGGCTGATATGATGATGATGATGATATTGACATACTTGTAATAATATAGGCTTAAGTGTCTTTAAGATTGACAGGGACTTCTTGGCGGGAAAGTGAAGCGGCATGTGTGTAGTTTTGTTTTATTTTTAAAATTTGTGATTTTTCGATGTAATAACGGTGGATTATTAACCGTGCTTCTAAACATACATGAGTGTTGATAAATCAAACAAAACAGTGCAACATCACTTTCAAATTCTCTTAAGAAGTTCATATGAGACCCCTAGTACGCAGATTCAGTGTTGATATAGGATATTTTTTATCCTACAAATCATACTTTAAAAGTTGTGAAAATAGGAGTGGAAGCCTGTACTTGGAATCGATCATAAGGCGTTATTAATAATTTTAACAAATAGGTACTTGACTCGTGTGCCTCACTATAAACTGTTGGTTACACAGGCAAAGCGGCATTAGAACACTAGTATAGATTATGCCAGATTTGATAGAGTAATAAATCATAGTTATTTTATCACGTCCATTGATATTGTCGGTTATAAATATTGGACGTCGTAGATGATATGAGAAACGTGCTTTAAATAAACAGAGTACATTTTCGATTAACTGGCGGGAGGAAAAACTAACCTTGACGATTTTCTTGCCTGTTTTTATACGATCAAGCTCCCGCAGTAAATGGGCGCGCTGGGTTTTTAAGCTTAGGATAATTTAATTTAATTAATTCATAAGAGCTCTATTGAGCCAAACTTGAATAAATGATTTTGATTTTAAAGCGGCAATAAGCTTACCACTTACTACGTGAGACCATCAATATCATTGGCGAAATGTGGGCGACACGTCCTCTTTCTCTTCTTCAAGATTATAATGAAAAATATACTTCCATTAATTGATAGTCACATTTCTTAGCTGACTTAGGCCAGAATAGCGTTTACAAAATTTCTCATATAATAATATATTATGTGAAATAAGGAAGTGTGTGTGTGTTGTGAAGACTAAAGACATAAAATTACTTTTGTCTAAGCATGCTGTATTGAAATTTCAGCAATAGTGTTAAAATAATTCAGCTCAGTTGTAGCTCAGCCTGTCACACATTTTTTACCTCTGCATTTTCAACGAAGTTTTCTTAGATGCATGCAGAAAAGATGCTATGTGAAACCGGCCTAACTATAATAGCGTTAACTTATCCAGGGCAGCAGCGTCATCCTGCGTACTGGCTCGAACTGCAATCACCAACTCGCCGGCCCAGCGTGGTGATTATGTGCAAATACCTCCCATATAATGTAATCTATTGGTAAGGCAGTGGACTTTATAAAGCTGATATGTTGTTGAAGATACAGAAAAGGGATCGTTCACGAAGTTTATAAACGCAGAAGCTGAGATAGTGTATCCAACTATGAAGCTTATATTTTATCTCTCGACACTTTAGAGATTTATAAATATTTTGTTTTGTAAAATATATTGTGGCATTCTTGTCTAATCAGTTTGAATTCTATATTTCTGGGGTTTTGTAAGTTAAGACTAACATAGACCAAAAACGGAAATATTTTTAATATTTCTCAGGAACTTTTTAAAATCCGTGACATTGTATTTGTACGTCTTACATACGTACATACATACATTCACGCCTATTTTCCCGAAGGGGTAGGCAGAGGAATAATATACGCCCACTGTTATGTTAGCCAGAGTCTCGTCTGTTGATCAGCATGTGCACCACTTGCAGGTGAGGTTGGCTTGGGCTCCTAAGTAGGATCCTTTTACGCCTTCTTCTCTCCAAACAAGAATCCAACGGCAAGCAAGGTGTTGCTATTATATCTCTCCACAAAAGCATCTTTACTTTGTTTACCGAGTACAGAGTTCAAAAACTATGGCTCATCTAAGTGACTTCTTACCTTGACTCCATGGAGTTCTGAAGGATAGCATTTAAAGACAGACTAGACTTTTATTGATTGCTATAAATCAGCTGTGCAATATTACCTAAAAAACTACATACATACAGTCACGCCTGTTTTCCTGAAGGGGTAGGCAGTGGCATATTATACGCCCACACTTCGCCAGTTACATTTTCAGTCCCACGTAATAGGTGTCGAGCCTATTGCCGCTTACCGGAATCTGTTACGTTCGCCAGAGCCTCATCTGAAATAAAATATACTTTATTGTCTTCAAGATGAACATGATCATTTAGATTCGTCAAACATTTACACAAAATGGAAATTCCATTAATTTTTTTAACAACAATGAAAGAAATATGAGCGGTAACATAATAAAGGAGTAAAAGCAAATTGGTTTTTTGTCAGAATTTGTCAGTTTACCACTTGCAGGTGAGATTGGCTTGGGCTCCTTAGATGTTCGTAGGGGTGTTTACCTAAAAAATCCCCAAAGACTATAAGCAATATTATCATGCTGATGTGTATCTGGGGGACACTAAAACTACTTCTACGGTGGATGCAGTAAATGTAGAACCGGTTTTGTATAAATTTTATGTGTTTCAAATCTTACTGTAAAATATTTATATGCAAGCTCTTATGTTGCTTGTGTAAAATACTTTGACGTACTTCTTAATCATAGACTTGACTGGGACGTCGATATGAACTTCAGCGTCGTATTATTTTACACGTTTTTGGGAATGCATCCCCTCGCCATATCAATTGCACATACATACTTATACTAATACATCTTACACGAGGACATTATGACAAAAACAATTAAATCAAACACATTTAAGTTGATTGATTCATGATTCTAAAATTTTAACGCTTCAGAATTGTTTTACAAGTAAAATAATTTAAGAAACATCACTCGGCAAATTAATCTCCTCAAGCCCTTGTAATTTAGGTGTTTGTTGTGATACATTTTATCTTACTAAATTCGGGTAAAATAATGTTTTCCATTAATGTAACTTTGCTCGTTAGCGAATTTGATATTTTTCTCGGCAAGGAATGTCCCAAGGCGCTTCGGTTACGCGGAATTATTTTGAAAGTTAATTTGACGGTTGCTATATTGGCAAAGTTTTCCCTAATATAATATTTAGTTAAATCTAAGTTTGTTATTCTTTAAGTTTCTATTGGTAACTGATATAGTTTCAAAGTTGGTAATTGTTTGTTAAAGATATATAATTGTAGGTATTATTTCATTTCTGCGGGACTGTCCGAAAGGGTTACCGCGGCCTCTGGACGTAGCACGCACAAGAAGGAACATGGATGGTTTGTAGTCAGTAAAAGTCTGACGCACCCTCCCGCCCCACCCACAGCGGGAGAAGGTCATTAGATGATTTTCCACGTTATATGTGGCGAGCCTATTTCCGCTTACCGGGAACTGTAATGTTTGCCAGAGCCTCGTCTGTTGATCTGCAGGTGCACTTTTTGCAGGTGAGGTTGGCTTGAGCTTTTAAATCTTGATAGGATCCCTATACACATTATGTACAGTCTTTATTTCATATGTAATTTTGTTGTTATGTATTGTTTAAACCAATCTTTGTTTTAACTCGTTCTCATTCCATTTATTTGTTTCAAAGTTTACTCTAATAAGCATGCTAGAGTATTTATATGCATGCTGTGACACCTTCAAATGTTGTACATTTAGCTTGTTATAATGAATATTTACATGGACATAAGAAAAAAATAGCACTGCTACTGGTTGTCCGTAATAAATAAATTAATAAACTTTTTACTGCAAGTCGTCAACGTCTAACGCTTGAAGAAATAAATGGGTGGTTTATCTAGTCAGTAAATCCGATGGATATAGCGTTTCGTTTGCAGACTCGATTGGTAGCGATTTCCCTATTTCATAGTCGACTCTCGTTGTCGCCCGTTCACTGTAAATGAATTAAAAAGAGAAAAAAAATCCGTCTTACTAACGTAGGACTTTTACCTTTACAAATTACTCTCGTCAGTCTGTGCTAGCAATTCTGTTTTATAAAGATAGTACCTAATATTGGATTAAAGAAGTACCGTTTATTCAGAAAAAGATACAATACATTACTAAAACATTATACTGAAAATATGCGTTTAAATGGATCAATCAGTTCAGCAAGTCAAAAATATTTAATTTTAATCACTCATATCTCTTTAACTTAAAACATTTGTGGTACAAATATACCCGAATCTTACTTCAATGATGAATACTGAATATCATATATTTCGTAAGACACTGTCTGTATTTACAGAATCACTCAGTTCAAACGCATCTGGGTTTATTGATCCAATGAAAGTCTCATAGATACCTCGAAATACGTTGTAGTACTAGTGTATATATAAGTAAGGATTTTTAATTGGCTTAATTATACTACTATATTTTAGAATAGTTGTATTTATATAAATCTTACCAAAATAAAAAAATAAAAAAACGTATTATGATGTTTTCTAAAGTATTGTGACAATTTATTGATTTCTGATATCGATTAGGTAAGTATTTGCCGAGATTCAGCTTGTGACCATTTTACCCAATGTTTGAACTGACTGACCCACAAAGTGTGAATCGGACGAGCCAAAACCAGCAAAACAGAACACGTTTGTTGTATGGGAGCCCTCCTAAATATTAGTTTTATTCTGTTTTTTAGTACGTGTTGTTAAAGCGGCAAAAAAATGGTGATAGATGGACGGACGGACGGTGGAGTCTTAGTAATAAGGTTCAGTCTTTAACCCTTTGGGTAAGGAACCCTAAAAAGAATCACTGTCCAGACAGATGCACGTCCTCGGCCAATCCGCGCTGGGTCTGTGTAGTGGAGTAATAATCTGTATAAACTGAACCTCCCTAGGTTCGTGAGTGATCGTGATGATGATTCCAAATCTTTTAAACCCTTCACCTTTCTATGTTTTTCTTTTAAATAAGAAAGTAAAAGGTAACACAAAATAATAAATAACAAACAACAATTACGAAAGAAACATTTTATTTTAAGATTTCTTACAGTGCATTCACAGATATAAGTTTCTTTAGACCAAAAAACCACTAACATAAATGATTATCGCCAGCGTGAATTACAAGTAAAGTTTAACATAGTGCTTACATAATTCTCAACACACATTTTTGTTCAGTTTTTCCACATTTTCGGCTCACCTACATTTATACGCAATGATATAGTCAAATTTGTATGAAATATCTTACATACGAATGAACACTGATGTATGTACATAGCGCAAAGACATGCATAAGGCCAAGTATTCACAGAAGATGGTATAGTAGCTAAAGTATAGCTTCAACAGTTAGGTTTATGCTACTTATTTTTATGATACTAATCTGAAAGGTCGCATCGCGATTAGCCTATTATTTTCTTAACTATACAATAATCATTAGAAATTATTACTGACAATATATATTAGCTATATGGTTTTCTATATAGATAATAATGAGAAACCTTGCTGAGAAAATGCAGTTAAGAATGTGACTTTTTGTGTGCAGAGAGTCAGCGCAGACAAACTGAGTAGCGATAAGGAGAAATTTCTTGAACTGTTTATAAATAAAATTAGTGAAAAGAATTAGATTTCAGTAACTGATGCTTACGGTATCACTTTTCAACTGTTTTTCTCTACCACAAAGTATTTATTTGCAATTTACAAATTGATTCCATCGTTGCCACTCAATCGGTCTACGCTGGCAAAAACCTCGACCAAGCCAGACATATAGTCAGATTTTGATAGTGAATTGTGTTTTTAGCTGTTGAGCACGACGAGATGCGTAAAGCGAGGATATTGTTTTCAAAAATGAATTTTTAAGCATTGACATAGCACGCCCGGCATACTACACTTTATATATGATATTAAAGCTTTAATTAGCATGGTCTTTTGGTCTAGGCTGACTATAACACTCGCTGACTATCAGCTTATGACTACACGTATGGCTCGACCTCGATTTTAGTGTTCTGGCGCGTATATCTATCTCTGCCATCCCGGTGTTAGTTAACATGACGTTGATGCGTTTTATCAGTCAATGATCAAATTTTATGCAAAATTTTATACCTTAGATGCATAAATACTACATTTAATACTATGATATTGCGATAGAGCAGCATTTATAAATCTCTTTCAACTGTTTTAAATTTGCAAGTCAATTGTCGTGTTGTTTTATGTTAAATATTTATTATTCTTACGTTGACTTTCAATATGTGTACCACCTGTACGTATTTACATGTACTTTTACATTCCTTTTTGAGAAATAAGCATTAGAAGAATTTTAAGTTATTCGTTCTCCATAGTTGATAGCGATTCATAAATGTTATGCCTATTCAGAATGTTACAACATCCAGTTCCCTAAATCTTAAAAGAAAAGAATTATAATAATTAATTATCTATATATATTTAATACCTAGATAGTTTTTTTATTTTCTCTTTATATAATAGAAGGCCGTGGTTTTAGAAGAAAACCAATCTTATAATTCTACTGAATGTGTTTTATTTACAGTACTTTAAAAGCAAAAAATTACGAATTATTACAATTACTTAATAAATATTTTTATTTCATAATTATAGAGATAGTTCGCAATTTAATATTAGGCCTAATGTTACATGAAACACCTATTTTTCTTATTAATATGACACTGTTATAAGGTCGAGTTTGATTTATCTACAACTAGCGTTACAACATATTAGCTCTGCAATTAATTATAGAACTTATTGTACTAGGATTCATATAGCCAACAAAACTGAAAATCGAATGCGAAAAGTTAAGTTCGTAAAAAAATAGTTTTGACGACCTGGATTGATAATAATATATTAATTTTCTTAGTTTGCGCTTTGCAATCAATAAAAAAAATATTTGCAGCAGGCTTCCGTATTGCCAATACAAAAACAAATTGAATGCGAGGAGATAAATTTATTAACTAAAACCAGTTTTGAATGAATTTGAATTGATTCGTTTACGCGTTGTTGTGTTGCAGATTGTATATCCCATAATGATTTGTATAACGTACAACAAACGTATAACGAATTTACGTAAAAGACATGCTATATTACCTATAAACCTTAAGACTAAAGGAAACGTTGTCAACTTTATTCTTTTAAGAAATTCACTTTTAACACATCAAAATTCACTAGACATTAAAAGAATTAACTATATAGTATTTCACTAGTACACAGCATGGATTCATTGTGATTCGAATGGGTTTTTGTAGTAAAATAATTATGAGATTACACGTAACTTAACTATGGATAAATATAGTTAAGAGAACCGAATGGACTAAGCTTTATAGAGTATTTAAAAGAGGCAATGTGCCAGATTTTTTACCACATTTTACAACTTTGATGAATTTGAAACTATTTGTGCGCTTGCCTGTTTTAAGGAAACCACCGATTTTAAAAAAGAGACTTCTTGGCTATGATGTAATAAAATCTGTTAGTTTTGTCGGTCTTATAATTTTAGTTTTGATTACGTAAAATTAAATATAATGCTATGTGAAGACTCATCGATTCCACATTATGCAATTTTAACAATTTATTTAGAATCACAGGGTTAAGAGCCATATTAAAATTATTTTATAGAAATATTTTTCATATATAACAAGTTAGGTGAATTAAATAATAATTCTAATAATAATACATTAAATCAATAAACTTACTAAGTCGCTCGAGGTATTTTTGAAAATAAGTAATATTTGCGGTTTCCTTTTTATAAATAATTATACTTAACCCCTATTTACCTTTAACTTTAAAACCTTTACCTTTAAAACTTTTTAATTAACAACATTATTAAGATAATACAATTATAACTGTATTTTACATATGCAAGTTATCGTAAATCTATTAATAAATAGTTTTTGTTATAAAGGCAAGAAATGTATGTATAATATCTATTTAATGTACAATAATATCTAAATTGTTTAATTAAAATAAGTCTTACTCTATACAATAATTTCAACTAATTTAATTTTACTATGCTTGCTGTTTTTAAAAGGTTTTCTAAGAAAAATATATATAATTATTTAAAAAAAACAACAACGATAACCTTTAGTTAATTATAATTAAAAATCGTTAACAAGCTGTACTGGAAAATCAACTATTACAATGCTAATTGATTTGTAAAGAAACGGTATTTTTTTACAAAACGAAATATTTTACATTTGCGATATGTGCCTTAACATTTTAAAGCATAATAATATTGTAATTATGATTATAATCTATACAAAACACACACAATATCTTAATATAATTATAGCATATAACATTAATCACAACACTGCAAAAGTATACAGGTTGTCAGATGGAATGTTAAATAAGCATCTATAAATAATGTCATAAATATTGTATCCCTCGAAAATAATTTATTGATTCAGGCGTTACTTTGCGGAAATCCATTGTAAGCAAGTGATGGATTAAAAATATCTTTTTAAAAATTCCCGCGCTACTATAATTTCCCGAAAAATCGAGAAATTATTCAACACGACACGTGTTTCGCCCTTACACAGGGGCAGTGAGAGTTTCTCTCGTTTCAGCGTTGGTCGTGAAGACATTGTTGTTCTGAAGCTCCTATCTTACCTGAAGATGCCCTGTGTAAGGGCGAAACACGTGTCGTGTTGAATAGTTTCTCGATTTTTCGGGAAATTATAGTAGCGCGGGAATTGTTACAAAGATATTTATAATCCATCACTTGCTTCCCTCGAAAATGACTAGAAAACTCAAATTAATGACTAGTTTTATTTTACTGAAAGACTAGGTTCACTTCATAAGTAGAATGAAATAACTAAAAACTGAACTATAATTGTTAACAATACTATTTAATTTTGTACAAATGTTTTTGAAGACACATTTATTTTAATTAAGTCAACGTTTATTTTATTTTTTATTTTATAACTTTTCACTAGATTTTCCTTATTTTTGCTAAAACTATAATATACTTATCCACGTTCAAGTTAATGAGAAAATTCACATTTCATGACAGCATTAAATTATTTTTTTTAATTACGAAGCTACTACGTGATAATGTCGAAAGCCTCAGGGGAAGTAAAAATTAAGGTTCCTGAAGTAGATTGCCGTGTTTGTGGACATTTTGGATTAAACCTGAATGTATAATGAAAATGTTATAAAGTAGATTTAATATTAAAAACAGTTAATTAAGCAGCAAACTCACATAATTATATTAATGGGAAAATTATAATTTGCGTCGCATGTGCTATAATATGATTTAGTTTCCAAGGATTGCTGAGTTATACTAAATTTAAGTAACTTAGAAAATGTAAGAACAAATACTGCTAAATGGATAATTATTAAAAACAAATGCCGATTAATAAACCAATTCTGAAACTAAAAAATATTAAAAATAATTGTTGTGAACAATCTTATACGTGTTCATATTATTTAAAACGTTTATTTAACCGGTGTTTAGGGATCCTATCAAGAAATTAGGAGCCCAAGCCAACCTCACCAGCTAGTGTTTTGCCGACCAACTGACGAGGCTCTGGCAAAAGAAAGTTCGCGATAAGTAAGATCAAAATATAATTGGCAAAATGTGGGCGTGTATTATGCCTCTGCCTACCCCTTCGGGGAAACAGGCGTGATTGTATGTATGTTTTCTATCACCAACCAACAACATGATTCAGTAAACATAATATGAATATTCTATTTTAGCCATCATGCAAAATTTCTGCTTTGAAAGTCACTTAAATTTATGAGCGTCAGTTCACTAGGGCGGGAGCTTGTTACAAGAGGTATTAGGCCAGAAGCTCGGCTACGTTCCTCCGCTATTAAATTTGGACCTACCTAGTCGAAAATTTGTGATTTACCCTCAGAAACCAATATTAATAATAGCCTACTCGCAGTCCGAAATTGAAGTACCTACAGTCATAAATAACGCTGCTCTGTATCCAGAAACAATTGTATATTACATTTAATAAGCAAATATTTTTTTGGGCTGATTGGATAGCTCAAAAAAAATTAAAAAGAATCCATTAAATCTTACTCTTTCATATCATTGCGACCGCGTCAGGCTTGAAACGTCACTTTCAATATGTTTTTAGGTAATCTAAGATTCGTAAGTTGTACCTTAATTGTTTTTTTTATTAATATCTGAGCTTGCTGCATTAGCGCCTGTATTTTGGCTTTACGTAGAAATATTAATAAAAAACTCACAAAAAAGATAGCTCTGCTTTTCGGTACATTATTTGATCTCTGACCACTGGGGCTTAATTCTACAAAATTAAACAGTTTTGACGTAAACGCAGCAGTCAACTGTTTCATAGCCGGTGCCGTGTAATTGTTGTATTGTATGGAGCTATTAGAAATATTTTCTGTTAGTAAAACGCTCGTAGCTCCGTGGGACTAGGTGATCGGACTACTAATGTGCCGTGTTCACAGAGGTCATTCTTTCGATATGTGGCCATTTATGTAGCATTAGATATAGGGCGCTTCAACGATTCAGATGGTACGGCTTGCACTCTAGGCCCAGTGTAGCCGTTAAGCCTTATTAGGTGGCTAATACGTGCAGGACGGCACAAACATGCCACAGCCATATCGCACTGGGTCTGCGAGGTGGAGTAAAACCTAGGTCCCTTATAGGCTTGTAAAAGGAGATACGTGCCTATGCCTCGCCAACGCATTGAACAATAGTGGTAATTGTACCACTATCACTGTTATTATTGAATAAGCTGACATAATAATGGTTTGAACTCAAAATTAGAGTGCTACTGTCTTTTGGCAGTCCGCTGCAACAGAATTCGGTGTTACATTAATAAAAAATGGTTTTCGTTCCCGTATAATATATGCAACGACTTAAACACTTTTTAATTTAGTAGAATTAGTCTCCTAATATTATTTGCATTATTTTTTTACTTTAAATAACTAGATTTTTTTTATCTTATTTTAAATGGTTAGTTGTATCTGTACACACGAAAACACGATAACTATAGGTAGGTTATATAAAAATACTTAGAAACGGACTTAGAATGGTACAAAAATTATATTTGAGATTAGTTGGAAGAAGTGAAGCAAAGGCCATAGTAAATAGATGTAAAAAATACAATTAATGTAACCTTTAGTTTGGTCCGTATATCTTGGATTATTTTCACGTAATATATAATAATACTTTTCTAATGAAGTTTTATTATTTTAACCTTACTTTTTATTATATAATAATTTAAATACACTAACACTCTTGCAATATTATTATTTATTGCAGTAAGCACGATAACCTATTTTAGAAATAACGCTTTTTTGTGTGAGATACTTATATCTTATTACTGGTACATTTATCTAAGAAATAGTTGTCAAATATAAGACCAAATACCTTCTGAATCCGAATGATTGTACTTGGGAGTAAAAGTAAAAAACTTTACTTCTTCAAAAAACTTCTTTGCGTATCATCTGCATCAGGACTATCGCTATGTTCTATGTCAATGGTGATGGTTTCCGCACTAAGATCTTACAGTGAACCTGTGTACGTGAGCCTTTGGGCCGTCCTTCATTTTTTTATGCCATTAGTTGGCACTCAAGCAAGCAGCCTACCTGATGGGCAGTTGTCACTGCAGCCTATGAACACTCCAGGGACATCACTAGCGCGATTTTGACTCTGTAAAAAATACATCATGCAGCCCACTTCTTTACAGGCGCAAATCAGATCCCTCATTCTGCGTAATACTTCTTTAATAGAACTCGGTGATCCTAGGATCTCCTTAGAGACCATAATAAAGGAAAGTAACCCTAGGCCTGTGCACCGATTCTTTGAATGCCATACACGCTCTACACAGGAGTTGATCCGGTGATAATTCCAGCGATGGTCCTCGCCACCGTGCTTCTTCTATCCAGTCGCAAGAGTTGGACAGTTAACCGTTTAAAGACGGCATGGTCTTTGGATTGCCTGCAACCTGAAGTAGGGGACCACCAGCTCTGGGCTTGTTTTCATGTGATATTCTTTGGCCAATTTCAAGGTCTAGGCAGTGGAAACGAAGCCTCTTTTGCTAATTTGTTACCTAATGATCTCACTGTGTCCTATAATCCATTGTAGTGTTGTCGTATATCGGTATTGTACTGACACCTGTTGAGGGGTTGTACTGGTTAACATTAATTGCTTGCTTGCCTCCTGCAATTTCAAATGCGCGTCACAGATGAAGCCAAATAGGGACGATATTCGCTATCCCCTTGTACCACAAAGGCCTATATGCTAGGAGTGCTAGTGGTTGGAATTCCGACCAAACACTTGTCTGAAGCGTCTCTCGAAGACAGCGGCTGAGTGATGTGGAGCTGTACTCACATGAAACACTTCTATGAAGCCCCTCCCAAAGCACGTATGTCTAGCGGTAGATGTGCAATTCTTTATGACGGATGATGAGACTTACGACTCGACGATTTTTACCAAAAGTCTATGGAAGGCTAGGCAGTTAAATAACTATTAACGACCACTCAGAAATAGTCCTGAAAACATGAAACGCAATAAATATACACTATATAAATCTCTTTTAGTATTAATACTGTTTACGGGTTATTGGAAATTGACAAAATATGTTTCCATATTCATTCGTGCGTCCTTGAATCCAAGGAAATCGGAGTGTATAAGTCAGAAATATTTGGATGTACACAAAAGTTGGATTAGGGTTTAATCATAAAGCCATTTTATGCAACATCGCCTTGTTATAGAGAATAAAAAATACTTCTTGGCTTTAAACGTCTGAAAATAGAAAAGCTAACCTTAAATATCTGAATAATCTAACACATTTTAAAGTGGGTACCTCGCTGTCTTCAAAAGAGTCTCTTCCATCGCTACGCCCCTTTTTATACATTAGAAACTTTCAATTTTCTACTAGCTTTTAAGTCCATTTAAAAATATGTCTTGGGATATAAATTGTACGTTTTATTTTACATTCAGAAGGTTTTTGGTATACTACATACCTATATTAAGATTAATATGCTTAGTTATACAAACAGATATAACATTATTATAGCAAACAACATCACAGCAAAGTATAGTTTCACAGCACAGGTCTAAAAATAATAATACTAAAAATTGTTTTGCAAATTAAAATATCTACTGAATTGTCTTGATTGAGACATTGAATTAGCATTAAATGTTAATTAACAATTTTTGTATTTATCAACGGACTTGTATGATTTGTTTTATGTGTAAGATTTTCAGTAGTTTTAATAAAAACAAAACACATTTAACAATGTTGCACCGTATAATTAAATTAATATAATATTCAGACTAGATACACCGTTTATGGAAAAATCTAAAGGTAATTTTAAACCAAACATGTAGATATGATACATGAAAAACCCACATACTAATAATTTATTATGAAGAAATATTTCTAGCTGTATGTTACTAATATTTAAGTTTAAGCTAGATAGCAACAATTATGAGAGAAATTACTTTTGAAAGGGAAAACTTTGCTTTCGCTCGTTTGTGCGAAGCAAAACTGTCTCACCGGCTACTTCGGACAAGAAAGACGCCAAATATACAGAATAACTTTTGAAGAAGAACTTTCTAGATATGGATGGAAACTTTGTGAAGAACCCACTGAATTATTTTAAAATAAATAGAGGTCGGGAGCTGGTTCCAATATTAAAATTTTATTTTTGTTTTAAGTTTTAAACTTGAAAAATGTACAAATAATTTTCGAATTCTTTCAAATCTTTTAAATTCAGGTGGTTACATTATAATTAAGTACGCATTTAATGTTTTTGTATGAAAAAGTCTGTGCCCATTAGTGGGCTCCAAATAAGCTGAGATGATGTTATGTTTCGCCTATATTTATATACAAAATTGTTTATATTATTATAGCAGCAATCATTCAACTTACTGCAGATACATGTCAAATTTAAAATTAACATAAATCATTTATTATATCCAGTTTCCCAGGTAAAGAAAAATCTGCCTATCAACAGTGATTTGTGTGATCATTATAAAATGTTTGGTTGATTTTGTTTGGAAACTCGGACCTTAAGAAGATGGCACGCTAATTAGTAAATATTATAACATGATCTTATTTTATTAGTGGTTAAATTTTACCGAATTGTTTTCAACTTTTCAAGAAACTGTTTTAAGTTAAACGTTATGATATTCCAAAAGTAATTCTCTCCTAACTGCAATTATACGTACTTACTTAACTATAGCATTTCGCTTTACAGCTACGTAAGTCGTAATTATCCCAGATTCAACATTTGTATGTACATTATCTTATAATAACAGTGTAAAGCTTCACATAGTTCACTATAGATTAACTAAATATAGTTTCGTAAACATCAATGTTGATACTTTATGTACAAAGTTCTATATATATATATTAAAATTCACTTCTAAGAAGAAACATAGTTACTATATTTAGATACGTTTTTATTATACTTTTAAATATTGATGTAATAAATTATTTTATATTTACATTAGGACAATTGATGAAATTTATAAAAAAAGTCGAACGGAAAATGTGTCCTATACCTCTACCCCGCGGGATGTTACTTTAAAAGCTAGTCTGGTAGTGTTTGCGAATAGCAAGGCGTTTATTGCAATCTTAATTTCATTTAAACTCTCTATAATAAATACTTATCTGTTTTTAATTCCGCATTCTTTATTACACGACATCAACTAAGAGTTATTATAGCAAGGAAAATATGAATCCCTCAACTTTTATGAGTATTAAAACTTCGAAAAACATTTCAATGACAAACATTTTGATGAACAAAGTTTTTGAATGAACATTTCACAAAGCAATTTACATTTTTAACAATGTTTCATTTACATTTAGATTTACATTGATATCAAATTTAAGAATACTTTTTGTTACTGAGTTGGTTCGTCGTTTTCGCCGTCTGTCGCTGATTTTCCTTGGCCAATTCCAAAGTCTTTTAATGCGTCCTCTATGTGTTTTACCTGTCAAAGAATGTAACATTTTAAATCATATTCGCTATTATTAATCGAAAAAAGCAGTCGGCTCCACTAATATCTAGTTATTGACATCTTACTGAAATCATGTCAAAACAATTAAGTAAATAATAAATATATATTAATTTTCTATTACGCTTACGCGATCGGTAATAGTAATAAAACACATATTATTGTCTAGTCCAGTTAAGAACAAACTTTGAGTAAAGAAGGACATGCGGTAATCTATATTCTACAATAAACTAGAATAAAGATTAAAAAAAATATATATAATCTAGGCAGGTTTTATCAAGCCAAGTTCAGGAAACAGAACTGCCGCACCGTGTGTATACTTTATTTTATCTCCGTTATTTTATCTCCAGTCAAAATTACACATTGCTCTCATAATATTTTGTGATAGATCAGTGAGCATATTAATGAGCCGTTAGTAGGCTGAGATTGTGATGATGATAGAAAATAAATGAATACCTATAGAATGAGGACTCAATTATAGTGACTCGACACTAGACGACCGAGTTTTAATCATTATCGTCCAACTGCACTGCTCTCAGTTTACCTGAAAGCAGCGCAGACTTCCTTTTATTCTCCTCATCATCGACTCATCCACCCCTTTTCTCTCACGCACACATTATTCTTGCACTCAATACATCTTAACATTCGGTGGTCCCCTCCTCACCCGGTAACTTTCGTAACAATAATTAACTCTTTACTTCTCATGATCGTCTCTTATGTCCTGCCTTGCTACGTGCTCTTAACATAACAAACGCCGTCCTTTATTTTTTTTAGATACAAGTGCTTATTTTTATTCCACATCTAATATATCCATTTCATGTTTCTTCTAAACACTTCACACACATATCTGTAAGTTGTCATCTCCGCATGCAGTCTTTTTTACCCGCCTCCCAAGACGCCCGAGGACAAAAACCAACTAAACACCCTTGCCAAAATAATAAAAGCAATTGAGCAAGACATCCTAAACATTGAACTTAAATGTACAAAGAAGACAAATCTACCTGCAAAATTTGTATCCTTTTTCTTGAGAGCCTTTTTGTGAATATTATGGCGCGCGGCATAAATTGGCACAATCGTTCGCTGAATTGAATTCGAGTAGCTGTACGTGTCAGCCTGCCGTCTGAATTGTATTGGACAACCATATTATTATGGTTATGAATTTGTAGATATGTTAATATGCCTTTATAGCTTTTATGTACATTCCAGAATGATAGACAAGTCTCTTTATGTCAGTGTTAGATTTGCCGCTACTAATAACAAATTGATTGCTTAACATTTTCTAAAACCGTTTCAATAACTTATTAGCCTTTTCGAATACAAAAGAATGCAAATTTTCACGTCTATTAGATATATCGTGTACCAGAATTCAATTTATCTTTTAATTTATACATACACACCATACATACATACATTCACGCCTGTTCCCCCGAAGAGGTAGGCAGAGGCATATAATACGCTCACACTTCGCCCAGGTCCCATGTAATAGGTGGCGAGTCTATTGCCGCATACCGGGCACTGTTATGTTCGCCAGAGATAAGATACTTATAAACGGTTAATAATAAGCCGTTTATTGGCTACGACTACGACATATAATATTCATATGTACAACATAAAATCTTGTGTGAATTGAGATATAAATACGATTTTGATATTTTGTTTTGATTTCAGCGTAAACTGAGAGCTGAGAGAGCTGTAAAACTTATCGCTAGGTACTGTACGCGAGAATGGGGCGAAATGAGGTGCAGTTATGAATTAATTCCTCGTGGAACTTTTACAATTCCTTGTCACGGCTACTTTTCCCCTGGGGTAAGGGGTAAAGGGTCGGGGGTAACCTCACTCGGCGTCAGTGACAGTAACTAACCAGCGGTCGCGAGCCACACGGGCGTGAATTTTATTTTTACAAAAAGAACTCGAACTTCTATTTATACATTTCAGATGGAAGAGCCCTCTCTCTTTATTAAGGTATCTCGCCTTTCATCGGAGTTCAGCATTATTTTTAATTTATTCAATGTTAACATAATTAGATGTTTATTTAAGCTCAGTAAATCCTTAAATACCTACTCACGTCAAAAAAATAATATAATTGGAATAAAATCCGAAAAAATCACAGTTATTATTTAGCTCCAAGATACTTGCGTTATGGATACTAAGAACGGATAAACATACATGGATGGTTCCCTATTTGTACTGAACAAATAAGTTCCTCCTGCACAATTTTCAATTTATTTGGGGTCGGCACAGAATGTCTTTTCCATCCAATGACGTTGGTCATCAGCTCATTCACCCGCTTCTCGATCATAATCATTCGTTCTCTTCTCCTTCAATCGCAAAACTTTCAGTATTCTTTAATGTAAGTATTTTGGAATAAAACTACGCATTTGTATCTTCTTGCTCACAAAAGACCCTCTTTGTTGATAAACAATGTAATAATTAAACTAAAGCACGTTTTGCTCTTAATAACGTTGCATAAATTCAGAATTGATGAAACTCACTAAATTACCAAAGGCAACACCCTACCTTCTTATCTCAGTAAACATTAAGGGCCTTTGTCAACGTATTTCATTACTGCTCAACACAAAACGGTATCAAAGAACAACAATTACCTGTTGTTGAAGCAGGCGAGGTGTTTAATTAACTGTAAAATCTTAATTATAAAGCGTTTTGGCTCACCTGGGGCGCGGCGGGATCGGTGTCGGGATGGATGTACTTTCGGAGGAAATGGCAGGTTCCCGGAATGTCCTTCGGGAAAGAGTTGGGGAGGCACGAGCGGTCCCTCGGCTCCATTTCGAATCCAGGGAATTTGGTTAGCCACCTGCGAATGTACTTCGTTATTTCTATGTGTTCTATGAAAAGAGCATCGATCCTTGCTGGATAGTCGCCTCGGATACCTAATGAACCAAAGGCGAACGCGTATAGGCAACAACAAAAATATTCGTTGCTGAATAGTCTTTAGTCCGCATATAATAATTCATGTTGCATAAGTGTGTGTTTCTACCCGCGAACCAAATGGTGTTTGTACACACACACACCATTTGGTGTACGAACGATTGAACGCTAAATCCGAGTTCACTTTTTTAACTTATGCCCAAACGTTATGTGTTCAATGTAGCTTTGCACTATGTTTTTTACCACAACCACAGAATAGAAATGCCCAAGAGACACGACCATTGATATAATTGTATTGCAATAAAGATGTGCTCTAATAATTCCGTTTACTCGACTCGGGATTGACGGTTCCCTTGTATGATATCTCCTTACAGCTTGTGAGAAGGGTCATCTTATATGATATATGGTAATTTAATAATTTTAATTTTTAATTAAGACTGCTTATATACGATTTCTTGGAAATTGTTTTGATGGCTGCATAGCTTAACTGATACCAATTATGGTATACCACTTTACAGTAACAAAATTGTGGTTTGCAGCACATTTAAAATAATTCAGTCTTCTAATATTAATGTTATTTTTACTTAAATCCTTTTATCCAGCTTGAGTATATCACGCTCACTTATATGTTTCCGCGGTGGTAGCGTCATGCGTCGGATCGTTGCGCTCCCTAAAATATGGTTGAGCGTAACGCGTTTGCTCATGTCTACTATGTTTATCCGTAATTATGTTAATATTGGTAAAAAAAGAGTTCTGTCTCCCTTTTTTTTTCAAATCTTGTGACTGCAGAACACAATTGTTTTAATATTATGTATTTTAATTGTAACTGGCGGGAGAAAAAACCAACCTTGACGATTTTCTTGCCCGTTCTTTTACGATCAAGCTCCCGCCCGCAGTGAATGGGCGCGTTAGTTTATAAGTATGACATTCATAAGAGCTCTATTGAGCCAAACTTGAATAAATGAATTTTTAATTTTAATTTTTTTAATAAAAAAGATATACATCTTACATACGTTGTACCGTAGTTTATTTTATGTTTGAACATAAGATCTTCTATAATAGCTGTTACTGTAAGGAGGCGGACGAGTACACAGTCCTTGCCATATAAATATGAAAAAAAAAAAATCACACCTTAGACCTCACATTAGAATGTACACAATATTTGATTACGACACGATTTTTAAACTTAATTACTTAGCTAAAAGCGCCGCCCTTTTATTTCAAACAAATAGGACTCGTGCGATTTTGGCAGGCAGGCAATATTATTAAACGCTTGTCGCTTCGTAACTTATTAGCTAGTTTTGTTTTCGTTTTAGTTGTAAAATTTTGTGCCTTTTTAAACTATGATATTCCTTAATGTTTAAGTTTTTATTGCATAAATATATTTCTAGTTTCTTTATATCTTGCGCATACAGGTTAAGTATCGGATTTTTGTCCAAATTTGAATAGCACTGACTAATAGCATATCACTTGTGGCTTGAGGTGCTCGTTGCTTGAAAGGTAAAACCTTCAAAGTACCTACACCAGGATGAGACACAAAATGTAGCCTATAAAATTTACCTGCCACGCTACGTAGCGAGTAACGCTTATCAAGCAGACGTTTTAGCATGGATGCTCTTTATGCATGCCCATAATATTATGCTCGGGTAGACAGCAATTGCCGACGCCTCACGCGCTTCGTCTCCATAAATTAGGCCTTAAATTACTATCAATCTTTCCAGTGATACGATCGGGTCCAAGTTACTAGCTTATACTAGTCTTCGTTGGTACGTTATGCGTTACTTGATTTATCTTATTTCTTAATTTTTTTTGTTTGAATAAAATTAATAATAATAATAATGAATAATACTACTGAATTAAATTTCAATAAGCTCTGTTTCTTGATTCATTTTATTATTTACTTTTTTTTAATAAATGTATATACATTATTATGTAAGCAACTGTTCTTCTTTTTTATTTTCCAATCCTTATCAGCCATAAACATCATACATTAGTATAGCACACTGATAAAGTCATTAAATTCGTTGCTAAATAACAAAAGTTAAGTCCGTCCCTTTTTTTTTAATTATCATCTTCGATTCTAAATGATTACTTTAACCTATAAAAGAACAGGAGAATTAAAACACATACAGTCTGTTATTTCCTGTCTCGCTGCAGTCATCCGCCTCACAGATTCTAAGGCAATTTTGCTTTAACTAATGATAACACATAACTTTCTCTCAAACACACTGATTAAAGAATTTACATATTTAATAAAAAATATACTTTAAACGATTAAATTAAAAATTCAATTTAGTCGAACCCAATAACAACTAATTCCAACTCTGCGTACAACAAAAGGTCCCCGGGTTTTAAATGAAGGTATTATGCGTGGGTCTCCAGGGGCCCCGGCGCGTTATATTCCTAACGCGGAACAATCTTTATTGAGATTCAGTGAGCTGTGACGACATTGATTCTGTCACTGTCCATTGTTATATTTTTGATAAGCATTTATTCCCGAATTCAAATAGTACTTATGTTATGAGGGTTCTCGAACTTTCTAGTGTTGGAGTAGAAGCTAATGTTTACCAACACCTTTTTTTTGATATTGAAGTTGCTATTAGTAATAATAACTAATATTCGTGACTTACAGATCTCAATAATATAGAAATGGTTTAACGTGTAATTTGATTAAATATTTTAAGGGACGCTTGAACGACAGTTCTAAATTTGATTTAATATTTTATTGCGTTTCAGTCATTTGTTTTGTGTTCAATTGGTAAAGTTGAGTGGTACAGTGGCAGTGAGCAGGGCATATCGCATGAAGAACTGATAGCCTTTGGGGCAGAAAAGCTGTAGATCGGAGGCCCTTGCAAGATGAACGGAAGACCTGATAAGAGTTACAGGATCACATTGCATCCAAGCTGCCTGCAATCGGTCATATTGGAAGCTAATGGGGGAGGCCTATTCAGCTGCGCCCAGGGGTCTTAGGCGGCGACGGCAGGGGGCCCCTTCCGTCTAGCCATATAGTCCCTCCCAGAAGTCGGCCAGTTACGCCATGGCTGCACAAGGAGGTAGGGGGGGCGCGACATATTGCGCCTTTCTGAGGAGGTCCTCCCGGTTGTGATCCGGGGACGTTAATGATGACGAGTGGGACAGAATAGATTTAGCTCTAATCTGGATTACTGGACTATTGTTCAAGACACCCTAAATCTTTTATATATCACCCTTACCCTTCATAAATGTGGAAAAGCTAATGTGTTAAATGGTTACTGAACTGACTAAAAATATAATGAGCTGTTTTATATGTTAGCTTATTTTCTTTACAACTTATTCTTTTCGGGTTATAGCTAACCCATGTCATGGCTTAGCGATTCCGAAAAAGTTGTCAGAAAGTGTTGTTTTGACATCGTTATTCTTAAGTTGTCAAATATTCTTAACCAAAGGCACTTTTAGTTGAGAGTATTTGTTATATTAGGTCGGGGAAAAAGTCTTTTCGCATAACGTAGGTATAAACTTATTATAAAATTTTTTTGACTGTACTATTTGTGTCTGGCTGGTTTTGGTAACAATAAAAAGGTTCCATTATAAAGAAAAGAAAAAAATAAAAAAAAGTTGTTTCCCGCTATTTTTCATTTGTTTTTCTCTCCGTAAAAATGAGTGAATCTAATGAAGAAATTCGATACATTTTAAAATTTTATAATAAAAAAGGCAAAAATGCAACTCAAGCAGTGAAAAAAATTTGTGATGTTTATGGACCTGATGCAGTGTCAGTAAGAGTAGCACAAATTTGGTTCAAACGTTTTCAGTCCGGAAATTTTGATGTTAAAGATGCACCTCGCTCTGGTCGCCCTGTTACGAATTAAATGGACGCCATTTTTGAAAGAGTGGAGCAAGATCGGCATATTAGTAGTTACGATGTAGCTGAAGAACTGGGAATTGACCACAAAACAGTTTTGACCCATTTGAAGAAAGCTGGTTATACAAAAAAGCTCGATATTTGGGTGCCACACGAGCTCACTCAAAGAAACTTAATGAACCGTGTACTCATTTGCGATTCATTATTGAGACGTAATGAAACCGAGCCGTTTTTGAAGAGATTGATAACTGGCGATGAAAAGTGGATCACGTACGACAAGAACGTGCGAAAAAGGTCGTGGTCGAAAGTTGGCCAGGCTTCACAGACTGTGGCCAAACCTGGCCTAACACGAAATAAGGTGATGCTGTGTGTATGGTGGGATTGGAAGGGCATTGTTTATTATGAGCTTTTACCGCCCGGCAAAACCATCGATTCTGATCTTTACTGCCGGCAACTGATGAGATTAAAGGAAGCAGTCGAGAGAAAACGGCCGGAATTGATCAACAGGAAGGGTGTGGTCTTTCATCACGATAACGCTAGACCACACACATCTTTAGCCACTCAGCAAAAATTAAGAGAGTTCGACTGGGAGGTCCTAGTGCATCCACCATATAGCCCTGACCTTGCGCCTTCAGATTTTCACCTGTTTCGATCTCTGCAGAATTCTTTAGGTTCTGTAAGGTTGACCTCAAGAGAGGACTGCCAAAACTATTTGTCCCGTTTTTTTGATCAGAAGTCCCAAAGTTTCTACAGTAACGGGATAATGTCGCTGCCCACAAAATGGCAGAAAGTTATTCAACAAAACGGTACATATATATTGTAAATAAATGTAAATAAACTTTGAAAAAAATGTCTTGACTTTTCATACAAAAATACGAAAAGACTTTTTCCCCAACCTATTATATATATAAATATATAAAGTTGAAGTGAGTCGTTTCGCGAATTATCAAGGTTGCGGGGAAAATGCCGCAATATTATTTTTACCCTTTAATTGATTACAATAAAGTTCCGAGCGAGGAACAATAAAAAGTGATTTAATAAATAAAGCATTATTTCTTAAGCCCCAGTAGCTCAGTAGTAAGAGCAATGAATCGGTTATATAAAATATTTAATAGAATCCCAATTGATATAAGAAACAAACTCAAAGACTCTCAATTTAATAGAAAAATTAAAAGTTTTTTAATATCAAAATGTTATTACTCATTGCAAGAGTTTTTCAATGAACAACCTGAACAATATTGATTTTCATATGGAACTTGTCTTGACTTACTTTGTTACGATTTTTATTTATTTTTTTATTTACTTCGGTGTTGACATAATTTTTAAAACTTCTTAACATATGATTAACGTAATAACTAATTGACATCTTTTGTGTTCGGCCGACTTATAAAATTTAATGTTGACAATTATATAAATTTATGCTATTATGTGTATTTGCCATTATTGTAGTGCCCTTTCAGGGTTCATGTGTCGGATAATTTTATGTAAACATCTTTATAACCGCATGAAACAATGAATAAATGAATTATGAATTATCCAAAGGTCGTATGTTCGATTCCTGATCCGGGAACCACAGACGAGTTATGTTCTTATAGAAAACATTTCGTCCCATAACTTTATATAGCATTATAAACGCAATAAAAAAGAAATTGAAGCAAAGTAGCAGAACTTACTCATAAGTAGTGGGGCTGACGTTAATCATCAATGGCTCAGAGCCGGACTCAAACTTGTTGGCCAGGGTGACGTTGTGGCCGAAGAGGCAGTACTTCAGCATGGTCTTCCCAACTACTCCAGCCAACACGGTTCCGGTGTGGAGTCCTATCCGCATCTGTGTGAAAAAAGATTGTGTTATACACAAGTCTGTGTGGTATTTAATATCAAGCGCTTTTGTCTTTGGGATGGCACGTCAAATCGTTGGTCCTAGTTATCGTTACATGTGATAGTCGTTGTGCCATGTTAGGGGCCTGATATGGGCGGCTAGATAATATTTAACAGCAGGACGCCACACACCTGCCACTAGCAGACCGCACTGGGTTTGGTGGAGGATGACCCAGCCCCAAAGGGTATTAGGCCATACTCAATCACGCTTTAGTTTGTACTAGCGACCCGCCCCAGCTTCGCACGGGTGGTATGCTAATATGAATAGTTACGTATATTACATTATTACAGAATGTCTCTATATAGGACGCGAGTACCTACCACAGCCGTTATTAGTGAGACGTTAATGGGTTAGCAAAAAGAGAGTCTAGCATCAAGCCAGACGGCCCGGAACCCATTTTCCACTACCTATAAACTGGCTGAAAGGTTGACTCAATGAACATATTTCTTACTTGCACAATTTTCTCCTGGGCACACCAGTATGACTGCAGGCAAGCTAGATTCGCACTACCGCGTATCGAACTACGCTTCTCCAGAATTCTAATGCATCTCAAAAAACCGCATATACGCCTGGTAAGAAGCGCTATAACAGCTCATGGTAACAAACAGTCATCTGTGCAATGCATGGGGACTGGTGACACAGCCGTGTACAGGGTGGTGGGAGAGTGGCAGCTTACAGCAGGGTGCTGGCTGACTGCCAGGCGAAGTTTCTGAAGAAACCAGGCAGCTTACCGGCCTTCAGCGACGTAAAGAAGCTGCGGCATTCCTAGAGAAGGTGGGATGGCTGGAGTAATCCAGCCTTTACCCTCCAACGCAAAGTAGATATGGAGCGCTTCCGTGCTTCGGAAGGCACGTTAAGCCGTTGGTCCCGGTTATCACTAAATGTGGTAGTCGTTAAGCCATGTTGGAGGCCTAATGGGCGGCTTGAAAAATTCTAACATCAGGACGCCATACTCCTGCCTCCGCCAATTCGCACTGGGTCAGCGTGGTGGAGTATGACCCAATACCCTCACACCATGATATGTGAGAGGAGGCTCGTGCTCAGTAGTGGGACGTAAATGGGCTGAGATAATGATGATGATGATGACCTATTAACGTACTATGAACGCCTTTCAACGCCATACTAATGAGGTTGATACTGTCCATGAAAACTTTTACTGAAACTAGTTTATTCTAATCACAACTCAGAATTGAAAATTGAACAAACAAAAAATAACAAATACAGACAGTTATTATTTATTTCATCGCTAGGTACAATTCAGCAGTCGTAAAATTTCCACAAAATAATATTTATTTATTCCTTCGTAACCCTCTAATAATGAATATGAAATATTGGACAGGTAAAAAGAAAAAAAGAGAGGCAGTAATGGCGGACGCGGCCTTCCTCAATTTCCATCGTAATATTTGGCTAAAGGCCAATATTTGCTCGCAACCAATGGAAAGTTTAATCATACTTCCGAAGAAAACTCCATTACGAAGAATTATCAAAGGCAAAGCTTAGTTTTGTACATACATTGTAGATGTATAGAACTCGCATAATTTTAAGTGTTACTTTTATAATTATTAGTCTTTATTTGTTTGTCAAAAAGTTCTTACATATGTTATAAAGAAACCATTAATGGAATAGCTTATGTACATTGTTAGTTGCTTTTATAGTATTTTTCTAAGCTATATTTTGAGGTCCGCTTGTGACTTTAACGGGTCAACAAAAAAACAGAAAACGGTTGAAACGAGGAAAATGACATTGGGTAGGCAAAATCAACAACAATCAAAGAGTGCGAAATAAAGTATACAGGTTTAAAAATATATAATTATAAAACATAGTAAAAAATATATTTTAGGGGTTGTATAGTGCCGTCTAAATCAGAGGACACAAATAAGAAATATAATGACACCAAAATGGCAGCGGTTCACAAAACAAATGACGCGCATTTACGAATTAACATTGGGTAAAAAACCTCTGCTTACACAAAACCGCAGATGTCACGTTTAGCAGAAAATAAAGCGCTATATTTTGAGAACGTTATTAACAATGAGCGAGACACGTTTTACTTAACACGCTTGTTACCGCTGGCGTGGCGTGTCGACTGACATTAAGATCGTGCCCTCGACCCCCCGCGTTTAAATTAAATGTTGTGTCGCTGTTGTAAGATAACAAACACGGATGGTTTTTTATAGATTACCTGCGGAATACTAGCGAGAATAATAGGCATAATAAAATTTTAAGAATAAGGATTATGTCTCGATTTTTCAAATGCTTGAACTCTTTTAAAGCCTATTAGCATGGTTCAGCGTGCTCGCGGCTCGGCTAGGCTCATGACTGCGAGTCTACCGAGCTTACAGGGTCTCTCGGGGCTTTTAAAATAGAAATTGTACAGTACTTCAAGCCAATACGCATGATGACGCTACTGCCCATCATCTGGTAAGATTTCTCTTAGACGACTCGTACGACTCCCCGAGATAAGAGGGGTAATCTAAAATACTATAATATATTTGTTTACAGAATTTCATGTTGATGGATCCTACCAAGATCCTAGGATCAAAAGCCAGCAAGTGAAGCACCGAACGAGGCTCATACACAATTCCGGTAAGCGTCAACAGGCTGGCCACCTATTCAAATACAATTGGTAATGTGTTGACATATAAAATTCCACACTTCGTCAAATCGTATAGGCACGTCTATCCCTTCGTGGAAGCAGGTGTAATTGTGTGTATGTATCTTATAGAATTTCTCATTAGGAGGCTAATTATCATTATCTTAATCCATGAACGTTCCACTACTGAGCACATTTCTCCTCTTATCGAGAGTGAGCATCTCCCCGAGGTTAAAGGGAGTCAAGTCGTACTCCATCACGCGGACCTAGTACGAGAGGCTATGAGCCCTTTAATAAAGACCTCCTAGCCTTTTCCACAATTTGCGTTCTCTAGCGAGTGTATAATCTACATACCTCCTCTATAAACTTACTTTTATTGGATTTCCCTCGTGTGTAAGGTGTTGCGCACAAGTCTCGACCATGCGCAGTGCCATCCACGCGATTTGCGGCGCGTGAGTGTCGATCTTACGATGAAGTCCGCTAGCAACGCAATACGCATCGCCTATCGTCTCCACCTAAATCAAAAACATTGTAACTATAAGTATTCCTAACACAAATGAAAACAACAGCATGGATTGATGGGAATAGCACCTGAGGCCTTTTGATTTCAGAGCAAACTCTCGAATCAGGTCATTGTAATCATCAATAAGGATTTTTATTATTTGACTGGTCATAATAACAGCTAACTTTTTAGGTCAGGTTAGCAGTCAACCAGTTAGCACCTTATAAAGATGAATAAGCAGGATAACAAGGCACAAATGCTTAAAAGACCCAGGACTATAGGAGTTGGCAAATAGTTGCACCCCCGGCAGAGAATTACAAATCCTATTTAGCAAAAGAATTCCTTAACCATTTGTTTGTTATATTCTGCACAGTATGAGGGTGATTAATGTGAACAGTACGTGAAGTTCTGAACAGGGCGGAATTAGATCAAAAGGATAGTTAAAGCAGCCTAAATTCGTCCAATCAAAGTAAGTTCCAAAACATTTCAAATACCTTGTATACGTCTAGCAGTTCACAGAAGACGTCGAACACGCTATACAAGTCTTCCAACATCGCGATCACCATCATGGGAGTGGCGGTCGCGCAAATGGACGTGAAGCCCACAATGTCGCTGAACAGCATCGTCACGTCATCGTGGCTCTTGGCTTCTATCTTCTCACCTGTGGAAAATATTGCTTAATTTAATATGAGCTTACGATTTGATCAATAGGACGGTTTTGGATTATAAACAGACGCAATAGTCTCCTCCATGATTTTTGGTTGAAAGAAAGAACGAATTTAGTAATTTTATTGTTGCTCTAATTATTTGTTGTATAATTTAAGCTAATTGATAAATAAAGTAAAAAAAATATGTATGCTGTGTTTTTTAGAGAAGAATATTCGTTTTTTGCGATGAAAGGAATCTCATACTAGCTAATATAATTTATCCCGATTTTCCTTTAAAGCTACGATAAGGACCCAAGGTTTGCTTGGTGGTTTTGACTGGGTATCATCAGTTATTAAGCGAAGCGAGCGCCGTCAGACCTCCGCTACCCAAAAGGGTATTTATTATTATATGGTTAAACCAGGCGGTGTAAGGTAACTATCATTTTTATTTAATTGCATGTAAGTGAATCTAAGCTTCGTGATTTTAGTGTAGTAATATTTAGTTTTCTATAATGAATATTTTGTTTTGACGATTTCAAGTGCTACATATTAGTTTATGAAATAAAGAACTTTTTTCTTTTTTTACTTTACTTTATTTTATATAATTATTTCCACCATATATGTAATACTCGTACAATAGACGTGTACTGATGTGAAACCATCCCACCTCTTAAACTCTTAAGTTTAACCAAGAGTTAATTGGGTTTTTCAAAATTAACATTTTAAAAATCTATGAACTATTTGCAAAACCGTGTTGAACATCCCAACAACTTTATTATATTGACTTAATCAGTAATACCAGTGGCTTAAAAATAAGGTAATCTTTTAGGTATTTCACCAAACCTAACAAATAAAGGGTAGATTATATTTTGGGGGGTGTGGTGCGGCATCATTTATTATATAATCTAATCTCACCCGCTTCCTTCACACTATTGAAATGCAATTGAATTTCCTCACTCCAGTGGTGGTTCTGGAGTGGTTAGTTTATACAAATTGATCGTATTGTAAAGTAGTCGACCATTTCGTGAATTAGTCTTATTTTCTGTTATGGTCAACTATTAGGTATTTTATTTTTAATTTCGTATTATATGGACAAAGTTATTGAAGAAATATGTATTTATTTATTAAGAAAATAAAAAAATTCTTAAGTACACCAGAAACACAAAAAAAATATTACATAAATGAAAAAATACAATACCTAACTAAACTAAAAAGCGTTGCGTTCAACTGCGGATGGTTAAAATAAAGCCAAGCAAACGGTAACAATAGCTAAAAATATTTCCCGGCACGAAGTAAGCGAATAAAAATAAATTATTGTTAATACCCTATAAGAAATAACTTGTAGGCTTGGAGAGACACCAAGTCTATATATTTTTTAATTAAATTAATTTGTACCGGCTCCGCTTTTCACGCCTACACTTATTTAGAGGTTCTAATTAATTTCGGGTAAATGGAAAACTTAAGTCGTTCCAGGGGAGATCAAATATCTCTCCAGTCTTTTGATTTTCCTGTCAATTTCTCTGTTCTTGTGTTTGAATATAATTTCCAAATATTCTTCAAATTGTTTAAGCCAAGGATTGAAGTACAATCTAGTGATCTTTATTGTGATTTTGACATTTTAAATTTACGTCTAAAAATATTATAATCTTTTATAATCTATAATTATATTATAATATTATAATCTAATATCATTGACCACATTTTTCCTGATAATAAGTAGTTGTTGCAGTAAAAATAAATCGAGCGCTTTATATTGTTCTACACAATCATGGTAACAGGCGCATCCACAAATGACGGTCTGCTTAAAGATCGTTTAGCACCCGCTTAAATGCCCCGGTTGAGAATTCCAAAGCAAAATGGTCTTTCAGAGAAACGACGAGAACGTGTAGTTCGAGAAAAAATATTTATCATGATTTTAAATTAATTTATTAAGCATAATAACATTGTCACATGGTTTTAAACACACAATAAATCACAATGATTGGTCTGGTGTAATCTATTAAGATTTATCTATTTTCGATTTTGTAAGTATTGTTGGAATTATAAATTAAAGACTCTGTCAATACTTAAGTTTTTTTAAATTTCTGTCTCATTCATTTCGATGTGCTGACAAATGTTAAATCAATCGTAGTTACGAGTACATAGGCGAAAGCCATCGTAGGACTACATAGCATGTGGTATCGGAGTATTAAAAAAATAATCTCCTCGCTATAAATATACTTGTTAAGTTTTGTCCACTGGCCAGAGTATAATTAATATTATTCCCAGCTTAACATCCCTATGATGATAAAGGCTAACATTAAACATATTAATTAACACATTCCATATTTATCTTCCAATGTTAGACATAAGCCTCTCCCATCCTCACATGCGGCATTTAGCCCAGGTAATGAGGGCTCTCTGAGTAGGAAATTGCAGGCTCTTGGCAAAGTTTGCGAGGCACACGCGGTTCCGGATCCCCGTAACCTATTAATTTGTAAGGAGATTACGGGGTGGTGCTGCCTTCGCGTTGTCGAGTTTAGTGAAAATTGCCGTTGACATTCAGACCCAATTAATAAAGCGTGAGGGTGTTATGGTTACGCTTATTGATGTTTCTTCGGTGTTGTAAATTTTAGAATGTTACATTTGTTTCTGTAATGAAATTATGATATGTGTATAAAGTATGAGGATTTCAGCTAATAAAATAGTAAATTTTACCTCGGAAGTAGTTATATATTTATATCATTGAAAGGCAAATTTATTTAGTTGATGGAAGTCATGCGTACGTTATCATAAACCCACGAGGTTACACTATTGTATTACTATAAAATTACTAGACTATGTAATATGCATAGCCTGCAGAACACAATTTTTTGTGGACGTGTACTTTTTCTTATAACTGGCGGGAGCAAAAACTAACCTTGACGATTTTCTTGCCCGTTCTTTTTCGATCAAGCCTGTAGAAAATAGGCGCGCTAGTTTTAGTTGTGACTTTCATAATAAGCACTATCAAGCCAAACTAAGTTATAGTGAATGTAGTCTTAAATCATCGTCATCCCCCTGTTGGCGCATCATGTCTTTTTCTATAAATTACCTTCATAAAGTTTTATTAACTCATCTACCTCCTTCTCGAAAAAGTATGTAAAGAATGTTATTATACCGACGACTCATATGGCGTGGTGGCGAGTATACCCGCTCTCCGCTCCAAGATTGTGGGTTCGATTCCCACATAGGACAAATATTTGTGTACATGAACATAAATATTTGTTCTGGTCTGGGCGTTTCTCTATGTAATATTAAGTATTTATTTACAAAAAAAAAAGTATTTATGTATGTATGTCCGTTATTTAGTATCCATAACACAAGTTCTTAATTATCTTGGAACTAAATGATTGGTGTAATTGTTAGAAAATATTTATTTATTATATTATGGTATTCACATATTCAATCCATCTCTTTTTGGTTTTCCTTTTCCCCTTGACAATATTCATTCACTCTTCTCGTGTAATATGGCCGTAAATGTGGAGTTAACATTTTCAACTAGTCTCAAGAGAACACCAGTGAAGTATTTATTAATCAGCTTCCAGTCGTTGTGGTCTAACACAGTTATTATATTTATTATTATAAATTGATATTCTAAATAAAACCCAAACAAATTTGGCGGATTTTAATCGTAAACCGGATCTTTGAATGATTTATGATTTCGTTACAGCAGCAATAATTAAATTTATATCTTTGTCAATGGAAATACCGTTCATTTCAATTTCCCCAATTATAACAAATCGTTTTAAAGGATTCGAATAAATGTCTTCTGATATTGAATGAACAAAATTCGACGTTTATTAAAAGTAGGTACAGTTTTAATCAGTCATCTTATTTTATAAATAATCTCAGATATTGTACAGCGTTACTTCTATAGTCTCAAACTAAATAACAGATGAAAAAACGTAAATACCGTGTAGGATAAAACAAATACCCGTGAAATCATAGGTAGATCCAAGGACTCTACGAGAAAAATAAGGTCTATTTTCAAATATATTACATAGATAGATAGATAGATAATACGTTTATTTCGTTTAAATAATACAAGTTATATAAAAACATATCCCACAAAACCGTTTGACTGGTTTGTCTGTTTGTTTCTACATATTAGCCATATAAAGTCCACTTCTGAACATTGGCCTCCCTAATAGATTACATTCTATTGGGGCTATTTGGCCATAATCACCACGCTGGGCATGCGGGTTGGTGATCGCAGATCAAGCTAGTACGCAGAATGACGCTGCTGCCCATCTTTCGATAGGATTTCTCTTCGTCGACTCTTATGACTCCTTGTAAGATGAGATGGGGTGGCACTATTCTAGTCCGGCACCACATGGTGTTCAAATACGTATTAACAAATGTGATCGTAAATCTGGATCCATAATGACGAATAAGACATTATTTATCTCGATTATTGGTTATCGACTCATCAACCCCATTCTCGATTTCAGTCTTTTTCTGTCGTTCTTTTTCTCTTCATCCACATTTTTCTTCTCTTCCGTCTAAGTTTGATATAGTTGATAACAGGGATGTTACGGAGCTTCGACTCCGGTTCCATTAAGTCGGAACTTCCGATTATTATTACACCTTCGGTTCCGACTTCGGCTCCGACACTTTTAAATCTAATCTTAATCGGAGGTTGAAGCATAACATAGCGGCGGCGGCGGTTTGTGTCGACTGTTATGAACAGGTCCATTCATGTAGCGCGGGGAATCCCCCCGACTAAATTTGACTAAATAATGTTTTATTTGTCTTTACATAAAAAATCTCTCTCATGTCACCACTTCTGACCCAGCCTCCGACTCCTATAAAGCAACTTTAAAAACTCCGACTCCGCTTTCGGTTCCGATAAAACTACCTCCGTTACATCCCTAGTTGATAACATCAAAGCACCATAAAGATCGACACACGTCACACGCCTATTGTCAAGAGCGTAAGGCCAATTCATGGCTCCAATATATGGCTCTTTGGGTGCTACTAACTGTTTGACCCTGACTGTACCTTATCTTTGTGCACAAGATTCAATTTATAGTGAGCAAGTGATTGATTAAAAATATCTTTGTAACAATTCCCGCGCTACTATAATTTCAGTCTTTTTCTCTTCATCCACATTTTTCTTCTCTTCTTCCACCCAGATAAAGTTTGATGATTTCTCTTCATCGTCTTTTACGGCTCCTCGTGAGATGAGAAAGCACTATTTTAGGCCGGCACCATTCAGCAAATTTTCATATTCTTGCCTAAAGTGTTTAAAGATATGGGGCTTTAAAAGAGGACAGAATCAACTTGTTATCCTGTTTTGAAAACTCTCGAATTGGCGCAAACAAAGTCAGCAGGTCGAAGACAAGATAAACGATAATTCTTAAGCGCCGCAATAAAATCTGCTTGTTTTAGGTTTCCTTCTGCGATAACAAATTAATGATTTCATTTCTTTTTTTACATTATCATATTTTGTAATTAAGCCAAAATGCAGAATAACAGGACGTGCAAAAAATAAATAAAAGTTCGTTATGATTTTTTATGAAAAAAAAATATGGAATATAAAAAAATGCCAAAACATAATAAAATAAAAAAATTAAATAAAAAATATTTGTGGACATGAGTATTTTGTACTAGGAATAAGTATGCATATAAAAATATATATATATTATGCGTGATATGTTCAATACTATTTAAGTTATCAGCTATTTAACTAAATGTATAAAACAATTTGATATAGAGTTTACTTTTAAACGACAAATTTCCTAACAAATGGTAATAACTGAATGGTTATTACCAGTCGCCCGTTACATTTAACAGCCAATGGTTATCACTGGTATTCTATGCAAGTAGCATTTCATAGAATGGCTCCATCGGTAGAGTATTGTTCAATAAATGGAGGTTAACTGGTCAGGCGTAGGCTACTCTAGAGAATTGGCCTCAGTAAACTTTGGTATTGGGAAATCAGAACGGTTATTGTTAGATAATACATTATCCAACTGTTGTTTTGTGAAAGAACACAATATTTTGTTTAAGAAAGGAAAACAATAAATTGATAATCTTAATGGTTCTTTGATGTGAATTAAAAATACTAATTGCGGATTTAATGAAGAGTTTGGGAGCTGAGTTTATATTTGTGATGTGTAATGGTTAGCTTTTGATAAGTAATGGAAGCTCTACTCTCACGAACCGAGGCAAAAGCAATTTTACGCAGATCTAGTGTAGATTGGCTAGGCCAAGATCTAAGCTTTTGGTTCAGTAAAATTAATATTTGGTCGCTTAACGTGCCTTTCGAATGCCGCTCGATGTCAAATCCTACATAAACAGTCACCTATTCACCAATAATTCGTATTTAAAGTTACTTCAACACATTTTATTACAGTCTAGTAAAATTCCCTACAAAATTAGTCCGGCCTCTCCAGATGTTAGAACAAACAAACAAGTAGGCAAAAAATGTAAAAATAAGATATTGGTTATGTAATAGGTTGGGGAAAAAGTCTTTTCGTATTTTTGTATGAAAAGTCAAGACATTTTTTTCAAAGTTTATTTACATTTATTTACAATATATATGTACCGTTTTGTTGAATAACTTTCTGCCATTTTGTGGGCAGAGACATTACCCGTTACTGTAGAAACTTTGGGACTTCTGATCAAAAAAACGGGACAAATAGTTTTGGCAGTCCTCTCTTGAGGTCAACCTTACAGAACCTAAAGAATTCTGCAGAGACCGAAACAGGTGAAAATCTGAAGGCGCAAGGTCAGGGCTATATGGTGGATGCACTAGGACCTCCCAGTAGAACTCTCTTAATTTTTGCTGAGTGGCTAAAGATGTGTGTGGTCTAGCGTTATCGTGATGAAAGACCACACCCTTCCTGTTGATCAATTCCGGCCGTTTTCTCTCGACTGCTTCCTTTAATCTCATCAGTTGCTGGCAGTAAAGATCAGAATCGATGGTTTTGCCGGGCGGTAAAAGCTCATAATAAACAATGCCCTTCCAATCCCACCATACACACAGCATCACCTTATTTCGTGTTAGGCCAGGTTTGGCCACAGTCTGTGAAGCCTGGCCAACTTTCGACCACGACCTTTTTCGCACGTTCTTGTCGTACGTGATCCACTTTTCATCGCCAGTTATCAATCTCTTCAAAAACGGCTCGGTTTCATTACGTCTCAATAATGAATCGCAAATGAGTACACGGTTCATTAAGTTTCTTTGAGTGAGCTCGTGTGGCACCCAAATATCGAGCTTTTTTGTATAACCAGCTTTCTTCAAATGGGTCAAAACTGTTTTGTGGTCAATTCCCAGTTCTTCAGCTACATCGTAACTACTAATATGCCGATCTTGCTCTACTCTTTCAAAAATGGCGTCCATTTTATTCGTAACAGGGCGACCAGAGCGAGGTGCATCTTTGACATCAAAATTTCCGGACTGAAAACGTTTGAACCAAATTTGTGCTACTCTTACTGACACTGGTATCAGGTCCATAAACATCACAAATTTTTTTCACTGCTTGAGTTGCATTTTTGCCTTTTTTATAATAAAATTTTAAAATGTATCGAATTTCTTCATTAGATTCACTCATTTTAACGGAGAGAAAAACAAATGAAAAATAGCGGGAAACAACTTTTTTTTATTTTTTTCTTTTTTTTATAATGGAACCTTTTTAATGTTACCAAAACCAGCCAGACACAAATAGTACAGTCAAAAAAATTTTATAATAAGTTTATACCTACGTTATGCGAAAAGACTTTTTCCCCGACCTAATATGATGTTCACATCCATAATAATGCATTTAGTAAAAAGTGGTTATTTTTATATTACAAACAGACACACCAATATTATGTATTTGCAATGATAGTATCCCTATTAGATGATTTAGTAGGATTAGCTTACACAGAAACAGTTGAAAACACTTGTTCCAAACAATGTAGAAACTAAAATCAATTGTAAAGGAGTTTCTAAAACTTCCTACGTGAGCACACACCGACACTAAGAAAATATTGGTTTGGTCAGTTCGAAATAAAAGGGGTTTGTGCAATCGACTAGAAAATCAAAACGAAATGGCACTAGTTGATATACGGGGTAATATTTTATGACTGGCTTTAGTACGATACAAGGTGGTTAAAAACGATTACCGAAGTCAAGCAGAGTTTACAGAAGTCAGTTAGAGTCCTTGGATGGGTCACCATTAAGAGGATGGGTGACCATTAAGAGGATGGGTGACCATTAAGAGTGGCGTTTAATATGGGGCGTTCCTATGCTTCATAAGGAACATGAAGCTGTTGATCCAGGTTATCACTATGTGTGTAAAGTTAAAGGCCCTATTGGTGGCTTGAATTTTAACAGCAGGTGAACACACACCTTTGCCAATTGGCACTGAGTTCGCACAGCGCAGAAATAAGAAATAATGTGAGAAGGTTCTCATTTTGGTCAGTGAAAGGAGGCTGAGCCCCGTAATGAAATTTGAATAGGCTGAGATACTGAAATGAATAATGAATTTTTATTTCACTGCAGACTAAAAAAACACAAATATGCACAGTATAATAATATTGTGGAAGTCATCACCATATCCTAGCATTATCCCGGTTGCCACAGACTTAAGCTCAGGACCCAGGGTCTGCTTACTGGTCTTACCAGAATAATTAATAAAATGATTAAGCCATTGATGTATTAACGCACAACTCAAACGACTAGACATATATTAGGATATTAAATTTGAGCACACATAGATTTGCGCGGGCCAGCTGGAATATATTACTTTTTGGAATAAGCTGTGCCCTGTACCCAATGTTTCTTAGTTTTTCTGTTTGTATATTTCAGCGTGTGTACTAAATAAATAAAATATATATTATTAAAAATAGCACAAAGATTTTTCTACAAAATTCAGCTACAAAAGCGGAAAAGCTTTATAATTCGCAGCTAAATCTTACTAAACAGCGTAAAAGCCGTACGTCAAATCTAGTGTTCTATAAATGTGTTTTATTGTTAGTGTAGGTAATTATATAACTAGGTATATAAGGATTTTAGAACGGCGGGCGCAGACGTCGACACACATTTGTATCTTGTAGGAATAGGAATGGTACAGTCACACAGTAATATGTAATCGTTGCGCTTCCGAGAACAAAATCGAGGAAATACGAAGAGCAGCTGTACACAGTGTACCTACAGTAAGCTTTGTACTAAATTAATTACTGTAAGTACAAAACCTTATTTTCCCAGACCTTGTCAAAAAGAGCTTCATCTAAGTTCAATTAAACACCAACACGCAATAGCGTTGTAATTATTTTTTGGTTTTCTTATGAATTATACCTAGGAACAAGTACTTCTTTACGCCTTATTTGCTGTTGATTAATCTACAATTGCTTAGGAGTTTCGCAAAAATGGTGAAGTTTTAATCATATTATGATTTTGTTTTACTTTTTATTCTAATTATTTTATAATACTTTTAATGATGCATCTATTTCTGAGTATTATTGCTCTGTAAGAACTTAAAAGTTTTATTAATGAAAATTAAAACAAAACATAATAACAGACTTATATTAATTCAAACTTTTTGATATTATCTAAAAAATTGTAACTGAAATTATGTCATTCCAAATCATGTCAAAACAGTCTATTCTTTGTCAATTTATTTAACAATTTATGTTCAAAAGGAACATACACAAAGTTAATCTTATTTAAAATTTAATATAGATGGTGTCAGTACTGAAATTATAATACCTATATTTATATTAATTAGTCTGAACATCAGGATTTATATATGTTCATCTGTTTTTGAGTACCCATAGATAAAGCTTTGCTTAGTTTGGGACAAGAAGCGCTGTTTGCTGGTATCTGAGGTTTCTTTTCCTATGTGTTTGCACAATTTTGGTATGACAAAGTTTTGACTTTTACATTCCTTCGGCCTTCGAAGTTGTTAGATAATAATTTCTATACTTTGTCACTCTAATTAGAACGGTTATTCAGTAAGCGAAAACTATATTTGGTCGCAATTATTGTCGCGACATAGTACCCACAGGGATTTTAGCAACTTTTGAGTCGAGTTTATAAATACCTCACGGAGAATATGAAATTTGAATAAAAATGATAAGACAACCTTAATAAGGGTATGATATTCATCCCAGCGCAGCAGTCGTAAAATATATGACCGCTGTACATGCCGACGTGGAAGGTAGGGTCCAAAAATATAAGGGCAAGACACACCTGAGTTTGACCGCTTATATAATATGTACGAGCTAAGTAAACCTGCAGTAAACTTTATATATTATATATACCTCTATAAATACAGACATAAACTGTGTCATGATGTGGTATGTATAATGCATATCCAGGTAAGCTGAATGGTTTTGGAGCACAACCTTGACGAGGATCTTACGCAATTCTTCTTCCGAAAGCAGTGAAAGGGTACGTTATTATAAGGTTATCTTGGTATTACGTAATTTTTCACTTCCAATAAGACATCTGAAAAAGGTAACACTGCCCTAATTGAAGAATGCCAATTAAAAGCAAGTATTGTTTTGCCAAGGACGACTTATGTGTTCATCAAAGTCATGTCTTTATGAATAAAACCTTTCATGCAGGTCAATTTGTTTGAATTAGCTTACCTCAGACTAATGACTAAACCAGCTGACAAAATAAATAAATAATAATAATAAATAAATATTTCTGAAACTTACACCAATTATTTAGTTAAATAATTATCATTAAGAACTTGTGTTATGGATACTAAATAACGGATAAATATATATAAACACTCTTTTTTTATTTGTATGTACATATTTAAATACATAGGAGTTTTCCTATGTATATTAAGTATGTATTGTGTCTTGTATTGTATTGTGTCTGGGTGTGTACCCAGATTAAAACAAATGTTCATATTTATACACACAAAGATTTGCAGAGGGTATACTCGCCACCACGCCATATCGGTCGTCCAGTTGTTCGCGTTGTTCCTAATAACGACTGTAATAGATGTTCATGACAGCCAGGACCAACGGCTTAGCGTGTTTTCAGAGACACGGAGCTTGCGATAATAATGCACATAACTTCGGAAAGTCATAAGTGCGTCACCAGGGTATGAACTCGAGCCCTCTGGATTTGAAGGCTGTGGGTCTCGCCACTACGCCATTGCAGCTCTAAAATTATTGTAATTAATGAATTCTATTTATATGAGGATAACTTTGCCAATGTCGAGTAAAAGGATATGTATCAAGTAATGGATAACCGCCTTTGGGCATCCTGCGGTCAACAAGACGCTTGTGGTCCGTAGGGGTACTTCATAAACTTTCTAAATTAACTGACCGGCAATATCTTATTTGATTAGTTGTAAACGTACTTCATGCCCGCGTCTATTTGATTTTAATTTTCCTTCTTCGGTCAGCTGGAATGTTCTTTAGGACATGTTTATTTATAACTGCTCTTTTGTCATTAATTTTTGTATGTGCATAAACTGTTTTAAGCCTTATTTTTGGTCAATTCTATGCATTAACGAGTCGACAGAAAGTTATTTTTTCAAGGTCTTTTTGTAGATCTCGCGGCGGAATATTCGTAATATCTCTAAAATTTGGTAAAATTTTCAAGTTAGCTCATTTGTGTTTCCCACTAGTATCTAAATATTAATATTAATTGTGTTCCCCAACACCACAAAAGGTATACATAACTGCTTTCTCATAAAGTTTAACATTACAACCCTTTTCCGACCACCGGGGATGGGTAAAGAGCTACTAAATGTCATGTTACAAAAGTAGTAACAAGGAGATATTCCCTTAGGCAAATGCGAGGTCCTGTTACAGGAATTTGTTAAATTATATTCTCTCATTTATATTTAATCCTATAGGTCCAAGTGAACTTTGTATATTCTACATATGATCAATTTTATAATTTAGAAAGCTTGACTTAGAAGATTTTCTATAGTAATTTTAGTTATTCAGTTTTTTATGTGATTTTACTTTTTATGGTACTCTCTGCTCTAACCCTGTAAAATTAATATAATCAAAATAATAGACTTTACACATTGCTGTTTAGATATATTTTACATTGACAATACAACAACCAACATGAGTCTTCTAGTCCTAAATATCGGTAGCTATGTTGAAAATCGCATAAAATAAAATAAGTATCATATAAAATATGGATTTAAGAAGAAGAAGAAGAAGTATATGCCGATGAGATCAGGTAGTTTATTAACTGTAGCTCCACTTATTATTATAACTGTCTAATTCAACACCTAGAAACAATAAAGTGTTTATAATCTAATTTACACGATGAGTTCTTTATCGCTTATTTTTTTAATTAAAATTAACAGGTTATGGATGTATGGTGTATATGGTTTCTACCAAGATCGGAGGTGTCCAAGCCAACCTTACCTGCAAGTCGTGCACCTGCCGATTATCGGACGAGGCTCTGGCGAACCTAAAAGCGGCAATAGGCTCTAACCTGGGGGCCAACATTATAATTTGCGAAATGTACGCGTGTATTATGCCTTTGCCTAACCCTCCGAGGAAACAGTATATATGTACGTATGTAGGTTTCAGATGCTGGTGTAGGTATTTCAACTACTGGCGGGAATTATTAAATATTTTTTGGAACAATACTAAACAATGTTCTCAGTTTCACATTACTTGACTGGGATGAAGGGTTCCCTTAGTGCTACTTTATTGGTTACGGCATCTGGGGACCCTTTCAATATCTTCGAATATTCACTGTATTCACATACTAGTTGACTGATAATTGGAAAGAGCTCGGAACTGGCACTTAGATTCACTTACATTCAATTTTTATTTATTTGCATATAAGTGAATCTAAGCTTCGTGATTACAGTGTAGTAATATTTAGTCTTTTTTTAAATATTTATATTTTGTTTTGACGTTTTCAAGTGCGATGTAATAGTTTATGAAAAAAAGAACTTTTTACTTTTACTTTTTAAAAATAAAATACTATTAACTACCTAGTTTGAAACTGATAACGCTCCGACCTTAACCACATGAAATATAATGAAAGCACAAAAAATATAGATAAGGAAGAATTAAAAGCACTTACCCAACCACAATCTCTTTGCGATATGTGGTGGAAATATGAGATGCAGTAGACTGACGTTCTTTTCTCTCTCCTTGTCGACAGCTTTACTTGCTTCTTCTATTGAGTTCTTTAGCTTATCCATTCTTCTTCGGAGACCATCCTGATATAATAAAAAAACTAATTAGGTAGGTATTATGTAAATGCTATATGTCTTCATAATATTTGAAAATTAAATATATAAATAAATAATCCCTTACAATCACAACAATAATTTAGTTCCAAGATAAGTATCACTAAGAACTTGTGTTATTGATACTAAAGAACGGCAAAACATAAATGTAAATACATACTTAATATATATATATATATATATATATATATATATATATAGGAAAACACCCAGACCAGAACAAAAATTCATATTCATGCACGCAAAGATTTGTCCTGTGTGGGATTCGAACCCACGACCTCTGGAGTGAACTGCAGGTATACTGACCTCCACACCATATCGGTCGTCAATTCCATTAGCATTAGCTCTTATTGTCAATCGAATTGGAGTTGTCGACTGCATCTTAGGTACAGGGATAGAGGATACCGTAATGAAGAGTAATAGCGGTAAGTAGAGCTCTCCTTTTTCGTGCTCGATTCACAAGTTTGTCTTGACAAGCGATCACAATAAATACGGTCGATTTGGGATACATCACACAGGCACGCAATCTTGGCAAAAATATAATACACCTTTATATATAAATGTAGCAACAACTATTGTACCATGTTTTATGCATATACATTTTTAAGATTTGATTTGAAAATGAAATAAAGTTTGCAAGATATGACTGTTTACAAGCTGAATCTACGGTAAATTCTTTACATATTAACATTGCAACTAAAATACTATGATCGGCGTCAAAAAAATCGCACCTTTTAAAAATCTTCCTTATAATTTCTAAAACTTTATTAAGTGGATAGTATCGGGTATCATAAGAAAGGTAATAAGAAGGAGTATCTAAAGCGTCGGTCAGTCGGTCGTTGCAGAAAAGACAAACTCTCTTCTAGTCTGAGAAAAGAACAGCACTCCACTGCTCAAAAGTCCAATCGACGTAGTCACGAGCAAACTGCAAGCGGGCTCGCCGATGCGTTTCAGTCAATTTTGGACCTGTAGCAGCTCTATGGGCCGCTATAATTCGGTCTGGTCAATTTTACAATTGAGTAACGGTATCTCTAAACTAGTAAACAATATGGATTACCTGAGCACGAGCCTGTTCTCCAACCAAAATGACGTCTCTTGTAGCATCGTGAAGTGGAATATCCGAGATGAAAAGACCACGACCAGTGAGCCCTTCCAGTCCATCCAGGAATGGGGATCCGACGAATAGAAGAGAATCTGACTCCGGGCAGAAGACCATCTGGCCTTTGATCTCCAGACCCTGGGAAAGAAGAGGAAAATGTTACACAAAGCTAAAGATGATAAATAGGGGAATACATTTTACAGACCAAACAAATAACTTTCAGGTCTAACAGAATATAATCGTCGGGGCATAAGTTGAATGCCAAGTAATTCATTGTCGATTCTCAATTAAGTGCGGCTTAGGGATAAAAAAAAACGTTTATTTCCGTAAAGTTTACAAAATAATGGTTACACTAGGCAAGCCTGTTCTGTGTATACCCGATACGTTTTAAAATTGTTTACATACGGGCGATGACAAAATAAAATTGAAAATTAAAATAAACAATTGTGGTAAAAATCAAAAATCTTAAGTCTAAAGTATGAAAACAATATTCATATTTGAAATGTTAACATTTTGCCCTATATGCCTAGGATGCCGTGTAACTATAGCATTGCGGCAATGCATTGTGCCGGTTTAGTTACTTTTGGCAAAAATAATGGATTGCTCGTGTCTACATTGAAACAAATTTTGGGCACGGGTGTCACTTACTTCATCATCATTAACAGCCTATATTCGTCCACTGCTGAAAATGGGCTACTCCAACGGGACGCCATCGATCTTTAGCTTTTTGTCTTCAACTACTGCCAGCCGTTTTGAGTTAATGTCGTTGCTCCACAAAGCTGGAGCGCGTCCTACACTGCTCTTACCGAGACGCTGTCACTTACTAAATATCCCTTTTCTCAAAAGCTTATTAAATATTTAAAACTAAAATTATAACAATATATTGAGACCCTGTGTTCAATAAGTTAATAATCTTCGTCCATAATTTTCAACACAGAGACCATAAATGGTTATTAACTAAAGATATCCTAAGGTAAAGACGGTAGCGATGACCGTTTGAGAGATTTGTATCGTTTGAGGACCGCCATCTAACAACAGACGGATTATTGTGGTGACCCGAAACACAATGCAAAACTTTTTGATAAACGACTTCAAAAATATCACGGGGTAGTAAGGATACAATTCAAAAGGTCATATCAGTATGGAAAAATATATTAATCACAACATCATTTTACTTTTAATGTCAAAATGAATTTTCTATTTTTAGTGGTATATTAAGAAAATCGATACAAGTAATTAATAAATAAATATTTTCTGGCAATTACACCAATTATTTAGTTCTAAAATAAGAATAACTATGAACTTGTGCTATGGATACTAAATAACGGATAAACGTTAATAATTACTTTTTTTTGTAAATAAATACTTAATATACATAGGAAGACACCGAGGCCAGAACAAATATTCATGTTTGTGTACACAAAGATTTGTCCTGCGAGGGAATCGAACCCACGACCTCAGGAGCGGAGTGCGAATATACTCGCCTCGATGCCATATCGGTCGTCAAATTAAATTAAAGTTAATATGCCAAGATAACTAACATGGCGCCTGTAGGCCTTCACAAAGATTAGATTGTTCTTAACTTGCTACCCATTTACTTAACAATCGACAAATAAAAATATATATACCTACTCTTTTTTTTGTACATACATTATTTAGAACAATAAAACAGAATATAACTTTAATGATAATGCCTATGCCTAAAAATTCTATTGTGTTTGAAATTGTAATATATTTTTTCGAAATTGTATGATACTAACTTATTCTTACAGAATATTACGTTAAAAAGAAAAATATCTTTCCATAGTTTATAAAACTCACACAGCAAAGCGCTATTCCTAATGATGCACTCTTTTTGTGCCCGATAAAATACCGATCTAGAATTTACTTTTTTCTCTTCTAGAATTTTCTAGACTCGTTAAATAAGGCAGTCTGCAAAAGGCTGAAACCTTTGTGAGGAATAAGTTCGCTATAATTAAAGTTAGCTCCAGTTCTTCAGACTGGAATTGGTTGAATGCACAGAGGATGTTCTAGATTTTCTATGATACTTTTCAAGTCTTATCTTCAAGAGACAATCTCAGTACCTAATAAAGAGTTGAAATGAGCTTTTAATAGTTTAAAATATTTTGCAGTACTTTATTCAAAAACAAAAGAAATCTGTTTAATAATTCCGCGGTTAAATAGCATTTGCTATTTGTATACTAAGCAACGACGTCGATAGTAACAGTTGAGATTGATATTGATGGTGTCAATTTTTATTTTCAAATCACAAATAAAATGACTGTGGACAATTAGTCTACATAAATATTTTTGGCGCCGACTTAATTCATTTCGGCTTAAATAATACCATCTTTGGCTGCAATGATGATCGGAGCACACGTCAAGTTTAAACATACCTTTTATTAAACATACCTAATGAGCAATCAGAACGCAATACACACAGCTTATAATAATTCAATTATTTAGGAGTTAATTTGCGTAAATCCATTATTAGCAACTGATGGTTTATAACAACTTTGTGACGATCCAGCATAACTGTAATCTCTTAAAAATCGAGAAATTACTGTTACACGAGTTTTATCCTTACAAATGGCATTTTTAAGCAAGATTTTAGCCAGCCCCAGATAAACGACATACTCTCTCGTTACAGCGCTTGTTGCGTTGATGTCACTGATTGAGTTCAGTACGACTTTTTCAAATAATGGCAATGTGCGTTAATTTTTATCAAAAGATATATTATGAAATAACATGAACATTGCACTACTAATCCATTCTGTTTTACATGGTTATAAAAACCAGTGGTTTATATTGTAATTTCATAATAAAGAGCACTACATTTCATGTAGGTGCCGGGCCGTGAAAGTAGGTACTACAATCGGCGTTGAGTGATCAAAGTTCGAAATAATTGGAGCTAATGTTTACAATCCTCTATGGGCATAGGTCAATTTCCGCTGAGTATTTCACTATTATACCTAATTTGCAAATTTTATTACTGGTTTGTGGATGACTATAGTACTTATAACAACTACGGACACACAGAGTAACAATATTCAAAATCATTTAGTCGTACATTTGAGTATAAATACAATTTTAATATATAGTTTTTAAAATCTAAAATTTCTTTTTCATGGAAAATCAGTTAAGATTTTCAGAACTTTTACACTTATGTCAAATCAAGGCGAAACCTAAGCCTTTAGCTTCATAACACCTAGCATATCCAATATTTTTCCGGACTGCTAGGGGAAACTTATGTAGACCCACCCAGACCAGGACACATTTAATGTTCACGCACATAATTATTTGTACTATGTGGGAATCTAACCCACGACCTTGGAAGGAAACAACGGCTCTACCAGCCTACTTGCTATATTTGTCGTCAAGTATAAAGTAAATCCTTTTTTACAGCATTGCATTTTCTTTTACCGAATTTCTGAGTTCGCAATTATGATATTGTATTACATATTAAACAACTTTAAAGAATAAGTTTTTGCTTTTCAGCTAGGAGAATCAATGAAAATAAGGCGAACTTTTAATAAATCAACCCACTACCTATATAATTATTCATAAACATTTCAGCAAATGATAAAGCAGCTCAGCTCTCAGATGAAAACATCTGATACATTTTAGCTCGCAAAAGGCTTTCACGTGTACAAATATTTGCAATATGAAAACAAATTTAATATGCACTGCATTTCGCGTTGGGCAAACGGGAATGTTGATTCATAGGCGAGGTGGTAACACATTGTTGTACTGGAAAATATTAGTTTCTCATGTAAAACAACATTATAATTGTGTTTGTAGCGTTAGTTTGTAGTTTTGACACGAAATGAGCTAATAATACATACATAATATCACGCCTGTTTCCCCAAAGGGGTAGGCAGAGGCATATAAGACGCCCACATTTCGCCAGTTACATAGTTGGTCCCACGTAATAGGTGGCGACTCTATCGCCGCTTACCGGGAACTTTTATGTTCGCCGAGGGGAAACAGGCTTGAAAGTATGTATGTATGTAGAGCCTCGTCCGTTAATAGGCAGGTGCACTTGCAGATGAGGTTGACTTGAACTCCTATCTTGATCTTGAAAGGTGGCCTATACACCCATATATTTATGAAATGACACTTATTTCCTCTAGTCATCTATATAGTTTTAATTAAGCTTGAACAATTTATAGTAGCAACCCGTGGGTTACCGCGGCCAAGGGCCATTATAGACTCAAGAAGAAACATGAATGGTTTTTAGCCAGTGTGATTTTGAAGAAAATTTTATTATTTTCCATTTGCATATAAAAATTACGCCATACACCCACCCGCCTTTGCCAATCCGCACTGGGTCAGCGATATGGAGTATGACCTGAATCCCTCTGTCTTATTTTATTAAAGAGGCTCTTTGTCAAGTAGTGGCATATTAGTGGGTTCATAAAAAATATACATTTTATTATTGATACTGAAACATTTTGTTTCTTTCTTTATATATGCTATTATACAAATGATGAAAAAGCAACGATTTAAATCTGTAAACAATCTAACTTTGTCGACCGATTTGACGTGGAGATCAGTATAGCTGCACTCCGCTTGTGAGATCGTGGGTGCAATTCCTTTGTTAAATATATTAACAAAAAAAAAATAATGCTGTTTTAATTTGTATTCAAAACACAATTACGTAGCGTATACTTATCTTGGAACTAAATAATTGTATTGATTGTAAGAGAATCATTATTGTTATAAATTTTTGTCCGATTAAAAGATTTCAATCGTATTATTGATAACCATTCTAGGCAATGATATCTATCGTATAATTGCGGAAGCAAGTGAGTGTGTTCTTGCTGTTAGAATGTCTTAAGTCATCCAATTACTTAACGGCTACTACAAGTAGTGATACCCGGGGCTAACAGATTATCGTGTCTCTCGATGCACTGAAACAGTCGATATCAGATTCAGGTACAAACAGATAGGTAACCGATTGTACAGTATTTAGTATCGATTTAGGACTTTCCACCTATGGCACGTTTCAAAGCTGCAGTTAAAGCTGAATGTGAAATATCAACTGGCATCAATTTGGCATAACATTCAATTTGACAGAATCCACTATAAAAAAGTATATCTCTATATTGCATACGAAATACGTCAGCAGTAAAAAGTCTTCTTTTAATATGACTCGTAATAATCACTACGTAATAAACTTTACAGATTATTGGCATATTTTAGCTTTCTAAAAAATTAAAGCGCTTCATTCCGTATGAGCGCGGTAGTTAGCCGAAATATTGGGTCCGCAGTTTCAATTTTTAATCTGACTCGTCTTGTTTTCTATGCTTTCTAATAGTAAGCAAAATAAAACACTTATATCGTGACATACGCGCTATAAAACCCACTCATAACGGCCTGCTTGAGATAGTGCGCAATATGCACAAACATTCTAGTACTTTTGAGAACTCTCGCCAAAATACTCGACTACACTACTCTTAAGACATCTTGTTCTCACATATACCATATGAGTGAGTAAGACAACACGAACTTTCTAGCAAAACAGGCCTTCGAGAGTTCAAGGTTTCAATAAAATATGTAATAGCCGTTCCCAGTCAGATCGACGCCTTCTCGTACCTTTAGAGAACTTTTTATTTCTTATATCACAAAGGTTCACTCGAGCATGCGGCTAATCTAGTGGACACCGTAGCCTATTGACGCTTGCAAACACTAGCAACGACATTTTAAAAACTGCCCTTATTAAAAAAGAACTTATAGTTCTTTTTTAAGAACCCCATGCTGTAATCTCTGAAGAAAACCTCGCCAGGAATCTTATTCTACAGCCGTGTGCGCCGCTGAACGTTTTTGATATCTATGAAAACAAACATAATATAAAACCATTAATCGGGATCAACTGTAACTCTAATTTTTATTATTTGGGCTCCAATTGAACAGATTTGAGAGAACAAATTGGGCAAGAACCATGTAAGTTTGTTCTCCTGCTATTGTTTTTACGTTATATACATATAGTTTGAATAAAGTTATCGAGGTCTAAGCTTTATTTTTATTTTTGTAAACGGAAATACCAACATAAAAGAGTGCTATGGTTTCATAAATATGTATCGCTATGAGCTCCATACAAAACTGTAAGCGGTGGTTGTTCTAAGTTTCCTTTCAAAGAAAACACTGCGGTTCAAGTTGGTTTCAAGTTACTTTACACTTAGTTCCGACTTAACACTTCACCGCCTGTTTTAACCGCTCCTGTGGCAATCTCTTCGAACTATGTCTAATCCTGGTATACGCTCTGTAACTTTAATCCTAGGATTTTGACAAAGTTCTTGCGGATACATTTCACAGTTAAATAAAAGATATCGTATAAAGAACTTGATACTTTGTCAGGTGGTAGGTGTCCATCTTACCGTTTACTTATTCTGTTTACTCCGGCATATACAATTCTAACAGCAGGATACCAAATAATTCTCTCTGCCAATATCCATTTCATGCATGATTTGTGGAAGGATAATAGAGCATGGTCTAAATCCCTCTTCACCTCGGCTAAGAAGCTGATGATATAGAGGACCATTGAGATTTGCTGAAATATAACTTAAAAAACAAGTCTCTTCTTTATTTACCGAGTAACTCTTCACCCCGTGTACGAGTGGAGGCCTAAGTATATTAAAAGGTTGCTTACAAGCTAAGAAGATGATGAAACAGAGAACCATTGAGATTTGCTAAATTATAACTTAAGAAACAATTCTTTTCTTTACTTACCGAGTGATAATACAAACGGAAAATTTAGCTGATAATTAGTAGGTAACAAACAGTGAGAAGAGAGTTCTGCGAAATTCTGACAGGCACTGCAATGTGCTCATCAAGCTGTTACGTATGTAAAATTTCTTAATTACGCCGGTAAGTTCGCTTGTTAGCATCTATCCCTGCAAACTGGAAAATAGTTTCTACGGGTAAAATGCTGTAAATTTTGAGACAGTGCATCTGGCAATGTAAGGATACCTATTTGAAAGTACGACGCGAAGAAAACTAGTTCATTAGCACTCAAGGTACATGTGGCTTTAATCCTGGCTTCGTCACTCGCGAGTTATACGTACACAGTGTAGAATAATTTTTATATAAAATAAATTATAGAATTACATACATTCACGCCGGTTTCCCCGAAAGGTTAGGCAGAGGCATATTATACGCCCATACTTCGCCAATTATATAGTTTGTCCCACGTCATAGGTAGCGAGCCTATTGCCGCTTATCTGGCACTGTTATGTTCGCCAGAACCTCGTCCGTTGATCGGCAGGTGCACCACTTGCAGGTGAGGTTGGCTTGGGCACCTTAGGTCTTAGTAGGATACCCCCCGAACAGGTCTCTTGGCGTGGTGGGGGGACTGAGTACCTACCAAAGGCCAGGAAAAGGTAACACCCAGAAGTTGGGGATTCTGGGTGCCCTTAGTACGGACTGACCACCGGAGGAAACTAAGAGGGACCTGCAGAGGGCGCAGCGGGCGGGCCAGAAGGGCCCGTTAAGCAGCGCCAGGAGGGTCTTGGGCAGCGGGGGCAGGGACCCCCTACTGTCTAATCATAGACCCGCCGAGAAGTTAGCCACACACGCTATGGTCGCATAAGGAGCGACGTAAAACAAAGAACAAAAAAAAGGATCCTTATACACTATTTTATATATTATGAAATCATAAAAATAAAAGTAATCTTTGTTGTGAAACCAACACGTGTATTTTTTTTTATTATATAATTTGTTAGTAGACTATTTGTTTGAAATAGAATAAATTCAACCTTTATTGGCCTTCTACTTTTAACTCTTTAAATTTTAATCACTCATAATTATATTATTGACTTGATTTCTCCAATTTTTTTCATATATGCACTCGAAAAAGTCGATGCGATATAACGCGATATATACTCTTCAACTGATGTTAGTAATTAGTTGAAGAGTACTACGAGTATGTGTAAAATCAACCTGTAATATAATTCAAAATGTGTGTGTGTATTTACAGTGGTCTAACGCGGTACTGTAGTGAACTGCAGAAAGGGTCTTAAGCTAATCAGACTAAACCACATTAATGTAATTTTCCAAGTCAATCTGCTCTGTGTGTCCCTTTTTTACTCGACTTCGGCAGAGCTCAAAAATAAGAGTAATTTGTTTGAAATGGACATAGAACCGCGGCGCACTTATGTACCCCGGTTTCGACCCATGATAATAAAGTCGTTTGATACGTTTTGAATGTAAGAGGTATACAATTTTTAATATTTATTTTACAAAAAAAGCATATAATTGATTCAACGTCTTAAAGTTAAAACTAACAGTAAAAGTAAGTTTTTGAATTTGCGACCGCAGATATTATTGTCACATTTGTAAGATACCTTTGTATGGAAGTTGATTCTTAAAGTGTAGCCATTTGTTGGTAAAGATCAGGGTGACAATTTTAAACAGTCCTCATGTTTTCCAGAATGACAGACACTCAAACGTATCAATCACCAAAGGCCGATCCTGCGCAACTTGTACCAATAAGTTATGACTTGTTCAAAGTTGAGTCATAACAAGTGGAATGGTTTTAGATAGATAGATAGATAGATATACTCTTTATTGACCAAATAACTTAAAAACTAAAGATTACAATGAATATTGAAACACAATGGCCAATCTAGGCGGTCTTATCGCTAAAAGCGATCTCTTCCAGACAACCCGACGCAAAGGAGAGAACAGGAAAGCAGTAGGCAGAGCACAAAAACTTATACAAAAACGTTTTAGTCGTATTTTAATGTAGGGAGTTTATTCAATTCAACGATAAAAGCTTTCAGCGTCCCGATTAAGCCGATTTAGGGACAATATACCAGATTTACACGCTCTGCTAGATTATAAATAAAACATAGGAGAATTTGTTTATTATATCTTTTTAATACAAATAACTGATACCATTGTACTATATTTTAACTTCTGCTGTATTCTTCATATGGCACTTACTTAGTCACGAATGTTTCTCCGAAGGGCTTGGCAGAGGCATATTATACGCCCGCACTTTGCCAATTATGTTGTTTATCCCACGTAATAGGTGGCGAGCCTATTGCCGCTTACTAGGAACTCATATGTTCGCCAGAGCCTCGTCCATTGATCGGCAGGTGCACTACTTACAGTTGAGGTTGGCTTGGGCTCCTCAAATCTTGATAGGAGCCCTATATACGTATGTACTACATAAATATATAATAAGTGCACAATAATATGAACTGAAAATGTCATTTTATTTTTATTTTTTTATTTTATTTGATTGATATTGACATTAGAGGGTATCTTATGCTTTTTACGCGTAGTTGGTTAAGAACTACCTATTTACTTATTTTGATTTGCGATTCTTAATTTTCTCCTATAAATTAACAATAGTACCTTAGTCTTAGAGTCGAGTAATTTATCATTTTCATGCCTGTTCACTCACAATCACTTAAGTAAACGGTGTTGGTGAATCTGGGTCACTCCACTTATTTAGTATGTAGACAACACCTTCAACTAACACTGCAGCAACAAAATAAGTAAGCAATAAGAAACGCCATAGGCTATAATAATAATAATAATAATCATTTATTTGCGCAAAGCTTTTAGATTCAGCTTTTGATCAAATAACCATTGTGGTATCGACTTTAATAAACTAAAATGTTGAATCTTAAGTTCACCACGGGGAGAGAACGGAGCTGGTTTTTAATGCCCTTAAAAATAAATTTAAAATTATTTACTATAGTTTTAATTTATTTTTTTAATTATTACTTTACTATTAGAATTACTGTGTTTGCTTCAACAGGATTATCCACAAAATATAATAATCCTTTATTGCACATAAAACATAAATAGATTACAAAAGGTATTTAAAAACTAAAATCACAAAGGTGGACTTATCTCTAGAAGAGATCTCTACCAGCCAACCCTACAAGTTGTGAATTAATTTGTAGGTACGGGATCAAATTTAGTGAAAGATCTATGTTAATAAAAAATACGTATACGTATCTTTTAATTATGATTTGTAATTCTTATTTTTCACCCATAAATTTGTACAAGTTAGTTACCCTTAGATTCTGAATTGTGAACAACTGCGTAATTCATCATTGTCATGCCAGCTCATCATTTAAATAACGGTTTCGGAGAATCTGGGTCACTCCGCTTTATTATGTAAACAACACCTTCATAGAAGTAAAGGTTGGCAGGCTCCAGCATTGGCAGTAAAGCTTGGAGCTACGCCGTAGGCTATCGGTTCAGCGTTTGGTCAAAGAACTATTTCGTACCGAGTTCAAATATAATTACTAAAGAGATGAACCTACTCGAAACAACAGTCGCTTTAACTTTTCTTCTGGAAGTTAGCTGGTCTGTGTTCTAATTGTTTTGAAAGCTGTTTGATGTAAAATATATACAAGCCCCGTTTTCCAATATTTCTAATATACCTAATCCTGTAGCTACTGACGTGGATTTTTGACTGAGTTTTATAGAAAAAACGAATAATAAACATACGGATCTGAATGTAAAGGAATGATAATTATAATTATCAACTTTATTAAATTTTGAAATTACGTGACTTTGGTATTCTTGGCTCCTTTTATAACTAAAAAGGACAAAAACTTGACAAAATTAAAAACCTTGAAATTTTCCTAAACTTTCCAGATTTTTTATTGACTTTTTTATAATTTCTAAACAAAAAGAATTTCTGTATGTACATAGGTATACACAGCAATATTAACGAACAGACATAAGGCGTAGTGAGGTAAAATATAATTAAAAAAATCATATTCTTAATTTTCAACGTCGTTATTACATAAAATTGGAGTTTGGCAATTTGTCATTTTCATTCCTGTTTATCACTTAAACACCAGTGTCGATAAATCTGGGTCACTCCATTTATTTAGTATGTAAACAACACCTTTGCAGAATACTGCGGCAGCAAAATAGATAAAGTTCGTAGCAACGCCGTAGGCATCGTTTCAGCGTCTGATGAAAGAACCATTTGGTACAGAGTTCATAATGGTAATAGATACAGTGAGTCGCCTTAAATTATAGGTTAGCGTGGTTAGTTGAATATACTTATAGGTATTTCTAATTTATAAAATGAAATGTGTACAGAATTTGTCTGCTAACATGTCTGTTTTCTAACTAGGTTTGTTTTTAATCGTATGGGTTCTAACTTTTAGATTAAAATCCTCGAGATACTTTACAGCAAGGAAATATTTTATAACCACGGGAAAATGTGATGGATCAAAGAAAAAAAATCTAAATTCTATTGGCCGAAACAATACTTGCCTATTTTATAATCTGTTTATTATGAATAGTTTATTACCTAAACAAAGAAGGTAATTGTCGTATAGTTATACAATACTTTTTAAAGCAGGGCAGTCTAATACTTCCTTACATAATAGGTTGGGGAAAAAGTCTTTTCGTATTTTTGTATGAAAAGTCAAGCCTTTTTCTTCAAAGATTATTTACATTTATTTACAATATATATGTACCGTTTTGTTGAATAACTTCCTGCCATTTTGTGGGCAGAGACATTATCCCGTTACTGTAGAAACTTTGGGACTTCTGATCAAAAAAACGGGACAAATAGTTTTGGCAGTCCTCTCTTGAGGTCAACCTTACAGAACCTAAAGAATTCTGCAGAGACCGAAACAGGTGAAAATCTGAAGGCGCAAGGTCAGGGCTATATGGTGGATGCACTAGGACCTCCCAGTCGAACTCTCTTAATTTTTGCTGAGTGGCTAAAGATGTGTGTGGTCTAGCGTTATCGTGATGAAAGACCACACCCTTCCTGTTGATCAATTCCGGCCGTTTTCTCTCGACTGCTTCCTTTAATCTCATCAGTTGCTGGCAGTAAAGATCAGAATCGATGGTTTTGCCGGGCGGTAAAAGCTCATAATAAACAATGCCCTTCCAATCCCACCATACACACAGCATCACCTTATTTCGTGTTAGGCCAGGTTTGGCCACAGTCTGTGAAGCCTGGCCAACTTTCGACCACGACCTTTTTCGCACGTTCTTGTCGTACGTGATCCACTTTTCATCGCCAGTTATCAATCTCTTCAAAAACGGCTCGGTTTCATTACGTCTCAATAATGAATCGCAAATGAGTACACGGTTCATTAAGTTTCTTTGAGTGAGCTCGTGTGGCACCCAAATATCGAGCATTTTTGTATAACCAGCTTTCTTCAAATGGGTCAAAACTGTTTTGTGGTCAATTCCCAGTTCTTCAGCTACATCGTAACTACTAATATGCCGATCTTGCTCCACTCTTTCAAAAATGGCGTCCATTTTATTCGTAACAGGGCGACCAGAGCGAGGTGCATCTTTAACATCAAAATTTCCGGACTGAAAACGTTTGAACCAAATTTGTGCTACTCTTACTGACACTGCATCAGGTCCATAAACATCACAAATTTTTTTCACAGCTTGAGTTGCATTTTTGCCTTTTTTATAATAAAATTTTAAAATGTATCGAATTTCTTCATTAGATTCACTCATTTTTACGGAGAGAAAAACAAATGAAAAATAGCGGGAAACAACTTTTTTTTATTTTTTTCTATTCTTTATAATGGAACCTTTTTAATGTTACCAAAACCAGCCAGACACAAATAGTACAGTCAAAAATAATTTATAATAAGTTTATACCTACGTTATGCGAAAAGACTTTTTCCCCGACCTAATATGATATTTATTATAAAGAAGAAAGTTACTCCAAATCCACTAGCAATCCTTGAACGATTCGTAATTTCAGTCGACACGATAAGTGTATGAGGATCCCACCAAGACCACAGGAACCCAAACCAACCTCACCTGCAAGTGTTACACCTGCCGATCAACGGAAAAGGCTCTGACGTACTTAATAGTTAAAATATGCCTATCTCGAGGAAATAAGCGTGATTATTCAACGCACATCCTGCAGGTCAATACAGAACTATACACTATAAAGACAACAAAATTAAACAATGAAATGCTTAAACTAATCAAAGAGACAAACACAACATCAGCCCGTTTCGGTTAAGCGTAATCCGCCTGTAAGCCCTCGGTCGACCAGCTCAATTCCTTACCTAAACACAGTTAAGGGACAAACAAACAGAACGGCTATTTACATTCTCCGGGAAATCCGACATAACGAGCTCATTTCGTATCCACCTTTTATTTTCAGACTGGCTGGGATGATTAGACGTAAATCTCGATTGATTTTTGTTGGAGATGATCAGGTCGGTTTTTGGTTCAATGTAATTCCGTGGAAATGCGTTTCATTGTTTAGGTACTTGACATGGGAAGAAGCGTTTGTTGCTTAATTCCTAAACTATGTGGTCGGAAACGATCAACGAATAGGGCATACTTTGGATATGTGACCATGGCTCTATTTTTGATACAATTTCTAAGGTTTTTCCGTCCGTCCTTTTTCATAAACCTAATAGATAGATAGATAGATAAAACGTTTATTTCCTTTAAATAATACAAGTTATATAAAAACATATCCCACAAAACCATTTGACTGGTTTGTCTGTGGGTCACAGTCTCTTTTATACTATAGGCATAATATAATATTGGAGGAAAAAGAAACTAAGTTTAAGGCTTTTCAATACGTACAAAATCTGAGGAGATCACTAGTAGCAGTACAAACAAGGAACATTAGATCCTATGCAAGTAACAGTAAATTCAGTCCCTTAAAAGTGCCTTTATATTTGTGGAGTAAACATCCGAAATGCGTCACTACAAAGGAATGCCTCTTCGGACGGATGCCCCCAAGATCACAGTTAACAAAAGGGAAGGGTGCACAGGCCCCAGTCTAGCTATTCACAATAGTAAAATCAGTCAAGTGCGAATAGAATACTCGTATAGTTCTTTAGACATTGGGAAATTGTACCTTTCTTTTCATTTTAATAACCAGGTTAAAAAAAGAAATAGTTTTTATGTTTGGTATTTTGCAAAATCTTTTAATGTAATATCTTTCTGAATTGTGAACTAATTTGAAACAATGCCGTTTCATACCTATCTTGCTAACCAGACCTGGGACATACCTACATGTTTAAAAATACTTTCAAAATCGAATATTCTCTTAATGTACGTATTACCTGCACGTTATGTAGGTGATTTTAGAAACCTAACACATGGGTTAGGAGCCCAGCACTCCAATTGCATGCAAAACAAAGTTTAACAGATAAAGTTAAATATTGCGTTATTTTATTCATGGAATATATTTAAATACGAGTGGTTAGTTAGTGAGTAACGGATTCGTCGGATATCTTTACTGAATAAGTATAGTACAATACCTAGGTAAAACGAAACACTAATGGGCTTGCTCCGCTCGCATTGAAAAACCCGTATAAGGGGGCGGTGGATGTCGCTGACTTTGGCAATTCAGAAGTCTAGCAAGACGTCCATGCGCCCACTGTCGTCTGAAGGGATTCCAGATGGGTTTATGGTTATCAAAAGAAGAAAAAAGAAGTTTAGCATAATCAACCAAGCGATTTCTTTGGTATTCAATCTAAAAACAACCTGGAGTCATTAAAAAATTCTTGCGATTAATAGATTAAAAGTAAAATGGCCGAAAAAAAAAACGAGACGCAACTTTAAATATGTCATATTGAGAAACTAAACCGGCTTTTTATATTTAACCGAACGTTTTCATGTGTTATATTCATGAGTCATATTTTTTCCGTACCAGATGACAAAGAAGAATTAAATTGAAAAGCCCAATTTTAGCGTTCTCTCATAATTCCTTACCTTAACATTTATTTACACAGAACCACTTCAAAAACAAAGTTAAACAAATATCATTCAAAGACGTGCACCCGGCACATTAGAGCAATAACATAATAAATGAGAATTTGGACATAACCAATAATTTAATATATGTAATATTATTTACCTCAACGAACTGTTATATTTGAACCAAAAAAGATGGAGTAATACTTTTCATTTCAGTAGGTAACCTTAACACAATTCTAACAGTAATTTAAGTAAATAATTATTTCATAAACAAACCTCAGCCAAGGACGTGCACCCCGGCACCTTCAAGCAAAACATGAATGGAGTGTTTACACGCTTGAGGATCTCGCGGAAGTCCAAAGGCACTCCTCGGGGTCTGAGCAGCCTGAAGTATGTGCCGAGTGAGGAGCCGTTGTTCGCCAGGTGAGTCCCGAACAGGCGCATGAAACCTCCTCCTGTTGATAAACATGTACATCAATAATTCTATAATACCAAGTATGGCACTCACTTTTCTCTAGTGTACCTTCAGATAAGCAAAGTGACTTCTTCATATTTGAGGGCGAGTACATTTATAATTGCAAAGCAAAACAAATGTGAAATGTCACTGCTGCCCTTGGACGTTTGCGTGGCACTGGAATCAATAACGCTTTTGCTACCCTATAAAAACCGTTTTGAGCAAGGGCTCAAAATGGTTTTTATGGGCCAAAAAGGTTTGGGCCCACGTCATGCTTGCCCACTGCTATTGCCCAAAAATAAACATAAATTTAATCATCATCAGCCCATTAACGTCCCACTACTGAAAACGAGCCTTCTCTCAAATTCCAAGGTGCGAGGGTGTTGGATAACACTCCACCACGTGGACTCAGTGCAGATTGGCGGAGGCGTCCTGCTGTTAGAATTTTTGAAGCCGCCCAATCAGGCCTCCGACATGGCTTAACGACTACTACATTTGGTGATAAATTTAAAAGCTTAATCATATTCAAAGTTTCTCTTTGTAACGTCATTAAATATGTGCTCTTAATGCTCTTCATCAAATAAAATGCCGAACCGCTGTATACAATTCTTAGCGGTCGAGGTAGCACGGCTGGGCATCAATCAATTCCACCTCCCTAAAGTATAAATAATGCAACAGTTTCAATTCTTGCTTCCCGCGAGTTATATCGATTTGGCTCCTTCTAAGCAATGCATTTTTATCATCATCACCCAAATGTATATTTGTAAAATTAAGATGATTCACCATTTTATTTTAAATATCATAAAACATGGTAGAATCTCTTCACCAAATAAAACGGAAAATCGACTAATAAAATTCCAAGCGATGAAGGTATTGCGTCTTGGCACCAATCAATTTTACCTCTTTAAAGAATAAATAATACAACAGTTTAAATTCTTGAAGTTGCCCCTTCCATACAATCATCTTCATCTTCATCATGATCTTTGGTTTTTTTATCATCATCTTTACCATCATCGTCATCACAATCTTCATTCTTATCATTATTTTCATCTTTATCCAAACTCAAATATAATTTACATTCACAGTTTTTATTCAAAACCTAATCAAACATATGATATTCTCTGCACCAAATAAAACGCCGTTCCGCTATATACAATTCTAAGCGATCCAGATGGCGCATCTGAGCACCTATCAATTCCACCTCCCGAAATAGTAAATAATGCAACAATTTGAATTCCTGCTTCCTGCAAGTTATTTGGAGTTCCCTTATTCCACAAAATACATCTTCATCATAATCCAAATTTCAATTTAATATCATCCCTTAGTTCATCGTTCTATTCAAAACCTCATCAAACATGTGATATTATCTGCACCAAATAAAATGTACCGCTGTATAAAATTCTAAGCAATCAACGTGGCGCGTCTGGATACCTATCAATTCTACCTCCCGAAAGAATACATAATGCAACAGTTTCAATTCCTGCTTTCTGCAAGTTGTTTGGAATTTCCTTCTGCTACACAATGCATCTTCATTATCATTGAAAATCAAATTTAATAGCATATTGAAACACATTATCATCAACATTCTAATTTTATATCATGACTTGATACACTGTTCTATTCAAATCAAACATTTCTCTTACTAAATAAAAACATGCGAGATTCTCCTCACCGAATGAAATGCCGTACCGATATATAAAAGTCTAAGCAATCGAACCTCCCTAAAGTATAAATAATGCAACAGTTTCAATTCCTGCTTTCTGCAAGTTATTTGGAGTTGCCTCCTTTTATTTTTGCCGTCCATGTGATGATACATCGAGAGCTCAGGTGTAAAATATCTGTATGAGATTGGAGTGAATATAAAAAAATACCTTGGTGCAATTTCATTTCGTATCTCTTGCAAGTATCTAGATTTTTCTAAGGATTGCTAACGATTATAGAGAACATAATGGACAATTGCGATCTTTATTAGATGTTCAAAAAAGTCGATTGATGACTTGAGACAGGTGGCTAGTGGATGATGAATGCGTTCTGCAGAGGAGCGTGATGGTTGGCGCTCTTTGGGGGAGGCCTACGTTGAGCAGTGCAAACTGCAAACAGACTGCATTTTGTTAAAATATTTTTATAGATACTATTTTTTTTCGATTTAACCAACTTGTGAGAAACCTTCATGTCAAATTTATGAATCTTAAACCCTGTAAGCTAACTAAGTGACAATTGAGGTGCGACTCAAAAAGACACGTGCTTCGTAAAATAACTATGCGCTATGCTAAAGAAAAGGAATGCAGTTTCTTTGGGTCACGGAAACCAAGTCATGGGCGTCCTAGTTATTAGTACACCTGTTCGCGTGGATTTAATACACCCACGCGATAAACTGCAGGTCACCAGGGCAAAGACGTGAGCAAAAGGTATATGCGAAAATCTGGTCACGCGGGTAAAGCCATGATGAGCCTAGAGTACCAAATACAAGAATATCTTGCATATAAATAATTTAATTTCAATCAAGTTACGTCTGGCAAGTTGAAATTACATTTAATTACCACAGAAAGCTAAATTCGTTTCAAGATCTGTTTAACCCTCATTAATAAATAAGTAGCATTGGCTCGAAGGTGAAAATTAAGGTAGGAGCAAGAACCTTTGATAATCACCTTTATCCTTACCGAGAATTCGGCTGTCTGGAGAACCATTAGTGTGGGTCCAGTATTATGTAACTTTAACATGTATTCTGATTAAATTCACTCTCATTTTGTACATCGACCAAGTAACGCTCAATACATTGGTAATTTACTTAAATCAGAACAGAGCAAGCAATGGTTATCGAACAACTGTTAGATCGAAACCATTCACGATAGATTTTGCAGAATGTAATACTCGTATGTATCTCAAGTGCGAGATTTTCGGGTTAGTACACCTTAGATAATTTGCTGACTAACACTATTTGTTCAGTCATTATTATTATTTTCTTAGATTAATACATGTTTTGTGCGTTAAGTGATATTTTCTTTGGTTATATTATTACATCATGTTTCTCTCGTGTTAAATGCTATTGGCTTACCACTGGTACATTTTTCTTCTACGATAACAAACGCTGCTTTAAATAACTCGCTTTAAAGAATAAACAACTCTCGATAAAAACTCCAGCTTGTGAATTAGACAGAGATAACGTGGTGCCATTTTTTAAACATGTTCTATAATGTATGAGTATATAGGTATTGGCACATCTTCACTGGAATAGAGCATTAGAAGAAAAAGAATTTATTATTCTATAGATTTGTCGTACCAAAGAAATTTCACCTGTTGGCTAAAGACATGTCCAATGTCAATGGTTAGTACAGTATTTGTATATGTTATTAATGCTGCTAGATACACAAGTCAGAACTTGTATATATATATATATATATTTATTGCACAAAAAACAATAACAAAAAAAGCCATATGTGAAAAAGACGATGTACAAAGGTGGACTTATTTCTAAAAGAAATCTCTTCCAGTCAACCTTAACTGAAGTGGGAGAGATAGTTAGCGGGCATTAATAACACACTACAATATGATAATATTACACATATACATATACAAAAATATGATATAAGATACATATCAAATATATAATAGGTTTATATATCTGATATATACATAAATAAATACAAAGAAAAATAAACAAAAATCATAATGACTAGCTCGATAGCAAGTGCTTCTTTAAGTTTGTCTTAAAAGACACAATTGACGGACTGTCCCGGACATCACTTGGCAACTTATTCCACAACTGTGCACCACGGGCAGTAAATGAATTTCGAAAGAATTTAGTATTAAAGAAAGGATACTCAAGTGTTTTAGTAACACAGGAGCGCTTGGGACGGGATGTGGGAGACAGGTATGTAAACCGAGATCGTAAATAAAGGGGGAGTTGAGGAAAATTCAGAATTGTATCGCGTTAAGCAAAACTTTTTAGTGGCAAAATGTTATTAATCTGATGCAGGCAGTTTGAGAATATGAGCGTTTTATATAAACAAGTGTTTAATGTTTATTAAGTGATATAATTATGTAAAGTAAAGTAAAGTAAAGTAAATAATCTTTAAATATTGGTTGTCTTAGGAACAACAGCGGTAAACTTAATATTTTATTTGCTTAATTGTATTAAATTTTAAGATATAATTTAAAAAAAGCCAAAATGAGTTTCTTGAGGCATTCTTCTCAATCTCGTTGCCTTATTGGAAGCCTCGTTAGAGTCACCGACAGGCTGACTGACTGACGAACAATCCCCTTCCCTCTTTAGAATTACGACAGGCTGACTGACAGATCCCCTCGATAATAGTCAACCGACAGACTGAAAAATCTTGAGAATAAACCACAACAGACAGATAAACTGACAAACTATGACAAATTCTGACAAATAACCCATTTGTTTTTAATTCTTTATTATGGTGCCGCTCATATTTCTTTCATTGTTCTTAAAAAAAAATATCGAATTTCCAATTTGTGTATTTTTTTTTATTTCTTATTGCGTTGCATTTACATATTAATACGTAACTTGGAAAGGCTTATGGATAATTGCGCAAGGTAATCTAAAAACCCTAGAATGTTCGTGGGAAGCACATTCTTTCTGTGAAATACAAAATTTTTCGCATAATATAAGAATTGACCAAGTCATTTTCTAAGGCGCTCATTCCACAATCTATCAGCGTCTTATCCAAACTTCCTGTGCCACAAAAAGAATCACAATTTCGTTTTTAATATCGCACAAATGTGAAGTATTCCGAACGGCTCGAATTCCTCCTTCAAAACAAACCTCCAAACATAATAACTCAAGGAATATGGACAAAAACCAACCTTATGGCCTCGCAAATGAAAAGTAAATTAAGCATACTTTCGTTGAAACCACTTCATTATGCATACAGAAGTGCAAAATAAGCAATAGAAATAACAAGAAATGTTAAATCGACCTCAATCTAGGGTTGGTCAAGGACGACGCTACACAACACCATTATTTTTTAGAAGTTACAAAACAAAATGGTCCTTATGTTAGCTTTATTGTTCATTGTTATATTTATTTTTCATTGTAGAGTTAATGTGTTTATGAAACGTGATATTATCACTTATGTAATTAATTTGTTTTGATTTATGTTATGTCTACAAAGCAATTTATTATCCTATGAAATTCGCTTCAGGTAATTAATTTCACGTTAATTCTTATTAAAAACTTATAATTAGAGCAATATTATCATGACCCTACACTTAAGCCAAGGGCCTATTAGGTGTGCACACTGGTGTAACCAGATTTGGCTGCATTTCAGTTATTACATGGAGTGACTGGCGTCTGACCTCCGCAACCCAGAGAGAAAAATATCATGGTTAAACCAGCTGTCAGGATGTTAGAAGGCACTTACTTCCTAATAATGACTGCCATATATGTTTATGAGAGCCGTAACCAACAGCTTAACGTGCTTTACGATACTCGGAGTAAGCAATAATTACGCACAAAAAGTCATATGTTGCCGCTACTAATCAGGCTTTGTACCCAATCGCACCACTGAGCCATCGCTGCTGTTGAATATAACATAAGGAATCAACATACTTATATTCAAAGAAATATCTATCTATCTATATCAGCCCGTTATGCGCCTGTCTTCGGGCATGGGCTTGCTAATTGGAAACTTGTAAATATGATTCTGTTTAGACCTATAACACAATATTCCTTTGTATTCATATATTTAGTTTTCCTCCATTTTCCCGATTATACATACATAATACTTTTTGCTTCACAAATAAATAAGCCGCGATTTAAATTCGTTGAATTTATGTAAAATATGTCTCAAATAAATATTGGAAGGAATATAATATCACGATACCAATAAATATAGGACTTTTTTAATAATGAGACAATTTCGATAAATGTGTTTAAAGGTGTGCATGTATAAAATTTAATACAAATTTGAAGTTCAAATTTATTGTAACGTAGAAATATTTTATGTCGTGCGTCTTATGCATTATGGCAAATAGATGAATATGAATATTACGAAATAGTATGGGAACTAACGATAGTTGAGACTACCATTATTTCACAAACAAAACTTTATATGCAATGTAATTTATTTATAGTATAGTAAAATAACTGTAAAAAGTTGTTTAAAATTATTTATTTTAAACCTACGACAGAACAATGAAACTGGTTTGAAAATACTCCGTTGAAGTTAAAGAAGAAAAGCATTTAAATGTCTAAGGCCGACGACACAACGGCGAATAGCGATAAAGAGAGCGAAATTGAAATAAACATAGTATACTATATTGGCGAATATCTTGGCGATTGGGTTGATTTTTTACACACCAGTGTGTTACAATTTTTTCGGGCGCGTCGATTTATCAAGAATATTAGTAATGATGACTTGTTTTATATTCCTTTTTGGACAATCTGAATCCCCATGCAAACTTTTACCCCTCTTTTCAACCATACTCATACTTGTATAGGGTAAAATATTTTTTTGCCCTTTCAAGGTTCTTACATTATTTTCATCTTGAATTGTATCTTAATCGGCTTAGCTGTTGGAATAGTCATAGACTGACTGAATAAGCTACTTCTGTATTTATAATATTAGGCAGTGTTTGTTTATTATAAGCCATATAAAGATCTATTTCTGCATTTAAGTAATTCATTGCATCTCTTTTTACTTTTCTTTATCTATTTCGCAGCGTTACGTCGCAGTATTGAGTATGTACGCAGTCTTATTGGAGAATCTTTCGGTGTTGCTTGCCAAGAAAACATTTAAAGTAAGTTCATAATAAAAATGAGTTGTAGCATATGGGGTACTTTTATAAATTATAATACTAAACATACATGGAAGTTTTAGTAGTATTCCATTTAAATAAGCTTTTAGAATGTATAATTTAAGCGTAAGGTATATAACCAGTTTGAGATGATTTTTTTACTAGGAAAAATCAACTCGTCCTAGGTAACGGAGAGGAATCGAACCATTGGATTCTTTTAGATAACTGATCCACTTCTCTAAACACTGAACTACCGGGGGCTCCAATAGACGCGTTGAATTTTTCTGTTATTTTTTGATTTACGTTTTAAGCCCGCGTTATTACGTCACTATAGCCGAAGAAACAGTTTTACAAATATTTAACAACAGATAAAGAATTATAATTTCTTAATATATATTTTTTTACATTTATAATGCTATATAAAGTACCATCTCATTTATCATAATAATACATACATTCACGCCTGATTTCCCGAAGCTACCAGCAGAGGCATATTATACGCCCACACTTCGCCAATTACATAGTTGGTCCCACGTGATAGGTGGTGTGCCTATTGCCGCTTACCGGGATCTGTTACGTCCGCCAGAGTGTCGTCTGTTGATCAGCAGGTGTACCACTTGCAGGTGAGGTTGGCTTGGGCTCCTTAGATGGTGGTAGGATCCCTATACACACGCGAAAACGAAGGTAGGTATATAAAGGTTTGCATCCATTGCCGTATAGTTCCACTTGGCAGTTCCGAATGTATTTGGTAAAATAAGACACTCAACATTATTCCTTTTTCTCAATACATCGGTTTTTTTAATTATTAAGACAATAAAATGAGAACGAGAGAAGATAATATTGTTTCTAAATAAGCTAACAACCAATTAGTTATTTTTTACTTGAGGAAATAAGATTTAAACGTGTTCCAGAACACAACAGAACTAATAGTGATTAAAATAAAAAAGAAATAAGTTTCTAACAAAACAGGATTCATTTGTCTCACATACAATTTATTTCTAATTTAAATACAACATTGAATTCTGTCGCTACTTTTAAATCCCCAACACGGGTAGACGCGGTTTCTAGGTCAAATAAGAATAGCATCACTAGGAACTAGACATTTCAAAAGCGGACTGCAGTTATAGAAATATATTCCTTCTTAATGCATCAGAATTGCTTATTTGGCGAATATACAATTCCTTGTACGCGTGAACTGATATAACATTTGGATTCCAAGTCGAAAATTTCATTTCGAAGATGACTAAATTCGTAGTAAAATAAATTGTATAATTTTGCTTTGCTGGTTTTTAAATGGTGTTGTTTACGTTATATGAAAAATATCAGAATAAACACAATACCAAACTAATAAAATATTTATTTCTTTATTTCCAAATTCTGCTGACAAATAAGCTAAGTCTTATTTACTAGGTGTAACGGAAAATAGTTAATTAAGTAGCTAAGATTGTTTCCAAGTATCTTATTAAAGTGATGGCTGTACATATTTCAAATTATTAGTTCTCTACATTTAATAAAATTGTTTTACATGGAAAAGGGAAACCTATTTTACCACTTGCAGGTGAGGTTGGCTTGAGATTCTCAGATCTTGGTAGGAGCCCTATACTAGCTATTCCATCATGGTTTACAGTTGTTGGAAATATAGATCTGCCATAATCGTCTGACCAGATCTTAGGAAGTTGTAGTGGTCGACACTTACGCTGGTTTACCATACACTAACCAGTACTTTTTTCTGGGTCAACTTTCGCTTGGGGTAAGATTTGGCCGGATCACCTAGGTTCAACCACGATGAGCGATAAATGATCATCGTATAGGATCCATTTTTCATTACAAGTATAGTGACTGTTGAGTAACTTGACTCAACAGTCGGTACGTGTTTGTTGGTTTGCTTCACTTAATGCATGTGGTATCCATGTTTTAAGCTTCTTAACTTTTCCAATTTGTTTTAAACGATCAAAGCAACAGCCAACTGAAGCCAACTCTGACGTGATTTGAGATATATTCGTTTCCACTCTCGCTTTCAATTCTTTATTGACAACTAGGGTCTCCTGCCGTCCACGAGGTTTGTTCCGGAGGTCTTAATTTCCAGAACGAAAGAGTTGGAACCAAAAGCGTACCGTGTTTTCGAACACGTATTCACAAATATTGCGATATAATAAATTTTCCATATTGGTCACAAAGCCATGTCAAAACAAAATGAAATAGCGCGAAAACAAATGAATTATCATATTCAGAATACGTATAGACAAGCTTGTAATTGAAATAAATTTGAATTTGGAGATCCTACCCAAACGCCGAATTTTTAATATCATAGCGGCCAGGTTGATAATACGCCAATTTCATATGAAAAGGTTCTAACGTTAAAAATGTTTTCAAAGATTTCAATGAACACAGCTATTACTTTAAGCTTTAACAAAACGAAAGGTGGTATAATTTTAGATATGAAACTTTCTCACTTACTTAAGCTTTCTTAGTTCTTTAAGTTTTTAAAAAAAGGCTTAAATTCTAAAACAAATAAAAGCACCTCTTTCCTAAAGATAAAAGCAAAGAAAGCTTGACTCAAAGTCATCGCACGACCTTATCGAAGACTTTACGTAAGGTCCTGTCATAGTTGACTACGTTTTACGACCTCTGTGCGTGATCTAATTTTACAACCGACCGGATTGTCAATGTTATCTCGTAAAAATTGATAACCAAAATATTTTTCTTTCAAACTCAATCTTTTATCTGCAGTATTTCAACCCTCATAGTGTCGCAAGTCAAGCGCTTATATTGGGACTAGATATTTGGGAACAAGGTTGAAGTTTAGCAGAGTGCACTAAGGCCATTTCTTAGATGGGTGATCTTAAGTGTGACAACGAAAGCACCCTTGTTTCGGAAGGTACGTTACAGAAAATTCAATTGGTCCCGGTTATCAATTAATGCAGTTATGTTGTAGACATAGGTCTTTAAGAAAATTAAAGTTTCAAACATAGACCCTGTTAAGGCACGGCAACATAGCAGTGGTTAACAATTTCTTCTAAATTTTAAGCGGAGAAAAACACATTTTCGAAACACTTACATACTAATGACTCTTATAATATTTTATAAGCTTTTTTATAGAATTATAAGAGTAAAATGCCACACAACTGATTTTGCCATTCCACACTGGGTCCGCATAGTGGGATACAGTATACGACCGGAAAAATTTCATTTGAGATAGGAGAACAGAGCCCAGTGGTCGGACGACCATAAAATTTTTCAAATATATCTTTGGAAGTTGGAGTTGAATTAATTTCTGACCTGAAATGAACCTCTGCAAGTATCTTGCTTCCCGAAAACCCAGCTCGCCATTATGGTAATCAGTCCATATATAAGGGGCTTTGCTAAGAAACTGAGAAAAAGTCTTACGACTAATCAAGAATGGAGGTGCGAGGAGCGAGGATCTGATGCCGTTTGAAGCACGCTTATTTGCGGTGAGCACTCAAACTAATACTAAGAGATGATAGGTATGTGGGTCTACACACTATTACAGTTTACTAATGTATTTTTTTTTTAGTTTATATCTGTACAACTCCCCCATATTATGACAAAGTTTATCACTCACTACACTAATATGACTTTTCCAATTGCAGTCCTGCACTTACGAATGCTAGTAAATAGAGAAAGTAAACTTACCCAACTGCACCAATTCCAGTCGACTGTCGGTGACAAAGTGCCAGGGAAACGCTTTGCAGAAGCTTGCCACACCAATCCTTAGATCAGTCGTTTTACTGGACGAAGCTAGTGGTACGGATTCGAGGTCTACAGTACTGTTCTCGTCTTTTGATTTTTGACTTATTGGTACGGCGTTTATTTCATACCTGGAATTAAGGAGGATTATCATAGATGGGTACTTCATTCATAACGTAGTTAATAGGTGATTGTTCTGCCAGAACTGATTATTCTGCCACAAGAATACCACTGCTGAACATGACCTTCCAAATTGTTTTCTACGTCGATTTATGTTTTAAATTATATGGCAAATATTAAAATGCCACAGTAACGTGTACCAGCACTTAAATTCAACCAATATTTCACGTCCTACTGCCTGGACTCAGGCCAAGGCTGGTCAAGGTAAGAGGGTTTCAGGTCAGACCAAGTGTCCTAGTGCGGATTGGCAGAGAAAGGATTGTACTATAAGATATTACTATCCCTTTCTATGTATTGTATGGTTAAGTAATGTATTTTTGTATACTCAGGTGATCACACTTCAACATTACAATATATCCATTGCGCATAAATATTTTTGTGAAAATATGACATATTATTGATATTCTAACATAATCATTTTAAATCCTTCTTTATTTTGACATTCTATGTTTGACATATTATTTATTTGTGGTTATATGTGTGTAACTTTTTTTTTGGGATATTCGATTGGTTTATTTAATTGTGTTTTGTTGATCTATTATTAATTTATTTGACATTATGAAGCTGCATTTTAATTGATTTAATTTTGCTACTTTACTATTGAATTATTTATAAATGACATTGTGATAATCTTTAACTATATATGACTTGTAAGTGTGAAATAAATAATAAAAATCAGACGAAATGAAAACATGTTAAGGAATAAAAGAAATATCCAATCAATGTTTTTAAATGTATTGAGGAATATAAATGAATAATAACTATAAGAGGAAAATATTCTTACTTACAATGCAGATAAAACACTCCTTATTTTATATTTTTATGCTTAAGAAGAAATAAGTTAAGTCTTACATAACAAACCGGCATTTTGCCAATGGAAATGCTTGGTCACCTACCAAATTTGTGCAATGTCTTTTGGTTCAAGAAGAAACATATATTATCCGTAAATAAATTAAAATATTTTTCCGAGCTTTTATTTAACTTGCTATGTTTTTCACCACAATAAAATAGTTGGTTAAAAGTTTTCATTTAATTTGAAACAAGAATAATACGACCCTATATATAATGTAATTAATAAAAGTAATTCTTATTTATAACGATGTACATAAAATAATAAATTTAGAGGTTCCTTTACGTCCCACTACTCAATACGGGCTTCTTTAAGAAACCCTATTAATAGGACATTTTCCACCACGCTGACCCAGTGCGGATTGGCGGAGGCATTACGGTGGCCTCCTGCTGTTTCAGCCTACCCTATAAGCTCTCTGAGGAGGTTCAACGACTACCATATCTTAATGACTACGACATACAGTCACCCATTCAATTACTGAACTCTGTGGTCATCGTTTTCGACTACTTAGGTCTGCGTAAGGTACGAGCGCTTCATTTTCATTTATTGGTTATGAATATGGTACAATTTGGTTTCATAGTATCTAGTATCTTCGTAGTGTATTAGTAGACTTACTTAAATCTCCTAGGGTCGTTAGTATAGCTTCTCAGTCTTATATCCGTCTGTGTGTCATATAGCTTCTTGGCTATCATCTTCAAGCTGCCAACCAGTAAGTAAGCCACTGGTTCACTCTCTGTTGTGAGGTGCAGCTCGATTTTGCCTTCTTGTGAAGTGGTGCAAACGAATGCTGCCTCATACTCCACATTCTCATCTTTGATGGCGTCATCCTATTAAAAGCATTATATATAATTACAAGCTACAAAATTTTGTTCAACATATACTACAATATAATATAACAGTAAGAAGAGCTGCAAAGACAAAAAACAAAGCACATTCCAGTAACGACTCGATAAGCGCAAAGTACCAAGGTGCAGCTGCGGCCGCGCATACAGCACAGCACTGAGCTCGCAGAAAAGCGTTGTATTATGACGTCACGCAGAGGCAAAGTATAGATTGCACCGCTTGAAGACATCTTATAGGATCTTTAGCTGTACTAAATGTCTACATTGTTAGTGCTAACTAAAATGAAAGGATTTATATGCCTTTAAGAGAAGTTGAATTTATAATGCCATAAAAAACTTAATGTATTGTGGTATGGTAGTAAATCCAGCAAGAAGATAAAAAGTATAAATACGTTTTATACTGTGTTATTTTTTCAAAAGTTCTTTTGCGACCTAAGTAATTTGACTAAAAGCTGAAAGTCAACGTAAATATTACTAAGAAAAAAAAGCAAAAATTTGTAATTTGAGTCTAATTTGCATAACTATGTAGGTCCCAACCACGAATATAAAAATAAAGGCGATGGTTATAGATTTTAAATTACACAATAAGGCCTCAGGTTTATTAAGTGCACCAACGTAGTTTTCTACTATTTATGGGATACAAAAAGAAATTGAATACGTTGAATCTGTAACTTACCTGATCATGTAAAACATCGTGGACGCTATCAAGTGTGGTCAGGAATTCTATTAAATTAGTGCCTAAACATTTAAAAGCTCTCTCTAACCGACAATTGTGTGAAAATGCCGTTAGTATTAAATATTCCCCTAGTTTTGCCATGAAGTCCTTAGTGCTAACACCTGAAACAATAGAAAAAAATATTAATAATACTAAAAATAATGAATCGTCTTAGGCATCTTAGGACAAGTTTCTTGCCCTATTCTTCTATAATCAATTTTCACTAGCCAATATGTCTACCTCTGTTTATTTATAAAATATCACTTGTTCCATGTTTTAAGAAAATGTAAGACAACTAATAATTATTTTATTTTTTTAATTATAAAAAAAATATTAATAATATTATAAAAATGTATAGGGATCCTACCAAGATCTAAGGAGCCCAAGCCAACCTCACCTGCAAGTGGTGCACCTGTCGATCAACGGACGAGGCTCTGGAGAGCATAATAATACCCGGTAAGCGGAAATAGGCTCGCCACCTATTACGTGGAACCAACTAAATAATTGGCGAAGTGTGGGCGTATAATATGCCTCTGCCTACCCCTTCGGGGAAACAGGCGTGAATGTATAATTGTGTGAAAAATTAAGACACGCGTCTTAATTATATTTTTTGTTAGTTAAGCATGTTGTTATTATACAAAATTAAAATATGGTTCTAAAGCTTGTTCGTCGTCAAACAAAAGACGACGAACAAAAGAAAAACAATGAAAATTCTTTTTACTGATCATCATTTGTTTGAAGACTTTCTTTCGAAGGAGGTTTTTATGTTGCTATACAAATAATGAAATAACCTTTTCAAGGAGTTTTAGCGCCAACATGGAAGAGGACACATCGCGGCAGTATTTTATTTTCCTACATTAGTGTAAATTCGAGTTTTTGTGTGTAAATGTAGTGGATTTTTAGATATAACTTTTTTAGCTGCGTACACAAGTCTAGGAAAATGGCATATGACTGTGAATTCCGTGTCCCATCGAAATAAAACTTAGAGATTATTTTTGAATTATCTTATGGCAGCAGGCAGTGTTCGTTGATGATAAAACCGTAAGAATAAAACCTTTGTCAAGAGTTTAATAGTAGGACAGTCCTACAGGGAATAAAATATACAACTCTGACTCTTTTATTGACCAAAATATTGTACTTGCATTATTTTATGCACATTTCTAACTGCTTGTTTTGTGTTTTAAACCTAAGTATAAAGAAAGGCAGACTTGTCAGTAAAGGAAGTTGGTATAAAACTCGGCAAAGTCCTGACTCCTGGCAAAACATTTAAATAAATCAGTTAGAAAATTTTCCTAGCACTAATGGTACCCTACATCACTGTCAAGGAAGTAATTAACATAAAACTGATCTATATGATCCGATAAGGTGGTAGTCACAATTAATCAGGGGTTAGTCTAGTTCTAAATGTAAATAGGTCTTGCCAAATAAAATTTGTCCGCACCAATATGTGACTAAATGCAGGAAACAGCCCAAAAAAATACAACAGTATTTTGGCCAGATCATAGTAGGCCTGGGCGTTTTAATAAATGTCGCTTTTATTAGATCGACAGATTCAGAAACAAGACAATTAAATCAATAGGTTTATTATACATGAAAAAAACCATTATCCAAAAAAATATGATTTTAAGGACAATTTTAAGATATTATGTAAATAATATAAAAATCTTACTGTCAGTCGCTCGCACCGCATCATATATTTCTTGTAAGTATGAGTAATTTCTACACGTTTTGACGTCATCTGGTAATCTCCGTCTGAAACAAAACAAAAACATGTTATATGAAGAATTCTTGTTTCGTTGTAAACACACTGATTCCTGATCCAAATTTTAATATTAAACCTGGAAATGATACCTATACAGCGAACATTAAGGCTATTTTTCCGAATGGCAAATCATCAAATGGCCGGCTCCCGCTGTGTGTGGAGCGAAAGGGTGTGTCAGCCTTTTACTGACTACAGACCATCCATATTCCTTCTTGAGACTGCTATTTCTCCTTTCGAATATTCCTACAACAACGAACATTCAGCCTGCGGCTTCAACCAGGTGAAAATCTATCACGTTTCACTAAAAAAAAAATCACATTTCCTAGCATTACCCCGGTTGCCCTGTTGCACTGGTCTAATCAAATTAGCCTGAATTTTCGTAATTACACAAAACGACTTTCGTCTGACCTCCGCAACCCACAGGGAAACAATATTCTATGGTCAAACCAGCCGTAACGACTGCCATAGATGTTCATGACCAAAATGATAATTACGCACATAACTTTGTTTAAACCCGAGTTTGAAGTCTATGGGTATCGTCTCTGGGCTATTGCCGCTTTTTTCGGTCTACCTTAATAAATATTAAGCCTAAAAATAACTTTTAGATTTTCAGCTCTTTATCAAAGTCAGTTGTTTATGGACGAAAGCGCTACAAATAAAATTAAGCCACTTTCGCATTTATCCATGTTTTTAGTGTAAGTTATATTATATTTAGTATTTTAAGTATTAGACAAAAAACTAGTTGTATAGTATTCCAAATATTTATCAACATTCCTAATAAACAGTGTAACAACACGTAATAGGCATATTATACTGTTTGTCCGTTCGAAATTGAAACACCCCCGAGGTACACCACCGGAACTGCAATCAAAACTTTATCTGTGTGGCAGATATACCGGTGGTCCAGTTCTCATTTACAATGGAAACAAACTGACATGTTATCCAATATAAGCTTTAATATGCGATTCCACATAACCTTAGAGTTTTACTCATCTGGTTTGAAATGTTCCATATTCATACAGTGTTTTCTTGTTCCAAAGCAAAAATATGGACCACAATTAACGGCATTATATTGATTAGCCGTAGCACTTGTAGCAGCCGTAGAAGGCATCGTAGACTCTTAATCCAGCCGTAGCCCTACACTAGTAGTTGCTGGTCTTGTCTCTGCTAATTGCTTATTATATATTAGGTCGGGGAAAAAGTCTTTTCGCATAACGTAGGTATAAACTTATTATAAAATTTTTTTGACTGTACTATTTGTGTCTGGCTGGTTTTGGTAACATTAAAAAGGTTCCATTATAAAGAAAAGAAAAAAATAAAAAAAAGTTGTTTCCCGCTATTTTTCATTTGTTTTTCTCTCCGTAAAAATGAGTGAATCTAATGAAGAAATTCGATACATTTTTAAATTTTATTATAAAAAAGGCAAAAATGCAACTCAAGCAGTGAAAAAAATTTGTGATGTTTATGGACCTGATGCAGTGTCAGTAAGAGTAGCACAAATTTGGTTCAAACGTTTTCAGTCCGGAAATTTTGATGTTAAAGATGCACCTCGCTCTGGTCGCCCTGTTACGAATAAAATGGACGCCATTTTTGAAAGAGTGGAGCAAGATCGGCCTATTAGTAGTTACGATGTAGCTGAAGAACTGGGAATTGACCACAAAACAGTTTTGACCCATTTGAAGAAAACTGGTTATACAAAAAAGCTCGATATTTGGGTGCCACACGAGCTCACTCAAAGAAACTTAATGAACCGTGTACTCATTTGCGATTCATTATTGAGACGTAATGAAACCGAGCCGTTTTTGAAGAGATTGATAACTGGCGAGAAAAGTGGATCACGTACGACAAGAACGTGCGAAAAAGGTCGTGGTCGAAAGTTGGCCAGGCTTCACAGACTGTGGCCAAACCTGGCCTAACACGAAATAAGGTGATGCTGTGTGTATGGTGGGATTGGAAGGGCATTGTTTATTATGAGCTTTTACCGCCCGGCAAAACCATCGATTCTGATCTTTACTGCCAGCAACTGATGAGATTAAAGGAAGCAGTCGAGAGAAAACGGCCGGAATTGATCAACAGGAAGGGTGTGGTCTTTCATCACGATAACGCTAGACCACACACATCTTTAGCCACTCAGCAAAAATTAAGAGAGTTCGACTGGGAGGTCCTAGTGCATCCACCATATAGCCCTGACCTTGCGCCTTCAGATTTTCACCTGTTTCGGTCTCTGCAGAATTCTTTAGGTTCTGTAAGGTTGACCTCAAGAGAGGACTGCCAAAACTATTTGTCCCGTTTTTTTGATCAGAAGTCCCAAAGTTTCTACAGTAACGGGATAATGTCTCTGCCCACAAAATGGCAGAAAGTTATTCAACAAAACGGTACATATATATTGTAAATAAATGTAAATAAACTTTGAAAAAAATGTCTTGACTTTTCATACAAAAATACGAAAAGACTTTTTCCCCAACCTATTATTTACATATATAATCTTGTGCGATTTGGATGAACGGGCATTATACTTTATCTGGCTTCGTAGTAGACTTCGTTCGTTGCTTATTACTTAATTTACTCATAGTCTTGTTTGATATCGGTTATTATTTTTTATATATCATCTACTTGGCTTTGTACACGTAGAAGAATATCATAGTCGCTTTATTCAGACCTAGCACTTTCCGCTCGCCTGTCTGTTTTGTTGTTGCTAATTATATAATTTACATTTACCGTTCGGTGATAAGACTTTTCATCTCATCTATCTGGTGCAGTATGTCTACACAACGTTCCTTAATCAATAAAACGATATAGACTCAAAAATAAGACTTCCTACAAACCACCTTAGGCCCAATAATATCAGCATATTGAAAACATATTACTGGAATAATATTTTTACATCACACAAATCAACAGCTTTATAAAAACTGCAAAGCAAATAAATTATATTATTTAAATGAATATTTTGATAAAAATTTGCGTGTAAGTAACACATTACATATGTTTAAAAATAAAACAATAACTTCAACAAAGTAAGTTTCTGTAATTACAAAAAAACGCTACAGAACATTGTAGGCAGTCCACAATGTAGGTCACGTAAATGGTAAGTAATTTAGATTATTTCAAGGGTCGTTTTATTTTACTGCAGACCGTAACGGTGTAATTAAAGGTTTGGAATGGCTTTTGAACGTAACATCCAATATAGTATGGAGTATTATTCTGTATCTAGTTAAAAGAAATGGTTCTATTGGTTTAAATTATAGCTGTATTTGGGTTGTGGGGTAAGTGCATCAACTGTTTAAATCAAAAGGGAGTTGTACTCGAATACGGGTTGGGTACAATTGAACCAGATCGCGGGCGGGGTACCAGAAGCTACAAACCCAGGCACTGGTGCCTCGCCCCTTTTCAACAGCGGTAGGCGCCGTCTGAAATTTTTTTGTGGGTAGGACTGCGGTGGTCGCGTCTGCCGCAGTGAGCGCCACACCCTCTCCCGGTCTCCCCCTTTTGAAAAGATTTAATATCAATCAAAGTATTTTATTTTACCACACTACTGTCTGTCACTCTAGTTCATTTATGTATTTTCTTTTGCTGACTACATCACGAAGGGACAATTAGAGCATATTTTATAGTGTTCTTATAGAAGGTTTTGACTTTTTCAAGTGCTATGTAATAGCTTATTAAATAAAGAACTTTTAACTTTACTTTACTTTATTAATTATTCATAGTCATTTAATATTTTTGTGTTGTTACGTATTTTGTGCACGTTTTTCCCTCTTCAGTCAACTAGACGAAATTCCTTTCAGGGATTAGCAATACCATTGTACAAGTATTTCATAACTTCTGACTTCGTGTATGTTTCTTACACAATCATTACGACTGTTCTACCTGTACGAGTTTAATCCTACTAGATTTAAGAGCCAGTTAGGGTTGCGTTTTATGGAACACAAGGGGATGTGCGTAATGAGTACTGGAGTTTATTTTATTGCTAACGAGAAGATATAAAGTACTACGTGGGTCTATAAACAGAGATATATTGAGTGTCGACTATTCTGTAATGGAAATAAAATTGAATTAGCTCTCTGAATAATGTATAAGACTTGAGTTATTACACTCTTGTACCTATTGAAATTTGTTTTTAAAATTCGATTACGATTAGTAGGATTTGCAAATTTATAAAAAAAAAAATTAAGTAAGTCATTACACAGCTATTGGAGAATTGGATAAAATTAAAGATACTTATATGACGAAACAGAAGTGTTTTTGGTGCCCATTATGAAAATATTAGACTATAGAAAAACTATAATTTTTGATGTACCTACAAGATATTATAGAAAATTGTTGTATTTAGTTATGTATCACTGCACTGTAACGTAGATACATAATATACACTCAGACATTTGATTTTATGTCTATGTAGATATATATAAAGCGCTTGTTGCCTTAGTACTTGAATGGGTGACCGTTTGTGTAGTCATCATCATCATCATCATCACAGTCCATTAACGTCCCACTACAGAGCACGAGCCTCCTCTCACATATCAAGGTGTGAGGGTATTGGGTCATACTCCACCACGCTGACCCAGTGCGGATTAGCGAAGGCAGGTGCATGTCGTCCTGCTGTTAGAATGTTTCAAGCCGCCCATTAGGCCTCTAACATGGCTTAACGACTACCACATTTAGTGATAACCAGGACCAACGGCTTAGCGTGCCTTCCGAAGCACGGAAGCGCTCGATATCAAATGCCACACAAACGGTCACTCATCCAAGGACTGACCTCTGTAAAATCTGCTGTACTTCGGTGATCGTTTCCGACCATCGAGCACCGCAGAGCTACGAGTGCTTCTTCTTTTGTGTAGTCGTTCTTTCGTTTTTCATAGGCTCGTTTATCCAACGTGGGCTAATACACTGAGCCCATTAGTGATTACTAGCCTGAAATAATATAGCGCCAGCTTCATCAAGGAGCTTGCTCGGCAGAATCTATTATGGAATATGATATGTCCTTAAGTAGATAGTTACAGTAAACGCAAACCAGAGGTCTCTGTTATCATCATAAGAAGTCATGACCCCAGTAATGAAACGATAATTGGCTAAAGATCATGAATATATGGAAAACGCCTACAACTAGGCAATTTATTTATTGTCAAATTTCTCTCCACACTGCTTCTGAAGCAATGAAGCACTTGATATTAAAACAACATTCACACCAATTATTGATCTGTATTTATATGCAACAAACGATAAATTTAGTTCCAAAACAAGTAAGAAACAATAAACTAAAAGCACAACTTTTATTTCAAGTATCATTAAGAACTTATTTAAGTAAAGAACACTTATAAGTATATCCTGCGTGGGAATCGAATTTACGCCATATCTGAGGGCCTACTCTTATTCAACGAAAACGAAATTTCGTTATACCCATCCCTTTCATTCGATACTGATATACCTAGAGAGTGAAAAAGATAGGTGTAACGAAGTTTCGTTTTCTTTGAATTAGAGTAGGCCCTCTGGCCTCTGTCGACTCTGTTTTCCTGCTATATTCGTTTCCTTATACATAAAAAGCCTAAGAGCCAAGCAATAAGAGTACTTACAGCTTTAAATAATTGGTAAATAATTAGTGGTAAATTAAATCGTTTATTGCGTGTCACATTACAGAGTACAAAAGATGGTCATACAAGGTAGGTCGACATATCATAAAGATCGACAAACGGTTCTATTGTAAGGAGCGTTAGGGCGTGTTTCGATATTATCCCCCCCGACTGGTCTCCACCTTGTCGTGGTGGGTGGGCTGAGTACCTCCCGGAGGCCGGGAAAAGGTAACACCCAGAGACCGACGACTCTGGGTGCCCTTAGTACTGACTACCGGGGGAGAAACTAAGAGGGACCTGTGGAGGGCGCAGCAAGCGGGCCAGGAGGGCCCGTCAAGCAGCGCCAGGAGGGTCTTAGGCAGTGGGGGCAGGGGGCCCCTGCTGTCTAACCATAGACCCTCCGAGAAGTCGGCCACACACGCTATGGTCGCACAAGGAGGTAGGAGGGGCGCGTCCACTGCGCCTCTCTGAGGAGGTCCTCTCGGTTTTGGTCCGGGGGACGTTGGCCGCAGGCGCGGTGTCAGACGCTGCTACCCAGGTACTGACCCCCGCCTTTTTCTCAACAAGCGGCGGACGTCGTCCGAAGATTTTTAGTGGGTATTACTGCTGGCAGTCGCGTCTGCCGGTGGTGAGTCCCACACCCCCTTTCGGTCCCCCTTTGGTCGGAAGGTAGTGCGTAAACGCATTTTGTTACCGACGTAAAACAAAAAAGAAAGTGTTTCGATATTATGACGCTTTTGCTCCTAACTATTTCCCGCTGAATGTATCGACACCTCTAAGAATCGGCCTTTAAAAAAAGTATGTAAAGGTACTCACAGACAGTTGTATTTGTCGTAGTGCTCCGCCTGGTTCTTTGTTAGTGACGTCACAGCCGCGTGAAGGCATTCATTCTGAAAAGAACAAAAGAAAATCATTTTCTTTTTCTAATTGCTCGGGTATAATAACATTGGATGGTATGGTACGTTTCAATGGCTGTACAGTTTCAGACACCTTGTGTTATTGCTTGATTGTGGTGATAGAAGATTTAATGACGAGGTATGATTGAGATAGTGGTTTGGTCATATTGAGAGGGTGATTGCTAAAGTAATTAGAAATAGAATTTTGGTAAATAGACATTTTGATAGGGGAAAACTAAATCATAAGTAACCTAAATGTGTATGAGAAGGTAATGATTGAGATGAAGATAAAAGTGTGTCAGGATTGTAGCAAGATTGTAGAAGGTTGTGTTGTCTGCCCACCCCTACGGGAATAAGGCCAAACAAATGTATGTATAAAAAAAGTTAAAGTAAAAAAAATATTTATTTCATAAATATTATACATAGTACTTGAAAACGTCATAATAAAAAATGAAAAAAAAACAATCGAAATATTATTACACTAAATTACGAAGCTTAAATTCACTAACATGCAACAAAACAATTTAAAAACAAAAAATAATTAAGTGTAAGTGATTCTAAGTGCCAGTTCCGAGCCACCGCTCTGTAAGAAGAACTGGCAAGAAACTGGCTATGCTATTTTAAATATATCCATTGGTTTGGTACTTGAATTACAATCTTATGTAATAATAAGTAAATAATAAAGTAAGTAATATCGTATGAATTGTTTTTTGTGATTTTATGGTACATTTCAATAGCTATACCAAAACGATTAAATCCTTAGAACTTTAGTTAGATCGGTTGTAAAAAAAGATGTAATAGCGATAATTGAGAAAAATAATCTTAAAATTTTATTAGATTTGATCATGATTTGATGATGAACGTAAATTGATGACAGTTATTTATGATGCATAAGTGAATGGATTATGGTAAATTGAGAAGACCACAAAAAAATTTCCATTTTTAAATTTTCTTTCGATCGTGTTCTTTTATTTTTTCATTATTATGTAGGAATTCAAATTACATATAATATTACAGCTCATTTTATGTTTTATTCTTATTCTATTACTCATCATATCAGCCTATTAAACCACTGCTGAATATTTACCAAAACCTCCCAAATAGATTGCTTATTGGGGTGTAGACGTGTTGGTGATCGCAGTTTAGGCCAGTACGCAGGATGACGCAGCTGTCGCGCCCATCATCCATAAGATTTCTTTTCGTCGACTCTGACTCCCCATAACCTTAGAATAATTACACCACCACAGGTGTTATTATTCTAAACCCATAACTTAGAATAATTACACCTAGAAGCCCAGTACGCGTCGTCAAAGTGAGGCAACTCAAACCTAGCCATTTTGGCTAGGTTCGTTACGCGGCCCGTCAGTGCTCAAGGTCGTGTCGTATTGAAAACTACTCCTGATATTTTTATTAAAAATGACGGTTTGCGCTATGAACGGATATCACAATACGTCGGAAAAGCACAAAAAACATATTAATATAACATTACACGGGTAAATTCTGCGTTTGAACTTAAATTATTAAGTAAAACATTCATTATAATGAAAAAAATAATTTCAATATTTGTTACGTGACAGTTCATAAAAATGTTGCCATTGGGGGGAAAAAATCTCCTACATTTTGTTGTAAGTGAAACACGTCTCAATTAGACAATAATTAAATTGCACAAAATGTTATTTGACAATTATCTGCTACTACCTTCCGCCCACGACTTTGTTCGCGTGGAATAATTTCTTTAATATACGATAACACAAACATATTTTTTTTTATTTATTGATTGATTTCAATTCATATGGCACAAATCACATCTTAAAAAGGTGTAATAGTTTTATTCGATTATGGCCTATCTACATAAAACAGTTGATTAACTATTACAATTTAACTCTAAAAATCTTAAATAAATATTTAGTGAAAAATTATTCACCCCAGGCAGGATAAATATATATACATTTTTTATGAAATTATAAAGTAAGTGGTTTTTCGCATAAACTAAATGCAATAAATAGCTAAGCTAAAGTGTAAAAGTTTCAATTTCCCTACTTTTAGGGAACATTGAATGAAATGACAACATGATTTTTTTCACTGTGTGCGTTTCGTCGAGCGTAAATACAAGTATCTTACGCACACATAGATTTTTTTCTTGCCTCGCTTTTGAAAGACCGCTTTGGAGGGAACTATCGTTCTAGGTGTTATTATTCTAAACCCATAACATGATCGAGGGTGGCACTATACTAGGCCGGTACCACACGGTAACACTTTTCTTTTTATTCTACTTTTGTGTAATGGTGCAAATCACACAACATTATAGCAAAGTTTTCTTTTCAAAGCTAAAGGTAAACAGAATTACAATCTGAAAACGTTAAAAGTCGATAACGAACTCATAATTTATTCTTGGGTCAATTCTCAATCACCCAAGAAAAGGTTGCCGTTTGAAAGGCTCTCAATGGTCCACTTGATTGTACTTCATAAATAATAAATGGGAAAAAGGAATATAATTTTTATTTCACTTTTGTTGGCCAAAGTTGTTTGTGAAGTTTGGCGACAATCCCTTTCAAAGTATACCTTTTTAAGGTCGATGATAAATATGAAATAAGTAGACTCGAACTTTTTTTGTTTTTACGGCACAATTTTGATATAAAAAGTCATCAATATTTTGCTGTGTTGTCAAGAAGTATCAACTTCTGAGTTAATTTAAAAAGTTAGGAAATTATAATAACGAGATATAAGTATATTTTTATTATTGACAGGATGTTTCAAAAAGTTTTACTTTTATATGTGCGTCTTATTGAGGTTCCACACCGTACAAGCAATAATTCTTAGCAAATACGGTCCTAGGTAAACTATTATATGAGTATGTAATGAGCAATCTGGTTATCGCGCTGCCCTGAATCTCCTATTCGGCTGTCCGTAGTTTTACAACTTCAAATTGCCTTCTGTCGAAACGAGACTGTTATTAAACATACATATCGTCGCCCTAGATGCGACACCTCGTATTTACAAAACTGTACATTTTCGAGGACAGACTAAAAACGGTGGTGAGAATCAATGTACAGTATTGATTATATAAAATATAATTGCAGTGCGTTAGTTCTTCTGGAATATTTAATAACACTTGTGCGTTTAATGACAGCTTGCGTAACTTATTGAGGATAATGATGACGTCTATTAAATTTCGAACGGTCGGCAATCCTAACAGATAGAGTACACAGATGTTGTTACACTTGAAAACTTATGAGTGCTCTCGTTTAAATTGCAGTAGGTTAGTCACAGTACGCAGTTCATCGCTTTAGTACTTAATAAATAATAAATACATATAAATAATAAAAAAATAAATCAAAAAGTTTTCTGACTTTAACATTTCTTACACTATAAATAAATAAAAAATCTCTTAAAATCACACCAATTATTTAGTTCCAAGTTAAGTATTATTAAGAACATACTTAATAGGAAAACACCCAGACCAGAAAAAATATTCATGTTCATGCACACAAATATTTGTCCTGTGTGGGAATCGAACCCACGACCTCTGTAGTGAAGTGTAGGTATACTGACCTCGACGCCATATCGGTCGTCAGTACTTCGTCACTTCAATTCGAAAGTTACCGTATTTTGTTACCATATTATTTGATCGCAATAATTAGCGCTACATAGTACTAAGGTGTTTAAATAGCAGGATACAAACCATACTAATACTCCACAGGTACGACCAGCGCAATCACCGCTATATAGTAGATTTGGAGACAAAGAGGAGTCTATGGAACACCTGGTGTGACTGTGCTTGTCGACTGAGTCTTTTGGGGGTGGCCTACCCAAGGGACTATGAACTCTAATCTGCCAAGGCTGTCATAAAGAATATGAGCGCAATATTTGGAGGTTAGGAGTGAAGGTCAGGAACACAAAATATATGACTTAAGGGTCAAAGTCTGCTGCAGGCTTGCCTTTGGCCCCCGTGAAAGATAAGATAAGGTGTTCAGTAACTTCAGCTACTTTTGAGGCTAAACTTACATTTCAAAGCACCCTGGCATTATTAATATCAGTATGTTTTTTTTTATTGGTTCAAAACTAATAAAATACAAATACATCTGCCAAACTGCGTAGCAGTTTGTCGGCAGCTCGTAGTCCCCGTGGACGCTTACATCCATTATTATCTTAATCTATTGAACTCTAACCGCAGATACATTATATAGGTACCTAATAATTACATTCCGCTAATTACGTTCCCATCATACTACTTTAATAAAGGCTTATATCTTGACATTACAAACTGAAACTTCAATTTCATTTTTTAATAGGACTACGGACACAATGACATAATTATAATGTATCCTTAGTACTTTCTTAAGTTGTGATTTATTATTAATGTTTGCAAATAGTTCACTTGATAGTTCGTTAATCGTTGGTGTTATAAAGTGTTTTATTCGTTTTCCAAAATAATTATTTGTTTTAGGTACAACCAACTTCTTTTAACCTGCTAGGTTTAGAACTATTTTTCCTGGAAAATGGTTAGTTTATGCATATAATATAAAAGAGATGTCACATCTAGTGCGTTGATATCTAATCCCGAAACAAACAAGTTTGAATAAAAGCTTCGTTTGTTCCATTCGCGAATGAAGCATTTCAAACAGCTTTGCATTTTTTGATTTTATCTTTTTTCACACAACACAGAGAGTAGTTTTATGCCTACTGCATAAAAGACAATATTTAAATGACATTGATGGCCGCATGGAAATGTCCCCAAAATGCTAAAAGCTTCTAAAGGATTGTCTTTTTTATGTTATTAAAATTAGCAGTCATAACATGATGTTGATAGATGGGCTACGAGCCAAGGGTAACTGGAACCTCTGAACTGAACCGATAATCTGGTCAAGGCAAAGGGAAGCCGGTGGATGCAGGCGGCACAAGATCAATCAAAGCGTAAAACAGTTGGGGAGGCCTATGTTCAGCAGGGTCTTCAAATGACTAAAATGATGAAGGACTGTTATAAGTATGACGACGACGCTTGCCTCTTGGACACAGAAATACTTTTGATCATCAGATCCGAGCTGCAGTAAGCAACTTATTTGTTATTTTGTCATAGTCAAGTAAAGTCCGTCAGTCTTATCAAAGTTTCGTTTAGGCTTAGCTATACTGGCTTCTGTGGAGTTTTAATCGGAGAAAATTTTCACAGAAAATCAAAATTCACGATAATATACGTATTTTATTTAGGATTTTTTTCTTTTTTTTGTTTTGTATTCTTTCTTTCTTCTGGCATTACTATGCCTTTAAATGTAAGAACCTAATTGTGTGGACCAAATAAATAAATTTATTATTATTCTATATTATATAATTATCACTCTTCTACAGTTGTGAACGGTGTCGAAAAGGTAATAAAATATAGAAAATCAAACAATACCTCGCTGTGATTTTTTTGACATTGGCGCCAAGACGAAAAGTAAGTTTATCATGGCCGGTAAGAAACTTGCCACAGATCGATATTCCGATACTTTTCCACCCAAATAAAATAAAAAAATAAAATAAAAATAAAAATAAAATATTAACCATATTATTAATATTATGTCGTTGAGGTTAAGGTAGTAAAAAGGTAAAGAAGATAAGTTTTCAATAAAATCTGAGGCATTTTTTAATTAAATCTCCAAGCATCGTCTTGGTACGATAAATTTTCATATAATTTTATTAGCCAAGTATAAAAGGTAAATGCTCGGCTAAGTCAGATATAAACTATTATTAATTTGATACAAGGCTAAAGGCTACGTCGCTACTAAGCGGATATTTCTAAGTTACGAAGGCAGGAAGCCATATTAACTGCCTGACGCGATATTGTACGGAAAATATGAACGGTGGAACTGAGCAAAAACTGGACTTTAATACTATATTAATACCTTTGAAGAAATTTAATTCTGCAAACTGAATTTTAATACTATATCAAAATATGTATGGGTGATAAAAAGTTCTAAAACCATAACACCACACTGTCTTGGCGTGTTTACATTTTATAATAAAAGTATTTGTGAACGTACATGATTAGTTATAAATCAAAAAAAACAGAGCAACATCGCTTTTAAATTTTCTCAAGAAATTCATGTGAGATTTCAGTATAGTCCCAAATCTTTACCGAGGACTCAATGGGCTTAGAGCATTTTTCGTCTTTGCCACAACTCATTCTCATTTAATATGAATAAAATATTATTAATATATCCTTGGCTTGAATCGAGCTACAAAGCCATTATTTAAATGAAAAAATAAATATATATATATGGCTTAAAGCTTCTGGCACCCCAGGCACAGGCCCCTCGCCCCTTTTTCAACAGCGGTGGGCGTCGGAAGTTTTTAGTGGGTAGGACTGCGGTGGTAGCGTGTTCTGCAGTGAGTCCCACACTTCCCTCCCGGTCCCCCTATTGGCCGGGAGGCAGTGCGTAAATAGCATTTATTTACAGACGATAAAAATAAAATAAAAAAAGGGATCCTTGGATGTGGTAGGATCCCTATACACCCGATAATTATGCATTTACAAAATAAAGTTAACTCCGCACTTGATATTGTTAAGTAAAGATTATTATTATAAATAATACTTTCAATACCGCTATTAAATATAACATTTACGACTAAATATAAAACTGATTAGGATACAAGTTCAGATGATTCAAAGTTTCAACGCTGCAATTCGCACTCGGGTCAGAAGTAAAAATAAACGCCACATATGTGCCTTCGCCGAATTTGGCGGCTTTAATCTCGCTCACAATTCATCTAGCTATGACCATATTTGGTGGCACATAGTCCTTGCTACGAATACCAGCCAAGCTAGTTAAAGGTATTTACATACATATCACACCTTCAGTAGGTACCACTAAATAGATACTGTCCTCTTCACTATTTTTAAGAGCGTTTTATAGTATGACAGCGCTGTGCGACAAAGAATATTTATAATATCAAATGCCTTAATAATGGCTAGGGATAAGAGAATGCATTTTAATTTCCTTTGCGATAAAGTCTTCAGGATATTAACAAAAGATCTCTATTCTTAGCTCAACATTGTTAAAGTAATTGATGTGTAAGGATTGTATTTTTCCGTTGATCATGCACTTGACAGGGTTTAATTTTAGTGTTGTTATATCTATGCATTTATACTGTTAAAATTACTGTTGTTTTTTTGTTAAATCTTTATTAGTAGTGATTTCAGATGTCACAAACTTTACTATTATGACGTTTATTTTCAAAAACTAGGTAGGGGTGCATGGGGTTCTTACTAAGATCTAACGAGTCCAAGCCAACGTCACCTACAAGTGGTGCACTTGCCGATCAACGGACGAGGCTATGCCCAACTTTTGTTATTTTTAAATTTTTTTGGGATTGAAAATCATCAAATGATCTTCTCCCGCAGTTTGTGTCAGACTTCTACTGACTAAAAACCATCCATGGTCCTTCTTTTGAGCCTGCTACGTACCGAGGCCGCGGTAATCCTTTCGAATATTCCCGCTATCCCGGCAGGCTTGGCCCCCTCCCTGCACTCGAATGCGGCTTGTCTATGGGCGAGACGACGGACGGGAAGCGAGCTACCCAATACTCGCCGCCCATTATCTTAACATTATTGTTGCATAATATCTTCTCTAATCTTTGCCGACCATTCAGTTTCAGAGAAATAAAATATAATTGTTTGTCAAAATGTTTACTGATTTCTATATAAAAACCTTTATTGTTGCCTCAAGGCTGAAACTACACCAGCCTTAATGCTGCGGGCCAATCAAGTCCATTAGCAACCCGACACCGTGACATTGGGCACCACTCTCGTCCATTCCGTCTTTCCAATATTACCGACGAACACTTAAGGTGTTTTGTTACTGTTTGGGTAATAAATTCAAATCGTCACTTTTTTTATTAATTCCAGGACCAGGTTAAAGCTGCTTCAGCAAGTACGTGCACAGAAACAGGTGGGAGGAAACGTTGTTGGTTTAATTATGTTTTCTGACCCAAGTTAGAAATTTGACGCACAAGCATCATTATTTTTAATACTACTTAGTTTTGTTTCACCACTGTTTTCTTATAATAATTTTAACTGTACCCTAGCTTATCTGCAGCACAATTTTCATATATGTCAGCAATAGTTTCAGTTGTGTAATTACTTAACGATGAATATAATAGAATAAACATGATGTTAGTCGTTATGAGGAAGTCAGTGCTTTCTAACATCCTGATAGCTGGTTTAACCATAGAATGATGTTTCCTTTTGGGGGCTGCGGTCAGATGGCAGTTGCTTCGTGTTATAACTGAAATTCTGCCAAGTTTAGTTAAATCTGTTAGCAGACCCTGGGCCTTAAGGTGAAGTCTAGGGCAATGGGGATAATGCTAGGATATGGCGATGACATTCGTTTAAGCTGTTTAGTAATTACGAGAGAATATAAGCACAAACAGAATACATACATACAAACATACATTCACGCCTGGTTCCCCAAAGGGGTAGGAAGAGGTATATTATACGCCAACACTTCGCCAATTATATAGTTGGTCCCACGTAATAGGTCGAGCCTATTGCCGCTTACCGGGCACTGTTATGTTCGCCAGAGACTTGTCCATAGATCGGCAGGTACACCACTTGCAGGTAAGGTTGGCTTAGGCTCCTTAGGTCTTCCCCCCGACTGGTCTCCACCTCGTCGTGGTGGGGGGGCTGAGTACCTCCCGGTAGGGCGCAGGAGGCGCTAGGGAAAAGGTAACATCCAGAGATTGGCGACTCTGGGTGCCCTTAGTACTGACTACCGGGGGGGAAACTAAGAGGGACCTGTGGAGGGCGCAGCGGGCGGGCCAGGAGGGCCCGTCAAGCAGCGCCAGGAGGGTCTTAGGCAGCGGGGGCAGGGGGCCCCTGCTGTCTAACCATGGACCCTCCGAGAAGTCGGCCACACACGCTATGGTCGCACAAGGAGGTAGGAGGGGCGCGTCCACTGCGTTTCTCTGAGGAGGTCCTCCCGGTTTTGGTCCGGGGGATGTTGGCCGCGGGCGAGGTGTCAGAGCTGCAACCCAGGTAAAGCCCCCCGCCTCTTTCTCAACAAGCGGCGGGCGTCGTCGGAAGATTTTTAGTGGGTATTACTGCTGGCGGTCGTGTCTGCCGGTGGTGAGTCCACACACCTCTCTCGGTCCCCCTTTGGCCGGGAGACAGTGCGTAAATGCATTTTGTTACCGACGTAAATCAAAAACAAAAACAAAAAAAGGCTCCTTAGGTCTTGGTAGGATCCCTATTCACCCTACAATACATACAAACATAATTGCGGACGTTATTAGGCACTCAGTGCCTTCTAACATCCTGACTGCTGGTTTAACCATATATGATGTTTCATGTGAATGATAAGAGCAGACTCTTAGTTTTTAACTTAAGCCTAAGGCAACTGGGATAATGCTAGAGTATGCAAACATCATCATTTCAGCCATTCGAAGTCCACTGCTGAACATAGGCCTCCCCAATTGCTTTCCACGTAGATCGATTCTTTGCCGCCTGCATCCACCGGCTCCCCGCCGCCCTGACCAGATCGTCGGTCCATCGCGTTGGGGGCCGCCCTCTACTACGTTTGCTGATTCGTGGTCGCCATTCAAGAACCTTAACGCCCCATCGGTCGTCGGTTCTTCGAGCTATGTGCCCCGCCCATTGCCACTTCAGCCTGCATACGCGCTTCGCTATGTCGGTCACTCTGGTTCTCCTACGGATTTCCTCATTTGATTCTATCACGTAGGAACACTCCGAGCATAGCTCTCTCCATTGCACGCTGAGCGACTTTGAGCTTCCTTATGAGGCCCATAGTCAGGCACCACGTCTCAGTCCCATACGTCATCGCTGGCAACACACACTGGTCGAAGACTTTCGTCTTGAGACACTGAGGTACTTTGGACGAGAAGATTTTGCGTAGTTTCCCGAACGCAGCCCAACCGAGCTGAATTCGACGATTGACCTCTTTCTCGAAGTTGGACTTACCTAATTGGACTTTTTGTCCCAGGTATACGTACTCGTCGACAACTTCGAGGGCCGAGCTTCCCACTATTACTGGGGTAGGCACAACATGGATATTTGACATGATTTTGGTCTTATCCATGTTCATTTTAAGACCTACCCTTCGGGAAGCTCTGTCGAGGTCTCCGAGCATTGTGCCCAGATCCACAAGCGACTCCGCTATGACCACTATGTCGTCGGCAAATCGAAGGTGAGTCATGTACTCGCCATTAATGTTGATGCCGTAGTTTTCCCAGTCCAGTAGCTTGAAAACATCCTCCAGAGCAGCAGTGAACAGTTTCGGTGAAATGACATCACCCTGTCTCACGCCTTTCTGCAAGAGGATAGGATTCGTGCACTGGTCCAGTACTCGTACGGACATGGTGGCGTTTCTGTATAAACTCCTCAAAACTTCGATATACCGATGATCAATGCGGCATCGCTGCAGGGACTGAAACACTGCCCAGCTCTCGATCGAATCAAAGGCTTTCTCATAGTCCACAAACGCTAAGCAAAGTGGCTGGTTATACTCCTCGGTCTTCTGTATAACCTGCCGCAGCGTGTGAATGTGGTCTATGGTTGAAAAGCCTTTTCGGAAACCGGCTTGTTCGGGAGGCTGGAAGTCGTCAAACCTTTGACCGAGACGGTTCGTGATGACCCGTGAAAACAACTTATAGACGTGGCTCAGTAGCGTAATTGGCCTATAATTCTTCAAAAGGGATTTGTCACCTTTCTTGAAGAAAAGGACAACCACACCACTGGACCACGCCTGTGGCGTACGTCCCTCGAGAATGACGGTATTAAAGAGCTTCTGGAGTACCTTAAGTACTGGTGTACCACCCGCTCTCAGAAGCTCTGCTGTCATCCCGTCTTCCCCCGGTGCCTTGTTGTTTTTTAGTTGTTTCAGGGCCATCCTAATCTCGTACAGGCTGACGTCCGGGATGTCTTCGGTGGTATGTCGAGTTAGTTTGGCTCTAGGGTCTTTAGCCAAACAAGTAGCGGGATCTTGCGTACTGGTATACAACTGTCCATAAAACCTTTCGATCTCCCTCATAATCTCAGGTCTCGACGTGACTAGACTGCCTTCGTTGGTCTTCAGCTGTGTCAACTGACTCTGACCAATAGACAGATCCCGTGCGAACACTTTTGAACCCCTGTTCCTCTCTATTGCATCTTCAATACAATTTGTATTGAATTTGCGAATATCGAGTCGCAAGGATTTCGAGATCTGTCTATTGATGAGCCGGTAAGAAGACGCTTCCGCTGAAGACTGCAATCGCATGTCTCGTCGCGCTTCCATGAGATTAAGAGTTTGAGTCGACAGTTTATTGGTCTTATAATGTTTGGACCCGACAACGTGGACAGTCTCAACCAGCCCGCCGCTTATATCGTCAACGGTTACGCAGTTCTCCAGACCTGCGAAGCGATTTTGAAGCTCGAGCTGAAAGTTCTCGGGGTTTTGAATATGGGCAGCTGAGGGTCGGAGCGTAGACCTCATCAAACGGGACCTTTCAAGCTTTATATTAATATTCAATGTGCCCCTTACCATTCGGTGATCGCTACCGGTTTTCACCCTGGCGATCACAGAGACATCATTGAATATTTGTCGCTTAGTGGTCATGATGAAGTCTATCTCATTCCTCGTGAAACCATCGGGGCTCAGCCAGGTCCATTTCCTGTGTGGTGGCTTCTTGAAGAAGGAGTTCATCATAAAGAGGCCCTCCTTCTCCATGAAGTCAGCCAACCGCTGTCCCCTATGGTTCCTTCGCCCTATTCCAAATTGCCCCACTTTCTGCTCGTCACCGCTTCGTTGGCCTAGCCTTGCGTTAAAGTCTCCCATAACAACCGTGTAGTGAGTCGGTGAAGTATGAATGGCGGCAGAAATGTCATCATATAATATCTCCACGTCCTCGTCAGGGTGTGCCGAGGTCGGTGCGTAAACCTGAATTACCTTCAACGAATACCGTTTGGTGATTCTGAGTATTAGGTACGCTACCCTGGTCGACACACTCCGAATAGACACGACGTTGTTACGGATAGACTTCCGGACGATAAAACCGACACCACCTTGGGACAGGCGATCGCCCTCCCGGTGGTAGAGCAAGTTGCCGGACTTAAGGATTACCGTATCCTCTCCCTGTCTACGGATTTCGGATAACCCGATAATGTCCCAGTGCAACCGCTCTATTTCCTCCTCCAGCTCGTCAATCTTCTCGTCGGTCCTCAGTGTGCGCGTGTTATAAGTTGCCAGGTGCAGAAGTCGTCGTTTTGGGTGGTAGCCGGATCTCTGCCGGTGATTCTTAGCACCCCCTGCCCCGCCGTTACCAAGACCGCTACCGTAATCTGGAATAGCGGGGCCGCCGGGGACTGGGGGCCGTATACGCGTGTGTGCCATTTTCCATTTGGGGGTATTTGCCCATAATCACCACGCTGGGCAGACGGGTTGGTGATCGCAGTTCCAGCCAGTAAACAGGATGACGCTGCTGCCCATCATCCGGTAGCATTTCTCTTCGTCGATTTTTACGACTCCCCATGAGATGAGAAGGGGTGACGCTATTCTAGGCCGGCGCCACACGGCACTTCTAGGCCGGCGCCACACGGCACCCATAATAATCTATATATATAAAAGAAAGTCGTGTTAGTTACACCACTTATAACTCAAGAACGGCAGAACAGATTTGGGTGAAAATTGGTAGGGAGGTAGCTTAGAGCCAGGAGACGGACATAAGATACTTTTTATCCCATTCGACAGCGTTCCCGTGTGACCTGACATGAAGCGTCAGTCACTATAAAACGTGGTATAACAAAAAAGAATCAGATTTGGAATACACAACAACACGCAAATGACAGCTATGTAATGACGTATGGATGACAATTTGATATTTGTAAGAAATCAATATTCAAACTATTTCTGACTTCTTGGCGGGAATGTGAAGCGTCATGTCTGCAGTTTTGTTTTATTTTCTAAAATTTGTGATGTTTCGAACATTAATGTGTTATAACGGTGGATTATTAACCGTTAAGTGTTTGTGAACTTACATGAGTGTTGGTAAATGAAACAGATCAGTGCAACATCACTTTTCAAATTCTCTCAAGGAGTCCATGTGAGATCTCAGTATAGTACCACATCTTTACTGAGGATTCAAGGGGCTTAGGGGAGGGTATCTCATTTACCATTTATCATCTTTATCATCAAACATTCTCATATACTATGAATTATCTCTTTTACTATTGATATATCACTAACTTGACACTGGCTAAATGTGCTGGACGCACGACGCCATTATTTAAAAGAAAGAAAGAAACTATAATATTAAATAAATAATTAACAGTATAATGTAATTATAGTGCCATTGCACATTAGTATAAACAGTGAAGTGAACTATAAAACTCGGTATGGTTGAAGATTTGAGTTTTAAAAAAGTTCGCCGGGTCAGCTAGTAGGTATACTTATAAAAGTCAAAAACATAAACCTTCTTTTTTTAACATCGTGGTTATCGGACAAAGAATAATTAACGAAACATTTTAATGTAAAAAGAACTATATGAAAATTTTACAGACATAAACATTAAATCCATCCCACAATCGAAACAAATTTCCCTGTGCCCGCGGGATTTTCACATGAAATATTAAAATGATTCTTGCTTCTCGCTTTTACAATACTTAATATTCAGATGAGAGTCATTGTGTTCCGATGTTATTTACTGTCGAATCATTTCCAGAATTATTTAAAAGTAAATAAAAAAAAAATACATTTTGATTTTTGTCAAGGGGTTGCTCATATTTTGGTTGAACTTATTGTGTAAGATCTGTTAAGAACTTATGAAGATATTAACATTTCGAAAAATGAAAGTTGTCAAACTTTTCGCCTAAATAAATGTACACTTAAAACTAAACCTGGAATTCTGGAATTACAATGGAATCTTAAGCAGGGCGTGAAACGGCAAATGGACAGTCTTTTATGAGTGGGTGCGCTTGTTACCTTGCTTCTCCTACGCTTCTATTTTTCTGGTCTGTTTCTAATGCTTAACATCAGGCAGAAGTTAGCCGTAATGACGTGCCAGATTCAAAAAAGCGGTTACTAATAAAGAGGCGTTTCACTAGTGAATTTTATGGATTTATGCGCAATTCTTCTTTATAGTGACCCTATAAGACTACGACTTGGCAACTGCTAGACCGATGATGCAAGTCACTAAATAAATAAAAACATGGTACGTTTTTGGTTCCAACGCTTTCGTTCTGGAAATTTTACATCCAGAACAAACCACGTGGACGGCCGGAGACCCTAGTTGTCAATGAGGAATCAAAAGCGATCGTGCAAGCGGATTCATCTCAAACCACGTCAGAGTTTGCTGCAGACTTCGATGTAAATGATAAAACCTTTATGGATCATTCAAAACAAATTGCAAAAGTGCAAAAGCTGGGTACCACATGAGTTAAGTGAAGCAAACCAACAAACACGCGTCGGTTGCTGTGTCATGTTACTCAACCGTCACAATAACGAAAAGATTTTGAATCATATCATTAGTTGTGTTTGAACCCAAGTAAACCAGCCAAATCTTACCCCAAGTGAAAGCTACCCGAAAGAAAGGTACTGATAAGTGTAAAGTAGACCAGCGTTGGTGTCATGCACTACTGCTTCCTAAAGTCTAGTCAGACGATTACGGCAGATCTTTACTACCAACAACTGGAAACCATTATGGAAAAGCTAACAACCGAGATTGGTTAACTGCTCTAGATCACTGCTGCTTCAGGACATCACTAGACCCCTCACTGCACAACAGACGGTGGCGAAACTAGAGGAGCTAGGATTGGGTGTCTCCGTCACCCACCATACTCCCCGGAACTCCTTCAACCAATAACCACTTTTTTCGGAATTTGTATAATTTCTTGGGTGGCATAAAATTCAATTCAGAAGAGGCAGTCTAAAACGCCTACAAAGATTTTGTTCATTCTCGCTACCGCAGTTTTTTCAGCAAAGGGATGAATTTTCTCCCTAAAAATTGCAAACGTATAAAAATAATAACGGTAAATACTTTGATTGATTAAAAAGTTTTCCTGTTTTCATGTAAAACATCAATTCCATATGTAGGGACCCAATGTTTTAATATATTTTGCATAGGATAATGCACCAATAGCAAATTAATTGGCAATTTGCTTCTTGCCTCAGTCGACTGGGGCTGTCTAGTCAACTCGAACAAAATAAGCACTAGGTGCCTACGTAATGTATTTCTTTATACGTAAGTATGCGTATTGCGTATCTAGAACGAAGATAACATTGGAAATTCCTTTAAGAAACTTTGTCGCCTCTGCTCGGCGCGGAATGTCCAATTGAAATAGTTTGGTCCTTTTCACCTGGGAGGTGGGACTCGTTCTCACTGGGATGCGGATGCCTTGGTTTATTTATTGCGAAAGAGGCGTTCGTTGCGATATTTATTAAAAGACAGTGGTGCTGTTAAGAATTGTACGAGGAAAAATAGAAAACCTTGTTCCAGTAAACTCTTTTAAAAATTCTCTTACTATACTTAAATCTAGAAATCAAATTTTTTTGGGTTGGATTAGATCAGCAATAAATTTAAATTGACTTCAAAATTATTTTTCAATTGAAATATTAATTAAATGAGCATATTATGCTGTTAGGAATTGTATGAGAGAAAAATAGAAAGCCATATTTCAATCGACTCTTTTAGGACTTCTTCATTTCAAGAAGATTCACAATCAAGAATACACAGTAAAGTTCTTTGCGATAAAGGACAATGCTCAAAAAAACCCAGGCCCGGCGCTGATAAGAATACTGATACTGATAAGTGATGAAATACTGCATAGGAGGCATCATCGAAATCAATGGCTATATGTGTGAAATTGCCATTTGAAATTTTTACAGGGGTAACATGAGCAGCTGGGACTTATAGTTTAATTAAAGTGCTATCTGAAACAAGTAATATGGCAAGTAATAAGGCAAGTAATAAGCTTCTCCAAAAAGATAAATCAATACCGAAGTACAGCTCGGGACTATGGGATGCGACGTGATCCTGCAACCCTTATCAGGACGTCCGTCCATCTTGCTACTATATACTTAAATAGGACAAACAGCTATATATGAAGTCAATGCCAGACAATGCCCATACATCAAAAGTCTAACCTTACAAACTTGCTTTGACGGCTACTTATGACCCACTAAACTCAAGCAAGCAGCTTAAGTTTAGTGGGACATAAGATCATAAAATCCCCCATAAAAACCTCTCCAATAGTTAAATTGCTTTAACAATTGAATTATACATAGTTTTGACGTTACTCATTCTGAGATTTTGTGCTTTGAAGTGAATTTTGAAAGAAAAAATAAGGATCGTCCACAAAAAGTGACGCGAATAAAGACTTAAGACGGAAAATACATAAAAAACCTTGAAAATAAAATTACATTATGTGCCTCAGTTGTAATCAACATTAAATATTAACGTCCAAATATCAAAAGTCCTCAACATAAGGTATTTACTAAACCCCAAGAAATTGTATCGCGAATGATAAGATGAGTGGGTGACCATTGTTACGTAGTGCTTCCATGGTCACATACAAACATATTCCTGTAGGAACAAAACACATCAATCCACTTGCAACAATCCTGACACACACACACCCACACACACACACCCACACACACATTTAGCTTCATCGCTACTTACTTGGTAAATAAATATAAAAGTTCATTTTAAGCATCCAGGTACGACAAGTGACAAAAGGTTCAACCCTACGTGGCTCAAGAGTACCCCCTTCTTGTTTTCAGGAAGAAATTGAAAATTTTTCCTATAGAACTTCCAAAAAGAGTTGCTTCATATGCGGGGCACCTCCGTTTTTATACGTCCCAAACAAATATTGGTTTGTCTGAAAGGAATTCGTCACATTTCAATATCTTTATGGGTGAAGTAATTTTGTGTACTTTTCTTCTTAAGATTCGGGTAAACGGTAAAAATTTTTGTTTACCGTTTAATACTTTTTGGGATCGTTACATTGAATAGAAATGATTACGATAATATTTTAGGACATTTTTTAAGCGTTATTATAGGTCTCAAATGGCTTTGGAAATCACAAATGTTCCCGACAAGCGGCAATAGGCTCGCCACCTATTACGTGGGACCAATATTATAACTGGCGAAATGTAGGCATCTAATATGCCTCTGCCTACCCCTTCACGGAAAAAGGCGTGATTGTATGTATGTATGTATGTATTACATAGCGAATAGTAAGAATTAGATTCATTTTTATATCAAAAACACACAAACTAGGGCGTCTTCTATTCGTACCGTCAGCAAGGTGAGATAATTTTCACTGTAATCGTTTTTATAGTTACAATGGCGTGTAAAGTTAGAAGCGTGAGATCTGAAATTTTTTAAGAGTTCGAGCCTTATGGTCTCTTTTTGGAAAATTTTTACATGTTTTTAGCGAAGTATTGTATTTTTAAAAAATAAATAATGGCTACGTGCTGTTAGCACATTTAGCCTGTGTCAAGTAAAATATATTTAATTCAAAGTATATGAGAATGAGTGGTGATATGATCAATGGTAAATTAAACCCAAAACCCCTTGAGTCCTCAGTAAATATGTGGGACTATACTTACTCAGATCGCACATGGACTTCTTGAGACAATTTAAAAAGTGATATCGCACAATTTTGTTTTATTTACCAACACTCATGTACATTCACAAACACTTATCCAGCGCTATTGTACATAATTGTTCGAAATTTTAATAAAACAAAATTGCAGACTCTTTACTGTCCTGCCAAGTAGTCCAAATATTTATGAATACCAAATCTAGTACATTTTTTCATACTTGAAGCACCATAATCAGCAGCATAAATAACTTTTTAAAATGCTTATATGTGAATAGACCAAAATACCATTCCTAGATAAGTTTCTTAGCTTTACACATACAAACATAATAGGGGTAAATTATACTATTGGTCCCACGTGCTAGATGGCGAGCCTATAGCCGCTTACCGGGAACTATTTTGTTCGCCAGAGCCTCGTCCATTTTCCGGCAGGTGCACCACTTGCAGGTGAGATTGGCTTGGGCTTTTCAGATCTTTTCGGTTTTTTATACACTTATAGGTTTAGTTTTATAGCGTGTTGCTTCTGTTTAGTTGGTTAAATACTTAACATAGAACACATCGCCAAATTCTTATTCCAAACATCTCATAATTACTCATATTTTAATGCATGTAGTAAAGCCAAACTTAAACAATACAGAACAACCAAGATTCTGCGAGATACATTAAGCTAACAGATTGATGGATGGGCTATTTCAGTTTTAAAGCAATTTTTAAAAGTGTAGCCTTTGTGGAACGGAAGAATAAAGAATGATCTCGCCTGTCGTGTGGGACTCTTCTAGAATTAATCGTTGTGGCTCAGAGAATAGCTGCTGAGGAACAGCTAATTGAGAAAGGGTCAGTAATAATTATTAATTTAATCAATAATTTAGACTTGTTGTAACCAGGTAAATTTTATAATCTTACATTAATACATATTGTACACGCAGCGCCATCTATAATCGCGTAGGGAAAAATTACGCGCAATATTATATCATATGTACTCTTAGTTTATTTTTACTGTTTGGTCATTGTGAATGGCGCGCTAGTTTTTAAGTTTTGACGTTCATAAGAGCTCTTTTGACCCATACTTGAATAAATGATTTTGATTGATTTTCTCGTGTCCGCAACTAGTTGTTTTGTCGACCATTTTTCTAAGAAAATGTAAGAGGAATGTGTCTCGTAATAAATAATAAAAGAGAAAATGATATAAAATGTAATCCAACTATCTTAAAAATACTCATGATCATAATCAGCCTACATTTGTCTACTGCTGGACATGGGCCTCTCCAATTACACGCTACTGAGCTCAATCTTCAGCTCTTGGTCTCAACTATTGCCAGCCGTTTTGCGTATGTCGTTTGACGTCGTATTGGCTCGTACAGTGGATGTAGGTATAATGGTGGGTTATATTTATACTAAAACTTACAATAAATCAAATGACATTTTCTTATTTCCAGCTACAGTATCTAAAGTAAGAATATGTGTTTGTTTGCTCGTCAATCACGAATCAATGTATAAACTGGGTACTTATGTTGAAATTTAGCTTGAAGCAAAAAGCCAATAGGATCACCATGCACCCATGAAATAATTAAGTACTGTGCCGTACAGAATGCATTTAATTTAGATTTATCATACTCATTGCCGGATTGTACGTGCAAGTTAGTAAGAATGTGTGTTTTTTTTTGTTCGTCAATCACGCATCAATGTATAATATAAACTGGGTTTGCTGAAACTTTGCTCATAGCAAAAAGAGTAAGTTTTATAACTTATTTCGACGGCTTACTTGCATAGTTACCGCATTCAACGTGAATTGGTATTGCGTGCTGGTAGATTATCCAAATATGTTTACTTTTAATTAAATAATTTGTATATATTTCATTAAGTTTGTACGAAGCGATCGAATCTAAATAATTATAGTCCGCTGCCATCGATTACCAAATTTTACCAGAACGAAGATCTATAGGATAGCCACGATAAGCCATGATCCCCAGTTTATTAAGTTAGGACCAATATGGCGTCAGTTTTTAAGCTGACGTTCACAAGAGCTTTATCAAAAACTTGAATTAGTGATCCAGAACTGTGGAGTGAACTGTCTGTTCCAACCGGCTGTGCTCGGAACATAAAGTTGCGTCAAGTTCAAGATAAATGACACAACACTTTTAGTAAACCATTGCATTAACGTATTTTAATTAAAAAAATTGTATCGGTATTTCAGACTTTAATTAATTTAAAATAAGGTTTCTTTCTAGCTTTTACTTTGTACTTGTATATTGTTGGAACTGCCTAGTATACCACTATGGCCTCCTTCTGCGAAGTGGTGATGTCGCAAAAGGAAGCCTCGGAGCGGGAGAGGTAGCGGGATCCGCTCTTTCTCCGGCTACGCCGTTGGCGTAGTGGGCGGGCCAAGAGGGCCCGTCAAGCAGTGCCTGGGGGGTCTTAGGCGGCGGGGGCCCCTTCCGCTTAGCCGTATAGACCCTCCCAGAAATCGGCCAGCACAAGGAGGTAGGGGGGTGCTTCACATCGCGCCTCTCTGAGGAGGTCTTCCCGGTTCTGATCCGGGGGACGTTGGCCGCGCGCGGGGTGCCAGAAGCTATAAACCCAGGCACTGGCCCTTCGCCCCTTTTTAACAGCGGTGGGCGTCATCGTCAGTTTTTTAGTGGGTAGGACTGCGGTGGTCGTGTCTGCCGCAGTGAGCCCCCACACTCCCCTCTCGGTCCCCCCATTGGCCGGGAGGCAGTGCGTAAACAGCATTTTTTACCGACGAAAAAAAAAAAAGTGGGCAGGCTCTGGGCCGTAAGCTTAAATCTAGCTAAGTCTAGGGCAACCGGGATAATGCTAGAATATGAATAGTAAAAACAATATAGTGCTATTAGGTAAATATCACTCAGAAGATGAAGTAAGTTAGTACTAATCAATACATATCCACATGGCACAACAGGCAAAAGAGATATCAAGATGTAGAATAATGGACGATACAGCGCACTCCTGACGGCTTTCACAAATGGCATTATACACAAACTGGGAGAGTTTAAACTGGAACTAAAAGGGAAAATCTGCGATGAAAGAGGTTTTCATAGCCGGATCTCTCGACAAAGGTTTATCTTTCATTTTTCTTTTTTTAATCCTAATATCCTGTTTTTGAAAGGCTCTTGTTTGTGTTTACGTGCAGTTCTGTTACATATTTTTGGTTCTTTTTAAAATACTTGTGACTAAATAAGAAAGAAATACGAAATATTTATTGAACACACAGAAGATGTAGTATTAATTTACATACATATAATATTAAATTATAAATATTAGGATATAATCATTAAATGAAAAACCATTTAACTAAACAAAAATTGTAGGACCCACTGCATTAGCATAATGCTACATCGTCTGAGAGTTTCTGGTATTCTGTAGAGACCTAATTTAGCAGCAATTTATTGGCTGGCATAAATGCTTTAGCTGGAAAAATATGCACCGTCAGATAATACTTAACCTCGCAAAGTCATTAAAAATTTCTTACAATTGCACCAATTATTTAGTTCCAAGATAAGGATCATTAAGAACTTGTGTTTTAGATACGAAATAACGGATAAACATATATAAATACTTTTTTTTGGTAAATAAATGCTTAATATACATCGGAAAGCACTCAGACCAGAACAAATATTCATCTTCATGCACACAAATATTATGTCCTGTGTGGGAATCGAACCCACAATCTTAGGAGCAAAGAGCGGGTAGTCTCGCCACCACGCCATATCGGTCGTCAAATCGGCGACTAGGGTTTGAACCAGAGACCCTCTGTATTTTAAGGCTACGTCTAGCCACTGGACTATCGCCGCTAAAATCTGCCGTGCTTGTTTAACAAAATAAAAATAAAAACGGAACATACTACTTTTGACTTCGCGACCTCTGAACACCTTATAAAATACTCTCAATTAATAGTAAAAAGGTGGCGGGACAAAGACAAACAAAATGTTAGCAGCGATAAAGTAAACTCCCGAGAGGGAAGCCTATAAAATAAGGTTGAGTTAGGTGAGCGAGAAATAGCTAACTGGGAGACCGAATACTATACACAATGTTTTGAACCCGCAAGTTGGTACTTTTTGGTTGAAAATAAACTTTTTTGTCTTAATATACTGTGGCAGTGTGTTTAGAATCTGTGGGGTTTAAAAATACTCGACAACTCGTTTAAAAAGATATTCCATTTAGCCTTTTACTATCATTAAAGTCGTCCATATTGTTCTCTAAGATATAATCGGAGTCAGCTAGAGAATAAGAATAAAAATAAAACATATTAGTAGTTTTAAGCCTAGTCTAACTTTAGATCTTTTTATAAAAATACAATCAGAACTATTTTTAGACTAGGCTTAAAACTACTAATATGTTTTATTTTTATTCTTATTCTCTAGCTGACTCCGATTATATCTTAGAGAACAAAAAAAGAGTTGTCGAGTATTTTTTGTGTAATTAGGAATTGAAAGATTTCTTAGTCTTGCTTGTAGAAAAATAGGAGTTTTTAAGTAATGTTACCTTCACAGGTCCACATCGTTGGAGTCTTGCTAATTGTTTATCGTGGCAAATACTCGCTTCAGTGAAGGGATTTAAATGAGGCTTCGAAATTTATACTGGTTAGAATAATTCTTTATCTAACGAAGTCCTAACCACTTTGTTGTTTGTGTTATATGTCCATGTCACACTGTAATTCAAATAAGACTATGATCCCAATTACTCTGCCGCTAAAATCCAGTAGCAAATTAGCAAGACCGGAGAGATAATCCGCAGCAGGAAGGAGCAAGACCATCATTCTAGCTGATAACTATAAATCTATTGCATTGTGAGTACTTTTAAGCTAAATTTCATCTAGTCCTGATCAGACGATAAACCGTGAGTGGGAAAATATCACACAAACAAAATCGAACTTTTTTTAAACATAAATATTAATAATAGTTCAGTATTTGGGAGTAAACCACAAGGTTAGGAATTTCATAAAAATAATAGTTAATTATTCAATGTAATAGGAATATTTACAAAAGACATTTATCAAGTGCAGTACGCATCAAACATAGACTAATATATTAGGTCGGGGAAAAAGTCTTTTCGCATAACGTAGGTATAAACTTATTATAAAATTTTTTTGACTGTACTATTTGTGTCTGGCTGGTTTTGGTAACATTAAAAAGGTTCCATTATAAAGAAAAGAAAAAAATAAAAAAAAGTTGTTTCCCGCTATTTTTCATTTGTTTTTCTCTCCGTTAAAATGAGTGAATCTAATGAAGAAATTCGATACATTTTAAAATTTTATTATAAAAAAGGCAAAAATGCAACTCAAGCAGTGAAAAAAATTTGTGATGTTTATGGACCTGATGCAGTGTCAGTAAGAGTAGCACAAATTTGGTTCAAACGTTTTCAGTCCGGAAATTTTGATGTTAAAGATGCACCTCGCTCTGGTCGCCCTGTTACGAATAAAATGGACGCCATTTTTGAAAGAGTGGAGCAAGATCGGCATATTAGTAGTTACGATGTAGCTGAAGAACTGGGAATTGACCACAAAACAGTTTTGACCCATTTGAAGAAAGCTGGTTATACAAAAAAGCTCGATATTTGGGTGCCACACGAGCTCACTTAATGAACCGTGTACTCATTTGCGATTCATTATTGAGACGTAATGAAACCGAGCCGTTTTTGAAGAGATTGATAACTGGCGATGAAAAGTGGATCACGTCACGTACGACAAGAACGTGCGAAAAAGGTCGTGGTCGAAAGTTGGCCAGGCTTCACAGACTGTGGCCAAACCTGGCCTAACACGAAATAAGGTGATGCTGTGTGTATGGTGGGATTGGAAGGGCATTGTTTATTATGAGCTTTTACCGCCCGGCAAAACCATCGATTCTGATCTTTACTGCCAGCAACTGATGAGATTAAAGGAAGCAGTCGAGAGAAAACGGCCGGAATTGATCAACAGGAAGGGTGTGGTCTTTCATCACGATAACGCTAGACCACCCACATCTTTAGCCACTCAGCAAAAATTAAGAGAGTTCGACTGGGAGGTCCTAGTGCATCCACCATATAGCCCTGACCTTGCGCCTTCAGATTTTCACCTGTTTCGGTCTCTGCAGAATTCTTTAGGTTCTGTAAGGTTGACCTCAAGAGAGGACTGTCAAAACTATTTGTCCCGTTTTTTTGATCAGAAGTCCCAAAGTTTCTACAGTAACGGGATAATGTCTCTGCCCACAAAATGGCAGAAAGTTATTCAACAAAACGGTACATATATATTGTAAATAAATGTAAATAAACTTTGAAAAAAATGTCTTGACTTTTCATATAAAAATACGAAAAGACTTTTTCCCCAACCTATTATATGAAATGCACAGATCACACTGTAATTCAAATGAGACACTATTAATACCAACTACTCTGTCGCTGAGATCCAGCAAGCAAATTAGCAAAACCGGAGAGATAATCCGCAGCAGGAAGGAGCTAGACCATAGGACTAGGGCTTGTGGCCAGAATGCTAAACGGAACAGAGATTACGCATCATTCTAGCTACTAACTAAAAGGCTAGTTCACTGTAAATATTTTGTTGTTGCGAGCTGATGTGGGATCACAGATCGCGAACTGGTTATTTGTGTGCCAAATACCAGCTTATTCTGTTCAAACAATAAAACGTAATTAAGAAATAAAATACTTTTTAATTTTATTGAACAACAACATTTATACTTAGATCATTAGATAGAAAAGAGCGCTCCAATAACAAAGCAAATTACTGCATATAATTACTATATATAGCACTTATTTGCCAAATAAATGTATACAGTATTTATAAATAAGTTGTATAATTGCAGATGTATACTCATAAATTAAAGATTTCGCTGTAATTAAACAAATATACTTTTAAGACATATATGGAATCCTTACAACTGTGTTTCTAAAAGCAAGTGTAACTAAGGTTATATTAAACATGTTTAATTTACTTCTTTTTTAAATTGTTTTTCAGTTTTTTTTATTTATTTTATGGTTCCGAACTATTAAATTTAAAGTTATCTTTTGAATAAATATATAACATACTGCTAAATAATAGAAGTGACGACGACAAAGCAAAGAAACAAAATTTAAAAAAATGTATAGTGAACTGTCTGTTAACCAATAAGCTACCTCAGTAAGTGCATTGTGGCTCAAAGCGCTGCTAACCGAGTCAGAATGCTGCGCACTACACATTTACACAGTTTTGTGACTAAAAGGACTGCTTTGAAATTGAAGCCACTTTGATGGTAATAAAGGGCACTTTTCTAACAATAACCGACCAGAAAAGAAGGGTGTTATATTTTTGACATGTCTGACTGTGGCATCGTAGCTCCTAAACGAATAGACCGATTGTGATGATTTTTTTAATAAGAGTTGACAGTATTGGCAACAATTTAAGTAGCTTGGACACTGGTCAGTATTTGTCACGAAGACTTTAAATTTCTCCTTATATTTGAACACATGGAATCATTAACTAAGCCAATAAACATCCCACTAATCAGCACGGGACTTATTTTACGTACATACATACAATCACGCCTGTTTTCCCGAAGGGGTAGGCAGAGGCATATTATAAGACCACATTTCGCCAATGATATTATTGGTTCCACGTAATAGGCGAGCTTATTGCCGCTTACTCGAAACTTTTAAATTAGCCAGAGCCTCGTCCGTTGAGCGGCAGGTGCACCGCTTGCAGGTAAGGTTGGCTTGGGGTCCTAAGATGTTGAAAGGATTCCTATGAACCTATATTTTACGAACCCGTACGAATTGGCAGAAGCAGGTGTGGCATCCAGCTGTTAGATTGTAAGCTGCACAATAAGGCTTCTAACATTGCTTGACGGTTAGTGCATTAAGCGTTAACCGGAATTAACATCATAACGTGTCTTATGAAGCACGGAAGCGCTCGATATTATTTACCAGTCAATTTACTAGCCATTCAAAGTCCAAAATTTGTGAATTCTGCTTTTCTTCAGTCATCGTTACCGACCACCAAGTTCAGTGAAGCTACGACCACTTTAAGTCTCTCTATGGCCTAAATCTTTATTCTGGCTAAGCTAATATTGATATCCAACTTACGCTTAATACATCTGAAAACTTGAGAGACAGACAAACTTTGACGTTATACAATACAAACCCTAATACAATATAGATCCCAAAATCATAATTATTATGCCACTGTTACATTATCCTATTACAAGCTTTTGTACAAATTATAGTGGGATGAAGCGATTTTGGGACTTGTATGTTGGCTGGATATTTGTTAACTTTCAAGCAAATACAAAATAAGAGATATGAATGATGTTTGGCACACAGGTAAATAGCGGAAAAATTTAAGTTTAATACAAAAAAAAAAATTAACGCAGGCGGTGCCGCTTAATCTTAATCATTGTTGAGATTATGCCATTTCAAAAAAATAGTTTGATTCATAATGATATCAAACGTCTGTATAAAAATCTTTGAAAAAAACAATACGTATATTGTACTAAAAATACAAATTTATTTTAATTGTCTTATTTTCGGAAGATTTACAGAAACACAATTACTCTAAATACAGTCCAAGCATCTTTATTCCATTACAATACTCACTTATTGAAAAACAAAATTACACTGTTCTGTAATTTAATATGAAGCTAAAGCATGCTTATTTAATTACAGAACAATGTAATTTTTTAAATTAAAAAAATAATGTAAAAAAAGCAAAAAAAAAATACATGAAGAGGTAGTCTAGGTAGTACAACTGAAATATCAAAAGTGTTATTTTTCCTAAATGTTCTGGTCTGTTTTGAGAAAATCTTTACTTTCATTACGGCTAAGGAGGAATAATAACGCAGAAGTTAATGAAGTTTGTTGGCAAAACTCATAATTACAGACTGTAAAATAAATAATAAATAAAACTTGAGAAGTTGTCGACAACTTGGAGCTCAACTTGTCTCTGTCATGAATTCCTTGAGCCTTTTAAATTTTCAATGAAAGGCTAAGGGCTTAAGAGTGTTTAATTTTGTCGGTTACTACTAGAGACGTTTAATTGTAATTAAATTCTTAATTGAAAACGCATTTAAGTTTTTGGTTGGGTGTCTTTCTTTGTAAATTAACAGTTATTTTATATATGTACTCGTATGTAGAAATGTGATGTTCCGTGTGCCGTGTTGTACAGTCCTAGAATCCCCCTCCCACCGCAAGGGGAGTCATAAAAGTCGATGAAGATAACACTGGATAGCGTCTTCCTGCGTACTGGCCTAAACGATCACCAACCCGCCTGCACAGTGGTGATTACGGGATAATGTTCAGCAGTGGACTTTTAACTGATATGGTGATGTAGAAATGTGTATGTAATTTTAGTTCTGAGTTTACTTTCGGGTAACATGTTGTTTATTGGTAAAAGCGGCTATTCGAGTCCTATTCGAAACAGTGTCACTGCGCAAAGTCTCATTAAATTTACTTTACATGTTTGCATGCAGATTCATATTTGTTTAAACTAATTGCTAAGTTACATTATCAATAATTGTAAAATGCAATAGACTAGTAAAATTTCGTTTACTTTATTTTTTAAATTACTTAGTTACCGAAATGTTATAACTTATTTGGTAATTTTACTTTTTTTTGTAATTATTTACTAAAATATTAAATCTTAATATATAACTGCACTGCAAGGGTGACGTTGTACTTGCAGGCAAAACTATCAATAGATTTGGCGAGGCCATTTTAATCTGTTATGTAATCTATTTATTGTTAATAAATACTTGGCTCGCCATAAAAATATTTCTTTATGTAACTATACTACTTAAAAACATATATAAGGAATAATGGGCCAATTATTTCATACCTTTCTACCACCAAAGTACCAAGATCAGCAGAGCCGAACTGCACAGCGTAACGACTTGAACAGATTGTGCATCAGTTGCTTGTTACAAATTACTTTGGATAGCAACTTCGTAACTACCCCCGGTTAAGGCAACTTCTCTTTCAATCAGAAGTTGCGAAATTCTCGTCAACTAGGCCCTTTTGCCTATTGGTAAATGAAATTGATAGGTTTTACAACTTTAAATTTATCGGTGTTTCTATTGTAAAATGGCTACTCATGAGATACATTATGAAATTATCATGGACATGTCCCAAAATATGTATTCTACACAAGGAGAATTAACCTAACGCATAACGTTCTTTCCGATGCACAGAGCAGGCTATAATTATGCACGTAAATTCGAAAAGGTCATAGGTACCAAAGGACTTGGGTTTAAATTTGAAGTCTATGGGTCTGGCTATCACCGCTTCCTAAGTATTATAAGTCTTTGGCAGATAAAAATGCTTGGGATCAAACTGCCGTTTCATACAGGCTATTCTAATATGAATAACATAAATGATGACATGAATATTGTTAATGTTATGTTATATTGCATTGTATAGCTTCACCAACAAATAAAGAGAGTAGGAATTTTGACGTTTTCAAGTGCTATGTAATCACGGAACAGAAAAAACTAGTGGAAGTGCTAAGTAGGCGTATCGCGCGTGTCACAAGTAGGCGCTGTTACGCTTACTTCATTGAGTCAAGCCGCAGTTGTGTTCTGACATCACGTCGAGTTGGTAGTCGTTGCGTTCCCTTGATTTTAAAAAATACGCCGTATTGTTCCATTTTATGGTGCAAAAATGATAGTAGGAGAAAAAGTCTTATAAATGGAGGTGTTTCGTACCATCGGTAAGTAATATTTTAATTGTATTCTAAGAAAATTATGTAATTTCAGTTTACACGTTATTTAATTGAACGACTAGCTAAAATAAACCTTAATGTATTTAAATAAAGTCCATTTTGGCTTAACTGTATTAGGCAAGTCCATGTCGAATGTTCTTCGCTACATAGTTAATGATGTAGTCAGGTGAAATACTGATATTATCGATAAATGAAAATAATGTATTACGATATATCGATATATATATATATATATATATATATTTCCTGCGTCCAATCATGTCACTGATTTGATGAAAGCAATTGTCGAAAAATATATAAATGTTCGCATACATCATTTATTAAAATTAAAAATAAAACTTTCAAAACGTCAGTTTTTAAATAAATATGTTTTATTTCAAGGACAATAAAATAAATTTTAAATAAACGTGTTTTTCTTTCTATTCTATTTTCGATGTAGGTATAATAAAAGTTATTACAAATTTCTCAAAAACTTCATGTTTTTATCGAACGTATCTATCGATATCGCTTTCTACTGCAACAATCAAAGCGACACCCTGCACTGGCAGACTAGCAGTAGAATCTACGTCTGTGGCGGTAATGACAACCTTATTGCGATTTTAATAAGGGTTATAATTGCTTCAACAAACAACAACACCATCTAGCGATACTTTCTCTACAATCATAGGTAGTTTGAATTTAGTTTAAAAAATGTTTTAAGTATTTTTCTTTTAAGCAAATTAAATCTTATTATAGTGGATGAATGTATATTTTCCAGTGTAGAACAATTGACTTAAGCTAATTTTGACTAAAATAAAAATGACCAATTACGCTCATTGTTTATCTGTAGTGTAATATACGGTCAATGGTTTGTTATTTGTTTGAGTTTGGCGACAACGGTCTTCATACTAATTTTGTCACTTACCATTTCCACTAGTTTTTTCTGTTCCGTGTATGTAATAGTTTATAAAATAAATGATTATTGAAGTTTTATTGTTATGTTTATCGGTGTTCTAGTACCCTCATGGCATAGGCTGTGCAAATGATAGCCCTGTATTAAATGTTCTAGGCAATATTACATAACCTTGAAATATATTTTTTAACTACGTCCTCTTTGCTGTTAACCTTAGATACAACTGTCTAAAGTGACAGTTATAAATTTAAATATATCTCCAAGTTATACACTTACACGACAAACAAGTTAAATTATGCAGAAGTGGGGTACGAGTATGTGTGGTTTCCCACGCCGGAGTTTGCAAATGCACACATTTATAACTCTGAACTAGTGAAAACATATTGCAACATAAGCTTGTTTTACTTATATCATAATGTTGTGTTCATCATCATCAAATCAGCCATAAGACCACTGCTAAACATTGCCCTCCTTGATAGATTACATTCTATTGGAGGTACTTGCCCATAACCACCACGCAGGGCAGGCGGGTTGGTGATTGCAGTTCAAGCCAGTACGCAGGATGACGCTGCTGCCCGTCATCCGGTAGGATTTATCTTCGTCGACTTTTATGACTCTCCGTGAGTTGAAAAGTGGCACTATTCTAGGCCGTTACCACTCGAAATGTTGTATTATGTATATATTAACAAAATATTCTTAAAAATTGTTTAAACTAAGCTAACTCTAAACTATTTATATGAGACAATAGCTATTTTTACATATACAAATGAATCCTTCTTTTTGTAAGACTCTCAGACTGAAATAAAATGTGCTTATACTTCTTTAAATAAAAGATATCAAATTATAATATAACTCTCTACCATAGACAAACAAGTTAAGTTATGCAGAAGTGTGTACGAGAATGTGCGGTCTCTCATCTTGAAATTTCCAAATTGAGCACTCATCGTTCTAGACTATTGAAGTCATACATGACAACTTTGACATACAATCGTATTTTTGTATAATGTTTAAATAAATAATCTTTAACATTTCTTTTACCCCAACTTGACCTTGGAAATTCCAAATTAAGCAAACATTTAAAATTCTAGACTATTGAAGTCATACATGACAACTTTGTTATACAATCGTATTTTTGTATAATGTAAAAATGTTTAAATAAATAATCTTTCACATTTCTTAAAACGCTTTAACACCTTACTTAGCTAACTTTGTGCTATTGGTACGAGATATTAGTTACTTTTCTATACATTCTAGATTACTTTTTTCTTTTAATATACCCAAACTAAGATAAATTGTACGCATACTGTCTTAAATAAAAAAAAAATGTAACTCTCTACCATGCATAAACACGACAAACAAGTTAAATTATGCGAAAATAATAGCATTTGCAATTTCTCACAGCGGTGTTTCCAAATGCACACAACTAAATTTTTTGCTTATTACAGACATTCAACCTACTTTCAGTATCAAAATATTCTGTTACGTAAATAAATTTCATTGGACCCTTCCAGCCTTAAACTACAAGCTGGTTCAATGGGTACTAGACAACGGATAAAAATATACATACTGTTTTTCTAAGGAAACATTAAAACCAATCCAAATTTATGTATTCATCGAAAAATTACGGGCCAAGTGCATTACTTCTCCGTTCACTATTAATATTATAATTATGTTAAATAATAAGTAAATAAAAACAATCTTGGGCATTGCACATAAAACTTTTAGCTTCAAACTAAGCATAGCTTATACTTATGAGACGAGTCAACGGAGACACTTACAAATACTTCGTTCGTGTAATACATTCAGACCAAGACAAATCCAACGTATGTCTGGTACCGGCCAAGAAAAGTTCTACCCTCTTTCATTTCACGTGGAGTCGTAAAAGACGACGAAGAGAAATCCTACCGGATGATGGGCAGCAGCGTCATCCTGCGTACTGGCTGGAACTGTTATCACCAACCTCGACTGCCCAGAGTGGTGGTTGTGGGAAATTATCCCCAATAGATCATAATATATTGCGATGGGTTTTTTAAGGCTGTTATGATGATGCAGAAGTGTGATGATAAATATTATACATTTTAAAAGTAATTGTCTTTAAAAACTAAACTTGTGTATTCTTCACAGCGCTTCTAGTCCCAAAACAGCTTAGCAAAACAGCTTGAACATTGACAGCTACTAAAATGTTTTCATCGAGAAAAATAGATCTTATTATTATTATTATTAATTAACAGGCAGGCAGTTTGAAAACTGATTGCGCCTGTATCCACTTTATCTGCATCTAGTTCCTCTTAACCGGTTGCATGTGTTTGTCCAGCTTGTTCTTGAATGAATTGACAGTGGGAGCTGACACTACATCTGCCGGCAGCTCGTTCTCACTACACGGTTGCCTAAGAAGTGCTTATGTGGGTTGTTGGTAGATAAGCTAGTGCAAAGTTTGAGGTGATGGCCTCTTAGGTGGGCGTTGTCGCTATATGTGGATAGTAGTATAAGAATAGTATTAATGTTTACAAATGTGTGAAAATCGTGTATCCACTGGCCTCAATAGCAGAGTAAACTGACCTTCACACTATATCAGTCGTCAATAACTTTAATAATGCATCCAAGAATAGACAACAATGAGGAATTGTTATTCAAGTGTATTTATATCATAATCGTTATATAAACATCAGACAAAGAGTATTTTTATAAACTTAGACAAAGAAAATTGCGTGATGACTATTTGTATTTTAGTGGCACGTGGCCTAGTGACGAGACCCAGAGACTTTAAATTGAGAGGGCTTCGGGTTCAAACTCTGGCCCGTGCACCTTTGGCTTTGCGAAGTTCGCGTACTTATCGCTTGCTCAGAGTCTTGGGAAACACGTTAAGCCGATGGTCCCGGCTGTAATGAAAATCTTTAGCGGTCGTTATTTAAAAAAGTCAGTGCCGTCTAACATTCTGGCGGCTGGATTAGCCACAGAATGATGTTTCCACTGGGTCGCGGAGGTCAGACGGCTGTCGGCTCATGTATGATTTTGTTCATAAACTTTCTTTTGTTTTTTGTTCTTTTAGATCTTCTTATGTTTCTGATCTCATCTACATCACAACAGAAGTTATTATCAGCAAAGAATTTTGAACAGCAAAGATATTAAAGAAAACTTTACGTAGAACAGTTAAAATTGGTTAGTAGGTATGTGTATAAAGAGACACCATTTCCTATGTGTGATATCTAAAATTCAGCTACAACTGGTTAGACCAGTGAGCAGACCCTGGCCCTAAGCTTTAGTCTAGGGCATCCTAGATAATGCTAGGGTATGATGAACGATGACTAGTTGATTTTTTAAAGTTTTAAGAAATCAATACAACCCGCGATTCATAAGTTGAACAATGACCTTAGGTAGCAGTATCACAGTCTCGGGTCTCAATCGAAGTGCGGCAGGGGGGAGGTGGCGCGTAATTATAGCAACGCGGCGACGCATTTGTCGCGCAAATGCGGTTAGTACTTTTCTGTCTCTTTTTTATTTTTTCTAAGACTTTACCTGCGCCCTTGTTTTCAATCGTGTCGCTATTTCATGCTTGTAGTAATTTTAACATAGGTTTAACCTTCGATGTAATATGTCAGTCATGCCGTTTATAAGGTAGGTTTTACGTCATCCATCAGTCTTGTCGTGGCAAACCTTCAACAAAAGTAGCAAGTAATGTAATTGCTATCAATCTCTTCGTTATAAATTTAATGTAGAGGTAGTTTTAATTGTTCACTACTAGGGGGTTATATAACAAAGAGATCTGTATATAAACGATTATATGAAACAAAAGTATTTGCGGTAATCAGTAAGAACATTTTTTAGAATATACAGTTCTTTTTTTTAAATTATGTGACACGTCATAATAACTACATTCTGCCTGATGATAAGCAGTCAAAGCAATCCATCAAAAGAAATGAAGGCGCTTTATACCGTGAAATAAGCACGGTACAAAGCGCACCCACCCATGACGGCCTGCTAAAATGCCGTTTCACGCGCCGCTTGAAAGACCCGGTGTCATAGAAATTAGGAAACACATGAGCCGGCACCGAATTCTAGAGCTTAGTGGTCTTGCTCAAAAACGTCTTCCCAATTTTTTTGCTTTGAGTGCTGATAGTCTGCACAGTATGTGAATGGTTTCTAAGCATGTGTTGTACGGGAGAGGAAAGGAGAGGGCGGGATTAGACCGAAAAGCTCCTCAGAACACTCGCCATAGTAGTTCCGGTAGAAGACACTGAGAGATGTAATCTTTATCTATAAAAACGAAAAGTCGCGCACTGATCACGTAATCTCAGAAACTACAAATACTAACAGTCTTAATTTTTGCACAGGGGTTCCGTTTAGGACGTAATCAACCAGGTCATTACCCCCGGGAGTGATTACCTCCAGGTTAGGAACTCAGGGTATAATAAATAGAACTTACCGATGGAGCTGTCAAAAGTTGAAGCGCCTCGCTAAGATTCTTCAAAGTGAGAGTATTCCTCTCCCCACCATCGTCGTCCGGTCCGGGCAGGTGCACGGACGACTGCCTCGACCGGAACTCCGGCTTCTTGCCGCCGGATCCGGCGCCGTTCGCGAACTGGTGCTGCGATGAGGCGCGGCGGAATGGGCACGTCATTTTGGGCGCTACTTAGGTCATTACGCTTAATGAGGCGTGAGGCGTTAGCTGCTGAGATTCATCTGGGAACAAAATTATTTAGTGATAAAATAAGTTTCTTGTAAAATTAAAAGAAAGAAAGATTTTATTGTCTATACCTATACATAAAATAAAACTAAAAGTCTTAATCAAACACGATTCAAAAATAAAACATTAAAGCGTTGATTAGATAATAATTAGTATAAACTTTTTGAAGCAAATTTTCTTTTGAGACACCTGTCCACATAGTAGTTCAGAGTTAACAGTGGTAAAGTAAGTGGTATTCAAAATGTCGCCATTGTATAGTTCCATCATCTATCTCCGAAAGTATTCATCAGTTCAGAAGCATTTGGAGAATAGCTTTTTCAAACAAAAGACAAAAGTCCTTACAAAAGTAAGAGTAAAGTAAAAAGTTCTTTATTTCATAATCGATTAGATAGCTCTTGAAAAAGTCAAAACAAAACATAAATAAATAAAATACTAAATATGACTACAATGAAATCACGAGGCTTAGATTCACTTACATGCAAAAAAATAAAAATTAGGTGTAAGTAATAATTCCACAACTAGTGTGGCCGAGTCTCGTTTTTCATTTTAGCCATTCATTGTGACCTAGTCCTGCCTAGTCATTTTAATGGTGTTAATATTTCAATAATGTAATTATATTCAATAGGTAGGTAATAGGTATAATAATAATTAGCCTTATAAAAAGGAGCGCAACCTGTATTTTATGTAAGCCATCACTCCGCTAAATTAAAATGTAATCATAATCAGGTACAGTCAGAATTATAAATCACTACTCACTCTCGCTTTTATTAAAGCTACGACCATTAAGGTTTGCTTCTCGCTTTAAAGAATAGCAAAATACACGGTTAGATAATATAACGCAAACCAATTATAAAAGGATCTTTTTGTGGCAAAAATTTTGCCCTACCTAAAATTACACTGCTGTCCCTGATACTATGAAGTTAAATAGTATAAACGTTTTTGTAATGATCAGTGTCTGCACTGGGTTACGAAGATAGTATGGGTCCTCTTACAAAAGAAGATCTAAAGATTAAACAGGTTTAAAAGAAGTGATGTCTTCATTATATCGAATGAAAGAACGAAGTGCCGCCGCACTAGTTTTAAGCCTTGCTTAACTTAGAATCTTGTTTTATAAAAGACCTTATACCTATGCTTATTAGATATTATCTTCTTTATAGATACAAACATACATACATACGTCCCGCCTAATTTCCCGAAGAGGTAGGCAGAGGCGTATTATATGCCCACGCTTCGCCGATTATATAGTTGATCCCACGTGATAGGTGGCGAGCCTATTGCCGCTTGTCGGGCACTGTTATATTTGCCAGAGCCTCGTTCGTTGATCAGCAAGTACACCACTTGCAGGTGAGGTTAGCTTTGGCTTTTTAGATTTTCGTAGAATCCCCATTCACCCATTTTCTTCATCATCACATCAGCCTATTTTTCCACTACAGCGCACGAACCTGTTCCCACAAATCCATTGTAAGAGGAATATTGAGGTCTTATTCCATCAGTGACCATTTCATTCCATCAATCATCATTCCATCAAGTCCTTCATGACCAAATTCAGAATATTTGGAGAAAGGGCAGGTTAAAAATACCCTACACAAACGGGCGTGTATGAGAAGATTCATGAGTGTGAATGAAGCTAAAAGTGTGTGCCAAGATGAAGTGTAAAGATGTGATCTCTGCCTACCCCTACGGAAAAGAGGCGTGACATTATGTATGTATGTATGTATTAAAGATTTTTAAATATTTATTGCCGGTCCAGAATGAATAAATGAAATAGTATGTATAACGAACTCATGATAAAAACATCTATTAATAGCTCCTCACGAGTAATTATCTGAGTTTTATTGTTATTTCTCACGATATGTCGTGTACTGTTAGTCCTATGAAATTTTTTTATTCGCCTTATTTTAATGACACGCAAGATCTCCACATAAACAATTGTCATCAGTGACACCAAAATCCATGCAAGCGATTTTATAAGGTTATAAAAAACATGCGAACATAAACTACATATTTATTGCTCAGTCAACTGTTAAATAACGTTCACCTATTTAATCTGATGACTGTACAAAAGACTTTAATAATAGTGTTTTCAAGGTGAAATTAGTGTAAGAGAGTTTGCTTAGTCAGTGCGTTAAAACACGCGAATAGAAACACCCAATTTCAGCGTGACCTTTGTCGAGTAACACAATATTCCCTTTGACACGACATTAGGTCATTTACTGCAAATATAAAAGTTTTATTCGTGCGGTCGACCCCATTGCAAGCGTTACATGTTACTTAAACATAGACCCCTTTCACAAGGTATTAAGGGGAATTTGAATGTTTCTGTTTCGTTTATCATGTGGTTGACTGTACCAGCATTTTTTACAGTAAATCACATTTCTTAAGTATTATACGAACATAAGGTAATTTCCTTGTTTATCATTCACGTTTTGTACGTTAGTTTAAATAGCGTCAACTTTCGTTATTATTAGTAGTTTATAATAGGACAGTAAAAAAAGTATATGGATAGTATTTATGGCTACATTATTAGCAAATCTGTATATGTTCTATAATATTGATTCAATGTATCTGTTTGCTATTCATTAATAAATAAAATAGAGAAATTTATTGAAGTAAAACTTTGCGTCAATATAAAATAATTATTATTACTTAAGTTCATATCGTGTATCTTAGGTTTATACTTCCCCTAATATTGATGCCGTCGGTCACATCAAAAGGGTAGGGCTTTTAAAATTGAATTTTGACCAACTTTACTGCAACAGGAAAGTAGTGTAGATTCACTAAGGCACCGGGAGATAAGGCATGGAATTATGGTCGTGCAAGTATTCTAAAACACAGCCAGCCAGACTCCGGAAACAGAGGCGTGACGACATTATCTCCTACGTTCCAAAATGGTAGAAACTTGCCTGCCTTTGCCTTTGCAGTGGGACAACATAGGTAATAAGAAGTATTATATAGGTCAATTCAACATACTTCTAACCTAAACGATTCAAGCAATATTCGCCTTAGTAAATCTAAACAACTTTGCCTTTTTCCATTTGTACAATATAATTTGTGATAGGTACACACTGAAAAGCAATAGATACAGAAATAAATGTCAAGTTTTTGGTACAACAATTTAAAGCTTAGTTGGTTTTATATATTACCCCGGGCAGCCATTTGTAATGGGCTGTATTATATCCTCTGAACTCCAAAGCCAGTTGAATCACAGAGAAATTGTAATAGCTACAGACTCCGAATTACAACACTAAAAACATTGTTAAGCAAATATCAGTAGGGTAACTGTATAAATTAAAGAATAGTTCAATACAGTAGGTTGATAGTTGACGACCGATAAGGCTTGGAGATCAGTATACCCGCACTTTACTCCAGAGGTCGTGGGTTTCCATTCCCACATAGGAAAAATCTTTGTGTGCGCAAACATGAATATTGGTTCTGTTCTGGGTATTGTCCTATGTATATTAAGTATGTATTTACAAAAAAAAAGGATTTTAGTATGTTTATCCGTTCTTTAGTATCCATAACATAAGTTCTCAGTGATACTTATCTTGGAACTAAATAATTGGTGTGATTGTAAGAGAATTTTTATTTATTTATAGTGTAAGAAAAGTTAAAGTCAGAAAAGTTTCTGTAAGTTTGGCTCAATAACCGCAAATGAAATGCACTTCAACTTCAAAAATAACTCGCGCATTCATTGTTATACACGTCGCAATATCTTGCTGCACGCCCATACGTCGTGCGAGCGCAGTGAACTACATAGCATACGCATAAAAAATTGGAATAAAACAAACCAATAAGGCTTATTTAAAGTACGATCCACATGTTCACTGTTTCAATTTGACCCTAATTAACAAATAAATAATAAAAGGGACCGTTATCCTTCAATCGTCTTTTAATTGCTTTAAAGCGCAGAATTTGTTACTATTTTCTAGTCGCGTGCTCGACGCAAGCACAAAGTTGCATAAATCATGTTTTATGACTCCTGTGCGTCCAGAAAAAATTACAGGACATTAATATCTATCTATTTATCTATCTAATATAGCTTAAATAGTGATTGTAGAGTTTCTAGAAATATAAAATTTAACACTGCCTGAGGTTACTAAACGCCATATTTTTTTTCACCCTCTCAGAAGAATGTTTTTTCCTATTATAGATTTATTACATTTCATTTATCTCAACGTTTATTCCAAATTTCAGATAAATTGTTTCAGCTGGTTAAAAAATGTATAGGATGTATAGGGATCTTCCCAATACCTAAGGGGCCCAAGCCAACCTCACCCAGAAGTAGTGCATCTGCCATCAACGGACAAGGCTTTGCCAAACATTAAAGTTCCCGGTAAGCGGCAATAGGCTCGCAATCTATTCCGTTGTACCAAAATTATAAAATGTTTACATATGGGCGTATAATATGCCTTTTCCTTCACCTTCGTGCTGTGCTAAATTATGTGTGTATGTAAATATCTCTTACTTTCTTGGTCAGAAACGATCGCGGAAGTAAGAACAGAGGTTATCTTAGTCCTAGGATTATCGTGCTTCGAAAGGCTTGTCAAGCCGTTGGTGGCGGTAAGGTCTAAGCTAAGATCTTGGTAGAATCTCTATACACCCTTACCACAAGATATTCCTAAGCAGTTCTACTAAACATTGCGCATTGTACTGTGACCAAACAACTGTGCAAATTTACCCTGGAGCACAAACAATGCTAAAATATGTTCATTACACAGTTGGGTTGACACGCGAAACGAATTAGACGAAGTTGATTCCAATTGTTTACGCCAGTTTTGTATGTGGCAATCGGAGATAGTGTCTCTTTATCATTACACATACCTACTATGTTTAACAATTTTTAAAAAGTTTTCTTAAATATCTTTGCTGCCCAAAATTCTTCGCTGATAATAAAATTAGTGTTGTGGTGTAAGTGAGCTCAGAAACATAAGAAGATCGAAAAGAATAAAAAACAAAAATAAAAAACAAATGAACAAAAGCTGGACTACCTGCATCAGCGGCAGACGCCGTACTGACTTTTCCTAATCATAGTTCAACCAAATATTGGCTGCATTTCTGTTATTACACAGACCGACTGCCGTCTGACCTCCGCAACCAATAGAAAACAAATTTTTATAGTTAAACCAACTGTCAGGATTTCCGAATGCTAACGTCCTAATAACGACTGATTTAGATGTTCATGACAGCTGAGACAAATGGCTTCACGTGCTTTCCAAGCAAGCAGACAAGACAAGAGAATACTGAGCAATCAAGAATTAAGCACAAAACTTCAAAAAGTCATTAGTGTGCCACCTGGGTTTGAACCCGAGACCCTGTGAATTGGAAGTCTATGGCTCTCGTTACTTGTGATTGCTAATTATTCGATACTCTATATAATATGTAGTTAGTTATAAATTATGCGTATTTCAGCAAATTGGCCTCCCTCTCTTTCTGGATTCTATAAAAAATCAGCATGAAAATGAGAGGTGACTTTTTCGATGGTTTAAAATTTAAATAAATATTTGCCTTTATTGTTTTTTTATTTATACTCCAAATATATTTATTTGAATAATGAATGCCGCTAACGACTGCCAGAAAAAGTATGAAACAAAAGAGTTCGAATATTCAAATTGGAAAACCAGTTCCAAGACGGCTTTAACAATCTTCTGTATAAGAATGCAGTGTGGTGGTAATACGTTCCAATCCAATTTGCCTGGTAAATGAAGAAGGAGTACAAGCAAATAAACAAGCCTCTTTGGTCACTTTGAACGGCACCGAGTGAGGAAATTAATTGCAAGTACCTTTCTTACACCGGAAACCCTCACTACACTAATTGAATGTAGCTGGTTAGAACATCCCTTTGTGCTTGGTATTTGCTACTATGAAGGTAAAATATGCATATTTGAAGCGGTATATCTGTTCTTGCAATCTAAATATCATTGTTATGCGTTTCGATGACACATTTTTAACTAAATATTAATAATTTGTAATATAATGTAAAAAAAACACAGATTGTAAAATATTATATCAATCCTTCAAAATTTTAGTACGCCATCTTGTATCGAGTTCCATGTGTTCGGCGGTACGACAGAATCAATTCGAAATCGATATTGCCTAATAATTGATAACCACCAAGTTCGGCGGTAGGCCCCCTGGGTGGTTTCTATGTATAATAAGTATAATATAAATGGACGCTGCAGTATCAGTGGATGCAGAAGCATTACGCTGAAGTAACGTACGCTCTTTTGCCGGTTAACATTACATTATATTATCTGCTGTTTAAAACCCTTCTCTCTCACTCTCTTAAATATCTCGTAATATAATTTATCAAATTATTTGCATAAATGCATCATTTTTGTTATTCAGTACAAAGTAAAGTAAAGTCTGTCATAGTTAAGTCAAGTCAGACTCATACTCCAACCCCCCCCCCCCTGACTGGTCTCTACCTTGTCGTGGTTGGGGGGCTGAGTACCTCCCGGTAGGGCGCAGTGGGCGCTAGGGAAAAGGTAACACTCAGATGCGACGTCGGAAGATTTTTAGTGGGTATCACTGCTGGCAGTCGTGTCTGCCGGTGGTGAGTCCCACACACCTCTCTCGGTCCCCCTTTGGCCGAGAGACAGTGCGTAAATGCATTTTGTTACCGACGTAAAAAAAAGAAAGATTTATACTCCAGTAAAATAGTAGAGGCTTCTAGGGAGTTTTGGAATCAACACGGAAAATCACAATTCACTGCAATATATCATTTTCCTGCATTTGTGTACAATGTCAACGAACTTATGACCAACAATTTACACATAAGAACTCGAATTTACACTAGTTTTGGAAAACAAAGTACTGCTGCGATGTGTCTTTTTCCGCGTCTACGCAAGTAAAACCCCCTTATGTGGTAGGAATAGTTATTTGTGTTTTTTTTTTGTTATATTTGATAAAATTTATGTGTAATGTAGAACAAAAAATATCTTATTCTTATATAAAAAAAGGAATTTAAGTATGTTCATTCGTTTTTTAGTAGGTATCCATAAAACAAGTTCTTAATGATAATAATTGATGTAATTGTTAAGAATTATTTAAATATAAGAATTTTTAAATTTAAAACAGAGAAGGAAATTTTTGGTCATGGAAGGTCTTAATGGTATTCCCCTTCCAACATTTCCATTCACTTTTCTATCATAAATCACTGTCGTTAGTCTATTTTCATTCATCCTTTCAACATGACCAAACCATCTAAGCATATCAGAATAATTATAATACTAACATATTTAAATCCATACAACTGTTTGCATACAATTACAATTTATCTAAAATCAACAGCATTAAAACCGTGGGCGAATGCTAGTTACGGTATCATTAAAAACCAATTAACCTACTTTAGTTTAACTAGTCTTCGCCCGTAGATTTACTTCAGCTATATTTGAATTTCCAAGTTCAGGCTGTAAACCTTTTAACATTCTATATTCAAAATTTAGCAGTTTCGGAATGATTGTTGTTGAAAGACCAGTTACCCAATGGTCGTCATTTCGATTCTCACTTGGGTCAGTTTTTTTAGTGTTCATTTCATGATTATTGTTGTTTAACGCCCGGTATTAATATTCTATCGTGATCCAAATTTGGCTATCTGCGAATGACAAATCAATTGAAGTAAAGCGTATCAATAAGCTATCCTTGGATTGATACCTTAGGATCTATGGAACCAATCTTAGATATGCGTCTATTTAAAATTGATTCCAATCTCGGATGGGTTATTAATTTCGGGTGTAAGTAATTATGCCAACAATGTATGCAAATCTACAGCCCAGTTTCTTCAATGGCTTAAGCTGCGGGTTGGTATTACTAAAACGATTCCTTTTGTTATCCGGTTATATGAAGGTCTTAGGTTCTTAGGTCGTTCCCTATCTGGGTAACCGCAGATGTGTTAATTTTAAGTAAAAAAATCGTCTCAATAAAACTTAATAGAGCTCTTATGAATGTCAATGTCATACTTATAAACTAACGCGCCCATTTACTGCGGGCGGGAGCTTGATCGTAAAAGAACGGGCAAGAAAATCGTCAAGGTTGGTTTTTTCTCCCGCCAGTTACAATTAAAATACATAATATTAAAACAATTGTGTTCTGCAGTCACAAGATTTGAAAAAAAAAGGGAGACAGAACTCTTTTTTTACCAATATTAACATAATTACGGATAAACATAGTAGACATAAGCAAACGCGTTACGCTCAACCATATTTTAGGGAGCGCAACGATCCGACGCATAACGCTACCACCGCGAAAACATATAAGTGAGCGTGATATACTCAAGCTGGATAAAAGGATTTAAGTAAAAATAACATTAATATTAGAAGACTGAATTATTTTAAATGTGCTGCAAACCACAATTTTGTTACTGTAAAGTGGTATACCATATGGTATCAGTTAAGCTATGCAGCCATCAAAACAATTTCCAAGAAATCGTATATAAGCAGTCTTAATTAAAAATTAAAATTATAAGATTACATAGACAATGTATGTAAGTAATCGTTATATTGTAAAGAGGGCCGCAGAACACAACTTTTATCATTGTAAATGTTACATCCAAGCGTTTTTGTCATTTTTGTCATAAACGTAATCAATAAAAATAGAATAGTTAGGTAGACTGTTTGACATTATATACTTGCTTTCAATTTTATTCTTAGACCTATATTTGTAAAATATTTGCACGCTACTTTGGCAAAAATGTGAGACGCCTATATACATCAATGTAACAACAACTATTGTACAATGTTTTATGCAAATATATGATTATTATTATTATGAAAAAATACTAGTCAAAATTAATATGAACTCGGATATATTGCTAATTCTCACGATATTATAGCAACATAAAAAACTTTATACATACTGCTGGAAGTCGTAACTCATACAAATAAGCCACAAATTATATCCTAACGCTCATAAACAGGATAATTCTGGCTATCCGCAAAAATATACGGTTTATTAGGCAGAAGTGTTTTTTCATGTGTTTTTTCATGTTCTGTTTGGGTATTTACTGTTCTAAAATATATTACTCTGACAGAAATGTTATATTGAAGCGTAAGCATAAGAAAGTACTGTAAATTTGGCCATTTAGGGAACAAGAAATACTCGTAATAGGACAGAATAAATTCTTGCGAACAGAAAAGGTTTTAACAAGGTTTTTACGACATGTTTCGTCTTTTCTGTTCAATTTGAAACTGTTATTAAAAAGAGAAAAACATTTCTCGTTTATTTGTCAGAGGTAATGTAAAAATGCGGTAATGTTGTCGTGTGGCGCCGGCCTAGAATAGCGTCACCCCCTCTCATCTCACGGGGAGTCGTAAGAGTCGACGAAGAGAAATAGGACCGGATGATGGGCAGCAGCGCCATCCTGCGTACTGGCTGGAACTGCGATCACCAACCCGCCTGCCCAGCGTGGTGATTACGGGCAAATACCCCTAATAGAATGGCACATACACACAAACGGCCCCCAGTCCCCGGCGGCCCCGCTATTCCAGATTACGGTAGCGGTCTTGGTAACGGCGGGGCAGGGGGTGCAAAGAATCACCGGCAGAGATCCGGCTACCATCCTAAACGACTTCTGCACCTGGCAACCTACAACACACGCACACTGAGGACTGATGAGAAGATTGACGAGCTGGAAGAGGAAATAGAGCAGTTGCACTGGGACATTATCGGGTTATCTGAAGTCCGAAGACAGGGGGAGGATACGGTAATCCTCAAGTCCGGCAATCTGCTCTACCACCGGGAGGGCGACCACCTGTCCCAAGGTGGTGTCGGTTTTATAGTCCGGAAGTCCATCCGTAACAACATCGTGTCTATAAAGAGTGTGTCGACTAGGGTAGCGTACCTAATACTCAGAATCACCAAACGGTATTCGCTGAAGGTAATTCAGGTCTACGCACCGACCTCGACACACCCTGATGAGGACGTAGAGTTATTGTATGACGACATTTCTGCCGCCATACATACTTCACCAACTCACTACACGGTTGTTATGGGGGATTTCAACGCAAGGCTAGGCCAGCGAAGTGGTGACGAGCAGAAAGTGGGGCAATTTGGAGTAGGGCGAAGGAACCAAAGGGGCCAGCGGCTAGCGGATTTCATGGAGAAGGAGGGACTTTTTATGATGAACTCCTTCTTCAAGAAACCTCCGCAGAGAAAATGGACCTGGATGAGCCCTGATGGTTTCACGAGGAATGAGATAGACTTTATCATGACCACTAAGCGGCAAATATTCAATGATGTCTCTGTAATCGCTAGGGTGAAAACCGGCAGCGATCACCGAATTGTAAGAGGCACATTGAATATAAATGTCAAGCTTGAAAGGTCCCGCCTGATGAAGTCTACGCTCCGACCCTCAGTTGCCCATATTCAAAACCCCGGGTACTTTCAGATCGAGCTTCAAAATCGCTTCGCAGGTCTAGAGGACTGCGTGTCCGTCGACGACTTAAGTAGCGGGCTAGTTGAGACTGTCCACGCGGTGGGGTCCAAATTTTACAAGACCAGACCCCGAAATAAAACCCAAAAAATATCGACTGAGACTCTTGATCTCATGGAAGCACGACGACATATGCGATTGCAGTCTTCAGCAGATGCATTCTCTTACCGGCGTATCAATAGACAGATCACGAAATCCTTGCGACTTGATATTCGCAGATTCAGTACTACGTGTATTGAAAATGCAATAGAGAGGAACAAGGGTTCGAAAGTGTTCGCACGAGATCTGTCTATTGGCCAGAGTCAGTTAACGCAGCTGAAGACCAACAAGGGCAATCTAGTCACGTCGAAACCTGAGATCATGAGGGAAATCGAAGGGTTTTATGGGCAGTTATATACTAGTACGCAGGATCCCGCTACTTGTTTGGCTAAAGATCCTAGAGCCAAACTAACCAGGCACTACACCGAAGACATCCCGGACGTCAGCCTATACGAGATTAGGATGGCCCTGAAACAGCTGAAGAACAACAAGGCACCGGGTGAAGACGGGATGACAGCAGAGCTTCTGAGAGCGGGTGGTACACCGGTACTAAAGGTACTTCAGAGGCTCTTTAACACCGTCATCCTCGAGGGACGTACGCCACAGGCGTGGGCCAGTGGCGTGGTTGTACTTTTCTTCAAAAAAGGTGACAAATCTCTTTTGAAGAATTATAGGCCAATCACGCTACTGAGCCACGTCTATAAGTTGTTTTCACGGGTTATCACGAACCGTCTCGGTCATAGGTTTGACGACTTCCAGCCTCCCGAACAAGCCGGTTTCCGAAAGTGCTTTTCAACCATGGACCACATACATACGCTGCGGCAGGTTATACAGAAGACCGAGGAGTATAACCAGCCACTTTGCTTAGCGTTTGTGGACTATGAAAAGGCCTTCGATTCGATCGAGACTTGGGCAGTGTTTCAGTCCCTGCAGCGATGCCGCATTGACCATCGGTATATTGAAGTGTTGAGAAGTTTATACAAAAACGCCACCATGTCCGTACGCGTACTAGACCAGCACACGAATCCTATCCTCCTGCGGAAGGGCGTGAGACAGGGAGATGTCATATCTCCGAAACTGTTCACTGCTGCCCTGGAGGATGTTTTCAAAATGCTGGACTGGGGAAACTACGGCATCAACATAAATGGCGAGTATATGTCTCACCTTCGATTTGCCGACGATATAGTGGTCATAGCGGAGTCGCTTGTGGATCTGGGCACAATACTCGAAGACCTCGACAGAGCTTCCCAAAGGGTAGGTCTCAAAATGAACATGGACAAGACGAAAATTATGTCGAATGTCCATGTTAAGCCTACCCCAATAATTATTGGAGGCTCGGCTCTCGAAGTTGTCGACGAATATGTATACCTGGGACAAAAAGTCCAAATGGGTAGGTCCAACTTCGAGAAAGAGGTCAATCGTCGAATCCAGCTCGGTTGGGCTGCGTTCGGGAAACTGCGCTATATCTTCTCGTCAAAAATACCTCAGTGTCTTAAGACTAAAGTCTTTAACCAGTGTATGTTGCCAGTGATGACGTACGGTACTGAGACTTGGTGCCTGACTATGGGCCTCATTAGAAAGCTCAAAGTCGCTCAGCGTGCAATGGAGAGAGCTATGCTCGGAGTGTCCCTACGTGATCGAATCAGAAATGAGGAAATCCGTAGGAGGACTGGAGTGGCCGACATAGCGAGGCGAGTTTGCAGGCTGAAGTGGCAATGGGCGGGGCACATAGCTCGAAGAACCGACGACCGATGGGGCGTCAAGGTTCTGCAATGGCGACCGCGAACCGGTAAACGTAGTAGAGGACGGCCTCCCACGCGATGGACCGATGATCTGGTCAAGGCGGCGGGAAGCCGATGGATGCAGGCGACTCAGGATCGCTCAATGTGGAAATCTATTGGGGAGGCCTATGTTCAGCAGTGGACGTCCGATGGCTGAGATGATGATGATGAATGTAAAAAAATACTAAACAAATTCAGAAAATTATATGGTGTACAGTCATCATCCGTTCATTAAGCTTTCAGTCTTTGTCGAACCTACATTATTTTGGGGATATTTGTTCATAAACACCACGCTGGGCGCGTCTGCCGCAGTGAGACCCACACTCCCCTCCCGGTCCCCCCATTGGCCGGGAGACAATGCGTAAGCCGCAGACGATAAAAAAAAATAAGGAGGGTTGGTCACCGCAGTTCAAACCAGCACGCAGGATGACGCTGCTGCCCACCATCCGGTAGGGTTTCTCTTCTGGCACTATTCTGGGCACCTGTGAGAGGACATTTTTTTTTTCGTTTCTTGCCCTGTTATTCTTTACTTAAGCTTCTGCCCAAAGTGAATAAACGCGGTAGTTCTAAGTTGACGGTCATAAGAGCTATATTGATCCAAACTTGAATAATAAGAATAAATACATATTTTCTGACAATTACACCAATTATTTAGTTCCCAGATAAGTATCATTAAAAACTTATGTTATACCCATAACACAAGTTCTTAATGATACTTATCTAAAGAACGAATAAACATATATAAATACTTTTTTTGTGGAAAAACATACTTAATATACATAGAAAAACACCCAGACCAGAACAAATATTCATGTGAATGTACAGAAAGATTTGTTCTATGTGGAAATCGAACCTACAACCTCAGGAGCGGATTGCGGGTATACCTGCCACCACGCCATATCGGTCCTCAAATTTTCTTTGATTTTCTATTCATGTACCTATTAACTAGCTGTTGTAGCCTATCGATAGAGTTATCAGTTTAGAGAAGAGTTCAAACTACTCGAAGGTACTCGTGGTTTAAATACCAAAGAAAATAAGTCATATTGCATGTAAATATTATTAAAAAGAGAAATGGAGATCAGAGAACCCAATGGCACTTCGGCATTAAAATTTAAGAATTTAAATGATAAAGCCTTTGAATTCCTCACAAAAGCTCGAATACTCCACTCTTCTATGAGTTTCAGTTATATTGTATATTCTTATAGTGCAGTCTGGATATTTCAGTATGTAAGTATTTTGTTCCATTACGAAACCTTTTCTCGAAGTAATAAATAAATAATAATAATATATTATTGATACTTTCACAATTTCACTATAAAATACAGACACTGAATCCTATGTTAGGTAAGTATGCACATATATTGTTGTAGTTTTTCTAGTTTCTGTCTTTTTATATGTATTTTTTTATTTTGATGATTCTGGCCTGCTTAAGGAAATTGTCTTTTTGCAGGGCAGCTGGAAAAAAATTTTTTTTTTGAATCAGAATATTTTTTGCTAAAATACACAAAGGGCATTGTGTTATATAGAAAAACAGATTACAACTATTTTGGCCAGAATATAGTGGCATGCAAAATTAACATTAAATTAATATAAATAAATAAGATGCTAAAATAAATTAAATGATCAGATATTAAAGTAATTGTGAAAGATATAGTAATAAAATAAAATTAAACACAAAACGTAAAACGAAGAAAATTAATTTTTTTTAAAGATTAAATAAAATTTCCACTTTCAGCTAAACACTCTGTAAGTTACATGTTACTACAATAAAACATTGCACAATGTATAGATATGTCAACATAAAATAATACAATTGAAATAAAGAAACTAATTAGGTACAATAAATACTTTAGATAATTTGTCATTTAGTTAGTCTGTCAGAGTTGTCTGCTTGTATAGTTTTAGTTTGTAAATCTATGTAAGTGTACTAAATACATATTTATTTAGTTTATAACTGATAACTCGGAAATTAACCATTTATCATCATCATCTCAGCCCATTAACGTCCCACTACTGAGCACGAGCCTCCTCTCACATAACAAGGTGCGAGGGTATTGGGTCATACTCCACCACACGGACCCAGTGCGGATTGGCGGAGGCAGGTGTATGACGTCCTGGCTTAACGACTACCACATTTAGTGATAACCGGGACCAATAACTTAAAATAGGCTTAACGTGCCTTCTGAAGCACGAAAGCGCTCGACATCAAATGCCACACAAACGGTCACCCATCCAAGGACTGACCTCTGTAAACTCTGCTTTACTTCGGTGATCGTATCCAACGCAACAATAACCAATCGCCGCAATTAAAATTAAAATACTCCCATAATAGGAGACGCCTATTCATATTTCACATTTGAAAAATATTAAGAATTATAATCCTTATTCTACGAACTATGGTCAGGCGTGTAATATCGCTATCCCACTCTAACTGATGGCGAATTTTCGTGCTATCCCACTTCTGCAAACCAGTCTTCGATGATTAATCTTGCAACCCTTGTTCACCTTTTACGACACCCGTGGGACTTTCTAGATGCAGGAAGATCTTATTCAGAGCCGCAAGCTCAATGAAAATCTCGGATATATAAACAAATTTGATTGTAAAGCTACATCCTCTTTGAATGTATTCTATGACTTGTATAATGGGATGTGATCTCAGAAACTGTTTGAACTGGTGCCAACGGCCTCCTTTTAATAATAATGATCCTTTATTAAACATAAATTGATTACAAAAGGTATTTAAAAACTTAAAGTACAAAGGTGGACTTATCTCTAGAAGAGATCTCTACCAGCCAACCCTAGAAGTTGTGTATATATTTGTAGGTACGGGATTTAATTTGGCTAAAGATCTTTGTTAAAAAAAGGAAATAAAAAATCTTATATATACCATTCATCATCATCATCATCTCAGTCCATTAACGTCCCACTACTGAGCACGAGCCTCCTCTCACATACCAAGGTGCGAGGGTATTGGGTCATACTCCACCACGCGGACCCAGTGCGGATTGGCGGAGGCAGGTGTATGACGTCCTGGCTTAACGACTACCACATTTAGTGATAACCGGGACCAACGGCTTAATATGCTTTCCGAAGCACGGAAACGCTCGACATCAAATGCCACACATACGGTCACCCATCCAAGGACTGAACTCAACCATAAAAAACCATACATACATACTAACATATATATATTTATTCATTGCTACGCTCGCTATCGGCTGGGAGTTCATCCTCACACATTGAAGCGGACGGTGCGTTTGAAATGAAACTACTGCCGCGTAACATTGCGTTCTGGAATGAGCTACCTGGCGAGGTTTTCAAAGAGACTACAGCATGAGGCTCTTCAGAAAGGGCGTGATATACATACATACATACATTCACGCCTATTTCCCCGAAAGGGTAGGCAGAGGTATATTTTGCAAGCGTCTTGCCACCAACCACTCGCCATCAAGTGGGCCGCATGCCTGAGTGCCACCTCGTAGTACAAAAAAATGCAAACAGTAACATTGCTGAAATGTCAACATTCTAGCATTATCCCGGTTGCCCTAGACTTAAGCTTATGGCCCAGGATCTGCTCACTGGTTAAACCAGATTTGACTGAATTTCAGTCGTTACGTGGAGCAACTGCCGTCTGACCTCCGCAACCTAGGAGGTTCAATCAGATTTGACTGAATTTCAGTCGTTAAGTGAAGCAACTGCCGTCCGACCTGCGCAACCCAGAAGAAAACATTATTCTATGGTTAAATCAGCTGTCAGTCTGTTAGAAGGCACTGACTTCCTAATAACGACTACCATAGATGTCCGGCTTAACGTGCTTTCGAGGCACGGAGCAAACGATAATTATGCACATAACTTCTAAAAGTCATAGGTGCGCCACCAGGGTTTGAACTCGAGACCCTCTGAATAACTTTGCTGAAATGTATGTTCTTGGAAATCTATCATGGGGTTTTTAGATAACGTATCAACATATATACATACTAATTTTTTTTTCAGTGCATTCGAAATTAAATCACAGACCAATAAAATATTCATATTCATGCACACAAAAATATTTTATCTTGTGGGGGATCAAACCAACGACTTTGGAAATAAAGTGCAGGCGTACTCAAATCCGCGCCATACTATTGATGATTTATTCTTAAGTAATAAGTATATCGAAAATATAAATATGAATTTAATACATAGCACTTTTCCAGCACAATTAATTAGTGCAAAGTTCCATGGAGTACAAACATAAATTACAGCATTAATCCCGAAGGAGCAGCGTGACACATCCAGGTCAGACTGAATACATCAAGCCCATGCTCTATAGAGACGAAATGTTTGAACCCTTTTAGGAATAGAATAGCTTGACATTTTTCTTTCATAAAGTGCGATTAATAGTGACTATAATATACTTCTGTCTACACATTAATAGCAGGGTTTGTATAATAATTTTATGACGATATCTTTTTTGAAATAAGTTCAAAAAGCTTTTTGACACAATTCTCGGTATCAATCAATTGATCAATCAGCCAATTCGCGTCCACTGCTGAACGTAGGCCTTTTTTTCTTTTACGTCAGTAACCATAATGTTTAGCAGCAGGAGCCCCCTGCCCCCACTGCCTCAGACCCTCCTTTTTTTTTTTATTTTTCTTTTTTTTTTATTATCGTCTGTAAAAAATGCTGCTTACGCACTGTCTCCCGGCCAAAAGTGGGAGACCGGGAGGGGGTGTGGGGCTCACTGCGGCAGACGCGACCACCGCAGTCCTACCCACTAAAAAACTTCAGACGACGCCCACCGCTGTTGAAAAGGGGCGATGTACCAGTGCCTGGATTTGTAGCTTCTGGTACCCCGCCCGCGGCCAACGTCCCCCGGATCAGAACCGGGGAGACCTCCTCAGGGAGGCGCAATGTGCAGCGCCCCCCCTACCTCTATGTGCGGCCATGGCGTAACGTAGCGGGGGGGGTCTATGGCGAGACGGAAGGGGCCCCCTGCCCCCGCCGCCTAAGACCCCCCGGGCGCTGCCTGACGGGCCCTCCTGGCCCGCCCGCTGCGCCAACGGCGTAGCCGGAGAGAGAGCGGATCCCGCTCCCTCTCCCGCTCCGCGGCCTCCTTCTGCGACATCACCACTTCGCAGAAGGAGGCCATCGCCTCCCAGGCCGTCTCGCTGTCGACCATCTTTTGCATGATGGTCGGCAGCGAGAGAGCCACTCCACCCAGGGCCGCGGCTAACGTCGACCGCGGCCCCGCCCACGCAGGGCACGCCACCAAAGTGTGCTGCGCGGTGTCTTCCGCGCAGTCACAGTGATGGCAGCACCGGGTCGATTCCCCCCCGGCGATGTCACACAGATACTTTCCGAAACAACCGTGCCCGGAAAGCACCTGCGTGAGCCGGAAGGACATCGACCCCCACCGACGGCCGACCCATCGCTCCAAGATGGGCCCGACCGCCTCTAGGATACGGCGCCTTGAACCTTCGGCACACTCGTCAAAAGCTGCCGCCGCCATGCGCCCAGAGCCTGCGTCTGAGCGTCTCTACGCCATCACACCACAGTGTCCGGTGCGGGGCGGAGACCCTGAACACCGCCGAGAGAACCTCGGCATCGAGGTCCCACGGAAGAGAACTGGCGAGCGCGTATGCCACCTCATGGGAGATGGTGCGATACCCCCTAGCAACACGAGTCGCCATGACTCTCTGCGGCCGTCGCAGGATCCGTCGATGGCGACCCGATACGGAGCTCGCCCAAATTGGGGCCCCGTACAAGGCTTTGGATCGCACCACCCCCATGTAAAGGCGACGGCAACTGCCGCCACCTCCCCCGAGATTGGGGAGCAGGCGAGATAGAGCTCCCGCCGTGCTCACCAATCTCGGTCCTAGGTGCCGAAGGTGAGCTTCGAAGTCCCATCTGCTGTCGAGAAGGACGCCGAGATACTTCAGCGTGTTCCCGACAGGGATGGGAGTTCCTCCAATCACAATACTGGAGCCTAAAGGCGGCCGCCTCCGGGGACCATGAAAAACGATAGCCCCGGATTTGTGCAGTGCCACCTCAAGCCCCAGCCGCCGTATCCTCTGGACCACCGTCGCGACGCCGACGGTGGCCAAAACTCTCGCATCCCGGAGGTCAGTACCCCGGGATGTTACCAGAGTGTCGTCGGCGTAACAGATTACGTCCACGCCGTGCAGATTCACACAGCGCAGAACGTAATCATATCCGATGTTCCACAGGAGTGGTCCCAGGACAGACCCCTGTGGAACACCGCACACCATACGCCGACGACAGCCTCCTCCGCCCATCGTTGGGAAGACTACCGCCCTCTCCGACAGGTAGCTCCCCAAAAATCTCCGCAGATATGGAGGCACCCCGTGGAATCTGAGCGCCTCCATTATCGTTGGCCAGGGCAGGGTGTTGAAGGCGTTTGCGATATCGAGCGACACCGCAATCAACACCCCACCCCGGGAAACCTCCCGATCCGATCGCGTCAATCGTCGATCGGCCGCGGCGGAACCCGAACTGGAGGTCGGACAAATCCGGTCCGACCTCCTCTAGGTGCTCGACGAGGCGGTTGGCGATGACACGCTCCAGGAGCTTACCCACCTCGTCGAGCAGCACGATGGGCCGATAACCAGAAGGGTCATCGGCCGGACGTCCCTCTTTGGGAAGGAGTACCAAGCGGCCCTCCTTCCAGCGCCGCGGAAAAACACCATCCCGCAGACACCTAGCAAAGAGGGAGGTCACGCGGGGCAGAAAAGGCGCTTCCTCCCCGCTCAACACCAGGTCCCACGCCCTCGTCGGAATGCCGTCGGGACCCGGGGCCGTGCTCTTGCCCCTCAGGCGTAGCACGGCCCTTCCTACTTCCTCCTGGGTGACCTCGGGCACATCCTCCGTGTCCAGGTCACCATGGGTGACATCTGGCGCCGCCATTGTGGGAGGCACGAAGTCGGTTCCCCTGTCTGGGAACAGTGCCTCAACCACCCTACCGAGTACCGCCGGTTCGAGACTGCTGGAGACCGGGGGCGTCCACGCTCGGAGCTTTTGCCGTACTATCTTGTACGGCCTGCCCCATGGATCCGCCTCAACGGCCCCCAGCAGCTCGTCCCACGCTGCGGCTTTGGACCGGCCGATGGCCCCGCGAAGGACCCTCACCGCCTCTCTATAGGCGGCGTAGAGCCGGTCCACCTCGGCTTCGTCGCAGATTCTCCTTATGCGACACCTCTGGTAGCGACGCCGCTCCACCGCACAGGTTCGGCGGAGCTGGGCGATCTCCGGCGACCACCAGTAGACCTGGGTTCTACGCGGGGGGGCGCGAACACGGGGCATGGCCACGCCGCAAATTCGCGTCATGGCCTCCCACACCCTCGCAGCTTCCCTCTCCACGTCCACCAGCGGTGGCTCCCGTGGCCACGCCTCGACCAGGGCTGCTTCCCGCAGCAAAGACCTATCGAGGCGCTTGATCGCCCATCGTGGGCCGTCCAATCGCGGCTCCCCCGCACCTCCGTAGGGCGCTGGCACCGATGCGGAGACACTGAATCTGATGTAACGGTGATCAGACAATGTCTCCACATCCTCCAGCACCCTCCAATCGTGAACACGATGCGCGAGAGAGGGCGTCGCAAACGAGACGTCGATGACAGACCCCCCGTTGCGACGCACGCACGTGTTCACCGAACCGCGATTGAGGATAGACAGCCCACACTCTGTCACCCATTCCTCCAGGGCTGTCCCCCTCCCTTCGCCCGGGAGCCCCACGCCGAGGATTTGGCGTTGGGATCCCCCATAACTATGACGGGATGAGAAGGGCCCTGGACTATTGCGCCCAGCCTAACTAAAAACTGCTCAAAGTCGACGAGGGGGCGATTGGGGGAGAAATAGACTCCCACAACCACCACCCCGCCGACCCGAGCAGCTACAAACCCGCTCCCTCTCCCGACGAGGACGAGAGGGGGGGAGCCCGCCGCCGCACGCTGGATTATGGCCACTAAGCCGTCCGCGTCGCAGACCCAATCTGAACGGATCGGGACGCGGTAGGGTTCAGCAGCCACTGCGAGATCGACTTGCCACTCCGCCATGGCCTGAAGAACGAGGTCTTGGGCTGCGGCGCAGTGGTTAAGGTTCTCCTGGAGAAAGCTGAGCCGGAGAGCCATTCAACCTCCTCCGGCCGATCGGCACCGACGGTAGGGTCCTGTGCAGTAACGCCACTGCTAGGGCCCTTCTTTTTTGCCTTGGGGGACCGGGCGCAAGCCTTACCTCCAGGGCGATGGTCGGCCACCCTCCCAGCAGCCTCACAGAGGGGGCAGTGGGGGGGGGCCGCGCAGTCACGGGCTCGGTGCCCTGGTCGAGCGCAGCGGAAACAATTTTCACTGCGATCGACAGACGACTTGCACTGGGCCCCCAGGTGGCCCAGTGCAAAACACCGATAGCACTGACTAGACTGGGGCGAGGCTCTAAAAGGCTCGTCCCGGCCGACACCCAGCCCACTAACAGCCGCCCGCTGGCGACTTTCTTCGCCACCGCCACGGGGCAGGAGACCACAATGGCCCCCAGCCCCGCAGAGGTAGCCCTTCCGATTTCACCCGGCTTGATGAGGTCGGGGGCGCAGCCGCCCACCGCTGCCACTGCCGACACTACTTCCTCTCTAGAGACAGAGTCATCCAGACCCGAGACGCGGACATCTGCCCGCATCACCGGTCTGGAGACTCTGACCTCCTCCGGCTCGTTAATAGCGCGGAGGCGCTCTGCGAGCCTATCGGCCTTGTCTTCCCGGGCCTCCCCTGCCAACTCCAGAACCCGTAGCCGCCTTGCGGAACCGCACTGAGGCAATGCCGAAATCGGCAAGGCGTATTTTCGCCTTGGCCTCAGCGATCACCGTCTCGTAGGAGGTACGGCCCCGCTCCACTGCGCCTGGCAGCAGCGTCATTACGACCGCTGCTGATGATGGCGGGCGCAGTGCCTTCTTCTTGGCGGGGGCTGCCGATCGGCCGGATTGTGGTGCTGGCCTGGCAGGAGCAGCGCTCCGCGACACTTTTGCCTGCGCCGCCACTCTCCCTTTGGGGCGGCGCGAGACGACCGTAGTCCACGATTCCCGCCCCTGGCCACCCGACTGGGACGAGGTGGCAATGGGAGCCGGGACGACAGGGCGAACTTCAGGGGAGGAAGGGGCAACAGGTGCAGACGCCGAAAATGGCACCGGCTGCTTCCCCCCCTTTTCCTTCCCCTTCCCCTTCCCCTTATTGGTAGGAGGAGGAGGAAGCTGCGTTGCGGCCATAGCAGGGCCCGGCTGAGGCGAAAGGGCCGCCCGGTCGGCTCGCAACGGGGGACGGATCGATTTTCCGGGCAGAAGGCGGCCAGAAACCTCGAGGCCCTCTATGCGCGCGTCCAGAACTCTCATGACCTGCGCCAGGTCGACAGGCGCAGGCCTCTCCACTCTCCGCACCTCCTCGCGGAGAGAAGAGACCTCCCTCAACAATTCTGCATGCTGCGAAAGAAGGCGGGCGTTCTCCTGCCTCAGAGCCTTGTCGCTTGCTCTGAGGCGCTCCAACTCCTGCCTCAGCATGTCATCCTCCGAAAAGAGGAGAGGCCGAGTGCAAGCCAGCGCCCGGCCAGCACTCAGCGCCCTCCTGGCCTCGCCGAGACCGGCCGATAGGCCTTGGAAACAACCGCGGCCACGGGCGCGGCCGCGCTTCGTTGTCGCCCTGGTTGCTGGAGGCTCCTCCGAAGCCAGCTCGGCCTCACTGGATGAGCTCGCTCCGGAGGGCCTCTTTCTCTTCTGGCGAAGGCAGCGGGGCTGAAGCGCAGAAGAGCTGCTCTCTTCCACCTCCGATATCTCCAACGATTCCGCGGGGCCTACGGTGTCCATATTTCCCGCAGAGCCGTCGGAAGGAACCTCCTCCGGCGCCGGCGACGAGACAAACTTGCTACGTTCACCTCTCGTCCTCGGTCCTCCACCGCCCCTCAGGCGCAAAACCTCTAATCGCTCAGCAAAATCGGCATCCATGTTTACAAAAGCAGTGGTCGTTGTGGCGGTAGCCAGCAGCCTGATGACCCCCGAAGCAGCTTGTGCCCCCTCCGTATACACGGGGCAGACACCCGCCGAGGCGGGTGTGCAGGATTCCCCCTTTCGGGGACCTGCCCGGAGAATCTTTATCAATCTACTTTGTATCATAATGATTCCTCTCCATCTCTTTTTTCAGGGGTGAGCTCCCCTGCACGCTAGCGACTGGACTCCCTCCAACCATGCATCCCTTCGGCACGATCCGCTCACCTTGGGATTGGGGTAATTTATTATAGTGGTGTTCTTCCACGCGGCACCACTCTCAATGAGCAGCACCTCCGTTCCGCAGACTGCGGGTTACGGATCGCCCGACGGGGAGTCAAGAGACCCACCCAACAGTCACAGCAATGTGACTGCCGGACCCGCCGCGCCGCAGACCTTGCAGGTCTGCCACCCACTGCCGCCTGAAAGCGGCCACTGCCCTCGAAAGGGCGAAACAAGAGGCCGCCTCGCCACCACTGGGAAAAGGCTGCATCCCCTGCCACCTCAGATGAGCTGAGGCGTGCTGGGAGCAGCCGAAACCCTTCGAGCGTAAGGTACAGCTCTCACCCTTTGTAGGCCGCTTTCCGATTGCGAAACGAACAAAGCGAAACGCAACCGGGGGTGCGCCCTGGACCCACCAGTTTTGGTCCGCGCCGAACAAGCCGGTACCACTCATATCTGAGTGGCGTTCCCCTATCCGCCACCTTGGGGACGCGCCCGATGGAAGTCTGGCAACTCCACATGGGGCCTCAGACCCTCCTGGCGCTGCTTGACGGGCAGATATATCTAAACTAGGTCATAAGAAGCCACTTCTGTTAAAATTTTAATACATTCAATCATACTATAATTCGCGAATAATTTCAAAAGCCCCCTATAGATATTACCTACAATTAGCAAGTAAAATTTCGTTAAGCAACCAAATTCGATTTTGTAATTCAAGCCAGCGCATCAGCCCACGTTCGGAAATGCCACTATATAAATTCCGAGGCATCCCGCGCGCCCGTAATGGTTTTCCTATATACTTTACTACGCAATATCATTGGAATTAAACGAATGCCGTATCTGCTGCTTAATAAAAATGCCGGGGAACGGTCGACCATGATAATGTTACTACTTGAAAAGGAATTTCAACGTAATGGGCACAGTAATTGGCCGATACGAATACTGTAATTACAGCTGTAAAGTTTTACTATTCAAATCTTAAAGAGGTTTTTTTGCGACTGTATCTACTTATTTATTGCAAAAGTACATCTTTAATGCATAATAATATATAAAACAGTATAAGTGAATTAATTTTTTTTTACCAGTCTCTCTAAATTGATCAGTTTGATAATTGGAGTTTGAGAACGATGAACACGTGAAAGTTAATAGAAATTAAAAAAATTACACAAAACAAATCTTCATAATTTTTTTTTGAGATGGGTTTAAGAAAAAACTTTCTTTCTGATTCTTTTTTCCCTTCTTTGCGTGTTAATGGTATATTCATTTTAATATGAGTGTTGTCCAGTATTCAGCTACACGTAATGCATTTTCTGCAGCAATCATAAGCACGAACCGCCTGCAGGTATCAGGGCACGCGGGACAGGATATTAGGTTGAACATGATTCAGGGAGTTCACACTCACGCGGAAGGTCGGAGTCAGGTAACCTTATAATTTGTAGGCATAGACAAATTCATACTGATGAACAATCGTACGAATATAATTTAATTAAATTTTTTGTGTATTTTCATTATTTTATTTTAATGATAACGATTATCATCGTCAGTATAAGGTCTAAAATCTGTATGTTTATTATTTTATTTTAATGATAACAATTATCACTGTCACTGGGAGGTCCAAAAGTAGTTAACAAAGAATATCAAATTTGGTTCAAGGAACGCTAAACTAGTACACTTATTACCAATAACAAATATTTATTTCATACTATGGAGATCGGGCTGATTTCACAGCAAGAAACAACATAAAAATTATAGAAAGCAACCAAATTATTGGAAAACAATAATGGAGTAGATTACATTGAACGACCATGTTCACCCTTATTGGAAAATTAATACAAAATCCTCGTCACCAAGTACGTAACATTAGTGCACCCCACAGCCTGCACATGATCTTGATGTATGCTTGACAGCTGACAGCTGCCAGCGTGATTAATGACAGACGTCAGTCGCTTCCGCCATTCATTGCCGTTGTAAATGAGGAAGTAGGAACCTTATTTTATGTTACGCTTGGTTTGATGAAAGATATCATGCTCTGAGTATGTCATTATGGTTTTTAGTTCACACGTGTAGTTGTCCTAGCGACCAGCGACTGAGGTCGTGAATTCGATTCTTATGAAGAAAAATATCATCGGAATAAATATCCTCTTACAATCACACCAATTATTTAGCTTTAAGATAAATATCATAAAGAATTTGTGTTATGGATACTAAGGAACAGATACACATACTTATACACATTTTATTATGTTAATTTACTTATTAAATACATATTTATTATACATAAAAAACACTAGGACCAAAAAAAACACATATTTTAAGGACGCAAAGATTTGTCTTGTGTTGAAATCGAACACACGGCCTTAAGAGCGGAGTGCAGGTATTCTGACCACCACGCCATATCGTTCGTCGTACGATAATGACCTAATAAAGTCCACTGCTGAACATTGCCCTTTCCATCAGATAACATTGTGTTGGGGATATTTGCCCATAAGCACTACGCTAAACAGGCCGATTGGTGATTGCAGTTCAACTAACCTCTTCTTCTACGTGTTCCCCTGTTGGGGGAGCACGGCGCGGAATCGGGGCTGGGCCCCCTGGCCGCGGTGTCGTTCTGCGTCCGTAACTACGGACGCGGCGTTGGGGTGGCTGTGTAGCCAGTGTTGAATCCGGTGTCAATTCCGGTGGGGCGCCGCGATCCAGCCCTGGGCGATCAGCGCCCTGGGGCGATCAGCGGCGCGGGAGTCTTGTCCAGTAGGCTTCGCCAGTCCTGGGTATCCTGAGGGATGAGGCTGCGGGCGTAGGCCCTGGCCTCCGGTGGACGCGCATGAAGCGGCGCCAGGCCTCGGATGTGTTCGTGGCCTGACGCGTCCGCACGCGCGAACATCGGTCCCGCCAGTCGACCCACGAAGGCTTCCACACTCTCAAGCCTCAAATCCCTTGCGATCGTAGCGTTCCTCACGTAGCGAGGGGCCTTGACGATCTGGCGTAGGGTTTGGGTGCAGTTCAAGCCAGTACGCAGGATGACGCTGCTGCCCATCGCTTCGCCAACTCTTGCGACTCCACGTGTGATGAGAAGAGGTGGCACTATTCAAGCCCAGTACCACACGGCAACAAAATATAATGTTTTGATGTATCTGTTTTTTTATGTTTGTTGTATTACATAAAAAAAGAATATTCTTGTGAGTTTATCCATTATTCAGTGCTCATATCAATAACAGAAGTTTTTAATTATACTTATCTAGGAACTAAATAATTGGTATAACTGTATAATAATTTATACTTATTTATACCTACGTCTAGTTCTTATGAGATAAATTATAATATAAGAGTCGAAATGTTTCTGCAATACGGTTTCTACACACGACAAAATTTTCGTTTATATAAGTGTTGCCAAAATATTAACCAATATAAATGCAAAAGGTGTTGTCTTATATTCAATTCACTATTTGCCTTCTTAATTTAATTATTAATAGAATAAATAATTGCCCCAAAAGCCACAATCATCTTTCATTCTCATAAAAAAAAATGAAGATGAAGAATCAACATCATAATTATTTATTATTTCCTGTTATTTTTCCTCATTGGCAGATGCCATTGTCACACCATGACAATAGTGTTATGATTTAAGTGTTTTCCTTTTAAAGAGTCCATTATAGGATCACTGTCCCATTATAGTGACGTCACGCAGAGTAAAGAGATACTTGAGAGCATTACGTGTATTATCTAGCCAATATATTATTATTATTCTACTAGTGACATGCCCTTTTTTTTTTTGGGATGGAAAATCATCAAATGACCTTCTCCCGCTGTAGGAGCGGGAGGGTGTGTCAGACTTCTACTGACTAAAAACCATCCATGTTCCTTCTTTTGAGCCTGCTACGTACCGAGGCACTGACATGTGACATGCCCTGGATTCGCTTCGGTGCATATTTTATATTCGGCGCATATTTTATCTTGGGTTACATTATTGCAGTTTTAGTAAGGATCCCTAATATTTTAACAAGAAAATATTATCGCAATCCATAATAAACTTATTTACAACATTACAGAACTTTACTTTTTATAAGGGTGTATGGGGATCCTACTAACATCTAAGGAGCCCAAATCAACCTCACCTGCAAGTGGTGCACATACTTTTCAACAGACAAGGCTCTGGCGAACTTAACTGATCCCGGCAAGCGGCAAAAGGCTCGCCACCTATTACTTGGGACCGACAATGTAATTGGCGAAGTGTTATATGCCTCTGTCTACCCCTTCGGGGAAATAGGCGTGTTTTTATGTATGTAAGTAATGAGTGGAACGAACTTGCACTTATGTTGGGTCCATGGGGGCCGGAAGCAAAGCAGCTAGTGAAAGAGTTAAGTTTATATCTTAGGTTGCATTATATGAAAAAGGTGTATTAGTACCAGTACAGTTATATTAATAACATTGTACCTACCATACATTTGCTTATGTGTTTTGATTAGTTTTCATATTTAGTGTTAGTTAGTGTTTTTATATTTAGTGTAAAGTATTCATTCATGTGCAATAATTTAATATTATTATTGTTATTATTATTTATTTTGACGACCGATATGGTGTGGAGGTCAGTATACCTGCACTTCATTCCAGAGGTCGTGGGTTCGATTCTCACACAGGACAAATCTTTTTGTGCATGAACATGAATATTTGCTCTGGTCTGGGTGTTTTCCTATGTATATTAAGTATGTATTTACAAAAATAAAGAAGTATTAAAGTATGTTTATCCGTTCTTTAGTATCTATAACACAAGTTCTTAATGATACTTATCTTGGAACTAAATAATTGGTGTGATTGTAAGAGAATATTTATTTATTTATTACATTTTTCTGAACTAAAATTGTCGAAATCGCGCATAGGATACTGATCCTATGCGCGATGTCGACAAGTTTAGTACTTACGCTTAAGCTTACTGAAGCTTAAAAGGAAGTCGGACAGTCACTCCAGACTTACTGATGGACGATAGACTATGAAACGGACACGAATTGGAGTAGAGTCTGCTATCGAACAAACGTCGTATAGATTAGCAACCGTTCGAAATAGATGGCTTGTACCAGATGGATGCTTTCTTCAGTGGATCCGGTTGGTTGGTCCTAAGGTCCTCCACCTTGACGTGGTGGGGGATTCAGTACCTCCCGTTAGGGCGGACGAGCCGCTAGGGAAATGGTAACACACAAAGACTGGCGACTCTGGGTGCCCTTAGTACTGACTACCGGGGGGATAACTAAGAGGGACCTGTGAAGGGCGGAGAGGGCGCGCAATGGGGGCCCGCCAAGCAGCATCACGAGGGTCTTAGGCGGCGGGGGTAGGGGGCCCTTGCAGTCTAACCATAGACCCTCCGAGAAGTCGGCCACACACGCTGTAGTCGCACAGGAAAGTAGGTGCGGCTAGTCCACTGCGACTCTCTGAGGAGGTCCTCCTGGCATTCACCTGGTCGACGTTGGCCGCGGGCGAGGTGTCAGACGCTACAACCTCGGTACTGACACCCCGACTCTTTTTCAACAAGCGGCGGCGTCTTCAGAAGATTTTTGGGGGTATTACTGCTGACAGTCGCGTCTGCCGGTGGTGAGTCCCACACCCCCTTTCGGTCCTTCTCTTGCCGGAAGGCAGTGAGGAAATGCATTTGTTATTGCATTTATAAGCTAATTCATTGATCGATATAATTATATTGATACAAAGAAAAGAACCAGAATTTTGCAGGAAATGGAATTAACAACCTTGGGCTGAGTGCAGTAAGTCATATATTTATATGTATGCATATATATACCTATGCGCCATACCGGTCGTCAATACTTATAATTAAAATACCAATATAATTGAGGAAAATCAAAGCATTCTTATTTAAGCACAATGTTGTTATATTATTTTCTCGTTAAATTACATTTCAATTATTTACATAATAGTAGCCTTTGTTACTGCTTACGTGGGCTGCTGGTTTGAAATATTCTTATAGCAAAACGCCACGTGCCTTTACTAATCCTTTGGTGAAGTCTGAGCGAAGAAAGGTTAATGGGATAAAATAATTTTAACACAAGTTTTCAGCATTAATTTAATCACTTATTTAAACTTCTATTTAAGTAGGAAACTTATTTGCTCCATATTTAAGTCAAGTGAATATTCATTGCTTTATCCTCGTTGAAAATTAGCTAATAATGTATGCTTATCTCCATGTGTTCGGTGTCCTTACAAATTCTGTAATGTCTGGAACTTCCGAAACTCTTAAGTGTTGTTGAAATTCCGACATGAGAAGCTATGTATTAACTTTAAACTTCACTAATTGCTTAAATGTTAGCGCGGCGATCGCCTAGTAGCGAGACCCAGAATTAAAATTCAAGGTTCAAGCCCTGACTATACGAGACTATGACTTTTCGAAGTTATGTGCGTGATTATCGCTTGCTCCTTAGTCTTAGTCTTAGATAGCGGCAGTGGACAAATGTGATCTTACTCTGCCACCCTTACGCAAATACTGCAGAATAGAGAACGCCATTTTGTTAAGCAATCAAGTCTTTTAACCAAAAAATTATACACACATAAATACATACACTCACGCCTGCTCCCCCAAAGGGGTTGGCAGAGCCTCGTCCGTTGATCGGTAGGTGCACCACTTGCAGGTGAGGTTGGCTTGGGCTCCTTAGGTCTTAGTAGGATGCCTATTCAAAAAATATAAGTATAATGTTAATTTAATTAAATAGGTTCGTGCCTTTTGACAAAATGAAGGTAATGGCAAATAATAACTACAGTAGAATGGAGACGAAATAAAAACTCGAAATTCCAATACTTTTTACGTCTGCCTTAAAAAGCTCAGCTAACTCAAAATTTATTCTTACTGCGTAGAATCCTACTCCAATCCTTTAGGCAATTATCCTTTATTGTGCTCGAAACCGAAACTCATTTAACAAGTAACTTTTTGCTATCTATCCGCTTAGGGGTTCGCGGTACATTTGGGGTTTCTGAATAGAGAATTGGGCGTCCTCAACGGCACGTCTTTTTCTATAAAAAGTCGAGAGCCTTTCATAATTACGACTAGGTCATGCCAGGCATATAATATGCTGAAATTATTGACTAGTGGAGTATATAAAAGTCATTCAATAACAAATAGAGAGTAATTTACTGATTATAAGTATGTAAACGATGGATTAAAAATGTCTTTGTGATAATTCCCGCGCAACTATAATTTCCAGAAACATCGAGATACAATTCAACACGACACGTGTTTCGCCCTTACACAGGGCATCTTCAGGTAAGATATGAGCCTCAGGACATTGATGTCTTCACGACCAACGCTGAAATTAGATTGAAATAAAGAGTGTTTCATAAGTATGACTTCAAGGGTTTTGCCAGACATTATAGACACATAATAATATGTTGAAAATATTGGCTAGTGAGTCTAAGCGAATTGTCCGTTCATTTTGATTTAACTCTAGAAGCCTTTCATACGTACCACGTTTTTACGTACGTACATACTATACGTACTACTCGTACGTTTGTCACCCATACCCGATATTATGCAAATTTTACATAAAGCGTCGGGTCATTTTGTTTAAAAATAGGGAGCCTTCTTAACCGTCTTCAAAAAGGAGAAGGGTTTTCAATTTGACTGGATTTTTTATTAGTACAACTTATAGGTACATGATTATGTTGAGTATAAATGTCGGATGACATTATATTAAAAGCACTCGCAAGTGAATTAAAATTGATGCGGCTAATCTACTTAATATAATAGTCAAAATAATATAAATATAATCCAGTAAATTTGTGTTTTTCTTGTAGATGACATGACATGACATGTCATCGAAGTACAGCAGATTTTACAGAGGTCAGTCCTTGGATGGGTGACCGTTTGTGTGGCATTTGATATCGAGCGCATCCGTGCTTCGGGAGGCACGTTAAGCCGTTGGTCCCGGTTATCATTATCGGTTGTGGTAGTCGTTAAGCCGTGTTAGAGGCCTAATGGGCGGCTTGAAAAATTCTAACAGCAGGACGCCATACACCTGCCTCCGCCAATCCGCAGTGGGTCAGCGTGGTGGAGTATGACCCAATACCCTCACACCTTGATATGTGAGAGGAGGCTCGTGCTCAGTAGTGGGACGTATATGGGCTGAGATGATGATGATGTAGATAAAACACAACAGCTCTGGGTGAAACTCCGCTTCATGTGAAAAGAAAGTGTCGCGACAGTGCACATGTAGACAGTCGATGTATTCACTGACTGCCTAGTGTCTGCTGTCGTTCTTTATCTTAAGCATAACAATATTTGACACCATTAGAAGAACGATGTCGACACGACAAACGCTAAAACACTTGGGGGCTCATACAAAATAAGATCTAAAATTAAACCAGGTATAAAACTAGTGATGTCACTGACTTTATTTTGTTACATACCAGAGATATATCTTGTTTGTAACAAGCCCCTTAATTGCTTGTAATGGTTTTCCGCAAAGTATCGCTTGAATCAATAAATTATTCATTTGAATTCTATTAGCTTTGAAATATTATTAATACCAGATTGAAACATTATTTCCTACAACAACTTAAAGATTAAACGACTATATGGAATTACTTAAGCAAGCACTTTGATTAAACATGTCTTAATTTAACATGCAGCATTTACAAATTACTTGGAAAAATATCTCATTCCCTCAGGAAAACATGACATTATACAAAACCGAAATTCACACAAACGCGTGTAGCGAGTTAGTTTGTTTATTTAATTTAACGGAACTCGGTGAAAACTTCGTCATAAAGTTTCATAATAACACTCAAAACTGACGAACTACGATTACTTGGAATTTACTTATGATTTGTTTGAACTTAATCGTTTAAATGGAGTTGAACTATTGTGCTTTCATTGATTCACGTCGTACAGTCGTGTCGTATATGCATAATAACATACATACCTACATTCACGCCTGTTTCCCCGAAGGGGTAGGCAGAGGCATATTATACGCCCACACTTCGCCAAATATATAGTTGGTCCCACGTAATAGGTAGCTAGCCTATTGGCGCTTACCGGGAACTTTTATACTCGCCTGAGCCTCGTTTGTTTTTCGGCAGGTGTATACTTGCAGGTGAGGTTGCCGTCCGTCCAGTCTTCAAGCGTAATTCTCATTATGATAAATAAAATAAAAATAAAATATATCATCTGCTCTCACTGATGCTGTTCCGTCCTAATAGAGACGCCTAAGAAGATGTACAAGATGTTTTGGTGTACCCATGTGTAGCGAAGTCTTCCAAAGTATCGGCCTTTCTACAGAATCGAACGCTTTTAAGAAATCAACAAACCAAATGTACGCTGTTTTGTTGAATTCTCAGGATTTCTCGATAATCTGGCGCAACGTCAAAATTTGCTCACGAGTACATTTACCCTTTACGAAACCAGCTTGTTCGGGTGCAATCTCCATGGACAAGAAGTTCTTAAGACGCTCGTTCAAGACGTGCAATAATATTTTACTTGCGTGAGTTATTAGGGCAATGAGACGGTAGTTACTGCACGTCTTTATGGAACCTTTTTGTGCAATTTGATGAAGACTATATGAGCCCATTCTTTAGGCCACATTCCTGTCTGCCTTATTTTATTGATTGGAAGATCTTGACGCCATGCTCTCCCATAGCTTTGATAGTTTATATAGGGATAGCATCCCTACCTGTGGCTTTACTATTCTTCAGGTGTTTAATAGCGGCTCTGATTTCCTCCTTGAGAATGTCTGGCTCTATATCCTCATCAGTGGGTTCCGTAGCAGCAAAACATTGCGATAGTGGATCCTGAAACAATGACTGACAGTATTCCTTCCAAGTCTCGGAGATCGCATCTATTTCAGTCACCATTTCGCCGCAACAGTTTTTAGCCCAAGTTTTGGAGGTGAGAGTTTTTGTGATAGAGCGGATTTTCTGATGGAGATCCCTGGATTCGTGCTTATGAGCGTGGGCTTCAACTTCTGCGCATATTTTCTGAAGGTGGGTGTTACGGTCCCGTCTACAGGCTGCTTAAAACTGACCAAACAGCTCATTTGGAGTTCTCAATTCAGCTCCCAAGGCTTTCATTCTTCTCCTTTCATACTATTATTTTAAATGCGAATATAACTCTAAACGATCGCGTGGTCGTGCACCAACCAGATGGAGCGATCAAGTGAAAGACTCATTATCCTCCAAATTCTACGCGGTCGTGAAAGACGCGCTGGATCGGAACCGGTGGAAGCAGATCATCCGCTCCAGATGTTACTCCGATGCTAACCACGATCCTCAGACATGAGGGACCGACTATAGAGAGAGATAACTCTATAAATATAATGATAAGAAAACTGTCTCGCTTTTAAGTCATATCTACTGAACAATATAAATGAAATTTTGCTACATTTAAAAAAAAAAGTGTTATAAACGTTCAAAGAGAGAATAATGGTTTCATTTTTTTAAAATCTAAATTAAAGTGGTGTCAGAAAAATCAGGATCAAATTAAAATGAATATTCTGGCAGAGAATCAATCCAAAAAAGATTTTCAAGCATTTTGGAAGAACATCAATAAACAGAACCTTCCTTCCTCTGTGGAAGGTGTGAGGTTATTTGCAGAAGTATTTAGACATAATTTAAATTTAATAATAAATGAATATTATTAAAGCTAGAAGCTTGAAGATATTTTTAATGTTCATTTGTCTCGAATATGATATTTAAAGTAACTCAAGCAACTTGCGCGATATAATCTTTTGGTGTTTTTCATTCATAGTTATGCCTGCGCTATTTATGCCTGTTATGGCAAGTAATAAAAATATTTTTTTTTAACTTCAAAAGTTACAAACTTATCAGCCGAGTATTGTTAGAAGATATTAGTTAAGCTCAAATTCGTTTTCATATTGTTGTATTTATTAATTAACAAAACAACAATAAAACAAAACATTACTTTGTTCTGTCAAGTCACTCTTCAACGGAATACATTCAAAAGTTATGTTTTAAGACAAAAAGTTAAAGTAAAAAATATATTGTAACAGTGATTAAAATATTGTCACGACAGCTTCATATGCTCTTATAACTGTTGTATATAAATCAGGTGGTATATACTAATATTTGCAATCAGTATCGTCTATAGTTTTAACTTTATGAATTTCTTGACATCGACCAATGATAACTTAGTTTAAAGCAAAAGTTATGTTGTGATATACAATGTGGGATTATTGTATCCCTACCAAGAGCTATGGAGCCCAAGCCAACCTCACCTGCAAGTGGTGCACCTGCTGATCAACGGAAGAGGCTCTGGCGAACATAACAGTGCCCGATAAGCGGCAATATACTCGCCACTATAACGTGGGACCAACTATATAATTGGCGAAGTGTGGGCGTATTATATGCCTCTGCCTACCCCTTCGGGGAAACAGCCGTGAATGTATGTATGAGGGGTTATTCATGGAAGTATCAGTTAAGATGTGTAAGTCATACTTCGTTATGTCTTCACTAGAACAGGAAGACATACATACACATAGTAGGTACTTTAGGAAACATAAGATGTGGGCTCGCATTTGACTTTTATGATTTATGAAGAACTCTGAGCTCAGACGTTGCGAAGGTTACATGAAAAGTCCATTCAAAGAGAATGTTTGTTTATATGTCATAAAAAACGAATCGCTCGTAGCTCTGCGGCACTAGGTGGAGGGAATCGATCACCGAAGTAAAGCAGAGTTTTCAGTAGTCTGAAAATAATAAAATAAAATATACTTTATTATATACTATATAAAAGATCTGATGATGCGACTGATGCGAAACGAGTGCGTGCTACTAGTGAGAAATAAAATTATGTAAAATATTGAATATATAAATAATTTCTAACAATTACCCAATTATTTAGTTCCAAGATAAGTGTAATTGAGAACTTGTGTTATGTATACTAAATAACGGATAAACATACTTAAATACTTTTATTTTTTTGTAAAATACAAAGAAAACACCCAGACAAGAACAAATATTCACATTCATGCACACAAATATATATCCTGTATGGGAATCAAACCCACGACCATGAGCGAAGTGCAGGTATGCTGACCTCCATGCAATATCGGTCGTCAAGCATTATATCTATCCTTAGACTATAAAAGCTTATCTTTAACGCAATGATCCCATTTGGGACTCCAAATGTGGCTGTCTACGTTGCAGCTTTCGATAATGTTTTCTTTGCCCGTCCATATAAACATAATGTTAACCCCATATACCATACTAGCAGTTTTTATGTAATATACGTACCGTATATCGTATATGTGCCGTGTGTCGCCGGTTAAGAATAGCCTGAACATCGTCCCCTTCTATCTTCTCGTGGGCGTCTTAAGGTGATTTTTCACCAGAGGGGTGAGACGAGACGAGCAATATGGTTTATGTTTACACAAACAAATATTGCAATTCACGCCTCGCATATCCTCGTCAATCCTCAATATTTCCACCAAAGATGCGCTAGGAGAGGATTAAAAATGTTGGCATATATATTTCAATTCTCTTCTTGCCTCGTCTCGTCTCGCCCCTCTGGTGAAAAATTACCTCCACGCGAGCTATAGCAATTCTTAGTGAAAAAGGATCAGTTCGATTTCAATTCTCTTCTCGCCTCGCCTCGTCTCGCCTTTCTGGTGGAAAATCACCCTTAGAGCCGATTTATGGCACACCTTATGATATGAAACCTGACCATAGGCCTCATCAATTTATGGGGATAAGCCCGAAGTCACCACGCAGGAGGGTTGGGGATCTCATAATATGTCAGACTGCCTATCATTAGGCAGGTTTTCTCTTCCCCTCGACTGGTCTCCATCTTGACGTGGTGAGGGGGCTGAGTACTTCCCGGTAGGGCGCAGAAGGCGCTAGGGAATAGGTAACACACAGAGATTGGCGACTCTGGGTGCCCTTAGTACCGATTAACTGGGGGGAATCTAAGAGGGACCTTTAGAGGGTGTAGCGGGCGGGCCAGGAGGGCCCATTTAGCCGCGCCAGGAGGGTCTTAGGCAGTGGAGGCAGGGGGCCCCTGCTGTCTAACCAATGGCCCCCGGGAATCCGGCCACACACGCTATGGTCGCACAGAAAGGTAGGAGGGGCGCGTCCACTGCGTCTCTTTGATGAGGTCCTCCCGGCTTTGATCCGGGGGACATTGGCCGCGGGCGGGGTGTCAGAGCTGCAACCCAGGTACTGGCGCCCCGCCTCTTTCTCAATAAGCGGCAGGCGTCGTCGGAAGATTTTTAGTGGGTATTACTGCTGGCGGTCGTGTCTGCCGGTGGTGAGTCCCACACACCTCTCTCGGTCCCCCTTTGGCCGGGAGACAGTGCGTAAATGCATTTTGTTACCGACGTTAAACAAAAAAAGGCTAAGTGATTATGTGGGCGGGGAGCCAGAAGCTGTACACCCAGGTACTGGCCCCTCGCCCCTTTTCAACAGAGGTGGGCGTCTTCGGAAGTTTTTCAGTGTGTAGGACTGCGGTGGTCTCCCTATTGGCCGGGAGGCAGTGCGTAAGCAGAATTATTTTTACCGACAACAAAAAAATAATGGCTGAGTTATGACACACACTTCGCTATTTGATAAAATAAATCCATATTTATTTCTTATTAGTTTACTATTATAAGCTATTTATAACTATAACTTATGTAATCCTATTAATATTTTAAAAGCTTTCTATAAGGTTTTCTCAGACCTTTTCATAACCGAAACTAATCTGTTAATCCACATAGCTAATTTACGAAGTAGATGATGCATACTTACTTGTATACTTATCTTGGAATTAGTATTACTAATATTGCTAAATCTTTCGATAATGTTTCTCTCCGGTTACAATATTGTCTATTTATTATCTGGTCAGCCACTGTATTTATTTATTTAACAATTTATGTACTCACAAAACATATAAAGGAAAAAAAAATTATATAACAATGTACAATGGAGCTGCTTATTCCAAAAGGAATCTCTTCCAGCAGTCCGCAATAAGGAAAAAACATTTAATAGTAGACGACATGTGTAAAAAACAATTGAAATAAAAGGAAACAAAATAAACAATATGTATAATAATTAAATTAACCTACCACGTATATCGTACTTAATGCTTTATATAATTTACTGATTAAAAACTCAATGACTTGATATTATTCATCAGTCATGTAAGAAATGACATCTTACAGCTCTCTTAAACAGGCCCACATTTTTGCAAGTGCGAATATTAGGAGGCAACGCATTCCACAGTCTAACTGCATGAACAGAAAAGGAATAGGAGAAGAAGTCGGAACTGTGCGAGGGGAATTTAAGAAGAAAGAGGACATTTGACCGACTATAGCTGTAGCTAATTTGCAAAACTAATCCTAAAATAATGTTACTTTGGCCAAGCCGCTTGTCGATTTTTAAGGACCGCTTTCCTACAATTTTATACGCTGTCGATAAGATAATATATAAAAATCCGCTAAATTTACTCGAAAAGTTCGTATTCTCATCAGTTTAAAAAAATGAAACATTAACCGCTGTTATTACGCTTTGGCGCGAAAACTCCACTCTAAAGAGTTCAAAACTCATATCCTAGCGTTATCCCGGTGGCCCGTCGATAGCGACTGTCGTCTGATCTCCACAACCCAGAGGGAAACATAATTTTGTGGTTAAACCAGTTGTCAAAAAATTAGAAGGCTCCTAACTGTTCATGTTCAACATAGATGTGCATGTTCAACGGCTTAACGTGCTTTTCGAGGCACAGAGCAAACGATAAATACGCACATAACTTCGAAAAGTCATTGAGGCTCGGGTTTGAACCCGAGACCTTCTGAAAAAGAAGCCATTGGGTCTTACCACTGGGCTATTGACGCTACCACTAAAGAGTTTCATACTTATTATTTATTGCTCTTCACACATAGTTACAATACGATGTTAATATTATACAGATCAATGTGGGCAATCTCAAGATTAAAATGCGATGAGGTGTAACGACCATAGTTATTCGCCTGAAAGGAGAGGATAAAATCGAAAAGTTCTTCTTCCATACAAACCACACATGCATAATAAAATGTACCTATTAAACTTAAAAGTTTCATACTGAATCGCCTGTTTTGAATACTAAAGTTTTAAATGTACTTCTGAAACTTTAATATCACTATAAGTCGCATACTAAAATGCATAGTAAAGTGCCAAAATTATCTTATGAAACTTTACTTTAAGTAGCATACATGCACGACACTGTCCACCAAGCTGTTACATCCGAGCTAACGTACGGAATTGAATTTGAAGTAGCTCTTTTCAGAGCCGTATGCTGTATAATCGCATCAAGCAAGCTTTGGGGATTAACACAATTAGTCCGGAGATGTAAGCCGATCAATTAACGACGATTAATTTTATATTACATGTCTTATAGACATGATAATGCTTAGGTTTCAATAAGCCTAAGCATTCGCCAATACTAAAATTCTCATTTTATCTGACATCAGACCCGTTCTTAAAGAAGGGAATCGTTAGGATCCAGTCAATTATCTACCCATCGATGTTATTTCTGAGCTGTTCAAAATGATTGAGCAGATCGTAAATTCTCAGCTCAGTCATAACCCAGAAAATCACTTAGAGAGTGAGCTGTTACATCCGATCTAACGTACGGAATTGAATTTGAAGTAGCTCTTTTCAGAGCCGTATGCTGCATAATTGCATCAAACAAGCCTGGGGGGTTAACCCAATTACTACGGAGATGTAAACCGATCAATCAACGACGATTAATTTAATTCAAAACACGATGAGAACGGAAATTGGCTCTGATTTTCTATGATGCGTTACTGTTAGAAATTCTTAAATACGTTACTTAAAAGATAATGAGGTTATTCATATTTATCAATTAAAATTAGCATTATAAAAAATGTATATTTGGATTCTACCAAGCTCTGAGGAGCCCAAGCCATTCTCACCTGCAAGTGGTGCACCTGTCGAACAACGGACGAGGCTAATAGTATAATATGCCTCTGCCTATTCCTTTGGGGAAATAAGTGATATTATGTAATATGACAACCAATATGATGTAATATATCAGTTAAACTGTGCTCTGCTTGTAAGGTCGTGGGTTCGATTAATAGAGGACTAACATTTGTGCGCATAAATACGAATATTAATCTTAGTTTTTGTGTTTCCTATCTAATGTAGATAAGTGTGTAAATTGGTAAAAAAAATGTTCATAACAGTTGTCGAGTAAAGGAAGCAAAGCTTATACTATGGGTATACTATGGGGCTAGTATTTATGTCAGTGTTTTGTTCTTGTCTGAAGTTATATTTTTTGGCTAATGTTTTCTGTTTTCTACTTTACTTTGGATAGTTCTCGAATTTCATAGCGATAAGACTACAAAATAATGTATTATTATAATCAACTTTAAATGCTCGCTTAAAAATGGTGTTTAGTTTTTTATGTTTTCTTGTCATATTGCTTGGCTGATTAGTGTAACGCAGAAGGCAGATAGAACCACAAAGGTGGATGGGTAATATTTAAACATAAGTGCGAGGTTCTAGTAGGACATAATAAAATGTAGGTCACGAGGGAGCATCGGCTTAGATCAGGTATAAATTGGTGGGGGCAGGTGCGTTGCGCCCGGCTGCCACAATCATTTAAGCCGGTACAGGTAAGGCTTCTAACTTATGTCACTACTAAATACTGCATTAAGCTGTGGGCGGATACCTCAAGACTCACTGGGGAGTCTAAACTCAACTCTACGATGCGGTCTACTTTTATTTAGTCCAGTATATTTGACAGACACCTATAAAACAAGACTCACTGAAGAGTCCAAGTAAGCCTTAGCTCGAATCATCTACGATGCGGTCTACTTTTATTTTGTCCAGTATATTTGATAGACACTTATAAAACAAGACTCACTGATGAGTCCAAGTGAGCCTTAGCTCGAATTATCTACGATGCGGTCTACTTTTATTTTGTCCAGTATAAGGCCTATAAAAAAAGACTCACTGAAGAGTCCAAGTAAACCTTAGCTCGAATTATCTACGATGCGGTCTACTTTTGTTTAATTCAATTTATATCATAGACATCTTTAAAACCACTATAGTCTGAAACTTGTTCGCCTGTGCTATTGCTGATACAGGATATTTATTTATATTGGGCTGACAAAAGGCTTGAAAAATATTTATTTTCTTAATAAAATCCATTATCTTAACTTATATGCGTAAATTTACAATAAATGAGCGTAAGTATAAATCAATTGTGTAGATAAATAGAAATAGGAAACAGTCTACTACGTAGGTATATTTAAGATTTTTTTTACATCAAATCATATTTTATACAAACGTTTTTTTAAAGTTACGTATGTAGACCACTTTAAAAAAAATATTATTATAAATACTGTATTGCACATAAAAACATAACCACATTACTAAAATAAGTATTTAAAAACAAACTTGTCTCTAGGAGAGATCTCTACCAGCTCTCTTGTCAGCGACACGAAAAAATAAGAGGTAAACTAATTTATTTTTAACATAACGTAGGTAAGGTAGGTAACTTATATAGGTTAATTTTATGTAATAAAATAGAAAATGGCGACAGTAAATGTCAGTAATAAGGTAGTTACGAAGTAAAGTAGAGCGTACGGTTGATTATGCTACAATGTTACAGAAAATAACAAGCTGATTTGTTTTTAGGGTTCCTTACGTTCGTACATACCCCCATATTACTTGTTGGTCTGTCAGGCAGTCTCAGCAAATTTTCATCGGAACGAATTGAAAAACATTTATACAAATTTTCATCCTATTTTCTGTTGATTCTGGTTAATCTCCTAAACAACTAAACCAGCTAGAATTTGACAGGAGTATTATTGGTATATAACTGATTTTGTATGGAATTAACCAAAACTATATATTAACCCAAAACAAAGTTCAATATGTATGTCACGCGTAAGTCGTAGGTTGCAACATTTATCGAGCTTCACGCTATAATGTGTACATCTAAAAGCGACTTTAAATAAACTATTACTAAGCGAAAACGAAAAGCGAACAAAGCGAAATAAATAAACTATTCTAAATCTTAGACTAAGACTACTCGCCAATAATATTGTTGGTCTAAAGTAAAGTAAAAAGTAAAAAATTATTTATTTCATAAACTATTATACATAGTACTTGAAAACGTCATGATTACAAATGAAAAAAAAACAATCGAAATAATATTGCACTAAATCACGAAGCTTAGATTCACTTACATGCAACAAAACAATTTAAAAACAAAAAATAATTAAGTGTAAGTGAATCTAAGTGCCAGTTCCGAGCCACCGCTCTGTAAGAAGAACTGGCAAGAAACTCACAGGCTTTGCTCTTTTAAATATTTCCATTAGTTTGGTACTAGAATTACAATCTTCATTTGTCTGTGAAGCTATACAATGCAATATCTATGTTTTCAAGTCATTCATATTAGAATAGCCTGTATGAAACGGCAGCTTAATCCCAAGCATTTTTATCTGCCATATAGTCTTTAATAGAATAGTATCCATTTGAAGACAGCTTGTGTTTTATTGTTAATTTAAATTTATTTAGGCTCAATTGCTGTATGTTGCTTGGGATTTTATTGTAGAATCGCACACATTGACCTTTAAAAGATTTGTTTATCTTTTGGAGCCTAGTAGCAGGTACAACTAATTTATGCTTATTCCTTGTGTTTAGGTTATGTACACAGCTTTTCTTACTACATTGATCAGTATTCTTATGTACATAAACCAGGTTATCATAAATGAATTGACCGGCCACTGTTAAAATACCAATTTCTTTAAACTTTTCCCTTAGTGAATGTCCACACGGGAGATTATAAATTGCTCGAATAGCCCTCTTCTGCAGCACAAAGATTGTTTGAATGTCTGCGGCACAACCCCACAGAAGAATACCATAGGACATAACACTATGGAAATAGCTATGATAAACTAGCCTAGCTGTTACAACGTCTGTTAATTGGCGAATTTTCTTTACCGCGAATGCTGCAGAGCTAAGTCTACTCGACAATTCACCAACATGTGGGCCCCACTGTAGCTTAGAGTCTAAAGTAATCCCTAAAAACTTGGTAGTATCCACAAGGGTCAACTCATCCTCCTTTACCATAATAGTAGAGTTTGCCTGTCTGACGTTAGGCGTCACGAATTAAATACATTTTGTTTTAGCCCCCATCTCACGTAATAGGTGGCGAGCCCAGTATGAAGCGCTTTAATTTCTTTCTTGGACTGCATCAACTACTGATCATCAGGCAGAATGTAGTAGTAGTAATGATGTGTCACATTAAAAAAAAACTGAGATTTAAACCAATGTAAGATAGGCATTTCAATCCAACGATTGGTTAGCGAGACGCATTTCTTGAAAAAAGGATTAATTTGTCTATCGCAGATAACCAATTCTGTATCGAGATAGGTTTGTATTTATTATTTCTTTATTTTTTACGTTTTTAAAATTTCAGTCTTAAGTTTCTTTCATGCCAATTCAAACGTGGTTAATATATTTAACTGGTGTAAATTGGGATTAGCTTTATAATTTTTGGCATCTTTTTAACTTCGGGCGTTAGTAATAGTTAAAAATACATCCGCAGACAGAAGTTGGAGGTTGCATTTATAGAGCTTCACGCTGTATTGCTGTTCATTTCACACGCGGCCCACTGACCTACAAACACGCCTCTATGCATTCCTTCATTGTTGTACTATTCATAATGGAAAAACGTAGGACTATCCCTCTTAAGAAGCTAATTTGAGAAGTCTTTTTAAGTAACCCAATGTCTTTATTGCACTCCATATGTTACAAAGAAGTTATTTATAATATCACAGATACAATATGGACCCTGTAGGGTATGGCAACTTAGAAGAGAAGAGGATGCTAGCATTTGATATTTAGATTTAGATTATTGTATTCGGTTTATTATACTGTAATACGTATATGGAAAATTAAATTAATTCTATACCAATTAAATTAAATGTATATTATATTGTATTGTAAATTGTAAATATATTATATTATTTGTATATACTTTAGCATGCTGTTGTATTAAATCTGTAGTTATTGTATAATAATTTGTGTTATTTTTATTTCAATATATATCATATGTGTTTAGGTCTTTATCATCTAGATATAATTATCTAGGTAGGTATAATCTAAGTTGTTCAATTCTATTTTTTATCAGGTTGACAAAGGTAATCTTAATTGTTTATGTTAAATATCAGCCCAATCGCCAGATTTGTTTATGTCATTGTTTATAATGAAACATCTACAAAGTGGTTAATTTGTTGAACTGGTGTAAATTTGGATTTGATATGTATATATTGTCGATTTTGTATGTACATAGTGTAGATTTTTAGACTATCTTCTTTGATAACGTAATTAAATGTGTTACCGTATTGATTCCTAAACTATATAGTAACCTACCGGAGAGTTCCTACTACTTTCGGTCAGGACCTTGACTTGACTGTGACGGATATTGTTTGAATGACTTTGACTGTGTAAGTGACGATGGAGTTGCATGTTCTTAAACTCATGTGAAAACTCCTTGATTTTTCAAATTATTTGACACTGGCAAATACTCTCAATGAAAAGAAAAACAAGGTAAGGAACTGTAAGTTTGTAACCATTTTTATTCGTTTGTTTCTTTTATTTCAAAGTCAGTTTGTACAATTATCTTCGTAACGCATAGACTAACACTATTAGCGGCAAAAACAAATGGAAAACAATAGAGTATCGCGATATTTTGATGCGGCTCTCGAAAAGCGGTGCACGAATAAATATTCACCATGATTCAATAAAACGCCACAAACAACCAGTTTGTGGTCCGAAATTTCAACGGCGATTTTTTTTCTTTTTCTTTTTGCGTTTGTTTATTTTAGTCAATAAATGTTAGGCTAGACAGTGATCGTGACCGTCTGCTCAAAATGAATAACCTATCCGAGATTGGAACCAATCTTCGATAGACACCAAACTTGGTTTCAAAAGTTCCTGAAAAAGGATTTGTTATTGGGACACATTGCTTTAAAAAAAAAGTCGAATTGTCTATAACTATGGTCAATTTTAAATCGAAATAGATCGCTTCGAAGTCAATAGTAGTAAATTATAAAAAGAGGAGATGTTAATTGTTTGTATGTTCGTTTGGTTTGCATTGAATAAGCTTCGAAATTATTGCACCGATTTAGAATAGAATAGAATAGAATAGAATATTTTTTATTGACTAAGCAACACACACAATATCATACAATGGTAACAAAATACAATATAACAACACAAATAAAATTAAACAAATAGTAAAATATGAATTATGTGTGCAACCTGTCAAAAGGGCGATACATCAGCGTAATGCTGCTGCATCTGCTGATACAGCAGCGCTGGTGTTCCTGTAGCGCCCCTTTGAGGTACAGTGGCTTTAATTCGAAAAAAGTAAAATAACCAAAAAATAGAAAACAAAAAAAAATAAAAAGGAATTTATAGTACTTAATTAGAAAACATTACATACAAAGAAAAAACTATAGGCTGAACAAACAATTAAAAACAAAAACCAACTCCTTTGAGGTACAGTGTCTTGAATTCATAAAAAGAAAAATAATCAAAAAATAGAAAACAAAAAAATAATTATAAAGGAATATAAAGTACTTAATTAGAAAACATTACATACAAAGAAAAAACTATAGGCTGAACAAGCAATAACAAATAAAACCAACTCCTTTAAGGTACAGTGGCCTCAATTCATAAAAAAAAAAGAAATATCTAAAAATATAAAACAAAAAAATAAAAAGGAATCTAAAGTACTTAATTAGAAAACAAACATTACATACAAAGAAAAAACTATAGGCTGAACAAGCAATAAAAAATAAAACCAACTCCTTTAAGGTACAGTGGCCTCAATTCATAAAAAAAAAAGAAATATCTAAAAATATAAAACAAAAAAATAAAAAGGAATCTAAAGTACTTAATTAGAAAACAAACAAAAAACAAAGAAAAAACTATAGGCTGAACAAGCAATAACAAACAAAAACCAAAAACAAAAAAGAAAAACCAACATAGATAATAATAGATATATTAAAATGCCAAACAACAAAACAACAATGTGCATTACAGAAACTCACGATACATATGTGTTTATAATTTTAATAAACTGCAAATTATTATAACAACATGCCTAACCAAACAAAAACCGAACAACTAGACCAATCAAAGTCACAATTTAAAAACTATTTAAGTGGCAGTTATATCGACTAGAGTGAAGAGTGAGCGAAATTCAGAGCGCGTTAGTGATATTTGTTGCGAAAGCCATGGTAAGAAATTATTTAAATAATACTTTCGTTGAAGCCCTCTGTTGCTGCATTAGATTTCTTTTGAGATTGGCCCTAAACGAACTGATGGTTTGTAGATCGCGTATCGGCGGCGGCAGGTCATTCCAACATCGTGAAGCCGCGAACCTAAAAGACCCCCTGAAAGCCACCGTGCGATGGCTGGGCACAGAAAATGCTTTTGCACATGAGCGTCTCTGATATCTGCTATCATCCTTGGACCACACCAGATGCTCATATAAATATCGAGGTCTCTGTGAAATTACCACTCCAAACATCAGAACAGCCAGGTGAAGCCTCCTACGAGCCTCCATTTTCATAATGTTCGCACTATCAAGAAATGGAGTAACATGAGATCTAGGTGGGATATGGAAACAGAAGCGCGCACAAGCGTTTTGAACCTTTTGCGTCAATCTGGCAGTCCTTGCCAGAAGACAAGGCCCATACACTGTGTCACAGTAGTTCAAGCGGGACAGTACGAGTGACTCACACAACTGTATTCTCAAACGCTCAGATAGATAAGGCCTTATATTATATAAAAGTTTTAATCTGTAGAAACAGCTTCGCACACATTCCCCCACATGTTCCTCAAAATTTAGCTGGTTGCCCAATGTCAGTCCCAAGCTTTTAACAGACTCCACACACTCAACCAATTCACCATTAATATTGACACCCAATGTTATGCCCTCTAATTGTTTCAACCTTTTTTTAGTGCCCACCAACATAACCTTCGCTCAAGAAGCGCTCGTAGCTCTGCGGTGCTCGGTGGTCGGAAACGATCACCGAAGTACAGCAGAGTTTACAGAGGTCATTCCTTGGATGGGTGACCGTTTGTGTGGCATTTGATATCGAGCGCTTCCGTGCTTCGGAAGGCACGTTAAGCCGTTGGTCCCGGTTATCACTAAATGCGGTAGTCGTTAAGCCATGTTAGAGGCCTAATAGGCGGCTTGATAAATTCTAACAGCAGGACGCCATACACCTGCCTCCGCCAATCCGCACTGGGTCCGCGTGGTGGAGTATGACCCAATACCCTCACACCTTGATATGTGAGAGGAGGCTCGTGCTCAGTAGTGGGACGTTTATGGGCTGAGATGATGATGAACATAACCTTTGATTTTTTGGGATTGAGAGCCAGACAGTTTGACTTGCACCACTGTGAAATGTGAACAAGGTCCTGGTTCATCTTTAATACAGCACTGTCATGATCATGTGGAGCAAAAGAGAGATACAACTGCAGATCGTCGGCATAGAGATGGTAATGGCAGTTACTAATGACCCTTGTGATGTCGGCACTGTACAGTATGTAGAGGATTGGTCCTAAAATTGATCCCTGAGGGACACCACGGGTAACTTGCTGGGGGGCTGAAAATGACTTTGAGCCATCAACACCAGTGACCTCGACATATTGCAGCCGTTGACTCAGGTAACTACAAAACCACTTAATGGCATTACTGTCTTGATGTCTTGATGTCTTGATGTCTTGATTTGAAACACTGTTTCGCTTATTGAAATAAGTACACGTGCCACTAGTTTGGTAAGGTTCTCATCTTAGAAAACACCATAATTATATGCAGACTATAAGCTTTTAAACCCAGAAAGATAAGTCGTTCCTCTCTGAGACGAGGACACGAACCAAATATTTGGTAAGCCGTTCCTCTTTAAGACGATTCGGCTTTGGAATTCTCTGCTGGTGCAGTACAGTCCCGAGTCTTATAAACGGGGCGTGAAATATTTTATAAAGCCGTCATAAATTGTGTTTGTTCCGTGCTTATTACACGGTTTTGAGCGCTTTCATTTTTTGGACTGCAGCGCCTGCTTACCTTTTTTTGTTTTACGTCGGTAACAAAATGCATTTACGCACTGCCTTCCGGCCAAAGGGGGACCGAAAGGGGGTGTGGAACTCACCACCGGCAGACACGACCACCAGCAGCAATACCCACTAAAAATCTTCCGACGACGCCCGCCGCTTGTTGAGAAAGAAGCGGGGGCCAGTACCTGGGTTGCAGCTTCTGACACCCCGCCTGCGGCCAACGTCCCCTGGACCAAAACCGGGAGGACCTCCTCAGAGAGGCGCAGTGGACGCGCCCCTCCTACCTCCCCCTGCGACCGTAGCGTGTGTGGCCGACTTCCCGGAGGGTCCATTGTTAGACAGCAGGGGCCCCCTGCCCCCGCTGCCTAGACCCTCCTGGCGCTGCTGAGCGGGCCCTCTTGGCCTACCCGCTGCGCCCTCCATAGGTCCCTCTTAGTTTCCCCCCCGGTAGTCAGTACTAAGGGCACCCAGAGTCGTCGGTCTCTGGGTGTTGCCTTTTCCCTAGCGCCTCCTGCGCCCTACCGGGAGGTACTCAGCCCCCCCACCACGACAAGGTGGAGACCAGTCGGGGGGGGAGCGCCTGCTTACCTGCGGCTGGATCATTATGAGTAAACATTATTTTAGTCGCAGAATGTTTAAATATCAAAATCCTGCGTAGTAGTATGCGTTTACACAACTAATTTATGAAGATGTTAAAGGAACCAAGCAAAATATAGTCAGTTAATATAAACAAGGGAGTCTTCCACAACGGTCGCTAATTCTGTTTACTGCTAAATCTATTTAAAACTGCGTTCTTTTCCTTATAATTTCAACCAAATTACGGAAATGCAATGTCATTCGAAATACATTTAAGACTAATTCAATTTAAGAACTGTTAAGCAAGCCGCCTTTAGTATCGAGGATTTTTTGAATATACAATTTTAAAAAGCAGTCCAGCTTTAAATTGCAGCCACTAACAGCTGCAAAATGATGTCAATCTCTCCATGTCGACATTTTCACAGTACATCAGGCGCTTGTTCATTTCAAAGTACAACCAACCACACAGAATTCTCGTCTGTTGATAGTTTAAAATAGCCTTACGTCCCTTAGTACTAGGTCGATTGCGTATTGCATCTGTTAAGTGAACACTGTGTTCGGAAGTGCAATGGAACGTGGTAACGACTCATCAGAACCACAGATTTATAAATCGCAGTTGTCTGCGGGATTATTGATTTAAACTTTTTTAATTTGTGTGGTAGCGAAAGAGTTACGAGAACTGGAAATGATACAAATTAATTGTGTCTGGATAACACATATCCTGGATCTGGAAATTGGGGGTCTTTGCCCATAATCACCATGCTGGGCAGGCTAGTTGGTGATCGCAGTTCAAGAGTACGCAGGATTACGCAGCTGCCCATCATCCGGTAAGATTTCTCATTGTCGACTCTGACGACCCCCCGGGGTAGCATTATTTTAGGTCGGTACCACACCTCACATAGAAACACAGTAAGTTTTATCACAGTTTTTTTCATTTATTATGTAATAGTATAATTGTAAGTAATGAGTTTGTATTGTACACTTAAAAGTGTTCATCTCTCTACTGTATGTTAATTACAAGACCCCCCCATATTACGAGATATCTCTGCTATGCAAAATTTAAGCCAGCTTCTCGCTACAGTTAAGGCGTTTGTAGAACAAACATCCGAAACTCTGAACGTACTACAAACATTAATTAACCTTAAGTATTTATGACGTCATCTCTACCCTTGCTTCCTCGGCTGTTTGACAGACTTGTATGTTAAGCATTTTTGGCCAATTACACGTTTACTAGATTAAATGATCTATCTTTAACTCTGTCTGCCATAGTTTTGATTACTGAAGCAGGTCATTAAGGCATTTGCCACACCGCAGGCGACGATGCGAAACAAAATGTAATTAAGTAATAAGGTTACACTGTGAATGGGTACAACACAACAAGTTCAAGTTATTCAGCTATTAAAATAGATCGCAATTACTAATTAATGACTACTTTTGCATATTGGCCGGCGGTGTAATCGGTCAGTGATGAATTTTTAAGACATCCCTTTTATTTACACGGAATTAACATCTGGTTATTTATTACACATAAGATCTAAAATTAAACCAGGTTTTAAACTAGTGCTGTCACTGTCTTAATTATTTCAAATAAAAGAGAGAGCATTAGTTTTTAACCTACTTTATGTAATGTAAAGTTATTTAACAGATAAATAGAATAAATAAAAGATATTTAACTAAATAAATTTAAATTAACAATAAACGTTAGCTGTCTTCAACTATTCTTTCAAAGACTACGAGGCAGATAAAAATGCTTGGTATAAAACTGCCGTTTCATACAGGCTATTCTAATATGAATGACTTAGAACATGAATATTGTTAATGTTATATTATATTGCATTTTATAGCTTCGCAAAAAAAAAAAAGATTGTAATTCAAGTACCAAACCAATGGATAAATTTAAAAGCGCATAGCCTGTGAGTTTCTTGCCAGTTCTTCTTACAGAGCGGTGGCTCAGAACTGGTACTTAGATTCACTTATACTTAAATATTCTTTGTTTGTAAATTGTTTTGTCATATATAAGTGAATCTAAGCTTCGTGATTTCAGTGTAGTAATATTTCGATTGTTCTTTATATTTATATGTAGTTTTGACGTTTTCAAGTACTATGTAATAGTTTATGAAATAAATGATATTTGATTTTGATATGACAAGTCTCCTATTGTTTAAGGGAAACATAGTGGATAGTCGCTGTCTCACTGGCCGGCAGTGGAACATCAGCTTAAGGTGATAGGTTTAAGTATCGGGATAGTCCAGTGGTGGTGAAGGTCAACGAGACCCAAGACAAAACCATACTTGCCCTCTAACGGTAAGACAAAGCTCCGCTCTTTCAGAGCATTTGTGCAGCAGCAGCACTGGCGCAGCAAGGACCAACTAGACGGCTAGCCATACCAAGACCGCTTGTTCTGTATTACAAGCTGTGGTTCTGACGATAGACGAGGCCCAGAAAGGGGAGAGCTCGAAACTGGGACTAGACTTTAATTTCTATAATTTGCCGAGAGTCAAGCAACGGCCGTGGCATAAGGGTGTCTCTCATTATTGTAGTGTTTTTTTATATTATGTGTTAATAACTATGTTATGAAATGTATATTGATCCTACCAAGACCTAAGATACCCCAGCCAACCTCACCTGCCGGTCAACGGACGAGGCTCTGGCGAACGTAACAGTGCCCGGTAAGCGGCAACAGGCTCGCCACCTATTATTTGGGACCAATTATATAATTAGCGAAGTGTGGGCGTTTTATACGCATCTGCTTATCCCTTCGGGGGAACAGGCGTGAATTTTTGTATGTAAGTTATGAAATAAAAAAAGGTAGTTCAGTTTTTTTTACATATGTGCACATACCATCGAGGTTTCAATCGAGTGATAGTAAATTTCATAATAAAACTGTTTAATATTTTTTTTGCATGAGATGAAATAAGAAACTTTTTATAATTTTAAGTTGGCGTTGACAAGATCTTTATTGAGTTAAATTTAGATATTAAAATGCTTAGTATAAACAAGTTACAAATTGTTTTAAAAAGTAAAAGTAAGAAGTTCCGAGCCATCGCTCTGTGAGAAGAACTGACAAGAACATTACAGAATATGCTGTTTTACATTATTAAAGAAATATAACAATACAAAACACACAAAGTGAATATTTGAAGATATTAAATGGTTCCCCAGAAGCCGTAACCAATAAAGTAGCACTAAGGGAACCTTCCATCACAGTCAATGAAGTATAAATAAATATTTTCTAACAATTACACCAATTATTTAGTTCCAAGATAAGTATTATTAAGATCTTGTGTTATAGATACTAAATAACGGATAAACATACATAAATACTATTTTGTTTGTAAATAAATACTTAATATACATAGGGAAACACCCAGACCAGAACAAAATTCATGTTCCTGCATACATTAATTTGTGCTGTGTGGGAATCGAACCCACGACCTTAGAGCAGAGTGCGGGTATACTCGACACCACGCCATATTGGTCGTCAAGTGTGTAATGTGAAGTATGTAATGTGAAACTGAGCTGGGGAAGTACAATATGGGATGGTCACGACAATGATCTGGTTGACTTTTTATTCTAATTTATACAAATACAGTTTGAAAATGTTAAGCCCAAGCTTATTTGTCAGATATGACCAGTAATCATTTACAGCATAATACCCCTTTTGAAGAAATTGCTTTTTCACTACAGTTTAGTTGTGAACAAGTGTGAAATGAATTCTCTATAGTATTTTATTATAAACAAGTATCATATTGATATTCCCTTCGTTATTTCTAATTAAAATAACCTTACTTAGTGTCTAAGCCTACCCTTAATAAATTTCACGTTTTATTACCCAGCTTCATGACAAAGCCATTTTGGACACTAGAAACTTCAGTGGTGGCTTTAAGCCATCTGCCCTTGACCCTTTTTTTAGCGATTAGGGATCTTATTTGTGATGAAAAACCAACATGAGTTGTGTAAGTATATAGTTTGAATGCAAATGGCCCTCTTTACGAGAACTAAAGTGTTGTAGGTCCTTAATATATTTCTTCAGTTAAATTCAGTTAGGATTCTAGCGAAAAAAATCATAAAAAAATATACATCAAAAAATTTATTTGGTCACTGTGGATAATAATGGATTAATCGAATCAAAATTATAAGTAAATACGTTAAAAATTATATTTATTATATTATATAATAATATGAAGTGGGTGTATAGGGATCCTTTCAATACCTAAGAAGTCCAAGCCAACATCACCTGCAGGTGTTGCACCTGCCGATCAACGGACGAGGCTCTGGCGAACATAACAGTGCCCGGTAAGCGGCTATAGGCTCGCCACCTATTACATGAGACTAACGTTATAATTAGCGAAGTGTGGGCGTACAATATGCCTCTGCCTACCCCTTCAGGGAAAAGGCGTAAAAATATATACGAGTATGTATTATATGTAGATATTATAAAATGATTAAATCTATGAAAATAACAAAAACTAAAATTGTTAATTACAAACAAAAATAAAGTACTGATTATAAAGTCAAAATTAAAGCAATTTATTACATACATATTAAAAAATCTACCAAACTGCCAAAATCATAGAAAATCCCAGGCAAAACAAATAACCGTATGCTTTGTACACAGAAATAATAATGTAATTAAATATAATTGTCTGTAGTGCAATGGGATATGGGAATAACATCATTTAGTGTGAAAAGCGGGTTGACGACCTCCATGCCATATTGATCTTCACACCATTTTTTTTTTAAAAAGGGCTTCGTGTGGTTTGCACATTTAGCCAGTGTCAGATAAGAGATAAATTCAAATTCATAATCATTTATTCAAGTTTGGCTCAAAAGAGCTTTTGTGAAGGTCAAAATTTAAAAACTAGCGCGCCCTTTCACTGCTGGCGGGAGCTTGATCGTAAAAGAACGGGCAAGAAAATCGTCAAGACAATCGATATATTAATAACATATAAATTATAGTAAATGAGATTGAGTGGTGATAAAAATGATAAATGGTAAATGAGATGCCCTCCTTCAAATTTTTTTTTCATATTTCTGTTCTTGTTTGTGTGTTTTTGATTTAAATAATTTATTATGTTATCTTATCTGTTATCTTATCTCCCCCTAAACCCCTTGAGTCCTCAGTAATGATGTGAGACTATACTGAGATCTCACATGGACTTGTTGAGAGAATTTGAAAAGTAATGTTACACTGTTTTGTTAAAATTAGCAGCATGCAAGCAGGCATGCAGCATGCAAGCAGGCATGCTGCATGTTTGCATAAAAATGAGTAGGCGTTTTGTACTTTATGATTTTTAATTTTGTGCGAATTAATATTTAGGAATTGTAAACTTTAGGGATTACGAATTGTTCTGCCAAATGACGCATTTGCTAAATGACAATGTGGCGATAAAAAGTTAGGCGAAGTGAAATTAGGGCAAACACGATTCTGAAGAGAAATGTGTAAAAATAATTAAATGGAACTTTAATGGAGATACTTTTTCTTTTAAATTTATATTTGTAATATGATAATGTTCTTAGTTTTTTGGTCGTAGGTTTAATTCCTATGCAGGAGGATATAATTCAGTGCATAAACATGGATATTATTCTTGGTCTGGTATATGATATGTTAGTATGCATTTTTAAACTAAAATAAACTTTGATGTAATATTTAGTATCCATAACACAAGTTTTTAATGATACTTATCTTGAGACTAAATTTTTGGTGTTATTTATTTATGTATATTTGATCGAGGCAATTTGTACCTTTAATGAAAGATTTACTTCGTTTAGGTCTAGTGACTGTAAAAAATATCCGAAGATTATTATTATATCACTGAATAACATCAGTTACTCAAATTAGTTTCAGTACACTCCACTATCATAAATGTTATAGCTTCTGTTAAGAAATATAACATAATTTTTAAAATTAATATCGTCATTAAAATTTGTTATTTAATGCCATCGAGCTTAAAATCTCGAGATCTATCGATTGGAATATCTCTCAAGCCCCATAAATTAATATTTAATTAGTTTTGAACGAATCGGAATAAAACCTATATTCATTAGTTAACTATGAAAAATAAACAGTTTTTACTTCCCCGTGTAAAGTTCGCTTAGATGGACATAAGCAGTTTGAAAATAAGGCTGACGATATCAAATAATATTTAATGTTTTAACTTGATGTTAATATGTGATAACCTAATGGGTGGCCAAAAACAGGCCCCGAGACAGGAAACAATATAATTTCAATTGTACCTAAATACACGAGGCTTAAAAGAATAATTACTAACAGAATTATGCCCTGCAATTCTCTGCAGAACAATACCGCAGCTAAAACGTAATACTTTGAGTGAAATATCATTCCCAACACTCCATCCCAGGGGTCCTTCAAATCTCACCTGCCTTGCGGTAACTCTAAAGGCTCGTGCACACTAAATATTGCTTAATAAGACGAACTTGCGCAATGGACCCATCGTTCTTAGTTGTCAACGAAAAGCGAAGAGAGGTATTGCTCCTTTTACGATACATCAACATTACTACGTGATATGGTATATACGAACATTATAAGGTTATATTAGTAATGACAATGATGGATAGACAGGCAAACTCTTTACCGCACACAATAATACAACAACATTTTTTACAATGACAATACTAAAAAAATTGTGGGCAAAGGCCCTTAGCGCTAAGAGCGGTCTCTCCTAGGCAACCTTTATAATACAGAAAACAATAAAGATAGCGCACAACACACAGATAAGTCTAAGGATAAGAAATAGGAAAAACAAATTATAACAACTCATTGAAATTAAAATGGTCATAAACCATAAAAGACAATTCAAACAATAAAATAGAATAATTTAAAAAAAATGCTTTTTTGTGAATTAATTAGAAATTGAAATTATAGTTTTAATATTCATTTACCATGAGTACTGCTGCTTGAACTATACACTTGTTACCATGATAATTATGGTCATTATGACGAGCCAGAATTTAAAAATACATTTAAACAAGACCGAAATAGCATAGAGTTAATATCCTAGTTCCTAAGGTATGGTCCATCCCTAGAAGACAGATATTTGAGAACAAATATGGACAAATGTCATGGTCTATGTATCCTATTCGATTAAGTATATATTTACAAAATATACTTGAAATATATATAAATTTAATTTTTTGTCTATTTTTATTATCTGATGTATAGTATTTAATTCATTAAATAAGCTTCACTTATTGTAAGGCTAAAAACGCTGACGTGAGATGTCAAAGGAATATATTTATTAAATTTCCTACAAAATTATCTTAAACGCCTCGTCACACGTCCGCACTGTGTTGCGTCTCATCATAAACTGATTTACGTAGCAACGTCGGTAAAATGTAACTACAGCTTCTATTTCCGTAATGCGTCGCGTTTCCGCGTTTGTAGTTTGCACGTGACAATGCCTCATAATATTAAGCAATTTGTATTTAATTGGCATGTGACAAAACTGTCGGCTGATCTAGAACTGAAGCATTAAATGCTTGATATTTGGATTGTAGAGGTTTTAAAGGTTCAATCAAATGTTGAAAAAAGTTATCCTGTGCTGCAGTAGTTTCTGTACCAATTATGTCTGCTAATTCCGTCCGCCGCACAAAAAATAATTTCACCGTACAAATTGACATCTTTATTAATGGCTATTGTCTTTACCTAAACTTTGACTTGTACTTACCTAAACACACACGCGCGCACACAGACATACATACACACATACATATACACACACACACACACACACATACACACACACACACACACACACACACACACACACATACACACACACACACACACACACACACACACACACAATGACCTATAGCTATGGAAGAGCGAGGTCATCTGGTACAGGCATTATTTGCTTAAAAGATGACCTCGGTCACTGTCAATTTAATGTAAAACTTTTTATCGCAAATAAATTATTATTATTATGTTTGTCTTTTTCCGATCTCGGGCCAATGGTGACCCGGACATTTGGAAGGCATGCGTGGGGCCGAAGCCAACACGTAGAGGCCCCTTAGACAATTTTAATCTAATGGTTATGTGACACGAACCGGCGATTAACCCTATGTGCATTATAGAAATACACCTAAGGACAATCCCCGGTTGGTGCAGTACTATTAGGATAAGATGGAATCTACTATGGCCGGGATATTGGGTTGAAAAGCTGAAGGACTGGGTAAATTGGACTATGGATAGAGGAGACTACCGGACACCTGCCGTCATCATCAGTCTCAAATGATTGTAAATGGCAGGCGGTGACTAGCCAGAGGATTGAATGGGCACTCCAAAATAGCCGTAGTGCAACGGCAGGAGCGCAACATAGATATCCTCGGCTTCAGGGTGTCGAGAGGTGTACACCGTTTTCTACTCACTGCCCAAGAGGACAGTGCGCCAACTCACGACTTATGCATCTTTCACTTCCACCCTGCGAGCATGTAGCTCTTGCGACTCCACCCTGGACAGCCAATAAAGGCAAGCCAGGGGCGAGGGTCCTGCTAGCCTCTTGGGGCCCACTCCAGCGAACCGGAGACGAGACCGCAGTCCGACCCTCTGGAGCACTCGGATTTACGCCCGTGGTGTCGCCACTCACCAACAGCTCGCCACAAGCTGCCCTGCGGGCTTATTATTATTATTATTATTATTATTATTATTATTGTCTATACATAATAATATTTACACGTTTATAGTTTTTATATTTTTATTGACTACTAAAGTTTCTGTGTAGTTTTGAAACCCGATATGACGACCGATATGGCGTGGAGGTCAGTATACCTACACTTCACTCCAGAGGTCGTGGGTTCGATTCCCACACAGAACAAATCTTTGTATGCATGAACATGAATATTTGTTCTGGTCTGGGTGTTTTCCTATGTATATTAAGTATGTATTTACAAGAAAAAAAAGTATGTGAGTATGTTTATTCGTTGTTTAGTATACATAACAAAAGTTCTTAATGATACTTATCTTGGGACTAAATAATTGGTGTAATTGTCAAAAAAAAAAAAACTTATAGGAACAAGAACATGCGGCAGTTTCTGAAAATGAAACACAGCCACGTGTCTTTTTCGCATTGGCACCAAATCTCCGAGGGTTTTACTACCAAAAAATTCTTGTTTTTATTTTATGGTACGCACGGCTTATGGGACCCATCCATCTTTATTTATTATAATGCGAGAGCTAACTTATTTGTTTGTTTGCTATTCTTTTATGCCTAACCCAATGAGGCAAATTTTATAAAACTACTTTTGTCGCGAAAAAAGTTATAATCGTGTAAAAAGTATACATATTTGGAAGGATTTTGGTGTGTCGAAGCTTTAAAAGTACCGCAGACGTGGTAAGTGCCTTAATTCCCTGACAAGTGACAAATGATAGTAAGTACAGAGCACAGATAACAAATGGTGTGTTAGCTGTCGCAGTTCTGCTTATCCCCCTGGGATAGGATTGAGCTGGAAACATACAGCCTGATAAAACGTTCCTCTAACTTTTTCCATTTTCCAAAACTGTTATGGACTACAAGACAAAATACCAAGAAATCTTACTTCATTTTTCCTGAACTTTTATTAATAGAAAGATAGAACTTGGAGAAAAACTTCTTAATCTAGATGTCATTGATGACTTCGCACTCACTGTCAAGATAAGATTCTAGGCTAAGTTATTCAGAAATGCAGCACAGTTTCTTTAATAAATTATAATTCTTTTTTTTAATATGTTTATTTCATAAACTTTGACATAGTACTTAAAAACGTCAAAATTAATTATAAATATAAAAAAACAATCGATATAATAATATGATGACACTGAATAAAAAACAAAATATATTTAACTGTAAGTGAATCTAAGTGCCAGTTCCGAGCCACAGCTCTGTAAGAAGAACTAGCAAGAAACTCACAGGCTATTTTAAATTATCAAGATAAGATTTGCATAAAACAAACGAAACGTATAACTGATCAGAGCAGACTGTCTAACATCAGAAATGTGACTTCAAAGTCCTTTACACATTGCACTGCCGGTCACCTATAGGACATCAGTTATAAAGTTTTATAATTTCAGTTATTTAATTGGCTCTTCAATTATTGCGTGACACGGTAGTAAAATAAATGGCATTAGCAAATCTAATTCTATAAGTGTAAAAAGGACCCAAGTAAAAAGGTTTCAGTTATAATATCGTTGAAATTCTTCTTAAAATAAATACGAATAAATTACTTTATTGACATTTATTTATAACATAATTTCAGTTGTAAAAGTGCACCATTTGTTATTTTATAGACAAATTATGTATTCCTTACTCACAGTTTTACCCCACTTGCTGCTAATCCTGCTGCTGTAAATTCGGTTTTGGGGCACACCTTTCAAAAGTGATTAGGAAAAATCCAAATGATGCAAATAAAAAGAAATGAACACGTATTTATACCCTTTACAGCAGTCTCAGCATAAGAACCATCCGAAGAAGAATAGCGTAGGCTTATTTTGTTTTTTTTATTGACTACTAGCGACATTATTAGACTTATGAACTCATTAAAAGAGTCAATAATATAGTACACAATTTATCAAATATTTTCATAAATGTCACTTAAAAACGGGGAATCAAATACTAACTCTCAAGTGACTGTCTCGATTTTCTTGTCCTTTAATATTCTCTTACAAATAAATATATTCTCTTACAATCACACCAATTATTTAGTTCCAAGATAAGTATCATTAAGAACTTGTGTTATGGATACTAAATAACGGATAAACATACATAAATACTTTTTTTTTTTGTAAATACATACTTAAGATACATAGATACACACCCAGACCAGAACAAATATTCATGTTCATGCACACAAAGATTTGTCCTGTGTGGGAATCGAACCCACGACCTCTCGAGTGAAGTGCAGGTATACTGACCTCCACGCCGTTTGACGATGTAAATAGTGCACTTTCAGAGTTGCTTCACTGGTTTACTCTTAATAATCTTCAGTTGAATGCTAAAAAAACTAAATGTGTTAATTTTTCACTACCCAATGTAAGAGATGTTGAAACCAATATAGAATTGAATGGTCAGAGGTTGGAAATGATCGATTCAACCTTATTTCTAGGTGTAACACTAGATAAACACCTTCAATGGGGCCCACATATCGAAAGCCTTTCTGGTAAACTGAGTTCTGCCGCATATGCGATTCGAAAAATTCGTGAGATAACGGATGTCGAAACTGCTAGAATTGTTTATTTTAGCTATTTTCACAGTTTGATGTCCTACGGTATTTTATTGTGGGGATCTGCCGCTGAAATTGAGACTATTTTCATTTTACAGAAACGAGCTATACGTTTTATTTATAAACTACGGTCTAGATCATCCCTTAGAGAGTTGTTTCGGGAAATTGGTATTTTAACTACTGCCTCGCAGTTTATCTTTAACTGTATTTTGTTTGTGCGGAAAAATATAAATAATTATTCTAAGCGCTGTGAACGTCACAGCTTTAACACACGAAATAAAAATAAACTGTTAAATCCATTTCTAAGACTCCAAAAAATTCGGAAGTCTTTTATGGGGCAAGGTATGAAATACTACAACAAAATTCCGCATGATATATTGGATTTGCCCTTACACAAATTTAAAGTAGCTATTAAAGAAACATTGATTAAGAAAGCATACTATTGTACGCAAGATTATATAAATGATAAGACGGCATGGCTGTAAATTGTATCTATCATAGAACAAACAATTTTGTGGTCTGCGGCTGTTTGATTTTTATAATATTATTGTTATTTCTGCTATTTTAATAGTACAAATGTGTACAAATCTTTTTATTTTGTGGCTTGAGTATGTCATGCACACTTAAATGTCTCTGGGGTGGCGGCGTTATGCGTCGGGTCGTTACATTCCCTAAAATATGGTTGAGTGAAACGATGGCTGGTTCATTCGTCATACTCGTGAACGAGTGCTGCTTGTGGGGACTGGTCTGCTCTTGTCTACTATTTTTATTTGTAATTAAAGATTTAGCTAACTGAGAAAGGTTAATATTATTTTTAATCTGATAGCTGCACACACAATTTTTGTTGTCCTATCATTCTCCTAAATGATGTTTTTGATTAGGAACGCATAGTGTTGTTCAAATGATTATATAGATATTAAGACTGAATTGCTGTAAATGATATCTTTCATAAGACCAAAAATATTTGTGGTTTGCAGCACATTTAATTAATATAATGTTATTTTTGTTAAAATTTATCTATCCTGTAGCTTGAGTATGTCATGCTTACTCAAATGTCTTTGCGGTGGTGGCGTCATGCGTCGGGTCGTTGCGTTCCCTAAAATATGGTTGAGCGAAACGATGGCTGGTTCATGCGTCATACTCGTGAACGGGTGCCGCCAGTGGGGACTGGTCTGCTCATGTCTACTATGTTTATTCGTACTCATACTCGTATAACTTAAAATAAAAAGTTATTTTCTTCTTTTATTTTAAATCATGTGACTGCAGAACACATGTTTTTGTAGATTTGTCAAATTGTTTTACTATTAAGTACATATTCTTGTAACTGGCGGGAGAAAAAACTAACCTTGACGATTTTCTTGCCCGTTCTTTTACGATCAAGCTCCCGCCCGCAGTGAATGGGCGCGCTAGTTTTTAAGTTTTGACGTTCATAAGAGCTCTTTTGAGCCAAACTTGAATAAATGAATATGAATATGAATATGAATATCGGTCGTCGTTTAATGAAATAAAAGATTGAAAAAATTATTTATTTAGTGGCAAAAAGCATTTATGATGAGTGGTACCGTATGACCCCTTGGGATTCCTCACTCGCGCGCCGTCGATTAAGTAAGAACCTTTTAGAGGTGTACCTTAAAAATACTTTGAATATTACTTTCGAATTTTTCTTTATTCATCAGAATCGAATTAGAGACATGTCACTGTTTCTATTTTTTTTATTTTTTATTACATTTAATGTGTATCGACAAAACGACTACACGCCTCATTGGTTTAAGTGACTGGTTTTTCTTATAATTATGTTCCTTTTTTATTTGAATATTACTATTTTTGTTATTGTCTTTTATGTTGTTTAATGTCTTTAAATTAATTGAGTTTTCATTAATTATTTGGTTTGTTAAGTGTTAGTTTTTCCTTTAATTTATTAATTTACAAGCTGTGCGCTACCTATTTTGTCTTATTTATTTTCCTTATTATAAAGGTTGCCTAGAAGAGATCGCTCTTAGCGATACGGCTGCTTTCACTAGGCGTTGTAACACAAAAAGCACGAGATTCTGCCTATCTGATAGTCGTATAGCTAAAGTTTGCTATTGATAGAGCTTTTAATCAGAAAGTCGTACGTACAGTCTAGGTTTATTATAGGAGTAAAAGCAAGCAATTTACAAAATAATGTTTGAAATTCCACACTTATTTAGTAAAGACCCTATTATCAGTATTAAATTAAAATTTTATTCAATATTTTGAAAGAAATTTCTCTGAGCGATTGGGCCTTTGCCCATTAGGTATTTTTGTTTTTTTATTGTACTTTTTTGCATTGTGGGCAATAAAGCGTTTATCTATCAACTTTTTTCCTTTGAGCACAAAATATATTTAGTGCCATTTCCGAAACAGACTCGTGATACAAATTTATCGTTCATTTGTGTATGTGTTGTGTAATGTGTATATTATTATATACTATATATAGGCCCTGAAAGATATTTCACACAGGGTGATCTATATAGTCAAATATAATTTAATGTTTTATTTAGAGGTTTTCGATACTTTACAGTTTTGATTTCGGTATGAAAAAAATATTCTATCAACCTCTTTTATTTGACTTACTGGTCATTTATATCGCACCTTTCACACTATAGGGTCCCAATTCGAAAAATCATAATTTTTTTTTTTAAAAGTTTCAAGATTTTTGAGCCCCTATATTTTCACAAAATCGATCGTAACCAAATGTTTTTTTTGAGATGTGCCCCTATAGTAGAAAAGCTGCGATAGCTTAGATCTAATTGAAAAGTAACTCGTTCATATTTAATTGATTCAAATGTTTGTGTAATATCACAAACCTGGCCATCTATAATAAATTAAGTAATCATAATCTTGCATACGACATTGTTTTATTACATAGTAAATTATTTATTTATTTACTGTTAAGTCGTCTACATAATCAATAATTCGTATACAAGCGACAACTACTGATAGTAATTAATGACGCAATGTGTAAAAAGTGGTTTCCTTTGACAATAGTGTTCATTTGTTAGCCACATGTAATCATTTCAATGGATTTTTAATAAATTTACTCGTGTTTTCTACTGCAATACTTACAAATGTGAATTTCAGTTTTGTTAAGTCTCTAACAATTTCAAAGAATTATTGTTTTTATAAAATAGGAATATTTTATGATGATGTGTTTTTGTATAAAATAATTAGTTGATTAGCAATAATTATTCAACCTATACACAATTTCGCGTTTTGTTCACTAAAAAGACTTGATTGGTGAATATGCGTTAATTTTTTTCCCTAATTATTTAGGGAGAAATATTAAAAATAAATATACGTCGTCATACTTTCATATTTGTGTTGTATTTTGGTCATCTATATTTCGTCAATTTAATATTGGAAACAATGTGCTAGATATACCTATTTTAAATAATGTGTCATTTAGATTGTTGAAATATTTAAAAAAAAAAATATTTTATAGAGAAATAATACTGTACAAATATTTTCGTAAATATTTTTATACACACTTACTTACTTTATACATACAACAAAAATATATACGAACCATGAAAAAACATATTAACAAAATAAATTTACAGACATTATAAAAATATAAAAAACGTGCAGTTGACCAGCTCCACCACAACAATACTAGTATTTAAAATCGCTACGAACCTGTGTCTGGCGGACCAGCAAGCGGTTCACGCTGCAAAAATCAAATACAAAAAAAAACAAAAGTCACCCACTGACACACGACAAAGCGACGGTGTAATTCAAAATTCGAATTACGCGACTATGAGAGCATGGTACCGCGTAACACGTAGGGACGGGCGTGAACGCTACGCAACACTGATGTTAGGCTAGGGTTGTCACTGGCGGATGGGGCAGTGTGCGCAAGTCTGCAAATGTGCGACTTCCCTAATAGTTCTGAGACTTAACGTTGCCTACCTAGTTTTGTTTTTACTGTTAATTAAATAAAGTCATTAGCTTGCTGATATGGTTTGTTCAGACGCGATGTGTTTGAGCAGTGGTTGTGTTAGAATTTAAGGCTTTCGCTAAGATATCCTTAGAATATTATTATTCACTTATGTGATATTGTATTTGTTTAAATTAAATTTTATCTAGTATAGTAAAGGACTTTTTAACAAGGAAGAAGGATTATAAAGGGGTTAGTCTCAAACAATATTAAGCGGTAGAAGCTATAATTTACACATAAAATTCAGAATTTGCAACCATACAATTTTTTTTATGTGTAATTTTCACATTTACAAATGTGCAAATAAAACATTATGGATTGACCCTTTCTTTGTTCCAATTGAAAAGTCGTGGATTCCCATGTTTCTCATTTTAAATATATCTGAGACTTTATGAAGATTCAAATGATCTTGGACTAACTAACACAAAAAAGTTTTTATGTAAATTTCATTATCTATTGTTTATGTTTCAATGCCTGCATAATATAAATTATACCTTATGGTATTACTTTACTGTATTGACATGAATCTCTGATGGATGGAGGGTTCCATGATTCTATTGACGCCATCTTTTCACCACCTTCTTTTGTTACTTTTAATATTTTAATCTGTACTAACAAGAGAACACTTGACTGCACTGCACACTGCTAAATCTTCCAAGTAAATGGGCTCCTTAGAGTATAGGCGCGTTAGTATATGTGAAGGTGCTGTGTAAAGCCGGTCTAGAATAGTGTCACTCCCGCTCATCTTACGTGGAGTCGTAAGAGTTGACGAAGAGAAATCCTACGGGATGATGAGCAGCAGCGTCATTCAACGTACTGGCGGAATTGCGATCATCAACCCGCCTGCCCAGCATAGTGATTATGGGCACATACCCCCAATAGAATGTAATCTAATGGGGAAGCCAATGAATGAATGAATTAATGAATGAATTAACACTTTATTGTACACTAAATAAAAAATATAATAAAATCATATAAACAAATATATGGTACAATGGGTGGCCTTGTTGCTAACAGCAATTTCTTCCAGGCAACCTTCATAGGCAACATTCCAGCCAATGTTCAGTAGTAGACTTTAGAGAGCTGACAAGATTATGATAAGTAGAAGTAAAATCGACTTTCAAATGTATTCTATCGGAGCTCAAATGGATTAAAGCTTATTTTGCTAATACGTTTACATATTGTACAGGTTCTCAGGCCTCCGACCTGAAAAACCTTTCACCTAGTTTCGTAGGAAGAGGCTTGTGCTCAGTAGCGCTCGCCAATGGGCTGATGAAATATACAGATTCTGCATAGCTTGGGACTAGATGACACTGTGTAAAATGTATAAGAATAAATTAAAATATTTTCATCGTTTGAAGCAACTTCCCTAGCATAATTATTAAATATGACGTCATAACAGACAATAGCATTAAGAAACGTTGATTATCATTTTTTATTAAGGCTGTGACGTAACTGTCAATTAATTATAGTTGACAGTGACAGATGCTACTGTTTTGCCGGCGGCTTTGGATTTAGGAGTGATCATTTATGCTTATTAATGTAATTATACTGTGGTGTTATATTATATGATAACTGTACTGTATATCATTTAGGTAACCTTTAAAGTCCAATGAAACATAAATTCAGGCAGGGGCATACAATACGCCCACACTTCGCCAATTATTTAGTTGTTACCAAAAGGTGGGAGTCTTTTGCCGCTCACTGGCAACTGTTATGTTCGCCAGAGCCTAGTCCGTTGATCGGCCAGTGCACCACTTGCAGGGAGGTTGGCTTGGGCTCCTTAGGTCTATCCCCCCGACTGGTCTCCACCTTGTCGTGATGAGGGGGCTGAATACCTCCCGGGAGTTCGCAGAGGGCGCTAAGGAAGAGGTAACACCCAGAAAGTGGCGGCTCTGGGTGCCCTGAGTACTACGTACCGGGGGTGGGAAACTAAAAGGGACCTTGGAGGGCGCAGCGGGCGGGCCAGGAGGGCCCGTAAAGAAGCGCCAGGAGGCAGCGGGGGGCAGGGGGCCCCTGCTGTCTAACAGTAGACCCTTCGAGAAGTTGACCACTCACGTTATGGTCGCACAAGGAGGTAGGAGGGGCGCGTACACTGCGCCTCTCTGAGGAGGTCCTCCCGTCTTTGGTCCGGGCAATGTTGGCCGCAGGCAGGGAGTCAGACGCTGCAACCCAGGTACTGGCCCCCGCCTTTTTCTCAACAAGCGGCGGGCGTCGTCGGAATATTTTTAGTGGGTATTACGTGTCTGCCGGTGGTGAGTCCCACACCCCCATTCAGTCCCCTTTTGGTTGAAAGGCAGTGCCTAAATGCATTTTGTTACTGACGTTGAAAAAAGAAGAATCTTTATTCACCCTACCTACCCTACTAGTCCAATAAAAGTATGTTATGTAATACTTGACATTATGTTATAAACATATGTATACACAGTGAGTTATCCTTTGTAAACAAAACCATATTGATTTCGTATATTCACGGTTTACTTACTAGAAATAAGAGAACAGTCGCCCAATGGGGTAGCTTGTAGGGTTAATGTTGAATAAGCAAACACTATGGCGTTTGTATATGAAATTGGATCCGGAAATCTTTTGAATACATAGAACATTTAAAATAATAGGTTGGGGAAAAAGTCTTTTCGTATTTTTGTATGAAAAGTCAAGACATTTTTTTCAAAGTTTATTTACATTTATTTACAATATATATTAGGTCGGGGAAAAAGTCTTTTCGCATAACGTAGGTATAAACTTATTATAAATTTTTTTTGACTGTACTATTTGTGTCTGGCTGGTTTTGGTAACATTAAAAAGGTTCCATTATAAAGAAAAGAAAAAAATAAAAAAAAGTTGTTTCCCGCTATTTTTCATTTGTTTTTCTCTCCGTTAAAATAAGTGAATCTAATGAAGAAATTCGATACATTTTAAAATTTTATTATAAAAAAGGCAAAAATGCAACTCAAGCAGTGAAAAAAATTTGTGATGTTTATGGACCTGATGCAGTGTCAGTAAGAGTAGCACAAATTTGGTTCAAACGTTTTCAGTCCGGAAATTTTGATGTTAAAGATGCACCTCGCTCTGGTCGCCCTGTTACGAATAAAATGGACGCCATTTTTGAAAGAGGGGAGCAAGATCGGCATATTAGTAGTTACGATGTAGCTGAAGAACTGGGAATTGACCACAAAACAGTTTTGACCCATTTGAAGAAAGCTGGTTATACAAAAAAGCTCGATATTTGGGTGCCACACGAGCTCACTCAAAGAAACTTAATGAACCGTGTACTCATTTGCGATTCATTATTGAGACGTAATGAAACCGAGCCGTTTTTGAAGAGATTGATAACTGGCGATGAAAAGTGGATCACGTACGACAAGAACGTGCGAAAAAGGTCGTGGTCGAAAGTTGGCCAGGCTTCACAGACTGTGGCCAAACCTGGCCTAACACGAAATAAGGTGATGCTGTGTGTATGGTGGGATTGGAAGGGCATTGTTTATTATGAGCTTTTACCGCCCGGCAAAACCATCGATTCTGATCTTTACTGCCAGCAACTGATGAGATTAAAGGAAGCAGTCGAGAGAAAACGGCCGGAATTGATCAACAGGAAGGGTGTGGTCTTTCATGACGATAACGCTAGACCACACACATCTTTAGCCACTCAGCAAAAATTAAGAGAGTTCGACTGGGAGGTCCTAGTGCATCCACCATATAGCCCTGACCTTGCGCCTTCAGATTTTCACCTGTTTCGGTCTCTGCAGAATTCTTTAGGTTCTGTAAGGTTGACCTCAAGAGAGGACTGCCAAAACTATTTGTCCCGTTTTTTTGATCAGAAGTCCCAAAGTTTCTACAGTAACGGGATAATGTCTCTGCCCACAAAATGGCAGAAAGTTATTCAACAAAACGGTACATATATATTGTAAATAAATGTAAATAAACTTTGAAAAAAATGTCTTGACTTTTCATACAAAAATACGAAAAGACTTTTTCCCCAACCTATTTATTATGTACCGTTTTGTTGAATAACTTTCTGCCATTTTGTGGGCAGAGACATTATCCCGTTACTGTAGAAACTTTGGGACTTCTGATCAAAAAAACGGGACAAATAGTTTTGGCAGTCCTCTCTTGAGGTCAACCTTACAGAACCTAAAGAATTCTGCAGAGACCGAAACAGGTGAAAATCTGAAGGCGCAAGGTCAGGGCTATATGGTGGATGCACTAGGACCTCCCAGTCGAACTCTCTTAATTTTTGCTGAGTGGCTAAAGATGTGTGTGGTCTAGCGTTATCGTCATGAAAGACCACACCCTTCCTGTTGATCAATTCCGGCCGTTTTCTCTCGACTGCTTCCTTTAATCTCATCAGTTGCTGGCAGTAAAGATCAGAATCGATGGTTTTGCCGGGCGGTAAAAGCTCATAATAAACAATGCCCTTCCAATCCCACCATACACACAGCATCACCTTATTTCGTGTTAGGCCAGGTTTGGCCACAGTCTGTGAAGCCTGGCCAACTTTCGACCACGACCTTTTTCGCACGTTCTTGTCGTACGTGATCCACTTTTCATCGCCAGTTATCAATCTCTTCAAAAACGGCTCGGTTTCATTACGTCTCAATAATGAATCGCAAATGAGTACACGGTTCATTAAGTTTCTTTGAGTGAGCTCGTGTGGCACCCAAATATCGAGCTTTTTTGTATAACCAGCTTTCTTCAAATGGGTCAAAACTGTTTTGTGGTAAATTCCCAGTTCTTCAGCTACATCGTAACTACTAATATGCCGATCTTGCTCCACTCTTTCAAAAATGGCGTCCATTTTATTCGTAACAGGCGACCAGAGCGAGGTGCATCTTTAACATCAAAATTTCCGGACTGAAAACGTTTGAACCAAATTTGTGCTACTCTTACTGACACTGCATCAGGTCCATAAACATCACAAATTTTTTTCACTGCTTGAGTTGCATTTTTGCCTTTTTTATAATAAAATTTTAAAATGTATCGAATTTCTTCATTAGATTCACTCATTTTAACGGAGAGAAAAACAAATGAAAAATAGCGGGAAACAACTTTTTTTTATTTTTTTCTTTTCTTTATAATGGAACCTTTTTAATGTTACCAAAACCAGCCAGACACAAATAGTACAGTCAAAAAAATTTATAATAAGTTTATACCTACGTTATGCGAAAAGACTTTTTCCCCGACCTAATATTTATGTTTGCAATAATCTTCCCTTTATAGCTAATGGACGTTGCATTCGGAAGTGGTTAAACAAAAAGTAGGTTAAAGTATATTGTTTTTTATATTATTCATTTTAGTTATATTATATACGAATAACCCGGTAATTTTTCCATCATTTAAGTACTATGTAATGTGACATGCAATAAATGATTATATTTATATACCGATATGGCGTTGTGGCAAATATACCCGCACTCTGCTCCAAGGTCGTGAGTTCGATTCCCACACAGGACAAATCTTTGTGTTCATGAACATGAATATTTGTTTTGGTCTGGGTGTTTTCCTATGTATATTTCTTTATTTAATCTTTATCGCACACACATAAAAATATAGCGTAAAAAAGGCGAGCTTAAGGCCATTGGTTGGGCTTAGCAGAGACAGGTTTAATTACAATTTTAAGTATACCACGGTGATTGCGCAGTGTACAGTCTCCGTCTGTATATAGACCCTCTCAGAAGTCGGCCAAATACGCCATGGTCGCACAAGGAGGTAGGGGGGGCGCTTTATATCGCACCTCTCTGAGGAGGTCCTCTCGGTTTTGAAGTCTGCGTTTGCCGCGGGCGGGGTGCAATAAGCTATACACCCAGGCACTGGCCCCTCGCCCCTTATCAGCAGCGATGGGCGTCATCGGAAGAATTTAAATGGGTAGAACTGCGGTGGTCGTGTGTGCCGCAGTGAGCTCCACACTCCCCTCTCGGTCCCCCCATTGGCCGGGAGGTATTGCGTAAAAAGTATTTTTATACCGACAATTAAAAAAAACGTAAGCAGCCGATACAGTAAAAAACAGTGTATTCGCTTTGTACCGCGGAGTGCACACGGTAACAAGCGCACCCACTCATGACGACCAACAAAATTGCCGTTTCACGCCCTGTTTAAACGACTCTTTCAAGTCTTTTAGTGTGACGGTTGTGTGTAATGGCTAGCATGAATAAATAATTTTAAATCTATACCTACATTTAAACTAAAAACAAAATAAAATGTGTAAGATAGCCACTTCAAATCAACACAAGGACTAATCTCTCAAATTGTTGGAAAGAATTTCCCTTTTTTATATTTTCAACAGAAGTGATGCAATTCGCTGCTACAGGAAAAAATTGAAATACAGCAAAATTTTAAACAGTTGAAAACTAACCGTAACTCTTTCCGTGAAGGGTTAAATTTCCATTTTTCTCGTTTCCTGTTGACGTTGGGGAGCTAACATTTTGCTAGTTACAATTTGTATTGTCACTGCACGGAAGTTTACACAGATTCAACGGAAAATGAGTTCTGTTTCTTTTGTGTGACGATGTGATTATTGTCTTTGCTTACTTTTTACTATTTAAGTCTTAACGCTGAAATGACTAGACGTAATAAGTGTTTCATACAACATGGGAATTATTTTTACTTTATAATGCTTATTTATACATAATATGGTCACGCCAACAAATTATTCCCGTTATACATTGTATTTGCTTAAGCACGGTGTATAGGGATCGACGGGTTTCCACCTTGTCGTGGGAAGGGGGGCTGAGTACTTCCCGGTAGGGCGCAGAGGACGCTAGGGAAGGTAAAACCCAGAGATTGGCGACTCTGGGTGCCCTTAGTACTGAATACCGGGGGGGAAACTAAGAGGGACCTGTTGAGAACGCAGTGTGCGGGCCAGGAGGGCCCGTCAAGCAGCGCCAGAAGGGTCTTAGGCAGCGGGGGCAGGGGGCCCCTACTGTCTAACCATAGACCCTCCGAAAAGTCGGCCACACACGCTTTGGTAGTAGAAGGAGGTAGTAGGGGCGCATCTATTGCGTCTCTTTGAGGAGGTCCTCCCGGTTTTGGTCCGGGGGACGTTGGCTGCGGGCGGGGTGTCAGAGCTGCAACCCAGGTACTGGCCCCCCGCCTCTTTCTCAACAAGCGGGCGACTTCGGAAGATTTTTAATGGGTATTACTGCTGACGGTCGTGTCTGCCGGTGATAAGTCCCACTAACCTCTCTCGGTCCCCCTTTGGCCGGGAGACAGTGCGTAAATGTTTTGTTACCGACGTAAATAAAAAAAAAGGCCATACTATAGTTCATTCGCGTTAAGAAAATAGTGACTCATCACCGACTGCCGGCCAAGCCACGCCCCCTAGCCAATTAAAACGCTAGAAATTAGTAAGGCGAGTTCACAGTGCTCAGTTGAAGTCAGACCTTCGAACTGATCGGTTGTGTATTTTGCGTACTACTTGTTTAAAATTAAATTTGGAAAATGGATATCTCACCTATTAAAAAAAATAAAAGTGGATCAATTATACATAGCGGAGAGAGACGCGTAATTTACAATGTTTATAAATATTTCAGATTATACAGATTGATTTAAATGAGACTGTGGAGAGCATAGTAATTAAAACTGCAAGTGCATGCGGTGTGTCCGAAAACACTGTTTATAAAATTATAAAAGAACAAAAAGAAACGAATACATTGAAATCACCTGTGAAAAAAAGAGCTCGACTATCCACGGTCGATAAATTAGATGAACTAGACAAATGTGCAATAAGGAGAAAAGTACACTCTATATATTTAAATAACGAGTATCCAACATTGGACAAAATAATAACACTTTGCGAAGCTGATGAAGATATTCCTGTTTTCAAACGTACAACACTTCACAAAATACTGCACGAGCTTGGTTTTGACTTCAATACACAAGATAATAGAACATTGTTAGTGGAAAGAGAAGATATTGTTTTTTTAATATATAATATTTTAACATGTTTAAAATCATTGATACTTTATTATTTTTCTATTAAACTTATTTAATGTTTTGAAAAAAATGTTTAATTTTTTCTCCATTATGAATACACCCTTACCCTGCAGTTGCACTGATGAGTCACTATTTTCTTAACGCGAATGATTTATGATGATAGTTTGCGGGGTGTCAGAAGCTATAAACATGGCACTTGCCTCCCGCCCCTTTTTCAACAGCGGTGGGCGTCGTCGGAAGCTTTTAGTGGGTAGGACTGCGGTGGTCGCGTCTGCCGCAGTGAGCCCCACAATCCCCTCTCGGTCTCCCCATGGGCCGGAAACGCGTAAACAGCATTTTTTACCGACGAAAAAAAAAAGCCTAGTCTAGTTTGTTCTAAAATCGGGTTTGGCCGGTAACATATACATGGAGTGCCAAAGCTAAACTATAAACTTCTCCATCCCTATTGTCCGGTACATCGCTATCGGTCAAGCTATATATTTTGCCGCCAAGCACTAGCATAAGGCAATATAGTGTTCCAGTTGAAATGCTGCAGTAGCCAGTTTGGCTTTGGCTTATGTTACTTATTCAGAGACGCAGTGCCAATCTGTATTTTTATGTACATTTTATTTATCGCTCACTGTGTTAGGATGTGAAAGGCCTAACGTGATATTGATGATCAAGCGAATTCACGTTTAACTAGTCTCTTTATGAAAGAGAACATGTGTGTCCCAGAAACGAGTATCAAGCGGAATTCCAGAGATAGATCACTCCTTGGCGTAACCGAATCACCCCCATGAGTGTTCCCCGATTTTTTTTAATTTTCGAGAATTTTCTACTTAAAAATATTTTCAGGAAAAAGTAAAAGAAATTTCAGGTTCTTTTATTTTTCAACTGAATCTACATAAGTTGTTGTACCCCAATGGATGTTCTATCTCTGGACTTTCGTTTGACACTCGTTTCTGGGACCCCCTGTATATCAACATACTAGTTTATCACTAGATTCACTTATAGTATGTGAATCTAAAGCTTCATGATTTCAGTGAAATAATATTTAGTTTTTTTTTTCAATTTATATTTTGTTTTGACGTTTTCAAGTGCTATATATGAAATAAATAACTTTTTCTTTTACTTTACCTACTTTATTTTATCACAAAACAAATATATAAAGTAATAGATTCAATTTAATTATAAATTAAGGTTTACGTACCATCGTTTTACGTTCCTTTTTAAATCATGGTTCCGGGACCGCAAACCAGATTTGAAATATAAACACAAAACAGTATACTTACCGCAATTTATATTCGTTAAATGATATATGATAATTGTAGCGATTGACCAGAACGTATCGTCAAAGAATTTTAAATATATTATTATACTATAATATAATAATTCATTTATTGCTCATCAAACTTTCATTACTATTACAGAGTTGTATATTTCTTACTTTGTGTCTCTTAATTTTACTAACAGCTGAAACATATTCGAACACAAATGACCAATAAGTTTATTATCTATTTTTACACATACAACACATACTATTCGAGATAAAGTACATAGTACATACCTGGGCGAGGTACTGCTCATGCAATTAAAAAGAAAACAAAGACGTTTATTGGGCAATAATTGTACACTTTGCTTGTATAATAAACATGAACACTTTTATAAAGCGCGTAAATACCAACTGCTTTTAAACTTTAATTTAATTTATGTAAATAACACTAAAAATACATACAATAAAACTTGGTATTCGAATTTAAGTATAAACGGCAATTGTTTGTTCGCTTACTAGTTTCAGACGGCAATTGAATAATACAAGCAAGTAGTCATATTTATCTGTAGTAAAGTAAATTTTATTTAAAATACGACATAACACGGTTAAGGCCGTGTCCCCAGTAGGCAAACTATTAGCGGCCGACTGAGTTGCAAGACTGAGAGACCGACGCTGCAAACTGCGTATAGTGAGCGCAAAACTAGCAGACTGTGGACACTTCATTTCAAATATATGGAAGCCCTTCTTCTTTACTAAATCGGTACGCCGCAATTTCAGTCGGCCGCTAACAGTTTGCCTACTGGGGACACAGCCTAACATTTAAGGTAATTTTTCATATTCACTGATCATTCTTGATTTCATGAAATGACGTCGTAGAATAGCGTCCTGATAATAGACTTTTTTATACTGTGCAGTGAGAAGAGGGCCTCTAACTTATAGTGATGTACATACTCTTATTGTGATTCATCATATCAGCCTTATAAAGTCCACTGCTAATCATTAGCTTCCCCAATATATACAATCCTATTGAAGTATTTGCCCATGCTGCCTAAGCCGACCTCACCTGCAAGTCGTGCACCTGCCGATCAACAGACGAGGCTCTGGCAAACATAAAAGTGCCCGAAAAGTGGCAATAGGCTCGCCACCTATTACGTAGGACAAATAATATAAATGGCAAAGTATATATATATAGGGCGTATAGTATGCCTCAGCCTACTCCTTCGGGAAACAGGCGTGATAATATGTATGTATCTCCATGCTGGGCTGGCGGGTTGGTGATCGCAGTTCCAGCCAGTACGCAGGATGACGCCGCTGCCCATCATTCGGTAGGATGTCTCTTCGTCGACTTATATGACTCCTTGTGAGATAAAAGGGGTTGGGCACTACTTTTGGCCACACAGCACCGTTGTAATGATTACCGAGATTATAATCTGCATTATAGAATGCAGATTATAATCTCGGTAATCATTACTTAATGTCGTTTGTAATCATTACTTAATGTCGTTTGTAAACGAATAGTCGTTTGGTATTACATGTCACAAAAACGACATTCAAGAAATTAACTCAACTATACACTAATGATTACGACCTAGCATCACGGAGCTACATGCGACTCATTCGCAAAGTAAACAAACATCGAACCTTTGCAGAACTCCCGAAACCTGACAAAGATCTCGAGTCAATCTATTTCGGCCAAAACCAAGTTGGAAGTTCACAAGTGCTCCGACTCAAGCCGGCAACAGCTGCCCAATCTCCCCTCAGAGGATTAATATCCCCGTTTGAAGATGGACTTGCTCCCGGTGGAATTATCGACAACTTTGGACATGATAGTTTTTCTTTGAACTGTTCGAACTTGTCTATCGAGTTCGATTATGAGTGTCGTAAAGTGGGAACATTTTTCTTGGCTTCTTGCTTAAGTGTTGCATTAAAAAAATATAATAACATGATATCAGGTTTACTTGTGGACTACTTGTAATATATAGACTACTAGAGCATTAAAATTAACGATAAGATATTACAAGTCTTCGGGAGATAACATACATAATTGTTTTAAGTAACTTGCTTACAAACGAATCCCGTAATTATCATCATCATCATATCCTAGCATTATCCCGGTTGCACCAAAATTAGTCCTAGGGCCTAGGTCTGCTCACTGGTGTAATCTGATTTGTCTGAACTTCAGTTATTACATGAAGCGACTGCTATCTGACCTCCGCAACCCAAATGGAAACGTATTTCAATATTTAAACCAGATGTTGGGATATAAGAAGGCGCTCACTTGCTGATAGCAACTGCCAGAAATGTTAATTACAGCCTTTTTTATTTTTTATTTATTTACGTCGGTAAAAAAATGCATTTACGCACTGTCTCCCGGCCAAAGGGGGACCGAGAGAGGTGTGTGGGACTCGCCACCGGCAGACACGACCGCCAGCAGTAATACCCACTAAAAATCTTCCGACGACGCCCACCGCTTGTTGAGAAAGAGACGGGGCGCCAGTACCTGGGTTGCAGATCTGACACCCCGCCCGCGGCCAACGTCCCCCGGACCAAAACCGGGAGGACCTCCTCAGAGAGACGCAGTGGACGCGCCCCTCCTACCTCCTTGTGCGACCATAGCGTGTGTGGCCGACTTCTCGGAGGGTCCGTGGTTAGACAGCAGGGGCCCCCTGCCCCCGCTGCCTAAGACCCTCCTGGCGCTGCTTGACGAGCCCTCCTGGCCCGCCCGCTGCGCCCCCCACAGGTCCCTCTTAGTTTCTCCCCCGGTAGTCAGTACTAAGGGCACCCAGAGTCGCCAATCTCTGGGTGTTACCTTTTCCCTAGCGCCTCCTGCGCCCTACCGGGAGGTACTCAGCCCCCCCACCACGACAAGGTGGAGACCAGTCGGGGGGGATGTTAATTACAGCCTTTTTTTTTTTTTTTTTTTATTTACGTCGGTAACAAAATGCATTTACGCACTGTCTCCCGGCCAAAGGGGGACCGAGAGAGGTGTGTGGGGCTCACCACCGGCAGACACGACCGCCAGCAGTAATATCCACTAAAAATCTTCCGACGACGCCCGCCGCTTGTTGAGAAAGAGGCGGGGTGCCAGTACCTGGGTTGCAGCTCTGACACCCCGCCCGCGGCCAACGTCCCCCGGACCAAAACCGAGAGGACCTCCTCAGAGAGACGCAGTGGACGCGCCCCTCCTACCTCCTTGTGCAACCATAGCGTGTGTGGCCGACTTCTCGAAGGGTCCATGGTTAGACAGCAGGGCCCCCCTGCCCCCGCTGCCTAAGACCCTCCTGGCGCTGCTTGACGGGCCCTCCTGGCCCGCCTGCTGCGCCCTCCACAGGTCCCTCTTAGTTTCCCCCCCGGTAGTCAGTACTAAGGGCACCCAGAGTCGCCAATCTCTGGGTGTTACCTTTTCCCTGGCGCCTCCTGCGCCCTACCGGGAGGTACTCAGCCCCCCCACCACGACAAGGTGGAGACCAGTCGGGGGGGATGTTAATTACAGCCTGGGCCAACGGCTTAACGTGCTTTCCGAGGTACAGAGCAAACGATAATTACGCACATAACTTCAAAAAGTCTCAAACAAATTCCATTATTATGAGTAAAGTTAAGTAGAAGGAATATGTATCTTTCACGGTCTTTCCTAAAAATGCAACAATAGCAATAAGAATTAAAGATCATGAGCGCTTAGGATGAAAATAATTTAACTGTGGAGAACAAGACAGTGTGAAACTTTTGTCATAATAACGCTAGATCGAGATGCAACCTAGGTGGTATTTTACTACTACAAAGTAATGTGTTTGTCAGTCGATATGTGAATTCAGTAGTAAGTATTATTGTATTATCCGGTTTTATCTAAATCCATTCAAAAGCAAATATTATATGGCGGGCGAAGAAACCAACCTTGACGATTTTCTTGCCCGTTCTTTTACGATCAAGCTCCCGCCCGCAATGAATTGGCGCGTTCACGCCTGTTTCCCCGAAGGGGTAGGCAGAGACATATTAATACGAAAACACTTCGGCAATCTTAAAGTTGGTTCTACGAAATAGGCGGCGAGCCTATTATTTATTATATATATATTATTATTATTATATATGCTAAGTTTATTGATTTTATACCTAACAACTTTATTAATATTCTTTTTTTTGATAGATTGTTAATATCTTCAGAAAATTCGTCGTAAAAGCGAGCGAGCCTTGATCAAGATGGCTGGCTGTATGGCTCTAGGGAAACCTCAAATACATCAATATGCTAGCGTCTATCGCAAGGGAATCCCCCTATCTATCAATGTGTCGAAACTTATTCATACCTAACTTCCATTCATATTAGATTTTAATAGGCATGTAATGCTTTGTAATCCCCGATTTATCTACCATCAATTGATTTTTTTTAGTATACAGGATGGTCCTAATAGTGACGTCTAAAATATTATCTATACTAATATTATAAAGAGGAAAGATTTGTTTGTTTGTTTGTTTGTTTGTTTGTTTGTTTGTTTGTAATGAATAGGCTCCGAAACTACTGGACCGATTTCAAAAATTCTTTCACCTTTGGAAAGCTACATTATCCCCGAGTAACATAGGCTATATTACATTTTTAAAAAAATTAGGGATCCTTACTAAAAATCCAATAATGTAACCCAAGGTGTAAAAAAATGACCTGAAAAATTCCTTACATAGCGTGCGCAGCGAAAACTATTGATGATAGAACAAAATTATGTACTACGACTTTGCAGTACTCATCATTATCTACAAAAAGTGTCGCGACAGCATATGTCTAAATATTATAGTTACGTCACAGTAAGCGGTTTTTTATTCTAAAAATTTAATTTATATGCCGCCGCTTGAAAAGGCTCTATATTTGTACCTTGGTATTAATCCTTATCAAAAAAAAATACTTTGTATTCAAGACGGCTTCAATACCTTTTTATAACTTTTTGAATTATTAAATTCGGACATTTCATTCGGAAGATATCACGAGTTTAAAAATGCAAGTATTAGAAAAAAGTCGCGTGGTTGCCGCTCACCGCGCTCAGCTAGCCAGCATGCGATGTAGGCTCCATGTAAGCGTCAGTGGGGTACGGGGGGGGGAGTCAATGTAATCTATATTATAAAGAGGAAGGATTTGTATTTTTATATGTAACGAATAAACTCAAAAATTACTGGACCGATATTAATAATTCTTTTTTCATTAGAAAGCTACATTATTACGATTTCCGGGCTCCCGACCATCAGTTTATTTTGTCACCTAAAAATAATTTAATGTCAAATGTTGTTTATGGGGAAGATTTACAATAATCGCTTTAGTTATCTATCCCAAAACAACAGGTTGCTCTCCGGGACTGCCGGTAAGAGTAAAAACTAAGTATTAATTAGATTTAAATATTTTCATCATTAACAACTTCAACATCCACATAAAGACAATTTATGCAGCCTGCGGATAATGACTGCGTCGTCGATGTTAGTGTCCGTGTCTGTGATTTGATCTGGAAATCATTTTGCTGACCGTGTCTTTTCTGGGTAGGCATTTTACAGCGGTAGCCGACATCCACGCGGGCGGAGCCGCGGGCGACTGCTATGATTAATAAAATTTTAGTCCATTCGAACATACCTCACGTATGTTTTGCTTTTTTTTACAGTTTTAGAGGTATTATTTTTTGGGTCTAATTGACCCGAACTACTTAAACTAAAAAAACTAGATGATATTTTAGATGAATCGATCACTTACTAATGAGCAAGTTTTGCAGTAATTTCTAATTTCGGAATAATTTATCAAATTCATAAAGAAATACCATTATTAACATAAATGAACATTAATTTATATTGAGCACTTGGAAATTTCGCAAAAAAACTGTTTTTCTTAATTGGGATAAGCAGTAAGCCGAATTAAGTAGCACTGACGTCATTATAGATCAATGACGGCACAGGAGGCTTATGCCATCATCCTTATTATATAAAGTATCATATTATTTGACTAGCAAAGACGAAGTTAGATTAGTGTAAAGTCTATGCCGTTGGTAAATTAATAGCTATTTTAGGATGGCTTATTTCAAATCCTATGTTTTATACCTAACGTGGTCATCGTTTATCACATATAAATTTGTCTAAGCCCTCTGACCCTTTTTGATATAATTATTCAGTTTTCGAAATCCAATATAATGGAAGTACCCCGCGTTGTGTTTGTCTATAAACATTATTTCATAAATAACTAGATTGATTAAGGTAGGGGAAGCTATAAAAAAATAGCTCATGCTTACTTGCGAGTGGTACTAAGTTAATTGTGAAGGTAGATTGAGAAAACTACTTCTTAGTCATTACGATGAGCATGAATGATGATGAAAGTTATTGAATATGAATGTTACTGTTACTATGTCCGCCAGATGGCGCTGATAAGTAAACACAAGCTCCTTGTTAGTTCGTACCAAATAAAATAGTATTTGTTGTTAAAAGTCGGATATTGAGTGTGATTTGTATACTACATCGTCCAAATATCGACAGCTAATGTTATCTAACTGAGCCATAAGGAATAAACGCGAAAAAGTGAGCATCTAACAGCGTACGGTATTATTCAAGATTTTTCAATACACAGTGATAAAATATAGTGACAAAATCTAAAAAACGGCTACAAATATCGCTAAATATACTATGTGATAAAAGTTTATGGATAATTATATGCTTTAATTGATCAAATTTTAAATTTTCTCAGTAAATGAACGGTTGAAGTACAGTGATAGTGCCTCGCGTATAGTGATTGGTTAAAGTACTTAACTGTCTTCTCCCACTCGTTTAGTTATTGGAATGAACGGATCTCACATTTAATGCTTATTTTCAAACTATAAGATAGACTCACCGTAGCGCAGAGGCTTGCGCGTCAGTGTCGGGTGCACATACGTACCAGGTTCAAACCTCCTCTAGACCGATTATTTTTGGAATAGAAAATTAAAACAGGTTTAACTCTTACATCGTTAAAACTAAACAGCATAACTTGTAACAAAGCTCAACGCCATCTATACAAACAATGAGTTTCTTCGATAATATTACGTTCCGGCGTAAACCAACAAAATCGGAGTCAAGTTCAAATAATGACAATGTTATCAACGAAACGCTCAATAGTACGACAAATAGCTTACCAGCTATATCGGATGACGAAGACGAACAAACAAAAAGGTATAAAGATAAACTCGAGAATTTAGTACTACAACTTGAAATAGCTCATACAGAAATTGAAACTCTGTCATTAGAAAATAATAAGTTAAAAAAAAGAAATGACGAACTACAAAAGAAATGCAATCTATTTAATAAGATCGTCAGTAGTCCTACGAAGAAAGGCTCACCACGAAAACCGCAAAATATGCACAAAAATAGTAAACAAAGTCAAACCACACCTGTGAATAAGATCTCACATATAAGCGGACATAGCAAAGAAACGCAAACGAGCCCTATTAAAAATATACCATATATAAAAAATTGCGAAGGTAAAAATATGGAAGGCAGGTTAAAAGTCTCCAAAACAAAAGACACCGAACAGCTTCAAAAACACACAGCTAAAATATGTATTTTGAGTTCAAACAGAGAAAATAAAGTAAGATTAATTGCCGAGAAGTTTTTGGGAAAAAACTATAAATGTTGCCACTATCTGACAACAAACGGAGGGACTCAGCAACTTCTACAGGGATTAGACATGAAGATCTTAAGTTACACAATGAAAGATTATTGTATTATTTTTATTTCTCAGGAAGATTTTAAAGTAACTTGTAATTATTTTAGCCTAGTTAATAAAATCAGAAACACACTGCAAAATGTAAAACATACTAATGTCATTATTTGTTTGCCAAATGTTAGAATGTGTGTGTAACATTTGGTAACATTTGGTAACCAAATGTTACCAAATGTTACAAAAGGTTACCAAATGTTACCACATGATACCGTATTGCAGAGTGTTGCTCAACATAAAGTAACTGCAGTGTGGATGCACCGTATAACAGATGGATTGAGTGCGTAATCGATAAGATGTATAATGAATGAGTCGAAGACGAATAACTAATGTGGAGGAGAAAACATGCTGCGCCGACTTCAGATAATCTGAAAGCAGGATATGATGATGATGACATAATGTTTTAGCGACCTTGAAAGAACAGTTGTCACGAAATATTGATAGGGGCGAGTGATATACGCCTCACGATATTTCGCCATCTGTGCCTGTTTTTGCTAATCCTGCTACACACATTTGAATGCATCGCCCAAAATTTGGTCGGTCCATTGCATTAATCGCATAGCTGCCGTTCTGCGATCTTGTGTCTCCACCTCAGTGGCGTGCACAGCATACATGCAAATAGCTCAGCATACCCCAAGCATACATACAATGACGATAATCTACTCACGAAGCCACCAAGGCTACACACTCATTATCATCATCCTAGCAATATCCCGCTCAGGGTCTGCTCACTGGTCTAACCAAATTTGACTGTATTTCAATTATTTTCACTAGCGCTACACGCTGCCTACCCTAAATCTCTGTTTACGTCCCTGTTCCAACTTGAAAAACAAGGCGTTATAAGGACTATCCCGTCTTAAATCGTATCTGCAAGGAAGGATGCGAGACTGTATGTATAGTAAATAGACGCTATCTAATACCGAATTTATTGGGAATTAGGGGAATTCAATCAAAGTGGTTCCCGCTGAATTCTCAAATACCCACATATTGCATCATCTAAATGAGCCACTTAAAGCTCTCAAAGGGCTTAGATTAGGTGTAATTTCACAGAGCTTAGATTTATTGGATATCAAATATTGATAAGGGAATGATTAATCTCACACGTGGGCCCAGACATATATAACTAATCTAAAACTAGGATAACCCGTTTTATTTTAGTGAATAACTTAAGTTGTTTGACGAGCTGGCATAGTTTTTAATAATTTATTGGTGAAACTCTGGCTTAGAATTTTAAAATTAGATTGAATTGTCCTGCGTACAGCTTTTTGAGATTATTCGATGGTAAAAGATTTGAAAATATATATTGATTGATTTTGATTTACAAATTGTGCTAACTGATATAAAAGTTTTTGGGAAGATCGTATTTGCGGTTCCCAGCCAAATAATACAAAAGCTTGCATACTTTTAATACCCAAAGTAGCAGTTGATGTTAACGTACCTTTACATTGAGACAATGTTATGTGTGTCATCTTAAGTAACAATAAAAAAACAATACTAAAAAATATAAGGAATCACACTCAACGATGTATCCACTGCTTAATATCAGAGCGGAAGAAGTCTTTTTGATTAAAGAAATTCTCTTACTGCAGAAACTATAGTTTTATTATATAAAGTCTGCCATCTTGCATAACAGTACAAAAAACAATAACAACAAAGCAAAAAAATATAAGAATTTTAAGAATTAAAACTGAAATGAGCATTACATTTACACTGCTTGCTCTGGCACATTGTATTTTTGGCAATCGGGCATCGGTATTTGGCACACCCTCGTTGCGAATTTGAGGCAGTTAACTGGAATTTGAGGCTTCATAAATTATGTACAGTATTTATGGAGCCCAAAACGGTTTAGGGGATTTGTTTAAGCTGTTTTAATCGTAACTGATTCAGTAAAAGATGTTCGTATGCTAGATAGGTATTCGGTTAAACGGTGTAAGTGAAATCTATTAATTATCTCATATCCTATCATTATCTCGTTGCACTAGATTTAAGCATCGGGCCCATGTGCTTAGTGGTCTCACAGATTTGGCTGAATTTTGGCTATGTCATGGAGCGACTGCCGTCTGACCAGTTCTAAATGAAATCTGTGGCATCAAGGAATATAGTTTTATAATTTTTTATCATGATAATCATCTTAGACCACAGAAGTCTACTGCTAAACAGAGGAGAGGCCTGTTCAATTATTTTCTAGGTCGAACGTAATAAATACTTATAAAAAAAATACCTTGAGAAACCACACAGCCTCAAACTAAACTAGACGTAACGTAGATAACGTTTAATACTTGTTTCTTAGCCAAATAATACTTAGTGTATAGGGATCCTACCAGACCTAAGGAGCCCAAGCCAACCTTACCTGCAAGTGATGCACCTGCCGATCAACAGACGAGGCTCTGGCGAACAAAACAGTGCCTGGTAAGCGGCAATAGGCTCGCCACCTATTACGTGGGACCAACTATTCTATTGGCGAAGTGTGGGCATATAATATGCCTTTGCCTACCCCTTCGGAGAAACAGGTGTGAATGTATGTGTAAGCATGAATGTATGTATAATACTTGGTTGAATTGGTTAATAGTATGTTAACAAGTGTAAATTTTCATAGTCTTTTTCGTCACGTGCAGGGTTTTAGAGATAATTTTAGAAGTAATTTTTACCTTTAATTTGCATTGTAGCTAGTTTTGTATTATTCTATAAATTTACACTTTTCAGCGTTAAGGTTGTAGTATGACTTTAGATCGACTAAAATATGTGTGTTTACTAGTGTGAAATAATTTCATCATATATACTAACAATTGTTAGTTGTTGACAAAAATGTCCATCAAAGTTAAGTTTACCTCAAATTCAATTTTATTTTGCAAAATTAAAACAAACCTAGTTACCACCCTCAGACAATTTACAACTTTAGACCTTTTTCTGTCCACCCTGAAGTTGCTTAAGGTCTAGGATGCGTCACAATTTGCTTAGCTATAAAAGGGTAATGAAAGTGTCTCGTAAAACTAGCCTCAATTTATTGCCGGTAACCACAGCCATAGTAAAAATAAGTAAGTAGACCACCTCGAGACCCTGGCGAATGATATTTATTTATTTAACAATTTATGTACACAAAACATGTATGATACAAAAATTGTACAACTATGTACAATGGAGCTGTTTATTTCAAAAGGAATCTCTTCCAGCAGTCCAAAATAAGAAAAACATTCAACAGTAGACGAAATGTGTAAAAAAACAATGGAAAAAAAAACAATATATATGGTAACTGTATGGTAAGTTAAAATTATCCTACCACGTTTGATAAAAGCTATACATAATTTAATGTATACAACTCATTGACTTGATTCAACAGTCTTGTAGAAAATGACATCTTACAGTTCTATTAAACAGGCCGACATATTTGCAAATGCGAATGTTGGGAAGCAACGCATTCCACAGTCTAACTGCATGAACAGAAAAGAAATGGGAGAAGAAATCGAAACTGTGCGAGGGGAATTTAAGAAGAAAGAGGACATTTGACCGACACAGAGCGTCGGTTGATAATAGCCTAAGCTCGTGGGGCTGTCGCTTATGTTTTAATATAGGCCGCTTGCGATTTCGTCCGTGTGACCTATATAAAAACTTTTCTTCTGAATCACTCTATGTATAAAAAAAACAAACCACATCAAATACATACATAAGGACGGTAACAATGTCGCCTGCTTATGGAACTTAGAACCATTAGTAGATAGGTCACATTTAAGTTACATACACATCCTGTCAATGTTAAACAAACTTTAAAAATACAAGCAGCAACATTTTTAATGAATAAATTCGTGATCTTAACAATATATTCTTTTTATATTTCTCAAAAGTCGTCTTTTTGAGTTAAGTTCGTATTCCATTATGCATGCAATGTATAGTCATAACGGCGGCGTCACTACTACATACGTTTATACACGCTTACATTGAGCTCATTCTCTTTATTTGTTGTTAAAATAAAATCTAAATGATCCTGTTGATCTTAAAGACAATAAAGTGTAATTTATTTTATATTTTTATTTTGAAGATGTCGTACTTATTTGTTTTTACTTTCCTATAGTCGTGTCTGTTCGTAGCTTATCAACTCGTTCTGTTGTGATGTGTAAGATTATTAACTTAAATTATAGCCGAATTATTAAAAATTGCGTTGGGGAAGAATTACATGAGTAGGTCCAACTTCGAGAAAGAGGTCAATCGTCGAATCCAGCTTGGTCGGGCTGCGTTCGGGAAACTACGCTATATCTTGTCGTCAAAAATACGCCAGTGTCTTAAGACGAAAGTCTTCACCAGTGTGTGTTGCCAGTTGCCAGTACGGTACTGAGACTTGGTGCCTGACTATGGGCCTCATTAGAAAGCTCAAAGTCGCTCAGCGTGCAATGGAGAGAGCTATGCTCGGAGTGTCCCTACGTGATCGAATCAGAAATGAGGAAATCCAAAGGAGGACTGGAGTGACCGACATAGCGAGGCGAGTTTGCAGGCTGAAGTGGCAATGGGCGGAGCACATAGCTCGAAGAACCGACGACCGATGGGTTCTGCAATGGTGACCGCGAACCGGTAAACGTAGTAGACGACGGCCTCCCACACGATGGATGGAGGCGGCGGGAAGCCGATGGATGCAGGCGACTCAGGATCGCTCTATGTGGAAATATATTGGGGAGGCCTATGTTCAGTAGTGGACGTCAGATGGCTGAGGTGATGATGATGATGATGGTGAAGAATGTTGTAGCCATAATTATCGTACTAATTTTAAAATAGCAACCAGGTTGATAAACACTTCAATGTGCAGAAATACAACATAACCTAAAATACCGGTTTTCGTTTAGTCACTTTATCTCTGTTTTCATTGTTTCGAAAATATTTTTACCAAAACGAAAGATTGTGAGACACATTGACCATGGCATAGATTTTTACTATGAAATAAAAGATATCTAAGATCATGAGTAAATATGAATAAATTATCCAACGTATTACGTATTGTATGGCGTAGTGGCGAGTATATCCGCTCTCTGCTCCTAGGGTCGTGGGTTCGATTCACACACAGGACAAATCTTTGTGTGCATAAACACTTATTTTTATTCTGGTCTGGATGTTTTCCTATGTATATAAAGTATATATTAACAAAATATAAAAGTACTTATGTATTTTTTTCCGTTATTTAGTCTTCATAAAACAAGTTCTTAATGATACTTATTTTGGAACTAAATAATTGGTGTAATTAACAGAAAATAATTTATGGACAGATAATCTGATGGAGCCGGGTGGGCGGATGAAGGCGTCTTAAGATCTATCGACGACTTGGAAAACAATTGGTAAGTTCTATTTGCAGCAGTGAAGTTCCTATGGCTAAGATTTAATTAATAATAATTTATTTCATAAACTTAAACAACTACTGCAGTATATCGCACGCTGGAGTCTCCTTTTAAGTATAAAATACCTGTGCTAGGAGAAATATGAGATAAGAATAAATAATAAATATATAATTATAAATATATATAAGATGTCGATAATGAGTTCTATTTCATACTTAATAACATACTGAAATGTTACCTTGTAAGACTACCTCCTTTAAAAATATGAAGGAACATTAGTCCCTGAAATAAAATAATAACAGGACAAGCTCGAAACGGTTTATCTTCTATATATATTATTCTGAAAAGCCGGCAGTTCTGTACACTCTTGCCACCGCTCGCTTTTGGAAAATCGCCAACTACACTACAGGGTTGTCACTACATTTTAACTAGTAAAATAGTGAATATAAGCATATTTAATATAACTTCGTCTACGCAAGATTAGTTGTCGCGCAATATATTTATAAATTATAGGCTTTGTGCTTTATTGAAAATTTGCATCAAAGTCCATTCTGTAGTTTTTGCGTGAAAGAGTAACAAACATGAGGTACCATAAACATAAGATATCATAAGGTAAGGACACTACTACCGTGACAGACAGATAGTAAGGGGAACTGGTAACTTAATGATATAAGTAAAAATGCTCTCTGGTATCTGAAATAAAATGTTGTTATAATTCGTAAAAACAACGCAATACACGATTTTTTTATTTATTTTATTTTTAAACCATGCTCTTTCTGGGCCCGCCCAATCTGAGTAGAAGTGCATGGCCAGACATATTTATCCGACATAGTTCGCCGGTGTACTTCAACGCCTACGTTGGTCTGCTCTGGCATAAATTCATATCAAAGTATAAAATTTCAATTTGGCCTAAGTGACAGCCCTGACTGAACACGGTTTCATGGACTAGGTCATGCTGTATGAAGATTGTGTTTTGCTTATGTAGAGACACTCGAGAACACAACCAGTTATTGTTGTCAATATGTACAATCGACAAGTCATAGTGCTACGATACTTTGTAGGACTTTTTGTGGCATGTCAAGCTGCTTAATAAGTGGTGAAAAGTGATCACCGCAGGTTTATCGGAATTATGTTCCAAGAATCTATGCAAAATCATTTGCAGCGGACTGTTTAAGTCTGATTCAGTGCCATCTAGCCTTAATCTTAGCAGAGCTTGCTCTGTGGTTAAAAAAATATTTATATGATATTATTATTTCTTTATGGGTGTATAGAGGGGTCCTACCTAGATTTGAGGAGCCCAAGCCAACATCACCTGCAAGCGGAGCACCTGCCGATGAACAGACGAGGATCATAAAAGTAAAAGTAAAGTAAAAAAGTTTGTCTGTGGGATTACGAGTCTTTAACTTACAATATGATGACTTAAATTATAAGTATGATAAAAATACTTCTGAACTGTTATTTAAAAAAAATATATAACTTGTTCCCGGCGTATACTATTTCGGGAAAACAATTTAATAGATATGGTAGCTATACATGCATACTGTCACAGCTTATCTTGTAAGGGTAGGTAGAGATCACATCCTTTCAATTGCGACTATCCTGGCATATACTTTAAGCTTTATTCACGCTCATAATTTTGTTTGTTTAAGATACTTTGGACATGCTCTCCTGTTCTGGATTTGCTCATTGAAGTATTTATGCGATCACAGCTAATTCCTCGCCACTCAATAAAAGGGCACTTCTAAATCTACAAACATACATACTTACAAAACATATAATACACCCAGACACCAAACATACAGATTTATCGCTGATGATAAAATAGAAAACCTTCAAACGAAACAAAAATAAACAGTAATACTTTTTGTTTTAACTTCAGACGTGAAAGTAGCGGCAGCCAACGTCGACGTTTGGTCAGGGTTCGGACACGCGAAGTACATTGCGTTACTTATTGTATTTTTATGTCTGTGGTGATCAGCATTAACTTGACGCAACAACAACATAGTAGGGTACACCCAGACACAATACAGAATGTTTTTCTTCAACAATAAACCACAAGTATCTGCCCAAAAAAACATTTGGCGGGCGAACCGTTTACGAATTCTTCAATGTATCGGAAAACAGCTCATAAACAAAGGCGGCTGCTGAAGTAATCGAGTTTATTGCGTCTGTACCTTGTTTTATTACAACCAACTTTATCGTTATTGCCTGATTTGTGAGTCCTTCCCCTGATTTCTGATGAGTGCCGTCTCTTTTAATAGAATTGAGAGATAATACACATTTTTTATTGAAGAAAACATACAAGGGCTTTCCAATTTATTTGGTGGAAATTGGGGCCTGCATATTGGCTTTTGATTTATTGTGGTGGCGATGTTGTATTTTAAGCATACATACTTACATATATACTATCATTCCTGTATCTGCGAAGGGGTAGGCAGACAAATGTTTTCGCCAGTTATATTGTGGTACCACGTAACAGGCGAGCCTATTGCCCGTTACAGAGAACTTTTATAATTGCCAGAGCCTCGTCTGTAGATTGGCCTTTTTTTGGAACTTAAAAAAATAAGAATAAGATGCCTCACTTGCAAGTGAGGTTGTCTTGGGCTTCTAAGATCATAGTAGGAGCCCCATACATTTTTAAATAATGTTGACACTGATTTATATTAATTCACAAGAAATTGATTCTTAAATAGTGTTTGAGCTGTAAAATTGGTTTTTGTAAGCATGGGATTTCAATTCTTCTAGGACCAAAACAATTTTAGTAAAAAAAATTATTGACAGAAGCGGATCACTGCAAACCCGACTCCACGTAGTCTTGTCTGCCCCGCCCTTGAGTGTAATTTAAGCCCGCGTAGGCGCGAAGGGGTGAGGCGGCCCGCGAGCTGAGGAGCAGGTGGTTTTTAATACTCGTAGCCGTGGCTGAGGCTAGCCGGCGAGTCGTGCCAAAAAATCATGTTGCCTGCTTTCTTGCATGCTGCATAGATGCTTGCATGCTCTAAATTATCTTGCATGCCTGCTTGCATGCTTATGTGAATGCTGCATGTCTGCTAGCACGCTGAATGCCTACTTGCATGCTGAATGCCGGCAAAGCCAGCAAGCCGAATCTGGTAAGCAAAAACCACCTGCGACGATAAGCTCGCGTGAGACCGCCGGAGCCGTGATAAAAACCAAGTTGCATGCTTAGCTTGCAGCTGCATGCTCGCTTGCATACTGCATTGCTGTTTGCATGGCATACTTGCTAGCAAGCTGCATATATCTATGCCATGCCTAAAAATAATTAAAAGGAACAATTCAATATCATGTATCAAGTTTTTTATTTTAACTATACAAATAAAACAGAAACATTGAACATTTTTAAATGAGTAGGATTTTTATGCTTTGTGATTTTTAGTTTTATGCGAATTAATATTAAGTAACTTATGGAATTACGAATTGTTCCGCCAAATGTCGCATTTGGTAAAAATAGCGATAAAAAGTTAGGAAAAGTGAAATTTGACAAAACACGAGTATGAAGAGTGAAATTATGCGAAAATAAATTAGGCTACCCGTTTGTGTGCCATTGCCAATTATAAGTAAAAAAATTAGGCGATCCAATATATACCCGTAAAATGCACGTTTGAGTTAACCCCTTGACCTAGGTGGGCGATAGAACTACACAGGAGCGCCGAACTACGTGCCGAAGGGTCGAGGCGCCGTATCCTCGAGGCGGTCGGGCCCATATTGGAGCGATGGGTCGGCCGTCGGTGGGGGTCGATTACTTTCCGGCTCACACAGGTACTTTCCGGGCACGGGTGCTTTGGGAAGTATCTGTGCGACGTCGCCGGGGGGGAGTCGACCCGGTGTTGCCACCACTGTGACTGCGCGATGGATGATGCGCAGCACACTTTGGTGGCGTGCCCTGCGTGGGCTGGGCCGCGGTCGACGTTAGCCGCGGCCCTGGGTGGAGTGGCTCTCTCGCTGCCGACCATCATGCAAAAGATGGTCGACAGCGAGACGGCGTGGGAGGCGATGGCCTCCTTCTGCGAAGTGGTGATGTCGCAGAAGGAGGCCGCGGAGCGGGAGAGGGAGCGGGATCCGCTCTCTCTCCGGCTACGCCGTTGGCGCAGCGGGCGGGCCAGGAGGGCCCGTCAGGCAGCGCCCGGGGGGTCTTAGGCGGCGGGGGCAGGGGGCCCCTTTCGTCTCGCCATAGACCCCCCCCGAAGTCGGCCAGTTACGCCATGGCCGCACAAGGAGGTAGGGGGGGCGCTGCAAATTGCGCCTTCCTGAGGAGGTCTCCCCGGTTCTGATCCGGGGGACGTTGACCGCGGGCGGGGTTCCAGAAGCTATAAACCCGGGCACTGGTGCCTCGCCCCTTTTCAACAGCGGTGGGCGTCGTCTGAAGTTTTTTTAGTGGGTAGGACTGCGGTGGTCGTGTCGGCCGCGGTGAGCCCCACACCCCCTCCCGGTCTCCCCCTTTTGGCCGGGAGACAGTGCGTAAGCAGCATTTTTTTACAGACGATAATAAAAAAAAAAAAAAAAAAAAAAAAAAAAAAGGTGGGCGATAGAAAGAGATGTGATGCGATTAGTTGCGACGCGATGTTATCTACAAAGCGTCACTTCTAATTTACACGACAACAGGACAAGCAAAAGCTAGTATTTACTCATTGGTCGCTCACTTAAGAACCTGTCACGCCCGCACCCTAACTTTCGTAATTATAAGAAATCTTATCTTCCCTAGCATTTATTGAGCCTTTAAAGAAATTATCATATATTATATGTAATTTTTTTTTAAGAAGGAAAACCTTATTTTTTTGTGAAGTATATATATTTTTATAATATATTATTCTTTGTCATGGAATATAGTGATCCCAAATCAATCCAAAACATTGTGTGCATGAACATTAATATTTGTTCTAGGCTGGGTGTTATCCTATGTATTTTAAGTATTACAAAAGAAAACGATATTTAAGTATGTTTTGCCGAATTTCCATATTCTTTCCATATTCCATTCCATCCATAACACAAGTTCTAAATGAGCCTCATTTTGAAACTAAATATTAGTATGATTATGAGATAATATTTATTTATTTTATTTCATAATGGCTACGGACTTATGTATAGAGATATCACTAGTCATTTGGACACAGAAACTTCAAACTCAAACAGACACACGTCAGGATTTGAAGGCCGGAGTCCAAAAAGGCCTAAAGTACAAGCAAACCACTCTATAAGAAAAAGGTCAAGTTTTATTGTACATTGTTGTATCAAGCTGACTTTCAACGGAATTTATGTCCACTTTCGCGAAAGGGAAACAACGATAAATTCAAAAGTTATGGATCCCATAAAGTATCGAAGTGGAAAACCACCATTAAATAATTTTACGGCATAACTTAACCCATTAAAGGGAAGTTACTAACCGACTAAAAAAGGTATTTGAGTTAAAGTTTCCGTAGTTTGATGAGGAAAACTAATTTATTTCAATGTAGGTTCCAGTAGGAAGCGCTCGTAGCTCTGCGGTGCTCGGTGGTTGGAAACGATCGCCGAAGTACAGCAGAGTTTACAGAGTTCAGTCCTTTTATGGGTGACTGTTTGTGTGACATTTGATATCGAGCGCTTCCGTGCTTCGGAAAGCACGTTAAGCCGTTGGTCCTGGTTATGACGAAATGTGGTAGTCGTTAAGCATGTTAGAGGCCTAATGGGCGGCTTGAAAAATTCTAACAGCAGGACGCCACACACCTGTCTTCGTCAATCCGCACTAGGTCAACGTGGTGGAGTATGACCCAATACCCTCACACCTTGATATGTGGCTCGTGCTCAGTAGTGGAACGTTAATGGGCTGAGATGATAAATGACTATATCCTGCCTGATGGTAAGTAGTCCAGAAAAATTAAGGCGCTTCATACCGTGAAATGAGTACGGTACAAAGCGCATCCACTCATGACGGCCTGCTAAAATACCGTTTCACGCTTCGCTTAAGAGACCCGGGATTATAGGAACTAGGAGACACATAAACCCGCAACGAATTCCGGAGCTTACTGTTCTTACTCAGAAACGACGAATTGTTAATGTTGTTTATACTATATTTTTTTGTGCTGATTATTAATTTTTCCTTTCTTTTTTTAGAATACAATATATACTCGTACACACTAAATACGTTACGGCTAAAGTATATAAAATCATCACTTTTTTTTTCGAATAGAAAACCTTTAAATGAATGTCTGGCGCTGTGGGTGAAGCGAAAGAGATTGTCGGTCTTTTACTGGCTAGAATTCTTTCTTTTATATTCTGTCAGTAAAATAACATTCTAAACTTTCAATATCTAAATGTATTCGCGTGATGCAGAGTGGTACTGGCCTAGAATAGCGTCACCAACTCTCATCTCATGGGTTGTAAGAGTCGACGGAGAGAAATCCCACTGTATGATGGACAGCAGCGTCGTCCTGCGTACTGGCTTAAACTGCAATCATCAATCCACCAGTGTGATTATGGACAAAGAAACTATAGGGAAGGAATATGTTTAGAAGTAGACTTCAATGGCTCAAATGAGCACTGAGACGGGTCCCGATTTTTTTCGAATGAGAGCTCTTGTCCAACAATGCCCGCATTCATTTCTTGAGTACCAACTTATGATAACGAAACTTCTTGGTAATGACCAGAAAAAAATATTTACTCACCTATTGCTATCAATCCAATTTAAATAATAACATGCAGTTTGTCTTCTCCCTCCAGCCTCCTCTGTTATAACAGGACCTAGCAAAGAAAGGCTTCATTATAAAAGAAAGTCGTCTAAAATGAATAAATTTCATTTAAATAACCACTCTAACACAATACTAATAAAGAACAGAGTTGATTACCTACCTTGAACTGATATATTTTGGCAAGATGGTTTCTTTTGTGTCATTGACGTATCTTCATCATTTCTCATCGAGCGCCATTTTGCGGTGCTATCTCGGTATCACTACGTGTATAAAATAAAAATTTATTTCCACAAATTTTTCATTCGAAAGACTAATTTATATAAGTTATCAGGGAACCACTATATCAATCTGTGAGGTGGCATACGACTACTGGGAGGCAAGACACAAAAGAATAATCTTTTGTTTGTTTTTCATTAATTTGACAATAAATTTGGCGCGAGTAGGTTTCGTTTATTTTTATACCACGAGATGGTACTCAAGCGTGCGGCCCGGATTACTAATGTTTGACCAGAAAAATATTGACAAATGGTCATTCGACTAACAACGTTTTATCAAATGTTAATTTGGCAAACGAGACATTTGACAAAAGTATCATCTTACAAAACTCACTTAGCAAATTATCCATTAGCAAACACTGCACTTGTTAAATATATAATACCTCAACATCATCTATCATCGAATTGCCTGTAAGTTTCTTGCCAGTTCTTCTTACAGAGCGGTGGCTCGGAGCTGGCACTTAGATTCACTTACACTTAAATATTTATTGTTTTGAAATTATATTGTTGCACATAAGTGAATCTAAGCTTCGTAATTTCAGTGTAATAATATTTCGATTGTTTTTTGTATTTTTATTTAATTTTGACGTTCTTAAGTACTATTACGTTTTTTGATTTGATTTGACTTATAGTCACCTCTGTTTCCCCGAAGGGGTAGGCAGATGCACATTATGTGCTCACATTTCGCCAATCGCCAGTCACGACTCAATATTTGAGAAGCACTATTAACAATACGTCCCCTACCATGAAAACCATAAAAATCTACATTTTAAAATATTTTTTAATGATATATTTCAAATTAGTCATTTAATCCATGACGAGTGAATATAATTGTATGTGCAAGTAATTGAAATTCACAAACATAACTGAAACAGATTGCAATAACTAACCTTCTAAGACTTCATAAATTTAACTCCACGTAGCATATATCTTTGTCTGTCTTGGTTAATTTCGGGAACTACTGGGGCGCAATCATTGCACCAGAAAGATTTATTGGGGACACTGAAACCGCAGTCCGAACTCCAAAGCCCAGTTCTATTTATATCCTATTTGGGATGGGCGAAACCTTTATACGTCTATTTATAAGGGAACTATATAATAGGTTGGGGAAAAATTCTTTTCGTATTTTTGTATGAAAAGTCAAGACATTTTTTTCAAAGTTTATTTACATTTATTTACAATATATATGTACCGTTTTGTTGAATAACTTTCTGCCATTTTGTGGGCAGAGATATTATCCCGTTACTGTAGAAACTTTGGGACTTCTGATCAAAAAAACGGGACAAATAGTTTTGGCAGTCCTCTCTTGAGGTCAACCTTACAGAACCTAAAGAATTCTGCAGAGACCGAAACAGGTGAAAATCTGAAGGCGCAAGGTCAGGGCTATATGGTGGATGCACTAGGACCTCCCAGTCGAACTCTCTTAATTTTTGCTGAGTGGCTAAAGATGTGTGTGGTCTAGCGTTATCGTGATGAAAGACCACACCCTTCCTGTTGATCAATTCCGGCCGTTTTCTCTCGACTGCTTCCTTTAATCTCATCAGTTGCTGGCAGTAAAGATCAGAATCGATGGTTTTGCCGGGCGGTAAAAGCTCATAATAAACAATGCCCTTCCAATCCCACCATACACACAGCATCACCTTATTTCGTGTTAGGCCAGGTTTGGCCACAGTCAACCCCCCCGACTGGTCTCCACCTTGTCGTGGTGGGGGGGCTGAGTACCTCCCGGTAGGGCGCAGGAGGCGCTAGGGAAAAGGTAACACCCAGAGACCGACGACTCTGGGTGCCCTTAGTACTGACTACCGGGGGGGAAACTAAGAGGGACCTATGGAGGGCGCTGCGGGTAGGCCAGGAGGGCCTGCTCAGCAGCGCCAGGAGGGTCTAGGCAGCGGGGGCAGGGGGCCCCTGCTGTCTAACCATGGACCCTCCGGGAAGTCGGCCACACACGCTATGGTCGCAGGGCGAGGTAGGAGGGGCGCGTCCACTGCGTCTCTCTGAGGAGGTCCTCCCGGTTTTGGTCCGGGGGACGTTGGCCGCAGGCGGGGTGTCAGAAGCTGCAACCCAGGTACTGGCCCCCGCCTCTTTCTCAACAAGCGGCGGGCGTCGTCGGAAGATTTTTAGTGGGTATTGCTGCCGGCGGTCGTGTCTGGCGGTGGTGAGTCCCACACCCCCTTTCGGTCCCCCTTTGGCCGGAAGGCAGTGCGTAAATGCATTTTGTTACCGACGTAAAACAAAAAAAAAAAAGGTTTGGCCACAGTCTGTGAAGCCTGGCCAACTTTCGACCACAACCTTTTTCGCACGTTCTTGTCGTACGTGATCCACTTTTCATCGCCAGTTATCAATCTCTTCAAAAACGGCTCGGTTTCATTACGTCTCAATAATGAATCGCAAATGAGTACACGGTTCATTAAGTTTCTTTGGGTGAGCTCGTGTGGCACCCAAATATCGAGCTTTTTTGTATAACCAGCTTTCTTCAAATGGGTCAAAACTGTTTTGTGGTCAATTCCCAGTTCTTCAGCTACATCGTAACTACTAATATGCCGATCTTGCTCCACTCTTTCAAAAATGGCGTCCATTTTATTCGTAACAGGGCGACCAGAGCGAGGTGCATCTTTAACATCAAAATTTCCGGACTGAAAACGTTTGAACCAAATTTGTGCTACTCTTACTGACACTGCATCAGGTCCATAAACATCACAAATTTTTTTCCCTGCTTGAGTTGCATTTTTGCCTTTTTTATAATAAAATTTTAAAATGTATCGAATTTCTTTATTAGATTCACTCATTTTTACGGAGAGAAAAACAAATGAAAAATAGCGGGAAACAACTTTTTTTTATTTTTTTCTTTTCTTTATAATGGAACCTTTTTAATGTTACCAAAACCAGCCAGACACAAATAGTATAGTCAAAATAAATTTATAATAAGTTTATACCTACGTTATGCGAAAAGACTTTTTCCCCGACCTAATATATTATGGTTGCTGCAAAGCTTGCTTTTAGCTCAATCTATAAGAATAAAAATATTTTTAGTGAACAAAATAACATACATTACACAAACAGTACCACATACACAAAAACAAATATTTAAAAAAAAAAAAAACAAATAAGTTAAGAACATATGTAATGGGACGGGACTTCTTGGCGAGAAAGTGATGCAGATTGTCTGCAGTTTTGTTTCATTTTCTAAATTTTGTGATATTTCGAACATTAATGTGTAATAACCTTTAAGTGTTTGTATATGAGTGTTGGGAAATGAAACAAAACAGTGCAACATAACCTTTGAAATTCTCTCAAGTAGTCCATGTGAGATCTCAGTATAGTCCCACATCTATACTATGGGTTTAGAAAGAGAGAGCCTCTCATTTACCATTTATCATCATTATCACGACTCATTCTTATTTACATAAGATTTATATGTCATTATTATATCTCTTACTTGACACTGCCTATATGTGGTAAAAGCACGATACCAGTACTTAAAAAAAAACCTGTTAAAAGGGCGTTACACCAGCGTAATGCTGCTGCATCTAATAATACAGCAGCGCTGGTGTTCCTGCTACGCCCTATATTAAATGTTTCAAAGATAGAAAGAAAAAAAAATATTCAGCACTTCCAAAAATGCTTACCATAGTTATTTTATAACATAAAAGACTTAAGTACTTAAATGGTTATTTATTTAAATTAAGCTTTGCCAATAAAAGAAAGTACTATTTTTTATTAACTACTTGTTTAACAGAAATATTACTACTGAAGTATAGGCTATACATTAAGGTAATGAATTCGAAGAGCAATAAAATTCCTAGATTTAAGAATCTACGGCATTGATAGAAGTCAATAATTTTGGAACAATGTCTGTCACAAAGGAATAAAAGATTTCCTATAAAAAGAGCAGAGAGCTATAACTTCGCCTTTCCATCAGCGGAACTTCGCCTTTCCGAAAGTAATTCGGCAACTATAATCTGTCGCAACTTTGGCGTTAACCGAACTGTTTGCCATAACACTGTTATCTTGTTTCCAAACAGCAGAATATAGTGTCTACCACGATTGAGGCTTTTGGAATCGAGTTTCGGTAAGTATTGTTAACAAGAGTGAGACAAATTAGGACCGTGATAAAGGAAAGTTTTTCTGAAATTATTATTTTTAATTGTGGAATTATCTGAGAAAATGCTACCCTACTAATTTTACTTTCTACTTAAATCACGGCCTCCTTGAACCAATTATGGTGCCAAGCCAACCTCACCTGCAAGTGGTGCACCTGCCGATCAACGGACGAGTCTCTGGCAAACATTATATCTCCCGGTAAGCGGCAACAGGCTCGCCACCTATTTCTTGGGACCAACCTTATAATTGGCGAAATGTGGGCGTATAATATGCCTCTGCCTACCTCTTTGGGGAAACAGACATGATTATTTGTATGTATGTATGGGATTCAGGTTCCACAAAACTTTTCAAGTAATTTTTGTTCATTAAACAATGAACAACTACTCAGAAGCGTATAGATGACCAATATCATCACCATTATAATAACAGACCATTAAAGTTCCACTACTTAGCATGGGATCCGGATGATGGCCGGCGTCATTCTGCGAATTGGTTGGAACTGCGATCACCAACCTGCCTGCCCAGCGTGGTGATTATGGGCAAATACCCCCAATAGAATAAAAACGATTGGGGAAGCTAATGTTCAGCAAGTGGCTGTTCTGATGATGATGATGATGACTGAGCATGGACCTAATTTATAACTGCTAGGGTTGGCTGGTAGAGATCTCTCCTAGAGATAAGTCCATCTTTATAATTTTGTTTTTAAATACTATTTTTGTAATGTAATTATGTTTTTTATGTGCAATAAATGATAAAAATAATAATAATGTACTTCGTACCTCATGAAATTAGGTGCGAAGTTACTGGGACATATTATATTTACTCGACTAACCGGACCCCGTGCGGATTGACTGAGGCTGCTTCAAATGTGACATCCTGCTTTTAGAATTGTTAGAATTATTTTTTTAACCAGGCCCTCAACATGTTTTTTCGACCACAAACCATGTTTACGAGTCCAAGGACCAACGGCTTTGTCAACTCGGAATGGCTCGATTTAGTCATACACAAGTTTGATTCGTCTGTATTTACTCAATTGCTTGATGTATCCGTCATTCGTTACTTATTTGATGTATAATATATTGATAGAAATCAATATGTAATATGATAGACGTTAAACCTTACACAGCCAATCCGCACTGGTTTCATGTATTGGATGACCTGAACCTTCTCACTTACACTGAGAGCCTAATTTTATTCAACGAAAACGAAACTACGTTATATCCATCCCTTACACTCGATAATGATACACCTAGAGAGTGAAAGAGACGGGTATTACGAAGTTTCGGTTTTGTTGAATCGGACTAGGCTCTCTGGTCTGTGAAAAGAGGTCTGTAGTAGGACGTACAGGGATAGGCAATTTAATTCCATAGTATAAATGTAATATGTAAGGTAGAAAACGTATGCCAGCGGTCAAAGAACAATGAAATTTCAATGGTGTCTGGATATCTCTGGGTTGAAAGGTTAATGTAAAAACACTTATAATTTGCCAAAGTACCGTCGGCGTTTAGGGATAATTGAATATTTCACGTTGCTATATTGAGTTAACACTGTAAGTATTGTTTTGCAATAAATCTTTTAGAACGATTATTAAAACTTAGTATATTATACAGGTCGGGGAAAAAGTCTTTTCGCATAACGTAGGTATAAACTTATTATAAATTTTTTTTGACTTTACTATTTGTGTCTGGCTGGTTTTGGTAACATTAAAAAGGTTCCATTATAAAGAAAAGAAAAAAATAAAAAAAAGTTGTTTCCCGCTATTTTTAATTTGTTTTTCTCTCCGTAAAAATGAGTGAATCTAATGAAGAAATTCGATACATTTTAAAATTTTATTATAAAAAAGGCAAAAATGCAACTCAAGCAGTGAAAAAAATTTGTGATGTTTATGGACCTGATGCAGTGTCAGTAAGAGTAGCACAAATTTGGTTCAAACGTTTTCAGTCCGGAAATTTTGATGTTAAAGATGCACCTCGCTCTGGTCGCCCTGTTACGAATAAAACGGACGCCATTTTTGAAAGAGTGGAGCAAGATCGGCATATTAGTAGTTACGATGTAGCTGAAGAACTGGGAATTGACCACAAAACAGTTTTGACCCATTTGAAGAAAGCTGGTTATACAAAAAAGCTCGATATTTGGGTGCCACACGAGCTCACTTAATGAACCGTGTACTCATTTGCGATTCATTATTGAGACGTAATGAAACCGAGCCGTTTTTGAAGAGATTGATAACTGGCGATGAAAAGTGGATCACGTACGACAAGAACGTGCGAAAAAGGTCGTGGTCGAAAGTTGGCCAGGCTTAAGCTTAAGGCAAAAATTAAGAGAGTTCGACTGGGAGGTCCTAGTGCATCCACCATATAGCCCTGACCCGCCTTCAGATTTTCACCTGTTTCGGTCTCTGCAGAATTCTTTAGGTTCTGTAAGGTTGACCTCAAGAGAGGACTGCCAAAACTATTTGTCCCGTTTTTTTGATCAGAAGTCCCAAAGTTTCTACAGTAACGGGATAATGTCTCTGCCCACAAAATGGCAGAAAGTTATTCAACAAAACGGTACATATATATTGTAAATAAATGTAAATAAACTTTAAAAAAAATGTCTTGACTTTTCATACAAAAATACGAAAAGACTTTTTCCCCAACCTATTATATGGGTCTGATTTTAAGGCCTGGATGGAAAAACTAAGCTTAAAAGTAGTGTTCAAAAGACAACTTATACAGGAAAATATGCTAATATCTATTATGTTTCCACACGTTTTTATCGAAATACATTTTGTTCAATAAAAAAAAATGTATGTCCAACCAAATCACATTTTAAATACGCTAAAACAAATAGCATACTTGTATAACTTTTTTTACCATTCTAACGAATAATTTATTGAACGAAAACTATTCTATGTCTCCGAATATTGTTTGTACTGAGAAAATATGCTAAATGAGATGCGGAAAAAGTTATAAATCCTCTTGAAAGACACAGAAAGCCGCACCAATAAACGAAACAAAGTACACGTTCAGACCGCATTCCATCCGAAATACAATTGCAAAGACCCCGATTATCCCGGCTAATAACGCGAAAAACTGTAAGGACTAATGAAATGTACCGAGAGGGTCGTCAGTTGAGATTTGGAGAAAGTAGTTATTTCTCGTAGCTAGTGACAGAACCGCGGGAAGAAGCTAATAGTATTACATATATAAAATCACGCCTGTTTCCCCGAAGAGGTAGGCAGAGGCATAATATTTGCCCACATTTGGCCAATTAAATTGCTGGTACCACGTTTATCGGGTACTTGAATGTTCGCCAGAGCCTCGTCCATTGATCGGCAGGTGCACCACTTGCAGGTGAGGTTGCCCCTCTGCATGGGGACGCCACCGAGATCGATCTCCAGCTCTTCGCCTCCAACCAAGTCGGAGATTTCTTAGCTTAAAGCCATCAAGTATCGAGTTCAAACCTTGTTAGTATACTACAAATGTTTACTAGTCATAACAATGAAACTAAATTAAATTTGGCCAAATCCACAAGATTAGTCCTAATAAGTTTTCTATATTCTTATTTGGTAAAAAAATATTTACATAGTCAACAATAACATTTTATACAGCCTGATTAACTACCTTATTTGTCCGTGTTCTTAGTTAGATCAAGCCACAAATCCTCCTGAAAGGCACAGATAGCCGCACCATCAAACTAAACGAAATAAACGTCCGAAAAACTGTAAGCACCAATGAAATGTACCGAGAGGGTCGTCACTTGAGATTCGGTGATACCCCTAGTAGTGATCCGTCGAAAGGAGAGACGGGTTGCTTTAACGCAAACTACTATTACTAAGGACAATAGAGCCGTATAATTCGTGTGTAGAGCTGCTAGTTTTCTTGGTGACTATGTGTACATACATGGGCTCGATATTTAGCCATAAACATTTTTTTTTAATTTATTGTACAAAATGTATTAACATTAATTTATGTTATAAGTCACTCACTTAAACCACTATGGTTTTTTTGTGAGTGGGAGTTCACAACTTATATTATAAAGAAGTAAGATTAATTTTCAATTTTTGATACATATATAATAAATAAATTGGACAGCTTTACAAATATAAGCTTTACAATTTTGATATAATATATATAAATAAATGGATAGCTTTACAATATACAGATACATACGTATACATATTATAGATTCCAATTATGATGATAGTTGTAAGGGGCCTCCCTCCAACCCTCCTGGCGCTGCTGGACGGGCCCTCCAGGCCTTTCACAGGTCTCTCTTAGTTTCTCGCCCGGTAGTTAGTACTAAGGACACTCAGAGTCACCAAATTCTTTGTGTTACCTTTTCCCGGCCCCGACCGGGAGGTACTCAGCTGATGATAATTTTACTAATTTTTAGCGGGTCTGCAAAACGCGAAGTCTTTTACACCAGAATATAATGTTGCACAATAATATATTTTTCTAGCTATAGATAGGCAGAAAACTACTGTATAGTAATTGATGACTTTTATCTCATGGTTATCTCTAAAAAAGTGTAGAAAGTCTTGTTAGGCTAGAGCTTCAAAACCTAAAAACTTGGGGTTATTAGAAACAAGTAGATACGGAGGTATGTATAAGTAATATACACTATGAAACTTATACACTATCACTATCTTATCAACACTATCTTATTTACTACTAAACCCTGAACTATTATTTACTTACACCAAACTTATACCAAAAGAGGGCATTTCAACTTTATATACAATCGGAAGAAGCACCAACTTTTCCTTGGTAGTATTGAATCTACATTAGTAGAAAAAGTCATTAATTATTTAGGACACGTGGTTCCGTATCGCATTACCAGAGATACAGTAAAGTATTGCCAGTATCCAAAATGTGTTGATGCAAAACACAGGTTGTACAAAGTTCCAAATTAAAACCAAAAGCAAAATTTTTTTAACAACAATTTTTTTTCGCTTTAAAATAAGGGTGTTATTTAACGTGTCTTCAAAATTAATAAATTGCCAACCTAACCTAACCTTTTTGTGCATCAAAATTACTGATTGAGCACCTAATCACCTCATTAGATGCTCACTCAGTAATTTTGATGATCAAAAAAGTATTTTTTAGAGGTTCAGTTTATTATATTCCTTAAAATAATAGCTTGCGTTTAGCACAATTAGCCAGTGTCAAGTGAAATATATATTAATAATATTTAATTCATACTTAATGAGAATGAGTGGTGATAAAGATGATAAGTGGTAAATGAAATGCCCTTCCCCCTAAACCCCTTGAGTCCTCAGTAAACTCAGTAATGTGGGGACTATACTGAGATCTCACATGGACTTTATATGAGAATTTCAGAAGCGATGTCTCACTGTTTAGTTACATTTACCATCACTCATGTATGTTTACAAACACTTAACGGTTAATAATCCGCCGTTATTACACATGAATGTTTGAAAGATCACAGATTTTAGAAAATAAAACAAAACTGAAAACTTGTCACTCCAAAAAGTCGCATTCCAAAACCAATTTTATGTGCCACCAATATGGTTCGATTATGTCTCTTGATGTAATGTGTAGAATGCCTAGCCTTAGGATTAGATCAGGGGCTTGTTGCACTCTATATGTAACTAAGTATAAGAGAGACATTTCTCCTAAAAAAAATACGAATTACATCATTGTGAAAAGGAGAGATTATTATATTTTAATTTACGACGGCAAAGTCCATTCAAAATTCATAATATGTCATTTAGATCCCAAGCCAATCTCACTTACAAGTAGGCACATGCCGATTAACGAACGAGGCTCTGCGAAACAAAAAAGTTTCCGGTAAGCGGCAATAGGCTCATAACCTCTTACAGGTGACCTCTGCCTACCCCTTCGGGGAAACAGGCGTGATTGTATGTATGTAGTAAGGAAATAATCGAGCGTTATTGCCGGAAAGTTTGCTTGTCAGTCAACTGTAACACGTTAGAGTGCATAGAATCGCTCTTGTACTAAGATGTATGTTTTCAGAACATTCGGGGAATAATGAGCAAGATTACTCGGTATTTATATATTTACTGATTATTTCATACAAAAATGTAAACAAACCATTGTCCTAAAAATGTCATTCAGACAAGTCATAAGCGATATATCTCCTTAAAAATTCTTCTACGTAGATATAAATATTTGTCAAGGTCTTCTTGATTTTGGCAATGGCAATTGATAAAGTGTGTAATTTCATTTATATACTTTTGCATTTAAAATGCTATATATTTCCTTTTTTGCTAGATAAAGTCAACCTATTCGCTGTAGCGTAGAGTACGTGGGATCAACACCTAATTGGCGAAGTGTGGGCGTATAATATGCCTCTGCCTACCCCTTCGGGGTGACAGACGTGAATGTGTGTATGTATTTGCGGTAGCTTAAGTGGGATTCGAATCAACGACTTTGAATAACCGGTCCACTGCTCTAACCGCTGATTTTTAATTTTAAACATTTATAGAAGATTTCATGAATTGCCATACTGTTCGAATGTTACAAAACTATCCACCACACATTCTCCGCATAAAAGTCACCGACACGCGAACTTTTTAACTGTTACACTATTTTATTACGAGTTACTTTGCGACTTGGCAGAAAGTTAAGCATTGACGGTGGTGCTAGTACTTATAAATATTTAAATAAAAAGGATCAATTTTTACACGACTGCTCAAAGAAGATCATTTCGGGCGTTAGAACAAGATTTGACGAATCACATTATATATAAATAAAAATGTTTTTATTATAACAAAAATCTTATAAATATACTACAAATTATTCAAAACAAATCAAAAATACGTATCCCTGTAATTCCAGGGGTACCCAAACTAAGATATGCTTGTATTTTGGGATACCAGTTACAACTAATTATTAGAATTGGAATGCAATAACCCTATTAACTAGCTTTTAGTTAATAGGGCTATTGGCAAGACAATGATAATGGCAAGTATGTGAGTGTGTGTGGATGCATGTGCGCGAGTGTTTTCGTGTACGCAAGTGTATTCGTGTGTGTGCGTGTGCATGTGTTTGTGTGGGTTTGGTGGTGTGCGTGTGTGAATTATGAGTTCAAAATCACTAATTTCGTTTGATCGTGGTCGAAAGAGCAACTGTATAACTTTTTTCCTCGCTTCCCACATCTTTTAGAAACCAAGACCAGCGGTAGAAGGAAAATCTTTCGGCAAGGCTTTGTTTTATAGCTTGTATATATGTATATATATATGTATTGTAGGTCCCATTATAATCTTTCTGCGCTGCTCCTAGTAATGTATGTATCGGTGCAACATATATTTTCCTTTTATTTTCTACTTCGTCAATAAACCCCTTCTCGATCATAAAATTATTTAAACACTCCATACCACATATATACATAAAAACACACCTGTTTCCCCGAAGGGGTGAGCTCAGAGGCACAATATATGCCCATACTTAGCCAATTATATCGCTGGTCCCACGTAAAAGGTGGCGAGCATATAGCCGCTTATTGGGAACTATGTTTGTCAAAGCCGCGTCCGTTGATCGGCAGGTGCATCACTTGCAGGTGAGGTTGGCTTGGGGTTCAAAGCTCTTGGTAGGACCCCTTTACACCCATACCACATACATGGTAATTTAAGTTTTTTTTTTTTAATATTGTTTTTCACTTAGCATTTATTCACCATCATCATCTCCGTAATATGGCGTACACTGTTGAACATAGGCCACCTCAAAATATTTTCCACACTGATCTAACCTGAGTCGCCTGCATCCACCGGCCCCCCACCGGTCATATTATCATCGGTCTATAAAAATGATTTAAGAAAAAGATGTAAATTTATTCATGTCATTAACTAAATGCACTAACGCCCGAAGCTACATTCTCATTTATGTCTACACAGCATTGTTTTCAAACAAAAATAAATATTCGAGATATGTATAAAAAAAAACTAATTAAAAGCGCCATAGTGACGTTATTGTGAACTACTAAAAGGGGTTAGTGGAGTAATCTGGCGCCGAGAAGTACAGGTACGGATTAGGGAGCAATGGGAGGAACGTAATCAGGTTAGCGTCTGCTGTTGGCAATTTCCATTCTCGAGTTTGCTTTACGAGTATACAGGTTACTTGATTACAGGTAATAAAACCACTAGGTAAACGCGAACGGCAGTAGTCGATAAGCCATATTGGGCGGCTTGAATAATTGCCACACACCTGCGTCCGATAATACCTTTAGGGTCTGCATAGTGGAATATGGTTTGAATACCTCCCTCTCGTCTTGGTTTCTTAAGATCCGTGCTGAGAAGTCGGATGTTTATAAGCTGACCCAATGATAATATTCTGGTGCAGAGGAGTATAGGTACGTATTAGGGTAATAGAGGGAGGGAGGGAGAGGTAATCAGATGAGCGTCTGCTGTTGCTAGTTTCTATTCCCGATTTGGCCCCAATTAGGTTACATAAAGTTAGTTTTATTATGTTATAAAAGCGCTAGGTCAAATAAGTGCTGTCATCAAAGTTTAGTTCAGTTTAATTCATCAAAATTGAGTCCGGTCCATGTTTAGATGAATTCTATGATTCGGAGGATACGTAAAGCCAAGTCGTCATGTTGGTCAGAATTAGCACTCTAAGTAACTTAACTATTAAATTAACTAATATGTGATACTATAAGTAACTAACTTTATGTTAGACTCTATGATGGAGGATGTTTAAGTCACGGAAAATGAGTGCTCAGATTGAGGTGCCACTTATAATTTTATGTAACTTTTGAGGCATCCTACGAAATCCTAGAGCGGACTTACAAAACTTTTTGAACTACTTCAAAATAACTGTATAATATTATTTAAGACGCAAAAAGTGGCACCACAGTCTGAACACACACCACAGACATAGGTTATACAAAGGGAAGATGGCCTAATCAGCCATGTATTCAACTGCCACATGCAATGGAATGATATGAGAAAAACAACCGAAATGTTATATCAAAACCTTCAGGAAACCTTCGGAATCTAAGGAGCACAAGCCAACCTCACCTGCAACTGGTGCATGCAATGGATGAGGCTCTGGCGAACATACAAGTTCCCAATAAGCGGCAATAGTGGGACGTGGGACCAACTATAATGTTGGCCAAATGTTGGCGTATAGTATGCCTCTGCCTACCCCTACGGGGAAACAGGCGTGATATTATGTATGTCGTCAGTAAACATAATTTGAAAACCCCAATTTGTATTCTTCATATTCCCATCAAGTTGTGTTATGTTAACTTTATACTTATTTATGTTTCAATCAGCGGTTTTGACGACCGATATGGCGCGGTGGCGAGTATACCCGCTCTCTGCTCCAAGGTCGTGGGTTCGATTCCCATATAGGACAAATATTTGGTTGTTAACGTATATCAAGTATTTATTTACAAAAAAAATAGTATGTATACATATATTATTTAGTATCCATAACACAAGTTCTTAATGATACTTATCTTGGAAGTAAATGATTGGTGTAATTGTTAGAAAATATTTATTATATTATTTATTTCCTTAACCACTCTACGCGTTAATCTTGTAGCGTCAGCCGAAAACGTTGCGAACTTAACAGGAATAAGGCTTCCCGAAGCTAATTTGAGGCAATTACACAAGCGATCCCTCGGGAAACCATGATAGACGTGAAACTCGCGGGCGTACGTGGGATTACCTTCGGGTTTTACACGTCAAGTTGTAAATCTTGATTCAATAATCCTATGTTGAATACTTGAGATCAAAACATAGCTTCATGGCTCGAGGATTTGTAAAAGCGACTTCGTTTTATCGAACAAGTACCGATCATTTTAAAATAATTAAATTGTCTCTAGGAATTTGTGGCAGGATAGTTTTGGTAGGTTTGTAACGATGTTTTGTGATTGAAAGAAAGTGTTTTTATAATAAGTAAAAATCATTATCCTTCTGGTTTGCTTCTAGTTTATCTGGGGTTGGTGCACTATGTCTATTTTCATTAATCTCAGTCATTCGTCGTCGTCTTACACATTGAGTGATGTGTGAGGTGACTTATCTGTGTTGATAATCTTATTCTTTACACACAGGCTTTGGGTTTTACACGTCAAGTGGTAAATCTTGATTCAATAATCCTATGTTGAATACTTCAGATCAAAAAGTAGCATCATGACTCGAGGATTTGTAAAATATATTTTGTTTAATATCGAACACCGTCTTTTTGCCAGTAAAGTTATCTGTAATTTTTTTTCAAGCGAAGCTAAAATTGCAATTTAGTTTTGGTAGTTTGTAGCTGTGTTAGGTAAAATAAAGAAAACCTCACTGATTTGTTAGCGCGAATTTGTTAAACTATTATCAAGCGATGATATTGCCTTTAGATATTGGTAACTTGATAGGTGGTAACTTGGTAACTTGATGTTAGTAGCTTGGTATGTTTGGTAATATAAGCAACGTAATATTTTACCAAATAAACCTCAACATCACCCTTTGTTGCTCTTAGTTCAAATTGGGACGGTGTAATATATCTTTTTGCATTAATTTTGGTCATTTGTCATTAAATCGCACAATATTTTACACAATCAGTCCATTTATTTTTCTTGCCTTCTAACCTGTGCCATTTATAATATGCATTACTCTTATCATCACTTGCTCTTCTTCTTTGTCATTACAAGAGTTTTTGCTATCATTTTCAGTCCCAAATGCTGCTTTTCATCATCATCATTTCAGCCCATTAACGTCCCACTACTGAGCACGAGCCTCCTCTCACAAATCAAGGTGTGAGGGTATTGGGTCATACTCCACCACGCTGATCCAGTGCGGATTGGCGGAGGCAGGTGTATGGCGTCCTGCTGTTAGAATTTATCAAGCCGCCCATTAGGCCTCTAACATGGCTTAACGACTACCACATTTAGTGATAAACGGGAACAACGGCTTAACGTGCCTTCCGAAGCACGTAAGCGCTCGATATCAAATGCCACACAAACGGTCACCCATCCAAGGACTGACCTCTGTAAACTCTGCTGTACTTCGGTGATCGTTTCCGATCACTGAGTTCCGCAGAGCTATGAGCGCTTCTGCTGCTTTTACACTACCTTTATTCGTATCAATGCTGCAATGATCGCAACATGATATTGCGATTGCTGTTTTGCTTGACTGTAAATAGGTAGTAAATCAACTTACTTACGCAATAACTATGTCACGAAAATATTATGGAATTGATTAGATTTATATTAAGAAAGAAAGAACAACCATGCCACCCATTCTAAAAAAGTTTGTGTATTAGTAAGATACAGAAGAAAAATAATTTTAAATTTACCTATAAAATGGATACCGGTAGCTATTAATTTTTTTTATAAAAAGTTTTAATTAAAAAAGTGATTACAGCAAGCACTAAAACAATATGGCGCCCAAGTTTACGTGCACGGTGATTTACGCTTCGCGATTTGCAGGTTGAGCGAACCGGCGGCTCAGCGGGTATAATTTAGTGAGCGCTGCAGTGGCCTAATATGGAGGCCAACTATTTCTTGTTATTAAATTTTCTCTGTACTGGTTTATATTTGAACCGCAGCTCAAATAACACATAATGATACATTAGGTTTTGGCTGCGCTACGAGGATAATTTGATATCCTGCCGTAAGAATATTTATTGTGCCTGTTACAATCGCTATACTATCATTTGTGGTTTAAAAAATATGTTTTGTTATTTTATTATTTTTTACTTTAATAAACTTTAAAGGAGTAATAAAAATTTATAAATATGTTAAAAATAAACCGTTCCTTTTGCGCTCTCGTTTCAACGTTGGTTGTGAAGACATCATTGTTCTAAGGCTCCTGATCTTACCTGAAGATGCCCTTTAAGAGTGTAAGGACCAAACAAGTGTGTTAAATTGTTTCTCGATGTTTGGAGAAGTTATAGTTGCGTGGGCATTGTCACAAAGTTATTTTTAGTCCATCACTTGTTTTGTTCTTTTTATTATATTAATATTTTTGTCTATGACCTCACAGTCTATGTCTTTTTCAGTTACTTTCAAACATGTTCCATTGGTGTATTTCCTGGTTTCTTATTCGAAAAGAAAAACAAAATTATTACGATTTTTGATCTGACATCAAATAAATTTTGTATGTTCTGTGCAATATAAACTCTATTTAGTTTTCTAGGCTGTGCTGTGTGAGTAGCTCATGTGAGATAAAATCTGTATGCACATTGATTCATCGCAAATTCTTAATCCCTCACAACTATTGGAATTAAACTTACATACGAAACTCTTAAAAATGGCTAATGATTACCCTAACATGGCACTCGGTAACCACTTTCCATCAGTTAGGCCTTATGCAAGCAGGCCGCTTTCGTGTGATCAAAAAACAAACAAAACTTATTTTGAAATCATTGTAAATTGTTTCCTTTTTTTTATTTGTAGCACCGCCTTTAACCCTCTCTGTTAACCCTATGGTTAACTGGTAGAGAATGCCTTCGGCATTAAGTTCGCCTTTTGTATCACTTTTTTTTTGTATGCAATAAAGATTAAATAAATAAATTAATTAATTCGGACAATCTTTCCAGCAATCTCTCACAAATAATGGAATCGAAATTGAATTACAAAAGATTATGCAATAAAATCCAGTTGATCAAATACGATATTCAGTAGGTCTGGCTCTATTTGATTGACCCAGTTGTAAGCGCAATCTGGCTTACGGCCGGTTTGCCAGTTGATAGTGTGTACTGAACCCTGCTTGATGCAATGAAGCTCTTGATTGACGCGTTCAGGGTTTTAATTAGATGTATTTATTTGGAATACGCCGTTAAATTAATTTTTGTTCATTTGTACGGAATATTTTTTTAAATGAATTTTATGAACGTTTAGGGGAATAGATATATTAAGGTGTATAGGGATCCTACAAAGACGCAAGGAGCCCAAGCCAACTTCACCTGCAAGTGGTGCACCTTTCTGGCGCATATAATGCGGCAATAGGCTCGCCACCTATTACATGGGACCAACTATACAATACAGCTATGCAGGACGCCATACACCTGCCTCCGCCAATCCGCAGTGGGTCAGCGTGGTGGAGTATGACCCAATACCCTTGCACCTGGAATGTGAGGCTCGTGCTCAGTAGTGGGACGTTAATGGGCAGAAATGATGATGATGATGAACTATACGATTGGCGAAGTGTGGGCGTATAATTTGCCTCTGCCTACCCCTTCGGAGAAAAAAGCGTAAATGTATGTATCGAGTCTGGGGCTGTTTAATTGATTGGTTCGTAAATGGTCTAAGAGAGCCCAGTCCCAGAGGCCGCGGTGACTACTTTCGATCAGGTGAGACGCTTGAGTGTCACGTTGTGATAAAAGCAAAACATACGCACCTTTCATACTATAAGGGCCCAATTCAAAAAATCATGATTTTTGGGTAAACGCGTTTATAGATTTTTAGCCCATATATTTTCACAATTTCGATCGTAACAATTTTTTTTTTGAGTCTTACCCCTAATTTTTTTTTTGAGTCTTACCCCTATAGTTTGAATGCTGCTTAGTATTATAAAGCTTTTTCATCGTCCGATAATACGTTGAGTCACGAATTTCTTGGACACGACTATTGAGTCAGGCTGAATTCACAGAATAAAGTCCTGTAATGTATAACGGGTGTGTAGGGAATTTGATATCGAGAGCTTCTTTTGTACCGTTGAGTTCGTAAAGCCGTTGGTTAGATGAAATATTAAGAGCCTTGAACAGAAATGAACGCCTTGCCTCTGCAAAGTATGTGTTGCAAACTGTCTGTCAAACTACAAACGATAACCGTAACGTTATATCGAGAAGCTATTATAATGACAAGAGTTAATAAAGTAATGTGAGAAAACATGATCACAGGCGCTGAACATGAAGACAGGAACGACAGGACCTAACGTGATGAAGACATCCTGGTGACCGATATCATACAGCGTTGAAAGCTTTCCTAATTGATTCGCTGCGGCGAGACTTTGCTGAAAAATGATTACCGTCATTGGTTATAAAAAATACTCAATATCAATGTCTTTATTGCACTCCATATGTTACAAAAAAATTATTTATAATATCACAGATACAATATGGACCCTGTAGGGTATTGCAACTTAGAAGAGAGGAGGATGCTAGCTTTTTATATTTAGATTAGTTTAAATTTAGATTATTGTATTCGGTTTATTATACAGTAATAATTATATTGAAAATTAAATTAATTCTATACCTATTAAATTAAATGTATATTATATTATATTATAAATGGTAAATATGTTATATTATAATGTATATAATGCTATAGCATGCTATTGTATTAAATATGTGATTATAATAATAATTTGTGTTATGTTTATTTCAATATATATTTTTTTTGTTTTTGTTTTAGGTCTTTATCATCTAGGTATTTTTAAAACTATAATAAGTTTTGTTTATTAGTATTTGTTTCGACTTCTTTATAAATTTTGTATAACGTGGTTCTTTTATAAGGGCTTCTAATATATCTGGCATAAAATTTTAATGGCTTTAGGCACAGGCGGAGTAGGTTATAATTTGTTTTGTTTTCTGACACGATATAGTCTGATTAAGTTTATGGTCTTCAAAATAACTTGTGCAAAAGTCATGGGGTCGATAATTAAAATGTGTTGTTTGTCAATAAGGCTCTACTTTACTGCAGTTTATAGAATCAATAAGAGGGTTTCCATATATAATTATTGAATTCTAATTAGATAATAAATTTGATTTACCAGAAGCCACCGCCATTGCCACTCAAATTTTTTGTCCTTCGTTTTGACTAATGAATCCTTTTCCTTTTTACCTAATTCAAGTGGCTATGAAAGTAAAAATACAACAAGTCATAAGGTATACAATTACAAAGACAGGTAATAAGGTGAACCAAGTGCCAGTTGTTTTGTGAGGCACGAATTTTATCAAAGAAAGTCGCGTTTCATTCTAACTTATTTAGGTGACACCTACGCAGTGACAGGAGAACATTCTTTTCTATCCCCTTCTAGATAAAAGTAATAAATAGTCAAGTCTATGGCGTAAACGACAACTTTATCTAGTCCAATATAAAAGTTTTATTATTTACGCCCACTATTTTACGACGTTTCTGTATAACTGTGCCGAAAAAATATGATTTAGTTTCATTGTGTCTCGTCATTCGGGGATGATCGTAAACCTATATTCTTTATAGTATTATTGCCAGCTTATTTTTCCTGTGCATGGGGGGGTGATTGGACTTTTTTTCTGTCCAAGTAATAAGCTATTAACTTTATACACTTTTCTTAGCTCTAATATTATTATGTAAAGAGTTTCTATCAAGAGCTCAATCTCACATACAACCTGCTGATCAACGGACGAAGCTGTGGCAATCGTATAAGTCAATGTAAAGCCGATAGTGCCCGTAAGCGGCAATAGGCTCGCAACGTATTACGTGGCCTCATTTGGGAAGTGTGTGTGTAAAATTCCCAAATGGTTTAGACACAGATATGACTCGTCGTGCATGAAACAAATATTTTCTTAACGTAAAATGTTCTATTTGCTTTCTACCTTATGTTTACTGCTTAAGGTTAATTTTATAGTGACAATATATTGACCATAGTTCTATTAAGGATAAAGAACCATAATCAGTTCTGTATTTGACGATTTGGATGCTAAACGATTTCTACTACCGTCACATTTCTAAATGGTTTAGACACAGATATGACTTGTCGTGCATGAAACAAGTATTTTCTTAACGTAAAGTGTTCTATTTGCTTTCTACCTTATGTGTACTGCTTAAGGTTAATTTTATAGTGACAATACATTGACCATGGTCCTATTAAGGAGAACAAACCATAATCAGTTCTGTACTTGACGAGTTGGATACTAAGCGATTTCTACTACCGTCACGTTTCTAAATGGTTTAGACACAAATATGACTCGTCGTGCATGAAACAAATATTTTCTTAACGTAAAGTGTTCTATTTGCTTTCTACCTTATGTGTACTGCTTAAGGTTAATTTTATAGTGACAATACATTGACCATGGTCCTATTAAGGAGAACAAACCATAATCAGTTCTGAACTTGACGAGTTGGATACTAAGCGATTTCTACTACCGTCACGTTTCTAAATGGTTTAGACACAAATATGACTCGTCGTGCATGAAACGAGTATTTCCTCAACAATTTTCCCTAATGAAACACACCCCAGAGATAGAAGGCCATTAGTAGACAGCCGCCGCCGCGAGCATTTAGAAATTGCTCTTTAAAGCCATATTGCAATTTGCCTTTGGTCGCCTTCGTCTTACTCGGATAACATACATATCCATCAAACGCTATACCGTTCAGTTAGCGTTGGTAATTATTTATTTATATTATTATATTTAGGACAACAAACAGTTACATCATCATTATCATTTCAGCCATTTGAAGTCCACTGCTCCTCTCCTCCTCCCCAATTGCTTTCCACGTAGATCGATTCTTTGCCGCCTGCATCCACCGGCTCCCCGCCGCCCTGACAGTTACATAATGTTATATGAAAAAAAAATAGTATATACAAAAAAAGTATTTAAATATGTTTATCCGTTATTTAAGATACGTAACTCAAGTTCTTAATGATCTTGGTACTAAATAAATGCTGTAATTGTTAGAATTTTTTTTATTTATCAAAATGAGAGAGATATCGTGTCTCTGGTTGTACTCCACTCCGTAAAGTGAGGATTGAGAACTTATACTCATAACATCCTAGCATTAACATAATGTCCTAGCATTATCCCGGTTGCTCTAGGCTTAATCTTAGGGCCTGCAGCAGTCGCAGAGGGTCATGGCGACCCGTGTCGTTAGGGGGTATCGCACCATCTCCCATGAGGTGGCATACGCGCTCGCCGGGTCCCTGCCATGGGACCTCGACGCCGAGGTTCTCTCGGCGGTCTACTGGCGTGGCGCGCAATCTCGGAGCCAGGGTCTCCGCCCCGCACCGGACACTGTGGTGCGGTGGCGTAGAGACGCTCAGAGGCAGGCTCTGGGCTCATGGCGGCGGCAGCTTTCGGGAGCGCCGAATTTCGTGCCGAAGGTTCGAGGCGCCGTATCCTCGAGGCGGTCGGGCCCATTTTAGAGCGATGGGTCGCCGACCCGACGTCGGTGGGGGTTGATGACCTTCCGGCTCACGCAGGTACTTTCCGGGCACGGATGCTTCGGGAAGTATCTGTGTGACGTCGCCGGGGGGGAGTCGACCCGGTGTTGCCACCACTGTGACTGCGCGGAAGACACCGCGCAGCACACTTTGGTAGCGTGCCCTGCGTGGGCGGGGCCGCGGTCGACGTTAGCCGCGGCCCTGGGTGGAGTGGCTCTCTCGCTGCCGACCATCATGCAAAAGATGGTCGACAGCGAGACGGCGTGGGAGGCGATGGCCTCCTTCTGCGAAGTGGTGATGTCGCAGAAGGAGGCCGTGGAGCGGGAGAGGGAGCGGGGTCCGCCCTCTCTCCGGCTACGCCGTTGGCGCAGCGGGCGGGCCAGGAGGGCCCGTCAGGCAGCGCCCGGGGGGTCTTAGGCGGCGGGGGCAGGGGGCCTCTTCCGTCTCGCCATAGACCCCCCCCCCCCCGAAGTCGGCCAGTTACGCCATGGGCGCTACACGTTGCGCCTTCCTGAGGAGGTCTCCCCGGTTCTGATCCGGGGGACGTTGGCCGCGGGCGGGGTACCAGAAGCTACAAACCCAGGCACTGGTGTTTTCAACAGCGGTGGGCATCGTCTGAAGTTTTTTAGTGGGTAGGACTGCGTGGTCGCGTCTGCCGCAGTGAGCCCCACACCCCCTCCCGGTCTCCCCCTTTTGGCCGGGAGACGCATTTTTTACAGACGATAATAAAAAATAAAAAAAGGCCTAATCTTAGGGCCCAGGGTCTGCTCACTGGTTACATTCACTGATATACAATATATATTGTATTTTCAGTGGTATTCGCAGGTCACCATAGTTTTCTAGAAAATAAGTTTTAATCTTAGTTTTTATATAAATATGTCAAAAGAGTTCAGGAATCCTTTGACTTTAAACAGGAGACGTCCAACCGTAAGATGGCCGGACGATCTGATAAATATCGTAGTATCCCATTGAATGCAGGTCGTATGCAATTGGATATATAGAAAGTAATTTATTGATTCAGGCGTTTCTTAGTGGAAATCCTCTTTGGATTGCCAGGCAGAAGCTGCCAGCCTTCTTGTCACCGGAAGCATCAATAAGGCGAGCAATTAGTAATTAGTTGATTAATTAACTAATGAATTAATTAGCACTTAGTTGATATATTAGTATAATATGAAAAATAATAAAAAAAGTTATAGTCAGGCGGTTACATTTCGTTGGGGATAGTTCAAATCCGCGTAACTAGCATTGGATAATACCGCGTATCTGAAAAAAAATCGATTTAAGTTAATGCGCGTGATTGTCGCAGAGCCTAAGCTATGTACATTCAGGAAATTTTTTTTACAACGAGAGATACAACATAGAATTAACTAGCAGCGCCCTGCGGTTTTACTCGCGTGGTCACCGTTCCTGTGGAAATATCGGGATATAGAGTGTCCTATATGTTAGTCCAGTACTGCAGCTATACACGTACAAAGTCTCAAAGTACTCATCACAATCACTCCAGTAGTTTTTGCGTGAAAGAGTAACAAACATCCATCCACACATAGTAGGATTATTATAAGTATAATGTGTAAAAATGAGCCCAAAATTTGTTGAAATAAAAAGCTTTTTAAATTTTTTTACCTACCCCTGTAAAACTAGATCTATTTCAGTTACGCGGGCTTTACGTATGGTAGTTTCGTGGATATGCACTATCAACGACGATTTTCCTCAATTCTCTTTAAAATTATGTGCCAACATTCCTAGTCAAGATCTTGCCGATATGGTATATCCCCTGTAGAATAGTTTGTCTGCAAAAATGCGGCAAGGGATCGTTGAGTGTGAATAAATCTCAGCCCTTCAGCGGCTGTCAGCGTTACTTAGCGTCAGATATTATCGTGTGCCGCATTAAAGCGAACCGAGATCTGATAGTATACACGTTTTCGTATACTTTATCTTTAGCTGAAAGAAAGAATGAAAGAAATAATTTATTTTGGAGCTCTTGGAATAGGCAACAATTACAAATCTGTATCACTTTATATTTAATTAGCATATAATCAATACTCAATGTATTTATTGCACTCCATATGTTACAAAGATGTTATTTATAATATCACAAATACAATATGGACCCTGTAGGGTATGGCAACTTAGAAGAGAAGAGGATGCTAGCTTTTGATATTTAGATTAGTTTAAATTTAGATTATTTTTTTCGGTTTGTTATACTGTAATATTTATATAGAATATTAAATTAATTCTATACCTATTATATAATTATATGCCCACTGATCTGCACCGAGTCTTCGAAATAACGAATAAGCTAATACTGAAGAGGTTCGATTTATTTTGTGGGCTGACTTAAACAAACATGGAAACTTAACCTTTAACGGTATATAAGCAAAAGTGACTTGCAATCAATAGGCGCATTGTCATTGTGACTTCTACTTAAACGTCAATTACGTCACTGACGTGAGTAACTACTGGTATACACTCGTGAATGTGAAATGAAAAATACATATCGAGACTATCAATATTTATATTTATTGATAATTTGAAAGAGCATGTGAGTTTCTTGACAGTTCTTCTTATAGAGCGGTGGCTCGGAACTAGCACTTAAATTGACTTTTTTTTTGTTTTAAATAATGGCTTCGTGCGTTTAGCACAGTTAGGCAGTGTCAAGTAAGAGATATTTTAAAAATATATAAATCATAGTACATGAGAGTGAGTGGTGATAAGATGATAATTGAGATGCCCTCCCTTAAACCCTTTGAGTCTTTAGTAAAGATGTGGAGCGATACTGAGATCTCACACGGACTTTTAGAGATAATTTGAAATACCAACACTCATGTTCGTCCACAAACACTGAACGGTTAACAATCCACCGTTATTACACATTAATGTTCGAAATATCACAAATTTTAGAACATAAAACAAAACTGTAGACATGACGCTTCACTTTCCCGCCAAGAAGATCTTAAATTTACACTTAAATAATTTTTGTTTTCTAATTGTTTTGTTGCAAGAAAGTGAATGTAAGCTTCATGATTTCAGTGTAATCATAATAATATTTAGATTGTTTTTTAAATTTAGACGTTTTCATGATTGTTTTTTAAATTTTTTCTTTAGATGTTTTCAAGTAGGTACTTTGTGTTAGTTTATGAAAATAAAATTTAGTTTGAAGTTTATCAAATTTAATAATTTATTGCAAATCACATATATTAAAGTTGTTATGCTATTTATTTTCTTGGTTTGACTGTAGTGAAGAAAATGTTTCAGCAATCTGTTTCCGTGTACCAACATACGCTTAACTTGGAAAAAGCTTCTTGGTTATTAAGAATTATGGCATATCAAAAGATACTTTAAACTTTTTAAGAGCGGTCGTGGTAAAATACATTTGTTGTAAGGTCGGAAAAATCTACGAAAGATGCGGTGTCCAAAAGTTTTTTACTGTAGAAATAAGCCAGTTTCTTTTTTTTTTACACTACAACACTAACACCAAAGATGCCTGGAAGATATTGCTGTTAGCAATAAGGCCGCCCATTGTATCATATATTTATTTATGTGATGTTATTACTTTTTATTATTAGTGTACAATAAAGTGTTCATTCATTCATTCATTCATTCATTCATGATACTCAACGGTTAACCTCAATGTTCTGATGTTACTGAAGTCTACATTTTAGCTCACATTTTCTAAATTCTTTTACTAATATAAATATATCTTACTTCCTTTAGATACCTTGTAAGTATCATAGATATTTTTATTTTTTTTAAATTTTTTTTAGACTAGGGATTACTCAGAGATAATAAAGTAAGTCATGTGTTATTTTTACAACTAAATCCCAGTGACGAGACCCATAGACTTCGAATTCGGAGGATCTAGGGTTCAAACCCTGGTGATGTGCGTAATTAACGCTTGCTCTTTTCTTCGGAAAGATGGTTAAGCCGTTGTCCCGGCAGTCATGAACCCCTATGGCAGTGGTTATTAGAAAGTCAGTGTCCTCTAATATTCTGACAGCTGGTTAAATCATAGAATGATGATGTTTTACACTGGGTTGTGGAGGTCAGATGGCAGTCGCTCTATGTCATAACTCAAATTCAGTCGAATCTGGTTAGACCAGCGAGCAGACCTTGGGCCTTAGGCTGGGGCAACCAGGATAATGTAAGGATATGATGATGATGTAATCAATCAATCAATCCAGGCAAAATTGACGTCTTTTTGTGTATATTATGTCCTCTTTAATTATATTTTTAACTATATATGCATGTAAAATTACTCACTGAGTTAGTTATGGTAATTGGGCCAGACCCGTGTAACTAATACAAATAAATAAATAAAATAAAATAAATAAAGTATTAAATTTAAATGTCTTCAACAGTAATCATCTCATCGCATATAAAGCCAAAACTTTTCACACCATTTTACACTTAACACGTTCACACTAATAGTTCACACATATCTGTCGTAAAGTTATAAATCGATATCAGCAAGGGGTCTACGAAAACTTCAATAAAGTTACCTGTATGTGTTATTACCAAATATTTTAAGAACAAAATCTCTCTTCGCTTATTACCATCACGAAAGACCAACAAAGTCTTTACCAAACTATTTATATCCGATTTTAAATCGATTCAAATTAAGGATCCTTACGATAACTTCAAGATTGTATTGCAGACCTTGTATTAGTATTAAATATTTTTAAGAACCTGTTATCACTTTTGCATATATAGACATCAACTGTATTCCCAAACTTACATCAGATTTGTCATGAAATATTTTTCCCATGGCCACCATGACAAGGTGGCCACCTTGTGACCATGGGTGACCATGGGTTGTTAATGTTTTAAATATTTTAAATAGACATCTCTTTTCTCATACCTACTACACATACTTACACATTCCCAAACCACATACATCTGATCTGTCGTGAAACAAACCCGCTTCCGAATCCATCTCGAATGTTCCATACCAGCCGCAATGGGTGCTAACGACGCTCAATCTCTTGGAAGCTTGAATATGTAAGCACCCGATATTTCACGGGAAACAAAGCGCTCGAAAATAATCGTATCATTCCAACAGCTCGTATTTTACATGCTGTGAAACGACATCTAATAAAATAGTTATGAGATTGTTTTTTTGTTTGTCCTTATGCCACGTTTTCTTCCTGTGTTGCTTTTATCAGAGGTTTTATTTTAAAGAGGCATTAATTTTATAGTAAAGTATAGTAAAGTCGAATGGTTAAGTGTATAGGGATCCTACCAAGACCTAGGAAGCCCAAGTCAACCTCACCTGCAAGTGGTGCACCTGCCGATCAACAGACGAGGCTCTGGTGAACATAACTGTGCCCGGTAAGCGGCAATAGGCTCGCCACCTATTACGTGGGAACAGGCGTAAGGTATGTATGTTTGTACACCTGTACACCAAGTCAAGTTGTCCTTATTTGTTAATTATGTAACGGATAAGTAAAAGTATACGTGCTGTCCGCTTTTCAGGCCATGAGTTCAATTCCCTAAAGGCATTATTAAATGTAATTTCCTAATACCACTAGGTTGCACTTAATATGGCCCTAATTGAAAGTGATGAAAAATAAACCAATTTTTTTTACTTCGCCATATTTCTTTAGTCCCATATTTTAATCTCATAAAAAAAAGTAGTAAGTTGTCCACTTTCCACAGTAAATAAACTGTGTATATAATATGTTAGTCTTTGCGCAAGCTCTGCTTCTAAGATAGATTTCTGAGACGTCCAAGAATTAATTTTATTATTTCAAAACAAGAAAGAACAAAGTTTTAATTGAGTCTGTTAGTTTTTTTCTTTTTTTAATGTGACACATCATTATGAATACATCCGCCATGATGGTAAGTCAACGCAGTCCAAACAAATTAGGGCGCTTTATATTTTATAATTTTTGTTAAACTTTATCACTCAAATGTACAAAAGGCGAATTTAATGCCATTCTCTACCAGTTAACCTTTGGGTTAGCAGAAAAGTATGGGGCAGTACGAATAAGAAAACATATAAACTTACATGGAATTAAATATGTGTTATTAATATACTACATATACCTATACACAAAATTAATAGTAATTATGATATGTAGACTCAATCGGATGATAACTCCTCAAGAAAGTATTTTTTCAGTGACCCTTTAAAAGTAGGTTTGCTTTCTGCTAACCTTATATCAGGGAGGGAGTTCCAAAGTTGAATAGCTTTTATGCAGAAAGAGTTCGACATAAAATCTGAACTGTGTTGTGGAGTGGCAAGGAGAAAGTTATCACCCGAGCGAAGCTGCCAAGAATGTGTAGAAGAGAGAGTTCTGAATTAGGAGCGTAACTATTCAGGTGACTCAGGATTACGAAATGTAAAAAAAAGGGTAATTAGAAGCCTTACTTGGCTACACCGAGGAATAGATAACCATTTAAGTTAAAAACGATAGGGAGAAATGTGGTCATACTTACGAACCCCGAAAATAAAGCGAATACTATTATTTTGTAAACGGTTCAATTTTATTAAAAGGTCTTTTTTTTTAATCAGGAAAGTATAAATCGGCATAATCAATAATAGGGATAATCAAGGCCTGCACTAACAAAACTTTCACTTATCGTGAAATAAGTAGATAAAACTTCCACTCACTACGTACTGCAAATAATATTTTTGTTTTTTTTTTAAGTTCAGTTAGACCAAGAACGTATCAAGCAAACTGTTACAACTAATTACACAAATGTACCAAAACGAGATTCAACAATGAATATTTTATTCACGAACAATATTTAGCACTCACACATATGAATATTACATTGAGTGGAACACGCACACGAAAGTAAAAGCCGTTTTACTATTCACATATTCATGTAACCTTTATACACTAGAGATATATTGCCACAATTTAATGGTATTGCCCTTCTCAAATAATTTATGTGTGTCTTGTAATCTACCTAACATTCATATTCTTTTTCTATGAAACCTTTGAGGAATTATTTTTGGTTACATAACAAAACTTTTTACTGATTTAAATCGTAATATATATTAGAAAGCTCAAAGTTGCTCAGCGTGCAAGGAGGAGATATTCTCTCCGAGTCGTAATAGAATCAAAAATGAGGAAGTCCAAAGGAAAACTGGAATGACTGAAATTGACGAGGCGAGTTTGCAAGCTAAAGTAGCAGGGGGCGGGTCACATAGCTCGAAGAACCGACGACCGATGGGGCGTTAAGGTTCTTCAATGGCGACCACAAACCAGCAAACGTATTAGAGGGTAGCCCTTCACCCGATAGACAGGTGACCTGGGCAAGGCGGCGGGAAGCTGGTAGATGAAAGCGGCACAAGATCAATCAACGTGAAACTCAATTGTCGAGACCACAGGTCCCTCTTAGTTTCCCCCCTGGTAGTCAGTACTAAGGGCACCCAGACTTGCCAATCTCTGGGTGTTACCTTGTCCCTAGCGCCCTCTGCGCCCTACCGGGAGGTACTCGGCCCCCCAATCACGACAAGGTGGAGACCAGTCGGGAGGGAAGGAGTCGACTGCTAAACGAGCCTTCGTTAGTTAATAGTACCTACTCAGTGCCTCCTGGCTCTAACTGCTATTCATGTCTTGAGCAGTATGCATGCAGCGACTGATTAATGCTTTATTTATTTTTTTATTACAGTTAATTGCCATTCGCAAAAAACTCGGGATGAATTTACATTATACATTTGTATGATATTAATATTTCCAGATCATTGGTCTATTTATTGAAGTAATTGCCAGACTGACCAATGCAAGATGGTATCTTAAGTATTTTCCTAGTCGTACGTTTTGGTGAAAGTAGGTAAGTATTTCTTTAAAGTTAATAATCACATAATAACTCAGCAGCACTCCCATTAATGAATACTATCTATATTAATATGAAGGTTTGAAGAGTCTTGAAATATCCGCACACATGTACATCAACACACATAATACCGAACATACTCATCAGAAGCACGTAGTTTAAGCGCTTCATTTACAAGCGATCAGATAACAGGAAATAATTGTAATGCCGAATACCAATGGCGGTAATCCCATTTGAATAGCAACAGCCTGGTCCATTGTTTGAGTCAGCCATTTACTAGTTTGACCCGCTCCGGAGTGATAGCTCGCAAATCTAATTCGGTCTATCTCGCGAGCTGGGGCCGCGGGCTTCGGTGGTGTAGTGATGTCCGTTATGTTGCTATGTATGAATTATTAAGTGTTTATAAGAAAAAAGTTCTTATTTCACTTATAGAGGGGTAATTATCAGGTCCTAGCTATAAGGTCTTTCAAGTCATATAAGTCCCATTACTGAGCACCAACAAAGAGTAAGCCCTTATGTAGCTAACTATGAGTAAAAACAATGAAGAGAAATACTATCATCATACTAAAACATTACCTAAAACTCCCAATGGCGTTAATCCCATTTAAATAGCAACAGCCTGGTTCATTGTTTGAGTCAGCCATTTACTAGTTTGACCCGCTCCGGAGTGATAGCTCTCAAATCTAATTCGGTCTATCTCGCGAGCTGGGGCCGCGGGCTTCGGTGGTGTAGTGATGTTAATATTGTTGCTAAATTGTTAAATTTACGTCAAATCTATGTATTTTTATATTGCTTATTTTGGATTTGATTTAAATACAACCAGACAATATGTGGTCTGTGCGTCTGCGTGTAAAGCGGGGTCTTAATGACTGAACATAAAAAAACTACTTACTAAATTTTAATTTTAGAAAATATTGTAACTATGTAGACAATTATACTTCTCATAAGTAGATTCAATATATTTTCCTCTTATTTACTTTGAAAAGCACAAAGTCAACTACTGAACATTGGCTTCCTCAATACATTATACTGGGGGTTTTTGCCCATAATCACCATGCTCGGCGGGTTGGTAATCACATTTCAAACCATTACGCAGGATGCCGCTGCAGCCCATCATCCGGTAGGACTTCTATTCGTCAACTCTTACGACTCCCCATGAGATGAGCGGGGGTGGCACTAGCGTGATCAGCGCTAGTTCCGATGTAACAAGTAATTCTTCGTTGAACACTTGAGTTAAAAGCAATTTTTGCACTTTTTTTTAGGTATTGTGCACATTCACATTTTATACAATAGCCTAGTATATGTTTATTATTGATATTACTTATGAGCTACAGTCATGTTCATAAATGCAATGACGCTACTAACCATTTAATATATTCTAGAATAGTTATCTAAAATTTAAGTTATAGACGCACTATAGACTACAAAAATATCACATCTTAACTGTCTCTAGAATTCGCCTCTATGCAGAATCTACAATTAAATTTAATATTCCATAAACCATCCGAAATATCACGCGCTGGACGTCACAAGCTGAGCCATCACATTTTTCTCACTGTTCAAATTAAATTCTGGTAAAATATATAAAGTATCGATATCTAAAACTTTATCGACTACGCCGCACAACACCTCAAAAATGTCACATCTTAACTGCAGTCCAAAATGCGCCCCTGTGAAGCCTTCGCCCGGCATTTCCGAGGTTTATTCGTTTTACTGCGGGATTTAGAGACATGGCTCTTTAAGTGATTTTGTTCTCCATTTTAAACTCATATTTTTACATTGTTGAGGCAGTATACCTACATCCCTAACAATCTAAAAATAGACACAGATGTGGCACATAATTTTATATGACATTGTATCGAAAAAAAGTATAAAAAATATTTTTTGTGTAAGTAAGTACATACATACATACATTCACGCCTGTTTCCCTGAAGTGGTAGGCAGAGGCATATTAGACGCCCACACTTCGCCAATTATATAGTTGGTCCCACGTTATAGGTGGCGAACCTATTGCCGCTTAACGGGCACTGCGCTTGCACTGTCATGATCGCCAGAGCCTTGTCCGTTGAGCGGCAGGTGCATCACTTGCAGGTGAGGTTGGCTTGGGCTCCTTAGGTCTTGGTAGGATCCCTATACATACAGTGTAAGTACGTACATTATATTTTTGCCAGTTAGTTACTGATGACATTTGCGGTCATTTATATTATATATTAAGGCTACTTATGTATCATATTATGTAATAGTACCTAAAACCCTCTCCCCATGGATTGTGAGAATGATGATGAGTCTGGTGGAAGAATGAAGAAACGTAAAAAACTAAGTTTATATAAACATGTCAGAATACCTCGGAATACATCCCAATTGCTGAAAGGTGCTCCAAATTGTTTTAAAAAGCGCTTTAGATAGTGCTACTGTTTTTATTCATTAGGTATAAAAAGTAGCGGCGTTAAAAAATATTTCGTATCTTTATTACGACGACCGATATGCCGTAGAGGTCCAATACAGTATACAATACAGTATAATCACTTCACTCCAGAGGTCGTGGGTTCGATTCCCATACAGGACAAATCTTTGTGTGCATGAACATGAATATTTGTTCTGGTCAGGGTGTTTTCTATGTATATTAAGTATGTACCTATTTACAAAAAAAAAAAACAATATTTAAGTATGTTTATTCGTTATTTAGTATCCATAACAAAAGTTCTTCATTATACTTATCTTGGAACTAAATAATTGGTGTAATTGTCAGAAAAATATTTATATTTATTTATTTATACGCCCTTTATAAAATTTAAAGCCTACTGTTTTGACTTTTTACTTCAGGTTCTTTGGATTGATACTGGGGGCCTACCGACGAATTACCGGTAATCCATCTAGATCAAACTTTGTTTTGCGTTCATTAATCCGTACCGGGGAATCTGCCGACAGCCACCTCTCATTCATGACCTTCAGTCCGTGACAGACCAATAGGTAAATGGAGAACGCCATTTTGTTTCGATTTCCATGAGTTCGGCGGTACGACAGAATCAATTCGAAATCCATTTTGCCTTATAATCGATTGCCATCGAATTCGGCGGTAGGCCCCCTGATACGATACGTTGATATGTTGAACGCCACCGGTCCCAGACACAATAAAAATTCTATTGTTTGTCGGTCACTTGGCGTTTAAAGTGATTAGTATTTTTAAATGTACCAAACCACCGACTTAATGTCAGACCAAACGCTATGCTTCTCTAAACTTTTGAAAAAAAAGGAAATCTGTCAGTTAATTCGTGCGATTAAAAATCCCCGAAAAGCACCTTCGTACCTTCGTCATACGCATGACGAGGGTGGGATGGATAATATGCTGTGCTGTCAATTTAAATTATTGATTTTTTGTAAATAAAATGGCATTGTCTTTGAGGTGACCATTTGAGTTGGGTAACGAAGGTACGATTACGATTTGGACGGGGTTTATATTCTATTCATATTTACATACATACATACATTCACGCCTTTTTCCCTAGAGGGGTAGGCAGGAGGCAGAGGCATATTATAATCCCACACTTCGCCAATATCGTTGTTAGTTCCACGTAATAGGTGGCGAGCCCATTGCTGCTTATCGGGAACTGTTACGTTCGCCAAAGCCTCATCTGTTAATCGGCAGGTGCACCACTTGCAGGTGAGGTTGGCTTGGGCTCCTTAGATGTTGGAAGGATCCCTATACACCCTATTCATATTTACTTCGATCATTACTAATGTAGTCTATGAGGTGGGAGACTGATAGATAGGTTACAATGGAATTACATAAGTATCTGTTTTCTTTTCAATGTTCCTACCGACTGCGCCAAGTCAATAATATTCGGTTAAGAGGACATATTATAAACCAGTTAGTTCTGTGCTCAAGACCGAATCCATTACTAGGTTCTTTAATACTTCTGATCTTATAATTATTCATTGCATGAACATAGATGTGTCTAATTTTATGATTTGAATTTGTTGCAGCTAAAATGCACTTAGAATTTAAGATGAATTTTTTAGTTTTTTTTGTAAAAAGGTCGTCGACACAATAATAGAGAATTATTATTGCATATTGCTTGTCATTTTTATTTACTTATAAAGTAGTCTAGGAGTCATATTACAATTTTAATTAGATTTTTGCATATGATATTATTATACTATTCATAAGTTTAAAATTTTAAATAATTTTGTGACAGGCACGTAGTAAATGTGAAAATAATACGTACCCATTGTATTAGTTCACGCCTCTGAAGAGGCAAATACCTCTGCATTGTAGTAGCTGTTTAGGAAAGGTCATAAATCAAAAGGGTCAGCGAAAAGAAGAAATGAGTATAGGGCTTTTTGTATTGCGGATTCCGGCGAACACTCAAATATACAGCATGTTTCATTAACGCGAATCCGGTGTTGTAACGCGGCCACGAATAACTGCGATGATTACTAACGCGGAAGATAATATATATGTACAGAAATATTATAGATGACAAGGAAATTAATCTAAATTCAATTTTTTTTTACTTTTAAATTCAGTAAAAAAAAACATTCCCGCAATCCCGGCGGTGGTAAGGATACCTGCACTCCGCTTTTATGATCGTGGGTTTTTGTTTCCCCCTTGAGACTTTCATTTATATTGTAAATCAAAAGGGTCAGCAAAAAAAAGAAATGAGTATAGGCCTTTTTGTTTCCGGCGAACACTTAAATATACAGTGTGTTTTATTCACGCGAATCCGGTCTTTAAATGAGGCCGCTATAGACGGCGTTGTTTACTAATGTATATGTCACCGTAAAATTGTAAACAACGTTAAATTATAATCTATCCCGCGATATTGTAATCTGTCGAGAAATTGTGATCCGTAACAAACTGCTCACAATTTAACGCATTATTTTTCGATAGATTATAATCTATCGAAGACAAACCGTCAGATTGTAAAATGGCATGCGACAGAACGCACCTCGCGCTCTGATTGGTTGAACTTCATGTTCCCCGCTCAGCCGCCCGTCGTCGCCATCTTCGGTTGTTATTAGTCAAATTCATTTGTTGTGAAATGTAAACAAACAGTGTTTTGGTGATTAAAAAAAGAATTCGTGTTAATAATAATAACACATTGTATTATAATAAGTTGTAGGGAGTGTTAACGGACCTGTGATAACCTAAAGAAGTGCAGTTAAATAATGAATAAGAGTTAGTTACCGAACATAACCTAATTTGTATTTTCAGTGTTTTAATATTTTTTATGCTTGTGAACTCATTTGATATCTTATTTAATAATATTTACAATGTCGGATATTGAGTCTGTCTGTCAACAAAACTATGAATACGCAGAATTCAGAGTTTTGTTGAGTCGGCTGAGCGGGGAACATGAAGTTCAACCAATCAGAGCGCGAGGTGCGTTCTGTCGCATGCCATTTTACAATCTGACGGTTTGTCTTCGATAGATTATAATCTATCGAAAAATAATGCGTTAAATTGTGAGCAGTTTGTTACGGATCACAATTTCTCGACAGATTACAATATCGCGGGATAGATTATAATTTAACGTTATTTACAATTTTACGGTGACATATATATGGATGAGCGTTTACGTTTATTTTGTGTCTGTAAACATGAATATGATATTTACTCACATAAATATGGTAAATAACATGAAAAGATTTTTTTTTATACAATCATTACAATTTTATATAAATTGACGATTGATGTGGCTTGGAGGTCAGGATACAGGCTCGGGAAGTCGCGGGTTTGATTCCTTTTCAAAATATTATTATATTTGTATTATAACTCAAACGGGTTAGCGAAAAGAAGCAATGACCACGCGGCAATTTTTTGCAAATTCTGGCGAACGTTCAACTATACAGCGTGTTTTATTAATGCGCGCCCGGTCTTTTAATGCAGCCGCGAATAACTGAGTTATTTATTTCTGTTTACGCGATTTGATTGTATAAGTTTAGTGTCTTAGACAACTTTCTGTTTGCATATAAATATGATGACTAAGTGTTGAACTCAATTTCTAAACTCATATAACCAATTAAATAAAACTGATGGTACAAAATCAATTTCGACGAGCGATATGGATTAAAATTCATGCCTACACTCCGCTTCTAAGGTTATGGGTTCGATTCTCCCGAACACTGAAATATAATAACAGTGAGTTTCATTAACTGTCCAGTGTAAAAAAAACTAACAAAAGGAAACGTAAACTTGTTTATAAATATTTGAGTCAGGAGACAGGTATCGCAATGATAAGTGTATTATTTTAAAAGTACGCATTTAAAATATCTATTCATATTACACGATTTTCATCACTTTTTTGTTGGAACAATAGATAACATAAAGTATGCAGTTGTTCAGCAAAAAAAAATAAGTATTACAAAATTTTAGTAAAATAAGACTTCATCGAATAAATTTCAGCATAGAAATAAAAGTTTTTGTCCTTTCTTTAAGCAGCTCATCAGCTCATATCTTTGCTAAAATTCTAAATTATTTCAATGTATTTTTGTGTGTAGCTAAACTATTCAATAAACTATAAAAACAGTAAATTATTTCTAGTATTATTAGTCACATCCTGTATCAATAGTGGCGAAAGAAATTTTGTTTGTACATTTCTGTTCGTGAAGACTACGCAATACGTTATCATGAGCTATTTCTTGCCGTAATATTTATTATTTTTATCTGGATATGTAGTAAAGATAAATGTTAATATGCCATGAAAACATGCAGTACCAGTGTTTTTTAGTGCTGTTCATATAAATTTTACATTTGCCTAAGATTGTTCTTGATGATTATCACTATAACTTCACCTTCCAACTTCAAAAATCATTTTATTTCTTATAAACTATTACATTATAATTTCTAACAATTACACCAGTTATTTAGTTCCAAGAAAAGTATGATTAAGAACTTGTGTTATGGATACTAAACAACGGATAAACATACTTTTCTTTTTATTTTTGTAAATAGATACATAATATACATAGGAAAACACCCAGACCAGAACAAATATTCATGTTCATGCACACAAAGATTTGTCCTGTGTGGGAATCGAACCCACGACCTCTGGAGTGAAGTGTAGGTATACTGACCTCCACACCATATCGGTCGTCAAAATATGATGATGATGAAAAGCTATAAATAAAAGTAAACAAAAACTCGAGCCATATCCTAGGGAATAGGAAAACTGTTCACAAGTAAGCTCGGTCTATAAAGTACTAATAGCATAAGTTAAGATTTTGCCTACTAAGTTGGGAACACCACTCGCCGCAAACTAAAGATAATTGACAACATTATGAAATAATCTTATTTAGTGGTGTTTTGAAGTTTATTGGAAACGTGTTATCTTCTAATCTGTTTATTCAAAACAAGATTTAGCAGCAGTTTTTTTACTTTAGTTGCTTTTGTTATACGAAACGTCTATGGAGCGGATTAGCAGCCTTAATCGCTGTGGGGCGTCAGGAGAGGCAAACCTCTTTAAAAATTGCACAAGTCCGTAGCGGATGTCATACTTCGCAGCGGCACCTGCTGCAGCTGTGTGCCTCATGAGTAGGGCCCAGTGGGCGCGGCGCCTCGACGCCTCGGGGCGTGACCCCGCCCTGAGCGCGGAAAAAGGAAGCCAACCTCTATAAAATAATGGCACGGGGACGCCGTGGCCGGGAGGGCCGGACGACGGTAAGAGAAAGTTCAACCTCTCTAAAAAATTACGTCCGCAGAAGCGTCGCTTTCAGTGATGCTGCAGCGGGCCCTGCCTGAGGTGAAGTACTTAGTGGCGGATGCTTATTTGCGGCGCGAGGTGGCTGCCGCCCTCTTGCGAGATGTAGTAGCTGGGAGCTGCGGGTGAAAACACGGGAAAGTTTTCGCCCACCTTGTACGGCTCCGGGACGGAGGAGTTTAACACTAGGTCCCTCTGTTGCGAGTGAACCTGCGGAGGAGGATCGGCGAAGGGCGGACATGGTGTAATCCGAAAGGAAGTCCCGTGCCCGCTCTATCCAACCGCGCGAGTAGGTGTTCCTTTGTTTTTTAGTCGTTGCGAGCCCGACATAACCCAGTGTGCCTTCCCGTGGCCTCTGGGTATACATAACGTATTTTTCAAAGGTTAAAATAAAGGCGTCCACAGCGCCTCTCTGAGCAGGTCCTTCCGGTTCTGACCCGGGGGACGTTGGCCGTGGGCGGAGTGGCAGACGCTGAAACGCAGGTACTGGCCCCCCCGCCCCTTTCTGAACAAGCGGCGGGCAACATTAGGAGAATTTTAGTGAGTCCCACACCCCCTTTCGGTCCTCATTTGGCATGCATTTGTTACCGACGTGCAAAAAAAGGTAGGTAGGCATTGGTGGGTTCTGTCAGAATTATTTATATAGGGCATTTGGCAACTTGGCTTAATGACTCCTACATATAATCGGGATCAAGAGCCTAACGTGCTATGCGGGAGCGATCAGTATTAAAAGCCACATAAACAGGACCCATCTCAGGAATTACCTCTGTTAGCTATAATATTTGGTACGAACGCTTATTTAAGTGTCAACAGTTGATCAGCTACTAAAACGTAACCTCTAAGAACTGAAGTAAAGACAACGTCTCAAACAATAAATATGCCGTAAGTGCTATTTTAGAACCACAATGCCCTATTTTAAACCTCATTACTAAGCACAGTTGCTGTTCTGCAGTATACATTGCTTGTTTTGTACAGAGACTAGTGAATGGCGTTAGTTTTGAAGGACAATTGGATCGCAAACAAATATTAACGAAAGCGCTTGCATTAGATGTTAGTAACATAATATAGGGTCTGATGGGACAAGGTATAAAACGTGACATTTAATAGAGGAACCTCGCAATTTGTGTGCTTATTTTAAGTGTCGCAAATACGCGCAGTGTCAGCTTAAGAGAGCGACCCGACTTTACTAGAATCTGGGCTTATCTGAGTGAAATTTTATTTGGCCCATTACATAGCAGGAAATCCCTCGCAGTTTGACAGGGGTCCCGAATTATATCTGTGGGTGCTGAAGTGATGTGATTTGGGTACAATTCATTCGTTTTTTTGTACATTAGGCGGAAAATTCTGAGAAAAAAATTGAAAACAAAAGGTAATGATTGTTATTGTTACGACTTTTTTTTTGCTGCAACTTGTTAAGCGAGTTAGAATGTTTATGGTTCATTCACATAGCTGCGTATTAATATAAAATATCACATACAATAATTATGGTTTTTCATTCTTTAAGATAAACTTTTTAGAGAGGAAAAAAGTAGCTAAAAATTTCAGAAAAATACTTGAAATAAGCTAAGTTGTCCTAACTTTCTAACTACTGTCTTCATCTCGGTCACATGAGGTCCACTGCCGAACAAATGACTATTCAATAGCTTTCCACATCGATCGATCTCATTTCTTGCCGCCTTGACTGTATCATCGAATCACATCACCCCATCGATCGTCTGTTTTCAAGAAATGTGTCCCGCCCACTGCTACTTCATCTTACAAATCTGTCTTGCTTTACCAGTCACTTAACTTCTCAAAATGTTTTCTTATACTATCACTTGGATCTAACTGTCTCATCCATTCAACGTAATTCTCTGATAGGTCCCTTAAATGTTAAAGTAAAATCGAGCTCATACTAGACGCCCAGGATGCTGTTAGTAAGTTACAAGACGGCTTTACGAAGTTAGACACTGTACGTGCCTGTGTTGTTTGTTAAGGACCTTTTACAAGCATTATTAGACAACGCACCCAAGAACCGTAAGTGCTTAATAAATTTGAAGCAAGAGCATTGTGTGAGCATGCCTTCTAGTTTATAGTGCACTAGCGATATTTTCCTGGTTTTTATGGAAAGCACAGATAATATGTAAAGGGTACAGGGGCAAAATAAAAATATCACATAAAATTCTAATAAATTATAAGTAGGGTAACTTAGAAAATGTTAAAGCAGCTAGAGTCCTTTATATCATCTATATTTAAGCATTATAAAAAAAGGACAAGAAAAAGTACACACTGAAATACACTTTGAAAATATTAATTACACAAAATCCTGTTTTTGTGACCATTTCGTTTTGTCCCTGTACGCTTCTTCATTATCCCATTAGCATTATCCCGGTTGCCCCAGACTAATGCCTTCACAACCCAAGAGGATACATCATTCTATGGTTAAATCATTTGTCAGAATATTAGAAGGCATTGACTTTCTAAAACGACTGCTATTGATGTTCATGACAGCCGGGACCAACGGCTTAACGTGCTTTCCGAGGCACAGAGTAAGCGATTATTACGCACATAATTTCGAAAAGTCATACCAGAGTTTGAACCCGATACCCTCTGAATTTAAAGACAAGGGGTCTTGCCACTGGGCTATCGCCGCGCCATTGATTTATTTATTTAGTACACACACAGAAAATATACAAACAGAAAAACTAAGAAACATTGGGTTCAGGGCACAGCTTATTCAAAAAAGAAATATCTTCCAGCTGGCCATTATATTTCTATTATAAATTAACAAATTCTGTCCATACGGTAATATATCTGAACGTGAGCATTCATTAACAAAGAAACTAAAGGATTTCTGAGGTAAGACAGTCACTCCACGTCATAACTGAAATTCAGTCTAATCTGTTTGAACCAGTGAGCAGACTCTTTGCCCTAAGCTTAAGTCTAGGGCAACCGGGATAATGCTAGGTATATGATGAAGACTATAGAAATATAATGTGATATTACTAGAGTAAGGTATATATGATATTGTGTTTTATTAGAACAATTGATATTGTTATTTGTTATATTTCATTGTGATAGTGATAAAATATTTATCTTTATGACGGATTTTTGCACATTAAAAAACATAGCCACACCAACATTATAGACAGGAGAATATGAATTCACACAATATAAATCACCAGAAAAAAGACACAGGAAACTATAAGATACTGAATAATTAATAAGTTCAAACTTATTTTTTATTATTATTATTAAATAGGCAAAATCTTATATCAATAACAGTCGAAATATGATTACACTAAAATTACGAAGCTTTGATTCACTTACATGCAATAAAACAATTAAATAGCATAAAATATTTAAGTGAATTTAAGTGCCAGTTGCGAGTCACTACTCTATAAGAATAACTAGCATTTCTTGCTATGCACAGGCTATGCTCATTTAAATGATCAATTGGTTAGGTACTTCAATCACAATCTTCGTTTATCTATGAAGCTATCCACAAGCATATAGATCGCGAGACATCAAGCGGAAAGCAGTCCAACAATTAATGTAAATTTACAACTTGACAATCATTAAATTACAAGATTAAATCATTCACCACGAAATATTATCGAGTGTAATTTACATAATACGAGGTGTTACACAGTTACGTTAGTTACGTCTGAAAGGCTTTTATTTAATGTCATTAACATAGTCTACCGCATTCGGTGTGAAACTAAATGAATTATCGCCTGTAATGTGTCAATTTGTGAATTGATGATAAATTCATTATACGCCCTAGGCCCGTGTCTACAGGGTGGAATTTTAATTGATTCATTATTTATTCATTCTGTAGGTGGTCGTTGATTATTATGTGTGAAGTGGTCAAAATGGATAAAGTTTCGTGTGTGGAATACTGTATTGCAGGTTCGGATTATTGAAGGAAAGATGAGGAGACGGAAAAAGAATATAACATACGAATCGTTCAGACGAAAGAAAGAAAGAAAGAAAAAAGAAAAAGAATTTATTCTGTGACAACATCAAAAGAAAACAGATACATTATATTTAAGTAACAATTTGAAGAGTGTCACACTCAAGTATCCACTCAGCATAAAGCCGAGGTGTCACGAAAACACCTCGACGGTGGTCTTCCGTAGATACAGTTTGTGAGAACACTGCTATGACACATTCATCATATACATGGTAAAACACAATACATACATACAGTTACAGTAAGACATAAACGTACAAACAAGACATACAAATACAAATAAGACATAAGCAAACAAATAAGACAAAAGCTTGCAGGGAACCTGAGTAGCACAAGCAAGAGGACAGCACAACCGATGACGAGCACATACATATTCATATTCATAACGAAGGAACAACAAAAGGAAAAGCAGGCTTATTTTAATTATGACATAAATACGAATATAAAAATACTAAACTGCTATGGCATAACATTAAGAAAAATGTGTCATTTTAAACGAAGACGTCTTCTTTGCCAGATTGTTTTGACGATCCTGATATTATTAGCAATCATTTTCTTGATGTTCCCGGCAATGACAAAGCAAATATTTCTACTGACGTGTTCATAACACCATAGATTTGAGTCATCTTTGTTCTCGTTGACATGTGTATCTGAGAAGGCAGTGGCGGATATTATTCGGTGTTTAAAGGCCAATACTGTGGGGGCTGATGGGATCTCCTTATAGATGTAAATTATGACCATGCCGTATTCCCTTAAAACCATTACTGCCATTGTAAACAGATCAGTTTGTAATGCCAGCAATGCCACACAATGGAAAACCACAGTAATAAAACCAATACAAATAAAACCCAATTCCACCGAAGTCTGTGATCTTAGACCTATAAGCATTCTGCCTTGCTTTTCTCAAATTGTGAAAAATGTTGTTTATAATCAGATTGTACCAATGACCTTCTATACACATGGACTAATCACGTCATACAATGACAAAGCAATAATAAGGCACAGGTCTCTAATTTCACCATATTATGCTTTGACTGATCTTTTCATACATTGCGCTAAATGAGCAGCAATAAGCTACATAAGGTGAATTTAGAAGCGGATTCGAACAAAAATAGCAATGGAGTGGCGTTGGCTGTTAATTTTGTTTTTTATTTACGAGAGATAGATTTTTATACTTTTGCGAATATCGTAATTTCAGCCCATAATAGTCCACAGGAAGACTAGGAGTGGCCATACTGTGTTCCGGTACCACACGGTTTCCGAATGTGTCTATTATTATTATAAACTACCGAATCATAGATTTTTTTAAGGCAAACGAGCAAGTGGGTCATTTGAGGGCAAGTGAGCACTATTGCCCATAGACACCTGCAATACCATAGGAAGTGCCGATGCGTTACCAACCTAAAGGGTTAAGATAGAATGCCTCTTATGCCAGTTTTTTCCTAGTAATAAATATTATGAAGATAGCTAATGTAGGATCACTTGTAATTAGTAAAAAATATTTTAGGGGGATATTTTAAGGGGTATTGGCATCACCCATAAATATGAACAAATTTTTATTACTAGAAAATCGCAAAAATTTCAGCTATTAACGTTTTTATCTATACATCCAAAAACTATTGTTCGCTGAATACATATAAGCTTTGTGTGTGTAAGAAAAACCAACACTTTAAATAAAATATGGACTTTAAAGTAGTAATAGTAATCGGTAAAACTGGTATCAAAAATCGAAAATAATCAAACATGTTTTGGAGCTTTAAACATCGATTCGCATTTTATACATATTTTTATATTAATTTATTTTATATGAATTTTATACGCGTAAATCGTTTAGGGGTGTAATATAAATCAGATTCAAGGAAATAATTAGAGTAAATGACGCTTGATTTATGTGGTTTGTAAAATTCTTCGGACCTTTCTCTTGCTACTATCTTGCGCCATTTCTCCCTCAAAATCTCGTGTACAGGAAAGCTAAAAAAAGCATCAGCAAGCAACACGAAGTATGTTGGTATGTATTAACAGATAAATACAGGATTTAAATGTATTAACAGATGAAAGCAATGTGGCAAAAAATAAAGGTCTATAGCGATTCTATTGCTTTCTTTTCTGACTCTGTTCTTGTGGCGTCCTTACACCTATCTCTTTCTGACGCGCGAGAGTGAAAAGAATGGAAATACTTGTCAATAATTTATGATAATTATTGAAAATTAAATGGTTTTACAACATTATTTACACATTTTCGTGTGTTATCTTTCAGAAATAAAATTAACTTAGCGGTGGTAGGTCACACTATCTTTTTTTTGAATCGTTAAGGTATTATTTGGGCACTTTTTTATGACTTACTTCGGCATCCTTCTGACTAAGCTGTCAAAACACAACTAAAGAAAAAGTGTGCTTATATTGCCGTGCCGTTTACAGCGCGCTGATGCGATGTCCATGTGTATAGAAGGTCATTGGATTGTACAATACTTAGAATATAATAAAATCTGACCTACATCTACAATAGCATCGCTTGATGTTGTGGACAGTGTCATTACAAATCAAGACAATGTATTAGGGTCAGTATTGGTTCTGCTGTACTTCTCTCGTGATTTTGACTGTTTGAGTATTTCTCTTTTATTGTCCAAACTTACATATTACGGCTTCGATAATGCAGTTGGATGGTTTCACAATTATTTCAAAAATAAGTCACAGATGGTAGAATCAAAAAAGAGCCAATTTTCTGTATCTAAAAAAACAATAATTATTAATGTCATAAACTAGTACATAGTACTAAAAAACGTCCATATAAAATATAAATATAAAAAACAATCGAAACATTATAACATTGAAATCACGAAGCTTAGTTTCACTTATATGCAAGAAAACAAAATATATAAGTAAATGTAAGTGAATCTAAGTGCCAGTTCCTAGCCACCGCTCTGTAAGAACTGGCAAGAAACTCACAAGCTATATGTAGGGAAGTTACAAGAGGGGTACCTCAAGGCTATTCTTCTTGGTCCACATTTATTTATCCTCTACAGCGCTGACATAGTCAAAAACATCCAGAACTGTTGCTACCATTTGTATGCTGATGATGTACTAATATATACTGGTTTTCATCCAGATAAGATGACTGAAGCAATGCAGAGGTTTAATGAAGATCTGGAAATGTTTTTCTGTTGTTGTGTGCTGTTTTAATGTTCTGAAAAAACAATGTCCTTCCGTGTTTTTTTCCAATATGCGGCGACACACAGTTAGAAGAATCTCCCTCCTCTCATTAGAGCGCTAAAATTCAGAAATATCTTTAGATCACATTCTAACTTCTTTTTACGAGCGCAACAGAAGGTACTTGCACCTTTTTGATCCTTGCGTTGCGTAGCTGACGGAGGGAGAATATCTGCATTTCTGTAGAAATAATCATCTGCCCAGGGTTACCCGGATAGACTTAGATTTCTAGGCTTAAGAGGTTATGCCATGACCGTGCAATGCAACAATTTTGCTTACGAGTTAACCAACTCACTCAACTCGTAAACGTAATACGAGTACGAGTTGAGATCGTTGCATTGCGACATTGATATCATCAGTAATAATAATAAATATTTTCTGACAATTACACCAATTATTTAGTTCCAAGATAGGTATAATTAAGAACTTGTGGTATGGATACTAAACAACGGATAAACATATTTAAACACTTTTTTTTAAAAATAAAAACACCCAGACCAGAATAAATATTCATGTTCATGCACACAAAGATTTGCAATATAACCAATACAAAAGAAACCCGACCCCGCCAAAGTCTGTGACCTTAAACCTTTAAGCATTTTGCCTTGCTTTTCTAATACTTAGAAAGCAATAAAATCTGACCTCAGATACTGTACGGCTTCCGTAAAAAAAATTGGAACTACAATAGCATCGCTTGATGTTGTGGACAGTGTCATAACAAATCAAGACAATGGATTAGGGACAGTATTGGTTGTACTGGACTTCTCTCGTGATTTTGACTGTTTGAGTATTCCTCTTTTATTGTCCAAACTTACATAATACGGCTTCGATAATGCAGTTGGGTGGATTCACAATTATTTCCAAAATATGTCACAGATAGTACAATCAAAAAAGAGCTAATTTTCCATATCAAAAAAATCAAAAACAATAATTGTTTATTTGATAAACTATTACATAGTACTTGAAAACGTCCATATAAATCTATATCTACGTCCATCTCTTGTACACAAAGTACGGGCCAGCTGAAACATTATCCTTTTGATGATTGCTGGAAGGTTAGGCTGCACATTCATTAGGCATTGTTTAATAATAATAATAATAAAAACGTTTATTTGGTACATTACAAATTACAATTAAAATAAAAAAACTTAAAGCTAACAGCATCTTAAATCTAAAAGAGTACCAAAAAGGCCTCCGCTCATCATAATGTCGCAACAAAGGTTGTCACGACGCTGGTATTCTGCGGATGCCGGTAAGATGAGGTAATGATTCCTTATAAACAAACTAAAAATAATAAGATATTGCGTTACTTCACTGCCATCTAAACTTATAGCATCATTATATAAAATCTAATTTATTTATTTAACTATAGCAGACTTTTGCAGGCTCAATAGATGCATCCTATATTTATATTTAAAACACTGAACACTAGACAGCTTTCTTATTGGTGGAGGAATGTTGTTCCAGCACTTCGAGGCACAGTATCGAAAACTATCACGAAATGTTTAGATAAATATATAGCTTTGCTCCAATAGAAATTAAAAAGTACAGCAAAGTATTTATTGATAAAAATTAGGTACTTATTTCTTTTGTAACAGCTTAATGCTGCTGCATCTGCTGACACTGATACAGTATATCAAATACAATTCACTTAAAAAGATCTTTTCTATAACAAAACTTAAAGTAAATACGAAGTTTAATACAGCTTTAACTATGCACTTAAATTAATAGAATTGTCCTTCTATTAGTATTGCAAATGATCCTCCATTAAACCTTAAATGGCTGGCTAATTCCTTTTCAAGTAAACTCTAAGTTTAACGTTCAAGTTTCGGAAGATCGGAGACATTTGGCGACAAGTTTGATTAAAAAAGTGAGAGTAACAGATGACAGTAGGTTCAGATAAATTTTAGTTAATTATATACTTTTTATATGGATTGCAAAATTAATTAAAATAATTAATTATATCACAAAATATTATTTAATAGTTTTTCTCGAGACTTCGTACAATCACAAAGAAAAGGTTTTAAAATCTGTAAATTGACAAATAACTCTTTACTAATTGTATCCATATGAAACATATTATTTATAATGTATTTATGTTATTTTGATAATTAGACTATAAAATTTTACACATTTAATTATACAGTCATTAAGTTGTATTATAGTCATATTATAACAATGCACACATACGAACACACAAACACACACACTAAAGTGACAACAAATTGAACAGAAACTTACTTATTCTATTAGAACACTACGCAGTGCTACAAGATTATTTGGCGACTACGACCCTACGTCATCCCGCTACGAACGACTACGACAGCTGCTACGATTCTATCTACGGCAATAGGTTGCTACGGCAGCTGTCTTCTATTCTATTTGAGGAATTCTATTGGCAGGATAACATTTATCCTCGTAAGTAGATTATAATTTCAGTACTTTGTCGTTCTAACTATAACGCTAGTTAGTTAGGCGCAACCTTACAATTGAATGCAATTATTGGAGCGAAAAAGTGCTATAGTATTTCGTTATTTTACACACATTACATTAATCTCTAAGAGTACGGTTGGAGCTGGATGGAAGATATTTGTTAAAGAAATTAGCTAACCTTTGTACATACTTTGTTTTACTTTTCTTTATGTGCAACAAAGAACAAGAATATAACTACATATAACATACATAATTCTGAGCCATCCCAAACAAATCTTCTTAAAAGACATAAATAATGAAAATACATTTCACAAGTTCATTTCACATTTATTCTCAGAGTGCTTGGTAGAGCTTCTAACATAATATTAATATAATTGCTTCGACAAACATATTCACGTTTCCTTTACCTTACACCCAGGGATCATTCCGCCAGAATGCCTTCCACTCGTAAAACGAATAAGAAGGAAAAATTATATCATTCCTCCTTAATATTACCCGCTGCCACTTGTTGATCCATTTATATTTGTGTTTCATTACTGGGGAGTAATCTTATTTAGTTATAGATAAAAAAAATTTTTCAATAAGAGAATGCTATAGTCTATGGCCATCGCCTGTTTTTCATAATGATTAGTAACAATCTGATTATTTGTGAGTAGCTTCATTTTAACGAAACGCCCAACTTTTTCCTCTATGACAATTCTCGATAGCGCGAGCTAATACAGTATGGAAGCGTCAGAAGTGTTAAATGGGTGAATGTTCAAATTTTATCATTAACAGCTACTTTATTAATTAAATCTTGAAACAATTTTATTACAAATTGAAATAATAACTGTCCTACAAAAGTGATTTATTATTTTAGTTTTATTTTAGTTTTAATATAAGTTGTTAACTGTTTTGTTACGTTATTTGTTGAGTTGTTTTAAGTAATTTCATTCTCATTGCATGTGGTGTTCACCTTAATTGTTTGTTTCACTTTGATCATTTTAATAATATTTGTGTAAATAGATACTGTTAATCCTAAATAAAAATAAATAAATCAAAGTGTCCCCCACTCCCAACATGTATCAACAACTAGGTCTATAAAAACTACTACTAACCGGCTGATATTTTCACTGTTGCTTAGCCAATATCTCCTTTATAAACTGGTCACATTGTCCTACAAATTGAGTGGAACGGTTTTCAGTTCTACGCTTGGAAATTGTCAATTTTACGACATTACTTTTTTTATTACTGACTGTAGGACATATATATATATATATGATAGCTTAGCGTATTTCTTACCCATATAAAATAGTGTCCTACAAAAAAATTGATATCTATCGCCAGTGCGACAAGAATTATTCAAAATTAAATAGTGCAACTGCAGAGGTTGTAATACAAACTCCATGAAAAGATGTAGCACGATTACAGGACCCTCCGGGAAGCGTCCACTGCGCCTCTGTGAGAAGGTCCTAATAATGACAAATAATATAGGCTTCGTGCATTTAGCACATTTGGCCAAAGTAAAGTAAGAGATATATTAATAATATAATAATCAAAGTAAGTGAGAATAGTGATAAACGATAAATAAGTTGCCCTCTCCCAAACCCCTTGAGTCCTCAGTAAAGATATGTGCGTGTGTATCAGTGGGACTATACTGAGACTCAAATGAACTTCTTGAGAAAATTTGAAAACTGATGTTGCACCGTTTTTTTTTATTAACCAACACTCGAACCCGTTCACAAATACTTAACGATTAATAATCCACCGTTATTTCACATAAATGTTTGAAATATCACAAATTTTAGAAAATAAAACAAAACTGCAGTCATGACGCTTCACTTTCCCGCCAAGAAGTCCCTGCTTCTGACAATACCTATGATCTAGTACCAATAAGGCAAGATTTTTATTATGTAAAACGCAGATGTCTAGAGGTCAGTATACTTACTTCATTATATATTTTACATAGGCTTCAAAAGGGCGAGCGACAAAACGAAACGTAATAGCATCTCTTATAAATTCCATTTAAATGCAATTTCAGAAGTTCAAATGTATTAATGATAAATAGGACGAACGAGGCAAATTGAGTTGGAGATGTAGTCGTAAAGGATCAGCATAATAAATCATGGAATTTGAGTAAGATTTCATGTATTCTGCGAAATTTAACAAATTTATTTTATGACTTGTGTGCCTAGTATTTTAATGATTTATTAAAGTTGTTTTTAAATAATTTATTGATTCAGGCGTTATTTTGCGGCAATCCATTGACCTGATATATTCATGTATATGTCAGGTAAGATTGGAACCCCCCCGACTGGTCTCCACCATGTCGTGGTGGGGAGGCTGAGTACCTCCCGGTAGGGCGCAGGAGGCGCTAGGGAAAAGGTAACACCCAGAGATTGGCGACTCTGTGTGCCCTTAGTACTAAATACCGGGGGGGAAACTAAGAGGGACCTGTCGAGGGCGAGCCAGGAGGGCACGTCGAGCAGCGCCAGGAGGGTCTTAGGCAGCGGGGGCAGGGGACCCCTGCTGTCTAACCATGAACCCTCCGAGAAGTCGGCCACACCACGCTATGGTCGCACTGGGAGGTAGAAGGGGCGCGTCCACTGCGTCTCTCTGAGGAGGTCCTCCCGGTTTTGGTACGGGGGACGTTGGCCGTGAGCGGGGTATCAGAGCTACAACCCAGGTACTGGTGCCCCGCCTCTTTATCTACAAGCGACGGGCGTCGTCGGAAGATTTTTTGTGGGTATTACTGCTGGCGGTCGTGCTTGCCGCTGGTGAGTCCCACACACCTCTCTCGGTCCCCCTTTTGGCCGGGAGACAGTGCGTAAATGCATTTAGTTACCGACGTAAATCAAAAAAAAAAGGTAAAAAAGACCTCAGTTCAACGTTGTCTTCACGACCAACGTTGAAACGAGATAACTCTCCTGAAGATGGCCTGTATAAGGGCGAAACACGTGTCGTGTTAAATTGTGCCCGAAAATTATAGTTGCGCGGAAATTGTTACAAAGATATTTTTAATCGACCACTTGCAAGTTGTTGCTTCCATTTTGGAGCCATTTATCATTTCAGCCATTTGAAGTCCACTGCTGAACAAAGACCTCCCCAATTGCTTTTCACGTCGATCGATTCTGTGCCGCCTGCATAGATCAGATCATAGGTCCATCGAGTAGGGGCTGCCCTCTATTATGTTTTCTCATTCGTGGTGGCCATGAAAGAACCTTAAAGCCCCATCGGTCGTCGATTCTTTGAGCTTTATGCCCTGCCCACTTCCACTTCAGCTTACAAATTCGCCTCGCTATGTCGGTCACTCTAGTTCTCCTACGAATTTCCTCATTTCTGATTCTATCACGTAGGGACACTCCGAGCATAGCTCTCTCCATTGCACGCTGAGTGACTTTGAGTTTTCCTATCAAAGCATCATTTTGGAGAATTTTCAATGAATTCATAAATGATGAATATTTATAGTTACATCTGCTTGTTTTCATAATAACCTTATCTTAAGCTAACATGATGAAAAAGATTTTATTATAAAATAAGTAGTTATGCGAAATGGATCCATCCCACGAAAACGATTTTTTGAGACTGTCATAAATGTCTAACTTATTAAAACAATACTAGACAGGAAGTAAATAACAATTCCCAGTTTTTACCAGGAATTCGAATACAAACTACAGTTTCATATTATGCTGTATTAAAACTTACTAGAACTCCTGTTTTTGTGCCTGGATCCATTTTGCATAACTACGTCCAATTATAATTGTGTGTAACGTTTAATTTTTTCGACGTAAGGATGCAGGTGACTTCTTATCGCACAATGTGGAAATCTATTAGCTGACCTCTGTTCAGCAGTGGACCACATATGGCTGAGAAATTGTCTCAGGTGTCATTTTGGCACAAACAATTTTTTTCAGATAACTCTGGCTTGGCTTTTGTATTTTCATTATTGTGTAAATATGGATTTGCGAGTGTTTTACATTTTGTCGCAAAATAGACCATTAGATCATTTAGATTTTGATTCGACATTGGTGTGCAAATTTTTTCCTATGCCACGTCATCTTTTTTGACTTTGACTTTCACTTTGACTTCTGACACAGGAGCTTATTTGAAATTTGATTTTATGAGTTGCGTGTTATGACATAATTTATAATAGGTGTAATTAAAATTATTATGTAACCACTAAAATTAATTTTTTTTTTCAATACGTTGTTACCATAAACCGTAAATAAATATTAATTATTATACTATTAAATTACAAACAAAAAAAAGGTTTCCCCTAATAATAATAGTAGTTTTCCCTTATAGTTTTTTATATATTTATAGTTGGCACTTTAGCATGCAGACCAGACGGAAATAGGTCAAATCAGCCTATGGATGCATCACCAGGGGCATCACTAGCGTGTTGCCGACCCTTTAAAAACCGTTTTACGCCCTTCTTGAAAGGCGCCATGCACCTTTAGGGCAAACCTCGCCTAGAAGCTCATTCTACAACGCAATGATACGCGGCAGAAAGTTTCTTTTGAAACGCACCGTTTGCTCACCCGTCATTTCCAAGGTGTCACAATGAACTCCCTGCCGATGCCGAGCGGTGCGATGATCAAAGGAGGCCGTTGGCATCAATTCAAACAGTTCCTTAGAACAATTTTACTGAAAGCATTTAAAATTTTAATGATAATGGATTGATTTGTTACAATTTCAGAAGCCCTAAAACGTTTCGACCTAACCAATTTAAAGAACGAGTGAGTGCTAAAAACTGCCATAAATTTCTCAACCGTAACATTTTATTTCTGATCCGTTCTGTTCGTTTTTGCGTCATAAATTTTTCGAAATTCAATTATTCGCGGCCTGGTCAATGTTGGGGGTTTTATTGGTGTTTTCATCACGGAAGAGCAGGGAAATGATAAAGGATTCAATTTGCGGTGATAGCCTGTATCGTGGCAATGTAGGGCGAGGGAAATTGAGGTTAGGCCAATAATGCGCGTAATGGGCAAGTCTCGAACGCATTTTCTTTTAAGGTATATTATTTAAGGTGAAAATTACTTATTAAGTAACTTAAGGAAGATAAAATGATTGAATTAAATTTGAATACATAAATTGGTTGTGAACTTCAGAAAGTAAAAAATACAAATTTCCAACAAAGGAAATCAAGCAGATCATTTTCGCACAATTTATAAAATTAAACATGTTCTCGAAGATTTTCGGTGAATGAATTGGCAGCTGTGACAAAATTAATTAAAATCTCGATTTGAAACTCAAATTTTCTTTGAACGGATACAAAGAAAGAACTCCGAACAAAATGTAGATGATCGTTCCGTCATAACGAACATAGGTCAGAAATACATTACATTACTAATTTAATATTATTTAGAAAAAACCTACATAGACAATAACTATCCATACTGATTTGATTTTTATTTTAATGGGCTTACATCTGATATACTTAACAATTACGGTGTACATAACATTTACTATAATAAAGTATTTTATATAAATATTTAACTATAAACTATGTATACTATTTTAAACAATAGCTATGTGTTACAATTATTTAAAGACTGGGAAGTTAAGAGCAAACAAAAGTATTTTTTAATATAGCTTTAAAGTTGTCAAACCTATTACCAAATATGTCAACATTTGAATATTGATTTTGGAGAGTATTGTACTGATCGAGGATTCTGTTAATAGGTGATTTACGACCCAAATTGGTCCTAGAAAAATTCGTATGAAATAATTTATCGATTCTATGTCTAGGATAAGAATAAGGTACCTTTAGCTGAACTCTTTGTAGAAGATTGTTGCAATTTATTTTATTATGAATTATTTTATGTAGAAAACAAAGGTCAGAGATTCGTCTGCGATCATAAAGGCTACTCATGTTAAACTTGTTCTTATAATCTGCTTTAAATTCAAATCAATTCAAAAAAACGCCGGAATGGCTTGCTCTTAGGAGGCCTATATTCAACATTTAAGGTTGTCCAAAGTGAAATCTAAAGCAAAATCAACCAATGAAAGACCTAAAGACCTAGTAAACTCGTTTTGTGTGAATCTGAACGTGTGCAATAATCAATGCGAACCAGCACGAATAGAACACGAAGCCAGTTTAAAATTTATAAGGAGACACTTGACATCTAAATTACCCTGTGTCAATGAATCACTATATAGGATTTGAAACATTATAAGAAGAATAGTTTATTATATATGTACATGCATATACATATATATACTTACTGATACGTAAAATATGTTACACGCCTCATTATTGACAAACAAAACATTTTCTATTGTATTTGCGACCGAGGGCGCTTAATATTTTAATAAACTAAATTTGTTACACAAATATTAATCAGTTCTTCTTTTAAGTCTATTTTTTATGTAAGCTATGCACCAGCATATATATATAAAAATCATATAATAATAAGCATATTTATATAAAAATCTAATGTAATAGTGGGTGTATAACCCGAACCTAAGTTAACCTCACCTGCAAGTGGTGCACATGCCGATCAACGGACGAGGCTCTGGCGAATACAAAAGTTCCCGGTAAGCGGCAATAGGCTCCGCTTTTACGTTTGTCGGTTCGCGGTTGACATTGAATGCCATTAACGCCACATAGTCAGTTATTCTTCAGCTTAAAAATTTGCGTCTCTCTGCTTACTTCAGTTCTTCTTCGGATTCCCTCATTTCTGATGACACTCCGAGCATTAGCTTTCTCCATTGCACGCTGGGCCACTGAGAACTTAGTAGTCAGTAAAAACAACTAACTAACTAACAAACAACAACGATTAAAAACAACTGCTGTATCGCTTTTTATTATATAGTAATATTAATTAATGTTATTACTATTTGAATTAATGACTGATCACTTATTGTATACTAAACATAAAAAAACTAATAAAATCACATAAACAAATATATGGTACAATGGGCGGCCTTATTACAACAGCAATTTCTTCCATTCAACCTCAGGATTCATCACATAAATTGAATGACAACAGATTTCTTTTTTTCTTAAAAAGATGTCGAAAATTCTAATGACTTTTTAAATAATTTTATCAGTCCCAATAATAAGAAGCTGACATACTTCAAAAGAATGAATAGGAGAGTTCTTACCCTCTTTTATTGCCATCGTCTCGAAGGAAATCAATAAAGTATTTTGAGCCGTCTAAATTGGGGTTTCAATACAACCTTACTGGGGAGCGGGGCTAGGAAGAAAAGCTTTTTAAAATTATTCTTTTTACATAACAACGTATGTCAATCAAAGAATAATGAAAAAATGAGCTTAAAAAGTCATGAGGATTTGAGAATGTTGGATTGATAAGAATGATATTTATGCTTTAAAATACATACCTACATTCACGCCTGTTTTCCCGAAGGGGTAGGCAGAGATATATTACACGCCCACACTTCACCAGTTATATTAAGGTCTCACGTAATAAATAGGTTGCGAGCCTATTGCCGCTTACCGCAGGTGAGGTAGGATTGAGCTCCTGAGGTCTTCCCCCTCGACTGGAGGTCCGCCTTGGTGTGGTGGGGGGCGCATCTGTGATCTATTACGTCTGTAACCGACTTGACTTGCGGTTTATCGCAATTCGTAGAATCATCATAGTTATACCGGATTAAACCCTGAAAATCTCTCCATGGAATTATGTAATATTGTAAGGATAAAATATTGGTAAGATTTTGTTTATTGTGACATAAGATCAACAGGTACATTTAGAATCGTCAAATATTTACACACAAAATGGAAATTCGTATTTTTTTCAACAACAATGAAAAAGATATGAGCGGTTCCATAATCAACATACACACACACATAAGTATAGATTAATTGCTTAAATTGTATAATTGTAGTACTTAAGATTAGATTGATTCATTATATTATTTATTTAATGTCAAAAAAATTGAGGTAAGCCAATATTCTTAATTAATAAAATAATAATAATATGAAAGATTTCAACATACTTAAAATAATCATTTACATAATAAAAATATTTTATTTTATTAGTACATGTTTGAATCAAAAACTATTTAATGTTTATATTATGGTAGGCAATCCAATCTGCCTTAATTTTTCGATTATAATCATGCTATGGTAGAGCGATGTTACTAAACACAAGCATATTTTTGCTTAAAAGGTAGCTCCATTCACAAATATTGTGTTAGATACTAAATCAATAAAATAAACATTTTGTATTTGGTATTTTGTATTTTTTATTTTGCATAATCAAGAAATAACTATTATCTTCTTCCCTTAATCTGCATCAAGCCGAATCCGCCACAAACAAATTACCATTTAAGCGATAGACGTGAAAGTTTGTCCGTATTAAACTACAGTAATAACTTAATCGTTCTCATCACGAGTCACGTGGAGGCGAAATTGCGTTTACTCTTAAGCGGCACGTACAAGGTATGGCTGGGTTATCAGGCGGCCTGTCGCGACCGGAATAGCAATACGAGGCCTCGCGCATCGCACAATATTAACGGATTTAACTAGAACGTGCGAAGATGGGATGCGATGCGACACTCAGAGGTTCGGTAAATATGGCGGGGTTTGGTTTACTTCTTATAGGGAATTTGACCTAGATTTATTCATACATTTAGGGGCTTTTTACAAAACAAAATCTAAAGTTAAACCAGGGTTAAAACTAGTGCTCATAGTCTTCGTTTTATCAAATGAAAGTTACAGCACAAGTTTGAAACCTTTTTTGTTTTACGTCGGTAACAAAATGCATTTACGCACTGCCTTCCGGCCAAATGGGACCGAAAGGGAGTGTGAGACTCACCACCGCCAGACGCGACTGCCAGCAGTAAAACCCACTAAAACAAACGTGAAAAAAAGGCGCACCACTTACAGGTGAGAAGAACCTAAGCTCCTTAGGTCTTTGTAGGATTCCCATAAAATAAAACTTTGTTTATTTCATAAACTATCTATTACATAGCACTTGAAAACGTCACAACAAAATATTAGGTCGGGGAAAAAGTCTTTTCGCATAACGTAGGTATAAACTTATTATAAAATTTTTTTGATTGTACTATTTGTGTCTGGCTGGTTTTGGTAACATTAAAAAGGTTCCATTATAAAGAAAAGAAAAAAATAAAAAAAAGTTGTTTCCCGCTATTTTTCATTTGTTTTTCTCTCCGTAAAAATGAGTGAATCTAATGAAGAAATTCGATACATTTTAAAATTTTATTATAAAAAAGGCAAAAATGCAACTCAAGCAGTGAAAAAAAATTTGTGATGTTTATGGACCTGATGCAGTGTCAGTAAGAGTAGCACAAATTTGGTTCAAACGTTTTCAGTCCGGAAATTTTGGTGTTAAAGATGCACCTCGCTCTGGTCGCCCTGTTACGAATAAAATGGACGCCATTTTTGAAAGAGTGGAGCAAGATCGGCATATTAGTAGTTACGATGTAGCTGAAGAACTGGGAATTGACCACAAAACAGTTTTGACCCATTTGAAGAAAGCTGGTTATACAAAAAAGCTCGATATTTGGGTGCCACACGAGCTCACTCAAAGAAACTTAATGAACCGTGTACTCATTTGCGATTCATTATTGAGACGTAATGAAACCGAGCCGTTTTTGAAGATATTGATAACTGGCGATGAAAAGTGGATCACGTACGACAAGAACGTGCGAAAAAGGTCGTGGTCGAAAGTTGGCCAGGCTTCACAGACTGTGGCCAGACCTGGCCTAACACGAAATAAGGTGATGCTGTGTGTATGGTGGGATTGGAAGGGCATTGTTTATTATGAGCTTTTACCGCCCGGCAAAACCATCGATTCTGATCTTTACTGCCAGCAACTGATGAGATTAAAGAAAGCAGTCGAGAGAAAACGGCCGGAATTGATCAACAGGAAGGGTGTGGTCTTTCATCACGATAACGCTAGACCACACACATCTTTAGCCACTCAGCAAAAATTAAGAGAGTTCGACTGGGAGGTCCTATCGCATCCACCATATAGCCCTGACCTTGCGCCTTCAGATTTTCACCTGTTTCGGTCTCTGCAGAATTCTTTAGGTTCTGTAAGGTTGACCTCAAGAGAGGACTGCCAAAACTATTTGTCCCGTTTTTTTGATCAGAAGTCCCAAAGTTTCAACAGTAACGGGATAATGTCTCTGCCCACAAAATGGCAGAAAGTTATTCAACAAAACGGTACATATATATTGTAAATAAATGTAAATAAACTTTGAAAAAAATGTCTTGACTTTTCATACAAAAATACGAAAAGACTTTTTCCCCAACCTATTATACAATAAAAAAGAAACCTGTAAGTGAATCTAAGTGCCAGTTCCGAGCCACCGCTCTGTGAGAATACAGCCAAAAGATGATTACAAGTATAACATTTTTTTTAAATATTGCAATACACTGCTAATCAATATAAATTTTATACTTAACTTTAGCATACTTTTTTTTGAACCTGGCGGTGCAAATAGAACGTAGATCATCCTATATTCACGCTTCAAGTCGCACAAAAAAAAGCTGGTTATTGTAACAGGAAACAACTGCTACGGGAAGTGGTCGAGCTCATACGTATTTCCACGATTAATAAATGCGCTACCTACCCACTTCCGCGATTCCATAACTCCCGGTAATATCAACACTCGTCTAAAGTCGTACTTTTATAATAATTTGTTTAGACAAGTATAAGTACTCACAATAATAATAATAATAAGTATATTCAAGTCCACTTATATCTATTTACAAATTTCGGTGACAACCACACTAGGCGCAGCCTGTATCGCGGTTATCAAGCTGACGTGTTTAAGGACACAGAAACAAAATATGTATTGTTACGAAAAAAACAAATAACAGAAAGTAATTAAAACCTTAACTAGTCTAGTGTTTCCATAATATTTGTATATGTGTGTGTGTGTGTGTTAACTGTGTGGATGCGGTGTGACGGTGTGCGAGTGAGAAATGAGTCGTGAACTTACAAGGTTCTGCAATGGCGACCGCGAACCGGCAAACGTAGTAGAGGACGGTCTCCCACGCGATGGACCGATGATCTGGTCAAGGCAGCGGGAAGCCGATGGATGCAGGCGACTCGGGATCGCTCTATGTGGAAATCTATTGGGGAGGCCTATGTTCAGCAGTGGACGTCAGATGGCTGAGACGATGATGATGATAATTAAATACTCACACTCGTCTAAAACGAACACTGACTTGTAGCTCTCATGTCTTGTTTTCGTTTTGATTTTGTTTTTTTGCAGCAGTACTCTTGTACTTTCATTTGTAAGTCTGCATTGTTGTTCGTTAAAGTTGGCGTAGAATACATAAGCACTATACAAACCTTAGTGGTTTAAATGTTGGCTTAATCTCAAATATTGTTTTGGTATAATTTGAAAACGATAAATAAATTTAAAAAAAAACAATAAATTTACCGTCTTAAAAAAAATATTGGCGCCACATAAATTTATTTTCAAAAACTAAATTAAAAATACTAATTACAATACGAAGCGCCAAAATTATACATCTTTGAATTTGACAGGTCACTTTCCTGGTTTTAGAGCAGGTAAATATTTTTGCTAAAAGGTTATCAGAAGGGTATAAAGACCATGAACTTTATAATTATTACTTATAAACAATTTTTTACTATGATAAAAACGCTAGTAACGCTAAAAAGACGGGATAATATAGAATTAGCCTTGGCCATTTTAAATAAAGAAGTATTGTCTGACAATTTAATTAGTTCCATACAGCCCATAGGAATTCTACTAAGATCTCAAGCTAACTTCACCTGTAAGTGGTGCCCCTGTCGAAAAAATGACGAGACGTATATAAAAGGTACCGGTAAGCGGCAATTGGCTCACCTATTACGTAAATATAATTAGCAAAAGGTGGGCGTATAATATGCCTCTGCCTACCCCTTCGGGAAAACAGGCGTGATTGTATGTATCCATTTATTTAGTTCCAAAATAAGTATCATAAAGACCTTATGTTTGATTGTACAAGTCCTCCGGTATATACATGCTGAACTAACGAATAATTGACCAAGCGATTCTTTTCTTTCATCGCGTCAAAAACGCTTGTAAACACGAACGCCGAATACAGTTTGAAGACCGCAATATGTAAATTAATGCGTGTTTTCCCAGCAAATGTATCAGCTAATACCATTTACCAAGTAAATACATAGATATTGTTGACATAATTGTAATTCCGCTAATGGTCCCCGTAGAATCAATGTTTGTATTGAAAGCGTGAGTGAACGGTGTAAATCCAAAGAGGATAGAAATACACAACATTGGTGTGGTGAGGGTTTTAGAAGGGACTGTATATATGTTCTCAGAGGATAGTACCTACCTACTTTTTATTTTTAAGTATGGATTCATTCGATTAGAATTTTTGCCAGTGTCAAGTAATTAATAATAATAATAGTAATAAAAATATTTATTGGTGTATACAATTAAAAATAAAACTAAAAACAATTAATAAATGTTTATATGATGCACCAAAATGACCCAACTCAGCATATGCTAGTCCAGTGTTCTAGCGCTGGTTTTCAGCTGGGCCTTAGATAATTCAAGTTATTTGCAACAGTGTGCAGCGTTTTCATCATTTAGTCATAGTTAAAGTCTTATCAAGTAAAGGGTTATCTATTGAAACGCATAACGTTTTTGGCCATAAACTGACAATGAATAATGTTAATAACCATAATCGTCACTTGCCATACCGCTATAAAGCTCAAAGTTATAACGCATAACATCTGATCACCGAATTTTGAAACGCAGAATCATTAAAAGGCATAATTTAGGTAAGCATAGGTAATGAAAGGCATATTTTTTGTTAAACATAATGATACTCAATTATACTTATTATTATTGACGACCGATTTGGCGTGGAGGTCAGTATACCTGCACTTCACTCCAGAGGTCGTGGGTTCGATTCCCACACAGGACAAATCTTTGTGTGCATGAACATGAATATTTGTTCTGGTCTGGGTGTTTTCCTATGTAGTATTTATTTACAAAAAAAAAGTATTTAAGTATGTTTATCCGTTCTTTAGTATCCATAACACAAGTTCTTAGTGATACTTATCTTGGAACTAAAGAATTGGTGTGATTGTAAGAGAATATTTATTTATTTATTTGTAAAAATTTACAATAGTTATAATCAGGTGGGCAAATTGTATGTGAATTTTATAAAAAATACTTTTTAATGATAAAAAAATAACCTCAACCTAACCCAAAATGAGAAGTAAGCTGCGTTTTAAAGTATGATTTATAGAAATATGGCAAACGAAAATTTAGATTTATATGATTATGGCTTTTATAATTATGCCTTTCAACAATTCTGCATTATTATGGTTATGCGTAGTGATATGTTATGAAAAAGGATATTATGCTTTTAGATCTTTATGCCATATTATTATGATGTTTGTCTTTTGAAATTATAGCAATAAATCGTATGCGCTTCGAAGTGTCACCTAAGTTAAAGTTCATCACAGTCAAGCCAAAGTCCTACCCCAGTAAAGTACTTGAGACTTTACTAGAGGTTCCTATGGTATTTTTGAATAAACACGGGAAATCAAATTGCACTGTAATATACTTCTATCCTACACTTGTGTACGTTGCTGAAGAAGTTGTGTCAAAAGATCCACTATATTTACTATTGTTCATTAATTTATTTAGTACACACACAGAAATATACAAATAGAAAGACTAAAAAAACATTGGCAACAGGGTACAGCTTATTCCAAAAGGAAATATCGTCCAGCTGGCCCGCGAAAGGAAAAATAAACTTAAGATTAAACTGGCCAGTATATGCATTGTAATACAATAAAAGTAGAAAAATAAAAAAACAATTATACATTAGAAAAGAAAAAAAAATACTATTATTTTCACATAAAACACATATTTTGGAAAATAATACATTGCCACGATGTATCTTTTTTCGCGTTAGCGCCAAAACTTCGAGGTTAGTACTTGAATTAGTAACTATTACCCTTTTTTCATATTCAAGTATATAATATTCGCCTGACAACCTTCTGAGTGCTTCTGCCCCTACTATTGGTGTGGCAGCATATTAGGCTTATAACATGTAAGCCCATTTGATATGACTTGTCATCGACATGAAAGAAGAAGGAGAATATGAATCATTAAACTTTAAACTTACTTTTTCTGATGATTCCACTAAGCAATGGAAAGGAATCCGCTATTTAAAGAGTTGGTTCATAAAAATATGACATGAACCTGAAAAGAATCTTACTCTAAATAAGATCTATATGCCTTATGTTAAGTAAATGGTGAAGTCTACAAAGTGATAAAGGACTTGTTACATAAATAAGTAGGGAATATGTTGCTATAGAATTCCAAATTCACTGAACGTTGTAGCAAATTAGATGTCAATAGGAAAACATATTTCTAACAGAATCATTATCCTGCTTTCGCATATCGTCAGCTTAATTTTCAAACTGCTTAATATTATGTCCATTTGAGAAAACTTTATAGGAGGAAGTAAAAAGTGTTTATTTTTCATAGTTAAGGCACTAATTACATAAAGGTGTTAGTCCAATTCGTTCAAAACTAATTACGTATACATTTATGATACTTAAGATATTCCAATCAATAATCTCGAAATTTTATACAAGATGGAATTAAAAGTGTTTTAAAACTTAGTGTTTTTGGAGTTATGCAGTTTGAAAATTAGACTGCCGATATCCGCTCTGAATAGCTCTGAATGAATTTATAATGTACGTAGTGTTGGAAAATTTCAAATATATCAACGTAATATAGATGGTGTCGATGGAAGAATACCCTACCAACTCTATCGTCCCGTCCTTAAAAAAGACATCAAGTCCTCTATTTCGACAATAATAAGCTGGTGATAATAGTGAAAACGGTACAGCAAGTTGTCTACTCAAATTTAAACAACCCTATAATTTGGTGCGGAAACCTTTGAGATCCCCAGTTAGATACAGATAAAATGATTCTATCTCCAATTCTTGTACAAAACAAAGGAATAAAATAATCTTTCCAAATGTTCCCATTAATTTTATTAGACACGTAAACGAGCAATAGTCTTGAAAGGGCGAAGGTTGAATGTGATATTATTGTCTTGTATAATGTGTTTGCAGACGTCAAATCGCATGAGGGCCCGAGTGCTCGTCTTGTAATTCGATTATCATTTTCCCTCATTTTCCTAAATTCTCGTTGTCAACCATTCATTTGGTAATGGTAATGATATTACTACTCGGGCTTACGATGGATGTTGTGGAGTTTGAAATCCTTATTTGAAAAGATAAATGGAAATTACTGAAGCATGAATTAATTATTAATACTCTAATAATTTTCTCTTGTATGAAATGTGTTTCTAAACCTCACTTTAAGGTCTTTGAGTTATCAGCTACAGTTATAAATTTACTATGGATTAAAATATTAAAATCAATCAAATTATTTTTTAAGCTATTGCATAGCTTTTATCGTGGGTCTTGAGCGTGGTTGGAGACCGAATCCAGAAATTCCGTAACGAAAAAACCTAACACACACTCCGACCGGCACAGCGGTGATACTTTTTAGATTCCATCTATATAAATAGCGGAACTTTAAATAAGAAGGACAGAATAATAATATAATTTCAAGTTATGTTTCATAAAATTTTCTACAATGCATAATTGATGCAACTAATTATGTAGAGGTGTTTAGGGATATATAGATGGATGTATAGGGATCCAAACCTAAATAGCCAAAATCAACCTCACCTGCAAGTGGTGCACCTGCCGACCAACAGACAAGGCTCTGGTGCATAAGGCTTTGACGACCGATATGGCGTGGTGGCGAGTATATCCGCATTCCACTCCTGAGGTCGTGGGTTCGATTCACACTAGGACAAATATTAGGACAAAAAAAGTATGTATTTAGTATCCATAACAGTTCTTAATGATACTTATCTTGGAACTAAATAATTGTTGTAATTGTCAGAAAATATTTATTTATTTATTAAACGTAGAGGTATAACTATACTCTATTAAGGAGGCTAATGTTCAGCAATGGACTTTATAACACTGATATATAAATTAAATAAATTTATTCACATGAAATAGAGTAAGTAACATGTGATTGTTTTATTATATAGAACATCTATTTTGTCAAACGCAGGGCGTGTGAATTTCAATACAAAATAAGTGGAATTAAAAGTCATTGTAATAATCATTATAAAATAAAATTCATATTAAAATAACGAATATTATCAAATTATATACTATAAATTATGGTATTCAAATATTCTGTGACCGAATAAAAATATGTAATTTTTAGCCACAACTGTAGTTTTATTTTAAATAGTTAAACTAAGCTCTCTCATTGAGTTTTGTAACTAATTAAATATCTTGACACGATTTGGATAACAATTAACGATCACCCATCCAAGGACTGACCTCTGTAAGCTCTGCTATACTTCGGTGATCGTTTCCGACCACCGAGCACCGCAGAGCTACAAGCGCTTATTTTCTGTACCTTGCGTTATTGCTTATTGCAGTCATGTAACCAACGTAGGTATGTCAAAATGTAGACAAATCTTCAAAATAGAGTTCAGAAGCTTCATGAATAAAATAAACAACAAGTAGTTATTAATAAGGTAAACTATAGCAACAAACAGAAAAGAACTTCTTACCATAAAGTATAAATATAATACAGTTAACTTACATTTTTTTTTCTTATAAACAAAATTTTTTACACAAGTAGTATTTACTTTTTAAGAAAGTAAGGGTACCTAAAGAGTAAGTATAGCGAAAAAAGTTAATACTGAAGTTGAAGGCAAACTCCTCACCTTCTCACATCATAGTCCATTTTACACGCGATCGCTTCCTTTGTTGAAACCCCCTTTATGGTTTCTATCAATTGCCCCTTTTCAATGGAAAAAGGGGCCTGCTAAGGACTTTGCGCTGAAGAATGAGTATCATTTGGTATGTTTTGTAAGTTATTGGACTTTTAGATACCGGCTGATGTTTATTAGGAGTCATTTTGTATAAAATTTGAAAAAGACAAAAAAGTGTATTATTTCGAAATATTCATAAAATGTATTTGAAAAAGGACTGGTGTATGTTATTTTAGTAAGAATCATTTTACTTGAATGATTGAGATAAAAATTTATTGTATGACAAAACAAAATTAACTGAGCTTTATAATGGACGGCCTTATTGCTAATAGAGATTTCTTCCAGGCGACCATGAGATGGACAGGACAAGAGGGAGAAATAATGCAATAGAGTACAAATTTTAGGCTAATTAGCCATAAACATACATATAGTCATACATATTATATTTCTGCTTCAAGACCAAAAGGTTTCGCTGGATCATGTGCTGTGCATACGTGACTCACTACCAACCTACAAAATAAATGTTAATAACAATGCTTATTTAAAACCTATCCATATATCATAATCTTAATAAGATGCTCCCATAACATACATCCTCGACGCGAAGATAGCGCAGTGGCGTGACTTCTAATTCAGAGGGTCTAGGGTTCAAACCCTGGTGGCGCATATCGCTTGCTCTGTGCCTCAGAAAGCTCGTTAAGCCGTTGGTCCCGGCTGTCATGAACATCTATGACAGTCATTATTTAGGAAGTCAGTGCCTTCAAATATTCCGACAATCTGGTTTAAGCACATAATGATGTTTTCCTTTGGGTTGTGGAGGTCAGAGGCCAGTCGCGTCGTGTAATAACTGAATTTCAGCCAAATCTGGGCCCTGGGCTTAAGTCTGGGGCAACCGGGATAATGCTAGGATATGATATGATGAGATGACATCCTATTCCTCTGCTGAGAACAGGTCTCTTTCACTAATCAATGTGAGAGGGATTTAAGCCATACTCTTCCACCCGACCCTCTGAGGATTGGTAGAAGAAGCCATGTATAACCTGATCTCTCTTGGTCTTGGTTTGTAAGAAGAGTCCTAAGGCCTAGTAGGACTTGTTGATGAGATGATGTAAAATAACAATATCGAACTTCACAGTACTGCTAATAATCCATTCGCGACAAACTAATAAGCTTTAAAATGAAATTTTATCGAAAATTACTCGCTATAATTACCCTATTAATTGCTTCTACGAAATTAATTAACCTAGTCTTTGACGACAATATCGCAAAGTTGCCGTTGCTGTTAAATATTGAGTGTTTGTTTTGTAAAGCGTTTTGAGTTTAAATAGCGTACAAAATCGGGAAAGGTTTTGTATACTTCATGTTGTGAGTTGTAAATCGACTGGATGATTTATACCGAATTTTTTTTAATTCCGTTTTATTTTTATTTTACGAGAGCTACGTATTCTGTCCACTAGTAGGTTCATATTTTTCTTCAAAACAATACCTGGGAAATCAATAGCCCTATAGTTATTAAAGGTCAAAGTCATTTGTTTCATCTTTCAAAAAAATAATTCAAGATTTTAAAAACACATCTTCTGCGTTATGTATGAATCTACTAAGTAAACGCTACTGAAAACTTGCTTGGACATTGTAGAACAGCCTATTAGATACCAACTGTATATGTACGTGCAAACCCGTATATGAATTTAACAATTCACAATTCTTATTAATTTATTCAAGTTTGGCTCAAATTAGCTCTTATGAACGCCAAAACTTAAAAACTAGCGCACCCATTCAATGCGGGCGGGAGCTTGATCGTAAAAGAACGGGCAAGAAATCGTCAAGGTTAGTTTTTTCTCCCGCCAGTTACAAGAAAATGTACTTAGTAGTAAAACAATTTGACAAGTCTACAAAAACCAGTGTTCCGCAGTCACAAGATTTAAAATAAAAGAAGAAAATAACTTTTTTTTAAAAAAGTATAACGGAAGCTCGTATAACGCGCATGATTACGAATAAACATAGTAGACTTGAGCAGACCAGTCCCCACTGGCGGCACCCGTTCACGAGTATGACGCATGAACCAGCCATCGTTTCGCTCAACCATATTTTAGGGAAAGTAACGACCCGACCCATGACGCCACTACCGCAAAGACATTTAAGTGAGCATGACATACTCAAGCTACAGGATTAAATAATTTTAACAAAAAAAAACATTATTTTGATTAAATGTGCTGCAAACCACAAATATTTTTGGACTTATGAAAGATATCATTTACAGCAATTCAGTCTTAAAATATATATAATCATTCGAATAATACTATGCGTTCCTAATCAAAAACAAATTCCCTAACCTATTCCCTAATCAAAAATAATTAAGTTTTGATTGACAAAGTAATGTTACGCACAAAGTGTCCATAATCAGTTAGCAAACATCTTCAACATATTAGGTCGGGGAAAAAGTCTTTTCGCATAACGTAGGTATAAACTTATTATAAATTTTTTTTGACTGTACTATTTGTGTCTGGCTGGTTTTGGTAACATTAAAAAGGTTCCATTATAAAGAAAAGAAAAAAATAAAAAAAAGTTGTTTCCCGCTATTTTTTATTTGTTTTTCTCTCCGTAAAAATGAGTGAATCTAATGAAGAAATTCGATACATTTTAAAATTTTATTATAAAAAAGGCAAAAATGCAACTCAAGCAGTGAAAAAAATTTGTGATGTTTATGGACCTGATGCAGTGTCAGTAAGAGTAGCACAAATTTGGTTCAAACGTTTTCAGTCCGGAAATTTTGATGTTAAAGATGCACCTCGCTCTGGTCGCCCTGTTACGAATAAAATGGACGCCATTTTTGAAAGAGTGGAGCAAGATCGGCATATTAGTAGTTACGATGTAGCTGAAGAACTGGGAATTGACCACAAAACAGTTTTGACCCATTTGAAGAAAGCTGGTTATACAAAAAAGCTCGATATTTGGGTGCCACACGAGCTCACTCAAAGAAACTTAATGAACCGTGTACTCATTTGCGATTCATTATTGAGACGTAATGAAACCGAGCCGTTTTTGAAGAGATTGATAACTGGCGATAAAAAGTGGATCACGTACGACAAGAACGTGCGAAAAAGGTCGTGGTCGAAAGTTGGCCAGGCTTCACAGACTGTGGCCAAACCTGGCCTCACACGAAATAAGGTGATGCTGTGTGTATGGTGGGATTGGAAGGGCATTGTTTATTATGAGCTTTTACCGCCCGGCAAAACCATCGATTCTGATCTTTACTGCCAGCAACTGATGAGATTAAAGGAAGCAGTCGAGAGAAAACGGCCGGAATTGATCAACAGGAAGGGTGTGGTCTTTCATCACGATAACGCTAGACCACACACATCTTTAGCCACTCAGCAAAAATTAAGAGAGTTCGACTGGGAAGTCCTAGTGCATCCACCATATAGCCCTGACCTTGCGCCTTCAGATTTTCACCTGTTTCGGTCTCTGCAGAATTCTTTAGGTTCTGTAAGGTTGACCTCAAGAGAGGACTGCCAAAACTATTTGTCCCGTTTTTTTGATCAGAAGTCCCAAAGTTTCTACAGTAACGGGATAATGTCTCTGCCCACAAAATGGCAGAAAGTTATTCAACAAAACGGTACATATATATTGTAAATAAATGTAAATAAACTTTGAAAAAAATGTCTTGACTTTTCATACAAAAATACGAAAAGACTTTTTCCCCAACCTATTACATTGGTTAAATACGGGTTTAAGTACAGTAAGAGTATGCCTGATGGCTTAAACTCCGTCAATACTTTTAATTTCACCAGGGTGTCCAATAAATTAAAAAAATATTCACTTTGTGGAAAGTGGCGTAATATTACACTATTATGTATAAGTAATACTATACGCCAACCCTTTTCAAAAGCTCTAAAAGTCCGCGTTTATTCTAAATATTACGGGGAAAGCTTTTGCGTGATTCCATTATGAGGTAGCCTTGACAAAACGAGACAATGGTAAAGGGCATTAACGCCTATCTCTATTGCCGAGTAATTATGAGGGCATCAGTGTAGATCAAAACATGGCAAGTGACAAATTAGAAAAAAAATGTAATTCAAAATTTTATGCTGCATTTAATAAAAAATATGTCATGATATGAACTTTTTGAACGCATAGCGGAAACAGCTATTAGCGCCTTGTCATTACAAGCAAAATGTAATGACAACCTTACTAGTAAAATGATGAGAATATAGAAGCACTCTAGCCAATGGGCTACATGATTCTATATTTATATTGGCGAGTACCGTAAAAAAATATTGTTAGGGGCACGACTCCAAAGTACGTGTTTCAGTGATTAAAAAACAAAACATCGTTAAGAAAAAGGTGTCTATTACGTTTAAAATTAATAATTTCACTTCTTGGCAAGTTTTAACGGCTGTGACGGTAGTCACGTATCGGTGAGCCTATTTGATAAACGATTTGACGCAGCTAAGTTTTAGGCATATCTTTAGTAAACCATACAGATTTTGTGCTTTCGTGCAAGTTATAAGGTACATTATATTTGGGAGCATTATATAAAACTAATAGAAATTTAAGTAACTGAAAATATATTAAGGCATTTGCATGGTTTTTCGTCTGAAGAGCCAAAGCTTTTTGTAACAATTCTGCCATAATGCGACTAGATAACGTAATCTGCCCCTGCAATTAAGTCAACAATAGAAGACGTTAGTCCTTCAACGACCCATATTTAATAAAACAAACAGGCTTAAAAAAAAGTTTATGAAAGTTTTTTCGCAGAATGAAAAGAGTAAATTAAAATTTAAAGAATATATGTACGTAACTTTATATACAAAGATTTGTATGACATTAAGTAAACTCAGTATTAATAAAATAAGGAAAATATAAGTAAACAATATTTTATTCGATACGATTTAGTTTACTTCTTTTAATAATTTTGCAAGCCGCTTAATATACTGCTTAATATAGGACAAAACGTCTTAACGTAGCTTTTGAAGCGCTCCATATCAAAATCCACACTTACAGTCATTAGACAGAGTTTGACCGCTGTGAAATGTGTCGGCTTTAATACGGTGACCGTTAGGCCTCTGCCTCGAATTTTGCGGGCAGCGGGGCGGTGGCGGCGGCGGCGCGGGAGCGGGGCTGGCATCGCAGACCCGTTCTCGAAAGCAGCGGGCAGATCGCGCGACATTATAGCGGCGTAGTGTTGTGTTCGTGTGTGTGTCGTCAAGATATTTGTTTTTATTCGCGAACGAAATGTCTGAACAACGCCGACATCTTTTTGATTCAATTTTTATCCTAACGCTCGATTTATTGTGGGCAAAGGAAGAAGTGAATCCCTACTTTATAGTCTGTAGTACTGTATTACCTTATGGCAAGGAAAAGAAAAGGCAAGTTTTATCGAAATTATGAAGAACAGAGATAATTTGATTTCTTCACATAACTGATTATTTAATCTTCTATTTTTATGGTTCACATCATTGCAGTTCCATATAAGTATCCGCTCAAAAAAATAATTTTCTCTAGCATGTCCGAGGACAATTCGGCATATCACAAAAATAAATTGCACACACAACACTGCGATGCAGTCGCGCGGGCGGTTACCGCTTTACTGGAGCGCACCGCTCGTTGCCCGCCCTCCCGTCGCTGCCGCGGCGCTGTTTTCGAGGGTCGGTCCATTTGATTTCACGTATTTGGTCCTGCCGCTCCCGCGCCGCCGCCGCCGCCGCCGCCCCGCTGCCCGCAAGATTCGAGGCAGAGGCCTTAGACTGGCCAGACAGGGTTTTGCGAAGCTATGAGTGCTGTTACAGCTTGGCAGTAATTTAATGGGCCATATATGGTTCAGTAAAAATACTTGCATATGTTATATCTTTAAATACTTACAATGAGATCATAAATTACTGCACAACTTTTTAGTGCAAACATGAATAAAATATAACTTGATTGACCAGCTAGCACCTGCGACTTGGCCCGCGTTGAATTCGGCATTAGGCAAATTTGGGCAAAAAAGGGCTTCCCCCTAAAAAAATACATTCACGACTGTTTACCCGAATGGGTATGCAGAGGCATATTATACGCCCATATTTCGCTAATAACATCTTTGGACCTACGTAATAGGTGGCGAGCCTATTGCCGCTTACCGGGACCTGTTACGTTCGCTAGTTGATCTGTTGATCAGAAGGTGCACCACTCTCGTGAGGTTGGCTTGGACTCCTTAGATGTCGGTAGGATCCCTATACAACCTTAATAAATTGGGTTAGGTTGAGGTTATTTTTTTTTACCATTAAAAAGGTTTTTCTATAATAGTCATATACAATTTGCCAACTTGACTATTATCATTCTTAATTTTTGTAAATAATAATAAGTATAATTCAGTATAATTATGTCCAGCAAAAAATATGCCTTTCATTACCTATGCTTATCTAAATTATGCCTTTTAATGATTCCACATTTAAAAATTCGGCAAAATGATGTTATGCGTTATAACGTTATGCTTTATAGCGGTATGGCAAGTGACCATTATGATAATCAACATTATGCATTTTCAGTTTATGGCCAAAATCGTTATGCGTTTCAATGGGTAACCAATTTTTTGTCAATACAAGTTCTAAACTACTATATGTGTTTTAAATTATCATTATGTTCCGCCGTTTACAAGAAACCATATCATCAACAAAGAAGTTTAATACTACGAAACGTATACAAGCTAAAATACTTGGAAATGATATCTAAACGAAAACGATTCATACGCAAATTGCTTTATAATGTATGTATACATGTAAATATTAACCTAAAAAACTTTCCAACCATTTCATTCCGTATAATTTTGAAGCATGACTCCGGTAGGGTCCTAATGAGCCACAAACTAATATAGAACCAAGGACAAAACAATTTTAATTTTCTTAATACACTACTAACATGCGACGAAACACTGAGTTGAATTCATTTCAACATTGAACAGGCGTGGTCGTGAAATTAATTTAATAACCTGAGTAATACACCTGAGTTTAGAAATGTGGGATATGATTTTGACGATTTTTAATTAGTGTAATTGCACTTGCTTGTTTTATGATATGAACGTCAAAAGTCAAAAAAAAGTCAAAAATACTTTATTTCATAAACTATTACATAGTACTTGCAAACGTCAAAATTATAAAAAAATAACAAAAACAAATAAAATATAACTATACTAAAATCACGAAGCTTAGATTCACTTGCAACCAAATAATTTAAAAAAAACAAAAAACATTTAAGTGCAAGCGAATCTAAGTGCCAGTTCCGAGCCACCGCTCTGTAAGAAGAACTGGCAAGAAACTCACAGGCTATGCTCTTTTAAATTATCGATTGGTTAGTAACAATCTTCATTTGTCTGTGACGCTATACAATGCAACATAATATAACAATATTCATGCTTTAAGTCATTCATATTAGAATAGCCTGTATGAAACGGCGGCTTAATCCCAAGCATTTTTATCTGCCATATAGTCTTTAATAGAATAATATCCCTTTGAAGACAGCTTGCGTTTTATTGTTAATTTAAATTTATTTAGGCTTAATTGCTGTATATTGCTTGGGATTTTATTATAGAATCGCACACATTGACCTTTAAAAGATTTGTTAATTTTTTGGAGCCTAGTGGCAGGTACAACTAGTTTATGCTTATTTCTTGTGTTTAGGTTATATATATCACTTTTCTTACTCAATTTATCAAAATTTTTGTGTACATATACTAGGTTTTCATAAACAAACTGACCCGCCACTGTCAAAATACCAATTTCTTTAAATTTATCCCTTAGTGATTGTCTACATGGTAGATTATAAATTGCTCGTATGGCCCTCTTCTGCAGTACAAAAATATTTTGAATATCTGCGGCACAACCCCACAGAAGAATACCATACGACATAACACTATGAAAATAGCAATGATAAACAAGCCTAGCTGTTTCAACGTCTGTTAATTGGCGAATTTTCTTTACCGCGTATGCAGCAGAGCTGAGTCTATTCGACAATTCACCAATATGTGGGCCCCACTGTAACTTAGAATCTAATATAACACCCAAAAATTTGGTGGTATCCACAAGGGTCAACTCATCTTCCTTTATTTTAATAGTGGTGTTTACTTGTCTGACGTTAGGCGTCACGAATTTAATGCATTTCGTTTTAGCCCCATTTAATAATAAATTGTTAACGTCAAACCAGTGCACCACCTTTGAGATCGCATTGTTTACATCGTCTGGGTTCTGATATCGCTTTATTTTAAATAATAATGATGTATCATCAGCAAACAATACTATCTCGTGATTTTCCTTTACCAAATGTGGCAAATCATTAATATAAATTAAAAACAAAAACGGGCCGAGAATCGAGCCCTGCGGTACCCCCATTTTTACTACAGAACCCTGAGATCGCTTTCCATTAACTTCAACCCTTTGAATCCTATTACTTAAGTAAGAAGTAAGAAGATCCAATGCGGAGCCTCTTATTCCATAATAATCTAATTTTTTTATCAATGTTTCATGAGGAACACAATCAAAAGCTTTGGACAGATCGCAAAAAATACCTAAAGCGTCCAAAGAATCTTCCCAAGCATCAAAAATATGTTTCAAAAGCTCAACACCTGCATCGGTTGTGGAGCTTAGGTTGTTAGTTTAGGTTGAACCTTTGATATACATACATAGATACATACATAATATCACGCCTGTTTCCCCGAAGAGGTAGGCAGAGGCGTACTATACGCCCACACTTCGCCATTTATATTGACGGTCCCACGTAATGGGTGGCGAGCCTATTGCCGTTTTCCGGGCACTTTTATATTCGCCAGAGCCTCGTCCGTTGATCGGCAGGTGCACCACTTGCAGGTGAGGTTGGCTTGGGCTCCTTAGATCTTGGTAGGACCCCTATCCACCCATGATATACTAGTCTGTTTAGGTTTAACTCATGCTATACTAGTGGTTTTTAAGTATATAACCGTTTTTTATAGGGTAACAGATACATATAAAAAATAAAGAAAATTTCACTCACAAACGTTCTATTTTTTATTTAATCTACTAATAACCTAGAGTCATTAAAAATACTTGCAATTAATAGCTTAAAAGTAAAATGACCGAAAAAAAAAGACGAGACTCCACTTTAAATATTATGTAATATTGAGAAACTAAACGGGTTATGCCATTTATAGCCACACGTACATATGTATTATATAATGTAGATTCATGTCTATATTTTCATGTCTTTACCGAACAAGATGTCAAGATTTTTTTCCCGCCAAGAAGCCCTTTTAAAAGTTATTGCAACCTTTTTATGTCTCATTTAACAAAATTAAAGAGGCTCCTCTCATTTCTAGCTCTTATTTAAGCAGTGTTTTGCTCTTGGAAAGATCTAGAACCCATCCTTTCAACATGTAGGCACACATTAGGTAATCCATCACTGCTTCAAAATTCGCTTGCGGCGTCAACCGCATACAATTGTCTGCAAAAGTAAAATCAGGAGACAAAGTGAAACAGGGAAAGCGGGCGTGAAGAATTTCGTATGTAAATGATCCCTTTGCGGTTCAAGAAGCGGCACCAAATTAGGGTTGGCTTCAGGGAATTTTCATATTTACAAGCAATTGCAATTCCTTGTTCCTTGGGATTCTTGGTCGGCGTTTTTTTAGCAAGCTGGCTGGGATTATTTGGACGGTAAAAAAAATATACTTAATGAGCTCTCCAACTATGTTACATAAATAAAGATTTTCTGACAATTTCATAAATTATTTTAGTCCCAAGATAAGTACCATCTTTAACATGTGTTATGGATACTAAATAACGGTTAAACATACTTAAATATCGTTTTTTATTGTAAATACATACTTAGTACTAGTATAATATTTATGTTTTTGCACACAAACATTCGTCCTATGTGGAAATCGAACTAACGACCTCAGGATGGGAGTCATATCGGTAGTCAAAATAAATAAGTAATTTAGCCTGTTAACGTTACATTTACAGTACAGAGGAATTATTTATTTTATTTATTTATTTGTATTAGTTACACGGGTCTGGCCCAATTACCATAACTAACTCAGTGAGTAATTTTACATGCATATATAGTTAAAAATATAATTAAAGAGGACATAATATTTACAAAAAGACGACAATTTTGCCTGGATTGATTCCCAGCTATCTACGTTATGTTTGATAATTATGTTATGTTGTATAAGGCTCCTACCAAGTCCTAAGGACCTAAGTGCGCCAAAATACCACTAGTGAGCAAACATAATATAGTCCCTTAATTTTGACTAACGACATCTAGCGACAGATAGTAGAGATACAGATGTAGGCAGAGTGTTACGTCCCCCCTGCCCCGCTCAGTTTATCCGCAATTGTTAATAAAACCACACTGTATATTAAACCTGCGGTCTTGAAAAAATACAACTGAAATTTAATCAGCGCCGCCCGTAATCCTATTTGAAAACTATACCAAACCGCACTGGGATTTTACCGAATAAACAATTTTATATCCGCAAATCGGGGATGAAACATAAAACTAGATTATACCCGTATCTGATCGCGTATCTACCAATATAGTTGGAGAGCTGCCTGGGTATAAATGGGTTGATATTGAATGATAGTATTCTGTTCTTACATACAGTATAAATGACTTTATGAAATATCACATATGGTTAGTATTTTTTTATTGTGTTTCGTATTTTGTAAAGTCGAGTCAGCGTAAGGCGATGTACTATTGTTTCTATATACCTACTCATAGCTTTATAATAATGGTTATTAGATCGTTACCAAAAACGCATTAGAATCGAGTTATGATCAAGACATGGTGGCGCCCATCTGCGTAAAGCGCCTAGAGATCCTTAAACATTTAGCTGATAATCTTCATACTGTCAAGATAAGCCGCTTCAAAATGCTTAAGAATTCTTTGGCATAGCTAAAAACGTCTTGGAGTGTCGTTGTTCAAGAACCTCATTGCGTGCCGTGATGATTGTAGGATCTGGCACTTAATGTATATATTTCATTATATCAATTTGAGTATAGTAAGCTCTCGAACTAAAAGAAAATCCTCGAGACTCATGAAATTTCCGATAGAAAACTAGAAATAGGTTTAAACTGGCTCGACAACGTTTCAAAGCGGTTAACATGAATGCAATCTCGTATAGAGCGAAACAAAACACTTATTGAATGTTCTATACTGATGTGTCCTTTCGATGCCCTGAAGAGCTTTTAAGATAGATAGCTTCGTAAGGTAGTTATCGAACCTACTGGTTTATATCTTGCATGGTTCCTGTTGGGAATTCTTTGGTATCTTTGAATGGCGTACAAGGTATTTATGGGCAAAGAGGGAAGATAGAAAATAAGGACAGGAGTAACGTTGAAGATTTATGTCTAACAGTAATTTTGTGTTATATATTTATAAGACTGGTGTCATGACTTTATAAGTTTTTTTTTATTTTTCACTTATCACGTAGTGCACCAAAAGTTTTCCCACACCAGCGTGCTAAATTAAGAAATTAAACTATGAATAGACTTATATACATTCATACAGAAATTATGTCGGAATTAAATTATCTGTGGAGGACCTGTGGAGGGTGCAGCGGGCGGGCCAGCAGGGACCGTCAAGCAGCGCCAGGAGGGTCTTAGGCAGCGGGGGCAGGTGGCCCCTGCTGTCTAACCATGGACCCTCCGAGAAGTCGGCCACACACGCTATGGTCGCACAAGGAGGTAGGAGGGGCGCGTCCACTGCGTCTCTCTGAGAAGGTCCTCCCGGTTTTGGTCCGGGGGACGTTGGCCACGGGCGGGGTGTCGTAGCTGCAACCCAGGTACCGGCCCCCCGCCTTTTTCTCAACAAGCGGCGGGCGTCGTGTCTGCCGGTGGTGAGTCCCACACACTTCTCTCGGTACCCCTTCAAACCCGCCTCCAGCAGCTTCGTGATTTCAGTGTAGTCATATTTCGACAGTTTTCATATTTCGAATTAATTATATTTTATATCGACGTTTTCTGGAACTATGTAATAAAGAATTTCTAATTTCTAAATAAACGACTACTTGTTCCTTAATAACAGAAGCTACATTAATTGCTTTTAATAGTGATCGTTACGGAATGGTCCAATAGTGTAACCTATAGGGAAAAATATTGAAAAAATTGCTGCCATAGCGAAGCGTGGGCGTGTCATTAGTAATTAATTAAAATACTCTGACCAACATTGCACTGTGCTGTCGTCACCCCTAGATGGCATAAAACCCCTTTTACTCTATGTACTGGGACGTAGTAATGTGTAAAGCGCTTAAAGAACTAAACAATAGAATTTTGAATTCAAAATCATTGATTCAAGTTTGTCTCAATAGAGCTCTTCTGAATATCAAACTTAAACTTTAACGCGTTTTATTGTGTCTTGGTTTTAGTGGTTTTAAATTTAACTATCTTCTGATCGAGTGCAACTTGATTTTCGCCACGTTTAAGAAAAACAAAACACAAAACAAAGATACTAAAAACACTAGAAAACTATAGTTTTTTGGGCGATTAGTGTTGAAATATTTCTTGTAATCACATGTTTCTATTTTATAGTACTTCTTTTTATAGTTCTTGACTGCTGCAACACAGGTCTGCGAGCCTAGTGCAGAGGTCATAGTTTACAAATATCCTTGTCACATTTATTTTTCTGCTAATTAAGATTATTATTACTTAACATACTTGTGTCGTAGTCAATTTATATGTGATTTTGTTCAATAGTTTTTTTTTCTTTTAACAACAATATTATTATTAGTAGTTGTGTTAGTATTTTTTTCGGACATCATTATTTGAAAGTCGTTCTTGCAGCTAATGGAGGTTTGCAGTACATTGGACATTACTAGCGCGGTGACGATCCTTTCAAGACCTTTCTCACATACTTTTTGCTGTAATCTCTTGACAAAACATTGCTAGAAAGCTAATTCTACAACCGACGGGTTTCTTTTGAAACGTACCGTACACGCTCTTGCCATTTCTAAGGTGTGAATAGGAACTCCTAAATGGCGGCGCGCTAGTTTTAAAGTTTTGACTTTCGTAAGAGCTCTAATGACGATAATAATGAGCCAAACTTGAATAAATAATTTAGACTTTGACTTTGGCTAAAGAAACAATAAAAGAAAAGTGACATTATAATTGTAAGGGTTGGATAATATACAAGAATATATATCAGTATGTATATCTTCTTCTTGAAAATCTTACCCTATGGCTTTTGTAAATCATCAAAATTTCATAATAAAATTCCTAACAATTAATAAACATTTATTTAGAAAATTGCAACGGCTCTTGTGATTCTGTCTGGCTTTGCCATATACCGTTAGTTCTTAAATAAAATAAAAAGCGGGTCAGAAGAATAGAGCTTAAAGTAAAAAAAGTTTAGACATTTGAATCTAGCATTAAATATTATCAAAGGTATTGGAAATTGAACCAACAAACAACGTAGGTAAGTTGTTAACAGCTTGCAACACACTAAACAAACCTTAAACAATTTTTAATATCGAGAACTCCGTTACAAACACTCTATTCGAACTCAAGTCGACCTGCAAACTGTTGTCAATTTCAAGCTGAACTTTGATTGCATAAGCCGTATTTTCTGATACGGATCAGGTAAAACTGGTGACCTGGTCTTGTTAAGTCGTCGTGTATACGCTGGGTGCACCTGCGTTTGTCAATACAGAAAATTAATTGTTTCATTACGGTGAAAAACAAGGATAATTTTTTTCGTTTAAGTTATGTGCCGTGAAGTGTATTTCTAGTGAGATTGCAAAAACTAAATGTTTTTAATCATATTTTAGGGTCAAAAATCAAAAATTATTTATGTCATAAACTATTAGTATTTAAAAAAGTCATAATTAAATATAAATATTTAAAAAAAACAATCGAAATATTACTACGCTTCGTGATTTCAAGCTTAGATTCACTTACATGCAACAATACAATTTTAAAACAAAAAATAATTAAGTGCCAGTTCCGGGTGTGTTTAGACATAGAGGAGACAAACATTGTGAATTTATTTTTTGTATATTGTAATAATTTAATGAAGTATAACGAATGACTGTTGACTAACCTCGAAAGTGGTTTGTGAGGCGTAGTATGATACAATTGTTGTATGTGTGTGATTAATAAATAAATAAATACTAATATTACATTTTATCATGGACCGAAAATTGTGTTGTGTCAAGGGGCATTTATGCAGGGCGTCATGTCTCACAGTTTTGAAGGCTCTCACTTACTCTACAATGAATAATATAGCCAAGTAGCATTATTTGTCACTTAAATAGTACGAACCTCAACGAAGGACTTAGTCAATACGATTAACAATACATCAAGATCAATATCTATCAATATATATTTTTAAATGTGATTTGTCATAACGACTACGTACAGGTTGATGGCAAGCAGTCAATGCTATCCAACAATGAAAAAGATTGTGCGTGAAATAAGAATGGGAGTGACTCTCGTTTCAGCGTTGGTCGTGAAGACATCGTTGTTCTGAGGCTCCTATCTTACCTGAAGATGCCCTGTGTAAGGGCGAAACACGTGTCGTGTTGAATAGTTTCTCGATTTTTTGGGAAATTATGGTAGCGCGGGAATTGTTACAAAGATATTTTTAATCCATCACTTGCTTACAATGGATTTCCGCAAAGTAACGCCTGAATCAATAAATTATTTAAGAATGGTGATAGATAACTCATAACACCGAGCATAAATGAATTTCGCACACATACATTCACGCCTGTTTCCCCGAGGCAAAGGCATTTTATACGCCCACACTTCGCCAATTCCCACTTAATAGATGGTGATCCTATTGCTGCTTGCAGGGATCTATTAAGTTCGCCAGAGCCTTGTCTGTTGATCAGCAGGTGCACCACTTGCAGGTGAGGTTGGCATGGGCGTTAGTAGGTTCACATCCGTACTTAGTTTTACTACCCGCACAAAAAAACACCGGATTATGATACAATATAAGGGATTTGGAAAACACATGCGCCGGAAGAGAATTATTAAGCAAAGTCCATTTCAATGGTCTTACAAAGAAAGAGTGGCCGTGTGGCGCCGGCCTAGAATAGCGTCACCCCTTCTCATCTCATGGGGAGTCGTAAAAATCGACGAAGAGAAATGCTACCGGATGATGGGCAGCAGCGTCATCCTGCGTACTGGCTGGAACTGCGATCACCAACCCGTCTGCCCAGCGTGGTGATTATGGGCAAATACCCCTAAATGGAAAATGGCACATACGCGTATACGGCCCCCAGTCCCCGGCGGCCCCGCTATTCCAGATTACGGTAGCGGTCTTGGTAACGGCGGGGCAGGGGGTGCTAAGAATCACCGGCAGAGATCCGGCTACCACCCAAAACGACGACTTCTGCACCTGGCAACTTATAACACGCGCACACTGAGGACCGACGAGAAGATTGACGAGCTGGAGGAGGAAATAGAGCGGTTGCACTGGGACATTATCGGGTTATCCGAAGTCCGTAGACAGGGAGAGGATACGGTAATCCTTAAGTCCGGCAACTTGCTCTACCACCGGGAGGGCGATCGCCTGTCCCAAGGTGGTGTCGGTTTTATCGTCCGGAAGTCTATCCGTAACAACGTCGTGTCTATTCGGAGTGTGTCGACCAGGGTAGCGTACCTAATACTCAGAATCACCAAACGGTATTCGTTGAAGATAATTCAGGTTTACGCACCGACCTCGGCACACCCTGACGAGGACGTGGAGATATTGTATGATGACATTTCTGCCGCCATTCATACTTCACCGACTCACTACACGGTTGTTATGGGAGACTTTAACGCAAGGCTAGGCCAACGAAGCGGTGACGAGCAGAAAGTGGGGCAATTTGGAATAGGGCGAAGGAACCATAGGGGCGGTTGGCTGACTTCATGGAGAAGGAGGGCCTCTTTATGATGAACTCCTTCTTCAAGAAGCCACCACACAGGAAATGGACCTGGCTGAGCCCCGATGGTTTCACGAGGAATGAGATAGACTTCATCATGACCACTAAGCGACAAATATTCAATGATGTCTCTGTGATCGCCAGGGTGAAAACCGGTAGCGATCACCGAATGGTAAGGGGCACATTGAATATTAATATAAAGCTTGAAAGGTCCCGTTTGATGAGGTCTACGCTCCGACCCTCAGCTGCCCATATTCAAAACCCCGAGAACTTTCAGCTCGAGCTTCAAAATCGCTTCGCAGGTCTGGAGAACTGCGTAACCGTTGACGATATAAGCGGCGGGCTGGTTGAGGCTGTCCACGTTGTCGGGTCCAAACATTATAAGACCCGACAAACTAAAACCAATAAACTGTCGACTCAAACTCTTAATCTCATGGAAGCGCGACGAGACATGCGATTGCAGTCTTCAGCGGAAGCGTCTTCTTACCGGCTCATCAATAGACAGATCTCGAAATCCTTGCGACTCGATATTCGCAAATTCAATACAAATTGTACTGAAGATGCAATAGAGAGGAACAGGGGTTCAAAAGTGTTCGCACGGGACCTGTCTATTGGTCAGAGTCAGTTGACACAGCTGAAGACCAACGAAGGCAGTCTAGTCACGTCGAGACCTGAGATTATGAGGGAGATCGAAAGGTTTTATGGACAGTTGTATACCAGTACGCAAGATCCCGCTACTTGTTTGGCTAAAGACCCTAGAGCCAAACTAACTCGACATACCACCGAAGACATCCCGGACGTCAGCCTGTACGAGATTAGGATGGCCCTGAAACAACTAAAAAACAACAAGGCACCGGGGGAAGACGGGATGACAGCAGAGCTTCTGAGAGCGGGTGGTACACCAGTACTTAAGGTACTCCAGAAGCTCTTTAATACCGTCATTCTCGAGGGACGTACGCCACAGGCGTGGTCCAGTGGTGTGGTTGTCCTTTTCTTCAAGAAAGGTGACAAATCCCTTTTGAAGAATTATAGGCCAATCACGCTACTGAGCCACGTCAATAAGTTGTTTTCACGGGTCATCACGAACCGTCTCGGTCAAAGGTTTGACGACTTCCAGCCTCCCGAACAAGCCGGTTTCCGAAAAGGCTTTTCAACCATAGACCACATTCACACGCTGCGGCAGGTTATACAGAAGACCGAGGAGTATAACCAGCCACTTTGCTTAGCGTTTGTGGACTATGAGAAAGCCTTTGATTCGATCGAGAGCTGGGCAGTGTTTCAGTCCCTGCAGCGATGCCGCATTGATCATCGGTATATCGAAGTTCTGAGGAGTTTATACAGAAACGCCACCATGTCCGTACGAGTACTGGACCAGTGCACGAATCCTATCCTCTTGCAGAAAGGCGTGAGACAGGGTGATGTCATTTCACCGAAACTGTTCACTGCTGCTCTGGAGGATGTTTTCAAGCTACTGGACTGGGAAAACTACGGCATCAACATTAATGGCGAGTATATGACTCACCTTCGATTTGCCGACGACATAGTGGTCATAGCGGAGTCGCTTGTGGATCTGGGCACAATGCTCGGAGACCTCGACAGAGCTTCCCGAAGGGTAGGTCTTAAAATGAACATGGATAAGACCAAAATCATGTCAAATATCCATGTTGTGCCTACCCCAGTAATAGTGGGAAGCTCGGCCCTCGAAGTTGTCGACGAGTACGTATACCTGGGACAAAAAGTCCAATTAGGTAAGTCCAACTTCGAGAAAGAGGTCAATCGTCGAATCCAGCTCGGTTGGGCTGCGTTCGGGAAACTACGCAAAATCTTCTCGTCCAAAGTACCTCAGTGTCTCAAGACGAAAGTCTTCGACCAGTGTGTGTTGCCAGCGATGACGTATGGGACTGAGACGTGGTGCCTGACTATGGGCCTCATAAGGAAGCTCAAAGTCGCTCAGCGTGCAATGGAGAGAGCTATGCTCGGAGTGTCCCTACGTGATAGAATCAGAAATGAGGAAATCCGTAGGAGAACCAGAGTGACCGACATAGCGAAGCGCGTTTGCAGGCTGAAGTGGCAATGGGCGGGGCACATAGCTCGAAGAACCGACGACCGATGGGGCGTTAAGGTTCTTGAATGGCGACCACGAATCAGCAAACGTAGTAGAGGGCGGCCCCCAACGCGATGGACCGACGATCTGGTCAGGGCGGCGGGGAGCCGGTGGATGCAGGCGGCAAAGAATCGATCTACGTGGAAAGCAATTGGGGAGGCCTATGTTCAGCAGTGGACTTCGAATGGCTGAAATGATGATGATGATGACAAAGAAAGAGTAACCGATTGCTAGGGTTCACACAACCCTAGCAATCGGTAACTCATTTCTTTGTAATAAACAGTAGTAACAAAATCACTAGGCTGTATCTCATAAGCCGTGATAGACTGACAGTTGTTTTTTTCATAAATGATAAATTTTTGCTGTCGCAACAATAACAAAATTGCTAAAAAACAGAACAAAATAAATATTTACATACAACAACAGAGTCGGCTGGCTCTTCGCCTACATTGCTTAATTATTGGGTACATAATAGTAAAGCTTATCAAAGCAGTTTTATACAAAAACTAAATAATAATATAATATAGTTTCCTTCTTCAACACTTGGAAGCCATTTACACATAGACGAGAAAATGGCGAATGAAATTAAATGTGTCTAAATCAATTCATACAAATTTTACAAACAAGAAAAAAGTATGCCATCTGATATGTTTGAACAAAACCGTGGTACGATATGTTAAACACAAAGCTTCGCTGGAAAGCTCATGTTAAGAAGATACGCGCAGAGTTCGAATTTCGCTATAAAAAATATACTGGCTTCTGGGTAAACATTCGGCGCTGCCGGTACACAACTAATTATTATTATATAAACAAGTTCTTATGCCAGCATATACTTATGGTATTCAGCTCGAACGAACATAAGTATTGCTATTACAAATTCTCTCAAGAAGTCCCTGATCTCGGTATCGCCCCACATCTTTACTAAAGATTCAAGGGGTTTAGGGGAGGGCATCTCATTTATCATCTTTATCACCACTCACTCTCATTTACATATGATTTATATATTATTGATATATCTCTTGATTGACTCTGGCTAAATGTGCTACACGCACGAAGCTATTATTAAAAAGAAAAAAAAACTATAATAAAATATTACATTTCACGCGTCTCATAAATATCGAACTAAAAAAATATTCCGAAACTTTTTCGAACAACAACAATGTTATTATTTGTTTATCGTTAACATGAAAAACAAAATTCTGATACTTTGTCCTGAAATGAAAGAAAAACATCCTCACAACTTGTTTGCTTTTTGTCGAAAACACGTGGTATTGGTGGTTATTTGAAAGCGTACTGTAGTGCAAAATATAATAGTTTGCGTTTGCATATAAATATATTTGCTGCGCATACATATATTCATACAATCACGCCTGATTCCCCGTTTTATACATAAATAATTTCTAAAAATTACACCAATTTTTTAGTTCCAACATAAGTGTTTCATTAAGAACTTGTGTTATGGAGACTAAAAAAAGGATAAGCATACTTAAATACTCTTGTTTCTTGTAAATACATGCTTAATGTACATAGGAAATACCCAGACCGGAACAAATATTCATATTCATGCCCACAAAATTTTGAAGAAAGTTTCAGTATTATTATTATTTAATTAGTAGTTTAGAGAGTTATGTACCTCCGCTCGTGGAATTTGTAGTGAAATTCTTCAAAACTGATATGGACTTATTAGTGACAACTCGATCTAAACATTAAGATTTGCTGCCACCACAGAACTAGGAACATTATGAATGAATTTTAAGCATAATTATGAATTACTTTGTAGTGTAAACCCGCTTAGTTTGAAGCTACTGCTGTATGAGATGTCTTAGAGCATCTATTTATTTATTTTTTGATACATTAAAATGGAGTATGTTTTCACATAATTAACTGATAAATTAAGAAATTACTCACAAAATATAGTTTTGACTTACGTTACGCATCGGAACCGTCACGTAAAAAGCATGCGGGTAGCGGGGGTAGTAGGCCCTCAAACACGGATCATTGCAAATCATTCAATACGTAGCGATACCCGCACTCCACTCCTGAGGTCGTGGGCTTGATTCCCTTAACAGGACAAATCTTTGTGTGCATAAACATAAATATTTGTTCTGGTCTGGATGTTTTCCCATGAATATTAAGTATGTATTTACAAAAAAAATATATATGTACGTTTATCCGTTGTTTATTTTGGGAATAAATGACTGGTGTAAGTTTCAGAAATATTTGTTTATTTATTTATTTTATTTTAGGAATTCTTTCAAAAAGAAAAAAGCTACATTTTTATTGATGTATTCTAGCAATATTGTAATAAGTATATTATGAACAAAGACCATATGAAGCTAGTATGAAATAAATATTAGGTCCCTGTACGCTAACCCACTAACAACAGCGGATCAGAACAGTGTAGAAATTGAACAAAACGGACGAACGGACGGGGTAACGGGGTCAATTCCTGCCGGGGTCAGTCCCAGGATGTACGTATTCAGCAGCTGTCTACGCTCTCTAACTTCAGCCATGCGAGTTACGTGAGAAAATTCTACGAGCGTATTTTACATATTTATGTAAACGTAATGCCTTTTGCTAAGGCATAGGGAATGCCTAGTGTCAAAGAAGTAATCAGGAATCGTTTTTTCTAGAGGCACGTTTTAGGCAACTTGTCACTCCAAACAGCAACAACTTTTATGGAAAGCGCAGACTATATTACATTGTGTCCTATTTATTGAACTCACTGCCTTCTCAAGTTAAAGCCAGGCAAGACAGTTAAATTTAAGATTTTTTTTTTTTTTAAAAAGACAAATGAAAAAAATCTTAAACCTAAATTAAAAGTGTACTTTACTGGTTTGTAATTCTCATTAAACACATGGATAACAATAGTGTAGTTGCGGAATTATAGTAATGTCAAATTGAGGTTTACTTTGTGTAATTATTGTTATTTTTTTTAATTAATTGTGTAATGTATGTTATAGCTATGATATCTTTGTACATCGTATTTATTGTATTTGAGTATTGTATACGTATAATATAAACATAAATAAATAATTAAGAGATTCATCATCAGCCTACACTAGAAATATTATTATGGGCTTATCGACTATTTATTTATTTATGTATTAATTAGGCACTTCGTTCTTTGCAATCACAAAAGTACACTTAACAAACAAATAGTCCTAACTTAAATGCCTATACACAGCATTTGTCACATATATTTTATTGTTTTATGTAATAATAATATTGCTTAATTATTGACAATGTATAATCAAACTTGCATCATTCACAGAATTCAATTTGTCAAAAAATATATCGATTTCAACTGGCAACTTCAATTTCTTTTGGCAACGAAAGAATTGTTAGAGCGAGAGCAATTCCACGAACATAATAACAATATTGTTGCATACGACAGCGATTATTCTATCCAACTGTCACTTTTAATATCTTTCTCGTAACTCTCATAAAATAAAATGAATGAGACTTGAGTATTCTTAAATAAATATCTCATTCCCTTATAGAAAAATAATAATTCCATCTGTAACTTGATACGATTACAGCACGGTAATGAAATACAAATATAAATGGATCAACAAGTGGCAGTGGGTAATGTAAAAGAGGAATAATATACATTTTTCCTTCAAATTCGCTTTACGAGTGAAAGGCATTCTGGCGGAATAATCCTTGTGTGTTAGGTAAAGTAAACGTAAGGATGTTTGTCGAAGCAATTATATGAAAATGATGTTAGAAGCTCCACCAAGCACCCTGAGAATAAATGTGAAATTAACTTTAGAATTGTAATTTCATTTTTTACGTCTTTCGGTCTGTTAATAGTCGGTTATTAGGTGTCTCAACAATATTGATTCAGTTTGTGGTAACCGGCAGTAGGCTCGCCAGCTATTGAGTGTATAATTATAGTATATATATACTATAATTATACAATACAATACCGTGGTGGCCACGCAATGGGCCCTCCACGGCCGATCCATCTGCCTGGAAACGTTTCAGATAAATGTTGTCTAACATTTCTAGCATAGTGACATGGAGCACCGTCGTTTTGAAAAATCATATTTCTTCGAGTTCACAGGTCTACATCTTCTAATAAGACGCCGAGATCACGTCGTAGAAATTGCAAGTAGGTCTCGCTTTTCAGTCGGTCCGGTAGTTCGAACGGACCAATCAGCTGTCCGATTAGGATGCCTGACCACAAATTGATACTGAGTAGTTCCTGGAAATTAGATTCCCTTGTAAGGTGTGGATTTTCAATATTCCATGAATGATAGTTATGTGCATTGAACACCCCACACCGCTTGAAATGTGATTCATCCGTGAATATATTTAAAAAAAGTTTTCATTTTGAAAACTTTCTTTAAGTGGTTGAATAATAAATACTATAAAAATAACTTTTGTCTTTCATTTATCAAGTAAGAATAAACCATCAAATGTTATGAAAGATAGCAGCAGGAACATTAACTTTGACCTCCATAGAATATATTTTTAGCTTTTCTGTAATGATTTTTGGTTGATTAATAAGCGATTCCCATTATCAACTTAAAAAAAAATATATTATTTAGATGTCGAATTAATTTAAATTTTCACCTCTCTGTCTTTAATGGCCGATTTATGCCAAAGTAGCCCCATTAAGTACTTCTTGTTTTAAATTATTATGAAAGCGGATAGTCTAGAGAAAATTTTAAACATACTTAGACACCATAAATTCGCCTGTTTAGATTTTTTATTTTAAGTTGAATTTTTAACAAATTATTCACTAACGGTAAAATTTAGACTTTACACTAATATTTTCTTAACTGCCACTAAAGTTTCGAAGCTGATTATAATGGACATTAAAGTACCCTTTACGATGATTCAGTAGCAAAAAGAAAAACACTAAAATGTGTTCTACTTTTTTTTTTTTGAATTTTTGAAATATTTAGACCGATATCTGTAAAAAAATCAGAAAAAAAATTATAACTCGAAAACTACGCATAACCGCAGAACATACATGGGGGTGATTCGGATACTCCAATAGGTGCTCTAGCTCTGGACTTTCGCTTGACACTATTTTTTGGGACACCCTGTATAATAGGTTGGGGAAAAAGTCTTTTCGTATTTTTGTATGAAAAGTCAAGACATTTTTTTCAAAGTTTATTTACATTTATTTACAATATATATGTACCGTTTTGTTGAATAACTTTCTGCCATTTTGTGGGCAGAGACATTATCCCGTTACTGTAGAAACTTTGGGACTTCTGATCAAAAAAACGGGACAAATAGTTTTGGCAGTCCTCTCTTGAGGTCAACCTTACAGAACCTAAAGAATTCTGCAGAGACCGAAACAGGTGAAAATCTGAAGGCGCAAGGTCAGGGCTATATGGTGGATGCACTAGGACCTCCCAGTCGAACTCTCTTAATTTTTGCTGAGTGGCTAAAGATGTGTGTGGTCTAGCGTTATCGTGATGAAAGACCACACCCTTCCTGTTGATCAATTCCGGCCGTTTTCTCTCGACTGCTTTCTTTAATCTCATCAGTTGCTGGCAGTAAAGATCAGAATCGATGGTTTTGCCGGGCGGTAAAAGCTCATAATAAACAATGCCCTTCCAATCCCACCATACACACAGCATCACCTTATTTCGTGTTAGGCCAGGTTTGGCCACAGTCTGTGAAGCCTGGCCAACTTTCGACCACGACCTTTTTCGCACGTTCTTGTCGTACGTGATCCACTTTTCATCGCCAGTTATCAATCTCTTCAAAAACGGCTCAGTTTCATTACGTCTCAATAATGAATCGCAAATGAGTACACGGTTCATTAAGTTTCTTTGAGTGAGCTCGTGTGGCACCCAAATATCGAGCTTTTTTGTATAACCAGCTTTCTTCAAATGGGTCAAAACTGTTTTGTGGTCAATTCCCAGTTCTTCAGCTACATCGTAACTACTAATATGCCGATCTTGCTCCACTCTTTCAAAAATGGCGTCCATTTTATTCGTAACAGGGCGACCAGAGCGAGGTGCATCTTTAACATCAAAACTTCCGGACTGAAAACGTTTGAACCAAATTTGTGCTACTCTTACTGACACTGCATCAGGTCCATAAACAACACAAATTTTTTCCACTGCTTGAGTTGCATTTTTGCCTTTTTTATAATAAAATTTTAAAATGTATCGAATTTCTTCATTAGATTCACTCATTTTTACGGAGAGAAAAACAAATGAAAAATAGCGGGAAACAACTTTTTTTTATTTTTTTCTTTTCTTTATAATGGAACCTTTTTAATGTTACCAAAACCAGCAAGACACAAATAGTACAGTCAAAAAAATTTTATAATAAGTTTATACCTACGTTATGCGAAAAGAATTTTTCCCCGACCTAATATTAGTATAGTATAAATATTATATATGTTGGTTCGGTTGGTGGTTATGGTAGTGGTTCGGGCATAATTATATACTAATATAGTACATATATTAGTATATAATTATGCCCGAACCACTTGACAAGGTAATATCCTGTGTTTGTACAAGCATACTTATAAAACATAGCCAACACTTACACCAAGGTTAATATTTGGATGTAGGCACACAATTAATTGTACTGTTTGGTATAAAGAAAATACTGAGTTTTTTTATTTAAGTAAACTATACCATAAATCGAAAAGAGCATGTTTCGATGAATTGACTGTGTTTGCTGTGGTATCATTTCCAAGAACATTCATTTCAAATTCTTTGTGTTTTAATGGAATGCCTTTTTATTCCTCTTTCAACGATAAATTTAACGCAGACGAAGTCAATAGCAAAATAAAGTAAGTAATATACTTCAAACGATGCTAAAAACATTTTAATATATAAATCCTCACGCTACAGAGATCACGGTTTTCGGTTTAATTGAACGTAGAATCATCTAGCTAGAAAGTATCTATTAAGTTTTTTAATAAAACAGTACGTAGGTAGATAAGCGAGGTTATGAGCAAAATATTATATAACGCCGGGCCATTATTAAGCTACTTTACAAGGTTGTTTGTATAATAAATTTCAACTTGCGTACTAATATAAGCTGAAAAAGAGGTCTCTCAATTCGCCCGTATCACTCTAGTGGAAAATTATAAATTACCCGTTTGGTTGTGATATTTTGAGGGTTTGAAATTAAAAAGACTTATTGGTATGTTGATAACCTAATGACATGTTATGTACAATATTATCTTGTATACTTAATGAATAATCGACTTTAACAAACTTTATCAATTCAATCTACCATTCCAGACTATATGAAAGTTTAAACATTATTGTTACAATTTGCGGGACTGCTCGAAAAGGTCACTGCTTCCCCGGGACATATCAAGCTCAAGAAGAACCGTGTATGGTTTTCATTCAGTAAAAGTCATACACGCCCTTCTGCTCCAACCACAGCGGGTGGCGGTCATTTAATGATTTTTCATCAGAAATAAAAAAAATACATTTTATATTATTCATTTCTTATATTCATAATACCCTTTGATTATGATTTATTAGTAAACAAAATTGTAATTTTCATACATCTGTGCTAAATTACTACATACATTGCAATCGCATTCATTAAAAGCCTTCGCCTAAGCATTCGAACGTTTCTCGCAATTAAATCTTTCGGGTTCTTAAGCTTTCGACCGTATGAAGCGATGAGAAAATAATTCTTCAAATAGTTTATTGCAACAGCGGCATCCTGCATTCTGAACACCTGAGCTATAACACCGGTTTATATTGAAAACCGGTTCAGCAGTTAGATTTAATAATTTTGAATGCGAATTATTATTTAACAGAGACATTATTTTAATAAATAATAAATAATATTCTCTTACAATCACACCAATTCTTCAGTTCCATGATAAGTATCACTAAGAACTTGTGTTATGGATACTAAAGAACGGATAAACATACTTAAATACTTTTTTTTTGTAAATACATACTTAATATACATAGGAAAACACCCAGACGAGAACAAATATTCATGTTCATGCAAACAAAGATTTGTCCTGTGTGGGAATCGAACCCACGACCTCTGGAGTGAAGTGCAGGTATACTAACCTCCACGCCATATCGTCGTTAATATATCTAAGGAAAGCGAAATCAGAAAAAGAATTCAAAAGTCTGAGAAAATAAAAATGACATACATTTCCATCTGAAGAATAATAATTTAAAATACAAATTTGTGGTCAACCGGACCATATTTTTAGGAGGCTGCCACTTTTCAATAAAACAATATGTATTGGAATAGGAAAAGTGTAAAGATGTAACAAATATGATGTGAAAAATGTTTAAGTGGTGTTTTGCTGTTTTATGTATGCAAAATTTATATGAAATGTTTAACTTTGGTGCGCATAGTTTCAAGTTTGTCCTACTTACGTAGTATTTATAGGCTTGTACGGAAGACCAGCGCCGCAAGGCCATAGTGACCCCTCGGCATATGCTAAGTATAAGCCTTTGCGGTGCCACATGTGTCTATTAATTTTTATTTTTGGAAACCAATGTATCATGTCACGGAATAAATTATTGTCTTCTTTTCTTTCAAATGTTTAAAGTATTTAATATATACCGGATAGAAGCGAGTGCGTGCCACTAGATATAATTTAATTAAAATTCCTTGCAATATGTTTGCACTTAATTATGTAATAATGTATAACAGGAATTTATTTTTAGCGTGAGCTCGGAATTGTTGGCAAATGACATCTCTTTGTTCTCAAATGCTGTCTTTTAAAGTGAAGTTTTTTGCCGTTTCTTTTGTTGAACCAATTGATTTTTCCTTCCTCACAAAACTAAATGTATGTTAGCTCATACTTTGCTGCTCCCTATCATTGACTAAGCTGAATGTTACCTGGATGCGACTGACGGCGGAACTAGTTAGAGCGTTTTCAAAACTTTGCAATACGGTTTATTTTCGGCCTTAAAAAATACGACCACGTACGTGCTAAGCTCAATTGGCTTAATATTCGGCTACGTAGAGATTTGCACATCCTTTGCCTCCTTTACAGGATTCTTCATTATCTCGCCAGCTGTTTGTGGTGTCTTTTAGAAAGAAATTAAAGGAGAACTTCCTTATGTGTTATCACAGAGTTAAGAGTTGTAGACGTGTGCTTTTAATGTTTGCGTTGGTCTACAAAATGAAATTTCCTAATCTTTAGCAATAGTTCAAACCCATGGCCACACACTGCTTCAGAACTCCCTCAGACTTCCTCCGTCATGTTTGTCCAACGGTACCAGCTGTACAGGGGTTGTGTGCTATTATTTTTAAACGGTCAAGCTGCCGAAATATATGGGATTTTTGATTCTAGACCAGAATAGTCTCATCATCACATAACAAAAGCCCATTACGTCCCACTACTGAGCACGAGCCTCCTCTCACATATCAAAATGTGAGGGTATTGGGTCATATATGTGGTGTCAGTGTGGATTGGCGGAGGCAGGTGAATGGCGTCCTGCTGTTAGAATTTATCAAGCCGCCCATGAGGCCTCTAACATGGCTTAACGACTACCACATTTAGTGATTACCGGGACCAACGGCTTAACGTGCCTTCCGAAGCGCTTGATATCAAATGCCACATAAACGGTCACCCATCCAAGGACTGACCTCTATAAACTCTGCTGTACTTCGGTGATCGTTTCCGACCCCCGAGCATCGCAGAGCTACGAGCGCTTCAACTTTGGAATACTTACATTTTAAAATGGTCAAAAATCGAAATATACTAATATTATTATATTAATGAATCTACTCAGCGAAATTTTCATCATAATGCGCGGGTAGCGTGAAATTTAACCAAGCCTTATCAGAATGTTTCAACTGCAATCAGCTGTGTAAAGTGTGGCTGGGGCTGATATTGTTTTAATGAAATAGTGGCAGTCTGCTGAAATATTTGTCCGATTATCAACTAATTTATATTTTTAATTAGCTACTCATAAGTTTGTTCGTCAAATGTTCTCAGACTTTTCAATTATCTTACCGACCACTTTTTTATAAAAACTTTATCTAAAGAGTTGTGTGAGTTTATGTATGTATGTATATGTCTCTAAAAAATAGTAAATTGTTTTAATGTTTTCGTTTTAACGAAATGCCTATTTATTCCTCTTTTAACGTTGAATTTAACGCGGACGAAATCAATAGCACAATAAAATAATAAATATCCTTCCATTCCAACGACGATAAAAGTATATTTTATTAAAATCCTCACACTACAGAGATTACGGTTTTTGATTTAATTGAACATAGAATCATCTAGCTGGAAGTATGTATTACGTTTTTTCAATAAAATATACGTTAATAGGGAATATAGGGATCCAACCAAGACCTCATGAACCTTTTTTTTTTTTTTTTTTTTATAGTGGTAAATGCCTTTACGCATACTTTGCGCCGCAGGGACAGCACAAAGCTATGTCGGGCTCCCCGGCCGAGATGATAGTGGGCGGGACTACCGACTAAACCCCACTGTTTCCTGCCCAACGTAAGGTGCCAAGAAGGTGACAGAAAGACCTTATCCTCCTGTAGCACCACGCCAGTCCGTTTCACAGACCCGTCATCTATTTCGTCAACCCATAGTTGACCACCCCATGGTGGCAGCACACCAGGAAACGTGTGTGCCGCCTCCTACTCCTTCGAAGACCTCATGAACCTATGTCAACCTCACCTGCAAGAGGTGCACCTGCCGATCAACAGACGAGGCGAACATAACAGTGCCCGATAAACGGCAATAGGCTCGCCACCTATTACGTGGGACTGAGGCTGCGTTTTCAGCAGAGATGGGCGAAGCGTTGCATTTTAGTTAGACAACCGATATGGCGTGGAGGTCAGTATACCTACACTTCAGTCCAGAGGTCGCGGGTTCGATTCCCACACAGAACACATCTTTGTGCGCATGAACATGAATATTTGTTCTGGTCTGGGTGTTTTCCTATGTATATTAAGTATGTATTTACAATAAAAAGCATTAAAATATGTTAATCCGTTGCTTAGTATCCATAACACAAGTTCTTAATGATACTTATCTTGGAACTAAATAATTGGTGTAATTGTCAGAAAATATTATTATTATTACATTATTTTAGTGTTTGTAGAGAACCAATAGAATCGCTGCGCTGATCGAATTTAGGTAAATGAAGCGATTCCATTAGTTCTTAACTAACACATTCCGCGCAACGCATCCTCGCACATCTCTAGTGGAAACGCAGACCTACTATCTAATAGGGGAAGTGTGGGCGTATAAGATGCCTCTGCCTACCCCTTCGGAGAAACAGGCGTGAACATATGTATGTATGTTCACAGGAAAAAAAATCAGCAGACTGCCACTATTTAATTAAAACAATATCAGCCCCAGACACACTTTACACAGCCGACTGCAGTTGAAATATTTTGATAAGGGTCGGTTGAATTTTACGCTACCAGCGCATAAAGCTGAAAATTTGCTGAACAGTTTTTATTAATATAATAATATTAGTATATTTAAATATTCGTTCATGTTGTGAGTATTCCAAGGTGTTGAATGTGCATTTAATTTACATACTTTTTTGAAATTCTAATGCCCTGACTCTCTCTCTCCTAGGTTTGTGAAAAGATTGCTTGATCAATTGTGGAAGATAATTATGATGATGAGATAGGGTTGTTCTATAAAATCCTTTATTATTTTTTTTACTCCAAACTGGTCTTGTATCATAAATCCTATAGATTTCGTTAGCTTAACCACATAAAAGCAATAGCAGACAACCCTAGTGCAGCAGGTACTGCTGGCCAAACATAATGGAGGAAGTCTTAGGGAGTTTCAAACAGTGTGTGACTATAGGTTTGAAGTACTGCCAAAAATTGATGAATGTCGTTATATAAGCCAGCTCAGAATTCAATAAAAAGAATTAAAACTAAGTAAGTAATCAGCTTAAGACAAACTACTTGAAATAAAAATGTGTAAATTCAAAAGTAAGGCATAACTCGGACAAAATGGGCACAGAATTTAACATATCCATTATAATCAAAGAACGGGAGAAATTACACTGCGAAAGACAGCATTTGAGAACAAAGAGATGTCCAGTGTTAACGTTTTCGAGCTCACATTAAAAATAAAATGCCTTTTATACATTACCACATAATTAAGAGCAAACATATTGCAAGCAATTTCAATTAAATTATATCCAACTCGTGGCACGCTCTCGCTTCCCGCCGGTATATATTAAATACTTTACACATTTGGTTACATTAGTAAACTGTTGGGGAGGCAATCGTTCGGCAGTGGTCTTTATTTGCCTGAATTGATTACAAACATTCAAGAACACATATTTTCACTTTATAATATTAGTATTAATATCTAGCAGCGCTTTGACGACTTCACTTGGAACGTTGCGATAAGTTTTATCAGCAAAAATTCCCTCTATCCTGCTCATAGGAACGAGCTTCTTTTGTAAGTCATTTCATTACAAATTTAGTAGAAAAATGTTCTGTCTTAAACACATAACATAGAATCTGAGCTGTAATTACTTCTGGGATATTTAATGTCTACTTTTTATTTAACGATGATTTGGTTGATGTTTGACTCTTGCCAATTGAAATTTGGCTGAAGTATCATTAGAGATTTTTGCAAGGGTAAACTACAAGAGTTGTTCATCAGTTCAGATTTTGCATTGATATGTTATCTACTCATTTATTAGTCTACTTAAGACCCACCTTCACTCAAACGATAAACTACGATCACTTTCAAAACTGTTATTTTTGATTTTACTACAACACCTACTATTCTTCTTTTAGTCCATCAATTTGTATATTCATGCCAAATCACCGCTTTCGAACATGAAAGAACTTTAAAGGTCCCTTTTTTATATAAAACATTAAAAAAGGATAAAATCAGCCTCACGAACAATTTATTCAAACACCAGGCTACTGATTAAGTAGCAAATAACCTATTCTTTTCCAACCTATCCTTTACTGCGGCTATATCGATGTAAATGTTAGGTTCTAACATGGGGCTAGCATGCAGCCAGGATCTTTGCATAATGGAGCTTTACTTTGCATGCAATGATGGCAATTTCAACACGCAAATTTCTCGCCCGGTATCTGATCTCGATGACTGAGGGAATATTCTAACTTTGAAGTTTGGAAGCTTGTAGCTAACTTTACAAATTATAAATTAACTATGTATGATATTTGCGCTCTGAACATGGTTTGTAAAAGAAGACTCGTAGCTAATAGAGTGACGTTATTTTCTTTTAAATAATGGCTTTGTGCGTCGAGCACATTTAGCCAAGGTCAAGTAAAATATATTTTAATAATATATTCATCATAGTAAATGGGAATGAGTGGTGATAAATATGACAAATGGTAAATAAGATGCCTTTTCCTAAACCCCTTGAGTCCACAGTAAATATGTGGAACTATACTGAGATCCCACATGGACTTCTTAAAAGAATTTGAAAAGTTATGTTGCACTGTTTTGTTAACAATCACTTAACGGTTAATAATTCACTGTTATTACACATAAACGTTCAATATATCACAAATTTTAGAAAAATAAAACAAAACTGCACTCAAGACGCTTCTTTTTCCCGCTAAGAAGTCCAAGAGTGACGTGGGACTAAAATAACAGTGATAATTATAAATTAAAAACATTGAATAATTTATGGACAACAAAGATGAGGTTGTAGTTGAATTTGGCAATCTGACAGTTCTCATTTTATGGCTCGAAATCTTGTTATATAACGGACAGAGTTTATATACCGAAAAATCAATAATTCTTCATACAAACTTCCAAAAACTATTTCAGGAATAAGTAGCTCTTATATTTATTTGCGGATTTCAAAATATTAATCAGATTAGCGGCTTAGGCGTGGAAAGGTAATATCTAAAAAGATATTTTCTACTTGCACTTTTATTTATTAGTAGTATTTATTGTGTAACTCAACTTTCGTATGACGCAAAGTGAATTTGCGCCTTAATTTTTCACAGCCAGTAACAAGGCTCTTTGCTATCTCAGTAATATATTATTTTTAATGGGATTTTTTTTTGTTTTTAAGAGTAAAAGTTTTTTTTATTATTAAGCTATGCTCTATCATTAACAATGTATTGTGCTAAATAACAATATTGCCGATTAACGGACTTGGCTCTGGCGATTATAAAAGTTCTCGATAAGCAGCAATTGGCAAAGAGTGGGCGTATAATATGCCTTTGCCTATCCCTTCAGGCAACCAGGCATGTTTGTACCGTGCTTATTTCACGGTATGAAGCGCCTTAATTTTTTTGAACTGCATCGACTGCTTACCATTCGGCAGAATGTAATTATTATTACGTGTCACAAAAAAAAATATTTTTACAGGTTTTTTTAGTATGAAACATAAATTTTATAAACATCAAGAGAAAATCTACAAATCAGACCAGTTTTTTGGATCTAAGACCCAACATTTTCTGGCTATCAAAGCCAAAACAAATTTCAGAACATGAAAACATTTAATAAGAAATCCTAACAAGAGAGTTACAAAAGTTATCTAACTAAAAATACAATTTCTGCCTTCAAAACGAAGAGACGTGAAGGTGAAACGAACGAACCGAAGACAACCCGGAAAAATGAACACAACTCTGTATGTACAATTTGCATTTGCCTTGAAAATAGTGGAAATAATGGATGTGGTATTATAAAATTGTATTTATTTATTGGACAACATGTGCCGAGAGGTACCGGCCTAAAATATAACCAAGAGTCGACGAAGAGAAATTATACTAGATGATGAGCATCAGCGTCATCCTGCGTACTGGCTCGATCACCAACCTCCTTGCCCACAGAGGTTATTATGGGCTAACATTATGTAATCTATTGGGGAGGCTAATGTTCAGCTGTGGACTTATAAGGCTACTATGATGATTCGACAACAATTTCATTTGAGTTTAAATGTTAAGCGTAAAATGAGGGTACAATATATATTTAAGCAAATGTCAATCAATTGATTATTATTATTCCACAAAACAAGAACAGACCAAGAAAAATTTTATACTTCTTACCATATTTTCTGCAAGAAAATTTATTATATCAAGTCATTTTAGTCGCTCCTCAAGCAAAATTGTTGGTTTGTTTGGTTACCTTGCGGAATTATACAACCCCCCAAGTTAGGTATAATAATAAATTGCATAATATCCTATATGAATAAAACGTTTCCAATACATTCAAAATTAGCCTTGTCGCTTTGTAAAATACTGCATTACTTAAATCTGCCTTCGACGTCTACACGACCAATGCTGTAACGAGAGATAGGACTGTGTACGTCTGAATCGATCAATTATACTCAATACTCAATGTCTTCATTGTACTCCATATGTTACAAATATGTTATTTATAATATCACAGATACAATATGGACCCTGTAGGGTATGGCAGCTTAGAAGAGAGGAGGATGCTAGCTTTATATTTAGATTAGTTTAAATTTAGATTATTGTAGATAGGTCATATATTGTTTCGTCGACCGATATCGCCATATTTGGCGTGTAGGTCAGTATGTCTACACTCCGCTCTTGAGGTCGTAGGTCGAATTCCAACACAGAACAAATCTTGTATGTGCTTGAACATGAGTATTTGATCCCGGTCTGGGCGTTTAACATTGTACATTAAGTATGTTTTACAATAAAAAAATAAATAAGCATATACGATTAATCCACTATTTAGTATCAACAATACAAGTTCTTCATGATACTTAACTTGGAACTAAATAGTAAGAGCATTATTTAATGTGAGAAGGAACATCCAAATATTTAGTAGCTCCTTGTAAAACTAACTTGCATCAGACGTGAGCAGCAACCGCAGTAATGGAAACACGCTTCGTCGAACTCCATCAGAATATCTTCCCATATTTTAATAAAACTTTATTTCTTTATAGAAATAAAAGTTCCTTCAACGCGGTCTTACACACGTAATGATAACAATTTTTCTCGACACAGTAAAAGAGATGTTTTAGGTAATTTATATTGTGTACGTGAGTGTCTCTGCCTGTCTCGTCTATTCTTGCCTCTTATTGTAATACTGAGCTCTTGGTTTAGGCAAAAATGGAAGGTTGCTGGTTTAATTCTCACGTATTCAAATGGCCAGCAATCAAACTCTTACTAATAACAGTTTCGATAAATAACTCGCTGTATTCGGTTTTTTTTTAATATGACGGCCCTAAGTATGGTAGCACTTTGAATATACTATTTATAATAAATAAATATACTCTTACAATCACACCAATTTCTTAGTTCCAAGATAAGTATCACTAAGAACTTGTGTTATGGATACTAAAGAATGGATAAACATATTCAAATACCTTCATTTTAATTGTAATATGTACTTACATAATTAATTACATAGGAAAACATCCAGACCAGAACAAATATTCATGTTTATGCAAAAAAACATTTGTTTTGTCCTGTTTGGGAATCGAATCCACGACCTCTGGAGTAAAGTGCGGGTATACTGACCTCCTTGTCATATTGGTCGTCAATATATGAAGTAATTTATGAATGTACTTTATGGAAAGTGACATGTCACCGTCTCAGCTCATAACGTTCCACAACTGAACACGGTTTCTTTCTGGAACCATGGTAAGTGAGATAGAGAACGAAAGGAATTGGGGTGGACAAGTGCGGCGTCCTGATTTTAGAGCTTTTGAAACCCCTCAATGGGTCCTTTAACTTGGCTTAAACACTACCATGATAGTCATAAATGTCAATTTATGTATATAGCTTATCACAATGAAAATGTATTAAATAACTGAACTCATTTGGATTACACAGATCCCGACCAACCACTTGTTTAATGTAAAGCAGAATAATTATGTTGAACTTTGTAATTACAATTAAATAATCCGCTAAATACCAATGACAATTTAAATCAAAAACCACACAATGAACGTTTAAAATGATTATATTTCGTTGCCGTTTCACGCCATACATTATTACCGCATCAGCTGTTGGAACGTTAATTAATTCCTATAAATTATGCTACACTGACGTTTTAAATTAATATCCGGCCTAACATGTATGTTATGCAGTATGGCGGGGCCTCCTTAGTGTGTGTTGATAATTAATAACATATTGCTATAAGAAAATTTGTATTAAGTGGTAAAGATGGCGGGTACCGGATGGATGCGTTCTAGAGAAGACTGAGATGATTGTCGGTCTTTGCGGACGATGTTTAGATTGACTTGAGGGATTACAATTTTTCAACCAAGAACTACCAACCGGCTGAGCTGTAAGCAAGGAGTTCAAATCTGAATACACTCGTAAAATAATAGAGGTGTAAAAGTAACGAAACAAAGCATACCCGCATGTATTCGTTACTTTTACAATTTGTATTCGTTACTATCGTATCGTTACGTTACTCGTTACTTCTGACACCTCATAACATGCTGTGCTATGTTAGAGTAACGAATTGAGTCGTATTGCGTACGCGTACAGTTTGACATCGCAATACATGAAGCATCGATTATAATTAAAAAGCAATAAATAGGTGTATAAAACTATTTATTGACAATAAAATTTAAACAACATTCTAACGATAAATCATCAAAAAAGTAGTGTTGCTAAGAATTAAATTTAACACAAAAAATTTAATAAATCATGTTTTAACCACATATTTTAAGGACTAGTGTCATAGTTAACCAAATTGAAACAATAACAAATTTTTTTTGTTATTAGAATTAACGATTTTGAAAGTTATTCCAATATCAAACTTCGTCTAAACATACAATACCTTCAGTAAACAACTTGGAACGACGAATTTCCAAATTGCAACGCACGTTTTTATGATTCACCGAATAATGCGCGCATTTGTTTAAACGTTTTAATATACGCATCATCGGTACTTGCGTGAACTGAAACAGAGTAGGTACTCATACGAAAAGTGCGAGTAACGAAATGCATTCGTGTGTAACGTTTCGTTACTTCGTACTAGATGGCGCACCCGTTACTCAGTACCGAATACATACGGTTTGTCACAGCTCTATAAAATAATCGGTACGCTGAAAACATACATACAATTTGATGCAGACTATCATAATCCTACCCAATTACGGTTTTGCACTATTCTCTGCTTAATATTAACATATAAATAATAATAAATAAATAAATATTTTCTAACAATTACACCATTTATTTAGTTCCAATTTAAGTATCATTAAGAACTTGTGTTATGAATACTAAACTACGGATAAACATACTTACATTTTTTTTTTGTAAATACATACTTAATATACATAGAAAGCACACACCAATATTCATGTTCATGCACACTAAGATTTGTCCTGTGTGGGAAACGATCCACGACCTCTGGAGTGAAGTGTAGTATACTGACCTCCACGCCATATCGGTCGTCAAATACCTCTCAATACCGTACGTTTCCAATATTTTGTGTTTTAAAAGATAATACTTTTTATTTTAAATAATATCCTTTAAATTTTCTGTACTTCAGAATATAATAGATTAATTTATTTGCAAGGAATGTAGGTACATATCATTAGGTGTTACAAACTACAGCAGCTACAACACTGCTGAAGCGGTAACGTTCCCGACTGTTCTCGGCCTCCGTCGGTACACATTCGAGGCTTCGATGGCGCGGCGTGCGCATAGTTCCAACGACCTCTCTCTGCTCACCACCGCTGTGTACAACGATCGCGACCCGTTGATAGGTATAATTTTACTAACCAGTTCAATTATAATACGCAAATTATATAACTACATTTAACTAACTATAGAAATAAAGTCCAATCATTTCAAGTCCCAGTTTGGACCCTTACAAACATTAATCATCCAGACCAAGAAAATTGCGCTAATATCCAAGGAAGCAAATATTAGTCCTTTACTGGAATCCTTAAACGCATAGGCACCAATGTATTACGACCAAAGGCCTTTTGCCCAGCAGTGTAAAGCTGTAAGATAAATAAATAAAATAAATAAATATGTCTGACACTTACACCAAATATTTAGCTCCAAGATAAGTATCATTAAGAACTTGTGTTATGGATACTAAATAACAGATAAACATACATAAATACTTTTTTTTTTGTAAATACATACTTCATACACATAGAAAAACATTTTGACCAGAACAAATATTCATATTTATATACACAAATATTTGTCCTGCGTGGGAATCGAACCCACGACCTCAGGAGTGGAATGCGGGTATACTCGCCACCACGCCATATCGGTCGTCAAATCATCATGATAATTAAGTTTGCCAACATTCATATGAACTTAGTGCCTACCTTCATCTAACTACATCAGCGTCTACCCTCTAAATAACACTTACCTTAAAAAAGCCACTTCGAATTTAATATACAATGAAAACCACTTTGAAGTTCATAAATTTTCCTCCATAAAGTTGTTTTCAAATGCTATTAAGCGCAATATAAATCATGTAGAAGCAAATTTTCTATCTCCTTAGCTAAGTGCATGCTATGAGTCGTTAGTTGAGAGCACGTTTGTTATTAATGACATATCCTTGTTCGATACTTAGTAAATTCGGTTCTCTAGTGAATAATATACAAAGTAGTAGGAATATAATTAGAAAGTAAATTGTATTGATGTATGTTTATCCCTTATTTAGTATCCTTTACACAAGTTTTTTATGATTTTATCTTGGAACTAAATAATGGTGTGATTACTATTAATTACCTACTTATTATTACATTTTATTTCTTTATTGATTGTGTACAGTGACTTATGAATCGTGACCTAAGTGTAAACTTAATATACATAATTTAAAAACAATACTTAATGAAATGAAACAGTAATATTTATCTACTTTTTGTAAGTCTATATTCATGATCACCTCAAATTATTTATAATATTTTGTAACATTTTTATAAAATATGGACTCTAAGAAAAACTATCAATGTTCTCTTAATCTGTGATTAATAATAGCGGACGGCTGTCGAGCGCTAGATACCATTTTAATAATGTTTGGCTCATCACCACAGGCTTATGAAATCCATCAGCCTCGTCAATAGAATGAATGAACACTTTATTGTACACTAAAAATAAAAAAGTAATAAAATCACATAAACAAATATATGGTACAATGGGCGGCCTTATTGCTAACAGCAATTTCTTCCAGGCAACCTTATATTACATTATATTGGGGGTATTTGCCCATAATCACCACGCTGGGCTGAAGAGTTGGTGATCGCAGTTCCAGTCAGTGCGCAGAATGACGCTTCTACCCATCATCCGGTAGTTTGTCTCTTCGTCGACTCTTACGACTCCCCGTGAGATGACAGGAGGTGGCCCTATTCTAGGCCGGTACAACATTGCACATGTCTGGATACCCCTGTCTTAAAAGATTATAAATACGATGGTAGAATTTATACAAAATATAACACATAGGTAACGTTAGTTACAAATTAAATATCAACTAATTTAGTGACGATAGCACAGTGGCGAGACCCATAAACTTCTAATTCAGAGGGTCTCGGGTTCAAAACCAGGTGGCGCAAATTTGTCTTTTCGAAGTTATGTGCGTAATTATCGCTTTCTTTGTGCCTCAGAAAGCATGTTAAACCGTTGGTCCCGGCTGTCATGAACATCTCTGGCAGAAGTTATTAGAAAGTCAATGCCTTCTAATATTCTGATAACTTGTTTTAAAAACCCTTTGGGTTGTGGAGGTCAGATGGCAGTCGCTCCATGTAATAACTGAAGTTCAGACAAATCTTGTTAGACCAGTGAGCAGACCCTGGGCCTGGGCATTAGTCTGGGGCAACCGGGATAATGCTAGGATTTTATGATGAAAATCAGCTAATTGAATCCTACATATAAAGGCTAAACGTACTTAAACATTATATCATTCGCCATTGCCTGATAAATCAGTTACGAACTAAGCTGAATAGAATATCAGGTTTGGACAAAATTAGGCCGAGCCTCAACTAACGGCCTACGTAATTATATTTATCTAGCTTATTACCTGACAGTTAATTCAATCATAAAATCATTGTTGTGTTAGTATTATGAGTGATGTTTATTTCAAATATGGAATGCTGAAATTGTCTATTGCAAATTCTAACGTACTGCGAGTTAGAGCTTATTTACTTCATAATAGGTTTACTGTGATTGGGTGTATAGGGATCCTACCAAGATCTGAGGAGTCCAAGCCAACCTCACCTGCAAGTGGTGCACCTGCTGAGGCTCTGGCGAGCATAAAAGTGCCCGAAAAGCGGCAATAGGCTCGCCACCTATTACGTGGAACCAACAATATAAATGGCGAAGTGTGGGCGTATAGTATGCCTTTGCCTACCCCCTCGGGAAAATAGGCGTGATGATATATATGTATGTATGTTATTGTGATTGGTAGTCGCCTGTATTTTAGCTATAATGTAATGAAACGTACAGTAATGAGGCTAATTTCATCATCATAAACACATCAAAGAAGCGCTCGTTGCTTCGCGGTGCTCGGTGGTCGGAAACGATCACCGCAGTTTAGACAGGGTTTACAGAGGTCAGTCCTCGAATGGGTGACCGTTTGAGTGGCATTGGCATTTGACATCGAGCGCTTAGGTGCTTCGTAAGGCACGATGATCGGTCCCCCTTTGGCCGGAAGGCAGTATGTAAATGCATTTTATTACCGACGTATATAAAAAAAAAACAAAAAAAAGAAGTTATAAGTTTATAATCAAAAAATAATCTTTTTCTTAGATCACACAGTCCCGGGCCTTTTAAATCGGGTCGTGAAATGCCATTTATGTATATCATAATGATAAACAAGTGCGCTTGTGCTTATTCCTTGGTATGAAACGCCTTAATTTTATAGGATTGCAAAGACTGCTTGAAGCAAGAGAGAAGCATTATGACGTGTCAAATTAAAAAAACAAAGAAAACAAAGTCCAAGTTCACTGCGTAAGCATTAGACAGAATGTGATCATTAGGACGAGTCACTTCACGACAGGGAAAAAATAACAGATACTCAATACAAATGGTATGACGCCACGAATGGTCTTGGCCTATCCTAACGAAAAAATCTCCCACTCATTTGGGGTGAGAAATGAATGGTTTTTTTTTTACCTTATTAAAACGGCACATTGCAGAGACATCGTTAGGGGGATGTGAACAAAGGGTTGCAGTACATAATGAGGCCGGAGAAAGTTCAAAAGTGGCATAGAAATATTCTTTTTAGCATAATGCGGCGGGCACCTGCCGCCTGAGAGTGGACGTGTATAATTGAAAACTTTTTTATATCTTAAGGTGAAGAGGCCTTGTTCGTAAAAAGTCGGAGCATCTGCTTGAACAGCGACCTATATCACTGGTTTCTGTAATAAAATCTCTTATCAACTGCCGGGGTTCAAAGAAAAAAGCAAATGCTTTAAAAAGTAAAATATGTCCATTCTTTGGTATTTGAATCATTAAGAGTTCCCTAAGAGTTCTAAAATAGAGAAAATTTATACCTATATGTCTATATTGTAGTATCAAACATTTTGCTACCGAAAATAATAATAGGTTGGGGAAAAAGTCTTTTCGTATTTTTGTATGAAAAGTCAAGACATTTTTTTCAAAGTTTATTTACATTGATTTACAATATATATATACCGTTTTGTTGAATAACTTTCTGCCATTTTGTGGGCAGAGACATTATCCCGTTACTGTAGAAACTTTGGGACTTCTGATCAAAAAAACGGGACAAATAGTTTTGGCAGTCCTCTCTTGAGGTCAACCTTACAGAACCTAAAGAATTCTGCAGAGACCGAAACAGGTGAAAATCTGAAGGCGCAAGGTCAGGGCTATATGGTGGATGCACTAGGACCTCCCAGTCGAACTCTCTTAATTTTTGCTGAGTGGCTAAAGATGTGTGTGGTCTAGCGTTATCGTGATGAAAGACCACACCCTTCCTGTTGATCAATTCCGGCTGTTTTCTCTCGACTGCTTCCTTTAATCTCATCAGTTGCTGGCAGTAAGATCAGAATCGATGGTTTTGCCGGGCGGTAAAAGATCATAATAAACAATGCCCTTCCAATCCCACCATACACACAGCATCACCTTATTTCGTGTTAGGCCAGGTTTGGCCACAGTCTGTGAAGCCTGGCCAACTTTCGACCACGACCTTTTTCGCACGTTCTTGTCGTACGTGATCCACTTTTCATCGCCAGTTATCAATCTCTTCAAAAACGGCTCGGTTTCATTACGTCTCAATAATGAATCGCAAATGAGTACACGGTTCATTAAGTTTCTTTGAGTGAGCTCGTGTGGCACCCAAATATCGAGCTTTTTTGTATAACCAGCTTTCTTCAAATGGGTCAAAACTGTTTTGTGGTCAATTCCCAGTTCTTCAGCTACATCGTAACTACTAATATGCCGATCTTGCTCCACTCTTTCAAAAATGGCGTCCATTTTATTCGTAACAGGGCGACCAGAGCGAGGTGCATATTTAACATCAAAATTTCCGGACTGAAAACGTTTGAACCAAATTTGTGCTACTCTTACTGACACTGCATCAGGTCCATAAACGGGTATCCCTAGTTACACCAAAAGAAAATTGACAAATTATCACTTCCCAAATATTGTTTTGTAAAATTTCATTTGCCAAATTATTACTTGGCAAATAAACTCTTCACAAATAATTGTATCGTAAACGTAATGCTTTCCAAGTGAACGTTTCGACAATAACTCAGTTAGTATTACATATTTTACGCAAAATAAAATAAGCCAAATAATTCGTTTCGAAACTTTTCAAATAACCATTTCTATTTGCATCTTTACTATTAATACTAATCTACAAATATTGGCCATACATAAATCAACAGTAGTATTTTCTACACATATTAAACAAACATTCCTTATACTATTTTATTTTTAGTATATATTTAGTATTAATATCTTAGTTTGTGATTATTTAAAATAATAAACGTAAAACTTTACAAATCATTTGATTAAATGTTATTTGTCTAAAGTTTGTTTGCCATAATAAATTACTTGTTAAAAAACCTAATGCCATAATGTCATTATCCGTAGTAATATACTGCCGAGTAAAAATTAGACCAAATGAAAATTTGCGTACTAAAATAATTCGCAACGTTGCATTGGTGTAAAAAAAGTTTGCTAAAATTTGTTTGGATTATAAATTTTTGTCAAAATAGTTTTGGCAAAACGGCAGGATCCCTCCATAAACATCACAAATTTTTTTCACTGCTTGAGTTGCATTTTTGCCTTTTTTATAATAAAATTTTAAAATGTATCGAATTTCTTCATTAGATTCACTCATTTTTACGGAGAGAAAAACAAATGAAAAATAGCGGGAAACAACTTTTTTTTTATTTTTTTCTTTTCTTTATAATGGAACCTTTTTAATGTTACCAAAACCAGCCAGACACAAATAGTACAGTCAAAAAAATTTTATAATAAGTTTATACTTACGTTATGCGAAAAGACTTTTTCCCCGACCTAATATTTACATATTTTTTTTCGAGCAATTAACTTAAAATTTATTTACCTTCTAAATTCTTGATCAGTAATTAGGCACTAGAACTCTTTGTAAATATTAAATCATATTAAATTTTCTTCGAGCTTAGATCGTATCTGTTTTTTTTTAATTCTATCCGCCGAAACCAACTTTCGAATAGGATTTTGATTTCTTATTTAGTTATGTAACGAAAGTTTCAAAGTGTAGTTATTTTTTAAATTAAGTATAATTTTCTGGTAAATAATGGCCTAGTTATACCTACCAGTTATGGGTAACAAAGTTCTGTTAAACAGTTTCACGGCGTAGTAAGAAATATTCAAAATTCAAAATTCATATTCATTTATTCAAGTTTGGCTCAAAAGAGCTCTTATGAACGTCAAAACTTAAAAACTAGCGCGCCCATTCACTGCGGGCGGGAGCTTGATCGTAAAAGAACGGGCAAGAAAATCGTCAAGGTTAGTTTTTTCTCCCGCCAGTTACAAGAATATGTACTTAGTAGTAAAACAATTTGACAAATCTACAAAAACATGTGTTCTGCAGTCACATGATTTAAAATAAAAGAAGAAAATAACTTTTTATTTTAAGTTATACGAGTATGAGTACGAATAAACATAGTAGACATGAGCAGACCAGTCCTCACTGGTGGCACCCGTTCACGAGTATGACGCATGAACCAGCCATCGTTTCGCTCAACCATATTTTAGGGAACGCAACGACCCGACGCATGACGCCACCACCGCAAAGACATTTGAGTGAGCATGACATACTCAAGCTACAGGATAAACAAATTTTAACAAAAATAACATTATATTAATTAAATGTGCTGCAAACCACAAATATTTTTGGTCTTATGAAAGATATCATTTACAGCAATTCAGTCTTAATATCTATATAATCATTTGAACAATACTATGCGTTCCTAATCAAAAACATCATTTAGGAGAATGATAGGACAACAAAAATTGTGTGTGCAGCTATCAGATCAAAAATAATATTAACTTTTCTCAGTTAGCTAAATCTTTAATTACAAATAAAAATAGTAGACAAGAGCAGTCCCCACAAGCAGTACTCGTTCACGAGTATGACGAATGAACCAGCCATCGTTTCACTCAACCATATTTTAGGGAATGTAACGACCCGACGCATAACGCCGCCACCCCAGAGACATTTAAGTGTGCATGACATACTCAAGCCACAAAATAAAAAGATTTGTACAAATGAGAAATAATAATAACATTATAAAAATCAAACAGCCGCAGACCACAAAATTGTGTGTTCTATGATAGATACAATTTACAGCCATGCCGTCTTATCATTTATATAATCTTGCGTACAATAGTATGCTTTCTTAAGCAATGTTTCTTTGACAGCTACTTTAAATTTGTTTAAAGGCAAATCCAATATATCATGCGGAATTTTGTTGTAGTATTTCATACCTTGCCCCATAAAAGACTTCCGAATTTTTTGGAGTCTTAGAAATGGGTTTAACAGTTTATTTTTATTTCGTGTGTTAAAGCTGTGACGTTCACAGCGCTTAGAATAATTATTTATATTTTTCCGCACAAACAAAATACAGTTAAAGATAAACTGCGAGGCAGTAGTTAAAATACCAATTTCCCGAAACAACTCTCTAAGGGATGATCTAGACCGTAGTTTATAAATAAAACGTATAGCTCGTTTCTGTAAAATGAAAATAGTCTCAATTTCAGCGGCAGATCCCCACAATAAAATACCGTAGGACATCAAACTGTGAAAATAGCTAAAATAAACAATTCTAGCAGTTTCGACATCCGTTATCTCACGAATTTTTCGAATCGCATATGCGGCAGAACTCAGTTTACCAGAAAGGCTTTCGATATGTGGGCCCCATTGAAGGTGTTTATCTAGTGTTACACCTAGAAATAAGGTTGAATCGACCATTTCCAACCTCTGACCATTCAATTCTATATTGGTTTCAACATCTCTTACATTGGGTAGTGAAAAATTAACACATTTAGTTTTTTTAGCATTCAACTGAAGATTATTAACAGTAAACCAGTGAAGCAACTCTGAAAGTGCACTATTTACATCGTCATAATTATTTTTATTTCTGTTAGTTTTAAATATTATTGATGTGTCATCTGCAAATAACACCATTTCACACTTTCTACTAATAAAGAAAGGAAGATCATTTATATACACCAGAAACAAAAATGGGCCTAAGATTGAGCCTTGAGGAACGCCCATCTGTATACACGAACCAGATGATTTAGCGCCATTAATATCTACTTTTTGAAATCTAGATGTAAGATATGAAACTATCAACTTCTGAGCCAAATCACACACGCCATAGAAATTAAGCTTAAGAATAAGGGTACCGTGGTCAACGCAGTCAAAAGCCTTCGATAAGTCACAAAACACTCCTATGGCGTTTTGCGACCTCTCCCAGGCATCATAAATATGCTGTAGTAACGCAGCACCAGCATCAGCTGTAGAACGACCCTTCATGAAACCATATTGTTGACTGTGCAAAAGTTCATTTACATAAAAGTATGCAGATAACTGATCTAAGATAATTTTTTCAAAAACTTTACTTAAAGTTGGTAAAATTGAAATTGGTCTATAGTTACTTTTATCCTCCTTTGAGCCAGTCTTAAACAGAGGTATGACTTTACTAAGTTTCATAAGATCGGGGAAAGTCCCTTCATCGACGCACTTGTTAAATAATTCTGCTAGATAAGGAGCAATAGAATCCAAGATAGTCTTAATAACTTTAACAGACATATCCCACAGATCGCCAGTATTCTTTAACTTAATAGATCCAAAAGTTTTAATTATGTCTAATTGATGAATATGATGGAACTTAAATGTGGAACTATAATTAGGCAAGGATTTCTTAAGCACAGCTAAGTAAAGTAAAGTAAAGTAAAAAGTTCTTTATTTCATAAACTATTACATAGCACTTGAAAACGTCAAAACAAAATATACATGAAAAAAAAAAAATTTATATCAACCCTGAAATCACGAAGCTTAGATTCACTTACATGCAAATAAATAAAAATTAGGTGTAAGTGAATCTAAGTGCCAGTTCCGAGCCTCCGCTCTGTGAGAAGAACTGACAAGAAACTCACAGGCTATGCTCTTTTAAATTATTTTTGTTACATGACACACAGTGTAAATTTGATGATACTGAAAGGGTCCCCCGAAGCTGTAACCAATAAAGTAGCACTAAGGGAACCTTCCATCACAGTCAAGTAAGTATGTATTGTGAAACTGAGCTGAGCCTGTACAATAAGGGATGGTCACGACAATGATCTGGTTGACTTTTTATTCTAATATACACATACAAGTTGAAAATGTTAAGCCCAAGCTTGTTTATCCGATAAGTAATCATTAACAGCATAATACCCCTTTTGAAGAAACTGCTTTTTAACTACAGTTTTAAAAGTTGCCAATGGTAGATCAATTATTTCCTGCGGAATTTTATTAAAAAATCTGATACTATGACCCAAAAATGAATTTTTAGTTTTGTGAAGTCGACAATTTGGCAGAGAGAGCTTATTTCTATTCCTAGTATTAAAATTATGTACTTTTGAATTTTTATCAAATGTATTAATGTTTTTGCGAACATACATTATATTATCAAATATATACTGAGATGCAACCGTTAATATGTTAATTCTTTTAAACATCTCTCTAAGAGAATCTCTGGACTTAAGATTATAGATAGCTCTTATGGCGCGCTTTTGTAGTACAAATATATTATATATGTCCGCAGCAGATCCCCACAATAACAGTGGGGATAGATATATAATAAGGCAGTGGACGGTGAAGATTTCAGCTCAAAAGTGGTCAGTGCAGGAATCTTAGCAAAGTATTCATCAAATATGTTTGCAATTGCTGTATTATCATTAACGACTCCCTGATCCTCCTTAAGAGCGTAGTTATTATCACGTGGTTTACACTTTCCTGATTCGCGACTTATAGCGTTCCAAGTTGCTTTAATTTTGTTACTGGATGTCAATATTTTATTTTTTGTGAACAAGGATTTGGCCATTACACACACCCTTTTAAATACTTTTGAATAATTTTTGACATGTTCTAAGAAACTTGGGAATTGATTATATTTTTTTAAATTATATAATTCGTAAAGTCTATTTCTACTCTTATATATTCCCTGAGTTGCCCACTCTTATTATTTATGGTAATTGGTTAACTTTTATCAAAGATGAGGGGCTTCTTACAAAAGTTAAACTAGGTATAAAACTAGTCCCCCCCGACTGGTCTCCACCTTGTCGTGGTGGAGGGGCTGAGTACCTCCCTGTAGTGCGCAGGAGGCGCTAGGTAACACCCAGAGATTGGCGACTCTGGGTGCCCTTAGTATTGACTACCGGGGGGGAAACTAAGAGGGACCTGTGGAGGGCGCAGCGGGCGGGCCAGGAGGGCCCGTCAAGCAGCGCCAGGAGGGTCTAAGGCAGCGGGGCCAGGGGGCCCCTGCTGTCTAACCATGGACCCTCCGAGAAGTCGGCCACACACGCTATGGTCGCACAAGGAGGTAGGAGGGGCGCGTCAACTGTGTCTCTCTGAGGAGGTCCTCCCGGTTTCGATCCGGGGGACGTTGGCCGCGGGCGGGGTGTCAGAGCTGCAACCCAGGTACTGGCACCCCGCCTCTTTCTCAACAAGCGGCGGGCGTCGTCGGAAGATTTTTAGTGAATATTACTGCTGGCGGTCGTGTCTGCCGGTGGTGAGTCCCACACACCTCTCTCGGTGCCCCTTTGGCCGGGGGATAGTGCATAGTGCGTAAATGCATTTTGTTACCGACGTAAATCAAAAAAAAAAGGTATAACTAGTGCTTTCACTTTTATTTGATATAATAAAAGCACTTGTTTTTAGCCTGGTCTAATATGTTTTGTAATAAGCCCTAAGAAGTATTACATAGTTCTGTTGAGAAAGTTGACTATTTTTAAGATAATATTATATGTTATTTATGTATTAGTAATGAGGATTGTAGATTTGCATAATATGTTTGAAGAAAAGATTTTTTAGTAAAGTTTATTGCAAATAAGTAATACAATATGGATGGATAAAGACGGGCGGAAAGCCGATGGATGCAGGTTTAAGATCAATTTGGAAAAAAATTGGAAAAGCAGTGAATTTATAATGGATGAGATGCTGACTAACATCATAATTCTAATTTAAAATATTAAGGCACAATTATGAAAGCGCTCCAAATAAAACGAAACTATTTTCAATAATGTTGTCCTATGTCGAATATAGTAAATGCAAAATTTTAAAGTATATAAATACTATTCTTTTTTCATTTTTATTATTGCGTGACTTTCCTTATAAAAAATAAACACTCATTGGTGTTGTTAAAAAAAAATCACTGGTTGTTTTTGTTTATTAAATAATAGCTTTGTGCATTTTCCACATGTAGCCAGTGTGAAATAAGAAATATATTGATAATATATAAATCATAGTAAATGAGAATGAATGTTGATAAAGATTATAAATGGCAAATAAGATGCCCGCCCCCAAAACCCCTTGAGTTCTCAGTAAAGATATGGGACTATACTGAGATCTCACGTGGACTTGTTGAGAGAATTTTCAAAGTAACATTGCACTGTGTTGTATCATTTACCAACACTTATATACGTTAACAAACACTTAACATTCATGTATGAAATATCACAAATTTTAAAAAAAATAACAAATCTGTAGACATGACGCTTTACTTTCTCCATACAGGTTGATTAATTTTACTTATAAAAAATACCTTGGTTATACTACATAGCGCCGTTTTAATATCTGCTATGTTTTGCCATATTGTTAATATGAAAATATTAAGAAAATAATTCGATGTATATATAACCTGTATATCATTGTCAAAACACTTTAGGCAAAAGAAAACAAGTGATGTATCACTCGCTCCACTAAGACTTAATGAATCTATTCATCAATGTCACGTGGTTTATTAATTAGGTACTTCTCCGTGTTACATAGGCTGGATCTAAACATGAGTTGAACAGCAATAAATCTTGATTGTCACCACTCTTAGTAATAAGACTATGTTCACATTAACGCGGAACGGATAACGTGTACGTACGTTGACAGTCTTCGCATGCAATATTGTTTTATTTCGAAGGAATTACATTTTTCAATGTCAACTCTATAATATATTAATTTGAAAATGATATTCATAGAAAATAATTGTAATAAAATTGTTTTTGACTTAATATAGAATCATTTTCTATGTGGCAGCAACTTAATCTTATCTTCCGTTGGCACCGCACGCCAATCTGTGTCACAGACCCGTCAATTGTTTTTTTCTTAACTAGCGAGCTTTTCATTATATTTACCGACTGTCAAAAATTACACTTTTGAAAAAGTGTATATTAAATTTAACGTTTATAAATTGTGGTGGTAATACTTGAAGTGTTATCTAACCAAAGTTCATGACTTAACAATGACTTTAATAATTATGGGAATCATACCAAGATCTGAGAATCCCAAGCAAACCTCACCTGCAAGTGGTGCACCTGCCGACCAACGGACGAGGCAAAAATAAAAGTTCCCGGTAAGCGGAAATAGACTTGCCACCTATTACGTGAGACTAACAATATAACTGGCGAAGTGTGGGCATGTAGTTTTCCTCTGCCTACACTATCGGGGATATATTCGTGATTATAAGTAGATATGTATGTAATTACTCGTAGTTAAAAAAAAATAATACGATCCAAGTGTTTTGTTGGCCCAAAGCTTAATTTAAATGAGGTCACTACACGTATTGTTGGACAACAACGAATATCACGTCTATTATCGCAGCAAAACTGGCGAGATCCCGGCTTAAGGCCGGATCGTCTTAATTTCACGGTCCAGCAATTTAAAATGCTGCATTAGGGACGCTGTCACAGCTGACAACTATTTCTTTCAAGACACGTACAGGATAATCAGACTTATCCGCTCGTAGTGAAATGTTAGGGAATTTCAACGTTTTTTTGTACGGAGTGATCGTTTACGTTAAGCGAACAAGTTTGTGTTAATAAGATTGGGAGACAAATTGCTTTTCTGACTTAGTTGGAAACTACTTTCATGTTTTGATGTCAGCAACAAAAAAGCTATGCAACATTTTAATTCGTGGGACCATGTTAGGCTAGAGTAACTAAGACAATATATGGAGAATTTATACTAATGAGGTTATGTAATAAAGTTTTTAATAATACAATAGTGACTGTTAAATAATTATTAACTGCTGTTATCAAACAGTTCATTGATAGCTTTGCGACTCTGACCTTTAGTGTATGTTACTTTTTATTTTATTAAGTCACAAGGAAAAACATTAAAAGTATGTATGTAACACAATTTTTTTTTAACGCAAATATAACATTATACCGAAACAGTTTCCACGGAAAACATCCCACAAAAACAACTTACACAAATCAATTGAATTAAGTTTTTTAGGCAACTTAGCAATTATATCGTCATAAATAAATATACATAAAAAAAAATGTATATCAATGGTAAATGGCGCTACGTATTCCACAAATTCATTTTTAATTGGAAATAATAAAATCAATTTGACTGTACTTCGAGTTGTAGATATTCATTGGTCTATTCCCAAAGGGGTACCCCCGACTTATTGGGGGACAGAAAGTGTAAGTGTACAAGGCCATAGATTTGGTCTACGCTAATTAAAAAATATTGTACTTAGCAGATATGACGATTAAACGTGATTATTTTATAATTTGAACAACAACAAGTGATCCTTATGTTGTATGAAAAGGGCACAATATTCACTGCAATATTCTAAAAATTAATACGTCATTTACTTTAGAGAGAGATATACAAAACGTTCAACTTTGCACCTATCTCATAATAAATAGCGCATATAACACAACTCCTAATAACCTTTAAAAAAAACGTAATTTTACATCCAGGACTTATTAAAAAAAAATACAGAAGTAGAATTACAAATAATTTTGTAAGAAGTAGAGTATAACATCAACAAGACCACATAAAATGCGGCAATGCTCTAAGGATAAAAACTAAACATTATCGTTGACATTTACAGAATCGTCGTCAGCGGCAATATATCTGAGCAATTGACATTTTCACCAATATAACGAGCGTTACAATGAAATATAGGGATTAACATTTCTATTTTCTGCGATAAAAACAGCGATATTCTTAATTTATTGGTATAGCAAGCTTAGGCAAAGAAAATAAATTGTTTGAATCATATTATTTATACAATATGTACTTACTTTGGGTTTCATTCAATATGTTATAGAGACAGGATTCCATAGTTAAATCTTATTTTATTTTCTTCTCTTCTTAAGCTTAAAGAAACGGAGAAGACAAAAAATTGTTAAGGGACGCAAAAGCTCCAGTAAAATAAATAAAATTTTTCAAACGACCATAAAAAAATTGTATGGTATGGTCGTTCGAAGAATATGACTGATGGTTTCATATAGATAAAATCCAGCTCGGTTGGGCTGCGTTTGGGAAACTGCGCTATATCTTCTCGTCAAAAATACGTCATTGTCTTAAGACGAAAGTTTTTGACCAGTGTGTGTTGCCAGTGATGACGTACGGTACTGAGTCTTGGTGCCTGACTATTGGCCTCATTAGAAAGCTCGAAGTCGCTCAGCGTGCAATGGAGAGAGCTATGCTCGTAGTGTCCCTACGTAATCGAATCAGAAATGAGGAAATCCGTAGGAGGACTGGAGTGACCGACATAGCGAGGCGAGTTTGCAGGCTGAAGTGGCAATGGGCGGGGCACATAGCTCGAAGAACCGACAACCGATAGGGCGTTAAGGTTCTGCAATGGCGACCGCGAACCGGCAAACGTAGTAGAGGATGGCCTCCCACGCGGTGGACCGATGATCTGGTCAAGGCGGCTGGAAGCCGATAGATGCAGGCGACTCAGGATCGCTATATGCGGAAATCTATTGGGGAGGTCTATGTTCAGCAGTGGACGTCAGATAAAACCATCAATAAAATGTTCTTTTCAAAGGCCATCGACTGCTGATCATATTGTTTTTCCTAAAAGAGTACCAACCAAGCAATACTAGGTAGTACTTGATGTTTTTTGCTTGGTTGGTGCATTGATACAATATTTATCGCCTATTGCAAGAAGACAATAACTTGATGGTCTTTAAATTTTTTAACTGATTGATTTGGAAATACTAATCAATACCATCACAGAGTTCTTATCCAAAACAAATGGAACACTTGCTTTGGAGAAGTCTAGTCTACGTTTGATTGTTAGCATAGAACTAATAGACTTTATACGAACTAATATTATTTTTTTCAACCCTGAAGTGAAAACAAAAGATTATGACTGCACGTAGATGCGACACAATAAATGAAACAAAACGAACAGGAACAAAGGTGAAATTTCGCTAAGCCGTTTATATTTTCAGTGAAATGAAAGAGAATGATAAAACTTAATACCTTTGGAAACAATTTCACAATTATCTGAGTGCGCTTATGCACATTATTCTTGTATTAAAATGCATTATATGGAGAATTCAGTGATTGTGTTTTATTTCTGATACTATTTGTACATTTTAATATTGCTGCTTGGACTATAAATACTAGATAACTGTTCATCATTGTCTAAGCCTAGGAGCGGATCAGATTCATTTCCATCTATGTTAATGTTAAATATGTATTATTTGAAAGGGTAGAGTTCAGCAGTGAATGATGTGTTATTTTATCTGGGTCTCAATTAGTTTTAGCTTCACTAATAAATAGAAGCTCTCTGTCACAGATTAGCTTGACTTAAGCTGTAAGTGCAATCAAGCTTAATAAAAATACTTAATTGACATAACAGGAATACAACCTTCATTTTATCTATCTATCTTTCTCTAAACAAACTTTTAGGTGAAAACAAAATTGAATGTTCCATTGATAGTTTAAAGATTAACATTTCAACTATCCAGACGCAAAAAATGTTATTCTCTGAACTGGGCAGAGGTCCAAAAATTACGTCGAATATTTTCAAGATATTGTTGTCAATTTATAGGAATAACAAAACACTTAAGCGCACAACAAGACCAATGACCTTGACAAAAATACTAGTCTACCTAAAGGTTAAAAAGAAGGCGAGAAACCAATCCCGCCTGCAGTGGCGTTAGTTAGTTAGTTAGATTTTTGACTGTCATAATAGCTCTATTGAGCCAAACTTGAATATATAATTTTGTCTTTAAAAGCTTGACTAACTTATTGGAAATTATTTTACCCAGATTACTCCTGTAGTGCTGATACGCCTGTAGTGAGTGGTTGCGTTAATATTAAAAATTATTTCGACATTCTTATCTGCTTTATTGGAGTCAATGCTCCAAAAATACCTTATAAAATAAGTATATAATGTAATGCAGTATGCGGAGCATGTGTAAAAGTTTTCAAAATACACAATCAGACACATAGATTGAAACATTTTTGTTAACCTACAAAATGAAATTAAACATAACATTTTAAATTACTCTTTTTACTCGACGCACACATAATAATGAAAACATTAAAAATGTTACAGAATCCGAATGGCGTCGAAAAAGAAAATGCGTTTAAAATTTAATATTCCCTCTCAAAGCTAATATTTTACGGGGCACATCATCCGGCAAACAATTTAATTTTCCCTGGGATCGAGAACTTTTTTCGCACAGGGCACCACAGACCCTAAATAAAATAGACCACACAACCGTATAAAACAACATATAATTACTTTTTTGTGTGTTTTATTTGCTTATGTCGGCACACTTTTGAGCGGAGGTCTACCTTTAAACATTTTAACGTCTGATCTCAAATATTGGGTATATCATCACTCCTCAATTTAAATTTTTATTATTGGTTTACTAATTTTATGCAATAATTTCTTTGCCACGTTTTATTTATCATGATTGTATAAAACTTACTCAAAACCAATTAAGTATCATAATATTTCAATTCATAATCTGTATTTGTCATTTGCGTGGTTTCATTCTCAAACATCTATTATGTTCATTGCGTGTCAAATTTGTCAATTTACTTATCATATTTCCATTTACTGTAAAGACGATATATTCAAATTTTTCATTGTTTTATTCTCACTGAAACTGTTAGGAAAATGTCACTTAAATTTAAAAACTCTATTCATTTGACACCAAACAAACATTTCGTTGGCCCTCTGAACCAAGCTTATAAATTGTAAATAATTCATCATTTAGTTTATCACCGTCACCATCTCAGTCACAAAAAGTCCTTTGCTGAACACTATTTATACCCAAATCATGGCCACTGGCACCTAACATTATTGACTACGTCATAGCTCCATTAGGTGGAAACCGTTTAGCCGGATTGTGGTGCCGCTATTGAAAAACCTACACGCCCATTAATCTTATTTTTTCTATCTATGCGCCCCGTTTGCTGTCACTTCAGCTTACTATATTGGTAACTCTAGTTTAATTCTGGTTTTATCATAAAGGGTTAGAACAAGCATATTTTTCTTCATTTCACGCTGGGGGGGAGTCTTGAGTTTTTTTATCAAGCCCATTTTCAATTGCCACGTCTAAGACATCGCTAGCAACACAAAAAAAACAGAAGTAGGTCACCATTTCCGATGACTTTTATGCATAGGTGCACGAATGAGAACAGAGTGCACTAGTAAAAACATTAAAAAGTTTATAAAAATGTTTCATGAATAAAAACTATCAACTATAGACTTATAAACTTAAACCATAATATCGGTACGTTAGGTAATTTTTTTTAACAAATCTACAACAAAATAGGTCTGTGGCTGACACAAACACAATATGAATTATGCAGTCAAGTGGATTGTTTACACTGAGAGACCTGCATAATTTGTACTAACAATATTGCAGCGAATAAGCCACTTTAAAAGTAATGTTAGATTATTGCGGCACGGGAATGAAGGTGGATTTCAAACGACATGTCAAGGGTTTATTGCTGTTGGCATGTGTTTTTTTAAATATATTTATTACGTTTGCAGACTTTAATGTACAGTCAGCGTAGTATAGTTATAACATCCAATGCGCTATAAACATCGACACCCGTCTCTATTGTCAAGAGCATTGGGGCGTGTTTCGATTACAGGGCTTTGGGTGCTACCAAATATTTAACGCTGACCTTTCTTTGTCTATTGATTATTTCTGATGTCCGATGATGTGGTCCTGTCTGGAGATCATTAAGGACAAATAGGAAAATAGGACAAGCAACGCCAATCCTATATAAACTGGGCAGCTGGAAAATAAATACTAGCTACTGTTTCTCGATGCAATGAGGCATGTGTTTTTTTTAAATATTTATTACGTTTTCAGACTTTACTGTACAGTCAGCGTAGTATAGTTATAACATCCAAAGCGCTGTAAAAATCGAGACCCGTCTCTATTGTCAAAAGCGTTGGGGCGTGTTTCGATTACAGGGCTTTGAGTGCTACCAAATATTTAACGCTGACTGTACCATATAAATAGACGACCTTATTTGTCTATTGACCATTTCTGATGTCCGATAATGTGATCCTGTCTGGAGATCATTTATTAAGGACAGATAGGAAAATAGGACAAGCAACGCTAATCCCATATAAACTGGGGAGCTGAAAAATAAATACTCACTTTCTATTTCAATCGAAGTAAATACTGTTTCTGAATGCAATGTGCTATCGCATTAACAAGATGTTGAACTCAGACGACGTCACAACATAAATAATTTAAAGTAACAATATTTTATTGTACGGAATTCGCACTTAAATACCACTTTTATCAAATAACTTCATACCCTTATCAATTTGTTTATTGAATAACAAATTCGAAATTTGTTTTTGAAAGAACTCCAAAAGCAGCCCTTGCCGTTCGCCGTAATATTAGTACTCAATAATAGAACACTGAAACTTGTGTCTGCTGTAATTAAAATTTTAAAGAAAGGAATCTAAATTTTAGGTCCTAGATAGCAGAAATCTCTCTGCTTTCAAATACAATATATATTCCCCGACGTTCCTATTTTTATGAAAAGAAATTTCGAAATCAGAGCACTCGACCGATTTTCTATTAGATTATATTTGATCCGACATTTTGGGATTTTTTAGAATTAGATTATCCTATCAGACATTCTGACTTTCTTTGAATAAATCTGCGTTATATGTTGACGCTTAATAGGTCTCTGAAGAAGATTTTGGATCATATTCCTCCAATGGTTGGTCAATCTAAACTACCTCAGGAACTAGGCCTATCGTCATTCTCGTCGTTTAACGATATCAAACTTTAACGATATCAAACTTTAACGATATCACACTTTAACGATATCAAACTTTAACGATATCACACTTTAACAATATCACACTTTAACGATATCACAATTTAACGATATTACAGCACTGTGGCATCCAGATTCAGATTTAGATTGACCCTAAACTACCTCAGGAACTAGGCCTATCGTCATTCTCGTCGTCATATTTGTCAATGAAAGTCCCACTACTGAGAATGGGTAACCCTTCACAGATGACTTGGGTTGAGTGCGGATCCAGTGCGAATCCAAAGGGTAAAAAACGGGACCCGACCCTATTACTAAGACTACTGTCCGTCCGTCTGTCACCAGGCTGTTTCTCTTGAACCGTGATAGTCAGATAGTTGAAATTTTTACTGCTAATGTATTTATGTTGCCGATTGTACAAAAAGTACCAAAAATGTTAATTAAATGAATATTTTCTTTTTAAAAAAAATAATCAAATTACTGTTTAAGGCGGGCTCCCATATAATAGACATGTTTTTTTTTGCTCGTGTAAACGAGCATAAGTTCAATATTGATAACCGCAACAGGTAAACGCCTAAAATAGTCACAGATTATTTAATTATCCACTCTCTTTCTTTACCATAACCCTTTATGGATACAATTTCGATCTGAGCATTAGACTGTTATGTTCGTCAGAGCCTCGTCCGTTGATTGGCAGGTGCACCACTTGCAGATAAGGTTGACCTTGGCTCCTTAGGTCTTGGTAGGATCCCTATACGCCCACTATTAATAATGTTTAGTGAATAAATTTTTATTTAGCACAAGAATGGATTAAATTCCTCGATAGCCCTAATAAAGAATATAAAGACAGTTCAAGACATATTCATATTTATAATCTGAATTGAACGCCTAGCCTGCATTTTCTAGGTGTGCATTACGAGAGAGGAATTTTTATGCAGCTATACCTCAACTGCATTTTAATCCTGACTTATAAGTCCCGTGGGGTGGTGAACGAACGTCTTGTGAAGAATCTTTTTAATGTATTAAGACTTCCAACTGGGGTATATTAATCGATAGTCTTTTATCAGAATTTTTTTTCGATATATTTTTTTAAATGAGAATTTATTGTCCTATTGTCTGTTACATATTCGCTCTTAAACCTCTTATTAATTACTAGATCTATAATAGTGCTAATATTTATGAAGCCATTATATTTGACCGATATTTGTACATGAACATGAATATTTGTACTGGTTTGGGTGTTTTCATATGTATATTATGTATGTATTTACAAAAAAGAGGTATGTAAGTATGTTTATCCGTTCTTTAGAATCCATAACACAAGTTCTTAATGAAACTAATTTTGGTACTAAATAATTGGTGTGATTTTAAGAGAATATTTATTTATTTATATAATGATCAAGTTGAAAGGTCGCGCGAGTGAAACAGAGGATACCATCAGTTATCACAAATAGGGATGCCAGATGGGAATAAAATTATTAATATTATGGCAGCATGTGTAGTGACTTTTTTTTAACAATATCACACTTTAACGATATCACACTTTAACGATATCACACTTTAACGATATCAAACTTTAACGATATTATTATCACACTTTAACGATATAAAACTTTAACGATATCAAACTTTAACGATATCAAACTTTAACGATATCACACTTTAACAATATCACTTTAACGATATCAAACTTTAACGATATCACACTTTAACGATATCACAATTTAACGATATTACAGCACTGTGGCATCCAGATTCATCTAAACCTACACATAGGCACGTGGTAAAATAGTGACTCCCACGATTCTGATTTTCTCATACAATACAAATATAATACAAACTATTTATTCAATATCTGGTTTGTTGAGAAAATATTTTTGTCTATAATTGTCACGGAAAAAGATCTACTCGCCAGCTAAAGAACGCTTAGAAAATGCAGCGAAGTAAAACGCAAAATGTTAAAACGCCATTTACTAACGATGTAGTGTTTGTGGCTTGGTCAGAATTGAAGAAAAATGAAGCACGATGGAAGAAAATTTCGGTATAATATATATTACTCGTATATTTACTTAACTTCATACAAATGACTTCAACCCAGTCTTAAAACAAAATTAGCACAAGCTTCCATCATTATTTTTAAATTAGGATAAAGTTTCTCCAAGATCTCGTCTTGACTATCTCGATAACTATCCTGAATACTAATTAACTTTAACATCTCTGATGCAGACAACGCTCTAATTAGTGCTTTGTTTATCGCTTTTCATCAGGTTTAGATAGGTAGGTTCTTAATAAAGTTTTTATATGCAGACTTGCTGGCCCAATAGACCAATTTCTCGATCTCAATGAGAATACCAGTAGTCCCCTTCGTCTCCATAAATAAATATACTGTCTGTTTGGAATGTCTAAATAAGAGCTCTGTAACGCATATGAAAGTAATGCATTTGGTACATAAAAATAAATTATCATATTCTAGCATTATCCCGGTTGCCCTAGACTTAACCTTAGGGCCCAGGGTCTGCTCACTGGTGTAACCAGATTTGGCTGAATTTCAGTTATTACAACCAAAAATTATTCTATTGTGACAGAATATTAAAAGGCACTGACTTCCTAAAAACAACTGATAGATGTTCATAACATTCAAGACCAAGAGGCTTAACGTGCTTTCTAAAGTACCGAGCAAACAATAATTACACAAGTAACTTAGAAGAGTAGTAGGTTTCGCGAGCTGGGTTTGATCACATCGCTATTGAGCTATCCGCAGCTCGTTTAAAGAAATGTTTAAAATACTAAAATGTTTGGTCGTTTTGCCTTTTTGTTGAGACATGTCTCCAAAACAGCTGGACTAATGTATACGAGGTTGGCAGAAAGCAATATAAAGAGTAACTCCTTAGTTACTTACATTTTATGACAATATTTATGAAGCTAGAATTATCTGAGCTTATAAAAACAACCTGGATGATATACCATCCCGTTTCCTAAGGGTTAACATGGAGAGTCGAGAATTCGTCTATAAAAAGCGATACTTTAAAAACGCCCAGGCTTATGATGATTAGACACAAATCATTAAAAACAACACAGAAATAGGCAAAGACTAAAAACGATATTTTCCAGATAACCTTTGTAAAACAAAAATAAACGTGTGTGCATTTTACTGAAATAATCTTCCCACTCTTGGGGAAATCTAATGATTTCCATAGTGCACTTCATCGTGCTTCAAATAACAGGGCAACTTTGACCAAGCCACAAACACCACATCGTTAGTAAATGGCGCTTTGCCACAAAATCGCGCTCAACCCTTCATTTGGTGAAATTAAGCGGTGAAACTTTAACATTTTGCGTTTTACTTCGCTGCATTTTCTAAGCGCTTTTTAGCTGGCGAGTAGATCTTATTGCGTGACAACTTAAGACAAAAATATATGCTCTAATAATTTATTCAAAGTAACCAACTCAGTGCGTGACAACTTGAGACAAAACATATCTTCACTTATAAGTTATTAAACTATTTCTTAATTCTGCAATTAAATATGTATGTAACGTAGTCTAAAACAAAATGGTTTAAAGTACCTATACAAATATATTACATTACACTATAATATTTGTGTAACCGCATAAGCCAATGTCAAGTATATCTATAGTTAGTATTAATTTTTAATAATTATGTAAGAAAGTAGATTACTAAGAGTTATTTGTAATTTATAATAAATAAATATTTCTGACACTTACACCAATTATTTAGTTCCAAGATAAGTATCATTAAGAACTTGTGTTATGGATACTAAATAACGGATAAACATACATAAATACTTTTTTTTTTTTTTGTAAATACATACTTAATATACATAGAATAACACCCAGACCAGAACAAATATTCATATTTATACACACAAATATTTGTCCTGTGTGGGAATCGAACCCACGACCTCAGGAGTGGAATGCGGGTATACTCGCCACCACGCCATATCGGTCGTCTAAATAATAATAATCCTTAGGTATGTTGAAGTGTTTTAAAATACAAAATAAATCAAAACATTTAAAATAAATCATAAATTACATTTACATCATAAATAACAGTCTATGGTTAACATCGCTCTATACAATTAATAATTTGAATTTTTTGGCGAGAAAGTAAATCGTCATGTCTGCAGTTTTGTTTTATTTTCAAAAAATTGTGATATTTCGAATATTAATGTAAAATAACGGTGAATTATGAACTGTTAAGTGTTTGTGAACGTACATGAATGATCGTAAATGAAACGAAACAGTTCAACATAACATTTCATATTCTCTCAAGGAGTCAGTATTGTCCCACATCTTTACTGAGGACTCAAGGGGTTTAGGGGGAAGGGCATCTCATTTACCATTTATCATTGTGGGAAATAATACAAATATTAGATTTAACAAATTAAACTTCGGTTTATTGCACGATTACGAAAAGTACAATGACTTGACAATTAATACAATTTACGCATAGACAGTGGCGCTGATGGTGGCCAAAAATAGTATTACATTTATTTTTAATTTGTAGCAATGGCGATGTTTACATTATTCCAATATCCTCTCTTAAACATAAGCCCATCTTGGATGAACAAAAAAAACAGCTTGGAGTATGTCGTTGCTTTCGTGAGAGCATCCGCAACCATCTCATCAGTCTGTATATAGCGAACTTCAATTGTCCCTTCCAGTACTTTGTCACGGATAAAGTGGTGCCTCACGTCGATGTGTTTTGTTCTGGAATGGTAACCATCACTACCTGAAAGCTTTATAGAACTTTGATTATCACTGTAAATTATCATAGATTTATTTATCATCTGTGGCCAAAAACATTCTTGAAATTGTTTCAGCCATAAAGCTTCCTGTATACAAGATGATAATGACATATACTCTGCTTCCGTAGTAGACAGAGCAACAGTAGGTTGTCTCCTTGAGTTCCAGCTGATTGATCCTCCCTGAAAAACAAATGCATAACCAGTGCAGGAGCGCCGATCATCTTCTGAGGTAGCCCAATCAGCATCACAAAAACCATGAGCCATAGTCTCTTCAGAGTTCTGCTTATAAGTCAGCCTATAATCTTGAGTGCCTTTCAAGTAACGCATGACACGCTTAAGAGCAACCCAGTGCTGCGTTTCGGGCTTGCAATTATATTTGCTTAACATATTAACAACAAAACTAATATCAGGCCTGGTTACTTGTGAAATATATAATAAGCACCCTATTATCTCTTGATAAGGAAATTCTATAACATTTATTTCATCTGTATTTCCTTTTCTACTCAATTTTGTATTAGGTTCCATTGGGGTTCTGACCGTCTTACAATTGGACATACCATATTTTTGTAATACTTCTAGTATGTACTTTCTTTGGTCCAAGTATATTACTCCTCTCTTCCTGTCTCGTTCTACATGAATACCAATGCAATAGCTCACATCTCCAAGATCTTTAATTTTAAACTGTTTATGTAACTGTTCTTTTATATAACTTTTTGTTTCTTGATTATTAATAAATAATAACAGATCGTCCACATAGACAGCCAGGAAAGTTATATTATTTTCATTTTCAATTCTGAAGTAAATACAGGGATCTAGCTTAGATTGGGATAGACCCATTTCTTTCAATGTGAAATCAATCTTTTTATTCCATTGCCTGCTGGCTTGTTTTAAACCATACAATGATTTTTTTAATAAACATACATTTTCTTTTTGATCATTTTCATACATGGGTGGCTGTCTCATGTAGATTTCTTCTTCTATGTCACCTTGTAGAAATGCTGACACAGCATCCATTTGACATATGTCTAAATCATGTTTGACAGCCAAAGCAAACAAATATCTCAAGGATGCAAGCCTTACAACCGGTGAAAAAACTTCAGTGTAATCAATTCCTGGTTTCTGAGAACAACCTTTTATTACAAGTCTTGCTTTGAATTTTACTATGTCTCCATTTTCGTTTGTCTTTGTTTTGAAAACCCATTTGCATGGTATGGAATGTTTTTTATCTGGCAGAGTAGTAACTTCTCATGTGTTATTGTCCAACAGAGATTTGTACTCCTCATCCATTGCCTGTTTCCATTGTTTGGCATTTGGACCTGACAAAGCTTCTTCAGCAGTCAGTGGATCTGGAACCTGCGTAACACACATGTAATTATTACCTTCCATTTTTTGTCTCTGATGTGACCTTAGTGTGATGTTTCTTTGAAAGTTGTTATCATTATCATCATCATTATATTCATCTGTATCAGGATAATATGTTTCGTCATCAGTTCTCCTATTCATAATACAACTATCAAATGAGGTATCATTACTAGATGATGATGTGATGTCTAGTCTATTGGGTGAGCTATCATCAACATTTATTGTGTCTTCTACTGACAAATTATGTGAGTCATTTTCAGTAGGAGTAGGGATAGGGATAGTAGCATATTGTGGCAATGAAGTAGGCATTTTCTGAGTGATATTTTCACTGTCATCACATTTTTCGACGAATGTCGCATCTCTGCTGATTACCACTTTCTTACTAACCGGATCAAAGAATCTATATCCCTTTGTATTCTCACAGTAGCCTACAAACACTAATTCACGTGATTTGCGGTCCCATTTTACACGATTTTGCTTAGGAACATGTACCATGGCCTTGGAACCAAATATCTTCAAATGTGAAATGTTTGGTTTCTTACCATTCCATTTTTCATACGGTGTTACCTCAGCCAGCACTCGTGACGGGGATCTGTTGATGATATAGGCTGCAGTAGCGACTGCCTCCGCCCAAAAAGATTTTTGCAGTTTTGCTTCAAACAGCATGCACTTAGCACGCTCCACCAGCGTTCTGTTCATTCTCTCCGCTAGCCCGTTTTGCTCCGGTGTATATGGAGTGCTGGTCTGATGTCTGATGCCAGAAGCTGCTAGAAAATTAGATAATTCTTTATTACAATATTCTTTGCCATTGTCGCTTCTTAGAATTTTAATTTTCTTTTCTAGTTGATTCTCTACTTCAATTTTAAATTTTTCAAACACTGATTTAATATCCATTTTATTTTTTAGAAAGTAAACATATACTTTTCGAGAGTAATCGTCTATGAAGGTTATGAAATACTTTCCACCACCGGCGGACGGAGTCTCCATCGGACCACATAGATCTGTATGAATTATCTCAAGTAAAGCATTTGCTCTAGAACCAGAATTCGGAAATGGTAATCGTGTTTGTTTTCCTTCACAGCATGATATACAAATAGTATCAATTTCTTTGTTACTTATAGCAATACCCTCTGCACACATTTCTAACCTCTTCACGTCTGCCATATTTAAATGCCCCATTCTCTTATGCCATGTAGTTAAATCTGACTTACTTTCAGTTATCACAGCATATGCATTACCAGTAACAGTATTAAGTCTGTACATGTTATTGGTCAGCCTCGCCGTTGCTACTAAATTCTTATTGACATTGTATATATTACATCCAGTATCAGTGAATTCCACTTTACAGCCACTCTTTGTTAACTGACTGACGGATAGCAGGTTTGCACTCAATTTAGGAATAAATAAAACATTTCTCACCTGGATTTGACATTCATTTCCATTTAACTTGGTTTGTATATTTACATTACCCATACTTTGCACGGAGACTGCTTCACTATTTGCCACCATTATTTTTTGAATCGGAGGTAGTTTTATATCATACATCCAGTCTGAGCGTCTTGACATGTGCATTGTAGCGCCTGAATCAATATACCAGTCATCCTGATTCAATGTGCTGTAAGCTGAAAAAATTGCTGAAAAATTATTTTGATTACTTTTTTTTGAATAATTTTTTTGTGATGTGCACTGATTTTTGAAGTGTCCATATTCGTTACAATTGTAGCAACGGGGGCCTTTTCCTTTTGGCTTTGCACTATTCTTAGAAGTGTGTTTGTGCTTAGTAAAGAATGCAGAACTTTCAGATACTGTGACTTCCTGTAAAAGTTTTGTTTTTATGAAATCTGATGATATTTTGATGCCAGAACTTTCCAGCCCCATGATCATAGGGTTATACTTGTCGGGTAACCCTGCCAACATGAGTGTTCCCAGCCATTCATCTCCAACTTCGAAGCCAATGTTCCGCAATTTATGAGCTGTACTCATAATTTTATTCACATACTCTTCAATACTAGGACAGTTATCCAATGAAGTGTTGATTAAATCCTTCAGTAGGCCAACTTTTCTAGACAGCCCGGAGTCTTCAAATGCATTTTGAAGGTTTTGCCAAACTTGTTTCGATGACGTAGCATTTTCTATATGCACGTAGTTAATTGGTTCGACCAACAAAATTATCTTTGACTTAGCTTTAACGTCTTTCTTCGGATCGACCTCGGTGCCAGGATCAACACATTCCCATAAGTCATCCAATTCCAAATATGACTTTACTGCGAATTTCCACGTTGAATAATTTTCCCGGCCGGCTAATTTCTCAATTTGTAGGTTAGTCGTAGCCATTATTCACAGAGTGGTTCGGATGCGCGTTTTATGTTACTGTACTTAAAACTTTGCAATAAATATTTAATTACTGATCTAATAAAGGTATATGAGACGGCCCATAACCTGTGGGAAATAATACAAATATTAGATTTAACAAATTAAACTTCGGTTTATTGCACGATTACGAAAAGTACAATGACTTGACAATTAATACAATTTACGCATAGACAGTGGCGCTGATGGTGGCCAAAAATAGTATTACATTTATTTTTAATTTGTAGCAATGGCGATGTTTACATTATTCCAATAATCATCTTTATCTTCACTTTACTATGAATTAAATTTTATAAATATATATCTTACTTGACACTGGCAAAATGTGCTAAACGCACGAAGCCATTATTTAGAAGAAAAAACAAAATATACTGTTATAAACACATGAATCTTCTTTACCTAGGCTCTCTTGCAAAAAAGACAAGTTTAAGAGTAATTTATTCTCAGATTTATTTTCTTAACTCCGATTTCAGAAAGAACTGCACAATAAATTCACATTTCATAGCATGCCGTCTGTATGAACAATAAAAATCGGGCTTACAAAAGTATTCAGAATTTATGGATGCCATTAAAATACATTGAACCGAAATCCTAGTTTTATGGACAATATCAATAATTTTGTAGAATGCAAAACAATTTCATTGGACAATTGCAAAGTGCTAAAATTAATTATCATTTTTCGAAATCTCCTCTTGATATTAGACTAGATATATATTTGAACCCGTAGCTGAAAATACTAGCGCGATTCGACTGAAGATAGCGGCATCTATTGACAGTATGTGGAATAATCATACTGACTTAAACAAACGTTCGCAACTTAGACAATTGTAATTATTATTAAGTTCGAAAGTGATGTACTACATAATATTGAAGAGTATTGTTACTCTTAAGTATTTTATAAGTGAAAATTTGTAATTAGCGTAAAGATATTTTATACTGTGTATTATAGATGTAATAAGCTGTAAATTTTCTTAAATTAAATATATATAATGAGTTATTTTATAATAACTTTTGATGAACAATAAAACTAAAATTGAGTTGCTCTGGAAAGAGAAACAACATTTAAAGCTAATGTTTCACCAGTTCTTATTTATCAAATAACACTAATAATTAAATATTACAATAATTGTTTTCTAACTGTCTATCATCATGTACACATGACAGATAGCTCCACAGATTAAAACAAGTTTACCGTAGACTAAATGAAGTGTCACGCACTTTGTTTACATCTCCCCCCCCCCTTTTTTAATTAAACAGTTCTACTGTTTTACGCTACTACCGGGATAAGCTTTGTAACATGGAAGAGATTGGACTCTGCCTTTTTGTAACCCGTGTTTACTTTATAAATTGAATTAGATATTTTTTCTACAATTTGATAAGGTCCTATTTTCAACTCATCCAGTTTTCTTCGGTTTAACCGGTTTCCATTTTCAACGTATACAGAATCTCCCACTTTTAGTTCATAATGTTTTCTGTTTTTATCGAATCTTTTTTTATTGTAGTTGTGGGATTTTATACTATTTTCTAAGGCCGTTTTTCGGTCTTGCAGCAGATGATTATGTGTTATATTTTGTTTCAGTTCATCTGGTAGAATGTCAACATTTTTCCCTTCCAATAAATATTTTGGAGAGAACCCTGTTACACAATGTTCAGTTTCGTTATATTTTTCTGTGCATTCGTGAGCAATAGTTGTCCAAGCAATTTTATCGTTCCGTTCATTAATCTTACAACGAATTTTACTAACCAATGTTTGGTTTAACCTTTCGTTCAATCCGTTTGAAAATGGCGCATTTACTGCGGTAAAAACAATAGGTGTACCTTCTTTTTCTAAAAAAAATTTGAAATCTTTTGAGTTTATACCTGGATATTGATCTGATAGAATCAGATCAATTTTATAATCTTGTGTTACTTGTTGGACAAGTTTTATAAAATCATTAGCATTCTGGGTTTTGGATGTTAAAATATAGGCGTAACGAGTGAAGTGATCTACTAGAAGATGTAAGTATGTTTTGGTTGAACGGGCACCACCAAATCCACCTATGGTGTCTATAGATACTATTTCGAACGGATGGGTAGCAGGACCTAAGTGAGACATTAGTCCAAACTTATATTGTCCTCTAGATTTATTTTTTTTACAGACATCACAATTTTGGCAAACAATTTTTATATTTTCCGATAAATTTTTCGCTTGATAAAATGGTTTTATTTTTTTTTCCATTTGTTGTCTTCCTATGTGACAGTAATAATGGTGTACATCTTTTATAATTTTTTTACTAAATTCCTCAGTTAGTACAATCTTTTCATGTTTTCCTATCATTTTATAATATACGTTATGTTTTAAAATAAGTTTGTTTATGTTTTGTTTTATTTGTTCATTTTTATTTTGATCATTTTGTATGTCTTGTAATTTAACAAAATTTACTACTTTTAAACTACTATCTTGATTTTCATACGATTCTAACACAGGGTTTCTGCTTAATGTATCTGCCTCTATATTATATTTTCCCGGAGAATATATTATTTCAAAATTAAACTGTGACAAATAATATGTTAGGTCTCCCAGTTCTTCATCCGTTCTAGCTTTAATATTCATTTTTTCTAAAGGCTTATGATCTGAGAAAACCGTGAATGTCTTTCCTATAAGCCAGTGTTGCCAGTATTTTACTGCCTCTTTTATTGCCAAACACTCAAGATATATGGCTTTTTTCTTTTTTTGGGATTCGTTCAATTTTTTTGAAAAATATGCACAGGGTTTTTCATCTCCGTTGGGTTGTATTTGTTTTAAAATTGCACCTACACCATGTATGCTAGCATCTGTATAAATATTAATTAACAAGTCTGGATCAAAGATGGCTAGAACTGGTTTTGAGCAAAGTATTTTTTTAATAGTATCAAAAGATTCTTGACATTTATCGGACCAAACGAATTTTTCTCCTTTTCTTAATAAATTATGTAAAGGATCCAGCGTAATTGAAATATTTGGCACATATTTTCCGTAGAAATTAATTTTTCCTAAAAATTGTCGGACGTTTTTTTTGTGTTTTTGGAATTGGAAATTCTTTTATAGCAATTAAATTATCTTTTAGTGGAGTGACCGTATTGTTTTTAATTATGTGTCCTAGATATTTTACAGAGTCCTGTGCAAAGCTACATTTGGTAAATTTTAATTTAAAACCTTCTTTTAAAATAGCTTCCAATAGCAAAGATATGTGCTCAATGTGTTCTTCAAAAGTTTCAGAAAATACTAAGATATCGTCAATATAATTGACAGTAAAATTTGACAGTTTGTACTTTCTTATAATGCTACTCAGTACTCTTTGAAAAATCGCTGGAGCAGTTTTTAAACCAAAGGGTAAACAAGTCCATTGAAAGTGGGCCTCTTGAGTAACAAATGCAGTTTTGTATCTATCTTCAATTCTAAGAGGTATGGACCAGAACGCTGAATTTATATCGAATGTTGAAAAAAATTTACATTTCCTTGTTTTAACCATTAGATCCTCAATTAGTGGAAATGGTTGGGATTGGGGTACAACAATTTTATTTAATTCACGGAAATCTATACAGAGCCTTGATCGCCTTCCTTCTTCTTTTTTAAATGCTAGTGTTACTGGAGCAGCAAAAGGACTATATGACTCCTCGATTAAATCATTTTTTAGTAATGCTGATATTTGATTTTCAATTTCTTTCATATCCTCAATAGAACACCTATATGGTCTTTTACTGCAATATTTATCTATTAACAAATCAATATGCGCTTCATAACCTTTTACAGTACCTATATCATACTTATCTTTAGCGAAGACTGAATTATATTTGCATATCAATTTGTCAATATAATTTTTTTTTTGATAATCTAAATTATTTACTGAAATATCAAAATTATCAACTATGATATTTTCATTAAAGTTTATTTTATACTCTTTAGTGATAGTTTCATTTTTATGTTTTTTTGTGTTATCCACATCTTTCTTTTTATAATATATATCTTGTTTATTCCCTATGTCACTACCTGAACTTCCAGGAATTTTTATAGTACCTATAGGTTTCTTTTGTTTATTATTTTTGTAGTCTTCATTGTTATTGCTGAAGACATTTTGAGTGATATTTAAATTCTCATTTTGAGTTAAATAAAAATTTTGTATACAGTCTAACCCAACTAGGAAATCATAGTCGAAGTTGTCTTCGTCTATAACAAAAATATTAACATGTTTTTCTATTTCAAAAATTTTAATTTTTAAAGTTACAATTCCTATTGATTTTTTAACGCCATTAATTGTTTTTAAACCTGCATTTTTATCATAAGTAGGTATTTTTTTTAATGATAATAACCTTGAATTTATTAAAGACACATTTGATCCTGAATCATAGATTCCTGATGTTTCCAAAGTGTCATTTATTAGTATTTTAATTTTTATTAATGGCGGTACTATTAGTTTTTTGGATCAATTTCATTTAATTCTATCTCCAATTCTGAATTGTTAATACTCCTTATTTGGTCTCTTTTTTGCCTATCATTATTTTTAGTTTTGAACCAACATTGTGATTCAGGGTGGTAACGTATGCCTTTTTTCTCGTTTTCACAAATTTTACACGGATTAACCAAGGGCTTAAAATTTTTTTCGTTAGTTTTACTTTCGTAACTTCCTATCTTTTTATCAAATGTTTTTTTACTAACTATATGCTCTAAACTTCTTAAATGATTAAATAGGTCTTCAGTTTCTTTTAAACTGTTCCTATCAATCCTGTCTGCAATAAAATTTGGCAATCCAGTGGCAATCAGATCTATTATAGTGAGTTTATTCATGAATTTATTTATTTCTAATAATAGTCTTTCTTTTTTTAATGCATACTCCAGTAATGAGCCCTGTCTGTATTTAAATAGCATTGCATACCTGATCGGCGACCAACCTCTATCCGCATATGTTTCACAAAAGTTCTTTTTCCACATTGCCCATTCTGAATTTATTGTATGCTTTATAAGCATCGAACTATACCAGTCTACACAGGAATCTTCTATAAATAACCTAAAAATTTCAATTTTTTTGATATCTTCTTCAATTCCTGAACGGTCACACTCTGCTTCAAAGGTAGTCATCCACTGGGACACATTAGTAGTCTTGCTATTGAATTTTTCTATGACAAATTTTTCTACCACTTTGCTCCTATTATAAGGTTTTGATGAATCTTTCTTCATTTCGGCGAAGCCTTCCATAATTTTTGCTATAGATTCTTCTGGAATTCCTGTTGTAGAAGTTTGTGGATTTGTCTGTTCCTCCAATAGGTATCCCATAAATTGTTTATTTCCATCTTCATCACAATAAACTGCCATCATCTCTGGTTTCATGGATATCCACACCTGTCGTTTCTCATGACGTTTTTGCAATGTTGACTTTACTTTTTGGAAGATTGGGGTCTTTAATATTTCATCATGTAATTTTACGGGCTGTAACTTATCTGGGATGACAAAGGTCCGGCCATCTAAATCTGTTATTGTCGTTATAGCAATAATATTTGATTTCAAATCTTCATTGGCTTTAACCTTGAACTCGAATTTTAATTTTTCCATTGTTCTTGGTAATCAGCTGTAGAAATGTTGTTTTATAATGAGTTATTTTATAATAACTTTTGATGAACAATAAAACTAAAATTGAGTTGCTCTGGAAAGAGAAACAACATTTAAAGCTAATGTTTCACCAGTTCTTATTTATCAAATAACACTAATAATTAAATATTACAATAATTGTTTTCTAACTGTCTATCATCATGTACACATGACAGATAGCTCCACAGATTAAAACAAGTTTACCGTAGACTAAATGAAGTGTCACGCACTTTGTTTACATATATTTAAAAAAACTAAAGTTTATATTAAATATTTTCCAGGCGATTTCTCAGCAATTTCATGGTGATGCAAAATCACTTCGTGCGATTTATAAATCGCCGCAAAAGCGCTGCGTGCACGTAGTTTTTTTTAACAGCAAAATACTCACATTATTCCCGTTGGCTAAAGAGCATAAACTAGTTACATTCGGCTCAGTGGTATCCAACAATCATGAAATCCAGCATTTTTAGAATTTCACAATGTTTTTGTATCTATAACTTGTATAACTGTTTCATAAATATGACAGCGAGTGTATCAGGCTTTTACTGCCAAACTATCACTGTTCCTTCTTGAGCCTTCTTTGTCCTGGTAACCATTTCGAACAATATCGCAACATAAGTCATACAGCTAGAAGTGTCTATTTGAGCCCAAAAAGTGAGTGACGAAAACCCGTAACGGTATTAACGGTTAAATATAATAGCTAGGGTAAGCAGAGCACCATCCACATATTGTTTTGAATATTGTCATTTCTTATTATGTTAAAATACATACATACATACATAATATCACACCTGTTTCCCCGAAGGGGTAGGCAGAAGCATATTATATGCCCACATTCGCCACATATATAGTTAGCCTATTGCCGCTCATCGGGAACTGTATGTAATGTTCGCCAGAGACTCGTCCGTTGATCGTCTTGGGCTCTTTAGGTCTTGGTAGGATCCGACTGGTCGTGGTGGGGGGCTGAGTACCTCCCGGTAAAGTGCAGAGGGCGCTAGGGAAAAGGTACACCCAGAGATTGGCAACTGTGGGTGCCCTTCGTACTCACTGCCGGGGGGGGAAACTAACATGGACTTGTGGAGGGCGCAGCGGGCGGGCCAGGAGGGCCCGTCAAGCAGCGGGGGCAGGGGGCCCCTGCTGTCTAACCATAGAACCTCCTAGAAGTCGGCCACACACGCTATGGTCGCACAAGAAGGTAAGAGGTCCGCGTCCACAGCGCCTCTCTGAGGAGGTCCTCCCGGTTTTGGTCCGGGGGACGTTGGCCGCAGACTAGATGTCAGACGCTGCAACCCAGGCACTGACCCCTGCCTTTTTCTCAACAAGCGGCGGGCGTCGTCGGAAGATTTATAGTGGATATTACTGCTGGCAGTCGCGTTTTCCGGTGGTGAGCCCCCCACCACCGATCGGTTCCCCTTTGGCCGGAAGGCAGTGCGTAAACGCATTTTGTTACCGACGTAAAACGAAAAAAAAAAGATGTTAGAAGGATCCCTATGCACCAATGTTAAAATGGTTGTAATATATTAGAAAAATGCAATCACACATACCCCCTTTCGGGAAAAGGGAAGTGGCTAGACGTAAGCTATCAAGTTCAAAGCAGGCAATTGTCACACGCCCAAATCGAGAATTATTACGATTCGTTGGGGTTGACCATTTGATCTAGTATAGTGGACAACCACTAATATGTATTTAGGACGTAAAAAAATAGCAAGTTTTATTTACCAAAAGTGTGAAATAAAATAAATCATTCGTAGTTATGTTACTCTTGAAATATATTGCGTATTAATATTAAAACTATTCAGTGTTTTTATCAAATTATCTTAAAACTTATAAAAATTTATTCCACCATATTTTGTTTCATTGTTTACTCCTATTTGTTTATGTTTTAACAAAATAAAGGAAAACAACCCCGATATTACGACGACAATTTTCTAGTCTTTATAAGTAATTTCAGAAATACATACAAAAATCACAGTTAGTGTGACTAGATAATAGTTTTAATAACACCTTTATTTTTTTATCGTCGGTAAAAAAATGCTGTTTACGCACTGTCTCCCGGCCAAAGGGAGAGACCGGGAGGGGGTGTGGGGCTCACTGCAGCAGACGCGAGCACCGCAGTCCTACCCACTAAAAAACTTCCGACGACGCCCACCGCTGTTGAAAAGGGGCGAGGCACCAGTGCCTGGGTTTGTAGCTTCTGGTACCCCGCTCGCGGCCAACGTCCCCCGGATCAGAACCGGGGGGACCTCCTCTGGGCGGCGCGATCCCTATTCAATAACACCTAGATTAACAGAAGCAGTGGCATAGTTCCTTTTGGGGAAAATCAGTTCACAAGTATCTGTAATCAGTGATACGAAAACTTTTTATAACACAGCTGAGGATACAAACCCTGACTTAGTTGTAGAAGTATCAGCTCTCGACTATATTAGCCTTCAATTATATCAGCCTTTAACTATATCAACCTTCAACTATATCAGCCTTCAACTATATCATGCTTCAACTATATAAGCCTTTAAATATATCAGCCTTCAATTATATCAGCCTTCAACTATATCAGCATTCAAATATATCAGCCTTCAACTAGGTTGTTACTAGTTTAAAACTTAAGAGTGCCACCATAAAAGCGTGCTGTGGTTCGGCAATAAAAATGTTTGAGAACCAAATTAACCCTTAATTGTGATAGTTTGCATTTCAAACTCGTAAACCCCCACGTCTCGTCACCAGTAACAACGTGTTTTATGAATGTTAGGTCGGTATTGACTCGTTCTAGCATGTCCTCAGCGACTGTTATGCGAATTAGTTTTTGAACAAAATTCAGGTCTTTTAGACTAGCCGGACGGCAACACGTTTCATACCCAAATTATTAGTTAAAATGGTACAGATCGACTCGTGAGATACAAAAAGTTCTGCGACCATCTCTCTCTAACTTAAATGAGGATTTTCAGTTACTATTTCCCTCACATTTGCGATGTTAACTTCAGTTGCAGACGTTGATGGCCAACCAGAACGAGGCAAATCTTTCATCATATCTCGACCGCTTTTGAACAATTTGTACCACTCATAAGCACGTGTTTTTGATAAAGTCGATTCACTGTAAGCCTTCTGTAACATTTTCAGTGTCTTCGAAAATGTTTACTGCAATACTCACTAAATATTATAAAACTAAAAAATTAAACTAAAAACTTTTTTAATATAAATGACAGATGCAACTCAAACTCCGCGCCGAAATGGAAAACAATGCCAGATTGGCATTCGAACAACAACAGAAAAAACAAATATTTGAATTCGGAACCATAAACAAAACATTTATTCCCGATACTTCGTTGACTGAATGTATATCAAATCCAAAGCAAGCCACTTTCACTCCAAAACAAAGGACAACAAAGTGTGATGTTATAACATATTCAGCACTCCACTACTTTATTCTAAAACACCCCGAACTTAAACCCCAAGACAAACAATGCACTCTCCGTATATAAGCTATATATTATATGCTAGTGTTGTGCCCTCATTTAGAATGCTAGAACACAACAATGCTTTTTAGACGCAGAAATAAGTAAGAAGGTCAAAAGTCGAAACTGAATTTAAACTAAATCCAGCCACCACTGCATGGCACAAATCCTAAAAAGTTAGAAGAATCGCTTTAAATGCTATTTTGACACAACATTAGTGTGAAATTTGTGAAACTGTTTTATTCTGTTAGAATAGCCACGATAAAAAATGCATAAATCTTACCATAAAAATTTATTACTAGTCTGAAAAAATTTAGTATCACGCTTTTGAAATTGTAAGAACTTTTTAATTTAATACAAAATATAAATTTGGAATAAAACGGACTCGTAACAAAGATTTTTTGTTTTTTACATAAAGCCTTCATTGTCTTTATATTATTTGCTACAAAAGGTTTTATTATAAATTCAATCATATGTATTTAATAGTTAAAAGTATAAAAGTAAATATGGCATTTCTATCGATATAGCGTGGAGGTGTGTAGTTACACCTGCACTCCGCTCCTGAGGTAGTGGGTTCGATTCCCACACAGGACAAATATTTGTGTGCATGAATGTGAATATTTGTTCTGGTCTTGGTGTTTTCTATATGTATTAAATATGAATTTACAAAACAAAATATTTAAGTATGTTTATTCGTTATTTAGTATCCACTACACAAGTTTTTAATGATGGAATTTAATCTTGGAACTAAATAATTGATGTAATTGTTAGAAAATATTGATTATTTATTATTATAGTTCATAGTTTTGCATGCCCGTGTATACTTCTGTACTGTACGCAACAATAAAGTGTAACAACCTATGTCAATCTTATCTTGGGAACTACAAACATCATTCATTATATTTCAACGCGACACATCTGCCTCCGATAACCCGCACTGGGTCCGCGTAGAGAAATGCATCAAAACGATCGTAAACCGTCAGTATGACAAGGCCCTAGTAGCCATCACTTTGGTTTGTGAGAAGAGGCTTGTGCTCAGTAGTTATCATCATCATGGCTTTACCTCGTTGCGATCCAAAATAATACTGAACGTTAAAAGTTTAAATTATGATGTCGCAGAAACATTAAATTGATAGGGCCAAATTATGAATCGGCTTAGAAAATTTATAGCGGGACGGTTTCATAGGAAAACAAATTGCGATTGAAATGTCAATGTGTGTGTTGGGGAAAAAATAAACGAATAACATTTTACATTTAAAACATAATAGAAAGTAAGGCGTCCCCTGATGATAAGCAAGAAATATCACATTTTTATTGCAAATAATTTCGTCCGTTCGTTGAACTTACAACCTAAAAAATTACTCGACTTTTTGGCAAAGAAAAAACGATATACTTTAGGACTTATTTTATAAATGTGAAACCGACATATTTTGCGAGTCGCTGCTGCTCTTGTATACTTCATAAATCATTTGAGAGCTTACAAACATTGCCTGCATATCGATCTTTGACATTTATTACAAATCTAGCTATTGACAACAAAGACTTGTTGGCGCTTTGCATGTTAACAATTATATCACGCTGATTGAAGAAGCGATTCCAGCATAAGAAAAGTACATTTATAATGACGACTGATATGGCGATGCGGAGATACCTACACTTCACACCAAAGGTCGTGGGATCGATTCCCACTCAGGAAAAATCTTTGTGTGCATGAACATGAATATTTGTTCAGGTCTGGGTGTTTTCTATATTTGCTATAATTATGTAATCCTGAAAAGTTTATGGTTTTATTGAGACTCTGCAGGTTCTAGATCACACTAATAGGTAATACAGAAAGCCATTTATATAAATAAGCCAGTAAACCATTTATAAAAAGCTAAACATCACCTTTGAAAGCGCAGCTTTATAACAAAATACCCTCGAACATTAAAAATGTAAGCTCAGTTAATGTATTCAAACGAAAACTTTCACAGCATATTATTGATACTTACTCTTAACTATTAAATTGAATACATTGGATGGGCGAGCGTAATCTTTAAGTGACGACGATGTAATTTATAATTATTTGTATGTTAATTTAAGTTCTCATTCAAGTGACTGTATATGTCTTTTTGAGAATAAATATCTTTAACCATAAACATCCTAGAATCCTTTTAAAGCATTCCCAAAGCTATCCTCGGTGCCTTAATCAGAATCTTCGTTTGTAGGTAATAAGCAATTATGGATCTGCATAAAACCACTCCGCGTAGTATCAAACGTAAGATTAATATTCATGGCTTGCAATTTGTAACGCTGTCCAAAGCCTTTGGTCCGGGCTCCTTCGCCAGATGTTATTATGGAAACGGGCTTATCAAGTATCGCCCATTAATGAATTTTATTTGAATTTGTGATTATAATTTTATAATTTGTCGTAGAAACAAATATTTATTCAATTTACTATTACAATTGGATGTATACGGACCTACCAAGATCTGAGAAGCCCAAGTTTACCTCACCTGCAAATAGTGCACTTGCAAATACTTTCTTTTCAAAAGATCAACGGACGAGGCTCTGGCGGACATAAAAGTTTCCGAAAAACAGCAATAGGCTCGCCACCAATTACGTGAGACCAGCAATATAAGTGTGGGCGAAAAAAAAAGCTTGGGGATGCAGGCGTGATATTATGTATGTATTCTTACAGTCTTCTTTAGTAGATTTTATAATACAATTTAAGAATAAATCTTCTATATAATATATTAAGTAGGGTTTGTTGGTAATCTAAATAAAAATACTAATTATCAGGATAGGTGTTCTACATATAAAAATATTTTTAAATGCTATATATATCTTGCGGTTTTACTACTCTATCAAATAGATATAATAGTATGTGAAATTTTGATATGTGTACTTCCTTCTTTGTCCTTCTTAAAACGTTGCTGTTGTGAAAACGTGCTTATCAAATAATGTCTTTTGGTGATATTATTACTTTATTGAAATCTCAAACGTCAATTACATACGCCATAGGTGCCTACATCATATAAAAGTACTTCGCAACCACTACATCGGCGCATGGCAACGATGACCCCAAATGCAGCTTACACGAGCCGCAGCGTCAGCGCAACGTGCACCGCGTGACATCAAGCCGACGGCTTCGATTTCCCCCATTACATATTTTTTCACCTCACTTCGTTCTAACATCGAACTTAGACATAACCTCTAGTTTTAATTAATTTTATTGAATTTCTTTTAATTAAATTAGTTCAAGTAAAATTTAGTTTTTTTAGATCCTCCGGCTACAGCCTACGTAATTCGTCTATACAAATTAAAAGTACAATTTAAATGTCTGTTTGTATTGAAAATGTGAGTTTTTCATTAAATGCATAAATAACGTACCGTACCTATGTATGTAAACTTAGGTAAATGTGTGTGTTTTACGTAACCTATTTTATAATATATCAAACTGTAAGGCAGCTACTGGAATATTGAATTCATTTTAAATTATGTAAAATATTTTATTAAAAATGACAAAATGAAATTTATATGTGAATTAAGGGTGCCAGATTACACGGTGTTTAATAAATTTCATGACTTCTGTAGGTACTTATCTACATTCATTAAAATTGTTTGATCGGTTTGTAGCCAATCAGTAGAGCAGACGATGAACTTACATGATGTATCACACAATGATATACATAAACACTTAGGGGCTTCTTACAAAACGAGATCTAAAGTTAATACAGGTTTAAAACTATTGCTATCGCTGTCTTTATTTTATCAAATGAAAGTGACAGCACTAGTTTTAAACCTTGTTTTGTAATAAGACCTTTAAAATTCGACTGCCAGCTTATTGCTTGTCATTAAGATTTTACGCACAATTTCAAACAAATACGAAAATTAAAAGCATTTTTGCTACAAAGTGGGACAATTAATTGTCAGAAGCATTGCTCTCTTAACGTGTGTAATATCAAGCTTAGTGTATGTTTGAAAAATGTAAAACATAAATCCAAAACGAAAGCGCTCTTTAATTTCTTGTGAAATGACATCAATGAAGAGAGATTAAGGAAGGTACAACACATCCACTCTCATGAATATCATCATGAGTTACTGGGCCAAGTTTGAATCTATATTCCACGTTCAGGTTCAGTATTTTGACATATTAACAAAACAAAGCGTACTGGTTGGAACTGCTACCAACCCGCTTGCTCAGCGTAGTGATTATGGGCAAATAATTCCAATATTAACTATTAGGGAGGCCAACGTTCAATAATGACGATGATGATGATGAACAAAGCAAGTAGTAATTACAATATTATTAGTCACATTGGAAGCTTATAAGGTAAGCCGGTCAGCTGAAGATGACATATATATAAACCACGCCTGTGTTCTCCGAAGGGGTAAAGGCATATTATAAGGCCACATTTCGCCCAATTTTATAGTTGGTCCCACGTAATAGGTGGCGAGCCTATTGCCGCTTACCGGGAACTTTTATACTCTACCCGCGCCACACACTATTATATTTATTTAGCTATAACTAGTACCAAGTGGCTTAACGTGCATAGGCACATGAGTTACATTACAAACAATTGATTTTTTTATATCTATTTTACAAACTGACAATATATTTTTAGTTACTTGATATTTACATTTATTTTTACATTTACCTTAACAAGAAAGTAAAATGGACTAACATAAAATACGAATGGAGAATAGATTAGGCAAACGAACCTGACGTATTCAGGAATCCTATTTCATCTCGTAATTTCATAGAATTTATCTCTTCCAAGAAAATACGTTTCGCAAGCAAATGCTTTCAACAAACTTAACATAAAACCTGAGCATATTTTATTATTTTACTACAAGTTGAAATCACCCCCGCGGGATCCTAAAAGTAGGTATATTTTCGCAAAAGCGCGTGTAATCACGAATCTAAAGTAAGTAATCTCGCACGCGAAAGAAATTGTCGGTATTTTTCTCGTAGCGCGTCATGGAGTTTTATTAAGGCTTCCTGCAAGCGGTTATTCAAAGTCATAAAATATTACAGGAGAGACACATAAAACAAAAGAATCTTAAAACTATGATTAAAAATATAAAATGCTAAGGTGTCAGCTGCAGTAATTATAATATTTCTTAAGGCAGTTACATAAAAAGCTACTTATTAGCTAATCAATGCTTTTCTGTATAGCAACCCCCATACAAAGATTCAAAGAAGAAATAATATTAGACAACAAGTGAGGCAACGCTATTAATTAAAGTAATAGTTCTTGCCAATGGGGCAGGTTGATTAGTTCAGCAGGAGGTTCATAAGCAGCAATAGGCTCGCCACCTATTACGTGCGATCAACCATATAATTGGCGAAGTGTGGGCGTGTAATATGCCTCTGCTTACCCCTTATGGGGAAAACAGACGTGATTGTATGTACGTTTGTTTAAAACAAGCTAGGGGCTGTTGCTTGCTCCTCCCCCTTTTCAATCATAACATTTTTTACAAACGTAAATAATCTCTTGTTCGGTCGTCCTCTTCTTCTATACTTGGTGACATTAATACTCAATACTCTTCATCTAAAGGTGCTTTTACAAGTAATCTAATAAAATAACAAAATACTACTTTAAGTAATACTTTATGAGCTGTCGATCTATTTATTTTTTTATTTATTTTTCCTATTTATCTCTCCTATTCTCTTAATCTTATCATCTATAATTAACGTTAGCTTATCTTATAATATATTAAATCACGCCTGCCTGTAGACAGAGGTATAATTAATCAAATTGTACCATTTATAATCAAAAAAAAATAAAAATTTTAAGGACTCTTCAGTTTTTAGGTCATATGTTGTTCCAGTCAACTGACTCTATTTTATCCAACATGTGTTGAATCAGTGTTTAACGTCTCTGTCAATATCATCGATGTTAGTACTTCTCTCCTTAAGGTCGTGGTTTCGATTCCAAAACAGGAAATTTTTTTGTGTGCATGAACATGAATATTTGTTCTGGATGTTAGTAGTTGTTATCTACATATTAAAAAAAAAGGACTTATATATATTTGCTAGTTTTTAGTATCCATAAAACAAGTTTTTAATGATACTTATCTTAGAACTAAATAAATTGTGTGATTGTAAGAAAAATACATTATAAAGAGAAATATATTTATATACTTTGCTTCTAGAGCCGAGATGACAAATTTAGTTAAGTAAGTACCATATGATAGTTAATTATTGATGAAATCGATTGATCTTTGCACGAGCGTCTACGATAGACCTTAAATATACAACTTTATCCCAGAGAACCGAGAGGGTAATACGTTATCGACAACTTCTGACAGAGCTTGTATTTTGTTGCAAGCAAAACATTTTGAACTTTATAAACAATGCACGGTTTATCCGAAACGGATAAGATTTCTATTTCAACTGAGCCTCAGATTGTAATCCGCTTAAATCAACTTCTTAATTATTCCATTTAAGTAACTTTGTATACATTCTTCAACTGAAAATTGGATTTCTCTTTCAAATGGTTTCGATCGATTTTCCGAAAGTTAGTACATTTTATTATTTAATAACATTACAAGTGTTGTTATTATTATTGTAATGCAAGCTAATGGTAGTAACTTGTAAAAAATATAAGCAAGTAATGAATTAAAATATAATTTTAAAATTTGCCGCGCATCTATAATTTCCATAAAATCGAGAACTAATTCAACACGACACGTGATTTGCCCTTACACAGGGCATCTTCAGGTGAGATATCAGCCTCAGAACAACGATGTCGTCATGACCAACGCTGAAACGAGAGTAAGTGGTGGTAAAAGGAGATGATGCCATAATTGATTTTTGTCATTACCTTTTTACTCATGTCGAAATTCGAATATTAAATTAAATTAATCGCAAAATAAAAGCAGAAATTGGTATGTTTCATATAATTATGTCAAAGAGTAGAACCGTTATGAAGGTGCGTGGTGTTTTCCTTATTGATATCTCTATAACTGCGAATGACAAAACGTCTTCGTAATGCCATCTCACATCTGTCAATTAATGGTTCCCTCTAACAATCTTATGCTCTGATTAAAATGCAACATCTGACCCATTAACGGCCTACAGTGTGTGTGTATCCTCCCTCCCCCCCCCCCGACTGGTCTCCACCTTGCCGTGGTGGGAGGGCTGAGTACCTCCCGGTAGGGCTCACAGGGCGCAAGAGAAAAGGTAACACCAGAGATTGGCGACTCTGGGTGCCCTTAGTACTAAATACCAGGGGGGGGGAACTAAGAGGGACCTGTGGAGGGCGCAGTGGGCGCGCCAGAAGGGCCCGTCAAGAAGCGCCAGGAGGGTCTTAGGCATCGAGGGCAGGGCGCCCCTACTGTCTAACCATAGATCCTCCGAGAAGTCGGCCACTGACCCTATGGTCGCACAGGGAGGTAGGAGGGGCGCGTCTACTGTGCCTCTCTGAGGAGGTCCTCGCGTTTTTGGTCCGGGGGACGTTGTTTGCAGGCGCGGTGTCAAACGCTACAACGGGCGTCGTCGGAAGATTTTAAGTGGGTGTTACTGCTGGCAGTCGCGTCTGCCGGTGGTGAGTTCCACACCCCTTTCGGTCCCCCTTTACCCGGGAAAGAAAACAAAAGAGTAAGGTGTTTAGCGCCCATCCATGCACTGGGTCACGCTGACCATTTTATGACCATAATCCCTCTCACCTTGGTTTGAAGCCCGTGAAGCTACTGACGTAGTTGGACGGAAATGGGCTGAGATGATAATCAAGTATGGGGCGTCCTTATAAGTATTGCATAGAAAGATATACTACCAAGCTCTCCCATTTATCTACTACGAGTCTACGAGTATGTAATATTAAAAATAAGATAATTCATTTTTATTCAGTCTCCCACTACAATATGAAATGTCTGCCATTCTACACATGCTGCGTTATTGCATAATTAATATGAACCTCGCATCACTTCGGCGTCCTGGTTGCTAACGAGTCTAGCTCGAGATGCAAGGGCGTGACGTCATCGTTGTGACACTACTGATGAAAGAACAGCCGATCCATTCCGACTATTTAGTATAAGAAATTATTATTTTATAACATAAAATAACTAACCCTGAGTGATTCTGCGTAGCCCTGATTGGCTCCCAATAACGTTGAACGCGTCAGCGCCACAAACTCCTAGAAACGGACAAACCCTGGTATCCTCGTCCTCTTCTTAAGGTTTATTCTTAAACAAAGACAGGTTTACAATCTGTCTTTCGTCTCTACAATAGTAACAGAACCCACATAATTAAATGCCGCAGCACACTCAACTTTATGCTAAAACTAAGCATAACGTAATTTGTAAAAGATTAAAGTCTCGAGTTTATGAAATGGTTACTAAACGTTTAAGGGGTGACTCATAGGTCGAAGAATCGACGACCGATGGAGCGTTAAGGTTCGTCATTGGTGATCACGAACCAACCAACATAGTAGAGGACGCTTCCCATCCGATAGACCGATTACCAGGTCAAGACGGCGGGAGGATGCAAGCAGCATAAAGTCAATCAACGTGAGAAGTAGTTAGGAAGGCCATTGGTCAGCAGTAGACTTCATATCACTGAAATGATGATGATAAAGACTAAACGTTTGGTACTATGTGTGGATACTAAAATTCACAAGTGCTTGAAAAGATGAATTTGAATTTTAATACATATGTAATCTTTATTACTGTTAATTGATAACTTTTCAAAGTACATGAAGTTTTAAGTGGGCAAGCTGTTATTAATAAACTGTGTCCAAAGAAAGGTCGGTAGGGAATATTTGCACTTGGGTAATATACCGACAACCTTGACTTTAGTGCCGCTCTTAAATAAAGCGATCTATGCCGCCATGGCGTCGTATGGTTGTGTGTTTTCTTTGCCAGGGGTATGCATGCCAAATGACACAATAAATAAAAAATGTTTTAGTGTGTATGTGGTAAATAAGTTCTAACACTTCGCTTACCCATAGCTTGTTCTAGTTGGTGGTTTGACTTCTTCTGAGTTTGACTGATTAGCGGACATGAATCCTTTATACGGCATATATTTAGGAACTAAACTCGTCTTATAAACACGATCCTAGCTCGAGTTCGCTTTCCTCACATGGCCGTTTTGGCCCATACATATTACGATTGTATTTACTGATCAACATTTTTAGTAAACCAAATAAAGCCGCATAAGTAACCATAGATTATTATTATTAAACGAGATCTAAGGGTACATCAGGTTTGAAACTAGTGCTGTCACTGTCATCAACTTATCAAATGAAAGTAAAACCAATTTTTACTTTGTTTTTATTTTTTTGTTTTACGTCGGTAACAAATTGCATTTACGCACTGCCTTGCTTGCCACTGGACCAAAAGGGGTGGGGGTGTGGGACTCACCACCGGCAGACGCGACTGCCAGCAGTAATACCCACTATAAATCTTTCGACAACGCCCGCCGCTTGTTGAGAAAAAGACGAGGGCCAGTACCTGGGTTGCAGCGTCTGACACCCCGCCTGCGGCCAACGTCCCCCGGACCAAAACCGGGAGGACCTTCTCAGAGAGGCGCAGTGGACGCGCCCCTCCAACCTCCTTGTGCGACAATAGCGTGCGTGGCCGACTTCTCGGAGGGTTCATGGTTAGACAGCAGGGGCCCCCGCTGCCTAAGACCCTCTGCTGCTTGACGGGCCCTTCTGGCCAGCCCGCTGCGCCCTCCATGGGTCCCTCATAGTTTTCCCCCCGGTAGTCAGTACTAAGGGCACCCAGAGTCGCCAGCCTTTGAGTTTTACCTTTTCCCGGCCTCCGGGAGGTTCTCAGCCGCCCCAACACGCCAAGGTCGAACTTTAGATTTAATTTTGTAATAAAATCCAATATATTTTAGCCTTGAAGTGGCTTTGCTTAATATAAAGTAAAGTAAAAGTAAGTAAAAAGTTCTTTATTTCATAAACTATTACATAGCACTTGAAAACGTCAAAACAATATAAAAATTGAAAAAAAATATATATCAACCCTGAAATCACGAAGCTTAGATTCACTTACATGCAAATAAATAAAAATTAGGTGTAAGTGAATCTAAGTGCCAGTTCCGAGCCTCCGCTCTGTGAGAAGAACTGACAAGAAACTCACAGGCTATGCTCTTTTAAATTATTTTTGTTATGATATGATATGTGTTGACCTCCGCTTGAACTCAGACTACAAGTGCTTACCTATGGTTTTTTCTAGTTAGTTAGCAACTAAACTAGTCTTATAAACACAATCTCCCTTCTCATCTACGTTTCGGCCTAAAGCATATTTATTGGAATTAGAAGGAATCGAATTGAAATATTTGGTTTCACAGGGTATGTAAAGCATCTTATACTAAAAATCAAATCTCTGTGGAATGAAAGGCTATCTAAAATCAAGTCACGTAGTTTTCAAGAATTATTTGTTACGCACATACGTCTTGCGATCAATTTCTTAAGAGGTATATTGGCTCTGAGGCGGGTCTCTAAGGTATTTCTGTTGTAAAAATGGAAAGAAAATTATATTTAGTGGTCAAAAAATATTTCTACTTCTACTACTAGACGAATATTTATTGTACAAAGAAAATCTTGTATAGAGTACAAATGTCATATAAGAGTTTTTTTTTCTGTTCGTTTTTTATCAAGTAGGTTGAAATAGAAATTCACAATAGTTTTAATTTCTTGAGGCATAATTGTGGAGACGAATTGTTTACTACAAAAACTAAACTCGGACCACCGCGGACGTGGACTGTAAAACTACATCATCATCACCATCTCACCCCTTTGAATTCCACTTCTGAACATAGGCCTCCCCAATGCCCCCCACCGCCTTGACCAGATCATCGGTCCATCAGGCGTTGGGCCGCCCTCTATCGCGTTTGCTGATTTGTAGTCGCCATTAAAGAAACTTAACGCCTTATCGGCCGTCGGTTTCTCGAGCTATATTATACATAATGCAAAAATACATTCAAAAATTCATAATATCACTTATCACACACTTAGTTTTTACTAATATTTGTTTTTATATATTTTGGATTATTAGAAATATTTTCGGACCTCCAATGATGCGAGTTAAAAAGTTATGTAAGAAAATGCGCACCCGGTGCTAGAGTAAGCGCTATGCGTAATACATTCCGGTCCTAAGATCGTGGGTTTGATTCCCACTTAAGACTTCTAATTAATTATCATACGAATATTTCTCTTCGTCTGGATGCTTTCCTGTCTATTTCAAATTTATTTATATGTAGGCTTACAGACAAAAATATATTTCTAAGGTCGACAGACGTCTCTATTGTCGAGAAAGTTAAGTCCTTTTTCCATATTTCGCATGCTTAATGGAATAATGACTTAACTCAAAAAGACGATTTTTGGGACATCACAAAATATCTTCTAAAGAATACTTGTCTTACTTGTAAGCGCATGAAATGGATACTGATTTAATAATTAATAATTCTGCTTGTGTTTTGATAGTTTAATTACATTGATTCGATTTCAGTAAGAATTAGGACTGTAAAAGTACGTAACTCAAACCTGACCTATCTATTAATGGGTCGATTCCTTTAAGCATGCGATATATGCGCTTTTGTTGCTATTCCTGTAACATTGATCCTGTAACACAGGGTATCCTAGTACGGGGTTCCGCTCGATCACATTGGCTTTCGAATATACATTGTAATATCATAAATAAATTGTATTAGCATGTAAGTCATTGTGATGGAAATAAATGGATATTATTATTATTATCTAGATAAATAAATAAAATATATTATTGACAGTATGATGCTGACTGTACTAAACGTTCATTTTAGGAATACATCACTCCGAGTGGATGTGTTGGCGGGATGCCAAAACCACAGAATAATAAAGTAGGCACCCAACAAAGCCTTTTGACCTTCAAACATGCCTACGGAATTTAAAATTTAAGACAGTGCCATTATCCTCTGTTCATTTCATTTATTTCATAGTTCTACATTGTTTTATTACTATATAGCGGCCGCCGCAACTTCGACCGTTTGACCTACATATAAACCTTCCTCTTGAATCACACTATCGATTAAAGAATGTATCAAAATCCTATGCGTCCAATTTAAGCATACTTCATCATATCAGCCATCTGAAGTCCACTGCTGAACATAGGCCTCCCTAATTGCCTTCCACGCAGATCGATCCTTTGCCGCCTGCATCCACAGGCTCCCCGCCGCCCTGACCAGGTCATCGGTCCATCGCGTGAGGGGCCGCCCTCTACTACGCTTGCTGATTCGTGGTCGCCATTCAAGCACCTTAACGCCCCATCGGTCGTCGGTTCTTCGAGCTATGTGCCCCGCCCACTACCACTTCAGCTTGCAAACGCGCTTCGCTATGTCGGTCACTCCAGGTCTCCTATGGATTTCCTTATTTCTAAGCATTCTATTTCATAAGCATACTTAGGGACAGACAAATGAAAGCGACTTTGTTCTATACTATAGTGATAGCGATGAAATTATACACATCTATAGATTAATTTTTCTTGATAGAACCTGTAATAGATATCAGTGATTAACATTGATGACTGGTACACAAAAGTTAGTACTCTATATGTGAGTATATTTTGTTGAATTTTTCAGAGGAAGTTAATAGCGAGCGATGAAATTATACACATCTATAGATAATTTTTTTTGATAGAACCTGTACACACTTTATAAATATCAGTGATTAGCATTGATGTGTATACACAAAAGTTAGTAATCTATATGTTAGGATATTTTCTTGAATTTTTTAGAGCAAGTTGGGTATTACAGAAACGCTCTATTCCTTTAACATCTTATATCAGACAGTCATTTAGTTAATAACAGTACGGTCATATTGTGGTTTAATGGAAAATTCTTGACGGCAATTTATAATATGTCTTTGACATCGTACATCAGATGGTTATTCAGACAGATACTGCTGGTTTTATCATAGACTGATGTTTCCCTCTTGGTTTGCGGAGGTCAGACGGGATTCGCTCCATGTAAAAACTGAAATTCAGCCAAATTGGTTAGACTAGTAAGTAGACTCTGGCCCCTAAGCCCAACTTTAATTCTAAGGCAACCAGGATAATGCTAGGATGTGATCAGACGGTCATATAGTTATTTAAAGTATGGATAAATTATCAAGCAGAAAATACATACAATGAAAACTTATTGACGGCATCTCAATAGAAGTTATGCCGTTCCTACGAAGTTTTTTTTAACGCATTAGTTTCGCATTTTCTCCCTGGGTGAGTCAGTTTTTGTGCCAAAAAGCAATTTAGTGACGTCATGTCCCACGTGGGACGTGACGTATCGGCCATTGCTTTTATACGAGCTTCCGGAGATCGAAAGTCACTTTAGAAAGAACGAAAGAAAAATATATGTAATGGTTCAAACAAAACGAAGGAAGTACTAAAATACGGGCTCTATAAAACTACGCATATTTTTATAACAAGCTATGTCAATTTAAAAAGATGCTCTACATTTTATGCAAACATAAAACTAATATGTAATTTCTTAGCTTTTTTGTTTAATTAACACAAGATTAAGTTGCAAAAATTATTATCTGATATGACAACAATACTTTTTTTTTATCGTCGATAATAAAATTCTGTTTTCGCACTGCCTACCAGCAAATGGGGAGGTTCGCAATCGAGAGGAGAGTGTGGGGCTCAGTGCGGCATACGCGACTACCGCAGTCCTACCCACTGAAAAACTTCCGACGACGCCCACCGCTGTTGAAAAGGGGCGAGGGGTCAGTGCCTGGGTTTGTAGCTTCTGGTACCCCGCCCGCTGTTAACGTCCCCTGGATCAGAACCGGGAGGAACTCCTCAGAGAAGCGCAATGGAAAGCGCCCCCCCTACCTTCTTGTGCGGCCATGGAGCAACTGGCAGACTTCTCGAAGGGTCTATTGTTAGACGGAAGGGGCCCCCTGCCCCGCCGCCTAAGACCCAAGGACGCTGCCGGACGGGCCCTCCTGGCCCGACTGCTGCGCCAACGGCGTAACCGGAGAGAGAGCGGATCGCACTCTCTCTCCCGCTCCGTGACATTACCACTTCGCAGAAAAAGGCCATAGCCTCCCACGCCGTCTCGCTGTCGCCCGTCTTTTGCATATTGGTCGGCAGCGAGAAAACTATTCCACCCAGGGCCGCGGCTAACGTTGACCGCAGCCCACCCAGGGCACGCCACCAACGTGTGCTGCCTAGTGTCAAGCGCGCAGTCACAGTGGTGGCAGCACCGGGTCGATTCCCCCCCGGTGACGTCACACAGATACTTCTCAAAGCAACCGTGCCCGGAAAGTACCTGAAGGTCACATCAACAATACTATCCCAAGCATTTATATGAAAAGCAAAGGAGTGGATGGAACGTGGTAAGAACTCTGTCAACGCAGGTTAACTGGTGATTCATCATCATATCAGCCTTATAAAATCTACTGCTGAACATAGCCTCCCAAATAGATTCCATTCTATTAGTGATATTTGCCATGATCACCACGCTGGTCAGGCTGGTTGGTGATCCCAGTTCAAGCCAGTACGCAGGAGTATGTTGCTGCCTGTCGTCTGGAATGTTTTCACATACTTCACAAAGTTAAAAGGTTTAATTAATATTATCTGAAGCTCCAAACGTCGTGGATTCGGTTTCCAACCTAGACAGATATTTGTGTGAATGAGCATAAGCAATATACATTGTACCAATTTAATGCGCTTACAAGTAGGACAAGTAATCTTTAGAAGATCTACTTTTGTGATGTCCTAAAAATCGTCTTTTTTGAGTTTAGTCACTATTCTATTAAGCATGACATGTACAATTGTACATCCAATATCTTGAACCCAAGAACATAGTACAATCTTTTCTTTGTTGGTTTCAGCACTATTAACCTCAGATATCGACTATAATTTCTTTCGTGTGCGTTAAATTAATACTCGAATTTGTAACCATTCAGCCATAATGTGTTTAGTTCTGAGGTGTCACCTCAATCTAAACGTTTACAAATTATTTAAAATATTTCTATTTTTTGATTATTTTACTTTTTACGAATTAAAGCCACTGTACCTCAAAGGGGCGCTACAGGAACACCAGCGCTGCTGTATCAGCAGATACAGCAGCATTACGCTGATGTATCGCCCTTTTGACAGGTTGCACACATATTTCATATTTTACTCTTTGTTTAATGTTATTTGTGTTGTTATATTGTATTTTGTTCCCATTGTATGATATTGTGTGTGTTGCTTAGTCAATAAAAAATATTCTATTCTTTTCTAAATTCCAAGAGCAGACTACAAAACTTAAAAAACTACTACTAAATAATTGAATTAAGTTACTAAGCCATCTAAGTGCAAAACTATCACTACAAATATAGACGACGACGATATATTGACGACCGATATGGCGTGGAGGCGCGTATTCCCGCATACTGCTCCTGAGGTCGTGGGTTCAATTGCCGCACAAGACAAATGTCACTGTTAACAAACATGAATATTTGTTTTGTTCTGGGGAGTTTTCCTACGGATATTAAAAATATATATACAAAAAAAAATATGTTTATCCGTTATTTAGTATCCATAGCAAAAAGTTCTTAATGATACTGATCTTGGAACTAAATGATTGGTGTAAGTGCCAGAAAATATTTATTATTTATTTATTTCTACCACTAGAACATCATATTATTAGCATATCACAAAACACTTCTAGTATTTATCCAAACGCTAATCCTGAATAATTCGACCTGTTTATTATATAATCGTAAAACAACAAAAACCAATTCTGTGTTCAAACTTTCATGATCAGGCCGCATATAAACAGAGTGGTTTAGAACAGATATGGCCACAAAATCCCAAATTGTCCTTTGAGCAATGAACAATAAAAGCGGTACGTGACCAGCAAAGGCCGGTTGAGTGGAATGTACAGAACACTCTCCACATTTTCCGTTTAGACGAGGAGTCTTTAAGGGTTTCCTTAGGGCTGCCACACATGTATAGCTTTGCGCAAGTTTGAACATGTATTTTAGAAATAAGTAATCTTGTTGGTAGTTAAGGAATCACTTGGATTTCTTGGCGGGAAAGTGAAGCGTCATGTCTGCAGTTTTGTTTAAATTTCTAAAATTTCTGATAGTTCAAACATTATGCAACTGAAGCACAGATATTAAGTTATCTGGTTCAGGCGCAGAGATATAAAATGTAATTGTAAATATATCTAATTGTATATGTTTGTTGTTGAATGTATTTAGTTTAAATCAAGAATTATTATGATTATTATTAATGTGTAATAAAGATGGATTGTTAACCGTCAAGTGTTTGTGAACGTACATGGGTGTTGGTAAATGAAACATAACAGTGCAATATCACTTTTCAAATTCTCCCAACAAGTCCATGTGAGATCTCAGTATAGTCTTATATATAGGTTTAAGGGAGGGCATCTCATTTTTCAGTTTTATAACCACTCATTCTCATTACCTACATATTAAATATTATTAATATATCTATAACTTGTCACTGGCTTAATGTGCTAAACGCACGAAGCTATTATTAAAAAGAAAATAAAACAAATAAATAACAAAATAAATGCTTATATAATCCAGGGCAAATCGTTTAAATAACGTCGACCAAGAATCCCACGGAATAAGAAATGTCTGGAGAAATCAGCTGTGACGCCACACCTAGGGATTACAAAACGATATCTAAAATTCAACCAGGATTAAAACTAGTGCTGTCACTATCGTTATTAGTAACATGTGACAAAAGCGAAAAAGAAAAAGACAAGGCAAAGTACTACAGTTACTAGATAACAGAGAAACATACTTAAAATACATTAATTTATGCTTAAGTACATTGCATGGACCAAGAGAAAATATCCATGTTCGTTAATGCATACAAATTACAGTACCAACTACTTATCTACTACTTATGCAGCTTAAGAATATATTTACCTAAGCCCTACTTTGTCAAGATCTTCAGGTAAGAGCGATCTTTAGCTCACTGTGTGGCGTAGACCGACGTTTCTGAGGGGAAGAGTGAAGTGAATCGTTGATTATTAGATGTAGGTGATCAGAAATAAAAGCCTCATAAGAAAGCTCAAAGTCGCTCAGCGTGCAATGAAGAGAGCTATGCTCGGAGTGTCCCTACGTGATCGAATCAGAAATGAGGAAATCCGTAGAAGAACTAGAGTGACCGACAAAGCGAAGCGCGTTTGCAAGCTGAAGTGGCAGTGGGTGGGGCACATAGCTCGAAGAACCGAAGACCGATGATGATGTTAAGGTCTTGAATGGCGACCACAAATCAGCAAACGTAGTAGAGGGCGGCCCCCAACGCGATGGACCGATGATCTGATCAGGGCGGCGGGGAGCCGGTGGATGCAGGCGACAAAGGATCGAGCTACGTGGAAAGCAATTGGGGAGGCCTATGTTCAGCAGTGGACTTCAAATGGCTAAAATGATGATGATGATGATCAGAAATACGTTTAAAATTGACTTAAGTACGCTCCGTAGTTATGCCATACATTCAGTTGCATTTCAATCACACTTATACCGTAGCCCTGACGCGTTAAGAAAAATTCAAGCATTCAGTGTGCGCTGGGCCTTATAAGACTATATTCAAAAACAAATAGAACAATAATAACTGCATAATAAGGCTGTGTTTATCTATGAGATAGGGGGAATGTTTGTGAATTGTCTTGGGTTTATTCCGAAAAAAGATATTATGGTAATTTCATTTTTCCTTACAGTGTTATTGCTGCGATTATTAGATACTTGTGCTAATCTGTTACGTTTAATTAAAAACTTTTAAAATAAATAGTTACTAAAAAATATCATCATAAATCATCATCATCTCAGCCCATTAACATCCCACTACTGAGCACGAGCCTCCTCTCACATACCAAGGTGCGAGTTTTGGGTCATACTCCACCACGCTGACTCAGTGCGGATTGGCGGAGGCAGGTGTATGGCGTCCTACTATTAGAATTTTTGAAACCGCCCAATGAGGCCTCTAACATGGCTTAACGACTACCACATTTAGTGATAGCCGGGACCAACGGCATAACGTGCCTTCCGAAGCACGGAAGCGCTCGATATCAAATGCTACACAAACGGTCACCCATCCAAGGACTGACCTCTGTAAACTCTGCTTTACTTCAGTGATCGTTTCCCACCACCGAGCACCGCGGAGCTACGAGCGCTTCTTTAATAAAAATATAATTCACTAAAAAATATAGAGAGAGATTATAACCCAATGGCGAGACCTTTAAATTTCTAATTTAAAGGCTCAAAAGATAAGGTTCAAACCCTGGTGTGGCGGACTTATGACTTTTTGAAGTTATGTGCATAATTATTACTTGCTCTGTCCCTCGGAGAGCAACGGACGGCTTCACCGTTGGTCCCGGCTGTCATGTACATCTATGGTAGTCGTTATTAGGAAGTCAGTGCCTTCTAATATTCTGACAAATGGTTTAAACATTGAATGAAGTTTCCCTTTGGGTTGTGGAGGTCAGATGGCAGTCGCTGTATAAACTGAAGTTCAGACAAATCTCGTTAGACTAGTTACCAGACCCTGGGCACTGGGCTTTAGTCTGAGGCAACTGGGATATGATGGGGAGGTTACAAGCAAAATAAAGAATGATAATAATATTTTAGACACTATTATATCTACTAATATTTTTTACTCTGTGCATCTAGCCCCAGTTTTCAGTGTTTGTATACAATGGGTCATGTTGGCATATTAGTGACTGTCCTAAAACGAGACCAAAGGTCATTTGAACACTTTCAAAACATATAGGGTCCTATTACAAAACAAGATCTAAATTTAAGCCAGGTTTAAAACTGATGCTGTCACTGTTTTCATTTTATCAAATAAAAGTTATTACAAAATAAGATCAAAAGTTACACACTTTTTGCACAGTAAAACAATTTTTAGAGCATAAACTTTGTGATAATTGTAGTGTTTTATTTGTGACATGATTTCGATTTTGTTATTATTATTTTTGTGATTGTACTTATGAATGACTTGTGGGTATCCGTATTTTGACATCAATAATGCTTAGTCACTAATTCGCAATTTTCACATTTGAAATTTAATTATGTCTAGTTGCTTAGTCCCATTTTTGACATTTTAACGATTTATAAGTATATTTTTCTTTTAAAAATGGATGTGTAATTTAATTATAATTTGCATGCCACCGTTGTTGGCTGAATGAGAGGAGCTTTATTTTACTGTACAAGAACTGTAACCTCAATCAAGTGCAAATAAAGTATTCTATTCTATTCTTATTTTGTAGTAAGCCCCTCATAGTCATAGACTTTATTTCAGATTCGTGTACTTATTCGACAGTATTAATTTTACTTAAGACTATTTTAGTATATAGATTTTATTTTATAACAAAGAAATGTATCCTAGATCAGGCTAATGAATTGAACTTTTATCTCTAAGGGAAATAAGGGAAACTTCATATATTTCTTATACAAGTATTACAAAAAACAATTTGTTCTATGCAGAAATATTACATCTATCATTTCCATTCCACTCCATATCTGAAATAGTAATCGCTTGATACAATCTCCAGAACGGAAATTTCTTTTCCGCCATAAACGGAACTCGACTCCCAAAATGCAATATCGTCCATCAATCCATTCTTTTGACGAATGTCCTGTATTATGCGGCCCAATGGCCAACGGCAGATAGACATCTGTTCCAGACTTTTCAATTAGAAGGAGAGAGACAAAAAATCTATGCTCAGCTGTAAGGATGTGGAGAGCCCAAATAAATATCGATGTTTTAAAAAGTTGTAAATTATATAATCTTATAGAATACACACATGCATTCACGCCTGTTTTTTTGAAGGGGTAGGCAGAGGCACATTTTACACTCACACTTCGCCACATATACATTGGCCCCACGTAGCATTGGTGGCGAGCCTATTGCCGCTTGCCGGGCACTGTTATGTTCGCCGTTCGAACTGCACACCAGGTAAGTAAGTAATAAATATTTATATGAAATGAAATAAAATTTACATGACGTTCACTAATAATAAGATATGTTTAAATTCAAAGTTTTATAGGATTACTACCAAAATCTAAGGACCCCAAGCCAACCTCACCTGCAAGTACACCTGCCGATTAACGGACGAAGCTCTGGCGAATATAGAAGGTCTCGGTAAGCAGCAATATGCTCGCCACCTATAACGGGCCTACCTGTATGCCTATCCCATAGGGATAACAGGCGTGATACTATGTATGTATTTTAAAAACTAATGTTTATAAGAAAACTCCATTCAATAATCAAGAATTTTATTTGTTTGAAAAATTATGCAGGACGAAAAATATCGATGTATCGATATTTTTTCAACATGCCTATTTCAAAGATTAATGGAGTCTGGTATAGAATGTTAAGCCTCTTTTTTGTTGTAATTATGAAGGGATTTGATTAATGGCCTTAAGGTCTTGTTTTCGATGTTTAGAACTATATCAGATGTTTCACATTTTATAAAAAAATGTTTTCAGACCTTCATAATGAATGGGGTGATGATTTTGCAATATTTTGAGTAAGTTTTTTTTTTTAGAAAAAGAACAAGATAATAAATAAGTTTGCTTTTTATCTGTAAAATCGCCCGGCATTTTGGGAAATCCTGATTTGACTCTTTATATATATAATACCTCAATTTATTTATATAAGACCTCAACTGATAAGCTGTACAGCATCATCTCTGTTAAATTTCGATACTACTAACTTAACGAAAACGAATCTTCGTTATACCTATCCCTTTCACTCGATAATGATATACCTAGAGTGTGAAAGAGATAGGTAGGCCCTCTGGTAGTTTCCCGATTCTGTGGAAATATCAAGATAAAAGTATCCTATGTTAATTATTGGTCCAGGTTATAAACTACTTGTTTAATTCGGTCGGACTGCCTGAGTTGTTGTAAAAGAAAGGTATGAACGTTTGCGTATATCTTTATATAACTTGTGTCTTTTACAGTTTAGATTATTTTAATATTATTTAATTACTTTGTTTACATATTATATCTTCTATTCTATTCTATCATATCTTTTTAATTTAAATATTGTTACTGAGTTATCCTGGTTTTATTTGTAAGCGTTAAATTATATTTTAGAAATTGATTGTTATCTTTAACTACTTTAATGGGTACTTTCAATTAACAACAACAATCAAGAGTAAATTGTGCCAGAAGGCTTATTATAGTGTGAAAGATTTTATGAACAACAAGTCTGCCTGGAAGTGACATCAATTTCTCCTTTCTTTCTTAAGATATAATATGATCTTTATATATTAGATTTTGTTAGTTATAAGAACAGCGATATTCTTAATATTTTATTTCGTCAATTGTATTAGATTTTAAGACATAATTTGAAAAAAGCCGAGATGAGTTTCTTGAGGCATTCTTCTCAATCTCGTTGCCTTTTGAAAGCCTCGTTAGAGTCACCGACAGACTGTCTGACTAACGGACAATCCCCTCGTTTAGAATTACGACAGGTTGACTGACAGATCCCTCCGATAAGATTCACAGACAGACTGACAAATTTTAAGAAAAACCACAACAGACGAATAAACTGACAAACCTTGACAAATTCTGACAAAGAACCTATTTGCTTTTATTTCTTTATTATGGTACAGCTCATATCTCTTTCATTGTTGTTAAAATATGTATCGAATTTCAATTCAGGGTCTGAATGTTTGAAGAATCTAAATGATCTTTTTGATCTTAAATACAATAAAGTATATTTTATTTTTTTATTTCAATCGTTTCAATAAATAGTATGCCATATTACTCCCAAATCCGTTCTGTCGTTTCCGCGCGAAGGAGTAATTAACATCTAAAAACACAATCCAACTTTTGCATTTATAACATTAGTAAGAAAGATTACTTATCTGTAAGTTAAATAAGGAATTTGAATAGAATAGAATAGATCTTTATTGCTAAGACTGTGTACATTTTGCTGGTGTTCATGCATTACATTAGTAACAACAGTGTACCCGTTGCGGTCGTGCAATTTATACAACTTACAACTAGTTACTTAATATTATTCGTAAAAAAGTATTCGTTCAAATTGTAAAATGGTTTATTTATTAGGCAGGCTTTTAATTTGTATTTAAACTTTGGTAGATTTAATTCTTTAATTTCCAAAGGCAATTTATTGAATACTTTTATACTGGTGTAAAAAGCACTCTTATAGAATAAGTAATTTTTTAAATTTAGGGAATTTAAATTTAGGGAATCAAAATAATTTTAGGGAACATAACCCATAGGCCATAGTATTAAATAGAGGATCGTGGTATACATAAACATCAGATAGAATCAACGTTAAGCACCCAAATCTTGGCCGCTTCACAGAGCGCTCACGATAATCTTACCAAATTACCAACAGATCGTAAACGTTCTCACGTCCATTACCATCTAAAATTAGGAGGGAGATAAGGGGGGACGCAATTCGCTATACTAGCTACAGCAGCAATAAATACACATAATGAGGAAAGGCAGTTATTGTACCGCTAAAGAGTAGGGATTCAAATTATATTTTTTTCCGTTTATGAATGTTGTAGCTAGTGGTATCACAGGGCATAATTGACCTAATGAACTCATGTATTTGTGAAAAGCCCAGTTTAGAGTCACTTGGGATTATTACTTGAATGACGAATGTTTTTTTCAGTTTAAGAACGGTTTCCGACCGACTGACAACCGACTGAAGTCGTTAGTTTTTTCTTGTCTAAAATATGGACTCACTCGTTTATAGTGTTAGCCAGTGTCAAGTAAAATAATTATTAAAGTTAATTGACCCAAGGCAGCATTTTCTTTATTTAGTTCAGTCAAATTCATGTACAGTTCGTTATAGGATATAGGAATCCTACCCAGACCTAATAAACCCAAGCCAACCTCACTTGCAAGTGTTGCACCTGCTGATCAACGGAGCCTCTCTGGCGAAATAACAGTGCCCAGTAAGCGGCAATAGGCTCGCCACCTATTACGTGAGACCAACTATATAGTTTAAAACAAAGTCACTTGCCTCTGTATGTTTCTGTGTATGCTTAGATCTTTAAAACTATGCAACGGATTTTAATTTGGTTCTTTTTAGTGTAGAGTAGATAGTGTTTCAAGAGGAAGGTTTATATGTTTGTTCACTCAGAAGAAGTCGCGTTCGTCAAATTTTGAGAACGGTTTACTAGCCGACTGAAGTCGTTAGTTTTTTTTTGTCTAAAATATGGATTCAATCGTTTATAATATTTGCTAGTGTCAAGTAATATAATTATTGAAGTTAATTGACTTAATGCAGCATTTTCTTCATTTAGTTCAGTCAAATTCATGTACAGTTCGTTATAGGATATAGGAATCCTACCCAGACCTAATAAACCCAAGCCAACCTCACTTGCAAGTGTTGCACCTGCTGATCAACGGAGCCTCTCTGGCGAAATAACAGTGCCCAGTAAGCGGCAATAGGCTCGCCACCTATTACGTGAGACCAACTATATAGTTTAAAACAAAGTCACTTTCCTCTGTATGTTCCTGTGTATGCTTAGATTTTTAAAACTATGCAACGGATTTTAATTTAGTTCTTTTTAGTGTAGAGTAGATAGTGTTTCAAGAGGAAGGTTTATATGTTTGTTCACTCAGAAGAAGTCGCGTTCGTCAAATTTTGAGAACGGTTTCCTAGCCGACTGAAGTCGTAAGTTTTTTTTTTCTCTAATAAATGGATTCACTCGTTTATATTATTTGCCAGTGTCAAGTAATATAATTATTGAAGTTAATTGCACAAATGCAGCATTTTCTTCATTTAGTTCATTTAAACTCATATACAGTTCGTCATAGGATATAGGGATCCTACCCAGACCTAAGGAGCCCAAGCCAACCTCACCTGCAAGAGTTGCACCTGCTGATCAACGGAGCCTCTCTGGCTAAATAACAGTGCCCGGTAAGCGGCAATAGGCTCGCTACCTATTACGTCGGACCAACTATATAATTGTCGAAGTGTGGGCGTATAATATGCCTCTGCCTACCCCTTCGGGGAAACGGGCGTGAATGTATGTATGTATGTTCGACATAGTCGAGTTAAGTCAGAGTCAAGTTATACCCTAGTAAAATAGTGGAGACTTTGCTAAAGGCTTTTAGGGAGTATTGGAATCAACACGAAAAATTACAATTCACAGCAATATATTACTCTCCCACATTTGTGTACATTGCCGAAGATGTTATGTCCCATAATCTACTATTTTTACACTTAACTCGGACGAACACTAGTTTTGGGAAATAAAATATTGCCGCGATGTGTCTTTTCCCGCATTGGCGCCAAAACTTCAGAAGTCGGTAGATGCAATGGACTCAAGATCAGTTGAAGGCCTAAGTTCTGTAGTAGACTCCTAACTGATGAGAGAATGATAATGAAAATAATAGAACTGTCCCACATCTCAAAAAACTAAACCGAACTTAACTTAAAACTAACTTAACTCAAAACCCAATATTAAGATCCAAACCCAGCTCATTAACTTAGCTTCAGGGTGATTAATGATTCACCGACATTGCGTAAAGACATCCAGAAAATACACAAAGTACAAAGCAGAAGTTATAATCCAAGGCCGAAACGCTGCTTCAGAACACTCGTAAATCGTTGCGAGGCGAAAACAAGAGATTTCGCTTACTGTACCTAACTTACAAGTTATAAGGAGATAAGAAAAACAATATTTTAGATAAGCTGATTTGGATAAATGGTTTGTTTGTTTAACGCGATGCTGTTATTTATAGATACATACATACATACATATATTCACGCCTGTTTCCCCAAAGGGGTAGACAGAGGAATATTACACGCTCACACTTCGCCCATTACGTAGTTGGTCCCACGTAATAGGTGGCGAGCCTATTGCCGCTTACCGGGCACTGTTATGTTCGCCAGAGCGTCGTTGACCGGCAGGTGCACCACTTGCAGATAAGGTTAGTTTGAGCTCCTCTGATCTTGATAGGAGCCTTATACGAAGTCAGTGCCTTGTAATACTCTGACAACTGGTTTAGCCATAGAATGATGTTTCCTTTTGGGTTGTGCAAGGCAGATGGCATTCGCTTCATTTAATAACTGAAGTTCAGCCAAATCTGGTTAGACCAGTAAGCAGACCCTGGGCCCTGGGCTTTAGTCTGGAGCAACCGGGATAGGGCTAGAATATGCTAATTATGCTTAACAACAATTGATTTAGAAATAACCATTAATTGGTCAATGACGGTAGTTTAAAATTTGTGGATCACTATTATCCTTCCTTGCTGCCTGCTGCTAGCTGTTCCTTTTTGTCTAATTGTTTAATTTTAATATGTTATTGTTTGATTTTAGTTTTTATTTTTGTTTTATTTTAGTTTGTTTTGTTACGTATTTTGTGCACGTGTCTACTTTGTATATGTTTTTTCCTTTTTTCGGTCTGCTGGAAGAAATTCCTTTTAGGGATAAGCAGTGCCGTTGTACATGTCTTTCATAACTTCTATCTTTGTGTATGTTCCGTATGTGCATAAATTGTTAAATAAATAAATAAGTAAATAAATATTAAGTAAGTTTAAGAAAATAATAGATAAAATACTGACTTTACATGTCAAAAACAGGACAATATTTCAGCGTAAAAGTCTACAAATTGGATATCAATACATCTCCTTCCCTGTTCCAAACTCGTCTATAGAAAACTTTAGCTCGAGTACCTATTTTTGCCACCACATTTGGATCACGTACACCGTTCGCTTTGACAAATATCGAACATGTAAATCTATGGAGACGCCCGGAAAACTCCCTATTTACATACGGCGCGGCGAAGATGGGTAAAAATTTACCCCCATTTAGGGATCTTTTAAGGAAACTACGGCGAACGACTAAGATGGATTGGTGACCTGGTTTCACGGAACATGCTTTTTAATTAAGTGGGGTGAGTCTTTTAAATTAGTTTGCTTTTTTCAGGTTTGTTGAATATTAAGTACAATGGGAATAAACACATTTATATCGCTCTTTTAACAGGTAACCTCCCCAATTGGTGATCGATCTTGTGCCGCTTGCATCCACTAGCTTCCCGATGCCTTGACCAGATCATTCGGTCCATCGAGTGGCAGGCAGGCATGACTACGCTTGGTGGTTCGTGGTCGCAATCGAAGAATCCCAACGGCCCATCGGTTGTCGGTTTTTAGAGCTGTGTTCCCCGCCCACTGTCACTTCAGCTTGCAAACTCGCTATGTCCCTCACTCCAGTTCTCCTGCGGATATTCTAATTCCCATTTCTGATTCTAGCACATGGGACAACCCCGAGCTTAGCTCTTTCAATTGCACGTGTTTTTGAGCTTTCTTATGAGTCCTATAGTCAGAAAAAACATCAAAGTACCATACGTTATCGCTGGCAACACACACTGATCGATGACTTTTGTCATGAGACACTGAGGTAATGTGGACGAGAATATGTTTCGCAGTTTTCCGATTGCAGTCCAATCGAGCTGGATTCGACAATTGACCTCTTCCTCGAAGTTAGATCTCCCTGTGGGTATACAGTACTCAATCAAATCAAAGGACTTCTCATAGTCCACAAACGCTAAGCCTAGTGGCCGGTTATACTCCTTGGTCTTCTGTATAAACTGCCGAAGCGTGTGTATGTGGCCTTTGGTTGAAAAGCCTTTTCGGAAACCGGCCTGTTCAGGGGGCTGGAAGTTGTCAATCCTTTGGCTAACCATCATACTACATAGTCTAAAACAAGTTCACTTTCCTCTATATGTTCCTGTGTATGCTTAGATCTTTAAAACTACGCAACGGATTTTAATTCGGTTCTTTTTAGTGTCGAGTAGATAGAGAGTTCCAAGAGGAAGGTTTATATGTTAGTTCACTCAGAAGAAGTCGGGGGCAGCCGCTATTCATTGATAATTTGTTAATAAGTAGATAGTAACCTATTATATTCTAATAAAACACTATAAACATCACAAAATTCAAACTATGTTCTTGTATAAAAAAAATATTAATTTATGGCTCATATTTAATGTGTCATCAAAATTAATAAATTACCAACCTAACCTAACCTTTTTGTACATCAAAAAATTCTGATGGAGCACCTAATCCCCTATTAGATGCTAGATCAGTATTTTTGATGATCAAAAAAGTATTTTTTAGAGGTTCAGTTTATTATATTCCTTAATTTATATTCAATACATAATCATAAACAAACAGAAATACTTTTCTATTCCTTGGTACCGTTCATTGCGTTACTATACTATCAGTTGCATAAAAAAAAATTCAATGGATATTCTAAGTTAACAAATAATAATAATAATCATTAATTTCAAGGTAAATAAACAATTTTTGTATAAATTTAGTACAAAAATAATACAAAACAACACTTATAAGTTAAATAAAAAATTAAAAAGAACATTTGTAAATTATTAATTAAAATTGAGGATGATAAATAATAATGATATGACATAATAATTTAACTCTACACTTAAAAATATTTGGAGCACAGCAAAATCGTTAACTATTTTAATACCTACGGAAGCAAAGATTCGAAGCATAACTTTCTCGAAAATCTTGACTCCAGTCAAAGATAGATCATAAAGACGGTGCATGGAGGGAAGTAATTTGGAACTTAATTAATAGAAATGCTCACTGGCTTTTCCTGACTTGCAGCCACGAAATTCACTAGAGACGAAAGCCGGGTTAACTATTAAAGCTTCTGTTAAATTTTAATGTGTGAATGTCAATGTTTTTGATGATTTCTGTGACATGATTATGGCCAATTCCTCTAGTAAATGTCGGTTACCCCAGTTCTCATATCTGTTGACTACTGATCACACACACGCACACACAAGTCTTTTAAGATAAATAAAGGAAGATACGTTATTATCATCATCATCACAGCCCATTAACGTCCCACTACTGAGCACGAGCCTCCTCTCACATATCAAGGTGCGAGGGTATTTGGGCATACTCCAAAAAGCTGACCCAGTGCGGATTGGTGTAGGCAGGTGTATGGCGTCCTGCTGTTAGAACTTATCAAGCCGCCCATTAGGTCTATAACATGGCTTAACGACTACCACATTTAGTGATAACCGGGACCAAGGGCTTAACGTGCCTTCCGAAGCACGGAAGCGCTCGATATCAAATGCCACACAAACGGTCACCCATTCAAGGACTGACCTCTGTAAACTCTGCTGTACTTCGATGATCGTTTCCGACCATCTAGCACCGCAGAGCTACGAGCGCTTCTCTGATCATCTTCATCATCTTCATCTTGCTTTGATGTATAAAGAATAGATATTCTATATAGAGATCTATTCTTCTATAAAAAAAGATATACTGCTTTGGATATTGATGTTCAACTGTTCATAAATCCTCCGGCTTAAGATTATCAAAATTAGCTCAAATAATCACCGTCTACAAAAGACTTTAGTCTTTAGCAGCTACACTTTTAGTAACTTAGCATACAAGTAACATGAGTTTCTGTGCCTCTCCATTTTGGGCTGCAAAGCTGAGCTCGGCACTATCTCATGCCTGCATTAAGTAGAGATATTTACTCAAAAGGTTTATTTTTGTTGGAGAACTAAAATTAATGTTTCACTAAGGTCGGAGTTTGCTTTTGAACGTTTTACTTCTGATACCTGTGAATACTGGTCTAATGAAAATATATATTATTACCTCTGAGTAGTCTGAGGCGTGTTTTATATGTTCAGATTAGGTTTTTGTTATGAAATCTGCAATTGATATTCTTCAATTAAAGGATATTAAATAGTATTATTTTTAATTAGTGTGTGATAGGTCCATTTTGGCTATAGCTGACGTTTGTGGTTTAATGAATTGAACCGATAGGCTATAATGTTTTGCTTTTAAGTCACAGTTTACTTTACACAGTCAATTTCACTTTTCAAAAAACTCATTTTAAAAATCATTATCATAATAGAAAATTTATTAGACTACCGGGTACTGACTACCGGGGGAGAAACTAAGAGGGACCTGTGGAGGGCGCAACGGGCGGGCCAGGAGGCCCAGCGGCTCAGCAGCGCCAGGAGGGTCTAGGCAGTGGGGGGCCCTGCTGTCTCACCATGGACCCTCCGGGAAGTCGGCCACACACGCTATGGTCGCATTGGGAGGTAGCAGGGGCGCGTCCACTGCGCCTCTCTGAGGAGGTCCTCCCGGTTTTGGTTCGGGGGACGTTGGCCGCAGGCGGGGTGTCAGAAGCTGCAACCCAGATATTGGCCCCCGCCTCTTTCTCAACAAGCGGCGGGCGTCGTCGGAAGATTTTAAGTGTGTGTTTTTAGCAGTCGTGTCTGCCGGTGGTGAGTCCCACACCCCCATTTCGGTCCCGATACCATTTCAATTGCCTTAATCTTAAGAAGGAATGCTAAGAGTCGTATAAAGCTTCTAATTTGTGCTGTGTCAAAAAAAGAAAAGTTTATCAACGTTATCTACAATTGTCAACTGGTGGGAAAACTATCAAAAGTAAAGCAAAGGCAATGATCTGTTTGAGTTGCTATTAAGAAGGCAGATCTGATAAGAGACTTTATATTCAAATGCCTGAATATTCCCCGTAATAAAGTCAGCCCAATATCCTTCTGATAATGCATAGTTCATTCAAGCTCGTGTATCGGAGGTTGTAGTAATGGGAGCAACCGCATCAATAACAAACTTTATATAACCCAGTTTAGTTGCCATCACTATCTATACAGCTCTAATGAAACTTTAGGTCGTATAATGGAATCATGTAACGGAACTGGGTTCACGATGAAGTTGTATTTTGTTTTGAATTTAATAAAATTGAAACAGTAAGGTGTATAGGAATCCTACCAAGATCTGAGGAAACCTTTTTTTTTATTTATGTCGGTAACGAATTGCATTTTCGCACTATCTCCCAGCCAAAGGGGGACCAAGAGACTGTGTGGGACTCACCACCAGACACGACCGCCAGCAGTAATACCCACTAAAAATCTACCGACGACGCCCGCCGCTTGTTGAAAAAGAGGCGGGGGACCAGTACCTAAGTTGCAGCTCTGACATCCCGCCCGCAGCCAACGTCCCCCGGATCAAAACTGGGAGGACCTCCTCAGAGAGACGCAGTGGATGCGCCCCTCCCCCTCCTTGTGCCACCATAGCGTGTGTGACCGATTTCCCGGAGGGTCCAGGGTAAGACAGTAGGGGCCCCCTGCCCCCGCTGCCTAAGACCCTCCTGGCGCTGCTTGACGGGCCCTCCTAGCGCGCCCGTTGTGCCCTCCACAGGTCCCTCTTAGTTTCCCCCCCGGTAGTCAGTACTAAGGGCACCCAGAGTCGCCAATCTCTGGATGTTTTCTTTTCCTGGCCTCCGGGAGGTATTCAGCCCCCACCACGCCAAGGTGGAGACCTGTCCGGGGCGGATGTATAGGGATCATCTGAAAGTGGTGCACCTGTCGATCACAAGCGGCAATAGGCTCACCACCTATTACTTAGGCCCAATAATATAACTGTCGAAATGTGGCCGTAAAATATGCCTCTGCCTACCCCTTCGGGAAAACAGGCGTGATATTACGTATGTATGTAACACAGTAAGCATTGTTTTTTTAATTTTATTATAAATAGATATAATCCCAAGCTGTTGCCAATTTGTGCAGTTAAAAAAGTAATTGTAAAGTATGAATCCAATCTTACTCCAGCAATCTACAGCTGTTTAAGCGTTGATGATTTGGTATTAAATTTTGTAACTGTCTTTTTATTATTGTCACTTTTAAGCCCCTTGTTGCATATAGGCTGAGTAAGCAAAAATCTCATCATTAAAAAGGTTAGTATTTTAAATCAATGTATTCGCAAATACAACCTAATTAACTGCGACCGTAGGTTTAATATAACGTCACAGTTCTAAATGCAGCAGATCCCATTAACGCCAATTCCCATTGTGCCACGTCGGTGCAATAGTGCCACAATGGCTCATCCGCGCCCATTGTGGCCAACTTGGACAGATGCGGAATTATACCATTCATCAATGGGCTGGCGCTTAAGTAATTATATTACCAACCTTAGCTCTGAAAACTTCGTTTAATGGTTTGATAAGCAGTAAAAATTTCTGACGAGTATTTTTTATTGTTGTGAAGTAACATAACATAGAAATGTATGGCTAACGACATTTATTTCTCTTCAGATGTCGCCTTCACAGTAGCAATCTAAAGGCTATTACAGGGAGAGGTTTAGTCGGTTCAAGTCCGACGTAACCACACACACCGGGTGTGTGGTATGCGGGGGCATTATCTCCCTCCTCCTACCGTGGGGAGAGGTAGTTCCAAGTAGGGTTGTTGTTGTTTTTTCCAGAACGCAAAAAAAATATTTTTAAAAAGATTGTTGTAATCACGTTTACAGAAAATACAAATACTAATCAACTAATAATAGACTACGGCCCATGTTGAAAAAATTATCGGTGATTTGAACCACCAGGTGACCTATCTAGAACGATTCGAGAGCATAAAATAATAGGATTCAGCACTATGCCGTCACTTGTAAGCTGTCCAACTGAGTGCAGGTGAGAATTCGAAAGTACAGATAGCTATAACTGCTTAAAAACGAAACGCGCGCGTGATAGTGAGTATAAAAATTTCCTTTAACTGGAAAAAATATCATATCATTTAAACCTGTAAGCGTCCCACTGCTGGACTCAGGCCTCGTGTGTGAAGATCTCCAGACCAAGGTGGAAGAGATAGGTCGTGCTCCTAGGCGGATCTAGTTGCTAATGTGGGATGGTGCCCACCACGCTCGTGGTTTTCTTGGTAGATAGAATTTGTATTACAACGTTCCTCTGAAAACCTTCTGCTTGCTACACCTCAACACAGTACAGGGTTCATGTCAAACTCCTTTGGCGTTAAGGCCGTACAACTTTGGAACTCTCTTCCTTCAAATATAAGATTGGCTTAAAGCAAAGCAAAAACTTAACTTTCAATTACTTCTTAAAAGAATGACCATCGATGAAACTCGCCTCGCTATGTCGGTCACTAAAGTCCTCCTATGGATTTCCTCATTTCTGATTCGATCACGTAGGAACACTCCGAGCATAGCTCTCTCCATTGCACGCTGAGCGACTTTGAGCTTTCTAATGAGGCCCATGGTCAGGCACCAAGTCTCAGTACCGTACGTCATCACTGGCAACACACACTGGTTAAAGACTTTTGTCTTAAGACACTGAGGTATTTTTGACGAGAAGATATAGCGCAGTTTCCCGAACGCAGCCCAACCGAGCTGGATTCGACGATTGACCTCTTTCTCGAAGTTGGACCTACCCATTTTGACTTTTTGTCCCAGGTATACATACTCGTCGACAACTTCGAGAGCCGAGCCTCCAATAGTTATTAGGGTAGGCTTAACATGGACATTAGATAAAATTTTCGTCTTGTCCATGTTCATTTTGAGATCTACCCTTTGGGAAGCTCTGTCGAGGTCTTCGAGCATTGTGCCCAGATCCACTAACGACTCCGCTATGACCACTATATCGTCGACAAATCGAAGGTGAGACATATACTCGCCATTTATGTTGATGCTGTAGTTTCCCTAGTCCAGCATTTTGAAAACATCCTCCAGGGTAGCAGTGAACAGTTTCGGAGATATGACATCTCTCACGCCCTTCCGCAGGAGGATAGGTTTCGTGTGCTGGTCTAGTACTCGTACGGACATGGTGGCGTTTTTGTATAAACTTCTCAACACTTCAATATACCGATGGTCAAGTCTCGATCGAATCGAAGGCCTTTTCATAGTCCACAAACGCTAAGCAAAGTGGCTGGTTATACTCCTCGGTCTTCTGTATAACCTGCCGCAGCGTATGTATGTAGTCTATGGTTGAAAAGCCTTTTCGGAAACCGGCTTCTTCGGGAGGCTGGAAGTCGTCAAACCTATGACCGAGACGATTCGTGATGACCCGTGAAAACAATTTATAGACGTGTAATTACATAGTTGGCCCCACGTAATAGGTGGCGAGCCTATTGCCGCCTAGCGGGCACTGCTATGTTTGCCAGAGCCTACATACGTCGAGACATATTCGTCGGTCAAACCGTTTCATGACATTACAAGTCCCATTTACCACATCATAATAACAATCAAATTTCGTGGAAATTGCTTCTATTAATCTCGCCCGTGCTATCTAGGGCCAAACCTCAATTCACCTGTCAAATTGACAGGAGTGCCGCTGACAGCAGTAAGCTCTAATTATACAAATGGATTAAAATCGTTTGGGCGTGTTGTGATGATTTTTGTTGTAATAAGGCTGAGTACGTATGAGTGGTATGATTGTGGTTCTATGAGTGTCAACTCATTTAAGCCACTCAAGTAATTGCCCTATGAAGTGTTTGATGGAATGGTTTTTATATGTGTAAATAAAATATTATTTATTTGCTGGAACATGGATTGGATAAACCGATATAAGGAAAACATTGCTAACGTTCGCCTTATACATAAAAACATGTAAAAACAATTTAAAGTCACTTCTATCTTATTCTAATAACATTCTTTTAATAATTAAATAGAAGAAAAAGTTCTACTTTTAAATTGTTAGTACGCATTTTTAAATTCTCGCAAAGAATAAAAACATTATGAATCATTCTCGTATCTTCATTTTGAAACGATTCAATGTAAACTATTTTATGCCAGCTTTTTGAAAACTTTACACTGATTGATGGCCGCAGGTTGACTGGGATTATATGCAGCTTGTACAACAGTTATTAAATTTTAGGCTCAAATTTGGTGTAAAATTGTATTTTACTTTTTGGTGCATTTCAGTCATTTGTTTTAAAGTTTTTTCATTTCGCTGGATTTATAGAACCGTTAGTAGACAGGTCAGATTTAAGTTACGTATATTATTTTTACTTTTACTGACTTCTCATCAATGTTAATCAAACGTGAAAAGACAGGAAGCATTTTTAAATAATATATCGCTTTTACATGTTATGCGTCAACAAATATGATTTTGTTTCTCATGTACTCTGATTGATTTATTTCTCTTTTTGATTGCTTACAACTCTGTTTTGCATTCTAGAGCTTAGAGTAATTTGTGAACAATGTTATACAATTATTTAATACATTTTGAGTCATAAGTGTTGTTGGTGAAATGTATTGTGTAACTGTTGGTTGTACCTAATAAATTAAAAAAATATTTTATGATGTTCCAAAAATCAATTCTTCGAAGCGTGTCTTCTGAAACGAGAGTAAAGTCTCTCGTTTCAGCGTTTTATCGTTGTTCTGAGGCTCCTATCTTACCTGAAGATGCCCTGTGTAAGTGTGAAACACGTGTCGTGTTGAATAGTTTCTCGATTTTTTGGAAAATTATAGTAGCGTGGGAATTGTTACAAAGATATTTTTAATCCATCACTTGCTTATAATGGATTTCCGCAAAGTAACGCCTGAATCAATAAATTATTCAATTCTTCGAGTTAAGTCAGTATTCCATTAACCCAGTGGTTTGTTGGGAGGGACAGAATGATGTTTTAAATATATGTAGCTCTAATCAGGAGCTCTCACGATACATCACGCCTTGTTCCTTTAGGCAGAGATTATCTATTTCCAATTGCAACAACCCTGGCACAATTTTTTTTTCATTCACGAGAATTGAGAAGCAATTTTAAAAATATAAGGTAATTTAGTTAATAAAAAAAAGCTATTTAAGCAGCAGTCTTCAAATGTTTTGTTGTGTTCAACACTTTAAAATTAAAAAGTTCTGAGTACGTTTACTAATGATTTCAGATATATTTGATGTCGGAAACAAAGGATGTACATTTTTGTTTTTAAATATGCATTAACAGCATTTGTGATCGGTATAGTAAATTCTGAACCTCATCTTGTTAGCAAAACTCGTATGTCTATTTGTCCGTAGCTGGACACACTAGGTAGCTATTTGTTTTTTTTTTAAATGAAAAATGTAGTAATTATGTTAAATATCAAATATATATTTTAATTTAGTTTATAAGAAAATCAATTTAAAAAACAGCAGTCTTTAAATATTGTTATGTTATAAAAAGTTTAAATTAGCAAACTTTCTGAGTACGATTACTAATGACTATTAGGAAATTTTCAGGTATATTTGATGTCGAACCGAAAGATGCATATTTTTTAAAAATAAGTACCAGACTTGCATTTACTGTATTTGTTATCGGTATTATAAATTCTAAGCCTTACCTCTTAAGCCAAAACTGTCTGTTTGTCCGTAGCTGGACCCAGTAGGTAGAAATCAGGTTGTTTTTTAATTAAAAATTTACCAAGCTTGCATTTACAGCATTAGTTCGTGGTATTGTAAGTTCTAAGCCCCAACTTGCTGCGACTTCGCAAATTGACCTGCAGCGGTGCAATTGTGTAATCATCTCCGCATTCCTAGAGTTCTGTGAGCACTTGTCATTTAGAACCTCACTTCACGGATACACACCTCTCTCTGTGAGAGGAATTTAGAGGCATTCTATATTGAAAGTGGACCAAGTGGTGAATCAATGTGTTAGGCAACAAGTGTTATTTATATATATATATATACTGAATATTTGTTCTGGTCCGGGTGTTTCCTTTGTAAATTAAGTATGTTTGTACAAAAAAATAAGCATTTAAGTATGTTTCCTCCTTATTTAGTATTCATAGCAGAAGTTTTTAATAATGCTTATTGTGGAAATAAATAATAAGTTTAGAGATTAGAAATTATTTATTTATTAAAATCACGATTTAAATCCGTATATTTCTTTTTATGTTTATCTAAATTCACTCTAATTAACTACACCGCCAGGTTGGTCTCTTAAAAACGTAATACAAATATCAATGTAATTTTTATTACCTTAAAAATACCTACCGTTGTAGTGTTAACCGACTAAACTAGATAATCCTGTCTTAAGGGGGCTAAAAATAATAAAACAATTACTATTAGACGACCGATTTGGCGTGGAGGTCGGTATATCTACACTCCGCTCCTGAGTACGTGGGTTCGATTCCCACACAGGACAAATCTTTGTGGGAATGAATATAAATATTTGATCTGGTCTGGATGTTTCCTATATATGTTAAGTATGTACTCGACATAGTCTTGGGCCAAGTCGGACACTTTTAAGTTCGCACTGTACTGGTACAGTTCGGGTAAGATACATCTTATTAGTGCTAATAGTACTCAGGAATATGGCTGTAAGTGTCTGTTCGAAAAGAAAAAAACTCATCTTAAGATCTGAGGACCGAGCATAACATTCTAAAGTAGTAAGTTTGTGGTGCTACGGTGCTTGTAACTTATTTTCAAAGATATTCAATCACATTACCAACACATAATATTGACTGACAGGATTAAAGAAATTAACGACCCAATTCTAAGATGTATAAACTCTTTGACGATGAAAGCGATTGCATGTATTATAAAACGAAGCGCTTGCTGGTTTTATACTCATTTCCGACAATTCAGCGCGAAACAGCGCTGTGCAACTTTTTATGTTACAAACGGACTAGACGCTTTAAATCGGTTAATCCGCTGTCGCGCTTTCATTGACTATGCAATGGCCACTGTGGCCCGAGCCATTACGCTTATTCTTACATTAAACTGTACATCGTTATTTCATTTTCTTTCGGACAGTGTACTAATAGTCCGACTGTCCGGTTAAGAGCTTGTGCCGCGTAACGCTTAACATCCCAAGATTAGTCAAAATTTAAAATCTATATAACACGAACGTTGTTTTAAAGATTTAAATACCTACCCTTTGAAACACATTACGTCGGTCCATAAAATGGCAGACTTATCGTTTAAAATAGGGCTCTTGCGTGACTGTAAGTTAATTACAACCAGTTGGAATGCTCTTTTTACTATTTGAAAATGTAAGCCGCAACAAAACAGTGCAGTCATTAAGTCCGGCCTGATTAAAATCTGACGATTGCCTGTAAAAATACATTCGATTCTAATTCGCATTCCTGGTATCGTTGGCTAGCAATTGGATTTTAAATGGGATTTAATATAAATAAATATAAATATTTCTGACACTTACACCAATTATTTAGTTCCAAGATAAGTGTCATTAAGAACTTGTGTTATGGAGACTAAATAACGGATAAACATACATAAATACTTTTTTTTTGTAAATAAATACTTAATATACATAGGAAAACACCCAGACCAGAACAAAAATATTCATATTTATACACACAAAGATTTGTGCTGAGTGGGAATCGAACCCACAACCTCAGGAGTGGAGTGCGGGTATACCCGCCACCACGCCATATCGGTCGTCATATATTTTTATTATTTAATTTTCTATTGCGCTGTAGGTGTTATTCATTAAAAATCATTAATAGAAGGTATTGCCTTCTTCCTTCCACTTCTGGTATAATTAGTTGGGCCGGGAGTACTTGTTTGGTTGTTTTTTTTACTAAATCTTATTTAGTTTTCTTACGTCTTGTCGTGTCTTGCCTTTAAATCTTGTAATTTGATATTGCATTAGCTTATTGTGTTTATTAGCTTTTTTATTTAAATTTAATTAAGAACCTTGTTTATTTTTTTATGGTAATTTGCCATTGTAGTATTTAATAATTTACATAATTGTTATTTTATTGTAACAACTATCATGCCGGTGTGTTGGATGCACTGCTCTGTAAGCCGACATGTACAACTATATTAAATAAATGAATTTCTAAATAAGGTAGGGTATAGAATAGAAAACTTTTCACTAAGGTATGTATTTCATTTGGTAATTTTTTTATATCATTGCGGGGTTGGAAAAAGACGCTTCCATGTAACTATAACTTTAAAGCCGGTGGTTCTTGGGGTTCTAGGCCGGTGCGGTGTGGTACCGGCCTAAAATAGTGTCACCCCTTTTCATGTCATTATAAGAGGCGACCAAGAGAAATCCTACTGGATAATGGGCAGCAGCGTCATCCTGCATGCTGACTGGAACTGCGATCACCAACCCGCTTGCCCAGCGTGGTGATAATGGGTAAACACATCTATTGGGGAGGCTAATGTTCAGCTGTGGACTTTATAAGGCTGATATGTTGACTTCGGTTTATGTATTTTCTCTAGTTTCATTATTCACAACTATTTTGTGTCTAATTACTTTAGCTTACGAAACGTTAACAAAAGAACCACTACTGAAATATGTAAAAGATTTCAAAAACATCTATATGCGGCATACATGGAACCATATAAATCTAAATAATAAGAGAATATTGAGATTCCTGTGCATAGAACATGGCATATTTTATACAAATTCATAGGGTCTCGGGTTCAAACCGTGAAGACGCACCTATGACTTTTCAAACGTATATGCGTAATTATCGCTTGCTCCGAGCGTCGGATAGCACGTTAAACCGTTGGTCCCGGCTATCATGAACATCTATGGCAGTCGTTATTAGAAAGTCAGTGCCTTAGTCAGTTCTAACATCCTGACAGCTGGTTTAACCATAGAATGATGTTTCCCTCTAGGTTGCGGAGGTCAGACTGCAGTCGCTCCATGTAATAACTGATATTCAGCCAAATCTGGTTCAACCAGTAAGCAGACCCTGGGCCCTAAGCTGGATAACGCTAGCATATGCTAAGCCCATATACTAGAGCACGAGGTAGATCACCCATGAGAGGACGGACCAAATCAAAGCAGCCGTGGACAGCGCTCTACACGTGTGTACCACGAAGGCCTACATCAGAGAGGGATGGCGGTGAGTTGTGAGGCGGGTCACTGTAACTGAAGTGACGACCACGACCTCTCTGCAAAGAGTGTAACGAGGAAGAAGAAGAAGAAGAGCATATGCTGGGGGAGCATGTTACAGTTTTATAAGCTGACACAGATTTTCAACTAGACCACCATAATTATGCTCGGACATCACATATAGTCAGATCAGCAACTTAGTTCAAACTAAGCTCAGCTTGTATGACCTTGCCAATAATCACCTTGTTTTGTCGTAAGAGGCATGAGCCCAGTAGTGGAATGTTCATCAATCTGAAAAATGAATTAAATATTACAAATAAACTGTGGTTTTATAAAACAAATCGTCTATTTGCCTTCTTGCTAAGAATTTATTGATTCAGGAGTTACTTTGCAGAAATTCATTGTAAGCAAGTGATGGATTAAAAATATCTTTGTAACGATTCCCGCGCTACTATAATTTCCCAAAAAATCGAGACCAACGCTGTCACGAGAGTCACTCTCGTTTTAGCGTTGGTCATGAAGACATCATTATTCTGAGGCTTCTATCTTACCTGATATTGCCCTGTGTAAAGGCGAAACACGTGTCATTTTGAATTTTTCGGGAAATTGTAGTAGCGCGGGAATTGTTACAAAGATATTATTAATCCACTTGCTTCTTGCAAAGAACAAAACGAATAAGACTTGTTATTTTAAAAGTGAAATCCCATTGAACAGGTTATTTAGCATAATTCTGTTGTTTCCATACAACTGGGTAACATGAAATTACTTCCACTACCGACCGTGTAATGTGCGGTCTCGTTCCTTAAATAACACACTCGCGATTTGCAACTGCAGTGTTCTTGGTTTGTTATGCATTTAGTAATTTCATGTTGTCGACTATTTGACCGTCTTTTGTCCTCATTTTATTTCATTAAAGATTATTTACGAACACAATCTCACCAAATTGTTACGAATGCATAAGGAGTTATTATTATTATTGTCGGCGTAGAGACCTTCATATCCTTTCCATGTTGTACTCCGTTCTTTTCCATCCGTGCACTCCTTCATATCTTAAATCTCGTTTTACATATGTATCCTCTACTCATTCCTGTAATCTGCGTTCTTCTGATAACCTATGCCTTAATGTCCCTGCACATGTGTCCAAAAAATATCATGAGTCCTTTACCCTTCAGGCTATCCGTCTCTGGAATTCCTTACCTGTTTCCATTAGACAGGCTCAGACATTAAACTCTTTTAAGGAGCGGGTGAAGTCTTACTTTTTGAATATATCTGATTAGTTGTTTGTATCAGTTTTTTTAAAATATTATATGTATATAGATATATATATATTTTATGTATTTGTGTATTTTATTCATATTTAACAAATAGTTTTAGTGTTTATTATTTTTTAAAGTTAATGTGCTCTGCCTACTGCTATCCTGTTCTCTCCTTTGCGTCGGGTTGTCTGGAAGAGATCGCTTTTAGCGATAAGACCGCCTAGATTGGCTTTAAATTTAATTTTTCTCTTAATATTGTAATCTGTAGTTTTTAAGTTTCTTGGCCAATAAAGAGTATATTATTATCTATCTATCTATCTATCTATTATAAAGAAAGCAGTAAATTGTTTTAAAACTTAAGTAAGAAGGAATAGGTAAGTAATATACATGATGATTTTTCCTAATAAAGCTAATTTGAAAATAGTTGAGGTAAAAAGTTAATGTTGCGATTTTGTTAAAAATCGACAAAATTTAACTAGCTTTAAATCCCTTCAATTTAAAATTCTATGTAAACGCTTTTATATATCACTTTATTACACTCAACCATAAAAACATTTGTTTTATGGAGACATAACGTGCACAATCACACAAACACACACACAAAAACAACTCACACATAAATCACACACACACACTACTTACACAATTCACACTTTAGTGTCATTTTTTTTTTATCTTAGCTAATCTTGTTCTTTGTTTGTTTGCTTTACATTCAAATTTATAATGTAACATTGTATTACACCTGATCTGATCACGACCATAATTTCTCTATTTCTTATACATTAATGTTGCATTGTATTTTTATTTTTTTGAAAATGATGAAGGAGACTGGCCTTCACGACACAGGGAATCCTAGTGTGGAGACCAGTGACATATGTTTTAACTATGTATTTTTTCTGAACAATAAAGCATTATTATATTATTATTATTATAAACACCAAAATACATTTTTTTATCCATACACATACATACATAATATTACGCCTATTTCCCCGAAAAGGTAGGCAGGGGCATATTGTATGCCCACATTTTGCCAATTGTATTGTAGGTCCCACGTAATAAGTAGCCAACTTATTGCCGCTTCTCATGAACTTTAATGTTAGGCAGGTGCACCTCTAGCAGGTGAGGTTAGCTTGGGCTTCTCAGAACTTGGTAGGCCCCGGGATACACCAATTCTTTATCTTTATTTCAACCTAAAACAGACACTTTGACACTTTATAGAAATTCTCCGGGACTTTTACGAGTATTACAGAACTTTGCTATATCTCCTTTCGTGTACAGATAATATTATGTAACAAATTAAAGTTCTTCTTTCTAAAATTACACTCGCGAGCAACACTATCGATTCAACTTAAACGCTTAATTTTTATACTTTCAAATTACATATTGTACTTTTTTTAAATGTCGTATACTTTTACTTAAAACAATGTTTGTATATAGTTTGCAGTTCAGTCAATTTGGTTGCTCGCGAGTGTATAAGATTTTGGGAATATTCAAATTATATGGTAATTTTTTATACCCAATGTGTTTTTTTGTACTAAAGTTCATCAACAACAATATGAAACCTTCCGCGATACTAACACATTGTGACGTTCAAGTGTTGCTTACCGAAAAATACGTTTTTGTTAAGTTATCCATAGTTTCATCTAAAACAGATACACTTCGTAGAAATGCTCCCGGACTTTTATTACAGAACTTAGCTACATCTACTTTCGTGCTTAGAAGGCATTAAATGAAGTACCGGCTAATCGCATGTAATTATTTCAAATGTCCCACTTCAATCACTGTCAGAAGTGTGCGAAGCCATCGCTTGTTTATCCATATAGCCTAACTTTTATAATTTACGAACCTGGTTAGTTTCATTTACCCCAATGATATGACAATTTGAATAATGCCTTTAGATTCACACATTATTAACTACTAGGAACGACTTCGTCAGCGAGACTTAAAGATACTTTGTAATTTATTGATCTAAAAATTTGAAAAACAGGCCCACCTATTTTGTAGATTAGCTACAATAAATATATTGACGAACATTTTAAAATTGTTTAATTTGCTGAGAATATCGTCTATCTCTGATATAACTCTATAAGCTCTCATGAATTTATCTACTACATGAACTAAAATGAATAAATGAACGAAAGACACTTTTATGTTCATAAAAATTTTGGAGATACTTCAATATCCAAGATTGGTCTTATTAATTATCTACCACTACTAAATTACTTTATACTTTTTTACTTACGATACAAAAAGTGACACCTCAATCTAAGCACAAATCAAAAATAATACAGAGAAATTGAGGTCCCAGAAACAAGGGCGCAGGAAAGCTTTACAATAAGACGATCAAATATCTAAGGAAATATCATACAAGCATTTTGTGAATAATTTGGAAGACCCAATGAGCCACAGCGTGTGGCGCAATGAATGATCAGTCGCAAATTTTTACAGTCTCCCCAAATGCACTTCGGTCAATTGTTACGGATTTTTTATGGAGCATACTTACAAATCATTTATGCAAGGGATGATGAGTATGTGATAAATTAAGGTTCTTCAATGGCAAACGTAGCAAAGGATAACTTCCTTCTCGCCAAGTGTAAGTATCATTATCATCATCATAATCTCAGCCAACAAAGCAACACTGAGCTCAAGACTCATCTCACAAACCAAGGTTTAAGGGTTTCATACTCTACGAGAAAATATTGTAGAGGGATCCTACCACGATCTAAGGAGCGTAAGCCAACCTCACCTGTAAGTGGTGCACCTGCCGATTAACGGACGAGGCTCTAGTGAACATAATAGTGCCCGGTAATCTGCAATAGGCTCGCCACCTATTCAAAATCATTTATTCAAGTTTGGCTCAAAAGAGCTCTTTTGAAGGTCAAAACTTAAAAACTAGCGCGCCCATGCACTGCGGGCGGGAGCTTGATCATAAAATAACGGGCAAGAAAATCGTCATGGTTAGTTGTTTCCCCCGCCAGTTACAAGAAAATTATAACGTGGGACCGTGGGCGAAGTTTGGGCGTATAACAAGCCTCTGCCTACCCCTTCGGGGAAACGGGCGTGAATGTATGTGTGAGGTAATATTTCAGTTATTTCACCATTCGGGCCCCGTGTGGTTTTGGCATTTACCTTTGCTTACTCAGGAGAATCGACTAAACGTGCCTTCTGATTCACGGAAGCGCTCGCTATCAAATGCCCCACAAACGTTCTATCATCCAAGGTTTGACCTTTATGAACTCAGTTATATTCTATCACTAGTCTTGCGGAGCTGCAAGCCTTTCGTCGTACCAATCATTTAGTATCTATTAATTTCAAGCAAACTTATTTTTCTTACAGGTATCATACCTTGACGAAACAACAATTTGCACAAAGTGTAAGGTATAGAAAACAGTAAATACTCTTTGTACCTAAGTATAAGCCTTCGTGGCCGTTCCTATACCTTTCAAAATTTATAGCTGTTTTATTGTCTTTGCTTTCCTTTATTACGAACACGAATGGATTTAAGTGTTTCTTTGTAGCAGCACAGAGTAACTCTAATAGTTAATACAGAGATCGAATTGAAACCTTTTAGACGAGGTCATCTTGGTAAGATCAAGTAAAACCAACATATTTCTCTTATAAAACCTTATTTTGAATACTGGACTTATCGAGTTAAATTTGCGTGGTAATAAATATTTTAGTATCTTGTTGGTTTTCCTTTTATATACAAAAGAGAGTGACAGAATAGTAATTCAATTATTTATTCTCAACAATATACATTGTGTGGAACATTTCTATAAATACAAATACAAATCACATGCGCATACAAATTATTAAAGTTGTTTATTAAAAAAAAAATATCATTATTATCAATTAACTAACAATTATTCACAATCAAAAAGCACATACCATAAAAATAAAATAAATTATATTTAAAATTTAACCCACATTGCCATTATCAATAAATTCATTCATGTCATAAAAACCTTATTCTAAAAGAAAACTCTTTATTCTTGAGTTGAAGTTACTTCTTATCAAACAAATTTTTTAACTCGTTTGGTAATCTATTAAATATTTGGATTGACTGATAATAAGTACACTGCTTGATTGAATTACACCTGGGTATTTATATATTTTTAAAGTCTTTTCTCCTTGTATATGCTCTTAATTTTCTTTCTTCTTGAATTTCATACTCATTTATATGTAATGTATATCATGTATATCGTGCGGATTGGCAAAGGCGAGATCACTTACTGATCCCGCTTTGTTACGGAACCCTAAAACCTTAGTGTAATTCCTTATAAGATCTACGTCCTGCCTAAATATGTTATTAATAAAACATTGATCATACCTTATAAATAATGATAATTTGTTAAAACGTAATAATAATAAAAAAGCTTACCTTCTGTATCTATCTCTATACTGTGTCACTGGTTTGTAAGCGAAACTATAAAATTATTGTATGTTTTACGGTTTGACATTTCATAGCGTTTGATCTTACCTTCGTGTCAAATGTGTGTCGTATCGAGGCGTCTTTAACCCAAATGGGTGTGTCGGCGAAAATTTATTGTTGTATTAAACGTAGTACTATAATATTTACATAATCATTATGCGATTTCGAATCGCCTTCTTTTGTAGCAGAATTTTTCTTTATAAAAGGCGTATATCAAAAAAATATACCATAAACTGTTGACGCAGCGCGCGCGTTGAAATAAAATTTACAATAATTCTAAATTTTTCATTGATCTTCATATTATTATCAGCTTTATAAAGTCTACTGCTGAAACTTAGTTTCCGTAATCACCACGCTGGATATGTGGGTTAGTAATCGCAGTTCAAACCAGTACGCAGGATGACGCTGCTGCCCATCGTCCTGTAGGATTTCACTTCGTCGACTCTTGCGACTCCCCGTGAGATGAGAACGCTTGCTTTCTCGAAGATTGCTTTCTTATATTCTGCATGCAGGCTTGTTTGATGCTTGATATAATATTAATTGCATTTTATACTAAGTTAGCATTATACGTTCAAAGTATTATATAAAAAAAGTTTTACCTTAATTGAATTGTATGCTAAAGGTTTTTATACTAGATAATGTTACGTGTTTTAATTATTATATCATGAAAATTTTATATTAAATAAGCTTAGCTCAATCGTTTGTGTTTGTAGTTAGTTCAAATTATATAATGTCGTTATTATATTAAACCTAAAATTATAATTCATCAAAAAATTATCAAATTATATCATGTGATTGTATTTGGTTTGGTCATTACACGATATCTTGATAAATGTAGTTTGTAGTATATATATATATATATATATATATATATATATATATACGGTGTATAAGTCACCTAAGGAGCCCGAGCCAACCTCACCTGCAAGTACCTGCCGATCACCAGACGAGGCTCTAGTGAACATAAAAGTTCCGAGAGACCAAAAATTGGCGACGTGTGAGTGTATAATATGCCTCCGCCTACCCCTTCGGAGAAACAGGCGTGGCATTATGTATAATGTTTGAAATATATATTACACACCCATTGAGAGCGGAGCCGAATCAAAACTAGTATTTACATAAATTTTCGCACCTCACAAATTAATAAATTCTTCTATTCTATTCTCATGTTATGAATCAAATCTTTTATATCAAACCGACTTAAACCGTCTAGGCACTAATGAAGTTCTTTATTGAGCCTTTATGCTGAAATCAAGGCTATCCATGTCACAGCTAATATTGAAACAGACTTTGCACTTAACAAATATGCATTGATAAATTTGTGTGTAAGTTACACTAAACATATCAGGCTTAGATGTGAGACATGTTCATATGTTTAGATGTTATGTAAAACACTTATAAATGAAACCGACTTATAATTCTAGGCTTTCAAAAGAGTTCATTAGTTTTTATAGATTAATTTCTCATAATAATTATTAAAATTCATTTAAATTACAACATTATGTAGTAACAAACCAGATTAGTGATTCATCATCGTCATCATCATTTCAGCCATCTGAAGTCCACTGCTGAACATAGGCCTCCCCAATTGCTTTCCATGTAGATCGATTCTTTGCCGCCTGCATCCACCGGATCCCCGCCGCCCTGACCAGATCATCGGTCCATCGCGTTGGGGGCCGCCCTCTACTACGATTAGTGATTGATAATGTCAAAATATATTGTGTCTATAAAAAATTTATTGGGAAATAAATGAAATTAAATAAATAAATTTACATATGCAGAGTTAGGATCCACTAGACACCCACTTAGTATGTTATAATTGCAAAAATTTGTTCTATTCCGTTGTTCTTTTTATGCTCTCCGTTTTCATGGTATTGTTTTGTTCAATTTAATATTATTCAATCTTCAATATTACTACACTGAAGTTACGAAGCTTAGATTCACTTACATGCAAATTTATAAAAATTAGGTGTAAGTGAATCTAAGTGCCAGATTCACTTACACCTAATTTTTATAAATTTGCATGTAAGTTAATCTAAGCTTCGTGACTTCAGTGTAGTGATATTTAGTTTTTTTTTATGTATATTTTGTTTTGACGTTTTCAAGTGCTATGTAATAGTTTATGAAATAAAAAACTTTTTACTTTACTTTACTGTTTTTACGACTGCGTTTAAATATTTTTGTTTTCGTTCTTTTAAACTTTGTGTTATATGTTTGTTGTCAAATTTCTTTTGTTCTATTCTATAATGTAGTAATATAAATAAACAAGTCGAATTCGATCGCTTACTGACACCATACTAATATTAGGCTTTTTGGGGACAATAGCCCTATTCATAATGATGGATCGATCCCAGTAGCTTTGCATGACCATTATTCGGAACTGCCACCGATTTATATAATAATATTATGTAGTACGACAAGGTCATATCGAAGTGATGGTTGCTAATGGGTGATCTCGTCTACAAGGTTATGCTTGTACAAATACATGTAAACTATATGTATTGGTGGGCCAATTAAAGCGCTCGGCATTACGCACTGGAATCTCAGTTCTACATGAAAAAAAATCAAAAAAAAAAAAAAAAAAAAGTTAAGAATAAAATCATTCACAAACAATTGCTTTCTTTAATTTCAATGGTAAGCGTTAATACAATATGGTTAAGCTGGGATGGCATAACATCAGACGAACGTGAGATCGTCTGCCTTAGTACGATTCAGTAAAAGCCCCAGCACTAATCAAACCCTCTTCGGTAATTTTAGCCTCTGTATTAAGAGACAAAGTTGGAATCACTTAACCCAGATGTCATTAAAATCAATTTTACGTAAGATAGACAAAAAAGTTAACGTTAAGAAAATAGTTATGAATATATATGGCGGGTGCGCAGTGATAAATAGGTTTTATGTGTCAATAATAATAATTGATCGCGGAGGGATAAGCAATGACGAATAACCACAGTAAATGGAAAGAAAAGAAATTGTAAAATTTTTATGATGATCAAACTTTAGTTACAGACAAGCCTATTTAAAGTTTCAGTATAAATAAATATTTTCTGACATTTACACCAATTATTTAGTTCCAAGATAGGTATTATTAAGAATATCTATTATGGATATATAACGGATAAACATACGTAAATACTTTTTTTATTGTAAATACATACTTGATATACATAGAAAAAACCTAGACCATAAAAAATATTCATGGACAAATATTTGTCCGGTGTGGGAATCGAACCCGTCGTGGGTCGTCGGGGGTAGATTGTGGGTATATTCGCCACCACGGCATATCAGTCGTCACAATAATAATAAATAATTTCTAACAAATACACCATTACAATATATATACTATTACTATTGCGAAGCGCTCGTAGCTCTGCGGTGTTCGGTGGTTGGAAACGATCACCAAAGTACAGCAGAGTTTACAGAGGTCAGTCCGTGGATGGGTGACCGTTTGTGTGGCATGTGATATCGAGCGCTTCCGTGCTTCGGAAGGCACGTTAAGCCGTTGGTCCCGGTTATCACTAAATGTGGTAGTCGTTAAGCCATGTTAGAGGCCTCATGGGCGGCTTGAAAAATTCTAACAGCAGGACGCCATACACCTGCCTCCGCCAATCCGCACTGGGTCAGCGTGGTGGAGTATGACCCAATACCCTCACACCTTGATTTGTGTGAGGAGGCTCGTGCTCAGTAGTGGGACGTTAATGGGCTGTGATGATGATGATGATGACTATTGCATATTCTTTAAAATGCAAATTATTTTTATGTCAAACATCATTTTCATGGACTCTCAAAATTCGACTGGATGTCATAGTTTTGCTTACCGCTGTCTTTAACTTCAGGGGGCCTACCGCCGAATTCGATGGATTACCGGTAATCCATCTAGATCAAACTTTGTTTACGTTCATTAATCCGTACCGGGGAATCTGCCGACAGCCACCTCTCATTCATGACCTTCAGTCCGTGACAGACCAATAGGTAAATGGAGAACGCCATTTTGTTTCGATTTCCATGAGTTCGGCGGTACGACAGAATCAATTCGAAACCCATTTTGCCTTATAATCGATTGCCATCGATCGACTCGGCGGTAGGCCCCCAGACTGGGGGTCTACTGCGAGCTGCGAACGTAATGCGAACGCGGTTTCGAGAGACAACGCTACACATTGTAATGCTGTGTCTCAATCCAACTAATCGTGGTTAGAGGCTCGGTATTCTGTTGAAGGAAGTCCTTAATTATCATGTGTACGATACATTTTATAAACGGGATCTGTAATGAGTCTTACACTATTGAAGATCTATATTTGCAGGCACTAGTGAATGCAGCGCTCATTATTTAGCGTACTGTATTTCTTTTAATTATAGACAAAATACTGTTTGCATTGTATAGATTTCAACTTAATGAGAAGACTCTTTCGTTAGCATAATGCTGAGGTTTTTAAAGCTCTGTGACTGATCTACATAACCAAGTGTTTTCGGATATTCTCCCGCAGAGCTTCTAGCTCTTTACTTTGCAGATCTTGTCATAGCCTTATCCCGGTTGCCCGAGACTGCAGCTTAGGGCCAAGGGTCTGCTCACTGGATTAACAAGGTATGGCTGATTTTCAGTTATTACATGGAGTGACTGCCGTCTGACCTCCGCAACCCAGCGGGAAACATCATTCCATGGTTAGACCAGCTATCAGGATGTTAGAAGGCACTGACTTTTTAATAACGCCTGAATTCATGACAGTAGGGCTTAACGTGCTATCCGAGGCGCGGAGCAAGCGATAATTACGCACATAACTTCAAGAAGTCAGGTTTGAACCTGAGACCTCCTGAATTTGAAGGGTCTTGCCACTGGGCTATCGTTCGCACAGCACTAAGCAGATCTTGTACTATGGGTTAACAACGGGTAAACTCTTCCGGATAAATTCTTCCATATCTTCTACACTGCCTGTGAGCTGTAGATAGTCCATAAATTGCGTTTTTTAAGATAAAATAAAAGAAGCACTTATTTATCGAATATAACACGATAATTATTGTATAGTTTACACAATTTATGGATCTGTTTTTGTGTATGTATATATTATTACATGTAGATACTAGATGGATATTTATGATATTATTGTCCGCTAAATATATGTCTTATTAAGGTTGGCTGGAAGAGATATCTTTTAGCAATTAGCCCTTTGTACTTGTAATTTTTATGTGCAACTATATAAACATACATTCCTATTGTAAATACAATAGGCTTATTTTGTGTATAGTGCAATGCCTAGTCGACTTTATCCCTTATTTCCACCATCTCAGCTATAAAACGTTCACCGCTGTGCTTAGGCCTCCCCGATTGATCTCTAAGATTCCTGAGTCGCCTGCATTCACCGGCTTATTTTAGTAAAGGGATCCTACCAAGAACTAAGGAGCCAAAGCCGACCTCACCTGCAAGTGGTGCACCTTTTTTTTTTTTTTTGTTTTACGTCGGTAACAAAATGCATTTACGCACTGCCTTCCGGCCAAAGGGGGACCGAAAGGGGGTGTGGGACTCACCACCGGCAGACACGACCGCCGGCAGCAATACCCACTAAAAATCTTCCGACGACGCCCGCCGCTTGTTGAGAAAGAGGCGGGGGCCAGTACCTGGGTTGCAGCTTCTGACACCCCGCCTGCGGCCAACGTCCCCCGGACCAAAACCGGGAGGACCTCCTCAGAGAGGCGCAGTGGACGCGCCCCTCCTACTTCCCCCTGCGACCATAGCGTGTGTGGCCGACTTCCCGGAGGGTCCATGGTTGGACAGCAGGGGCCCCCTGCCCCCGCTGCCTAGACCCTCCTGGCGCTGCTGAGCGGGCCCTCCTGGCCTACCCGCAGCGCCCTCCATAAGTCCCTCTTAGTTTCCCCCCCGGTAGTCAGTACTAAGGGCACCCAGAGTCGTCGGTCTCTGGGTGTTACCTTTTCCCTAGCGCCTCCTGCGCCCTACCGGGAGGTACTCAGCCCCCCCACCACGACAAGGTGGAGACCAGTCGGGGGGGGGCAAGTGGTGCACCTGCCGATCAACGGACGAGGCTCTGGCCCCACTTATTACGTGGGACCAACAATATAATTGGCGAAGTGTGGGCGTATAATATGGACTCTGCCTACCCCTTCGGGGAAAAAGGCGTGAATGTATATATGTATTATAGATACTGTAATAAATGCGCTGTTATAATATTTGTTCAGTTATATTTAAGTTTATCTTTCGCTATGAATGATACCAATTCGCCAAAAGTATAATTACTTGCTTAAAACCTTATTATATAATTTTAACATAGATTCGTAGAAACGCATACAAAATGGACAACGCCATCTATCGGGATAATATTTAAATGATCGCGATCAAACACAGTTTACAGTTGAAACAATACGTAACTTGAACTAGTTCAAAATAAATTCTCACCCTGAATAATCAAAGTGATGGCAGTTATATTGATTTTCTAAATCCAACTTATCAAGTCTATGTCACGTAGTAAACTGAAAACTTAGATCGCTATCGTAGTCCTAAAAGTGTTAATTCGGTAACAGGAGCAACATTGTATTTTTCTGTTTTTTGAGACAATTAAGTTTATTATTTTGTGATGTCCTTTTGTTTAATTTATTTTGACATCATCATACATGACACATATTCGAAACAATGCCGTGCGGTCCCTTTATTTTATACGTCGATAACAAAATGCAATGATGATGATGATAACAAATAATGTTATTGAAATTGACTTCATGGGAAACAAAGTTTTTAGCATGTGATTCAGGTAGTACAGAAACTACGGTATACATGTGACGCCCTGGGAGGACACAGAAATTCAAGAAGGCTTACTACTAGTTATTATGCAAACTTAACCAAAGGCTCCCGCTGCTCCTCTCCCCTCCCCTCCAGGAACTGTTTGACGGGCCCTCCTGGCTTGCCCGCTGACAGGTCTCTCTTAGTTTCCCCCCGATAGTCAGTACTAAGAGCACCAAGAGTCGCCAACCTTTGGGTGCTAGCTGGCTTGGACTGCGATTATTAGGCATTGTGGTGTTTATGTGCAAATACCAGCTAATTAGGGGAGGCCAACCCTCAGCAGTGAACTTTATATGGATGAAACAATAATACGAAACAGACCCTAGTTTCTGCTTACCATCCATTATGATACCTATCTTATCCTAGCTTTATCCCGGTTGTCCCAGACTTAAGCCCAGGGTCTGCTCACTGTTCTAACCAAATTTGGCTGAACTTCTGAACATGGAGCGACTGCCATCTGACCACCACAACCCAAAGGGAAACATCTTTCTATACTTAAATTAGTTGTCAGAACTTTAGAAGGCGTTGACTTCCTAATAACTACTTCCGTAGATGGTCCTGATAGCCGGGACCAACAGCTTGACGTGCTGTCCTAGGCACAGAGCAAACAATATTTACGCACATAACTTCGAAAAGTCCAGGGTTCGAACCCTATGAATTAGAAGCCTATGGGTCTCTCCACTGGGCTATCGTCGCTCTCATATGATATCCCTTATTATACCCATCAGTATAAGTAAATTGCCTTAAGAGTACTTTTTTTGTGCTGCTATACTTTTGGCACTTTTCATGTGCAGCTACTACTTTGGTCTTTGTTGCCGGGACAAAGGTAACCAGGAAAGGATTACCAGGTTGAAGGATACAGAGTAGTCAACCAAGGAAAGTAAAACCAGCTATTACACTATTCCATTTAATATTATAGATACCTTCTAATCGGAATTTTTGGCCCTTGAATTTTTTATTACTATCAAGTGACCGTTACGTGCCTTCGCCAGTCAGCGCTAGGTCCTCGTTGTGAAATATATTTTGGATACAGTCACCTTTCTCGTGAGAGGTTTAACCCCAGCATCTGACGTTAAGAGGCTAAGATGATTTAATTAATAGGTCATGTTTTATATTTTTGTAATAAATATTAAAAACTAAATAGGTTCAAAATACAAACATAAATACACCCATACACACTCACCCTCGCCCACTAATCCGGCATTGACACTGTAATGGGATAAACGGTCATGAGATCACTTCACTTACAAACTTTTTAGCCAAAGTAACTTTGGGATTATTTTATATTGTGAACAGTATAGTAACTTCTCTTATCTACGAAGGACATTTATTTTTGTCACTAAAGTCGAGAACATTGTTAAATATAGATCGTTTTTAATTTATATCCAAGGTTTAGCATTCGCATCATGCTTTCTTCTGGGTTGCGTAGGTCAAACGATAATCGCTTGTTGTTATAACTGAAATCAGTAAAATCTGGTTTGACGACTGATATGGCGTGGTGGCGAGTATACCCGCATTCCATTCCTGAGGTCGTGGGTTCGATTCCCACACAGGACAAATATTTGTGTGTATAAATATGAATATTTGTTCTGGTCTGGGTGTTTTTCTTTGTATATTAAGTATGTATTTACAAAAAAAAAGTATTTATGTATGTTTATCCGTTATTTAGTATCCATAACACAAGTTCTTAATGATACTTATCTTGGACCTAAATAATTGGTGTAAGTGTCAGAAATATTTATTTATTATTTATTTATTTAACACTGAGCAGACTCTGGATAAGTCTAGAGCTCAGCTGAAATAATTACTAGGATATTGAAATATTTTTTACCCAATGAAGAATAAAATATCTACTACGTAATACCTAGCTACTGCTAAAAATCAAAGCAGTGTGTTTCTCTACTGTGCCTAGATACTGAGCTAGAGCCCTATATACTAAACTTTACTCGTCCTATGTCCGAAGTTTCTCTTACTATTTCCTTTATGTTTCTCTGCATGTTGTGTATTTTCAATAAGAAATATACTTGAGAGCATAAATATAGCACATCATTATTTGAAACAAAAATGGGTTTTTTCGATTTATAAATGTTATGTTTTTAGAAAGTTTGTTTTGTAGTAAATAAAACGTAACCAAACAACACAAATAGCTACTAGCTTAACTTTTAGTATATTTTATATTTAGGTTCGGAAAAAGGTAGTTGTGATGCTCTCAGTTTGTTATTTTATTTGCTATCGACGTTTATACAGTTGACAAAAGCTTTGTTGCTTGTTAGTGCTACTTTATTGATTACAGCTTCGGGGGACCCTTTCAGTATTCTCAAATTTTCACTGTGTGTGTTTTGTATTGTTATATTTGATAAAAATAAATTAAAAGAATAAATTTAAAGCCTGTGAGTTTCTAGTCAGTTCTTCTCACAGAGCGGGAGGCTCGGAACTGGCACTTAGATTCACTTACACCTAATTTTTATTATCTTGCATGTAAGTGAATCTAAGCTTAGTGACTTCAGTGAAGTAATATTTAGTTTTTTTATGTATATTTTGTTTTGACGTTTTCAAGTGCTATGTAATAGTTTATGAAATAAAAATCTTTTTACTTTTTTTTAATTTGTCGCTCTAATTATGATAATAATCAAAATACATGAGAAAAATTCAAATCATAGTTCATTGTTCTATTTAATCACGCACATTCAAAATGTTATAGTTCAAAGTGATTCGTAATGACGGGAATGGTCATTAAAGTATCGAATCTTCGAAATAAAATTGTACAAACAATCTCGTGACTGGAAAGGGTTACCACTTGACGTGTGGTTGACGTATTACTATATTTTTTTTTTTTTTTACTATGTATATAGTAATCAAATATTGTTAATTTTTATTCTAGAAAGAAACTGTCTGCTGAAATACAGTTATAAAATTAATTGCAAGCCAGGGTTTTAGTAGGAAAATTGTGTCCTATATTTGGAATAAAGAAATCTCATAAAAGTAATTACATCAAACATTTACCATTCTTCCATATAATAATTAAATCATGGCGGCGTGTGCCGTAATTCAAAGAGCTAGTTTGCCGCGTTCTTACAAAGTGTTGGGAATGGAAGTAATAAAATTTAATATTCGCGTAAAGTAATGAGTTACCGGTTTATTGCTCACTGGGCTTATTGCAGGCTTATTTGTTTAAACTAGATCTAGAAGCTTCCTTTGAGGTTATGGTTAAAATATGATTATAATTATAGTACTAATAAGTAAGCTATGTACGTCTTTGAGCACTATTTTAGTCTAGGCACAATATTAAGGATCTTTCTTAGAAGTAAGCGATCGATTGGTGATCGTTTTATTCACTTTCGTTTTTATTTTATGGTTTTGAACTATTTTTTCAATGCCTGTTCTTATGACATGGCAATCAGAGATCTTATGAAACATGGTTTATTCATGTTAAACATACGTCTTCTGTTGATGTTTTTTAAAAATATATGGATACCACAGATATGGATATACAATAGATAACGCAAGCATCACTATTTGTGTTGAAATCATGCGTGTCGACTTTTGAACATCTACTATGTCGTCCCTTCTGATATTTAGTGACGAGTAATAAAAAAATCTTTATTGACATTGATGTCGCTGATGATAAATATTTTATGAATAATATCTTTCATATTACAGTAATTAAAAATCAACAACAGTCGCGCGCCGACTGTACGTAGCGGCTGCCAACCTCGACGATTTGTCGGGGTTTGGTCACGCGAAGTACATGCACTTGCATTATCTATTGTCTATTTATGTCTGTGTAACACACACACTACTTGGAATTTGCTTATTCAAATTAGGCTTAATCTTCTGCTGTTAATTTGCATAATTAAAAATTACTTGTGTCCAGAGTTCCACAGATATAAAATATATTCTTATTCAGTGGTCTTTCTTTAGATTAATAAGAAATTAAATCAAATTGAAGCGCTCGTAGCTCTGCGGTGTTCGGTGGTTGGAAACGATCGCCAAAGTACAGCAGAGTTTACAGAGGTCAGTCCTTGGATGGGTGACCGTTTGTGTGGCATTTGATATCGAGCGCTTCCGTGCTTCGGAAGGCACGTTAAGCCGTTGGTCCCGGTTATCACTAAATGTGGTAGTCGTTAAGCCATGTTAGAGGCCTCATGGGCGGCTTGAAAAATTCTAACAGCAGGACGCCATACACCTGCCTCCGCCAATCCGCACTGGGTCAGCGTGGTGGAGTATGACCCAATACCCTCACACCTTGATTTGTGTGAGGAGGCTCGTGCTCAGTAGTGGGACGTTAATGGGCTGTGATGATGATGATGATGATGAAATCAAATTTGTAAACGGCTTTGTTGCCTTCTCTTGTTTAATTAAATTCTTGGATGATCATAATCTTGGATTGTATTATTTAGTGAGAGTTGCGGACTGTAATGGAATCTCTGGAAATATTAAACTTGAAAATAACTCTCTTAAAACCAAGGCGTCAATTGTTTTAAGCCACACATACACAGTCATATTGCTACCTGCCTGTAACTATTTGCATTATACTTGTATCTTTTAAAGCATAATACAATTTCGTCGCAGAATATCTAGGACGCCAAAGGTATTAGAAAATTAAAATATTACCAGTACCATTTTTTAACATAAACTTCTATTGCAGTACGCACGGGAAAAATAAATTCACTTAGCTCAGATTTTAAAACAATATAAGCTATTCTACCTAACTGATATTTTCTACGCATCGAAATAACAACGGACTTACAACTAAACCTTGTGAAACTCCAAAAACTAAAGTAAAAGTATATTTTTGCGGTTGCAGTAGATACCTGATTAGTAATAAGAAGACAATACTACCTTTATCTATATGCTTGCCGTGTGGTATTACTCTAGAATAGTGGCACCTTCTTTCATCTCACGAGGAGTCGTAAGAGACGATGAAGAGAAATCTTACCAACTAGTGCGTAGCACCCTTATACAGCGTGCCGGCTTGAACTGCCATCGTCAAACCACCTGCCAAGCGAGGTGATAATGGGCAAATATACCAATAGTATGTAATCTACGTTAGCTTTAGCTGATGTGTCAAAGGCTTCATTTAAATTTATTTTATTTACGCCACATTAAAGTTTTCTAGAAGCCTATAACACATGGATGTTATAGGTTTTTTGACATTACAGAACAAAATTCTTAATAACCTTCAGTGTAATCTTTGTTATACCTAACTTCGATTAAAAGTAATACAACTTTTCAATTACTCTGCATAGCATCAGGTCAATAAAATAGGATAGGGTCCTGACCTTTCGCCAACCCGCCTGTTAGTTCGACGCAATTAATTAGGACAACATCCTCAGAGAATGTAATATTACGGTCCCGTATAATTTATGTTTACAAATTTTGGATCTGTAGATTGTTTTCTCAGGGTTTCTGTTACTTTAGTTTTGACTTTGTTATCATATTGATAAATGTAGGTACATTTTAATAATTTTCTTGTATGTAATATAAAATTTCAAAGTCTATCAATTGCTTGTAAACAACTGCCCGGACAAACGACGTCTTGTCAAAAGTTGATAGTAAATGAAACGTATTTCGTTAAGGCGATAAAAATGGGAAAAGCAAAATTTTATACTTTAACTCTCTATAAAAATGCCAAATTGGTCGAGCGGTTCTCGAGTTTTGCGCTTATTATTTTTTATTTCTGTAGAAGATAAATGGGTAAATCATATAATTTTCTTATAATTACACAATTATAATATATAAAATAAAACACTGAAGGCAATAAAACATTGACGTTTACGCATACCGAACTGCTTCCATAGTCCCACGGATAATTCTATAGTCGTAAAATGTGTTTATTTAGTCAGAAGTTATGGGTTTCATTTAAATGTTTGTCGCTATTTATATTTACTGCTGGTAATTATGTTTCATTTACAAGTGATATAGATACGTCAGTGTGCATATTTTTTTCATTAAATTAACTTTATCTTTATTTAATCTTATTAATTTTCTTTCTCTCTTAATTTTAATATTATGTAAGATAAATGTATTGCTACAACTCAATTTGTATATTATATTTGACATAACATTGTGATTTGCAAATGATATAAGTTGAAATAACCCATGATTATATCTTTGTAACATTCATGCTTAATGCAGGTAATCGTAATTTTATTTAAATATTATTCAACACAATGTCTATTGTAATCAAATTGAGAAATGTCACAGAATCAGTCAACCATGAAATGTTTGACTATCTTAGTCTTTTCTTTATGTCTGACATTTGTTAGTCTACTCTCAAAAAGCTGCGGGTACTTCAACCTATAAAGAGCGCTTCTATCTAACCGATATAACATTAAGAAATTATGTAAGAAAAAGACACTACATATAATAAAACGAACTTGCTTCCCGCTGTCTGTCTTTATATGATCAGATCTTTAAACATACACAATAGATTTTGATGTGAGTTTGTTTAGTAGTAAGAGTGATTCAAGAGGAATATTTATATGTAAGTCACGCGGGCGAATTTGCGGAAGTCGCTAGTTTACCTACAAAAAGCCCTTCAATCTAACTGATAAAACATTAAGAAAATATTTAAGAAAAAATAATATATTACTTCCGTGCTAGTACATTTCACTTAAAATTAAGCTCGAACACCTTTCCGACTCTCTCAAAGCGGTTTTAAAATGTAAAGCTTTGAAATATCTTTTAAATTAGTACAGCTTCTACAAAGCACTCACTTCGATGTTTTTTTTTCTGTCGCAACAGCACTCTTCGTCTCTTGTGGTTCTTTGTGAATACATTTTTATTTTCTGCGGAAAAGACAGAATTATTTGTACTTTGCTCGATTTGTAAGTGTTCTGGTTTTATTATGTAAAAAAGAATTAATGTATGGGGATATGATTATTTCTAAGAAATGATAGGGAAACGATATTTTGTTGACAAAATGGTTAAGTGCTTTTAATGTCGATTCAATCTATTTATATCTTTACTACTTCTACCTATTTATATCTTTACCGTTAAATTTATTTATATTATGGATAAAAGGTCACGCAATCAAATCTTGAAGACTTCTAAATATGTAATAGGTATGGCATTTACTCTTGGGGGAAAAAATCTGTATATTATTGATACGGAGTATTTTAGGGCAGTTTCTCCTACAGTTATTTTGTGTAAAAAAAGATTGCACAAATAAAAAAAAGATTTTATGAGAGAGAGGTCGTGGGTTCCCTTCTCACACAGGACAAATCTTTGTATGCATAATCATGAATATTTGTTTTGGTTTGTGTGTTTTCCTGTGTATATTAACTAAGTATTTAATAAATAAAAAAGTATATAAGATGGTTTATCCGTTGTTTAGTATCCATAACACAAGTTCTTAATAATAATTATCTTAAAACTAAACAATTGGTGTAATTGTCAGAAATTGTTTATTTGTTTATAATACAAAAGCTTTAGCATGACAGGAGCGTATACACGACCCTTGTGTTGTGAAATGAGCTTCCTGATAAGAAAATTGCACACAAACGACTAAACACAGCATGGGGCTTGTCGAATAAAGCGTTAAATAGTTTCTAAACGCGCTAGCGATACCTCTGATAGCAAGCGTCCAAAGGCTATTATTTCCCACCAGCTGTACCGCATGACAAAGTACCACCTTGCGGTATAATAGAAAAAAAAATGAAGTCAACGACAAATGGTTCATGGTACTTCATTTGTTTCATGTTGTTCATAAAGATCTTTATGTTTTAACTTATTAGGGTAAGGCTTAAAACGATTTTGCAAACATTACACTATAATACAAAGTTCAATCGGATCAACTTATAAACCAATAACATTATTAGTACAAGTATTGGAGTTTCAATCAAGTCTAGTTACTGGAGGTCTCAAATAAGACTTTATTGGATTGGAATCCAATATTCATTACCGGAACCCTGTCCGCAATATTGGAATAGTTTCCAGAACATCGACGATCCGATCAAAATTTAAGGGCGTGAGGTGGTCTCAGGATTGCTTGATCGTCTAGATTCGCGTTGTTAATTTTGTTTAATGTGAAAATTGAGTGACTTACTTTTAACTCTTAGTTCTCTGTAAGAAACAAATTTAATGGATTTAATACGAAAAAATAAAACAAATTTATTTTGGTTTGTTGCGGTTTATCCAGACGTCTCAAATCTCTTTACAGTCATTCGTGTTTACGAGACTGAGATAACTGGTGTCTCTTTATACATAGTAGCAAATTTATATATTATCTTCGCTGAATAATTCATTATTATGCGCGTTTAATATAATTTAATGCTAATTCCTAATTTAAAAAAGTTCTCCTTCCAAAAATCCTTTAGTATTAATATACATAAAGCAGTAATAGAAAATGATTTTTATTATACACCTTTACATCTTGCACAGCCCGTGGATGTAACTTTATCAATCACCAATAAACACACGGAAGAAAAGCTAAAAATAGAGCGATGTAAATCCAAAGTGATACATGGCCGACACCCTCATGACCTCGAGCAACAATACATTGATTTAGAAGCTTCCAACAAATGTCTAACATACAACAATCTTTTCCCTGAAAAAGAAGGCTTCATGATTGCAATTCAAGGTCAAGTAATCAAAACGAAGAATTATTGAAAATATATAATTAAAGACCCGACTGCTATAAATGACACATTCCGTAAATATCATAGACAACCTGAAACGATTCAACACATTACTGGAGCTTGTTCTAGCCTTACTCAGACAGATGACACTCATAGACACAATCAAGTAGTCAATATAATTCACTAAAAACTGTACTATAAATATAAACTCACCACCAACATACTACCATATTACAAATATAAACCAAGTCCTATTTTAGAAAATAACTCCTATAAATGATATTACGATCGCGCTATACTTATAGATAAAAACATCGCTTGTAACAGGCTTGATATCAAAATGCAGGATAAAGATAACAAAATAGCATATATAATTGATATAGTCGTGCCCAATACTCATAATATCCGTAAAACTATTACAGAAAAGATAAGTAAATATACCGAGCTTCAGGATGAAATTGTTAGAATTTGGAAAATGAATAGGGTTTACATAGTGCCAATAGTTATATCCACAACAGGAGTAATACCTAAGCACTTGCACCACAGCCTTAAATTACTAGACCTTCCACCAAGCATATACATAACTCTTCAAAAAGCAGCTATCTTGAATACATGCCGAACGGTAAGAAAATTCATGCAGCTCGAAGACAATGTTCCCTTAAATACTTAAAATAAAACCTTTGCAATAATTACTTGGCTCTGGCTTGTAATTATTGTATTAATTACCAGTAAATTAAATTTGCTGAGAAAAAAAAATAGAATGAAAATAATAATAATAATAGTCTATCTATCGGTTTGAGATTAGAGCCCCTGTTTGATCTACTACGTAACTATAATCTCGTCTATGCTATGATTATGATTATGACGCTCTAGTCTATGATTAAGACAGCAGCTCTTTGTGACTGCGTTGTAAACCGAGTTATAAGTTTTGAGTTAAATGTGATACATGTTTTATTATTTAACACAAAAAATATAAAGTTTTGAAACCTTTCACATCTTTTTGGAGGTTTTTTGCAACAATAAACAATGTAACATTTTATAAAAGATTGAAAGAAAAACGTTTATTCATAACCATGTACAAATAAAATATTTGAATGCTTATCCGTTATTTAGTATCCATGACACATGTTCTTAATGATACTTACCTTGGAACTAAATAGTTGGTGTAATTGTCAGAAAATATTTATTTGTGTACAAAAATAAAAAAATAAAAAAAATAATATAGATAATGAAAAGGTATCTACTCAGCATGTGCCGTAGCATCAAAGTGATCTCGACTTGTCTCTTAAAGAGATCTTTACCAACCTCAGCAGCTATATATACATAATTGTACTGTATAAAAGAGATTACATGTACTGCACAACCATTTGTGTCACATGACAATCGCATAGAATTTCACTCTGACAGAAGAGAGAGAAAAGATAGAGCTAGAATTTCTGATATATTTGAAATATCTACGGACCTGGGCCTTTTTTTTATTCATATGGAAAATCATCTATTGACCTTCTTCCGCTGTGGGTGAAGCGGGAAGTTGGTCTTACACGGGTGTGTAAGACTTTTTCTGACCAACGACCCAATCCATGTTCCTTCTTCAGCCTGGTACGTTTCCTGCAAATTTACTACAGATACCGCACGTAGGTATTTAACAGCCTGTTGCGGGACAGTTCGAAAGGGTTACCGCGGCCTTGGTGTTACAGGCTCAAGAAGGAACATGGATGGTTTTTAGTCAGTAAAAGTCTGACACACCCTTCCGCTTCACCCACAGCGGAAGACAGTCATTTGATGATTTTCCATCCGAAAAAAAAGGTATTTAACTGCCTCCCTCTCTTTAAGTTGGCTTAGCGACTACCGATAGAGAGATAGATATCACCAGGAACAACGCTTGACCTACCTACCGAAGAAGGAAGTGCTCGAGATTTTTATGCCACAAATCGGTCAGCCATCCATGGCCTGACCTGTGCTGACACTGCTTCACATCAATTATCTTTCCTTCAACCTGATTTCGCGGCGCTGCTAGCACTTTAGGAAGAAATCAACACAACTTCATATTTGCCCGGCTATCAAATTACACTGTGTCACAGCGTAGAAATGAAATCTTTCGATCGGCTCGCGAATGACGTTGCTGTAACCGGTTGCCTTGTCATCTAGCTTTAAATATACCACAATCGCTATAACTTTAACATACATTGCTTGTTTTGCTAGAGAGCAATGGTTATATCTTAGTTATCAAGGGTCAATGGATGCTGTGTTACTGTCAAAGGAAAACGGTCATGGTGAATTTTGTGTTTGATAATAACTTGGCAGAATGCCTCATTTGGAATGCGTGCCGCGGACTCTCCCACACGGCTCCGACCTTAATTATGGACTTCACTCCGAATTCCAATATCGTGGTTTTATAGCAGATGGTGACTTGCTTCATTTTCGTGGATGTAGAGATAGGTACCTTTTAATCCTTTATATCCGATAATTTGAGATTCGATATTTCTTATACATTTACGAGTTTTTTTTTAATTTTTTAATATGAAATAACAATAAAGTTTAAATAAAAACAAATATAACTAAGTATAGGTACCTAACATTTTATTACTAAGAAATTTAATGAGAATAACGAATAATTACTATTCATAATCAAAAATGAGCAAATATCTATGAATTATTTAATAAACAAATAGATTTAACTAACAAGTAATTAAACAGCGTCCTTCCTCCTCTCTCCTACACTATGCTGTGCCCGACAGGGTCCACAATTGATACTTTTGTACCTAAACTACCATCCTGTAACACATTGTTGGAACGCAATAAAGTATTGAGTGAGTATTGAGTATTGAGAATATCAGCGCCGCTGTATCAGCAGATGCAGCAGCATTACGCTGATGTATCGCCCTTTTGACAAGTCACATGTTCATTTGTAATTTTACTTTGAAATAAGTTCTATTTACTTTTAAATTATAAGTATGTAATTTTTTATTTGTAATTTTTTTTTTTTCTGTGTTACTTAGTCAATAAAAAAATATATAACTTAAAAAAATAATATAATGTAATTTTTTTGTTTGAAATTTTTTTTTCTCTGTGTTACATAGTCAATAAAAAATAATAATAATCTTTTTTATTCTATGCAATATTTAGGATTTCAGTTACGCGGAATTTGTGTCACAATCATTAAACTTTTAATTACTTCTCTTGATATTAGATGCGCCGTATTCTTCAATAACACATTAGTGGTATCAAAACCTTTCAGGCGTTACTTGTATAAAAATATAAGATTTCCGAAAATTTGTTAACTTTTTGGTCAGACTTCTAAAGAAGATTTAAGAAAAATAAAATATCACTTGCTTGCTTGCACGATATGAAGCGACCTCATTTTGTTAGACGGAATCGTTTACTGTTATTATTATACATACATTAACGCCTGTAGGCAGAGGCAAATTGTACGCCCAATTATATAGTTGGCCCCGTTGGTACGTAATAGGTGGAGAGCCTATTGCCACTTACCGGGCACTACTATGATCGCCAGAGCCTCGTCCGTTGACCGGCAGGTGCACTACATGCAGGTGAGGTTGGCTTGGGCTCCCTAGGTCTTGGTAGGATCCCCCCCCGACTGGTCTCCACCTTGTCGTGGTGGGGGGGCTGAGTACCTCCCGGAGGCCGGGAAAAGGTAACACCCAGAGATTGACGACTCTGAGTACCCTTAGTACTGACTACCGGGGGGGAAACTAAGAGGGACCTGTGGAGGGAGCAGCGGGCGGGCCAAGAGGGCCCGTCAAGCAGTGCCAGGAGAGTCTTTGGCAGCGGGGGCAGGGGGCCCCTGCTGTCTAACCATGGACCCTCCGAGAAGTCAGCCACACACGCTATGGTCGCACAAGGAGGTAGGAGAGGCGCGTCCACTGCGTCTCTCTGAGGAGGTCTTCCCGGTTTTGGTCCGGGAGACGTTGGTCGCGGGCGGGGTGTCAGAGCTGCTACCCAGGTACTGGCCCCCCGCCTCTTTCTCAACTAGCGGCGGGCGTCGCCGGAAGATTTTTAGTACTGTTGGCGGTCGTGTCTGCCGGTGATGAGTCCCACACACCTCTCTTAGTCCCCCTTTGGCCGGGAAATAGTGCGTAAATGCATTTTGTTACCGACGTGAATCAAAAAAAAGAAGGATACCTATACACCAATATTACTATGACAGAAATAAATCAACATCTATGGCAGTCGTAATAAGAAAGTCAGTGTCTTTCAATATCCTGACACCTGGTTTAACCATAGAATGATGTTTTCCTCTGGATTGCGGAGGTCAGACGGCTGTCGCCTCCATATAATAACTAATAATTTTCTGGTTGAAACTGTTAGCAGACCCTGGGCCCTAAGCTTAAGTTATTCGACTGTCGCTCCGAGATTCGTACCGAGATTCGATTAAGTCTGGTTAGACTGACAAGCAGACCCTGGGCCCCAGGCTTATGTCTGGGGCAACCGGCATAATGCTAGGATATAATGACCTCAAAAAAAACCATCAAACGTTCCTTTGTGTTTTTTGTTTACTATTGTAGATAAGACGCACAAAACATGAACGTGTTAGAGTCATTATAGATCGACGTCAGCGACAATAGCAATTATAAATACATAAAGGTAATTATGGGTCATAGTATAGGTTTTATTACAATAACAAAGAAAGAACAGAAAAACAAACGAGCCTCTAACATTATAACAATAATAGTTATTGATCAAAGAGTAAAATTAATTGTCTGCATATATTATTATCTATCACATGACTCAATAATCTATGTATACTCATAAATAAAACTAGTGTGTCTGATTCATCATATAAAATACTTCTAAAGTCCAGTGCTGAACATTACTTCGCGATATATTAAATTATACTAGGGAGGCTGTATCTACCCCCCCGACTGGTCTCCACCTTGTCGTGGTGGGGGGGCTGAGTACCTCCCGGTAGGGCGCAGGAGGCGCTAGGGAAAAGGTAACACCCAGACCGACGACTCTGGGTGCCCTTAGTACTGACTACCGGGGGGGAAACTAAGAGGGACCTATGGAGGGCGCTGCGGGTAGGCCAGGAGGGCCCGCTCAGCAGCGCCAGGAGGGTCTAGGCAGCGGGGGCAGGGGGCCCCTGCTGTTTAACCATGGACCCTCCGGGAAGTCGGCCACACACGCCATGGTCGCAGGGGGAGGTAGGAGGGGCGCGTCCACTGCGCCTCTCTGAGGAGGTCCTCCCGGTTTTGGTCCGGGGGACGTTGGCCGCAGGCGGGGTGTCAGAAGCTGCAACCCAGATACTGGCCCCCGCCTCTTTCTCAACAAGCGGCGGGCGTCGTCGGAAGATTTTTAGTGGGTATTGCTGCCGGCGGTCGTGTCTGCCGGTGGTGAGTCCCACACCCCCTTTCGGTCCCCCTTTGGCCGGAAGGCAGTGCGTAAATGCATTTTGTTACCGACGTAAAACGAAAAAAAAAAAAAAAGTGAGGCTGTATCTGGTTATAATCAACACACTGGGCGGTGGGTGGGTGATGGCAGTTCAAGCCAGATCGCAGGATGACGCTGCTGCCCATCATCCAGTAGGATTTCTCTTCATCGACTTTTACGACACCACACGACATACGATGTCTGATTATTATGTTAAAAGAACCGCTTTTTGCTACATCGGTATGGATGTGCGATACATGAATTGTTTTGTCTATCAGTCTGTTTGTTTCGGCTAATCTCTAAAATGGGTGGACAGATTTTGACGGGACTTTCACTGGCATCTATAACCGCTAGGGAAAAGGTAACACCCAGAAACCGGCGACTCTTAAACTAAGAGAGACCTGTGAGAGACTTGTGGTGTGTACCCTTCGAAAAGTTGGCCACACACGAATTTGTCGCTTAAGGAGGTAGCAAGAGCGCGTCCAATGTGCTTTTCTGAGGAGGTCCCTTTTGGTTTTGGCCCGGGTGACATCAGAATTTCGTGAGATAATTTGTTGTGAAAATCGTTGCTGCAATAAGTCGATTGTTTTATGCGCGGTGTGGCAGGTTGCACCGTCCTGCTGAAACCTCATGTTTTCCAGATTCATGCCGTCCAGTTAAGGCCACAAGAAGTCCGTTAGCATATTCCTGTAGCGAATGCAGTTCGCAGTCACTGGATTATCGTAAACATTTTCAAAAAAGGAAGGAACGACACAGCTGGCCACCAAGATCGTGCGATTAAACGCCGTGCGATTTTTACTTTGGGGTTATGTGAAATCACGGGCTTATGCGAATAAACCTGAAACTTCCTGAGCTCAAATTAGAAATCCAACGCGTTATCGGTGAGACACAGCCACTTCTCCAAGCAAAAGTCATGAAAAATTTCATGAAAAGAGTAATGGCCTGTCATCGGAGCCGTGGGGGTCATTTGACGGTTTTTTTATTCCATACTTAATCGGAACATATCTTCTTTACAATACAAAAAAAATATCACAACTCTGTCATAAAATACTTGTTTTTATTCTAAAATGAAAAAGTGCACGCTTACGTGCACCCTTTATATATACTCAAGTATTTGATTATACTCCGTTTTGGTGACGTTCTGTTTTCGTGTTATTTCAAAATCGGCACTTTCAACTCCGGCCTCCTTCCTCTTTTGAAATCACAAAAGAACTCAATCCAGCCACTCAATAACAAAAGTGTTTAATAACATGTTTTTTTATTAAGTGACTGGACATCAATAGCGATTTTCCCGCTTTCACAATTTTTCAAAGACCATTGCTGGCTTAATATATGGATTGATTTATGTCGGCTGTAGCCAAGGTTTGATGGTTGTTGTGCTTACGAGGGCTACTAACAATCTTTACTTAATGGTGATACGATAAGTTTCCAAGACGAGAGTTTGGGGTGCCTTAGAAAAAATAAAAAAAAACAAAGCTTAACATTTGAACTTGTATTGTGAAATTAGAATAAAAAGTCAACCGGATCATTGTCGTGACCATCCCCTATTGTACAATATCAGCTCAGTTTCACATTACTTGACTGTAATGAAGGGTTCCCTTAGTGCTACTTTATTGGTTACCCTTAGTGCTACTTTCAATATCTTCAAATATTCACTGTGTGTGTTTTGTATTGTTAATTTAAATTATATTTGATTAATAATTTAAAAGAGCATAGCCTGTGAGTTTCTTGTCAGTTCTTCTCACAGAGCGGGGGCTCGCAACTGGCACTTAGATTCACTTACACCTAATTTTTATTTATTTGCATGTAAGTGAATCTAAGCTTCGTGATATCAGTGAAGTAATATTTAGTTTTTTTATATATATTTTTGTATTGACGTTTTCAAGTGCTATGTAATAGTTTATGAAATAAAGAACTTTTTACTTTTGCTTTAACTTTCTTCGAAGTAATGTTAATTATCGCTTGCTCTGTGCCTCGGAAAGCACGTTAAGCCATTGGTTCCGGCTGTCATTAACATCTATGGCAGTCGTTATTTAGGAAGTCAGTGCCTTCTAATATTCTGACAACTGGTTTAACCATAGAATGATATTTCCCTTAGGGTTGTGGAGGTCAGACGGCAATCGCTTCATGTAATAAATGAAGTTCAGCCAAATCTGGTTAGTCCAGTGAGCAGACTCTAGGCTCTGGGTTTAAGTCTACCACAACCGGGATTAAGCTAGTAGAAGATGATCAAGAAAATTAATACGTTAACTAATAATTACTTTTTTTGATAAGCCCCACCCAAACGTGGATCCAACGTTGTGGGCACGATGGGGATGCCCACAACCGTATTATACCTAGGGATCATCCATAAATTATTTCACAAGAATTTTGTGAATTTTAAACCCCTCGCTCTGACCTTGTCACAGCTGGTCACACTTGTGAGACTCCCTCCTCTTAATGTGATGTAACATAATTTGCAAATGTATAGCAAGAAATGATAACATTTAAACAGCAGTTCCACAATGTTTATAGAAACTAAATTTTGATATGTGGCGTCACGAAATTTAGGATCTTTCCCATCCCCTTGTTACATCATATCACACTTTGTCATCCCCCTCCAAGTCCCACCCCATTAATTTGTGACATAGTTTATAAGTACCAATTTGACGACCAATATGGCGTGAAGGTCAACCTCAATACCTGCACTTTACTCCAGAGGTCGTGGGTTCGATTCCCACACAGGATATATCTTTGTGTGCATGAACATGAATATTTGTTCTGGTCTGGGTGTTTCCCTATGTATATTAAGTATGTATTTACAAAAAAATTGTATGTATGTTTATCCGTTCTTTAGTACACAAGTTCTTAATGATACTTATCTTGGAACTAAATAATTAGTGTGATTGTGAGAGAAAAAAGAAAAAGAAAAAGGTAGCCCCCTACATGTGACGTCATACTTTAACGATCTATTATTTATTGATAGTAAAGTAAAGTAAAAAAATTATTTATTTCATAAACTATTATACATAGTACTTGAAAACATCATGATTACAAATGAAAAAAAAATACAATCGAAATAATATTACACAAAATCACGAAGCTTAGATTCACTTACATGCAAAAAAACAATTTAAAAACAAAAAATAATTAAGTGTAAGTGAATCTAAGTGCCAGTTCCGAGCCACCGCTCTGTAAGAAGAACTGGCAAGAAACTCACAGGCTATGCTCTTTTAAATATGTCCATTAGTTTGGTACTAGAAATACAATCTTCATTTGTCTGTGAAGCTATACAATGCAATATAACATAACCTTAACAAGATACATACATACATACCTTCACGCCTGTTTCCCAGAAGGGGTAGGCTGAGGCATATTAATCCGCCCACACTTCGCCAATTATATATTTGGTCCCACGTAATAGGTGGCCAGCCTATTGCCGCTTATCAGGCACTGTTTTGTTCGCCAGAGCCTCGTCCGTTGATCGGCAAGTGCACCACTTGCAGGTGAGGTTGGCTTGGGTTCCTTAGGTCTTGTTAGGATCCCTATGCATTATTATTGATAGGCTGATGATATGTACTATATTTCTAATACCTTAATAAAATACAACAAAACGCCGGATTTTGGTGTTTGTGACCACAACTTTTTTTGAAGGCTGGATCCGCGACTGGTTTTAGCTGATGGAAATTGGTTCCTGCATCCTTAGGATGCTTGCAATATCAAATGAAATGGAAACGCATTGTCGACCCTTTTATTTAAAATGTGGACTGAAATTGTACATTAGTTAGGTTTTATTTTTAATTACAAAATTAAATTAACCATTTTCACATAAGTACCAAGCTTTACTATCAACTTAACAACCCAATGAGTAACATATAAAGTCGCCTAGGTTTTTTTATGGTCAATGCACCAATATCTTAAAAATAACATATCAAATCCTACTTTTTTTTGTCTCTCGGCTGTTTTAAGCAAGATTATATGCAAGAAATACAAAAATATGGTGACTGTACATATTAATGCAATTGTTGCAAGATATTAGTAGCGTCATCTAACAAAAGACATCCTAACTAAAGTTTTCTATAGAATGTAACAGATGGCGTTACTGAAACAATACTCCTTTAAAATCTCTATCCGCCTAAATTGTAAGCCAAAAATGTGAACATAATTTACTTTACAATTTTTTAATAAAGCTTAACTATTTAATATCTTGGTTAATGCTTGTTTAAGGATTTTTTGGCTAAGTAAACATCTCCTTTATAAGCTAAAAGAAAATATGGGCAGTGTGCGCCGAACTGTCGGCGCGTAAGGTGTTATGGGCAGGTCCACGTTGGTTTGAACAAAAATAATAACATAAAGTGTGACGTACGTTCTAAGGCTTCTTTTCTGTACTTTAAAACTTAAAATTGTGCAATAATTTGCTTTGAAATTTGTGAAAAAGGTGAGTTGCTGAGCTGTTTTATTTTATATTTGTTAAAACAAGATGAAAAGGGCGAAAAAACTAACTTAATTATTGTGCTTAATTTATTTTTACGTCTGATACAGTTTTCAGACAATATAGTATATAAAACTCTACAATAATGTTAATAAACAAAAAATTGGGAATAATTATTTTAATAATCATTCTCGAATTAAATATTTATTTACTGATAGGAAACATTAAAATTTTCAACGCATTGTAAATAAGAAAATACTTAAACATGTCTAGCTCTGCCATCTAGCGAGGAAGTAAGCTCAAGTATAACAACTTTCGTCTTCATTGGTAGCAAAGGCAGCTACGGCATGCTTTAGTAAGTACTCTACGATGTGTAAGATAACCGAAAGATGGCTCTGATTAACAAATTGTTTTTATAATAAAATGTGTCAGGCTTACCTTACCTAATGTGGGGCTTGCTCAAACCAACCGATGAACTAGAATTAGTGAATGAGACGGTATTTCTGGGTATAATTCTAGACTCTAGGTTGCAATGGGGGTCTCACACCGGGAAAGTTTTGGACTTTGCCTATGCCGCGAAGAAGATCCGACAACTAACGTAGGTACCAACATTAAAACAGCTTGTCTAGTCTACTTCATCTACTTTTACAGTATTATGACATGTGGCATACTGCTGTGGGGTAATGCTGCAGATATTGAATGTATCTTTGTGCTGCAGAAAAGGGCTGTCCGTACTATCTACGGTTTGAGATCTCGCGATTCATTGTAGGAATAAGTTTAAGGAGATAGGCATAATGATTGTGTATTCACAGTAAATTTATAAAAACTTACTGCATACTCATCAAAATAACAGTTAGTTAATTTAAAAATAGTGCTAGACATAATTTTATACTAAGAAATAAAAATAAACTGGCTATGCCCAAGTATAGGCTCCATAAAGTTACAAATTCTTTTGCGGGGAACAGTATTCGCATGTACAATACGCTGCCAGATGATGTGGCTAATTTATCTATAAATAAATTTAAAAACTACATAAAGTGTAAATTGTGCCAGAAGGCTTATTATAGTGTGAAAGATTTTATGAACAAGTCTGCCTGGAAGTGACATGAATTGCTCCTTTCTTCCTTAAGATAGTAGATAAGATATGATCTTTAGATATTGGTAGATTTAATAATATATTTTATGTTTTTATTTGTATTAGATTTTAAAACATAATTTGAAAAAAGCCAAGATGTGTTTCTTGAGGCATGCTTCTCAATGTCGTTGCTTTTTTGAAAGCCTCGTTAGAGTCACCAACTGACTGAATGACTAAAGGACAATCCTCTCTCTCCTTGAGAGTCACGACTGACAGATCCCCCCGATAAGAGTAACCGACAGACTGATAAATCTTGAGAAAAACCACAACAGACAGATAAACTGACAAACCTTGACAAATTCTGACAAAGAACCCATTTGCTTTTATTTTTTTATTGAGGTAACGCTCATATCTCTTTCATATATCGAATTTGAATTCGGTGTGTAAATATTTGACGAATCTAAATAATCCCGTTGATCATAAAGACAATAAAGTTTTTTTTGTAATAAAAATGTTTTGTCTTATTATATTTTTTTATTACTTACTTTACAATACTAAAATTATTTTATTTATTTTCAGTTCAAAACAACAATCAGTCATGGTGAGTAGATTTTATACTCCATGTAAAATATTTGTTAATTAGTAAAAAGCAAAAATCTTTTTTAAATAAATTTCAAAATGAATTTGGTCTTCAATTATTGTTACGATCTTTTAACTCTAAAATAAACTGTTTAAAGATTTATTTTTAAATTAACTAATTACTGCTTTATGTGTTAACCCTATGCATTTTACATGCATTGATTGCTTGACAAAACACGTAGATGATAATTAAAATGTAGAAACACAACAGTGTGCGTTTATAAAATAGATTAGTTTTACACTATTTTCTGATAGTTAATACAAAAAATAATTGATCAGTCATAGTTAATAATTCTTGTTTAGATCCTCTACCGCATATCGAAAGTTGTTTTGTAAATATTTCAACTTCCTAATTTTGAGTAAATAATAATTACATTTCGGATACATTGAGTTAAACTTATATGCATCTTGTCATAAGCCTTTATTTATTTCTGTCAAGAACTGAATGTATTAAAATGTTTTTAATTAAACATTACAGTACGGTTTCGTCAACTACGCGCTTGAGCTCTTGGTAATGAAGACGTTTGGCGCAGAAACCTGGGAAACTATAAAGTAAGTCGTAATTACAAATAAATTAAATTTCTGCAATTTTTTCCAACCATTGGTATGCCTATGTATGATGTAATGATATAATGGTAACCTATGTATTCGATGTACCTACATACAAATAAGTTGCCAGCTCAACATGTATACACAGGCACTAACAAACAAAAATAAAATAATTAAAAAACCTGTTAGTGATAACGAAAACAGAGCAAAGTAAGTACATGACGAACGTACGACCGCTCGTCCTATTTAAGATACAAGCAAAAGTCGATAAACAATCAGACAGATAACTCTTAATCATTGAAATAATGTAAAGAATAATGGATTATTTTTTTTCTAATTATACGCATTTGTTTTGCTTACAGGAAAAAAGCTGAGGTGTCGATGGAAGGATCTTTTCTGGTGCGACAAACTTATGAAGACGAGATCACCTACAACCTGATAACTGCAGCTGTTGAAGTCCTTCGTAAGTCTAAAACAAAAATCATCAGCTCGATCTTCCAACCGATCGACATTAACCACCCAATATTGACCACGCGAGACTAGGTCATAAAACAAAGTGATAGGGTGCTAGGTTACTTATTCACTAGTAGTTGGTGAAACTCGTTCCAAAGAAAGCTGCCTAAATAAAATACCTGTTCACACTGTTATCCTGAAAATAGTAGTGGTTTCTATAAGAGAGGTAATATGATAGCCACAAATCTTCGGAGATAGTGCAAATCCGCGTAACTAGCATTGGATAATTCCGAGTAACTGAAAAATTTAGCTAATTTAAGTTACATGCAGTAATTCTCGCAGAGCCTAAATTATGTACTTTCAGAAAAATCTATTCACAACAGGGGACAGAACATATAATTAACTATAATAATGTGTAAAAATTAGCCCAAAACTAGTTGAAATAAGAAACTTATTAAGTTAAAACTAGATCTATTGCGGATACGCGGACTTTACGTATGCAATATCCCCGACGAAATAGCAACGAGTGTGACATGGTGACTGTAAGAAAAATTGTTACAATTGGTTTATCTTCTGAAATGTTAGAAAAAGTGTGGCGCCACCATATAAACGATGTATAAAACGCACAGATGAACGAAACGCACGAAACCCTAAGCCGTTCAAACAGAATTCCTCAGGCAGTAGCTTTATATACAACACCCAACTACCCCTGTATGGACTCGGTTCCCTTTGTCAGTCCTGACACATTTGTGCCCTACAAATCAACATAATAATTATCAAAAATCATTTATATCATAAACTATCGACGCAAATTAAAATAATTATTACTCAAAAAAGCTTATTACAATGATTTTGTGATTGATAAAAATGTGTAATTTATGTCTAGCAGATTTTATGAATAATAAATGTAAGAACACGTTATAATTTTTAATGTCAGTGTAATGTAATTATTAATCAGTTATGATGAAGCATGACCATTGTTTTTTGTATATTTGCATGCCATGAGGCTAACTATGGAATAGCGCTAATCTTATGTATGTTGTGAACACCCCTGTATCACCTGTATTTGCAAATAAATATGATTATGATTACTATTACATAGTACTTAAACGTCAAAATTAAATATAATTATAAAAAGTTAAACAGATCATTGTCGTGATCATCCACTCAGCTCAGGTTCACATTACATACAAAATCAACATTATTTAATTATAAACTATTACATAGTACTTGAAAACGTCAAAATTACATATAAATATAAAAAACAATCGAAATATTATCACACTGAAATCACGAAGCTTAGATTATCTGACATATAACATAACAATTTAAAAACAAAAAATATTTGAGTGTCAGTGAATCTAAGTGTCTTTTACGAACCACTGTAAAGAACTGGCAGGAAACTTACTGGCTCTTTTAAAATAATCCATTGGTTTGGTACTTGAATTACAATCTTCGTTTGTCTGTGAAGCCATACAATGCAATATAAAATTAACAATATTCATGTTTTCAGTCATTCATATCAGAATAGCCTGTGTAAAACGGCATTTTCATCTGCCATATAGCCATTTCGAAGGTGTCGTTTTGACAGCAATAGTAATTGGCAATTACTTTAGTTTTCACCAATACCGTTTTCTCCCTGTCTTCCAAACATACCTATACACATTCATAATAGGAGTTTTTATATTTTCAGAAATTCCAGCGGATTCAATATTGGAACTTTTTGGGAAAACGTTCTTCGAGTTCTGTCAAGACTCGGGATATGATAAGATTTTGCAAGTGTTGGGAGCCACACCACGCGATTTTCTGCAGGTAGCCATTTTATACTTCTTATATTAGTATTGCATAGATATAATGGGCCTCATAAGGAAGCTCAAAGTCGCTTAGCGTGCAATGGAGTGTCCCTACGTGATAGAATCAGAAATTAGGAAATCCGTAGGAGAACCAGAGTGACCGACATAGCGAAGCGCGTTTACAGGCTGAAGTGGCAGTGGGCGGGGCACATAGCTCGAAGAACCGACGACCGATAGGGGGTTAAGGTTCTTGAATGGCGACCACGAATCAGCAAACGTAGTAGAGGGCGCCCCTAACGCGATGGACCGATGATCTGGTCAGGGGGGCGGGGAGCCGGTGGATGCAGGCGGCAAAGAATCGATCTACGTGAAAAGCAATTGGGGAGGCCTATGTTCAGCAGTGCACTTCAAATGGCTGCAATTATGATGATGATAGATATAATAGAATATAAAGAAGTATATTTAGCACACGATACAATAGTAAATGAAGGAAAATAAAACATTACCTGGGACTATTTGCATAAATGATGATAGCGCTAGTTGCCACGACAATCACCTAGCTCTGTAATAATATTGATTAAAAATAGTAAAAGTTACCAATAAACGGTGAAAACGTTTATATTTTATAGATCTACTTACGGATTACTTCTGAAAGTGTTATATCAAACAGAAACAAAGTGTTCAACGTGAAAATTGAAAATATATTTTCGACCCGGTATTATAGAAAAATATAATTATTGTTCACTATATCAACAACATTTGGATTGGCATACGCTTAAAGACAAAACTTTACAACGGGTGAGTGAAAATCTGAATAATTTAATGCATTTGACTAGAAATATTGATGTCGTTGATTAATAGAAAGTTAAATTTTTGATAAATAAAAATCAGCTGACCCGCCAACGGCAAACAAGATCAAGTATCTAGTGTTTCCCCTCCACGAAAGAGGGCGCTACTACTCACAATAGACTTCTATCTTAAAGAAAGCATGCTTCTAGCAAGACGATATAGCAACTGAGCATACTGTAATTTACTTGGCCAAAGACACGGTAGGTGGAGCTGTCGTAATCAATATCATATATCGATCATTTATCTGCCATTATTAAAGAATGTCACGATTATGTAAAGTATGCAAAAGGTTACTAACACAAAGAAGGAATCTTACATGTAAAATTTGTAATGAAGCTTTTCACATAAAGTGCGCAAACGTTGCTGAAAAAATTTATTATTTAATGACACCAGACAAAAAAACGAAATGGAATTGTAAAGCGTGCTAGACTAACCAAAAACTAGTTCAGTTTCTGAAAAGAACTTAAAACAGAAGAACTGTACCCCTCCGAAAGCTAGCACTCCGACTTCAACATCAACTCATTATGTATCGACCGAAAACTCGTTTGAGTCACTAGATACGGATGACAGCAAAGATATTTCTTTGATTAAAAACAAGAACTTTATGAACAGGAGCTGCCCCGACTTAATAACTGAGAATGACGACATAGAAATTTTAAAAGACAAAAATATCAGTTTAGGTAATAAATTACAAGTCGCAGAAAATGAAATTGATCGCTTAATTTTAGAAAACGGTGCCTTAAAAAAGAAAATCGAAGAACACCGAGCCAAAATAAGCACTTTGACCCAAATTTGCAAATCCACTGACAAAAAGAAGTTGACGAAAGACAGATTAAACAAGACCAAATTAAACTTACAGGAATACATGACACCAACACCGACTTTAAAAAAACATTCTATATCACCAAAGGGAACAATACCATCACCTTCATCGGCTTTCAAAGTATGTAATACTAACAAGAATAACAACATAATAGGGGAAAAGTCTTTATCTATCACTGAGAAGAGTAGTACAAGTCCTGATAAGCCAATTGATAGTATTAAAATACAGGAAAATATAGATGTAGAGAAACAAGACTCCAAGCCAAATAAAATAATTATTTTAGGCGACGACCAAGCATCTGGACTAGCTCTTAAAATAAACATATCAAGAAATCAAAAATGGAATGATAAATTTAGTACTTTTGCTTTCATAAAATCAGATGCTTCGTCGTGTGAAGTGCTCAAATGTTGTAAATCGATTGAAAGCTCTGTATCAAAAAATGACTTTGTAATTATATGTACTGGAAACCATGACACCAATTCATATAAAACATTTAATAATATATGTGTAGCTCTGAACTTGCTCCAGAATACAAACGTGATTCTACTACCAACAAATAAAAATATTTATTTGAATGAAATGTTGATTAATAGGGATTTGAAATTGATTGCTAATATTTATTCTAATTGTACATACATTGACATGAAATATATGACAAATGTAGATGTTTATGGTTCTGTTGCATGTAGTAAAATTAACACTCACATAAATTATTTAGCATATAAGGACGAATTTTTAAATGTTCATAACATAAGGAAGTACTTGAAGTCTTCACATACTAATGTGAAGATATCTCGTGTTCATATTGATAGTAGTTCGACTAAATGTATTAAGGGAACTATTCCATATTATTTTCCTGTTTTAAAAAATTTGACAAACACCCATGGAGACAGCCCTTCGTTAAATAACAATGTTAATCAGAAGAATTTATTTCGTGACTAAATTAAATAAGTTTTGTGAAATGCTCACAGTTTTTCATCAAAACATGGCAGGGCTCTTAAATAAACAAGATTTACTGCACTAACTGTATTAAGTGAATTTGATGATAAAGAGGAAACAGTTGACATTATTTGTATTACAGAATCTTTTTTAAAACGTCAGGATATCAAGAATGTCCAAATATGTAATTATCAATTAGCATCATTTTATTGCCGGCCTGATGAGAGAAGAGGAGAAGTATGTGTGTTAGTTAAGAAGGGGATACCTTTTTCTAATTTAGATTTAACAGACTATGTCTGTTATAAAAGCTTTGAATGTGCTGGGATTGAAATGAAGTATAATAACCTTGTAGTCGTTTGCATTTATAGGACTCCTAACTCAGATACGGATATGTTTTTTAAAAATCTGGAGCAATTAATAAGGAAATTTAGTATGAGACATAGACGACGAATTATTTTGTGTGGCGACTTGAATATCGACACCGGAAAGTCTAACCAGTTCAGCAGGAGACTATCAGATATTGTACATTTTTATAATATGATTTACCACATCACAGTACCTACAAGATGTTCGTCGTGTATTGATCATTTTATCAGCAATATTCCTTCAGCTGTAGGATCCGTTCATAACCTTGGCATATCTGATCATACAGCCCAAACTTTAAAAATAAAAGTAAATTCAAAAAAGATTATAAACCAGTGGGTCGAAGTGAAAAGGGACTTTAGTGCTGAAAATATAATAAAATTTTGTAATAGTATATCATCTCTCACATTTACAGACATTTTTAACTTAAGTGACACAAATGAAACCTTTAACAGCTTCCACGATACTATCGTAATGTTTTTTAATCTTTGTTTTCCAAAAATACGCACAAAAATTACAAAAAAAGCAAATAACATATGCTGGATATCAAAGGGTATAAAGAAATCATGCAAGGTTAAACGAACACTCTATTTGAAGTATCAGTCTCAGTTGGGTCCACAGAAACAGATGCATAAACTCAGGTACAAAACTTACTCCAAAATATTAAAAAACTGTATACTCGATGTTCAAAAAAGAGGTAACAAAAAGAAAATTCAGAGAGCGAAAAACAAATGTAGAACCACGTGGAATATAATTAATACACAATTACAAGATACTCAAAAAAATGACATACAATTTATAAATTATAATAAGAATACAATTGAAAACCCTCGAGACATAGCTAACACATTTAATGACTATTTTATTGACATAACCAATAATGTTTCGACCACTTCATCCGGTAGTGCCACAATAGATAACTGTTGCTCTACGTTGTTTCTTTACCCAACTACTGAAAAAGAAATAACAAAAATTATTGACTCCTTGAAAAATACAAACTCAGTAGGATATGATGAGCTGTCAACTAAACTCCTTAAGCTAACAGGAGTGTACATCGCTCCAGTGCTTTCATATATAATTAATTTATCTTTTTTACAAGGAGTTTTTCCTGACAGATTGAAATGCTCTATAGTAAAACCCATACATAAAAAAGGAGACAAATCAGTGATTAACAACTACAGACCGGTAACACTGATACCAATCATTGCTAAAGTCGTAGAAAGAGCAGTACATTCTCGGCTCGAAGCTTTTATTAATAAATTTAATATATTAAAAGACCAACAATACGGCTTTAGAAAGAACAGAAGCACTACCATCACAAATTTCAAACTCATCAAATCAGTCATGAGCAGCATTGAGGGGGGGATACCTATTGTAGCTATATTTTTAGACATGAGCAAGGCTTTTGACTATGTAGAGCATAAAACATTGCTTGATAAGCTCTACAAGTATGGAATCAGAGGTATTGCTAACGATTGGTTTACCAGCTATCTAAAAGACAGAAAGCAATGCGTACAGATCCAAAAAACAGTAAAAAATAAAATACACATTAGAGCGAGCTACTATTCACAATATAGAGTCAATGGGTGTGGGGTCCCACAGGGCACTTTATTAGGACCTATACTCTTTAATTTATACGTAAATGACCTACCAGACAAAATAAATCATGAAATTATACAGTATGCAGATGATACAACAATACTAGTGAAAGGTAGTACAGACTATAAGACATTGAATGTATCAAATTATGAAAATGAAATAAATATGACTCTCAATAAAGTTATAAAATGGATGACATCCAACAACTTAAAAATAAATATAGATAAAACTAAGGTAATGCAATTTCTGACATACAATAGACACAAATTGAATTTGAATGTATTTTATAACGACCGAATTATAGACAATGTTAAGACAGCAAACTTTTTAGGTATAAATATAGACGAGAACTGCAATTGGAAAAGTCATATTAGTTTAATAAGTGATAAAATTTGTAGATTCTCTTTCGCTCTTAGGCGCCTAAGAGAAATATCATCTGTAGAGACAGCAATACTGGCATATCATGCTCATGTAGCGTCCGTGCTGCAGTACGGTATTATGATATGGGGGAACTGTACAGATATAGATATAGTCTTTAAACTACAGAAAAGATGCATTAGATCTTTGTTTGGTGCTTATTACTTGGAGTCATTTAAACCCTTATTTATAAAGAATAGACTTCTCACGGTCCCTGGATTGTATATTAAACAAATTTGTATATTTGTAAAGGAGAATCCAAGACATTTCGAAAAAAGACAGTCTGCTTCGACTAAATGTCTCCGACTCAGACCAGGGAACAAGGTAGAAAATCAGGTCTTAAAACTGACATTAGCAAAAAAAAATGCAAGTAATATGGGTACAAAAATATTTAACGCGTTACCTGATGAAATTCGTACGTTAACTGGACCTATATTTAAACGAAAACTACATAATTATTTGATAGAGGGCTGTTTCTATTCAATGAAGGACTACTTTCAGGCTAACCATGTCAATCTTTAGTTTTTAGAATGTAGAAATTATAATTATATGTAATATTAATCGGACAGTGACATTTTAATTTATTGAATAATTGTATTTTTAAATTCAATCTAAATATATTATAACATTTGCACACTTAGATATAAGTAGATTTTGACGATACAACTAACCTGTATAAGACCTTTATGTAAGAACGCAAAATCAAAGCAAATAAATCTATTTCATTTCATTTCATTTCATTTCATTAAAATGAGCCTCTGATCAGCATCATCCGGGACTACTTGTGTCACGGCACTGATTTCAACAGATGCCTTTAACAGTGATGCAAATGTTAGCACTGAACTGGCATACGAACTGTAAGTGTTATTAAAGCATATGGCTCTTCAATAAGGGTGTGAAACGGTTTTTCAAGGTTTAACACACTAGTGTCTACGCCATTATAAGAGTCATTGCGCTGCGGTGACCAAATTCAATTGAATTAAAACGTTAGACTAGCTGATTGCCAGCTTGGTGCTTAATAATACATACAAGGTACAAATGTTTCTATAGTAAATATCAAACTTCTGCAAGCAGTGGACGCTCTGGCCAACATAACAGTGCCCCGTAAGCGGGAATAGGCTCGCCACCTATTACGTGAGACCAACTATATTATTGGCAAAGTGTGGGCGTTAATTAAGCCTCTGCCGATGTATGCATACGTATATGTGTGTATGTATGTTAGTATGTATAAATGCCAGCAGTGAATGGGGCGTAAATTTTTAAGTTGACGTTCACAAGAGTAATTTTTAAATTGACGTTTATAAAAGTTCAGAGAATGAAAATTATTTTAATATGTAAATATTTTGACTTATACTTCATAAAATGAACATAATTTAATATCGTTTTTTCAGAACTTGGATGGCCTACATGATCACTTAGGCACATTGTATCCCGGCATGCGCTCGCCATCATTCCGCTGCACCGAAAGACCTGAAGATGGCGCTTTGGTGCTTCACTACTATTCTGACAGACCTGGACTGGAGCACATTGTCATTGGTATTGTGAAGGTATTGTCTTCTATATCTACTAGTAATATTAAAAATAACTCTAGCCGATTCCCTGTAGCACTGACACTTCTAAACTAATAAACAGAACAATTTTAGACCTTAGAAATTAATAATTAGACAGATCATTGGTGTAATTTTTCGTTTCTAGACTGGGGCACATTGTCATTGCTATTGTGAAGGTATTGTCTTCTATATCTACTAGTAATAACAAAATAACTCTAGCTGATTCCCTGTAACACTGACACTTTTAAACTAATAAACAGAACAATTTTAGACCTTATAAATAAATAGTTAGACAGATCATTGGTGTAATTTTTCGTTACTGGACTGGGGCTCATTGTCATTGGTATTGTGAAGGTGTTGTCTTCTATATTATCTACTAGTAATATTAAAAATAACTCTAGCCGATTCCCTGTAGCACTGACACTTCTAAACTAATAAACAGAACAATTTTAGACATTAGAAATAAATAGTTAGACAGATCATTGGTGTAATTTTTCGTTACTGGACTGGGGCTCATTGTCATTGGTATTGTGAAGGTATTGTCTTCTATATCTACTAGTAATATTAAAAATAACTCTAGCTGTTTCCCTTTAAAACTGACTCTTCTAAACCAATAATTTTGAATCTTAGGAATTGGACAGATAAGTGGTGTGATTTTTCGCCACTCTCTCTTATTACGTGCACTTGATCTGTTTTTATAAACTTGTTTTTGGGCATCTGCTAAAGCGCCCAAAGCTAATCATAGCTTGTAAGGGAAATATTCACTTACAATGCATAGAAAACGCTCAGACTCTGATAATCTCCACACCCTTAAAAGTAAGTGTAGGTGTATTGGTTTTTTAATGCATAAGGTTATGGATATTTATTTACATAAAAATGACCGTTATCTAAAAGTTGTACAGTCCAATTTACGCATTTAATGGATTTATACTTCTGCTAATATTTATAGGTATACAAAGGAGACAATGTTATAATAGACTGAAATTATGAAACAGATGCGTTTATACATAACTTTCTCAATTTTACAGACAGTCGCAAGCAAGCTGCATAACACCGAAGTAAAGGTGGAGATACTGAAGACCAAACAAGAATGTGATCATGTGCAATTCCTCATCACAGAAACATCAAACACTGGTCGGGTCTCTGCCCCAGAGATTGCGGAGATTGAAACTTTATCTCTTGGTATGTAAACCTTAAAATCGTCACACTTAATAATCATCATCGTCATCAGCCTAAACTTGTCCATTGCTGGACAAAGGCCGCTTCAATGGCACGCCACAAAACCGGTCTTCAGCTCTTCGTCTCCAACCGCTGACAGCTGTTTTGCGTATGTCGTCGCTCCACCTACAATTAATAATATCAGAACGTTATTCAAGTATAGTTGGCTTGCCCATTCCAAATAATTTCTAGTCATTGTTGAAATCTGAAATTGAAACCAATTTTATTCGTAATCTTTTTTCTATTGCATGATCAAAAGAATAGGAATCATTGTAATTATATTGTTTTTACATTAGAGTAGGTACAAAATCTAGTGAGCTGTCGTGTTATTTCTATAGAGTTTAGTCTGGATAACTGAATTTTTCTATTAACGAAAATTACATAACTTACACTTGGCATGTTAAACATTATTTACTTATTCCACGATATATTACTAAGGTAAGGTCGACACGAGTCGAGACCTTTTATGGTAATTGGGTACTTAGGAGTTAATTACGTAATATTTAATCACTACATTTGTAACCAGTTATCATAAAACATTACACAGTTATCAAGCTTTAATAACATTACGATCTTTTTACAGAGCCCAAAGTAAGCCCTGCGACATTTTGCCGTGTCTTCCCTTTTCATTTGATGTTCGACCGAGAGCTGAACATTGTTCAAGCAGGTCGTACCGTGTCTCGTCTTTTGCCCAGGGTCAGCAGACCTGGTTGCAAGATCACCGAGGTCTTAGATACTGTAAGTTTGTATGAAATATTCTTAAACTATGTATAACAAAACTGCGTCTTCAGAACCATGTAAATAAGATGTATATGAATACATGACGCTGAATAGCTCGGCTTATTTCAGACCATCTAAGTATAGTTCCACGCGAGTGAGTTGAGGTAAGTTAATTTGTTAGATAAGGACAAATTGGTTTTTCGGTAAGAAATAAAAAATATATTCATGCATGTTGTACAATTTTTCCGTTCTGTTATCTATTCAGACTTTTTACTGCATCTTCGATTTCAATCCCCTCAGGACAGATTGTGTAGTCAGTCTATCACCAAACATAGATTTTATTGACTTACTTGGTCTAACGAAAATACCTCTGATTTTGAAGCCTCAAAATTCATGATACCTTATTCTCAAGAATTCAATGATTTTGAAATAGGTTAATATTGGGAAACTTTCCATCAATTGTACTAATTTTTTTTTTTTTTAATTAGGTGCGGCCTCACTTGGAAATGACATTCGCCAACGTATTGTCCCATATCAATACCGTTTACGTCTTAAAGACCAAACCCGAAGAGATGACTGTCACGGATCCTCATGAAGAGATTGCTTCACTTCGCCTTAAGGTTTAATAACTCAATTTTGTCTTATCAGCTATCTGTGTTAACCACCCATACTTTAATCATAAGAGACATAAGGTCCTTCTGTGAAATATTTTTACCTAAGATATATTTTGATTATTTAAAGTATACTTTTTTATTCTAATCCGCGAATGAGAGGCCGTATGATCTCAGATACATGCAGACTTTTCCCTAAGTTAGACTTCAAGCACACTTCAGACATTTTACTTAAATTGTGTCTAATGTATGAGTATATAAATAATAATAAGAAAAAATTATGGTTGTTAAAATTTTTTGGTCTACAATAATTAGTTGCCGGAGTCGTCTTTTAAGCAAAATAACGCTAATAATTTAATATTATCGATTTTCTTACATCAGAAAATCGACTAGAAAAGTGCTCAACCTAAAATATACTTTTCAGGGTCAAATGCTGTACATCCCAGAGTACGATGTGGTGGTGTTTCAATGTTACCCTAGTGTCACTAATTTAGACGACTTGACACGGTAAGAATAATAGTTCAAATCATTATCAACATTAGAAATTGTATTTGTTCAGAACTCATAACTTATGTGATGAATACTGAAAATTGTATTGGTTTACACGAAGTACAAGATAATTTACGACACATCTATTCACATTATGCTCAGTTATTTAGAAAACAGCAATATAATGATTTGAGCCAACACACAGTTGCAGTACTAATTCATTGCATAATGTTCTGCATAAGTATTTGCCACGAATGCAAAAGTAATCTGTGTGGTCAGGAATGTGTGATGTTCTAACGATGTTATTATTTTGTAGCCGTGGTCTGTGTATTTCGGACATTCCATTGCACGACGCCACTCGAGACTTGGTACTCATGTCCGAGCAGTTTGAGGCGGATTATAAACTGACTCAGAACTTGGAGGTGCTTACTGACAAGCTACAGCAAACGTTCCGTGAGCTAGATTCTGAGAAACAGAAAACTGATCGGTATGTTGACGATTTATTTGTATTGTACATTTGTCTAAAGTTTTTTTTGAGCGATCCATTGCTTATATGCCAAGAGAGCTCTGGGCCTCGGCTGGAAGCTATTAAATTTTACATTCAGACACAATATTTTGATTGTTTTTATATGAAGTTAGTAGATTTAGATAATTTAAACGCATCGCGTCATGAAATTTTCGTTTTAAAATTTTACATCAAATGACAGAATTTTACTTCAATGCAGCGTACTAGCTGCAAACTTTAATCCATACCATCTAAAATTATAATTGAAAGTTTCAATTTGAAAAAGTTTCAATGCCTTAAGTCATGAACCTTTTTTTAAATGTTTTCTGACTATTCTTCCAGACTTTTATACTCGGTGTTGCCTATAAGCGTTGCAACTGAACTGCGCCATCGTCGACCAGTCCAAGCTCGCCGCTACGACCCAGTAACCCTTCTCTTCAGTGGAATCGTGGGATTCGCCAACTATTGTGCCAGAAATACAGACCACAAGGGTGCTATGAAGATTGTTAGGATGTTAAACGATCTTTACACCGCCTTCGACGTCCTCACTGATCCGAAGAGGAATCCTAACGTTTACAAAGTAAATACGAAAAGTTTAGCTTTATTACCCATAACTGGCATTTGAACAAAGCATTTTAGATTAAATTGTATTCAAATTCTTTTATTAATGGCTTTATGAAAACTTCTTTTGAATAATGTAGATTACAATAAATTTGGTGTAATGTAAAATGTAAATTAAGTAGTAAATTTGGTGTAGTGTAAAGTAAACAAAAATGTAGATTGCTATAAAAAATACTTGACAAAACTTACCAAAATTTTTTTTAAAAAAAATTACTAAAGTTATTTTATAAAATTTCTTATTTGACTAAACCTAGGTGGAAACAGTCGGCGACAAATACATGGCGGTGTCTGGTCTGCCAGAGTATGAAGTGGCACACGCAAAGAATATTTCCTTGCTCGCTCTTGAGATGTTGGATCTTTCGCAAACTGTAACTGTTGATGGGGAACCAGTGGTCAGTATTTTAGATCCTTACTATTTGCATTTGTGTTATTAATGTGAAAGTAGCTCGGTCTGTTTGTTACCTATTTAATCCTTACATCCAAATAACAATAAGTTGGGACGTATGGGAATTCTAACACGATTTTAGGAACCCAAGCCAACCTCACCTGGTGCACCTGCCGATCAACGGATGAGGGTCTGGCAAACATAAAAGTACAATAGACTGTAATCTATTGGGGAGGCTAACGTTCAGCAGTGGTCTTAGTAAGGCTGTTATGATGAACAAACAGTTGCAACTAACATGTGAGTGAGAACTTGTTCTTAGACTGCAGAAAAAAAATGTTGGGTAGGTTGGTAGATAAATATTTATATCTGAAAATATAGATTACATGCAAACACTAACAGTTATCAGTATCAAAGAGCACAGTTTCTTAAGCCATATCTACTTCTTTCTTGCTTTGTGGATATTTTACTTTATACTAATTTTAATTAGGGCATCACCATCGGTATACATTCTGGGGAAGTGGTGACAGGTGTCATCGGTCACCGCATGCCGCGGTACTGTCTCTTCGGCAACACAGTGAACATGACAAGCCGTTGTGAGACCACTGGCGTTCCTGGGACTATTAATGTCAGCGAGGACACTTACAGGTATGTTTATTGAATAAATTTGGCGAAATTTGAGCCTATAATATTCCTTACATTTTATGTTAACGTAATCTTATACTTTTATAAATACAAAAAAAAATAAACAATTAAAAAAAAAATACATATAATTGTTTAATTGGGGCATTTATAAAAAAGACTACGATGATTCTCATATGTATTTTATCACGTGGTTGGTTTTAACAAGGTACTTTTGACCAGCCCTTACTCCAAAACTTGTGGATTGTCATTGAATATTTTAAGCGGTATTTTCCCTTGAGGTTTCCCTTTGGGTTATGGAGGTCAGATAGCAGGAGTTTAGCCAAATATGGTATGGACCAGTAAGCAGACCTGGGCCCTGGGCTTAAGTCTGGAGCTACCGGGATGATGCTAGGATATCAAATAAGATGTTTGAAACTTCTGATTCTTTTTGAAATACCATACCCTCTTATAGAAGCAATACACGTCCGTTACACACAGTACCCGATATAGGGAAAGTCTGACCAATTTATGTAAAAACAGTTTTTATAACTTCTCTGATGAATCTCTTAATATTCAAAACGCGTCTATTATGACAATGATGCATCGATGCTTCACACCGTTGATAATCATTTTCACTTTGTTAATTTGTAGTTGTCACGACAGTGACAGAATATAAATAAAAATAAATATATATTTTCTGACAATTTCACCAATTATTTGGTTCCAAAATAAGTATTAGTAAGTACTTGTGTTATGGGTCTTAAATAACGGATAAATACAATTTCTTTTGTAAAAACATACTTTACATGCATATAAAACACCCAGACCAGAACAAATATTCATGATCATGCACACAAAGATAAATATTTGTGTTAATACACGCTAACCTGTCCTGTGCCCCACAAACGCGAACCCACGATCTTAGGAAACATACTGACTTTAAAACCATATCAGTCGTAAATGCAAAGAAATACGATAAATATCAAGGCCAAATCTACGGAAGCTACTGTGTTACAGATTTACATTCAATAAATTCAAACAGACGTGCCTAAAAAATGCAGTTATCTTTCTACAGGAGCAATCAGTTCTAACAGAATTCGTGCATCGCCATCCAAATATTTCATTGTGTTGGGTTTTTCAAAATTATTGTACGGAAAAAATAACACCATTAATCATATAAAATAAAGTTTATTTTTCAATTCAATCTTCAAAAAGATCTATATACCTTTGCAAAGGTACAGGGATTGGCAACTTAGCGATACCAAATGGCAATTCAAAGTTTTTCCACAACATTTCACGTACTTGGCATCTGCATAGATGTTTTAACTCCACCGGTCTCAATCCACATCTTGAAGTGGGAATAAGGTGATCTTCCAATATTTCACCATACTTCTCCAACGCCACTTTCCTCTGGTAGTTATAATCTTCTGGTAAGTCCAAATGTTTCAAAGCATCCAGGTCTACAGTGAAATTAACTCTCGGCATCGCTCTCAGCACTAGTTTTAAACATCTTACCAATTCGCTGTGATACACTCTTTTGTAATCCTTCAATCTATCCAGTATTGATTCTACTGGATTGGAAGAAGACATATCAGATATTATTCTTGCTCCAAATCTCAACAGTATCATTAACATCTCCGATGCTCCCATCTGTATAACCACTCTAACTGGAGGTGCTTGTCCACAACTCTCTAAAGGAACGTCAACAAAACGATAGCTGTTCGTTCCGTCATTATATTCTAAGTTAGCATTGGTGGCGTGGTCGAGAAAGTATACAAGGGCGTGGATATTTTCTTCTCTATTTACGAAATCAGATTTCCAGCCTGCTAAGAAGTATGGTGCTGATGTCCCGAATATAGCACCTAAAATGAAAGTAAAGAGTTTAATGTTTTTCATATATAAAATAGTGCTATAAATAGTTGCGATACGCGAATTAATAGTAATAAGAAGCATTGTTGAAAATATAGTTGTTTTTAAAACATGTCTGATTATGATCGTTCGCCTTTTTTGTATTGAATTGCATAGATTGACATTATATAATATCTTTTCGCCATTCCGCACTGAAACCACGTGGTATCGTTAAATATTATATCTAGTTGTGGGTATAACAAATAAAATAAAAACTTGCCTAAAAAAATCCTCTCAAAAGTCTTCTCGCAAGCATACATTTCATCCAGCAAAGCAGCTACAGTCTCGTTGTCTTGAAGACTCCAGTCAAACGCCAACTTCATAGCCACGTACAGAAGATTATGATACTTCCCCATAAGGCAGACATCACCGTTATTTGACTTGCAGCAGTTGTGAAATCGAAGAGATGAGCGCACAAAGTTCTTGCATGTTGTATCGTCAGATTTGTTTTGTCCTGAAAAAGATAAACAAAATCATGGGGTTTGTAAAACAATATAATTTAAAATTTTGGATAGCAAATTTTATATATATTATATACGTCAGGTTTTGCTTCAGTTCAACAAGTATTCGATTTTATTTCTCTTTTTTAAAGCCACATAAAATCTCAAGCTAACTTTTTATTGGAAAACGTAATAGGATTAAATGACGGATATATAATTTATTAGTTTACAAGAATACCCTGAAGATTGGTTATGGTGTAAACTTTTTGTCCTCAACCCTTTTGTCCTAAACTTTCCATACAGTGGAAAACAAAGACAATACAATAAACTCTCATTTAATTTTATTATCATCATATCTTAGCATTATCCCGGTTCCCCAAGAATTTAGCTTAGCACTTAGGGCTGCTCACTGGTTTAATCAGATTTGGCTTAATATCAGTTTTTATATGGAGCGACTGCTGTCTGACCTCCGCAACCCAGAGAGAAACATCATTATATGGTTGAACCAATTGTTAGAATTTTGGGAGGCAATACGACTGCCATGACCAAGATGTTAATGACAGCCGGGACCAACGGCTTAACATGCTTTCCGAGTCACAGAGCTTACGATAATCACACATATAATTTCGAAAAGTAATAAGTGCGTCACCAAGGTTTAAATCCGAGACCCTCTGAATTTTGAAAGCTTTAGGTCTCGCCAGTGGTCTAATTTCATTTTATAAAATAATACCTCACATGTAATATACAGATCTCGTCAAATAATCGAAATGATTTACACAAATATATATCGCGTGAGGGAATGTAACCGAATACCTTATTGACTGTCATGCCATATTAGTTTTCTGTGTAAAAACAGACAAAAAATACGCAGATAAACTGCACTGATAAAAAATGTTATGCAAAATGTTTTATAGATCAGCATAAATAATATTACAAACGTAAGCAATCGACAAACTTGAGCAATGATGTCGAATTTCATTATTATTCCGTAGAAAGTGACCGATGATCTGGCTTAACCATAGACTGAAGTTCCTCTTTGGGTTGTGGAGGTCAAATGGCAGCCAAATTGTGCAAGCCCAGTGAGCAGACCCTTAGTCTGGGGCAGCCGGGATATAATGACAAAGTGACCGATGAAACTAGCCAATAAAAAAAAACTATAAACAAAGATTCCTTTTATTTCAGTAAGCCAGTTCTTTGAGATTCAATTATGTTTTGCTACACTTATTTCTTTTTACGCAAACGACCAATGGGTAATATCATCTATTAGTTCTGCTCTAAGTCATTTTCAGTTTTGTACCACAACCAATTGCTTTGAAACACTTTCTTTCTCTATGATTCGTCTTGCCAAAGAAAATTTCCTACATACTGCCATGTCTAGTGAGAAATACTTTTTATATTTGTTAGTTAGAAGAGCAAAAAGTTTCAGTACGCATTGATAAATATATTTTTGTTGTAACTGGTCACTACTTAGATATATAGATAGATAAAACGTTTATTTCCCTTAATACTTCATACAAGTTATATAAAAACATATCCCACAAAACCGTTTGACTGGATGACTTGTATAAATAAGGCTTTAAAAATATACCTTTAGCACATCCAGAGATTGCAGTATTGAAATATTCCACTAATTCCCTTCGCTTGCATCTGTCATTCAAACTGTCTCTATCCAAATTGCAGAAAACTTCTTCGAAATAAAAATCCATAAACGAATCCATCGCGGTATCACTTTCAATTTCACTTTCTATATTTTTACATAAATTTTAAATATAATTATTTACTCTAATTTCAATCATTTTGACTAATGTATCTTTTGTTTTATCTTTCTTCGTTTCGAAGGGTTCATTATTTAAACTTTTTTGTTTATCAAACTTTTTGTAAATATTATAAAAGGTTTTTAAATTGTTGCTTTGTTCAAAGAACCACCTCCGAACTAAGTTACCCGAGCAATAGTAGGAAATCACTTGCGTGCCTTTTACAGTTTCTTGAATACATCTAAGTGCTATAATCTCCTTTATGTTGTGGGGAAGCCGTATTAAGGTATCCTGTGTTTTGCTGCAGATATCAGTTGGGTGACAATGTTTTGTGTACTGTTATGGAGAAATTACGATGTGTAATAACACCAAGGAATTAACAACCAACTTGCAGGAATAATGTTCAATTTTTTCTAAGTTCAAATCATTATGAGATGTACACTTATTCCAAATGATTATTTCTATGACAATGTTATTAACAGCTTAAACGCCCAGCCGAAAATACTAGTTTGCTCTAGGGCCATGGCAGCCACCATATGTCCGACAACCCTTTTGTTATTTTTCAATAAGCCCATTGATAAAACAAACTGGCAGATAAACGGTGTCTGCCATGGCGTTTAACGTGTTAAGATTACTTTAAATATTTCGTCGTTATTATATGATACATAAGTCTGCTACTGAACATAGACCACACCGATTGTTATCTACGTCGATCAATCTTAAGCCACCTTCTTCTACCGATAGTTCGATGTTGCGACCTTAACGCCACATTGGTGGTCGGTTTTTTGAGCTACGTGTTCCGCCTACTGCCACTTTAGTATATTTCATAGTGTGGTAAAATTGTAAGAAAAAGAAGTGTATATCTTTGTATTTCTCGAGTTGGATGTTAAAGCGATTCTCTATAGGATGACCTGCTAGCTCAATATAAGAAACCTTATAAATTAACACTTCATTCTATGTGTAGAAATATATTTTTAATATCCTACCTTTTTTATACAATTTATTAGAAGATGTCAGTTTTAATTTCTACTACTCTGGCTTAATACCACCTGTAGTTAAAACGATTTCCATGCCGAAAATTTAACTCCTATAAATAAATAATAACAAATATTAACTTAAATAAAAAAATTTTAGCCTTTTAAACAATCGGTTGAATTTAGAAAATATGAACATTACAAAATATGCTTTAATATTGCTTGTGGCCTGGGCTTGAGAGCACGGTGCTCAGTATTGGGACATTATCATTATATAAATAATAATAATCATTTCTGATGTAAAATCTATCTATTTCTTTCACAGCTACCTGATGCGAGAAGATAACCACGATGACCAGTTTGAGTTGACATACCGCGGCCACGTGTCGATGAAGGGCAAAGCTGAGCCCATGCAGACTTGGTTCCTCACCAGGAAGAGAATCTAATTACCCCTGAACTGGACCCATGTGGCCAGCCACCTCAGAGACGGTCTTAACATCATTGTCGACAAGATTAGCGATGTCGCCAGCTCTGTTGGTGTAATACCAAAGAAGTAGGGTTTATCATGATTTAGTGTTATCTTGTTTTTATTTTTTTTAATTGATTCGATACGACAAACTTAAATATAGTACCTAAGTGGTACGTATTGCATGTCAATAATGGAATATAACAGAATGCAAAAATTTTATTTTTAAAATTATGGTTTATCAAATTTTAAATATTATTGTGTCAAAAACATCAAAATTAAATATAAAAAACAATCAAAAAAAGTTTAAGTCAAAAAATGTTTAAGCATAAGTGAATCTATGTACCGGTTCCGAGCCACAGCTCTGTAAGAAGATCTAGCACGACACTCAGGACAAAAACAAAACAAGGCAAGACAGGCTATGCTCTTTTTAATTATCAATTAATTAGGTAAGTTCATTAAAATCCTAATTTATCTGTGAATCTATACACATAATTATCAAAAATTTATTAAAGAATTAGGTAGATACTTTATTGAGCCACAAGCTATTTAATTATCAGGTTTTTGCGTTCCGTAATTAGCACTATCATCAATTTCAATAAATTTTAGTTTGTTTTATCACTAGAGTATAAAATGTGTAGTAGTATTAAGTATTAAATGTTTTACGTATTTATTAGTTAATTCAAAATGGCCTTTCGTGGAGCCTAAAAACACTATATATGTATGTATGTGTATGTAAAAGCACTAATTAAATTCAATGATTTAATTTTGAGTTGCCACAAAAGGCCTTGAAACACTTACTTTGAAATAATTATATTTTGTTTTTTTTGGTACATATTTTCTAATATATATAAGCAAAAATATTTAAATTTACTATAGTCTAATCTAAATAAGCTGTTTGTATGTTAATGCATTTTCTAGTCACCTCACCGAAAATATTAATCATAGTACCTTTAATTAATTTATTGAATAAGATTTTGACACTGAGTGAGTAGTACGTAAATTAAAAGTTAATGTAATTCAAGAAACTCAGTTTTTTCAGACCTGTATAAAAGGTGCGGTGCATAGAGTGCCAATAACGATGCTCTATGTACCGAATACGCCTTCGTCTCAATTCATAAGACTTAGGACTCTCGATGCATTGTCCTTCTTAGTCTTAGTCCTGTTTGACCTGAGGTTGAAAGACTTCCGAGTCTCCGACTCAAATACACTTTTGACTACAAGACTTGAAGGTTAACAGACAAATCGTAGTCTCTTTTATATGGCTTGAAAATTTGAGATTTCTGCGTTGCATAATATGTCATAATTATTGTTACAATTATCTATTATATGTACATATCTGTGATTTTTTTGTACCCTAAAACTTCCTGCTTTCAAATAATTATTTTTGACACTATTTATATAAATATAATTTATAATTAATAGATAAAATAACAGTTGAATTAAATTCAGAAGGAAAGTGTTATATTTTTTTAATAATTTTCGAAAATTATGACATGGAATAAATATAATTATAAATTTCACTTTAGGCCTAACTATAAATTATTTACCAGTGTTATTATTTAACAAACTTTTACTCTTGTTGTTATGTTGGTATATATGTCAATAACTATAAATGTCTATATGTGTTTGCACTAAAATAATAACTCTAGTCATATTATTTACATAGTCAATAAGATTGCGTAACAATTATAATATTAAATCGTAATAAAATATAATACCTAGTAAATACTTGTTTGTTTTATACCTTATTGTGATTGACATAAAACCATTATCCCAACGGTGCCCTGGATTAACGCTCAGAACCCAAGAGACCTGTGCGTAAGTCTAAACATGCCGATGTTTAGACTTACGCATTTTCATCTGACCTCTGCAACCCAGAGAAACTATATTCCATGGCTAAATAATGGCGATAAATAATATTAGAAAGCCAATAAAATCAGTCAAAATAAATCTTCCCTACTCCCTGTAAAACGGTATTATGATATTCGTGTGTCATGGAGCATTCAATTTAGTTGGTACTTCATTTGATTTTTTTTTGTTTTAAATCACTTCAAGAAGTCACTTCGTGCAATTCGCCAGTGTCAAGTTATAGATAAATATTCATAATATTTAATTCATAGTAAATGAGAATGTGTGGTGATAAAGATGACAAATGGTAAATAAGAGCCCTCCCCATTCCCCCCTAGACCCCATGTCCGCAGTACCACATCTTATGTGGTACTTTATTGAGATCTCACATAGATATCTTAAAAGACTTTGATAAGTGATGTTGCACTATTTTGTTTCATTAATCAACACTCATGTAGGTTCACAAACTTAACGGTTAATAATCCACAGTTAATGTCCGAAATATCACAAATCCTAGAAAATGAAACAAAACTGACATGACACTTCAAGTCTGCATTTGTTTTGCATAAATCTGCTAAATACATTCGAAAAGTATACATATCAGATCCAAGAGTTTAATGTCATTCAGCACGCCATGGCACGCATGGCAGAATTATCTATAGGTTTGAATTCTTTATGTCGTTACCGTGCAGGGAATCATAGGCATCGCTATGATGAGGTACCATTATATTGACAATTCAAAGTGGCAGTGAGATAAATCTACCTACAAAGGATGCCGAAGACCGTGCAGGCAAAAGAGCAAGAAAGCAAACCCCATATCAGGTGGTAATCGGAGTATTAAGAGAAGACTGCAGATCAGTAAAAGAAGTGTAAAGTGCTTCCGTATTAGGTGAAGCAAAGATCTTTATAGGGCGGCAAGAGCTGAATTGGAGCTTGGAAGTGAGTGTAAGTGCCTGGTGACATATGATGCATGCATGCAAGTATGATGACTATAAATAAATATTAGCATACATCAAGTGCACATAAACAGTCACCCATCCAGTACCTGATTATTACGCACTGGGACGATCGTTTCCGATCACCTAGAATCAGGTACCAGCGAGCGTTTTACAGCTTCGCGTAACCACAAGAGATTTACACACTAACATACTATCATAATTACATTTATCTGTCATAATTACATTTTACAAGGACATTTTCACCAATTATTCATTCTGCTAAGACATATGTTTTTCTTCCACAAACGGATGTCATTAGATGAGTAGAGTTCAAAACCTAGTTACGATAACTGTTCCGCACTGGGTTATTTGTATAATCACAGATATCCGAACCTGTTATTGGTTGTTGAATATATATGGCGGTACAGTTACACAGATCGACTGGTTGGCATTGCTTGGACGAAAGTTCATATGAGGTGAAACGCTGTAGTCTTGTTGTTTAGAGGTGTCAATTTTTACTTCTAGCGGCATGCGTACAGGCTGACTCAATACTGAACACGTGCCTCCTAAAAAGTAATATTTAGTAAATAAGCAATGAGCTAGTATGTAGTAGTAGAATAAAACAGTATATGCGGTTAGGTTTTTTATATTTAAATGCTCAATTTTGGTTGAGTGGCAGGCACATAAATAGGTACCGAAAATTATGATTCGGATAAATAGCAGAATATTAATGTACAAGTATTACGGTTATAAAAATACGTAGTCCAAAATTAAATTTGGAAATTCTCTTAACGAGAGACCAGTCACAGCCACAGCTAGTTAACATTATGCCGCTCAATTAAATTATGTTCACATGCTCTGTACAGTAGATAGATTTAAAATACCAAACCAATTTAGGATCAATGATACGGTGATTCACCGCAATCGGCCTTTCGCTTCTCGAGCCCGGACGTTGGAGGTCGCCTGACGGCATTCCTGAGGTGCGATTATTTTTAGGCGTTCGCTAATATCTCTGCAAGTGGGCCTTACGTGATCGGTGTGTGGCTTCTTTTGATTATTAAAATACTTTATTATTATAATAAAGTATTTAAATAATGTAATTAAATATAGACATCATGGTTCCTAAGTAGATCGAACATTATTATACTTTGCATAAGAAGGCCAATTTTTCCTATTAGATGTACTTGTAACATTTATTTGTTTATATTGTCGCTGCGTCATTTCTATAAATTTTTTGATTCTATTTATATTCAAATCTCTAATTGAGGTAAAATAATTAACTAAGGCAAATCAATAATTATTAGGACTAAGTTTTCATTCAGTCTTTTCATACTTTTGTATAACGTTAAGTGTGTTTGCTGTTTTCTCTAACCTAAATAACAAGTTTGGGTGTTCAGATATAAAACTACTATTAATGTTGGTATGTTGATTATTTTTAGGATTATTTAAAAGTAATTAATAAGAAATTTGTTAGGTTGTTATTTACGACCTTTTAGTTGTTAAGTTCGCCTAAATCTCCATTGTTGATCAGCAGGTGCACCACTTGCAGATGAGGTTGGCTTTGGCTCCTTAGATATTAATTGGTTAGATGTTCTTTAACACGAGTAAGTAATACTGAATAGTCAACATTTTTATGATCTTTAATAAAAATAAACCTTAATAACTCCCCCTTTTTAGTCATAATATAATTATCTTTTTTTATATAATTTACTTAAGTCTTGTATTTGAATTTTGATCTCTTTATTCCTAAGGAAACCGTATTGTTGATGGCCGCGATAAAGGCTTTGCCTAGTGCGGTTGTCATTGTAAATTATTACTGTAAATACTGGAATGCGTAGTAATAAAGATTTTTTTAAATTTATAAAACGTTTTAATTAATGGATTCGTTTCGTTTATATTTCGTTGGGAAAAAACATTTTATATAAAGCCCTCTTTGACATTTTTAATATAAAAAAATTGGGGGCCCTCTTGCAAACGACCTACCTGATGGAAAGTGGTATTTGCAGCCTATGGTCGCTTGCAATATCAAGGGCATCAATAGCGCATAATCGACTACTTGAACTCCGTTTCACGCCTTTCTTGAAGAGCATTATGCTGTAATCTCTTAGGAAAATCTTGCCAGGGAGCTCATTTCACAACCCAAGGGTCCACGGCGGATAGTTTCTTTTGATGTGCACCATACGCATCTGTCAGTTCTAATATGTGAGTGATGATGATGGTGAACTTCTTGTCAATGGCGAGCGGTGTGGTGACAGAAAGAGGGCACTGATATTTCGTTTTTTTTTAATTTTACATATATAGTTTGTTTCAAAATCGTCGTAAGTATTTCTATTCAAGCAGTTTACACGAAAAATATAAATAAGTATGGACTATGTCAATGTACTGAGTTTTTCACATACTTCAAATTATTTTCATTCAAGGATTAATTAGTAATTTATAAAAGATATACGGTTTTTCATTTTAAAGTAATATACATTGCTGGTTGTGTTCCCAATAATCTTAAACGCTTTTCTTATAAACAGTCAATGTATATTAAAGTCGTAAGTGTATAGTTTGCATGAAACGCCTCATATTAAAGAGAATTCTTGGCAAAGATGACATCAGTGTTTTAAGAAACATCTCACATACAGGTAATAATTATTTTCTGCTGCCAAAAGGTATAACCGGATCTTTTAGCAAATAAAACAAGCTTGTTGTTAGATCGTATCCTTACCAATGTTGTAATTTGTTTTTTAAAATAATGATTGAATTTTTGTTTATCTTTATAAAGGTAGTCTTTAAAAATATAAATTGAAATACAGCTATTTTATTGGTAATAACGATAAGACATGCTGTATATTCAATTTCTGCAGTTTGACTAAAGCGGCCGTACTTATAATTAACGTATTATATCAATTAATTAACGTCCTATTACTCTTCGCCAATTATATAGATGGTCCCACGTGATAGGTGGCCAGCCTGTTGCTGCTTGCCAGAAACTTTTATGTTCGGGAGAGCCTTGGTCGTTGTTCGGCAGGTGCACCAGTTGCAAGTGAGGTTGGCTCGGGCTTCTTCGGTCTTAGGTCTACATCTTGGCAAGGTGGGAGGGCTGAGTACCTTCCGGAGGCCGGGAAAAGGTAACATACAGAGGTTGGCGACTCTGGGTGCCCTTAGTACTGACTATCTGGGGGGAAACTAAGAGGGACCTGTGGAGGGTGCAGGGGGCGGGCCAGGAGGGCCCGTCAAGCAGCGCCAGGAGGGTCTTAGGCAGTGGTGGCAGGGGGCCCCTGCTGTCTAACCAAGGACCCTCCGAGAAGTCGGCCACATACGCTATGGTCGCACAATGAGGTAGGAGGGGTGCATCCACGGCGTCTCTCTGAGGAGGTCCTCCCGGTTTTGGTCCGGGGTACGTTGGCCGCGGGCGGGGTGTCAGACGCTGGAACCCAGGTACTGGCCCCCGCCTTTTTCGCAACAAGCGGCGGTCATCGTCGTGATTTTTAGTGGGTATTACTGCCGTCAAACGCGACTGCCGGTGGTGAGTCCCACGCCCCCTTTCGGTCCCCCTTTGGCCGGAAGGCAGTGCGTACATACATTTTGTTACCGACATAAAACAAAAAAAAAGGGGCTCCTTAGGTCTTGGTAGGATCCTTATACGTAGGTAGGTAACTGTTGTAAATTTGAGTTATTTATTATGATGATATGGCTTTTTTATTTGAGGCCATTTTATCATACGATATGATAAAGTGTATCACGATTATGACATACTTTGAATATAAAATAAACACTGACTATCCAATCTTTGTTAAATTAAAACAATTATGATTTATTAATATCAAAGGAGATTAGTGCAGAAATATTTTAAGTACTTAAATGATAGTTAATTTAATTGTTTTATTACTCATAATTAATAAGTATTTAAATAAGCAACAAATTTTATATTTCTTTAGCACTTATAGTACTCGGCGGTAAATATTGCACAGTGAAAGTTGTACTGCTTTTTATAGGTAGTTCACGTGAGAATTAAAACAACACGAGTACATAGTTCGGAAAAACAATAAATCTAATTGTGATGAATTTCGATGGCAGTCGGTTTAAGCCACTTAGTGCCTTCTAACATAATAATGTTTCCATCTGGGCTGTTGCTCCGTGTAATAACTTAAGCTCAGCTCAGTCTGGTTAGACCAGTAAGCAGACCCTGGGCCCTAAGCTTAAGTCTAGTGCAACCGGGGATAACGATAAATCTATATATTTTGTAGTTTCATACAAATGACATCAACGAGCTCCATATGAGAGCTATGTGACCTATTTAAATGTGATAAACATTAGCTTTGCTCAAATAGAAATTAAAAAAAGTAAAGCAAAGCTTAATAATATTAATATTTTAGTCATAAACGCACGAGTACATTATTTAAAGGGAAAAAAGGTAATTCTTTTGTCACCTTTCATTAATTATTGTTATTAATTTGAGTTATTTAAAATATAATTTGGTTGGATGTTTCATTGTTATTTATTTAAAAAATTATTATAAATAACTGTATTGTATTTATAATTTGTATTTTCTGTATTCTTTTCTGTGCATGGGTATAATTTACATGAATAAAGAACTTATTATTCATACATTTTTATAATAGGTAGAAATCACTCGGAACAAGACAAATATTCAAGTTAATGAAAACAAATATTTGTACTTTATGGGAATCAAACCCACGACCTCAGAGCGGAGTGCAGTTATTTCAACCTCCACACCACAATATATTAGGTCGGGGAAAAAGTCTTTTCGCATAACGTAGGTATAAACTTATTATAAATTTTTTTTGACTGTACTATTTGTGTCTGGCTGGTTTTGGTAACATTAAAAAGGTTCCATTATAAAGAAAAGAAAAAAATAAAAAAAAGTTGTTTCCCGCTATTTCTCATTTGTTTTTCTCTCCGTTAAAATGAGTGAATCTAATGAAGAAATTCGATACATTTTAAAATTTTATTATAAAAAAGGCAAAAATGCAACTCAAGCAGTGAAAAAAATTTGTGATGTTTATGGACCTGATGCAGTGTCAGTAAGAGTAGCACAAATTTGGTTCAAACGTTTTCAGTCCGGAAATTTTGATGTTAAAGATGCACCTCGCTCTGGTCGCCCTGTTACGAATAAAATGGACGCCATTTTTGAAAGAGTGGAGCAAGATCGGCATATTAGTAGTTATGATGTAGCTGAAGAACTGGGAATTGACCACAAAACAGTTTTGACCCATTTGAAGAAAGCTGGTTATACAAAAAAGCTCGATATTTGGGTGCCACACGAGCTCACTCAAAGAAACTTAATGAACCGTGTACTCATTTGCGATTCATTATTGAGACGTAATGAAACCGAGCCGTTTTTGAAGAGATTGATAACTGGCGATGAAAAGTGGATCACGTACGACAAGAACGTGCGAAAAAGGTCGTGGTCGAAAGTTGGCCAGGCTTCACAGACTGTGGCCTAACACGAAAAAAGGTGATGCTGTGTGTATGGTGGGATTGGAAGGGCATTGTTTATTATGAGCTTTTACCGCCCGGCAAAACCATTGATTCTGATCTTTACTGCCAGCAACTGATGAGATTAAAGGAAGCAGTCGAGAAAAAACGGCCGGAATTGATCAACAGGAAGGGTGTGGTCTTTCATCACGATAACGCTAGACCACACACATCTTTAGCCACTCAGCAAAAATTAAGAGAGTTCGACTGGGAGGTCCTAGTGCATCCACCATATAGCCCTGACCTTGCGCCTTCAGATTTTCACCTGTTTCGGTCTCTGCAGAATTCTTTAGGTTCTGTAAGGTTGACCTCAAGAGAGGACTGCCAAAACTATTTGTCCCGTTTTTTTGACCAGAAGTCCCAAAGTTTCTACAGTAACGGGATAATGTCTCTGCCCACAAAATGGCAGAAAGTTATTCAACAAAACGGTACATATATATTGTAAATAAATGTAAATAAACTTTGAAAAAAATGTCTTGACTTTTCATACAAAAATACGAAAAGACTTTTTCCCCAACCTATTATGTCTACTAAGATTATACCAAGGTATTTTATCATAATATTGGAGAAATAATTACAATAACATTTCGTTTTTAATTAAGAAATGGTGAATTATTAAAGATCTCATGTTATTATTATTGAACTGCAAAAAATCGTCTCATGCGCACATCGAAGGCGACTGAAGTAAACACTATAAAAGAAAAGATATTAAACACCATTTCTTGTTGAGCATTATGTGACTTAAAAACTACAGAATAAGATTGTTGTTCGCTTGTAAGGTAAAGTTACCTGATGATGTGAATGGAAAAGGCCTGCGCCTTTGTGAAACCACAATTAACCACATCAGTACGCGTCAGGTGTTCGTCGCTGTCGCACGCATGCGCGTAACCGCGTGACGCCATTAGCCTGTTTGAATTTCGAACGTCAGTTTGGAAATCGTATCGACCGTTAAAAAAACTTTTTTGTTTTGTTTTTTTGATAAAGCTTGTGAATAGTGTTGTGACATTGAATATTTCTTTTAGACTGTGTTCGGTATAAAGATATCAATACCCGTTCTCAAAGGTCGGATTGCTTTTTTTCTCACGTACCTACTGGTAAGATTTTGTTTTTTTTTCTTTTTGTATTAATTATTTTAATGTGTCGTTTGTTTTTAAGATGTCCAATTCTCACGGCTATTGCTCGTTTCGACGCACATTGTGGTGTTACTGTAATAGGAGTCGTTTTGAAAGGTCTTATCTTGTTATTGCTGAAATTTGTTGCTTCATTTTAATTTTATTTGACTACTGAAAGCGATATGATAATAATTAAACAAAAATGAATGCTAAAAATAGCTTCTTCAGAGAAATATTAATTGCTTTAGAATTTCTATACTTTCTATGAATATAACTTGAGATAATGTAATTTGATTCGTAAGACTTATATTATTTGAAATTTTATTAAATTAAATCACCAGTTTCTTCAAGAACACAAAATAACCGTAAAACTGTATATTTAGAGCATATATATTTGCAAAAACTGGATACATTAAAATATATCTTAGACAGATGTAAATATTGCACTTTCTCTTCGTAAAGTAAAAAAATACAAAAATACAGGTTTTGTGCCGCCAAACGGAACACTTTGGGTATTAACGAGAAACCCAGAGTTCAGAGAAAAAAATGTATGAAATCGGTAATATGTGTACATGTCTAAAGTAGTAAGGGTCTTTATGATTAATGTTCACTTGAAAGGAGGCTAGTTTTATTATGCTGTTAAATTAACAGCTGGGATGAAACCAGAATATCTTGGTATCTTACATTATGTAAAACAGTCAACAATAAATTATGTATGTTACTAATAGTTACTATATTCATATGCAGCTTCTAGGTATCGCTCTTACCTCTTACATGATGCTCTGCGAAATTCCCGATTGCTATTAAATTTAATTAGAGTTTCTATCATAAAAGATGCGGATTTGTAAAAATTTTAAACAATACCCCCTTGCATTCTGCGCAGAGGAAAATCCCATAGACTTTATAATAGACTTTTTGTAAGAGTGAGACGCATCATTATAGCAATTATAGTTTATCAGGCAACACTTGCAAATGATCAACCGTCTACCCAGGCTGGTCTTCTTCAACCGTTTGCTTAAAACTAAAAACACTAAAAATATTTGCATAAACTATTACGTTGTACTTGAAAACGTCAATCTAAATATAAAAAAACAACAGAAATATGATTACACTGAAATCACAAAGCTTAAATTCAATTACTTACAACATGCAACATTTTTTTTTTTACATTAAGTGTAAGTGAATCTAAGTGCCAGTACCGTGCCACCGCTCTGTAAGAAGAACTGGCAAGTTACTCACAGGCTATGCTCTTTTAAATTATCGTTTGTTTAGATACTTTAATTACAATCTCTATTTGTCTGTGAAGCTGTACAATGCAATTTAATATAATATTAACAATATTCATGTTTTAAGTCATTCATATAAGAAAAGCCTATAATAATATGAAACGGCAGTAAAGCATTTTTATAAGTAATTTAAATGTATTAGGCCGATATTAGTATATAAATTGCCCTAAAATATACCACTACATATATGATATATGTATAAACGTCATTAATATACAAGAAGAAGTAAATCCTCATTGCGTCGTACTCCTCGGTGCAGAGGGTCGTGACCTCCCCTCTGCATCACTTTTTCTTTTGTTATTTGCCTTCATCTGTTTCTGTCACCGGCGGTGTGAAGAGCTGTGAACTGTAAATATATATAACAAATAATAAATAAAAGGAAGTTATATTTTGGACCTCACATAACGCCATTTAGCTTTAAACTGAGAATAACTTGTGCATCATTTTAAATTCGAGAGGCCTCTCTTAATTGGTAGGGAAAGACCGCATAAATGACCTTTCATGACCAAATCTCGAAAGGTTTGGAGAAACTGCAGGTCAAAATTATTCTAAGCCAAGGGTAGTGTATGAGAAGGTTAATGAAAATGTGACCATTATGTATGCATATTTATATTTAAGCAAACGAAGAAAAAAAATTCAATAAGTAAACATAAGAAGTGTTTATAAGGTAAAGTAAGTACTCACTTACTTATAGACCGGTCCTCTTCACTCATAAGGTCGACGGTTTCTTTGAGTAAACATCCTGTATACACATACAAAACATTTGAGTTCTCTAATTCTACTATTCTACTTACATAATAAATAGGAACGAGGAAAAAACTGTTAAATCACAGAATATAAAATTCTCAAAATGTATATTTAAGAAATCATTAATTTCTTTTAAATACTAAAGGAACTGAGTAGGATAAGAATTTTTAAACCAAATAATCTACCCAGCTGACATAATTTGATTACTATTAAAATTTGTTGACAAAAAGGTTTATTCTGCAACTAAACGGACAAAACCAACTCCGTCGAATCTGAATTTCTACATACATACATAATATCACGCCTGTTTCCCCCAAGGGGTAGGCAGAGGCATATTATACGAGCACACTTCGCTAATTATATAGTTGGTCCTACGTAATAGGTAGCGAGCCTATTGCCGCTTACCGGGCACTGATATGTTCGCCAGAGCCTCGTCCGTTGATCGGCAGATGCACCACTTGCAGGTGAAGTTGGCTTGAGCTCCTGAGGTCTTGGTACGATCCCTAAACACACAAATAACTACCTAAAAGTAAATACATAAATAACCATATTCCAACCCACAGACTAAAACTAGTTTATGTTGAGAATAGTAATTTCTTACGTAATACTTTCACATTAATAGAAAACACTCGTTTCCTGTGTGATTCTTCTAAGTAGTGAAGTAAAAATACAACAAAAGTAAAGACGCTGCGAAAAAGCGCCATAAAAAAGTTATAAACAATCCAATAAATTAGAAAGCATCAATACCCATTACTGTTTTTATAGCATTAGTAATCTTCAATTTCCGTAGAGATTACCAATTTTACTACAGTCGGCTCCAAATAGTTGATAACACCCAAAGTTTAGTATATCGAAACACGCCCTAACGCTTTTGACAATAAAGACGACTGTCGATCTGTAAAGCGCTTCGAATGTTACCAACTCTATGTCGCTGACAGTACAAATTATATTTTTAAGCAGCTTGTGCTAATAAATATGTAGACAATAAAATGCTAATTATAATTCTCTCTTGATGATTCAATTATTATTGCATAAGCAACATTCCTCTCTAGCAGCGGATTTCAGTCAAATGGCCGACTATGCGAATGACATAACTGTCTTGACATCATTATCAATTAGTGCTACAATATAATTAAAGTTTGCGGGTTGCTGGGTTTTCATTATTGTTGCTAACTGCAACACTCATTAAATAAGCCTTATAAAATGGTGATTATGGAAAATATCCCTAAATGCCAGTTCAGGCCAGTAGTCTACGCTCGCTACGCTCTTGTCCATCATCCGGTAGGATTTCTCTTCGTCGAACCTTGCGACTCCCCGTCAGATGAGAAGGGGTGGCACTATTATAGGCCGATACCACTCAATCTTAAGATTTTGTACAGTTAAGGATAAGGAGCGGCGATAGCCCAGTGTCGAGACCCCTTGCCTTTGAATTTAGGGAGACTCGGGTTCAAACCCTGGTGAGCGGTGGTAGGCACCTATGACTTTTCGAAGTTCTCACGAAAAATCTCACTTTTTAATACAGAGAATATACATATTTATATCACAGTAAAATTTTGTATTACAATATCAATACCAGTCATCATTCGTTATAGTGCACCTTAAACGTGGTATTATTATTCTCCTCTTATTTCACAGAAAATGTAGTACATAGAAGACAAATCAAATAATTAAATTATTTAAAAAAATATATTGGTAAACCTCACGTGAGGGTCCGACCACATCTCACCAAATCTCACCAAGGGGGAGGGGGGTCCAAATTAAAAAAAAAACACCTCACGTAATTAATGGACGTCCCCTAAGCACGTTAAGCCGTTGGTCCCGGCTGTCATGAACATCTATGGCAGTCGTTATTAGGAAGTCATTGCCTTCTAACAGACTGTCAGCTGTTTTAACCATAGAATGATGTTGCTGGGTTGCGGAGGTCAGAAGGCAATCGCTCCACGTAATAACTGAAATTCAGTCAAATCTGGTTTAACTAGTAAGCAGACCCTTTTTTTTTTATCGTCGGTAAAAAAATGCTGTTTACGCACTGTCTCCCGGCCAATGGGGGGACCTACGCCTAGGGTAACATGAAGAAGAAGAATATATATGAATATGATGAAGAATAAGGAAAGACAAGGAAGGGCTCGTAGTGATATTATGTGATTAGAAACGATTTACAAAGTAAAGCGTTCAGAGAAGTCGGGCCTTGAATGGGTGCTTCGGAAGGCTCTATAAGTAAGCCTGTTATCACTATTTGCTGTAATGGTAAAGCTGTGGTTATTAAATGGCTTGTGAAATATAAACCGCAGGACGCCACACATCTGGCTCCGTTAATCTGCAATGTAAAGTATGAAGAAGTATGCCCTGGATCGTGTGAGTTGGTGCGTTTATGTTTAATATAAAAAAAAATTAAAAAAAATGTTTATTGCCATAAAGTTTACAAAATAGAGGTTACAGTGGCCCCACACTAGGCAAGCCAGTCCTGTGGGTTCTCGATACGTTTTAAAATTGTCCACATACAATGCTCGGGCGACGGCAAAATAAAAGAAGTAAAAATCAAAAGTCTTAAGTATGAATGCTTAGTTGTAAGACAACTATGGGCTGAAAATAATGGTCCCACCTGATAGACCGATGATCTGGTGAAGGTGGCGGAAAGCCGATAGATGCAGGCGACACAGTAACGCTGATTGTAGAAATATATTGGGGAGGCATATGTTGAGCAGTGGATGTCATATGGCCGAGATGATGATGATGATGATAAAAGGGCTGAAAACGTGATAATACAAAGATGAACACAGACGAACGAGTAATGAGATAGCGAGTTAAAGGTTCCATTATATTATACCTTAGTTTTCTAAAGTATATCGTGCATGTTGTATATAAATAAACATAGCATTTCCTTAATTCAATTAGTACTATTATTTTTATTTCCTTTAATAAAAGTTATTAAGAATGTTACGTCTAATAACCGGAACAAATCAATTTTATAAATCCTTCTAAAAGGTTATTTTAAAATGTTATAAGCTTTACAAGATGAAGGTTAGTTCCTTTCTAAGAAATCATTCAATTTCAATATCTATATTATTATTGGTTTTACTATTTTGTTCGTTGGACCGGCCATAGCCCAGTGGAGCGGGATAGCCCAGTAACCTTTAAATTTAGACTAAAGTAAAGTAAAAAAATATTTATTTTATAAACTATTATACATAGTACTTGAAAACGTCATGATTACAAATGAAAAAAAAAATACAATCGAAATAATATTACACTAAATCACGAAGCTTAGATTCACTTACATGCAAAAAAACAATTTAAAAACAGAAAATAATTAAGTGTAAGTGAATCTAAGTGCCAGTTCCGAGCCACAGCTTTGTAAGAAGAACTGGCAAGAAACTCACAGGCTATCTTTTAAATATGTCCATTAGTTTGGTACTAGAATTACAATCTTCATTTGTCTGTGACGCTATACAATGCAATATAACATAACCTTAACAATATTTATTTTTTCAAGTCATTCATATTAGAATAGCCTGTATGAAACGGCAGTTTAATCCCAAGCATTTTTATCTGCCATATAGTTTTTAATAGAATAGTATCCCTTTGAAGACAGCTTGTGTTTTATGGTTAATTTAAATTTATTTAGGCTCAATTGCTGTATGTTGCTTGGGATTTTATTGTAGAATCGTACACATTGACCTTTAAAAGATTTGTTTATCTTTTGGAGGGTCTCGGGTTCAAACCCTTATGGCACACCTATGACTTTTCGTAATTATCGCTTGCTCCGTGCCTCGGAAAGCACGTTAAGCCGTTGGTCCCGGCTTTCAATAACATCTATTGCAGTCAGTATCTTCTATCAGACAACTGGTTTAACCATAGAATGATGGTTCCCTCTGGATTGCGGAAGTCAGATGGCAGTCGCTCTACGTAACAACTGAAATTCAGTCAAATCTGATTGAACCAGTGAGCAGACTCTGGGCCCTAAGCTTAAGTCTAGGGCAACCGGGATAATGCTTGGATATGATGATAACTATTCTGTTCATTTGCTTAGTGATTTATATAGATTTGATGCGATTTGACAATAAAAACAAATAATTGTTTCCTTCTTTACTTTCAATCGACTTTAAAATATGTTTTTCGCATCTATTTTTTCCTTGTATGTTTATCGATAACGTCCAATATTAAACTATGCACTGATTTTAAAATTCTGATTTTGTTTACAATAACATTACTACATGAAAGTCTTTTATCAAGTATTTGGACATTGGACTGATATTTGAATCAACAGATTATCGTTGTAACTGCTAATCAAAATATTAAATGCAAACGCGGATGCACGTGTGCGTATGCGCAGAAACAATTAGTATGAGTTCATCATCTGTGGTTTATTGAATAAGCATTTGTGTCATGAACAACAACAAAACCGAAGAGTTACGTCACCGAATTGAGATTTTCAACAAAATTTAAGTGAGGTTGGACACATTAGGTTGATGATTTATGTTAATGTTATATAGCGAGGATGTTAAGCTAAACAGGATGGATCGGACATCTTTTTTACAAATAAAATATTTTTTAATAACTCGAAATAAAATAATATCAAACCACCAAAAAATGGGTAGGCAACATCATAGAAGCTTCCAGAAATTCTTGATAAAAGGGGACTAGTTTGCTAGATTGGCAATTCTCACATACATACATACAATCACACCTACTTCCTCGAAGGGGTAGGCTTAGGCCTATCATACGCCCACACTTCGCCAATGTACTGTTGGTCCCACGTAATACGGGGCGAGCATATTGGAACTTCTATGTTTGCCAGAGCCTCGTCCGTTAATCAGTAAGTGTACCACTTGCAGGTGAGGTTGTTTTGGGTTCCAAAGATAATGGTAGAGTACCCTATACACCCTTGTCACATATGTTATTATTAATTTCAATCTATAGTTTCCAAGTTTTTTCTAATAAGGAGTATATCTATCTACTATTTATCAAATTTATAAGACAGATCTCTAAATAACTCTTGACTGTTCTTAGTCTATTTAGTTCTTCATCATCATCATCATCACAGCCCATTAACGTCCCACTACTGAGCACGAGCCTCCTCTCACATATCAAGGTGTGAGGGTATTGGGTCATACTCCACCACGCTGACCCAGTGCGGATTGGCGGAGGCAGGTGTGTGGCGTCCTGCTGTTAGAATTTTTCAAGCCGCCCATTAGGCCTCTAACATGGCTTAACGACTACCACATTTAGTGATAACCGGGACCAACGGCTTAACGTGCCTTCCGAAGCACGGAAGCGCTCGATGTCAAATGCCACACAAACGGTCACCCATCCAAGGACTGACCTCTGTAAACTCTGCTGTACTTCGGTGAAGGTTTCCGACCACCGAGCACCGCAGAGCTACGAGCGATTTAGTTCTTGCTTAAAGAATACTTGGTTATTAAATGTTCAAGAAAATATTGAATTTTCTTCTTCTCTCATATTGCTGTTACATTTAGTAGTTAAAATTTCTCCACACATATCCCCATTAACATTCAATAAAAATCGAAACCACTTTCACGCTTCCCAATCGATTCCAACAAATCCTATTAAACATCACGACTCCAATTACGAGTAATGATATTTGTAATTAATCTTGAGCGGCATAATAAAGACGAAGAGCTTCTGGCAAAGTTGAATCCAAAAATAGAGAAATGAAAACCAAAGCTCGCTTTACGATATAAGAACTAAGTTAACGCTGGTTTTGGAGAAGGTGTTTCCGATAAATCCCTGAAATTTGAATGACACTTCAGGTTTACAATCTTGTTGTTAGATCAAAGGACAGATGGACTCGTACGATATTAGAACTATTAATTGAACACACTAACTTTTTTGACTATAATATTTGATCATTTAATTTATTATGACATCTTATTTCCACTATTTTGCATGCAGATATTGCTATGTAACAAAATATATCACTGTATTTCAGCAAATAAATATTCTGATACTGATTCTGACTTTTTTTAAGTTTCAAACCTTTTTCGGTCTGATCATCAGACGCTAAACGTTTCAAAGTGATAATAGAGACCGCAAACTAAAGATCAGAATCTACTACTTTATATTAATTTATAAACACTCAATATTGGTAATGATATCATTTAAATATAGACAGAGGATATAATTAAATAAGTTTACTTATGGTATAAACAAAATTATAGTTCATATCATTTTTAAACTCATTACATTCTATGTATACAATGCTCTATTACAAGATCCATAAATATAAAACAAGCAACGTTGGAATAATTTTCAATCATAAAATTATTCCAACTCTGTATAAAAGCGATTTCGTGTTTTCATTTCCATTTGTGTCCAATATGGTTAACAAATGAACAGGTTCCATTCGTTCAATTATCACATTCGCGCATCTCCGAGATATATTTATGCATCGATGGCGTCAAGCTCTCGAAGTTATAGCTTTTCGAAACCAGTTTCTGGTCCCCGAGTCACGTTTGAGCTTAAAGGACCTCTGGCAATGAGGACAATATCAAGGACGCCCAAGCAATTTGGAAATTCCCTCACACTATTTGCCTATTTATTTTAATTGATGATTTGCCAATTAATATGCACTGTTGTATGTCGTTTAGTATTAATAGTTTCGTAACGTCGATTAAAGTAGTCGTAGATTGAATATCATATTATATACATAAACTCAAGACATGTTCCCACAGGGGAAGGTCGAGACAATGGAATTGAATACATGTGAAAGTCGTATAGTATATTCACAAAAAATAAAGGAAAATATGAAATTGGAGCCTTGCGAGATATTTAAATTAATATACTGGACATTCCGCACAGAGGGGACGAACCTTGAATATTGGGCAAGGAATTTTAGTAAAAGAAGTCATTGTTTCAAAGAGACTTCGTACAAATATTTTTACGTTTGATCATGAATTGATATTAATTATTCTTTGACATTTATATTAAACAAGGGGATCGCCCGCGACTTTTTCGCGTGAAATTCGATTGTATCGCACATCTTGTTTACAAAACATTTTTATATTAGTTAATAATAAACATAACAATATATATTCATAAGCGAATACTTTCTATACAAATTTTGATCCCCTATTTCTACCCCCTACAATTTTTTTTCACATTAAAAAGGAGATTATGTTCTTTCTCAGACTCTAGAGTATCTGTGTACCAATTTTCGTTTACATTTGTTCAGTCGTTTTGGTCGAGACAGACAGACGGAGTTTCTTCGGAATATACCTATTAAATGGGAATAGAAAAAAAATCTTATTTATATATAGTTATAGTATAAAATAAATATAGATGCAAACAGTTTTCTACTAAATTTTGTGTGTGAGAACGATGTTATTTAAAGGGGATTAAACTGGTTTTTCTTAATTACACTAAACGTATATACCTATAAAGGTATATACACTATATATAAAAGCTTTTAAGCATATTTATTTCTTATCCATCTTAGAACATCTGCTTAGTTCAGGACTAGCTCTTTGGAATGAGAAATATATTGTGTACCTAGTAATATTTATTGATTATGAAACTCCCAATCGTTTCAAGCAACAGCACCATTGTCACCACGTTCCGCGTATTCAGAAAATTCCTTTTTTTCCGGTCGATTGTGCGTAGCATTGTTCATGTTTTAGTTTGGGACCGCACCTTACATTGTCTGCTTGTTATCTAAACCCGTAACAAATCGACAAAAGTATTGAGTAACAGTAAAGGGTTTAGTATTTTAAATGTTTTGCTTACGTTCACAAACGTACGTAATGTACCAGTTAATACTTAAGTTACTAAACTCAGGGTTTTATAGAGTATCTATGTTTAACATTTTTGCTATTATATCTTTTTTTCCTTATTTCTAATAGTTATTTCTCAAAGAAACTGTAAGAGTACGCTAAAAAGTGGTCTCAAGTTTTTATTAGTGGTTCTATCTATATTGACATTGAAATTGGTGAAATGGTTTAAGCAATAACACGTCACTGATAGAAAGATAGTCAAAGTACTTTAGCATTGAAAAATAGCAAAAAGAATTTGGTCTCGAAGTATTTAAATTAAAATTTAAAAAAAATATGAACTCGTCTAATTTTAGCAATAGTAATTATGCCTAAAATACCAGAAGTAAAACGAATTTCCTGAACAACTTGATTCATGTTATTACCAAAGAACATGTATACTCTCAGAAACATGATGCAATCAGTAATTTTAATGGTGCGTCCAAAATGTAATAATAATTTGGAGCCTTCTTGGAAGTTGGGCCTGAGCCGAAGCCTGTTTCGTATCAAGTAATTACTTTTCGAAGGACCTCCACTCAGGAGTCAATGGCCTGGGAACCTGCTGCCCTTAACGCCTCCTGATTTCGTACAATACATCAATTTTATAATGGAAAATACAATAGACATGCACTTTAAATAGTGACCTTGTGTTAGGGTATTGGTTGACAACATCTGATACTTAGTTGATGAGTTAAAATAGTTTTGACGTTACCAAAGATTTAATCAAAAACTTTTTTACAATAATTACAATAGTTACTAACAAAGAAATACCCACTTAGCTTTATACAACTTTAAAAAAAAATACATTTAGAAATTTGATTAATACGATATAAATAAAATAGGACAAACATAATGTTCTTAATCTTTAATAAAGTTTAATGTGGATAACAAATCAAAATCTAATCAGCGGATCGAGAATTCTAAGCACCACAAGGTATGACACCGTTAAATGACTAAGTACTCTTCATTTATAAAAAATACTTTTTGCTAATCAGCTCAAACAAATGAGGTGTATTTTTCGACTCCAACGAGACCTTAGAAGTCTATTCATCAAATCTCATTCCATTAACTTAAAACTCGGCCGAGATACAGTTACCAGCACGAACGTCTCGTCGATAAAGAGAGTCAAGATATAAAAGAATCGCTTCATCATAAGAACTATCTCCATCAATATTGTGATCTGTATTCCAAATACATAGATCACAAATTACAAGATAGTCTACGTTTTCAATGTCGTTTAAAATGAAATTGCGAAAACAACAACTTTCTTACAAACACTTTCGCATGCTCGGCAATAATTTAATCATTTTATGGGAGTTCTTCAAATTAATATAATTTTCTGTGTGTTTCATCATAATCATCTTTTTGATGCTCGTTTTCGTGTCAAGCTGTATGAAAGGTCGGTGAGATGTTGACATTTCCATGCCACTCCTTCACCTGTCTTATAATAGTATTACATTTTTTAATAACAGCATTGTTCTGAGTTTAATCAGATGCATCGTTTGTTGAATCACTATCTTTAAAGCGATGAGAACTTGTACTATTTTTTTATTTGTTTTTCAGCCTAAATATCTATACCTTTTTGTGGTTATTATTTCAATATATACAATTTTATCAAAATCTATTTTCCCTATACCTTTGTTAAAGCTATCATGGATGGATTAACAGTAACGTTATTTAAAAAACTATTAGGGATTGCTTCACCATAATTATTAAAATGAGGTATCCTATAGTTATCCCAATCATTACAGAATTTACGGTAGCAAATGATTGCTTGTGATCTCATATTCATTAAATATTTGTAGTTTAAATAAAGTTCATTGCTTATAAGTAAACATAGCGAGTAGAACAGTACAATTGTAAGTAGATTTTAAACATATTGTATTGGCTCTCGCATACTAACGGATCTATTGAAATTTTTTTGCAGCTCAAAAGTTCAATGACATGTAGGTAGGTAAGCAGAGATCGGGCTTGTCTAGAGAATGCATCATACGACCCGATAACGTCTAGATCATTCTTTGGTATGTCTTCGGGTGATTGGTTCACCATAATGATTGTTTGACACGACAAAAATGAAGTTACTTTTACCCGTCGATTTACTGCACTTTTTAGACTGGTTTTAATCAAAATTTTGTGAGATTTAATTGGCTAGAAAGGTACGACTCAATCTCCGAAAAGAAAAACCTTTGGAGACAGACGATTTAACTTGATTGTTCACAGAAAAATTTGTTTCACACAATATTTTCTCGGGACTTTTCCACGAAATAACGATAGCCTTTTATATAACAAAAAAAACAAAAACATCTGTCAGTTTACAATAGTCAATATTTTGACTAAAGACAAAATTAAATATATTCATAAAATATCATAACATATATGATCTTTTTTACATACATTAAAGTAATACCAACATGCAATCATTGTCATAAGATTCTTTGATATATACAAAATTAATATTAAGGCGGGTTTACATCACCGGATACAGTCCTATTGTGTACACTTAACTTCTCAACTAATCCACACAAGAGCACACTAAGATTTCTCTTCACTTAGAACCGCTTCTCCACGAAGACTATTGTGCAATATCTAATTAATGTAGTGGCTTCTAACTTTGAATTGACACTTTCAACTTTACATCCGTCAGAAAAAGTATTAATATAACCATCGGAACTTCTACGATCACCCAAGCCGTCAGTCACGTATACTTCCTTGCCTTTATTAAAAAAAAAACTTTTCCACTTTGCATATTTATTGGCCGTTTGCCCAACATTCGTCGCTCAATGGCGACGTTACGCACCATCGGTCTAACTTTTATTATTCATTTCTTCCCCAGTGAAAGTGGACAGTTTGTCATTTCGAACTTTGTTTACGTGTCTTGTAAACTAAAAACAAATGGTTGGCACAGAGTTCCGTGTGAGGTGTTAAATACTTGAGAGGAAGCAAGTTATAACAAATAATAACCCCGGTGTTTTAACTTGTTTTAAGAGATAGATAACGCATCAAAGAATAGGTTGATTATAATAAATTTCGTATTCATAAAACTTTTGAAGTAAATTAAATTCTATGCACATACCCTAAAACATTTTTTTTAATCATTCTTCATTCAAATTAATAGAAAGTTTCTACTTTATTAATTTGATTCCTAACTATACTCAGACATACAACATTCCATTGCTGGGTACAGGGCCTCTTTACACCAAATTTGATCCTTAGTGCGGGTTGATAAACGCAGTTTTTTAGTGTCTTTTTGATATACTTTCAAGTTATCCAATAATTGCAGAGCTTCGACTTTATGACTAACGAAGTGTGGCTCTGGATATGAAACCGTACGTAAAGGTGGTTGACCAAGATGACCTTTGTGAAGGCAGCTTAGGTTCAGCTTCTAATTATTTACATAACAATTTTATCCAGCTCAACTATTGCTTAAAGCACAAACCAATGTGCACTGATATGGTGATCTGAGATCCGGGTGACACAAACAATGGAATTCGAGATGTCACTGTAAGATGTTGCAAAAGTATTTTATCCACTGCAAGTGAAGTATTAAAATGAATTCAGATCATTAATCATGTCTCATATTGTACAGAAATATTTGAAGCTTTCCAAGTATCAGGTATTCGAAATTCGGAGCTCTCCAAATTCATATTCAGTCATTGTTATTTTGCATTTCATTCACAATTCGTCTGAGTCATGCGGCGAATATTGTATTTAGATTTTTGTAATTTTAAAAGCAGACTTGACTTGCTTTAAATGTATCATCAGATAAAAAAGTTCTACTAAATTTGGATTGCATACGTGATTTAAAACTAACTTGCTGTTATATGCAAGGCGGAAAGATTGTTGCTGTACTTTTTTGTAGGATTAATGTAATTATTTAATTATAAAAATACTATTTTAATTGTTAATTTAATTGATAGGAGTCGAAATTTTGTTATTTAATCTCGTTGGAAATGATAATTTAATGTGATAAAATATTTACGTGTTTGCCGCTAGAATTAATTTTATTATATGGTAACCGAAAAAGGGTATATTTATTTATTTTGCTTCTTTTTTATATACATATATTTATCCTATGTTCCTATTAATTCAGACTTAAAAATTGACGTTTTACAATATGTCAACAATTGATGCCCCTCTTCCATTTTAGGAGCGTCTCTAAACAATGATTTAAATGAACTTTTCCTTAACAACAGCTTCCTTCTGTTTTTGCCTTGTACCTTACTGCTCGTTAAGTTATATGTTCTTTACCAAACCAATGTTAATGAAACAATGTTAGCTCATCATTCGAACCAAAAAGTTTAGTGAACCGTTGCATTGCCCAACTTTGGAGTTTTAGCAAATAAAGATTCCTCTTTTCCGAGGAACACTGTCGTAAGTTTTATAGTATGTATGTAATAAGATCCGCTTGAGTCAACCATCTTTGCGAATGTTTCACTCTTCGATGACGCGAGTGAATGACCTCAATGGTCATCAACGCTTGTGCACTGGAGGTATTGTCAACTTTCTTTCTTTGACTGTCCTATTCTATGCGATTATGTGGTGATCGATTATGTGCAGGGGTCAAGACGTGACCTTGTTGGTTGTTCTTTGATGAGAGGTTACATTACAGTTTATTTTTTAATGAGTAGACTTTGACTTCCAACCTCTTTTTAGGTTAATAACAGTTATTTTTGTTATAATGTTTTTCTTTGGTTGAGATATTGGTTTTGAGCGATCGATAATATCGTAGAGCGTGTAGTGTATCTGCTTCAGATATAAAAAAATTGTTCAATTTCTAGACAAGATTATTAATTTTCGTGGTATGACTTTAGAATTTCTTTATATTTTCTATATGTTTCAACAATCTTGACTTAGTTTTGGGATAGAATACCGTAACATGCAGTCATTTATTTTGATTTCGTGTAATGAATTTTAAAAAATACGGGTATAAAGAATTACAGTAGATTATTTTATTACATTCGAATTGTCGACTTTTACTTAAAATAAGTGTAGTTAAGAGTGTATTATTTACATTATTAATGCCCTTGAACGCTAAATGAGCTGTACATTAATATAATGCAATATCTAACAATTTATTTGATAAACAAACTAAACCCACCCAATAGAATAAAAATAACTTCCGGATGACACGATATCATTATTAAATAAAAATATTTTATTACACTCATAATATTAAGTAACAAGAACATTTAATTTTACCAAAGGGTATTCCATACTACATGCGTGTAATTTACGGTTCGACCGTGACTGACCTTGTAAAGTCGTGATAGTACACTGACAGCTGATCAGTTTACAAGCATACTGACAGTACCTGTATATTTAAATGTTCCGTATATAAGTCATGTTGACTAGATGACAGATTAAAATAATAATATGGAAAAAGACGATAAATATGTCTTTGTGGCTATTCTAGCTAAGTTATTTTTATTAATTATCCCCTCTCATCGGGGAGTCGTAAGGGTTGACGAAAACAATCCTACCGGTTGATGGGCAGCAGTGTCATCCAGCGTACTGACCAGAACTGCGATCCTGCTTGCCCAGTGTTGTGATTGTGGGCAAATACCCCTAATATAATGTAATCTATTGGGGAGGCTAATATTCAGAACTAGATTTATATATATATTCTGATGGTGATCTATGTTAATAGAGGTGTTATTTATCTGTTACTAGCTTCTAACCAGACCTTTGCCCGCTGACCTAGAAATTTGCATGCTCGGTGTACATAATTGGAGATTTTAATTCTTGAAATCGATCAATAATGTAGCATACCGTACTATCGAATAATGAAAACATACATACATACAATCACGCCTGTTTCCCCGAAAGGGTAGTATTTTATAGTTATTAGGAAGACAGTGCCTTCTACTATCCCGACAGTTGGTTTAACCATATAATAATGTTTCCCTCTGGGTTACGGAGGTCAGGCGGCGTTTTATAGAATAACTAAATCTCAGCCAAAATCTGCTTAGACCAGTAAACAGACCCTAAGTTGTTTAGGGCAACCGGGACAATGCTAGGATATGATGATGAATACTTAGTTTAAAGTTAGTTTGTAGTATTCTATTGGCTAAAAAATCCTTTTCTCTGCAATATTAGATGAAATGTCGCTACTTTATTAGGGATATTTATACCTTCTGGCCCATTTAACGATCAGGTTACGACATACGATACCCAGATAGAAGTGAATTCAACAACCTATAATATTTTTTTTAAAAAAACTAAGTAATCAATGGTTCATCACTGTAGGTAATAAATAGGAACACATACATTATATACGTCTTATATTAACTTATAATAACTTGGAATAAATTGAAAGCAAATTAGAAAACACCTGCTAGACTTATATGGGTCCGGAAAACAAATAACTACGTTTACGAACGATTAAGATCTAAATACGTTTACTGACATCTTTTGTGATACTTATGAACTAATATTTATATACAGTTTTGAACACATACATAAGGGAAGCGACATTGTTTTAAACTATGTAGTAATTGATATTCTTAATATTATCCTGGCCGAAAGTGTCTATAAATATACTGTTTGTCATAATTAACACCTAATGTCTACTTATGAAGTGTAATAAAGAATCGAGAATTAAGAATCTCGATATACGGCACTCACGCATGGGCGGATTGTATAACCGAATTTCTTGTTTCATGTTGTTTCTTTAGACTCGATTTTTGAGGTGAAAGTATAGACACAGGTGTTACGAGATCCGATATTTGGAATCAATGAGATAGAACATGCAATCGATATAGACCTACAATCTGGGTCAGATGAGAAGTCATATACTAAAATAATATGTTATTTGATATTGTTTGTTTGTTTATTGCAAGCTGATCACTTCGTTCGTATGACTTACAAGTAAATGTATTTATTTAGGACTCCTTACGTTCGATATCAATGTCATGGGTTATTTTTGCGCAGCTCGCTAATTAAATAAAATTATGCTTTTTAATTATACCTACTTCCTTAAAAAAAATGTTTGGAACAAATAAACATATACATTTCAAATAGCTTTTTAAAATACGATAACTTTTATTTGGGACATTATATTTTTATAAAATATACAACCTGTTGATTCTAGATGGTATTACAGTTAATACTCGCGCGGAAAATGCGATTTAAATAAAAGGGGGTATATATAGTTCCTCCATGATAGTCACTCTCGAAACTTGAGGTCAGAAGAGAATCTGACTTTAATATGCCAATGCATGTGAAAAAAAAATTACGACTTGTCGTTTACTGTGCAGGCAGTTCAGTCTTTGGAATGATCTGCCCGTCGATATACGAAAAGAAAATACATTAGATTTATTTAAGAAATCAGTCTGGAAGCATTACTTGTCTTTGTAATTTTAAATGCGTTATATTACGTTTGTTACGTTATATTATTTATTATAGATTATTTATTATTATGACGTATTTATATGTATGTGTGAATTCATTGTTTACTTATAAGTAAGCAAGAGCACTCTGTTGTGCCTATTCTATGTTATTAATTTTTTCATATGTTTCCTGTCTATCTTAACGTTGCCTGGAAGAAATTGCTGTTAGCAATAAGGCTGAAATTGTATCATACATTTGTTTATGAGATTTGATTAGTTTTATATTTAGTGTACAATTAAGTTTTCATTCGTTCATTCATTCATCCGCGATTTGCTCGAAAGATAAACGGTTCGAGTCCCAAACAGGATCGATGTATGTTTGCATAAATATGTACCTAGACCATTACGAGGTTGTAATTATATCTAGGTATTTATTATTTTTTATAAGACTTGTTTCTTTGGTTTTGTGGCTATCATAAAGTAGTAGAAATTAAGATAACTATAGAAAGTGCGCTTTGATATAACCCTATAAATTCTTTAGGAATGCAACAAAAAAGTATCTCCTATGATCCAAAGAATAAATCGATGTTTAATGTCAAAATTTAAAATTATAATCGCATCAGCCGTTAGCCCGACGCCATCTTGCTCCAAGTTTTTTTTTATTTCCTGATGCCACGTTGGGCAGTAGACCGGAAACTACGACTACCTGCGCGGGCGCATAACAATGAATACCATGACACGACGCAAGGATAAAAATAGGCGGCTGGTTTGTATGGTGGCAAAGGCTTTTGTTCAAAGAAAAAATATACTTAACATGGTATACTTTTGAATAAGAGACCGGTGATACGCTATGTGATTTCTTTTATTGCAAGGGTTTTTGATAATAATCATTTATGAGCTAAGAATAAGGGATATATTAGCTTAATTCGGTAACAAAGAACTACAAAACATTCAGAGATTGCTAGGCAATCTTGACAGCACAACAGTAACAGAATTGTATTAAAATAATAAAAATATTTATTGCAATAAACAGAAACACATTGGTCATGCATAGGGCTGCCATCCGATCGGAATTACCTGGATCTGTCCCAGTTTGAAAGGGGCCCTGGGTCCGTCCGGTAGGGGATTTTTAAAGTATTCGGTAGAAAATATTTTTTGAAAAGATAAACGATTTTTAATAAATCTCAGTTAAAAAATCAATTATTTTGTAGCAAAAATAAATTTTAGAGTTGTCCGCGGAACTAACCCTAATTCGCACGAATCTTTATCCGGTGTTGGCAGTACAGTGTATTTATTATATTAAAAGTGTATTTCGAAGTTGTCTAATGGCAATATCAAAGGCTAGAAAATTACTGGGGACTTAAGAATCCCGGGTGAAAACAGTGCCGCCTGAAAATGGTTCTGCAAATATCTCAATAATCATGCTTCTAATATTTACTCTAGCATTACATTTAATTGGCTATGGGCATGTTTCACTTCTAGGAAATTAGTCTATACGGGGTTGTTTTTGACCGTTTTATACACGTAGAGATGTGAATTGGACCATGAAATACTTTGTATTTGTAAAGTTAGGGTATGAGAAACTAGTCTTCCGAAAACCCAGAAGCCTAAGGAATTATTATTGTCAAAGTCAAATCGCTTATTCGAGTTTTTTTCAATAAAACTCTTATAAATGCGAACTTAAAAACGGATGTATAGGGATCCTACTAAGACGTTAGGAGCCCAAGCCAACCTCACCTGCAAGTGGTGCACCTGCCGATCAACGGACGAGGCTCTGGCGAACATTATAGTAGCTCTTTCTCTAGGTATATCATTATCGAGTTAAAGGGATGGGTATAACGAAGTTTCGTTTACGTTAAATTAGAGTAGGCCCCCTGAAAGTGGAACTCGTTCCGATCAAAGGACGAGGCTCTAGCGAACATGAAAGTTCTCGGTAATCTGCAATAGGCTCGCCTAACTCGACGCTCGACTAACTATATAATTGACGAAGTGTGGGCGTATAATATGCCTCTGCCTACCCCTTTGGGGAAACATGCGTGAATGTATGTATGTATGTTAAAAACGAACGCACTCATTCACTGTAGGGAGCCCTATGTAAATAATTCGGCATTGCAAATGTCCTCAGGCTGCGGTGGTTCGTGCACGAGTGTCGCATTGTGGTATTAGAACATTTCATAACACTCGTCAAATCTCACTCTGAAAAGAAGAACTAGAATAAGAGTATTTTTTAATAATGTTGTTAAAAATCCTAAGTGGTAGTAATCTTTTAACTTAAGCCACACATTGATAGCCTTACAAGTTAACTATTGACGAAAGCCGCACGTGAGAGGCTTGACGAGTGGAGCCACTTTCGAGCCACCATAGCAGTTTATGGTGCTGGTTGTACGAAGTCTTTATACTTGAGCACTTTAATGATGCAACTTTCTTAACTTATTACTTACTTACTTGGCAAATGGTTTTTAGAGTTTTGTACAGTACTTAGTAATAGTTATTAACTTTTTAGTAAATAAACTATGTGAGTTGTCGACTGACAGAATCGGTTTACAGAAAAATTTCGCTGGAAATTTGTATATTACAGACCAAACTATTGAAATGAGTATCCATAATGTAACAATATAGTAATAATTTATTTAGTAATAGTTTATATACATATTAACGTATATAAATCGGGGTTAGTAGCGCAGTTTTCAAGTGTTTTCTACGTAAACATACATACAATACATACATACAATCACGCCTGTTTCCCCAAAGACAGAGACTAATATACGCCCACATTTTTCATTATATTGTTGGTGGCGAGCCTGTTGCTGCTTACGGGAACTAAATTTACGTAAATATTGTGGTTTTACATTGACAGTTATAATTACGTCACTTGAATAAAATATAAATATTTGCTTATCAATTAGGCTTAAAAGTTTTGCCAAAATTACCTGAAAGTTTGAACACCTAAATATCTAGACTAGACTAGAAGAAAATCCTAGAACATATGCATGATAAGATGCACTGTGTTATCATTTAAATGTTACGGCAACGACTAAATTACGAAATCTTATAATTATATTTGTCACACTCACAATACTTGATGTCTGTAAAATTTTGTACATTAAAAAAAGTGTGTTTGTTTATAAGATTATATATTTCAAGTTACTGTATAAAAAATTTAAAACCATTTCGCATAAGAAAATTCTGGACTGCTCCGGATAATAACTGTATTTTATTTTGTTAACATGAGCGAAACCGCAGTTAAAAGCTAGTTATTTTGTAGAGAGAAAAACGTATTGCATTTATACTCAATGCATGATTTGTCGATGCTGTTTCATTATCTGGTAGTAATATAAGTACTTAGGTAAGCAAAACAATTATAAGATGAAACGTGAGCCACGATAAGCAAATTATAGGTAATATTGAAATTAAATTACTACTTCTGTGTTTTGTATTTAGCAGAAATATGCTAGGCGTTTCTTTTGTTTCTTATGAAATGTTAATAAGTTTTTTTATTTGGAGAGGGCGATTCGACCAGTACGGCCTATTTTAATTATCAACAGGGAATTTATTCTCAATACTTAATAACAATATTTGTAACTAAAATATTTCTGTTCGTGAAAGGAAACCTCTATGAAAAGAAGGAAATAATCACGTCGAGCTTATCACTGTAAGTCAGTATCTACTAGAAGTAACGTCAAATTAAACCCTTTTTGCAGTCAAATGGTTTTGCCTATCCTCACTGAGTCTCCTTGGTGCAATATGTTTTAAGCCCAGCGATATTTAGGACAGATGCTTACGCAGTAGTGGTACGTTAATGAGCGGAGATATTAACGATATCTGGAAACAAATTAAAGTTATAAATGACATCTACTTACTTTAATGAATAGTAGATTAAATACATAGATACGTGATAGACATAAAAAAGTTTTCTTACGAAAGATTATTTTTCATCTTACGTAACAATTTTCAAGTCAAAGATAAATTTTGTCAATAAAAAGCGCTTAAGAATAATATATTATATGAACCTTGCTTTCATAAAGTAAACTCAAAGGTCGTTTAACCCGTAGATGTGGCTAATAAATACGTATTAAAAGTGAATTGACTCGAACATTTATATTTTTTATCAAATCTGTTACCGGTTTTCGAGAAAATATTACGTCAGTGTGGATGTAAATTATATTTTATAGTATCAATTTATTTTGGACATAAGAGACAAATGAGTGTTGTTTTTCTATTTTTGAATTAGGTAGATATTCTTAAAAGAGTTTCGTCATAATTTGAAAAGGTTTTGACAATATCCAAGTACCTAAGTTCCCGTTGGCGTTTTTTTACAGATGCTTCTTACAGAAGATTAGGTATTGTAGAAGTGGAATTGAATGTTTATTTAATATAGAACAAATAAAAAAGGATTTAAATTAACTAATAAAACTAATTTTTTCTCTCATGTTAATAAGGACAAATTTTATATCTGTTACTTAAATTTTCAAATAAATTTACTTCTAGTCTCCTTTTAAGAAAGGCCTCATTAACTACTGCTTGCTTGTTGAATAACTTATGTTATGATACATATATCTTATGGCGTGTAATACACTTAACAAATAAAATTACATATTATTATAATTTCAATCTGAATAGTAGTTATTTTCAAGTAACGTTTTAACAATGACATATTGTTAATAACGATCTTTAATGTGGCAGACAACTGCCAGGAGACAGGCAACAATAGAAGTTCAATTGAACTTAATTTTCCAGTAACTAGAAATAATAGAATAATTTAACGATGACGTCCATAAGAAACTATATCTCGAAGAAATAATATTCTATATCTAATAATTAAAATTACATAAGTCTAGAAAAAAAAGCAGTAAAGCGATAACAATATTTTTTTATAAATATAATATTTTAAAGTTTACTGGGTTTATTGCAGAATAAGATCTAAAGTTAAAACAAATTTAAAACTAGTGCTGTCACTTTTATTTAATAAAATGAAGACAGTGACAGCACTAATTTTGAACTTGGTTTAACTTTAGTTCTTTTTTTTAATAAGCATGTGTGTTTACTATTAACATTCAAGCAATGTCGTTCATTGAGTATCTCCTTTAAAGCGAATTAGATCAAACCAAGATGGTTTCTCGAAGGCGAACGGGTATGATCAACGTCCTTTTCTAAAATAATTATCTCCATTTGTGGCATGTTGGCTGGACTTGACATATCTGTGATATGTTGCTTATCACACAGATACAGTACTGGTTTAAGATTCACGCAGAAGTGGGTAGGTATTTTTTATATTAGCTGATTGACGATACAAGGTTCTTCAATGGCGGCCGCGAACTGGCAATCATAGTAGAGGACGGCCTCGATGAACCGATCTTCTGGTCACAGCTGCGGGAAGCCGATGGATGCAGGCAGCAGAAAATCGATCGATGTGGAAGGCTATTGGGGAGGCCTATGTTTAGCAGTGGACTTTATAAGACTGAAATGATTAATGATGATTGACGAGACGAATTCTTACTTGTCACGACTGTCTATATTTATTTATTTGCTTTTAAAATACTTAATAGGTCTATTATTTAACAAATATAATTTTTGCATAGGATCTCATAAAAAATAACCTTTTTTTAAGTATGTGAAAGGTTTGGACAAATGAACAAAACCACTCAAGGGACGGGTATCCATATACCTATTGTTTCCTGTCGCGTGTCCGTTGCGTTGCCTGTATTCGAGAGACTCAAAACAAAGAAACACATTTTTTTAAAAATATTCTTAGACATCTCTCACAGCGCAATCAAGCCCCAAAACTAAGCAGAACGAGTACAATGGGAACTATAAAACTTTCTTAAATACTTTTTAGTAAATACATACTTATGTTTTAAGGAGATAAACCCAGACCAAATAAAATATTTAAACGAATGTTTGCCAAACCCTCGACCTCAATAGCAGAATGATGGTATACCACCACACCGAACTGAGGCCTATAGGCATGAGGCAAAGTGGATTTCGAATTGATTCTGTCGTACCGCCGAACACATGGAACTCAACACAAGAGACGTGATATTTGACAGTCTGTATCTGTGTTTTAATTTTTATTCTATTATAGATTATTTATATTAACGTTAAAATGTGTCATCGAAACGCAAAACATAATCATTTATTCTATTAGTCGCTTAGTCACTAGTCTGCCTAGTCCGAGACTCACCAGGATTGAAGGTAATGAATAATCTATGGCTGTCGGCAGATTACCGGATTGTTACATACTTACATACATAATATCATGCCTTTTTTCCCGAAGGGGCAGGCAGAGGCGCCCACACTTTGCCAATTATATTGTTGGTCCCACGTTATAGGTGGCGAGCCTATTGCCGCTTTCCGGGCACTTTTATGTTCGCCAGGCCTCGTCCTTTGATCGGCAGGTGCACCACTTGCAGATGAGGTTGGCTTGAGCTTCTCAGATCTTGGTAGAAGTATACAGATTGATGAACCTCAGAAAATTTATGATCTAAATGAAATGGGTATCCCTAGTTACACCAAAAGAAAATTGACAAATTATCACTTCCCAAATATTGTTTTGTAAAATTTCATTTGCCAAATTATTACTTGGCAAATAAACTCTTCACAAATAATTGTATCGTAAACGTAATGCTTTCCAAGTGAACGTTTCGACAATAACTCAGTTAGTATTACATATTTTACGCAAAATAAAATAAGCCAAATAATTCGTCTCGAAACTTTTCAAACAACCATTTCTATTTGCATCTTTACTATTAATACTAATCTACAAATATTGGCCATACATAAATCAACAGTAGTATTTTCTGGCGCTTCGCCGGCCGCTAACGCGGCACGCTCGCTTCGCTCGCTCGGCTCGCGCGCTTTGTGGTCACTGTTCTAACCTAACCTAACCAATATGTATCTAAGCCTCACTCATCATCATCACGTTAATTTAAAATTATGAACACATATTAAACAAACATTCCTTATACTATTTTATTTTTAGTATATATTTAGTATTAATATCTTAGTTTGTGATTATTTAAAATAATAAACGTAAAACTTTATGTCCAAACAAATCATTTGATTAAATGTTATTTGTCTAAAGTTTGTTTGCCGTAATAAATTACTTGTTAAAAAACCTAATGCCATAATGTCATTATCCGTAGTAATATACTGCCGAGTAAAAATTTGACCAAATGAAAATTTGCGTACTAAAATAATTCGCAACGTTGCATTGGTGTAAAAAAAGTTTGCTAAAATTTGTTTGGATTATAAATTTTTGTCAAAATAGTTTTGGCAAAACGGCAGGATCCCAGATGAAATAGCTGAAATGCATCGAATTAGGCGGTAGGGCCCCTGGTCGTCTTAAGCCGATAAAACAAAGACAAAAGATAACCTATACTCTCTGCGGTTTCACAAAAGACTCTTTTATCTTACACTACTCCTTTTATTTCTTAAACAAAGAGATAGAAACACGTAAATAGTTTTGTTACTAATGGAACTCTTAGGGACCAAAGATAGGGTTATCGGTTTAAAAAAAAACAAGGTACACAAGTAAATTCCGAGAGGCTAAGAATAGTGCAGGTACCGCTTTGTTTATAAGTCGCCCACTAAAAGTATGCGCGATTTCATAATGACGATCTTTAAATTTGAATTAACTGATATTGTTTTTCTGGAAACATAAATAAGTACTCCTTTGGATTTTGTTTCTGTTGTGAAGTATTCTTAGTAGTTTGTTCATTTGTTTAAATAAACAACATGGTTTTTTTATAAAATTATCCAGATTAAGTATTTAATATGTAGTCAAGAAGTAAGACCTAATACTCCAAGTATATGAACGTTAAATATTACTGTCTTTGTATTGTATGTCGCCAATGTGAGTTTGTAATTATTGTGCTAATATTACAATAAAAATATACCAATTTTGGTTCCATATATTTGGCTGATGCTTATATTTAATTATGATCTATAAGTTTGCATTGCATTAGGTAAATTATTTTTGGAATTATCAGATCGATGTTAATTAGACTAACCATAATTCCTAAATTAAATTGATACCATATTGATGTGATACCTATTTTTCAATTCATTGATGAAGTAAAGTTTTAAAATAAAACAGAAACATTAATATGTGAACTTTTTTTATCAGATAAATTAAATCACCACACATTCTTCAAGCGCAGTACCAACCCGTCGCGTGCGCATCCTTATTCTGGCCTTGACTGCGTGACTTTTGAGAGGCATCTAAATGTCGGCATCAGACAAACTCAAAGGCCACTACCATTAGAATCTCATAATAGGAATTATACACATCTTATATCATTATACCACCAAATTATATAGACACCTGTTGAGGAGTACTGAGGAACAAAGTGGTAATTAATATGTCGTAGGTAGATTATAGAATGTGGCGTTTTATAAAACGACTAGATAAATTGTAAAAGTACCTACACACAATCACGCCTGTTTCCCCGAATAAATAAATAAATAAATAAATATTTCTTACACTTACACCAATTATTTAGTTCCAATATAAGTCTCATTAAGAACTTGTGTTATGGATACTAAATAACGGATAAACATACATAAATACTTTTTTATTTGTAAATACATACTTAATATACATAGAAAAACACCCAGACCAGAACAAATATTCATATTTATACTCACAAATATTTGTCCTGTGTGGGAATCGAACCCACGACCTCAGGAGTGGAATGCGGGTATACTCGCCACCACGCCATATCGGTCGTCATTTTCCCCGTCGTCGTGTTTCCCCGAAGGGATAGGCAGAGGTCTTATACGCCCACATTTAGTTATTTCATTGTTAACCGCTTGCCGGGATGTTTTATGTTTGCCAGAGCTTCGTCTCTTGATCGGCTGGTGCACCACTTGCAGGTGAGGTTGGCTTGGGCTCAAAATATGTTAGTGGGATCCCGATACACCTAAATTGTAAAAGAATAGTTCACATTTTAAAAAAATTTGAAAGTGAGTGGCCCCGATAGCTATTCTTGGGTTTGCAAGGATACTTTACGCATTTATCTAAAATTTGCCGCTGTAAGGTGTCATAATTAATGTTATAACTGTATATAATGTAATTTTATATGTAATAATTTTGATTTTAATTTAAGATGTGTAAAGTGAAATTTTATTGTCATTTAATATTGCTTGTAATTTTAAAATAGAATGCTGACTGTATTTATACATATCTCGTATTGTAACGTCTGCTACCTTTCAGTTCCTGTTTTAGAACCATTATTTATAACACTGAGATTTTCGTGTACAACATTAACAATAAAATAACTAATAACTTACATTGCTATATAAACATTACCGTTTCCCATATATTTTTAAAAAACCTAGGTGTTTTGTAAAGTGCCGCTATTCCTAATCTACCCGCAACAAATGCAGCAACGCTCGGGGCTCCTATTATGGTAGTTTTGATGTTATATTGTGATATTTAGTTATTCTTTGGCCTCCAGTAACACATCATATGTGAGTAATCTATGAAGGTGCTTTGTGTTCACTACCTATATCCCATGGGAAATAATTGAACATGTCGGTATAATGGGTGTTTTTGGCATTGACATAATTATTGTTATTTAAGTATTCATTTATATTTGATGTCTCATAGATAGTATTGTTATGCCTCTTATTTTTCAGTTGACTTCAAATAGTTTCACCAAAGGGACATATATAACGAAACCAAACCAATTGATAAATTTAAAAGAGCATAGCCTGTGAGTTTCTTGCCAGTTCTTCTTATAGACGGCTCGGAACTGGCACTTAGATTCACTTACAGATAAATATTTTTTGTTTTTTCATTGTTTTGTTGCATATATGTGAATCTAAGCTTCGAGATTTTAGTTAAATTATATTTGGATTGTTTTTTATCTTTATATTTAATTTTGACGTTTGCAAGTACTATATGACATAAATGATTTTTGAAGTTGAAGAAACCCGCCCTAACGCCCTTGACAATAGAGACGTGTGTCAATCTTAATGGCTCTTTGGATGTTATCACTATAAAATATAAAAACAAGTCGCTTTCCTCTGTCTCTCCCTATGTATGGTTAGATCTTTAAATTGAATTTGGATGTGGTTTCTTTTAATAGAGAGAGAGTGATTCAATAAAAAGGTTTATATGAAGGTCACAATTACAAAGTCTTAGGCGGCCGCTAGTAAACTATATAATGCTGACTGTATATACGAAAAAAAAATACCTTGCGTTGAATATACGCAATATAAAGGTGCATCTGAAGAAAAATCTTTCAATCAATCAACCTAAAATCTAGGGAGAGAGGTATTTAGCGGACATTGGTAGTCTTGGACGACCGATATAGCGTCAGTATTATACTTATATATTTCAGTATACCCGCACTCCGCGCATCATAGTATCCATAACACAAGTTCTTAATGATACTTATCTTGCAACAAAAAAAAATTGCGTATTTTTTTAAAGAATTAAAGGTGGGTTTTCGTAATTTAAATAATTCATAATTTATCACATTGAAGCTTTAATACTTTTGCATTTAAATAAGTATTGTTTCAAGACTCGAGTCTCCTGAGTCTTCGACAAATTCAATTCAAGCCTCGAGTCGCGACCCGAGCTTTATTTTAATTATCTAAATGGAAACAATACGATGTCAATAGTGACATTGGACAAATATGTAGTAGTTTACGACAAAATAAAGATACCTCCTTTAAAATTGTATAGTATTTTGAATAGGTAAAAAAAAAATAAATATATACACACTTTCTTTACTACAAAATAACATTTATTATAACAATTTTATATTTCCTCCTGTAGAGAAATCTAAAAGCACCAGACCAGTATTATTGTATTCAGTTTTATTAGTTCAAAACCAGTAAGCAGTTTGCCTGATTTCTCATCAGTCACTTAGTTTTTCTATATTTTTATTTCAATATCATACAAAAAGAGCTCCTTTATATAAGGCTCTTGAGCCTTTTAGACTTTGGAGCCCTCAGAGCTCGAGCTTCAAAGACTCAGTAGCTTCGACTCAGAGCTCGAGATTCCGCCTCGGAGCTCGAGTTTCTGCCACAGAGCTCATTTCTCACAACACTAATTTAGACCATATTTTTAACATGAGCTAGGATGGTAACATTTTTAATGTCTGGCAAATTTATAATATTATATATGAAAAAACTAGTTTTAAATAAAGGTACATTATAATTATACACGCGAATTCCTGCCCGCTGCGAATGTGCGCGCTGATAATCAAGTTATCTTGACATTCATAAGTGGCCAATCGCACTTTAAATTAAATATAGCACTTTTGAAATTTATTATAGCACTAACCCATTTTTTATTTTCTTTAACTTCGTCGGTATGTAAATGTCGTGAACGTGGTACGCAGTATCATGGTATTTATACTTCATCTATTTTATTTATTCATCAGGTTAAATTAAATACAAGTAAATCCTCTTTAGTACTTACCTAGATAGATACTTGATAAGATACGATTGTGCAAAATTTTATGTTTAATTTCACCCTTCTGTGTTAGTTTTTAGAACTCTATTTGCGATTTAAAATAAAACCTAGTCGTTTCGTATGTATTATATTAAAACACTTTTGTCGTGTATTGAAACTAGGAGTCAAGTAGACAACGATTATGCAGAGAAATCGTATATTTTAAAAATGTTCTTTATTCAACCATTCAAGCTACGGGTTATCAAGTCACGATTGATATTCTATTTCTGTCTCCGGGCTGTAGTCCAAAATTTCACTATTTAATTGTAATTTTTTTCGAAACAAAAATATTTTTGAAAATAAAGTATTGTTAAAGTATGTTATAACAGGTAAATAAATAAGTTTTTCATGTTAATTCCTAAGGTATTTCAGTACTTCATAATAAAACGCACTATATACTTGACTTATAATGTAAAACATATAAAAATAACATATAATGTTTATAAATGCTTGGGACAACTCATTTGCAAAGTTGAAACAAATTGAGGTGAAGCAAAATATCGACATTTTATTGTAGGTATATTTTAAACTTATTCTTGATCTAAATTCATAAAAGTAATATAATTGGACGTATATTTATTCAAATACTTTGAAACTGATATTTTTTGGAGCCGCCGTGGAAAGGGTTACTTTTGAACAATCCCACAATATGTTCGAAGCATCTGACACTCGAATTTAGTTTATATATTTTTTTTCGAGGTAAGAAAACTTGGAGATGCGAAATTAATTACAAGGTTCAATATTATTTAAATGTCAGTGATCATCAAATGTATCATATTTTTGTTACTCTGTTAATATAGGTATATTTCTTTATTCTGTTGCTACAACCTTAGTCGAAATATTAAATGACTACATTAACATAGAACGGTATTCGAGTACCAACTATTACTTAAACTCAAGGCCATGGTTTGTGGAGGCATCAGATGTTGATATCATTGAGGACAAGGGCAATAGACATAGAGGGCAGTAGATTTAAAAAAATCCAAATTTATCCTTTTGTTTTGAAATATGCAAAAAGTTGTTTGTTATGATTTGAAATTATAGAGTCGATTCTGATGAAATCCGATGTAAGTATGTATTGTTAAGACATTAGAGAAAAGCATGGCTAACACACTTTTGCACAACTCTTCTAAATAATGTACACGACATTAGGTTATTTAAAAAATAAAACTAATATTAAATTTCGCTGGTCGGTGCAGAAAACCACAATTCACTGCAATATGTCACTGTCCTATATTTGTGTACATTCCCAAAGAAGTTATGTCCATTTACACTAGTTTTGGAAAATAAAATACTGCCGCGTTGTTTTTTTTCGCGTTGAAAACCCGAGCTTATTTTTCATATTACTCTTTTGTAAATTTTGAAAAGATTTTTAAATTACGAGTTTTTCATTTTGGGTCTATCTCATGTAACGGTAATCGGCATGGAACGCTGTTGGTGAAGCCTGTTGCTGAGAAGTTTAGCAGTAGACTTTATGAGGCTGAGATGAATAAATTAGAAGTTTTTATAGATACACTTACGCCTGTTTCTCCAAAGGGGTAGGCTATACGCCCACACCTCGCCAATCATAAAGTTGGTCTTACATAATAGGCGAACCTATTGCCGCTAATCGGGAACTGTTACGTTTACCAGAGCCTCGTTTGTTGATCATCAGGTGCACCACTTGAAGGTGAGGTTGGCTTGGGCTCTTAAGATTATGGTTTTCCCGTGTAGAAGTTTTCACGTACAATAAAAGTCATATGTACTAATCTTATATAAAAAGTATAATACCTTTTAAATATCTAAAATACAACCAATATGCAACTATACCTGCCCGTTTACAAAAACATCGCATGAAGCAACCATTTCTGAGTTGAACTGTATTGTAGAAACAATCTGTGGTAGAAACTCGAAAGCTTACTACAAAACGTAAATCTACGAATATTTATCTCCATAATAAAACCAAGGTCCCTTCGCACCTGTTTGTATATATTACTATATATGTGCACTATAACTACTTAACGGATTCTTTTACGATAGGAAGAGAGAATATCTTTGAAGATTTTAAGCTATCCTGCGTGACGTCATTCTAATTCCACTAGAAAAGAATACATTTCGTGACACGGTCAATTGTCAGTATAAAGCATAATAACTTTAATATACTCGTAATAAGGTGTTATGATGTAAATGATTAGTTGTCAGATTTTGGCAAGCTTGGGTTTAACATTTACAACTTGCATGTGTATAAATTAGAATAAAGAGTCAACCAGATTATTGTTGTGACCATCCCCTATTCAACAAATTCAGCTCAGTTTCACATTACGTACTTGACTGTGATGGAAGATTCTCTTAGTACTTTATTGGCTACGGCTTCTGGGACAACTTTTCAATATCTTCAAATATCCACTGTGTGATCTTACTATTACTACAATTGATTGATAAATGATTAGTTAAAAGAGCAAAGCCTGTGAGTTTCTTGTCAGTTCTTCTCACAGAGCGGTTGCTCGGAACTGGCGATTAGATTCACTTACACTTAATTTTGTATGTGCATGTAAGTGAATCTAAGACTCGTTATTTCAGTGTAGTTATTTTTCGGTTTTTATTTTTTATATTTAAATTTGACGTTTCCAAGTGCTATGTAATAGTTTATGAAATAAAGAACTATTTACTTTACTTGAATAGAAAAATACCTTAGCTATAAGGTGCTGCAAGTCTGCTACTGACGAAATATCGCCAACCTCTCATCTCTGTCACAAAGCCATAAGATACTCATTTTTCTTATGGCACAACAGTCGGGTGACGCGGGCATTCCTTTGTTGATTTACGTAACTACCTCGGTTTCGTTGACAATTGCCATACTTAACACCACTTTCACTAGGAACAGGTGTTGAAAATATAACCTTAATGTTCTGGTTGAAGAAAGCAGTGAGTAATTCCAGTGGTTTAGATTTTTTTATGTGTAAACTTTTGTTGACGTGTTAGAATTTGTTCCACATTACCTCAAGGCTTGTTTGGCAGTTCAAGACCCATTGAGCTCGACCTCCTCTAATAAAACAAGGTGAGGTGGATTTGGGTCATATTTTAATACTGTTTATCATATCAGCCTTATAAAGTCCACTGCTGAACATTAGCCCATCTAATAGATCGACCGATATGGCGTTGAGGTCAGTATACCTGCACTTCACTTCAGTGGTCGTGGGTTCGATTCCCACACAGGACAAATCTTTGTGTGCATGAACATGAATATTTGTTCTGGTCTGGGTGTTTTCCTATGTATATTAAGTATGTATTTACAAAAAAAAAAGTATTTAAGTATGTTTATTCGTTGTTTAGTATCCATAACACAAGTTCTTAATGATACTTATCTTGGAACTAAATAATTGGTGTAATTGTCTGAAAATATTTATATTTTTTTATTTATTCATTTAATAGATTTCATTATATTGGGGGTATCTGTCCATAATCACGCTGGGCAGGTGGTTGGTGATCGAAACAATAAATCATTAAATTTAACCAAAGGTTACGTAAACATATTAAGATTATATAAATGTAACGACTAACGCGTAATCAGTAAATAGTCCAATGGCTTAAAATTGCTGGAAGCAATTAATTGGAGTCTCAGTGTTTGATTGAAATTTCTCGAATTTAATAGTATCCATTGAATCATTGAATTTCCTTAATCGCTGAGATTAATCAACCATTATTATCTTAATTACGCTATGCTGTTATATACCATTCATTATTGAAATGAGAATGAGAAATGAATTGAAACGATTTTCACTCTCGCTTTGTGATTTTGCTAAAGAGTATGACAATGTTGAAATGCATGTGTGAAGTGACTAAATGAGATACTATAAGGAATGGATATGTAAAAGGTAGTATAAAAGTAGCACCCTTGACTGAAAGAATATAAGGAAACCATTTATTAAGGCATATACACGGAATACTACTAAGGGTACTAAGTACATTTTCTTTTACTGGCGGGAGAAAAAACTAACCTTGACGATTTTCTTGCCCGTTCTTTTACGATCAAGCTCCAGCCCTAGTGAATGAACGCGCTAGTTTTTAAGTTTTGAAATTTATAAGAGCTCTTTTAAGTCAAACTTGAATAAATGAATATGAATTTGAAGAAGCATTTGACGAGAAGACTAATAATAAATTAAAAATGTTTATTTCTTACCAAAATAAATATATAGGAAAAAATACAGAGTAATATACTTAATTAGAAAATAAAATGTAATATAAGAAGGTGTTAGTGGGTATTTTTTTTTGATTTACGTCGGTAACAAAATGCATTTACGCACTGTCTCGCGACCAAAGGGGGACCGAGAGAGGTGTGTGGGACTCAATAAAAGCGGAGAGAGTTTGATGTGAACGAAGCACGCTAGATATTGGATATCACACAAGCGGTAACTTCTGTAAACTTTGCTTAGTTTCAATATTCGTCTATGACCACTTTTGAAATTCCAAGCGCTTCGCATAATGTTTTCATCTTAGTATGCTTTATTAGCGAATAAAGATGAGCGTGAATGATGCTTAGAGTGTGTGCAAGGATTGTAGCAAGTGGAAGGATGTGATATCCGATACGACCACCGATATGTCGTGGAGGTCAGTATACCTACACTTCACTCCAGTGGTCGTGGGTTCGATTCCCACACAGGACAAATCTTGACTAACGTGAATATTTGTTCTAGTCTGGGTGTTTTCCTATGTATATTAAGTATGTATTTACAATAAAAAATATTTAAGTATGTTTATCCGTTGTTTAGTATCCATAACACAAGTTCTTAATGATACTTATCTTGGAACTAAATAATTGGTGTACCTAATTGGCAGAAAATATTTATTTATTTATCTGCCTGTAAGGCGTAGCAATTTGTATGTATGTATGTATGTAAAGATGATAATTTGATATGAAGAAAGCGCGGGTGTACTGCAATTTGGATGCCACACAAACGGTCAATCATCTAATGTATGTCCTCTATAAACTATGCTCGCCTCCGACTATCTGACTTCGAAACTTACAAATGTTTCATGTGACATAATATCTTTATCTTTTTACATAATATCATTGCTCAAAATCATTAATACACTTTGTTGTATTCCGAACACTGATTTGTTTGTTTATATGATAACCCAAGGCAGTTTTGTCCGTTACGTCGTATTGCTTGACAAATATAATGATAGTTAATGATATGATTTGTCAATCTGCCTCGTTATGCCTTAAAGTAATTGGCAGCCTATTGTTTCCGAAGGTTATCATATGAGGCGAAAGTGTTTTAAAGGCTACACACTTTCTAAGCCAACAAAACTGAGGGGACATTTTGTGAAATAGGTACAGTTTTGTCTGTTATTACGTGTTATTTTGATGTTATGGAAATTAATGATGTGTCCACAGTGTAGTTGCATTATGTATGTGAATAGATTGCAAACATGTGAAATTCAACCAAGTCTGGCCACTAAGCTTAAGTCTAAGGCAACTGGGATAGTGCTAAGATACAATATAATATACATTTAATTTAATGGGTATTGAATTAATTTGATTTTATTATTGTATAATAAACCGAATACAATGATCTAATCTAAATATAAAAAGCTAGCATCCTCCTCTCTTCTAAGCTGCCATACCCTACAGGGTCCATATTGTATCTGTGATATTATAAATAACATCTATGTAACATATGGAGTGCAATAAAGACATTGGGTATATTATGAATGTTTGCAAACAACGAATCACAAAATACGTATCGAAATGTTCAGAATGATAAATATTGATTTTGTGTCTATAAAGCCGCTTAACCAAAAGTGTTGAAAAACGTAAATTATAAGTGGACAGTCGTTAAAAGCAGGCCTTACTGGGGGGCTCCCAATGTTCTAATAGCAGGACGTCTCACCTGACTTACCAATATGCAAATTTCTAGTTATATTATTATGTTAATCATTGTACATAAGAATTTAATTAAGTAAATACAAAGTGACAGATATATTACTTTCGCTTAATGTTATGAGAAAGATCGTATATACTGATTCTGACATAAAACCAATTGGCTACTGCTTAAACTATCAAAACTAGTCATTTCATGATCGACTAATGTAAATATTGCAAACACTGTAGCTACGCAGACATAGTATGAAAGTTTCGCCAACGAGAGCGTCGTAATTTATAATAGCAGACAGAAGTGACGTCGTGAAAGTCCAACGACATCATTGATGCTAATTGCCATCAAGATAGGTAATAGAGGACGATATAAAACGTTAATGCCGCGATAAAATGCATTAGAAATGCTGTAATATTGCAAAAGAAAGTGTTATTACGTATTTTTGTAGGCCTTGAGAAACTTTTGGGAAAATGTGTCAGTTTCTTGATGACGATGAGGTTCCAGTGAATAAAATATAAATAAATAATTTATATTTACAGTTTTCCATGACATAGTCAGTGTATTAAGGTTCTTTTTATTGAATATTCTTCCAAACATATTCTGTAAGTTTGAGTATAAAGTAGTCATGATCTTTTGTAGCTCTCTCTGAAGCGCTTGTAGCTCTGCGGTGCTCGGGGGTCGGAAACGATCACCGAAGTACAGCAGAGTTTACAGAGGTCAGTCCTTGGATGGGTGACCGTTTGTGTGGCATTTGATATCGAGCGCTTCCGTGCTTCGGAGGCACGTTAAGCCGTTGGTCCCGGTTATCACTAAAATGTGGTAGTCGTTAAGCCATGTTAGAGGCCTAATGGGCGGCTTGATTACTTCTAACAGCAGGACGCCATACACTTGCCTCCGCCAATCCGCACTGGTTCAGCGTGGTGGAGTATGACCCAATACCCTCACACATTAATATGTGAGAGGTGGCTCGTGCTAAGTAGTGGGACGTTAATGGGCTGAAATGATGATCTTTTGTATGCCATTAACAGTTACATAATTTCGACTAAGTAGTTTTGCATTATCCTGTCACCTGAGTTATTGGTTTCAAATGGTAAAATATGACCTATTTTACTCTTACCTTGAATTGAAAAAGAAGACACGTGCCCTGAAAGTGCTATGTTAATGGTCTGAGATATGAATGCTATTACACAAAACCATCGGCCCCGGACATAAAATGCTCAAGACGGCATCGGGACCTGGCTGGCGCAAGAACACGGATGGTTTTTAGACAGTATAAGTCAGACATACTATATGTATGTATTTGTGTTTATATATGTGTATGAGTGTGTATTTTTATGTAGATCAGCGTACTATTTTATGTTATCATAACTATAAAGATTATCACTTACTCACACCGCCTTTAATGTCTCTGCTATCTCCAAGGTTGACTGGTAGAGAATGCCTATTGGCATTAAGTTCGCCTTTTGTACATTATATTATTATGTGTGTGCAATAAAGATTTAATAAATATACATATAATACCCTTCCGCTCCATTCACAGCGGAAGACGGTCATCAAATAATTTTCCATCCGAAAAAAAAATTATATCATAACATAATTTTCTCTAAGTGAATTTCTGAGATCATTAGTTTAACAATATCACGTTAATCTATTAATATTAAAGAGTTTAAATGAAGATTGTCTTCTTTTCGTCGAGCAGAAAAACTGCTTCTAAAAGCTAGTGAAGCAGAAAGAAATAACATTAACCGGCCGCGTGGTTAAAAGGTTTATGTAACAGATTTACCATGGATATCATTACTTTTCCATGGATCAGAAGTCATAGCTTAAAACAAATTAAGCAGTACCGATTATTCGGCCGTAAGCGTGACCAATTGAATTTTCCAACACCAAGCGATTAAAATTTCCTTGATTTGCATTCTTATTGAGATCAGTCAGATCTGCAGTGGGCTCTCGAGACCATAGGTTCGATCCCCTGACTGAATAAAGATACGACTATAAATATTTTTTATTTCTAGGTGCTAGCCGTTGTCTAGTGCCCTTAGTACAAGCTTCATATAGATTGCTGCTAAAGGATATTTATTTTTATAAAATATATACATAAATAAATAAATAAATATTTCTGACACTTACACCAAATATTGAGTTTCAAGATAAGTATCATTAAGAACTTGTGTTATGGATACTAAATAACGGATAAACATATACATAAAAACTTTTTTTTTGTAAATACATACTTAATTTACATAGGAAAACACCCAGACTAGAACAAATATTCATATTTATACACACAAATATTTGTACTATGTGGGAATCGAACCCACGACCTCAGGAGTGGAGTGCGGGTATACTCGCCTCCACGCCATATCGGTCGTCAATACATCGGTCATAATACAAACATACATAATATCACGCCTGTTTCCCCGAAGGGGTAGGCAGATGCACATTATACGCCCATACTTCGCCAAGTAGGTTCCACGTAACAGGTGGCGAGCCTATGGCCGCTCATCGGGAACTGTAATATTGGCCAGAGCTTCGTCCGTTGATCTTAGTTGGATCCCTATGCACTTTACCTCACACTTTATATAAAATAAAGAACATAAAACACTCAAGAAAAATATTGGTGATCTTACACGGAAAAATTTTGTCGTACGGGGAATAAAACCCACGATCTTGAAAGCAGAATACAGGTATACTGACCTCCACACCATTTAGGTCGTCATTTATGTAAAAGGTAACTTTTTATGCGTGGATGTATCAGTATATACAAATTGTTGAATATTAAGTAAGCTATCGCATAAGTGTGTAATTCATAAAACGTGAATTGCCAACTGGAACGCTCACAATTTTATTCAAATGAGTATTTTATGGTTATGGCATTTTACTATAATATTGAGAAAGATTTTATTGCCAAGATAAACACACAGGTGTTTATTTTATTCAATAAATATTGAAATATAAATAGTTAAGCCAAGGTTATTTTTAGGATTTTGAAGCAAAATGGAATAGTCTGGTTTTTTATATTTAAGATATGACAAGATTATTTATTTGGACTTTAAGGCTGTACTTGAGCACAATTTAAATCCAAATTCAAATGTGTTTATTGACACAAAATGAAAAGTGGGTAAAACGATAATGTATGCGTTAGTTATAAATATGTTTCGTAGTTGTCTTAAGTGGATTACAAGCAATAATCGTAAAACTTTTGATATCAACCACAAATTGATATGATTAAATAAAATTCAAAAAATAAATTCAAGGCGAACCGTATACGCCGTTTTATTAAGATTATTACTGAAAGGAAAAATAAAATAAACCGCTTAAGAGTAATGTCCCCTTCACTTAACAACAGATATGGATAAACGACATCCGCCTAAACAAGCCTTTCCGATACAAAGTAAGAGGAATTTATTAGACGATCTTGCTAACCTATAATTATTCTGTTCGCAGGTGTAAATAAACAAGGTGCATCGCAAATAAGTCAGCTGCGCGGATTACTGACCCAGTCTTGAGCAGCCACCGGAAACATTATGCCATATAGAACCGGCGCTATCTAAAGCGGACCTGACTCGCATCGCTAGCAAAAGTACCGTTAATTATGCCAGGTTATTAGCACAGAGCATAATGATGGAAGAGGTAACGCCCCGCCCTAACGTCGAGTACATACCCCCTCTACCCCCTAAAGTGAAACAGCGTCAAACGACCTTCACGCAAATTAGAAGCGATGAAAATTCAAACGGGTTCGACACCACCGACTCTCGCGTTGCCATGGATTCTCTAAGTTCGATGCACTCGCTCGTCCTTAATTCGAAGAGTCCATCTGCAACGGTATTCATAGCGGCTACTCAGCCAGAGCGACCCGCGAATACGTCTTGCACGGACGCCCCAACGAACGGCCCTCATGTGGTCACAATCCGAATCAATACAGATGCTGACAAGCCAAAAGCACCCAAAATATCCAGCGTTCATTTGAAGGGAGAAATCGATTTTGATTCTTATAAAATCAACGAACGGAAAAATAATAGTCTTGTCAGGATAAACGTTGACGACTCACAGCCAAAAATCCTCGATAATGATGAGACAAAATCTGATAAAGCACCATACATATTCTGCAACTCGTTCAGCTCAATGACTAACATGGTCATGTCGAGTGGACAATGCTCTCCTAGTGATACTCTAGATTCTGGAACATGTAGTGATTTGGACGGTACGCCACCACCGCTTCCAAAAAAGAAAACGTCGTCGAGTAAAAAAACTGTATCAGTAACGATAATTAGCCCGCGAAATGGGAGCAGTCAAAGTGAACTGGATTTTGAAGATAACGACTCGAACATTTCGTGCGATTCGTTAAATAGTAGCGAATTAAATGGCAGCGTGCATGCGGACGAAAGTCACGTTGAATGTATCGAGAAAAAAGGAAAGAAAGAAATTGCCGTGCCGCCTGTAGCGCCTGAGATGCCAACGTTCGTCACTGATACAAATAATAAGGACAGCTTTCTACCGCGAGGCCTCCTACAAGACATTAGAGACCGTTCAGCGAAACTCATCACAGTCGAAACTGAAAGCGAGCAGTTTGAGCCAAACCAGAATATAAATGAAAATTCTAATACAGAAAAAGAAAGCACGCAACTTACCTCATTTAGACTTGTTTCACAGTTGAATAGTGAAGTTAATAAAAACGAGGAACGAGAATCTTCACCTTGTAAATTGCCGTTGATAACTGAGAGCACATACGAGGAAAGACAGAAACAAGACAAAGATAAGCAAGAAAAAATTTGTTACAGTAGCCATTACTTTGATACGGATAAATATTATGAGTTTCATTTGAATGAAAAACAATTTGATGATGTAAAACCAGTGAAAAGTGTAAGTGTTAGTGCAAAAAGTGAGTGCGATAATGGTTCGGACCTGGAATATTTTGCTGGTGTCAAGGATTATAAAAATGAAGAAATGCCCTCAACTATAAGGAGTTCGAAAGGGACCATTCGTGGAGTCAAAAATCGGGTCAGAGCAGGAATAGCAACATTCTTGCAGATGCAGAGCACTACCAAGGTAACCATTTGTTTTGCTAAGCTAATAAACAAGTAGTTTTAAGGTCACGTCATAGATTTTTTTCGGTAGAATTAACAGAAAGTTTATAACTTCTCAGCCAACCCAAAATTCTCCGAAGCGTCTTTGAATTTTCATACAGGTGTTGTAATATTCAAAGCCAGTTTCTCTTTAATTTATTCATATGGCAATGATTATAAATTTTTAACGGAATATAAAAACGACCTTTTCATCGCTTTAGGAAATTATGGTGCTCTTTTTCTTGCTTAATTTTTATTTTGATTCCTACTTATTTTTGAACTACTAACAGCACATACATTATGTCAATACTTAATGTTACTTACACAATTTTCAACTTAACTTTACTTCGACAATTTAGTTGAGTTTTTTTTAAATAAATGTAGACAATTTTTTTTATAAATAATAGTTTTGTGCCTTTGGCCTTTATGCTTTTGAAATATCACAAATTGTAGTAAAAAAAAAAACTGCAGACGCTTCACTTTCTCGCCAAGAAGTCTATTACTATTATAAGCTATAAATACTTTAAGTTTATTATTGAACAAACCTCTTTCACAGCTCTGTAGAGAGTAGTGTCGTAATCCAAGCTATAAAAAACAATATAAAAAGGTTTTATTTAAAATAGGAATTGCATTACAACTATTATTGATCAAGACCAAACCAGCAACAAACAAAAGCCAAAGTTTCCTACATAAGATTTTTTTGCCTTTTAATTTGTGCAGCTAGTTTTTGTGTCAACTGCCTCGTTGAACACGCGTTGGTTTTGGAGGTCACCTCCATTCGAAAGTATAGCGGGCACTTACAGTAGGTATACTCATTATTAACTGCTACTTATTACTAAGATTGAAATGTCAATAGTCTGCAAGATAAAACAGGTGTTAATAATAAATTTATTGTGTTTTTTTTTGTTATTTAAATTAGTGGATACGTGTAGCTCAACTAATATCTCAAGTAACAGTTAATTATGGTCTGTTTGCTTTGGTATACTATGGGCTCCTCTTGGTAGCACAAATTAGAAATAAAGAAATACTCAATACTGTATTGCGTTCCACAATGGTTTTATAAGGTGGTGAATATTACAATTTGATACATTTGTGGACCACGTCGGGCACAGCATAGTGTAGGAGAGAGGAGGAAGGGCGCCGTATAATTCTTCTTATTATTATTATTAAATTACCGTAATTAATAATATTGTTATGAAATTATTATTTATTTATTGAGTATGTATCAAATGATATCAGTCAAATTACTTATACATAGTAAATAAAATATAAATTACTTATAGTAGACTGGTAGAGAATGCCTAATGGCATTAAGTTCGCTTTTGTACAATGTGTTATAATGTGTGTGCAATAAAGTTTAAATAAATAAATAGTACTGACTTAAAAGTACGACAGCGAAACATTTTTTTTTGAGTCAAATCTACGAAAAATAAAAAAAATCTTAGGCAAGATGAGATTCCAAGGCCGGAAATGCCACTACCATACGACGAAAATAATATCTACTAAAATGTCTAAAGCTAAAATCTTGTTCATAGTTGTATAATTCTTACCACTACATAGTATAAAACGAAGTCGCTTTTCCCTGTCTGTCCTATGCTAAGATAATTAAAAATTAAATAAATATTTTCTGACAATTACACCAATAATTAGGGTGTACAGGAATCCTTTCAACATCTAAGGAGCCCAAGCCAACCTCACCTGCAAGTGGTGCACCTGCTGATGAACAAACGAGGCACTGGCGAACGTAAAATTTCCCGATAATCGGCGATAGGCTCGCCACCTATGACGTGGGACTAATGATGTAATTGGCGATGGCGATGTAATAGTGTGGGCGTATAATGTGCCTCTGCCTACCCCTTCGGGGAAATAGGCGTGAATGTATGTAATTACACCAATTATATATTTGGTTCCAAAATTAAACTTATTTATTAAAATTTTAAAATACATACTTAATAAACATAGGTAATACCTAGATCAGAACAAATATTCATGTTCATGCCCACAAAGGTTTGTCCTGAGTGGGAATCGAACCCACGACCTCAGGAGCGGAGTGCAGGTATACTGACCTCCACGCCTTATCGGTCGTGAAATCTTGAAAGCTACGCAATTTTTATTATAGATAGAGTGATTTACTAGGAAGGTTGATATGTAGTAGGACGAAGTCACGTGCGGCCGCTAGTAGTATTATAATTCTTATGCGTACCTATAGTTTTCTACGTCACCGATAGCAGGTTTCTGCTTCTGTAGACTTTTTACATACTTTTCATAATAATAATCCTTTATTGGAAAAATTATTATAGGTATTACATGAGGTATAAAAAATAACATGTACAAAGGTTGGCTTATCTCTACAACAGATCTCTACCAGCCAACCCTAGCAGTTGTAAACTAAATAGTTGTACGGAATAATGTTTCTTTTTAAATGTTTTTTCGTTTTTCGGGTGAAAAATTGCCCGTGGGTGTCAGACATACTGATTAAAAACCATTCTTCCTTCTTGAGCCTGCTATGTACCGGAGGCCACGTTAACCCTTAAGAACAATCTGCAACATTAGTGTTTTATACCTAGTCAGTCAGTCACGACGTGTCGTATTCAACCTTCACGGAGTTTTGTAAACAATGATGCCAAACATAGTACACTAGCCGTCAAACAATTGACGATCTGCTAATTACATTTGAATTATGAACGGACGCCATGCCGACGTTTTTCGCGATATTTGATTGTGATTATAGTGCTGTAGCGGTAGCGATTTAAAAATAAATATGAAAGGATCATATATTTTTGGTTGACAAGGATAATTATATTTATGACGTGTTTGTAATGACAAAGATTTCAATTTCATATTAAATGTACATCTAAGTATAAATTACATCAGAAGTCTTATCATTTAGTACACTCCTCACGTCACCAGTAACTAGTATACGAAAAAAAAAAGCTGACAGGTACATATCCAATGTACCTATGACTTACTTGACACTGACTAGATGTCCTATACGCACGAAGCCATTATTTAAAAAAAAAATATACCTATGCCAAATATGTTATCTTTGCATACTAAATATTTTATTTAATTAGCGAATTAAAAATATGATATATAAAAAATTAAGGATGATTATTTCTTCTTTGGTATCTACTTAACTTATTGAAATGGTTATTAAACAATACACAACAAGATGGGGCTTATTACAAAACAAGATCTAAAAAAAACTAAAATCTTAAACCAGGTTTAAAAATAGTGCTGTCACTTTTATTAGATATAATGAAGACAGTGACAGCACTAAATTGTTATGGCCTGCTCGTCTTTTGCTAAGATGTACCTAACGTGTTTGTCATATTATGTTGTAGGTTATGTTTAAAATTTTTTGTTTTCATTTTAATGTTAGTTTTTTATATTTGTCTTATTAATTGTTTTATTACTTCTACGCCACTCTACTTCAAAAGGGCGGTGCAGGAACACCAGCGCTGCTGTATTATTAGATGCAGCAGCATTATGCTGATGTATTGCCCTTTTGACAGGTAACATTACCTATGTTGTTGTTTTTATTATTGTAATTTTTTTTTTAAAATATATTTGTTTTTTTCTGTGTACGTTTTTTCTTTGTAACTGTTTGGTCTAATTTGTTTATGTAATGTTACTTTGTCAATAAAAAATATTCTTATTCTTATTCTTAAATAGGATCTAAAGTTATCTAGATCCTATTTTGTAATAAGCCCTATATATTTAACACTGCTGGTCGCTAGGCTTACTACCAAAAACGCAGTGTAACAGTTTTAACAGAGGAACAATGTCAATTGTCATACTAATAGGGCATTGTATAATTTCAGTGGAAAACGTAGAATAATACTACATAACAAGTTTGTGTCTTTGCATTTTAGCGTGAAATGGAAAACACTTGTATTCATTGTTTAACTGTCTTCTTGTGTGGTGGTTTGAGCGCTTGCTCTAACAACAGGGGGAGCGGGTTCTAGATCCGCTTTGGATAGAAGTTTTTTTTAAGTTGTCTATTTTCATTTGTATTTTAGGGAATTTTATAGTATTTTTAACATCTGAATACAAATTACATAATTATACTATTTAAAATAACTTGATTTATAAAAATAATTTACATAGGTACTTAAGTAAAATAATATTTTTTATATTTATCTAAAAAAAATTTTTCAGTATTACCAAGTAATACAATCAAAAATCTAATCGTTAGAATAGAAACCGAGGGGAAAGTAGATAAGGAAAGCATTAGAGACAGAACAATTTAATAAAAACCTTCACAATCTCCAATGAATTTTTAATAAACAATTTGAAATTATCTTGGCACCATCCGTCAAACGCTAGAATACAACTATTTTTTACTGCTTCCGCTTTTCCAAGATGTGTCGGTACAAAGTGACGTTTTACTAAAGGTCCCACGTCGAGAAAAGTGTGTCGGAAGTACTCAAGTTTTCTAGCATTGAATGCGGTGGCAAAGTCTTAGAAAGCAAAGAAAAACGTACACACTGGCTTACCGACGACACTAACTGAGCATTGTTGAGATATATACTGGAAGTTGTGAGGTAAAAGTTGGAAAAAATTCATCGCGCTTTCCTATGTAATTAATTTTTAAGCTTTTCCCCGTTCAGTGAGAAAAGCGCGCGTTGAAAAGTGATTGTGTTTTGTTATTGATATACAATTAGCGCTTAGCAGTATTGCAGCATTTTAGTTGTGTAAGCTGATTAGATTACGGCATATTAGTGGCTCTAGTTCCGGGATACTTGACTTGATTGTCAGAAAAGAGTGATTCCCGAAGTAATACAGAGTTGACAGAGGTAATTGCTTGACAAAGTGACCGCATGTGTGGCATTTAATACAGCTTCAATTACTGGGGACGGGCGTCTTCTCACAAATCATGATGATAAGGTTTTAAGTACTACCCACAACCTAGGGCCTAATGCGGATTGGCGGAGGCCTTTATGTATTCCTGGAGATTAAATTTTTCAAGCCACCTAAAAAAGCTTTTAACTTAGCTTCACGTCTACCACATGCCACAACACACAAACCAACTGTTAAGTGGTCCTTTATCATATCAGCGAACACTAGCCTCCCAAACAGATTAGATTCCATTGGGGGTATCTGCTATGATCAACACGCTTGGCAGGCGGGTTGGTGGTTGCAGTTCAGGCCACCCACGTAGTGTTGTCTTCTACGTGATCCCCCTGGTGGAGGTCACGGCGCGGTGTCGGGGCCAAGGCCCCCTGATCGCGGTGTCTGGCGGCGCCCGTGAATACGGGCGCGTCCTTGGGGTGGCTGTTCAGCCAGTGGTAGTCCGGAGTGTCTAGTCCGGTGGGGCGCCGCGATCGAGCCCTCGGGCGATCAGCGGCGCGTTGTGTCCTTCAGAGTCTTCAGTTCAAGTCCTGGGTCTCCTGAGGGATGAGGCTGCGGGCGTAGGCCCTGGCATCCGGTGGACGCGCGTGTAACGGCGCCAACCCTCTGATGTGGTCGTGGCCAGACGCATCCGCGCGCGCGAACATTGGTCCCGCCAATCGACCTACGAAGGATTCTATGCTCTCTAGCCTCAGGTAGGCCAGGCCACCCATGACGCTGCCATCCATCATACGATAGGATTTCTCTTCTTCGACTCCTACGACTCCCCGTGAGATGAGAGGGGGAAAAGGGATAAGCGGTCCTTCCTAAACAAAAAGCGCGAGTAACAAGCAAGTGAGAGGCCTGGTGATCAAAGGCACAGACAGACTTTTGTCTAATTTTAGAGTCTAGCCTCTCACATTTACTAATTAATTATTTTTACCAAAATTGTGTCAATTGTGTAAAGTAAGTAAAAGTAAAAAGTTCTTTATTTCATAAACTATTTATAGCACTTGAAAACGTGAAAACAAAATATTAAAAAAAAACTAAATATGATAGTGAATCTAAGCTTCGTGATTTCATTGTAGTAGTACAATGAAATCACGAAGCTTAGATTCACTTACATGCAAAAAAAAAAATTAAGTGTAAGTGAATTTAAGTGCCAGTGCCGAGCCACTGCTCTGTGAGAAAAACTGACAAGAAACTCACTGGCTATGCCAGTCCAGTATGCTATCACAGTGTTTTATTGTTTGCGGAGAAAAATAAAAGACTTATTATTTTAAACAGAAAAAAATCCTATCCAAGGACATGCCACTGTGAACTCAACTTTACTTTAGTAATCATTGCATAAGTTACAATAGTCTCTAAATACAATTCATTAGAACTCTCATATGCAGCGTCAAATTGAAATTTACTTCTTGTAAAGACAGTATGGAATAGACTGTACTTACAGCTTATCACATATAAGCTACGTGTCATGTCTATCAACAAAAAAATGTAGGTATATAAGGCCTTCACAATTATTTAGATGTCGATACAAATGTGTGTCACTTAGTTTGAATTCTTTGCAATACAACTTAATTATTTTCAAGTAGTCACGTATTTTATCATAGGCATAGATAGGGTTTATTCGTGTCTAAAATAATTAATAATTACAATACGGCTTATCGTAAACAACTTCTGCCGCCGATAAATGTGCAAAGAATGTGAACGTATTCCTTCAAATATAATTTATATTTTTTCTGTGTGGAAATCTAACTTTAGTCAAAGCCCCAAGTCTGGGAATTGAAAAATGTTTAAACTGGCCTTGTCGATATGTGAAAAATGTGGTGCTCCTTAACATTTTACTTTAAATATCAAAAAGTATCAACCTGATTTAAAAAAAAATCTAGACTTGTTTTATGGATGTCTTGATCCCATAATATATAACTTACAAAATTATTGGTCTTGTTTCCTGGGAATTAACATTGACTAAATCTGTCGAGAATTGATATTTAACATACGACATTTTATGAAACGCCTAGGCTTTAATAACCTGCCAAATTTAAACAGAAGGGCCGGGCTTGACACAATATTTTGCAATTTGACGGCACTAGAGTTTAAGTTAGAATACATACTCATAAAGTTATTGCGTACTTTGATTTAAAATTAAATAAAACTAATATGAATTTATATTTTTTTTTCAAAATTAGAAAAGGTACTTCGGGATCAACGTCATAATATGAGAAAATAAAAACAGTATGAAAGTAAAAACAAAAAAACGTTCGAGGAATCCTAAAACATGGAAACAGTAATGTTCATACACTGTATTGGACGGGAACGAATGATAATGATCGTGAAAAATTCGCCGCGCGTGAAGTTACGCGGGTTCTGCACGCCTGTGTCGTATAGATAACACATTTCTTACTTCGTCTAATAATAAAATAATTTTAAGTTTTTTTTAAACAGGTTATAAGTCTAATAAAATGATTTTAGAAGTAAACTCTGGAAAGCATAACAGTTCCCGGTAAGCGACAATAGGAACGCCACCTATTACGTGGGACTAACTTTATAATTAGCAAAGTGTGGGCGTATAATATGCCTCTGCCTACCCCTTCGGGGAAATAGGCGTGAATGTATGTATGTATTATAAGTAAAAGGGGTAGATGTCGCACGAGCCTCTAGTTATTGTCGTAATTTGATTTAACGTTATCTTTTCCTATATCATACGAAACGTATTATCTAACTATACAAATATAAACTATACAAAATCAATACCAAAGGCAGGCAGGTCAAAAGTACCCTAAGCCGACGGGCGTGTATGAGGAGGTTAATGAGTGTGAATGAAGCTAAAAGTGTGTGCCAAGATCGTAGCAAGTGGAAGGATGTGATCTCTGCCTACCCCTACGGGAAAGAGGCGTGACATTATGTATGTGTGTATGTATGTATGTGTCAATACCAAAAAATAGTATTCAACCTTTTTGCTTGTTCAAAACTCAATTAACTTTCAAAGCACATGACTAGCAGATTGCTACGCTACCGCATATTTTAAATCTAACTATAAAACTGATAGTCAATTAAAACGTAAATTAATAGGTGACAAGTAAATAAATAAATCAATTACGCGTAAGTACTCATTTGTTAATTAGATGTTTTTAAATTATAATATCTTGGAAGTGAATGGTGTCCAAGAACTAGTGATGTGAATCCAAGGTAATTCATTATAATGCAAGATAAACCTACGACCATTTCATTGTTTGGATGACATTGATATGGAATTATTTAAATAATTATCATAGGAATATATTTGTCTTCATTAAAATACCAGAGCTGTATTTATGTCACTTATTTGACATTGATTTAAGTTAAAGCTTTCGTAGATACGCGAGACTTGTTTCCTAGTTATTTATTTAATTTCAAATTTTGATACTAACATGTTAAAAAATAATTAAACATAACAGTTATCGCATATATCATCTAAGTACAAGTAATTGTTTTGATATGTATATTAAGTATGTATTTACAAAAACAAAACAAGTATTTATATATGTTTATCCGTTATTTAGTATCCATAACACAAGTTCTTAATGATACTTATCTTGGAACTAAATAATTGGTGTAAGTGTCAGAAATATTTATTAATTATTTATTAATTAACTTACTGGCGTTTTGGTCTTCATTGTAAGCCAGTAAGTGCACGTTTTTTACATAAATAAGTAAGTACAAATCTTCTTGTCTAGTAATTGTCTATACATAAGAGAAGATCACTTGGAAGGGTGACCATTTGTGTAAGAGTTAATATCGAGCTCTTCCGTGATTTAGAAGCCATATTCAGTCTTTAGTCTTTCTGTCGTTTCATACATGTGGTAGTCGTGAAGCCTAGTAAGAGACCCTAAAGAGCGTCTTCAAAAATTCTAGCAGAGGGCCACACCTACCTTTGTTAATTCGTACTGGGTCGGAGTGGTGGAGTATGACCGGAATTCTTCTTACCTTCTGGTTATGCCTATTATCCGGGTCCGTGACCCGTAGGTTCATATTGATTTAAAGATAAGTACAAAAACATCATCATCATCATCATCTCAGCCATTTGACGGTCGCCATCGGTCGTCGGTTCTTCGAGCTATGTGCCCCGCCCATTGCCACTTCAGCCTGCAAACTCGCCTCGCTATGTCGGTCACTCCAGTACAAAAATTGTATTGTACAAAACCAGCATGGCAGTTATTATTATTATAATTATATGTGTAAGAGGATATCAATTTTGGTGTTTCATATAAAATTATATGTATAGTAAACAGGAACGAAAATTATAATATAATAATAAATAAATATTCTCTTACAAATACACCCATTATTTAGTTCTAAGATAAGTAACAATTAAAACTTGTGTTATGGATACTAAAGAACGAATAAACATAATTAAATAGCTTCTTTTTTGTTAATACACACTTAACATATATATGAAAACACCCATACATAGTTATTAAAACAAACGACGCAGGCGCCGCTGGCTAACATATTTTCCAAAAAGATTGTAGCAATATTTATTTTTTAAAAATGATTCGAAATTTCTATAGGGTCAGCAACATCATTGTGTTGAAAGCTTAAGAACCAGACAACAAAATTCTATGTAACCAAATAACTGACCATTAACAATTCGTTGTAAACAATACTTGATAATATCGATCATAAAAGGCTAAGTAATGATAAAACCGTGTCAGTTTTGAATGCGGAATTCATTGACGAGGTCAGCTTATTGCTTACTAATAAACATGTCTACTTAAACATTAAATAATGGAGCAATATTAATTGTATTATAATGAAGTGATAATAAAAAAAGATTGTTTAATTTGAATTTACAAGTGGTATTTTTACATGATAATGTGCTAATACAATGTATGGTGACTGTTATGCTGACTCTGCTTTCTTGTTTCGATTTTTACTAATAAACATTGGTATGTGACTTGATCTGGGTTATGACATAGTAAGATGGATTGACAATTTGATTGGGCGAGAGCTAAGTTCGAAGAACTGTCGACAGGTGAGGCGTTTAGGTTCTTCAGTTAAACTCACCACCGAAGAACCGGAAAACGTAATAAGGGCATCCTCCTACCTGGTTGACTACTGATGTGGTCAAGGCAGCAGGAAGGCGGCTCAAGATTGAAATAAATACTTACAAACTTTCCCAAAGCAAGCCTTTGGAGACCACCACGATCAATCACTTGAAATTCGGTTTAGCGTATAACGTAAAATATTCTTAAATAAGTTAATTAACATTTCCTGAATATTGTTTTATATGTGCATCTTGTTGTATATTAAAAATATAATGTTATTTCCATCAAAAACATTATCGCACGTAAATATTCATAAAAAACACAGTAGGTAAAAAAAAACATGTACAAAGATGAGCTTATTTCTATAAGAAATCACTTTCAGCCAATCCTAGCAGAAGTTTCGGAAATTAATGTGTGGGATCACAATAAAAAATAATAAATTAAAATACATAAATTTTAAGGGTAAAAAGAAACAGAACAACCATCATACGGAACAAAAAATAACAGAACAAAAAATAATTGCAACCATCAAAATACCTTATTAAAGTCAGCATATTAGAAGACAATACGGAACAAGCCTTCATAACGTCGTCCTTGACTTTTGAAACCTATGCAAGACTTTCAATTGACAGGAGACGACGAAACAAGCTTTAAAAAAAACACACACAAATTGCTTCACGTTCATTCGCCTACAAACTGATTTAAATTCAATTCTCATTGAACCTTCAATGTGTACTAAGCAATTTCTCTTCAATAAAGACTGTGTAATAATGCAAATTATGGTGTTGCAGACACTATTTTTAGGGTTCTGTGGGCTAATATTGGCAATAATGTGCCCTTATAATACAGCCGTTTTACTTTTATACTTTTAATTGTCTGAAGCGTATTTTTTGCGAGTTGTGCTTTGTTTGTGTCAAATATATATTTCTCAGGTTAAGTGATAAAGTATAAATAAAACATGTGGAAACAAAATATACATACTGAAGATTTTTGTCGCTTGACCATATATGACAGATTGTCGTTTTCCTATTAGGCTTGTAATTATTTTTTAATTTTGACACGTTTTTATATCGCGCAATAGTTCTTAAAACACGTGAATGTCACACAATTTAAAGTTGAGTTAACTATGCCACAAGTTTCCTTTTACGAATAGGCATTGAGTGCTTAATGATCATTTTTGTGAGTCCGTTAGAGCGCGCTAAACACCAAATCGAGTACCACTGTAAAATTGACAAAATGACATTTACGGCTTTAAGAAATAGATGTGCGAAATGTAATACACTTATTTCAACACACACAGAATGGTTCGTGAATAAATTTTATATTCTTTTAATTTTATTTCATAGCGACAAATTAGATGTTCAGTTGTAACGCCTGCGCAGGTTGTGTGGAGTGCTATATAAGGAAAATCCTGGTTATCGAGAATTGTGTTCGTCTTACTAACATATTTTATGCACACTATCTTAATACCACCAGAACCTTTAAAATCGGAACACAGTATTGAGTAAAGCGATGCCATTTCACAGCAGAATATCTAACACTGACATCTGTCACAAATGCAATGACCACCCGTTTAGTTATTTCTTCTTCAAAACTGTGTTCTCTGCAACTATAAAATAAATGTCTATTAAATGTAACTAGAGTAATAGGTTTTGTAGAATATATTTTAAAGAGTCTAAAACGATATCTCGATTTTTTTTGAAATCATTTATTCCTTTTAAAATATACAGTAATGACATTAAATATATTTCTCGCCAAGCTATAAAGCTTGTGGGCGAGATACGCTCGTTTAAATTATCTTTCTTTAAATAAATTAATCTAGTAAAACACTACAATATAAAAGTTCTAGGTGCTTATGTATGGCACTGTTATAATATAATCAAACAGTAATAAAGACAATACTTTATATCAGAATAGAAAAAGCTTATTGGTATGATTGAAATACACTTATTATGAAGCATTTTTAAAGTTCGTCTGAGTATGTAACAAAAATTATTTTATTTTATTTTTTGTCATTTAAAAGTAATCCCTTTTTTATTCTACACGGAACCCTATATGTAGGCGTTTTAGAAACGCACTTGGCAAAAAATTTTATTTTATTAATACACAGTCTCATTATGTAAAAAAAAGTGCCCGTTCAACTGTGTCTCATTATTTGTGAATGGTGAGTATTACCGGAACTGCTTATTATACAGGAGAATTCACTTTCGATTTGATTTGCAACTTATACTAATCTTTGTATCTCATTGAAGAATGTGTTTGGATTATTTGGTATATGATTTATTTGGAGAATATTTTTTCGAATGGCAGTTCTTGTATGACAGACGTAGCCAAATGTTTTGCCGCTAACGAATCAAAATATGCTTATAGCATTAATTTAGCCGATAAATAAGAATAATACTAAAAGTAAAATGAGACTTAACAAATAGGTGTCTCAAGGAAACATGCTGCGTACAGAAATTATATTAGGCCACAATGCAGCTTGTGGCGAGCTGTTGATAAATGGCGATAGCACCGATATCAAAATTATTGCTTCATAAGGTCGTATGTGGTCGTAGGTAAAAGTGGACACCTGTAGATAATCTTCTAACTGATCGGCTCAATATCGACCCGAGATTAATAAATCAATATAATTTATTATACATTTTTAGACGTGATTTATCAGCCTGGACTAGTGTCACGTCATCCCACGGGATGCGTAAGAGTGGACGATAAGCAATCCTACCGGATGACGGGCAGCAGGGCCATCCTGCGTATTGGCTTGAACTGCGATCACCAGCCCGTTTGCCTAGCGTGGTGATTATGAGCAGATTCACCTAAAAGAATGTAATCTATTGGGGAGGCTAATGTTAAGTAGTGGACTTTGTAAGGCTGATTTGACGCTTTGGCGATGACATATTTAAAAAAATAGCAGTATTATTTCTTACTGGTAACAAAATTGGGTGTATAGTGATTCTACCAAGACCTAAGGAGCCCAAGCCAACCTCACTTGCAAATGGTGTACCTGCCGATCAACGGACGAGGCTTTGGCGAATATAACAGTGCCCGCTAAGCGGCATTAGGCTCGCTACCTATTACGTGGGACCAACTATATAAGTGGTAAAGTGTAAGCGTATAATATGCCTCTGCCTACCTCTTCGGGAAAACAAGCGTGAATGTATATAATGTGAATTTATATGAATGTATGTTTAATTGTTTATAAGTAATACTTAACAAAATATAATTAATTAATTATCAAAACATGTCCGTTTTCCACGTCAATATTTTGCAATACAATTTATATATTACGGAAATTAAAAGTAAAATATCAAGTGAAAGTAATGAAATTGATGTGATAAAGAAAGTAAACAAATTGCTGCATTTTAATTGGTCGTATAAATATGGTCAGCAAAATAACAGATCAATTTATTCATTATATTAAACTATTTTGTATATTTGTGAAGGTTTGTATGGTTTCACCCTAATCTCTATTTCGCAAAACACTAAAGAATAATATCACACGTAGATAGCTAAGAAAAAAACGTCTTATACTTTTTACTGCGAAATATTTCTTAATAAAAAATACATAACGTAGCGTAGCTTGTGGTGTGAATGAAGAAAATATATTTCTGTGTGGTTTATATTTGTATTTTATAATTGCACGACATGTGACAAAGTTTATGAGTAAAATTGTATTTTTTGGATTAATTTCGACGGAACTAATGCTTGTATTTATTTGTTTAAGTTAGAACTAAAACTGTTGAAGGAAAATGTTTATTTACTTATTTACATACATACATACAATAGCACCATATTATATGCCCAATTATATAGTTGGTCCCGCGTCAATAGGTAGTGAGCCTATTGCCGCTTACCGGGAACATAACATGTTGCACCACTTGCAGGTGAGGTTGGGATCCCTTTGCAGCCATTTACTTCAAATTCAATTTCAATACTTCCCTTTCCAGTATTTTCTTTTCCTAGTTCTTCAACATCGAAGTATGTGTTGTGATTGAAAATTGTGATGTTTTAAATGAGAAAGGTTGAGATTATTGATGTATGTTTATTACTTTTCACGCAAAAACTACTGGGCGATTATGATAAAACTTGATAGGTGTATAATCCTTGATTAACACGTCCGATTTTCCTACGGAAACGGGGAACATGCGGGTAACACCACCGGGTGCTGCTAGTTCGTAATACTCGTATATGTCTTGTATAGACATCGCTGTGCAAATGTACAAAATAAATAAAATTTCAATTTCTACCTTACTGGTTAATAAGGCGGAATAAAAATGCCGCATTTCATTCATCAAATCATCATTAAAGTAGTATTGAATTAGAATCACACATTAGTCTTATCTCAACAGGATGTCCAACAAGCATTACAAATCGCGTGTTACAGTCCACTAATAAATTGAAACGCATTTATAATCTAATAATTATACAGATACTCGTATATGTTATCGTTACACTTTCGTTGCAATCTGTACACTTTTTCCAGCTGCCATTGTCTAGCCTATGTATAGATTGACCGTGTGAAACCACCGTGAAATCTAATTATATGCGCGATCATCGAGTTATAGGAGCGTTTTTGCTGACGGTACATTTACTGCACTACTCGTATACAGGCTTCCTGATTTTTTTGTGCGAAAGTGTTCCCGTTCTAAAACGTGCTTTGGGCGTTTTGACGTATTAATCTTGACAGTTTATCAGTGAATAAATTGAATAATAATGGACGATTTATTAACATGTTTAGTGTATTTTTTTAGACGAAAAGTTTAAGTTGATGTTTGATGTGTCTTCCGTGTGTGTTTTTTATTTCAAAATATGAGTCGGAGCCTCTGGGTAACGTTTGGTTTGAAGTCAGTCGGGACCGAGTTCAAAAATTATCCATGACTCTTAATGTTCATAGTATATTTGCAATTACATACAATCACGCCTGTGTCGAAGGGGTTAGAGGCATATTTTACGCCTACATTTTACCAATTATATTTTTAGGTCCCACGTAATAAATGGCGAGCCTTTTGCCGCTTTCCGGGAACTTTTATATTCGCCAGAGCCTCGTTGATCGGCAGGTGCACCGTAGGTGAGGTTAGCTTGAGCTAGTATCCCTATGCATATCCATATATTTGTATTGGACATTATGGGGTTCATAAAAATATTATATCTACTTTAAGAGAAATGCTTAAGTGATTATGTTACTATTGTAAACCATGAACGTAAAAAAAAATTAAGTTCTATTATTTCTTATCATCTGGCAGTCGTCCGCTGACCAACCTTCTTTGTTTCGGTAAGAGATAATTTTCAATTTAAAATGTTAATCCTTTAGATATCAAATTGACAGAAGGCTTATTTTACGGATTTACGGACGTACTTGTATCAATTCTGCTTAGTTAATAAAAGATCTTATAAGTTTCTGTGTCTCGTGTTTATTTTTATAAAGTACACTGCAACCCGCTTGTTTGTTAAGTGATCCCAATTATTTTATAATTAACAACGCACCCTTTATTCAAATAACTTAGCAGCAATAACGTGAAACATTTCTATTTAGAAACTAATGTTTTTTAATGCCTGGCAAGTTGTAAATTGATTTTTTGAGGTTAGGTACGAGGTTGTCAATTGAATCTATTATCTTAAATTGAATCTAACGGTAAAACAGATAGTTTATTCCCATTTCTGCGATTGCCTTGCGGTGTGCTGCATGTCACCACAATAACATCGTTGTTCATATTTAATTCAATCTTTCCCTTGCTTTTCACTTTATATGAGTACCATATTGTTTTATTATAAGGAAGTGATGGATTAAAAATATCTTTCTAACAATTGCCGCGTAACTATAACTTCCCGAATAATCGAGAAACAATTCAACACGACTCGTGTTTTGCCCTTACAAAGGGCATCTTCAGGTAAGATAGGAGCCTCAGAACAACGATGTCTTCACGACCAATGCTGAAACAAGAGAGCTCTCTCTTTCTATAATAAATTTGAAGGATTCATATCCATGATATTTTAAATCCGTCACTTGCTTACAATGGATTTTCGCAAAGTAACGCCTGAATCAATAAATTATTTATAATAAAGACGCAAAATTTTAACTAGACTTACGTTATGCAAAATAAACCCAAGCCCCAAAAGTAATTTTTTTGTGTTGCATGCACGCCAACTTTAAGCTATCAAAATCAATTGACAGGATCTATGAATTAGGATTTGTCCTAATTTCTAGATAATTGAAAGTTCATTAGATGTATAAATGTTTGCTCCAGCATCCGTCAACACATTTGAATGAACTAATTTGTAATCAGGATCAAAACATGCGGCGCTTTTTACTACAAGAAAGTTCCTTAATCCTTCAAGAAAAGCTATTAACACAGGCGGCGCCACGGGCGGAAGCTAGTCTGCGATAAATTTAAAAAAACACGAAGTGATCTTATAAGTTCAAGTATTTTATGTAACATTAAAGTGGCGGATTTAGTGAAAGTATATACATAAAACACACGTAACCAACTTCCTCCAAAAAATGAAATATTTCCAAGATTTTGAATTAAATTAAGGCTAACTGTCGATGACTTTTACTTTATACCTAGTCCGTTTCTAAACTAGATATTCTTGAACATGTTACATTTGAGAGAAGGCTTCATTTTACTGCTGCAGTGATCGCTATCAGCATAACACATGAGATCACGAGAAAACGTGTGAGTTCTAAACATTTTCCGTCACATGAAAAATTACAAGCATTAAGTTAGAGGATTTATTCGGTAGATTGAAGAAATATTACACCACACACCACACACTTGCTTCCATCAATCCGCCCTTTTTTCAACGTCACAAAACTGCATCTACGCATACCTACCCTTTTTTTTTAAATTTACGTCGGAAACAAAATGCATTTACGCACTGTCAATGGGGGACCGAAAGGGGTGTATGGGACTCGCCACCGGCAGACACGACCGTCAGCAGTAATATCTACTAAAAATCTTCCGACGACGCCCGCCGCTTGTTGAGAAAGAGGCGGGGCGCCAGTACCTGGGTTGCAGCTCTGACACCCCGCCCCCGGCCAACGTCCCCCGGATCAAAACCGGGAGGACCTCCTCAGAGAGACGCAGTGGATGCGGCCCTCCTACTTACTTGTGCAACCATTCCGTGTGTGGCCGACTTCTCGGAGGGTCCATGGTTAGGCAGCAGGAACCCCCTGCCCCCGTTGCCTAAGACCCTCCTGGCGCTGCTTGACGGGCCCTCCTGGCCCGCCCGCTACGCCCTCCATAGGTCCCTCTTAGTTTCCCCCCCGGTAGTCAGTACTAAGGGCACCCAGAGTCAGCAATCTATGGGTTACGTTATGGTTACCTTTTTCCAAGCGCCCTCTGCGTCCAACCGGGAGGTATTCTGCTCCCCCCACCACTACAAGGTGGAGATCAGTCGGGGGGGACGCATACTCACTCTGGGCGCGGGACGAGGATTATGTGGGGCTACTGCAGGAACTGTTCAGCCTACCCACTAAAAAACTAAAGACATCTCTCTCTCTCTCATCGGCCCATGGCATCCACCAGTTCGCCCTGAGTCACCGTGGTGGAATAAGCCTGATCTCTCTTCTTGGGCTGTGAGAAGAGACCTGAGTACAGGGACTATAATAGTCTGAGGCGATTAAGTGCGGGGTCGTATCATAATCATAATTCTTTATTGTTTCATTTGGCGTACAATTAGGTCTTGAAAATAAAAATTTGTCCTCAAATTAACCCTGCAAGGGCATCACAATATAAAATAAGAACACATTCCTTTCTTATAATAATTATCTATAGAAATCAAAAACATTAAAATTTTCTTGTCCGTCCATTGACGTTTCTACGTATAGTCATGTTCGCTAGGCATCCATATATTAGTCCATATTAATACGACTTTACTGCTTCTGTTAAATTTATAATGCGGTATAATGTGTCAGATGAAAAGTCTGTTTAATTAAAATAATAAAATTATTATACCTCTTTTATCACCTTGTTATTCAAATAATTACAAAATGAATGTGTAATTGTAAAAGGCAATTGTAATCATTCAAATACGAAAAAATATAAAGATGCTAGAACAAAAAGACCCATCAAGAAAAAATATTGCGGAGTAAATATGTAATGACTCCACATATTTTGAATTTCATTCCGGTGTTTAGGCACACTTTCACTGAATATCATGTTTTGTTAGACGACGGCTCATATGATGAACGTTCTAAAATTGTACATTTAAATTTTATAGAAACATTGGGTTTTTTGTGCCTTTTGCTGTTTTTCAGTTCGAAATGGAAGTTTTATCGCTATTCCTTTTATCGCAATAACAAATCCTAATTAGTACTAGGCAGACCACGTAAGCATTAAATGAAACAAAAATCATTCAGGAAACAAAAGGAGATGCGATGTCGCAGAAGGAGGCCGCGGAGCTGGAGAAGAAGTAACTTCGACAGGACATAGAAAGTGCCTCTTGTGATTGTGTGGGCAATAGCCCAGTGGCGTGGCGTGACCTTCAAATTCAGAGGGTCTCTGGTAAATCCCATTTTTTTTGATGTGGGTGAAGCAAAATGTTGTGTCAGACTTTTACTGACTAAAAACCATCCATGTTCCTTCTTGAGCCTGTAACACCAAGGCCGGGGTAACCCTTTCGAACAGTCTCGCAACCCTGGCAGGTTTGGCCCATTCCCCTCAGTGTGCTGACATCTCTTTGAGGCGCGCGTGGAAGACGAACGCGTCGTCGATGCGGCCTGTCGCCTTTAGTAGGCGGACGGGCGGCGAGTTCTGGTTAAAACCCTGATGACCTTTGACTTGTGCTCAATTATCCCTTGCTCCGTGCCGCGGGTAGCACGTTAAGCCATTGGTCCCGGCTGTCATGAACAGTCGCTCTATCTAATAACTGAAATTTAGCCAAATCTGGATTGATCAGTAAGCGGACACTGGGCTAATGGGATGATGCTAGGATATGATGATAGAAAGTTCCTTTAGTTAATGATAAGTTAACAGAACTTTTTGAACAGCTATTTGAATATGAGACAATGAAAGTAACAACAGTATTTTGTTTCTCATAAAATTTTAAACATCAAATTACTTAAGTTATTTCTGTGAAAATTTCGTTTTACGCCAACATACGTGCTTATATTATCAATTGGATTTGGTTGTGTAAATGCACTTAAAAATAACTTATGTCGTAAAAAGTGATAATACTGTCACTTATGTGTTGCATTAGATGTGTTAGGAAAAATATATTCTTTTATTGTTGGTCAATAATTTTATTTTAAAAATATTAAGTGTATGTGCCAAGTAAATAAATCATTTGTAAAAAAACCCATAAAGAATATTGTTTTAATTTTAAAATGATTACAATAACTACAACGTGAACTTTATAATTCAATATGTTTTTTGTTAATTAGTGCTCAAAAATATATCTATAAATTAAAAAATATATATTTAGTTATATATAAACAGTTTTTCAGGTACCCTTTTAAGTAAATATTGGGTATTTATCCTAATAGATTTAAAGTTAAAAATTTAAGGTATTCCATCGTTCTAATTTTGTAATCACGGAATATAAACGATTGCTTAGCAATGCCTCTTTAAGATGCCATTGAACTAGATAACATGGATCAAGAAATACATTTCGCCAATTATGGACATGGCAACGTTTTATTTATTATCGAATGAGTTTAACATTAAAGCCACCTTGTTTTATGAGAGGAGAATTGAGTGGGACGTAATAGACTTCTCAGCCTGTGATTATTATTGCCAAGAAATGTACATTTTATCACTATTTCATAATATTTTATCAATATTTGAATAATATATTTTATCAATTTAATAGTATTTTAAGACACATAATTAAACATAAATTTACGCCTGTTCTCCAAATATATACGCATACACCTCGCCAATGAAATAATTGGTCACACATATTAGGTGGCAAGTCCATTGTCGCTTACCGAGAACTTCTTTTATGTACACCAGAGCCTCGTCCGTTTTTGTCCGTTGTTTTGTCCGTTGGCACCACTTGCAGGTAAGGTTGTCTTGTGCTCCTTAGGTCTTGGTAGGATCCCCATACACCCGTATCAATCTACATATATTATTAGAAATTAATTACCAATATAATCGAATTGAAATATATTCCACGATCCACTGCATATAAATATAATCTGGTAGGCTGCGATATGTTAGTACTACAAATATTTATCCTGATTATAATAATTTTGCTATTTAGTGGTATGTAGCTATTCCGTTTTAGATTTTTTACTTCTAAATAGCAGCGCTAAATATTTGTTGTGTTTCTGTTTGAATAAGGTTGTATGCAAAATCACAGATCGATGAACAATTCAGGGTTTTAAAATGTTGACAATTTGCAGTTGTTTTAAAATGTCGAATTATTCACCAATGAAAATTGGGATGTGGGTCAGAATCCTTAGAACTACTCCTTGTAGTGATATACATCAAGACGATTTAATTTAAGTATAAGTGTCACTCATACAAATAAATTCTTAAAGAATTGAAACTATCAGGAACAAAATACCTCATCCAGAAAAAGGTAACTTGATGTCCGATTGCATCCGTAGGCGTGAAGTGGGTCGCTTCAAGGCAAGCCGCGTGCCGAGCATAACTTACGGGATAGCTTATCTAGAGCACCCGTGCTTTATCTGCAAGTTGGCAACGTGCGACATTCGTTAAATGTTTCTGCTTACTCATTACGTCAACGCACAGCTAATCGCCGGTTATGGCGTAAAACTTGCTTTGCGATAGGAATTTGCTTACTTTAAGTAATAAAATTATATGAAGGCAGTTGTAGGTTTAGCAAGAAAGAACTTGACGATTTTTATTATGATTTTACTACAAAAGAAAACATAATTTTTCACAGTACACTTTGAATGTTTCTGCTTACTCATTACGTCAATGCACAACTAATCGCTGGTTATGGCGTAAAATTTGCTTATCAATAGGAATAAGCTTGCAAAGTAAAGGAAGTCATTAATTCAATCATTAAGGCAGTTGTGGGTTTTGCGGGTAAGAATTTGACGAATCGCTTTACATAATTTTTTTAATGTCACATGTTGGCACTTATCCATACCGCCAACCTAAAGGAAAGTCGACGCTTCCAGCACCCATGAAAGAGTTTCATGCTATTTTGCTAAGAATCAGCGTATCACGTAAGAGTATGACAAAATTCTTGAGTCAATACATTGTAATGCTTTGGGGCATTTTCCACTAAAACGTTGAACCGTTCATTCCGCGTCCTAGGTAAGCTATGGAAAGCTTTACGTTGCGAAGTGAAGCGGTGTAAATTACGTGACGTCGTTTCTGATTTAAAAACGTAAGTAAAATTAAGATACAGCAATGTATTGCATATTACATAATGAGATCCGCCACTTAAGGCAGTATCCCACCAAAGTGAGGACGAGATATCACGAGACGAGATGAACAAATACATAAATACATTCACGCCTGTTTCCCCGAAGGGGTAGGCAGAGGCGTGTGGGCGTATAATATTCACACTTCGCTAATTATATAGTTGGTCTCACGTAATAGGTGGCGACCCTAATGCCGCTCACCGGGCACTGTTATGTTCGCCAGAGCCTTGCCCGTTGATCGGCAGGTGCACCACTTGCAGGTGATGTTGGCTTGGTCTTGGTAGGATCCCTATTCACCACAAACTGATACAATTATATATTTCATTTAAAAAACGCAATAGGCAGTGATTACTATTATTAGGCACTGTCTGTCCTGTGGCAGTCAAGTGTAGGTTAACAAATGTTTAGCCGGTGCCAGCAGTAATAAAAATTACAAAACAATGAATAGTGGGAATGAATATATGCATACAAAAAATATCTCATTTATATATTTAAAAAATAAAATTAAAAAGAACGAAATATTTAAAAAAATATACATACATATATATAAAAAAAAGTGCATCGCATTCTTAAATATTTTTGGGTCTTTCAAATAAGCAACTTCTATTAAGTTACTTAGGTCCATTTATGCACTATCTTTGCATAAGGCTTACTCTTTCGCAATCTCTTTCTTCAACGAAACATCTGAGAACGTTTGGGAAAGAAAAATCCGTACATAAATATGAGGAACTAAAAACAATTAAAATATAATTCAGCACAATTACTGAGTACTAAGGAAAAAAATATTGGCTCAGTCGTACATTTAATTTTAGTCGCGTGCGAGAATCCGTTTAAATGCTATCCAATGAATAGATAAACGAATCACCACTGTTACAAATAGACAGACATCTTGACAAGATACATTACGTGCATTAATATATAACTGTTTTATGATGCCATAGTAAAAAATCAAATTAAACAATTATAGCTTCATAATTTGGACATAAGTGGTTTTCTTTTTTAAATTCTTTCGACATTACAAAATGCTCCTTTTACTAAATTTGTCAATTGTCAATGAATGTAATAAAATAAAACAGTATAATAAAATATACTATTTAAATGACAGTGGGACTATTAGCATTAATTGTATAAAAAAAACTATCTAAAATTGTGAACGCTTAGAGCACTTTTAAGGAACTTAAATATATACATGTATTTTAACCTTTACGAAGAGAATATAAATGAATTTTATTAATATTATTATTGTACATTGTGACTTTACAGCAAATATATAACTTATTCTTAGAAAAGCTTTGTTTTAAAGCAAAAAACTACAAGAAAAACCTTGCCAACACGTATCATACACATTGTGAAAATATCCTAGTTTCTAAAAAATTTTTTGATTTATACATACATTTAAGTACGTCTGTTTCCTCGAGGGGTAGGCAGAGGCATACTATACGCCCACACTTCGCCAGGTATATTGTTGGTCCCACCTAATATGTGGGGAGCCTATTGCCGTTTACCGGGAACTGTTCCTGTCTAGAGCCTCGTCCGTTGATCAGCTGGTGCACCACTCGCAGGTGAGGTTGGCTTTGGCTCCTTAGGTCTTGGTGGGATCCCTACCCACCTATATATACTTATAGATTCAGGCGTTACTTTACGGAAATCCATTGTAAGTATGTGATATATATCGATAGTGTCTGAATAGCCAACCCAACGCCGCGTCCGTATTTACGGACGCAGTATGAAACCGCGACTAGGGGACCCTGCCCTGACTCCGCGCCGTGTCTCCCCAATAGGGGGCTACGTTAGACTAACTTTAGCATAAGGGATTTAAACAGCCTACTTTCGCATTAAAATATTAGTAAAGACTTTATGATCTGAGACCTCATATCGAATATGAAATCGTCACGAACTATCAACGAACAATACATTGTTATCTTGATAGATTGTGCTCTTAAAAAATAATCATTGGCAATTTGTTCGCATTCCTTTGAAACCTTCAAATAATTTATTGTATACTTTGCGATTACTATTGACGGTCCATTTAGTTTTGAACCAATTTGTATTGATGCATTTGTAGATCTTATTATTTAATGGTTATGTTAAGGTCATTTAGACTGTTAAATGAGTTTTAATTGCCTTTTAGTTTGATGTATGATCAACTAGTTCTACCGTAAGTATCAATTGACTCGTGAATATAAATAATTTATCATATAAGTGTACCTTTTTCAATTGCATTAATAAAATATTTGTATGTTATTTAGATCAAGGTTACATCTATTTCGTAAAACTTTTTATAAAGTTTATTTATTATCTATGTCTTTTAGAGGATGCCCGTACCCAGTCCAGTGCTGGAAAGTTAATAACTACTTTTAGTTAAAAAATTACTCAAATAGAGAAAATTAGAAATGCAACCAATCTTGCTAAGCTCATGATGGTTTTGCTAAGAGTGGGATCACTTCGATCTTTTAATATTATTATAAGTGAGGTTTGAACTCAGGACTAACTAGTCCTTTAACATATAACAGACTTACTATGTACAAGTGTTTCGTCACTATGCTAAACTACTCATCTATCACAGACAAAGACAGAAGCATTCTCACGGTAGCATTTTGAAATAGTGTTGAGAAAAATCGCAGCTTTATTAGTTCTTTTGAAAGAGACTCTTTCTTGTCAAACCTTTTTGATTATCCTCTAACTACAAACAAGGGCTTGATTCAGAATGTTGAAAAATATAAAATTAAAATTTTAACTGCCGACTATCTGTGATCCAGACTTTGTGACACAGGCCTTATATTAAGGATACGGTATGAAATGGATTCTTAAATATTATCTTTTTTTTGTAAATACACTCTCAATATACCTAGGTACCTAGACCAGAACAAATATTAATTATGCATATGCATAATTCATGCATTTTCAGCCTATTATTTATTTTACAACTAAAGGTTGCCCACAGATGAAATAAGTATAAATATTATTGGAGTATTGATTTTTTGCAAACAATTAAACAATTTAAAACGATATCTGTTCTAAAAACTTGAGTCTTTAAATTTATAAGACCGACGTATAATTATTGAATACGAACTAAAGGTTAAATTTTTTCGGAGAAAGTGATTGCTCACATTTTGTTAACAATTAAAGATTTGAAATTGAGTCTTTTACTTTCATAAGCTCATTTAGCCAAGCCGATTTCAGTTTTAATAGTTTGAGTCTTTAAGTCTTAGACTCAAGCTTTTCCCAACACTTTTTGCACATTTGCGCGAAACACATGCGTGATGAAAATATTTATACACTTTGAGAGTATTGTTTAAAACTTTTTTTGCTTCCTTTTGTTCTAAAATTATATTTATGTGGGTATTTACCAGTTAGCTTAGAATTGTCTTTTTATTGTAAAAAGATTTATATCTATCGCGGCCATTTTGTGTCTTTGTTATGGTGTGTTAGATGACATGATTAAGCATAGTATCTTGAGAAATAAATAGCGAGTATAATGTAGAAATTAATAACTTAATTAATATTATTGTTATAGCGAAATCGTGTGTGTCATCGCAGATCAACTAATTGAGAGGTTGTGTAAAAAATATTTTTCATTTTTTTTTATATTGCACAGTTTGTGTTGGAGCTAAAGTAACATAGCGCATTAATAAACAAACAAGTCTAATATATGTAAAGAATCTGCTAAAGAATGCGGTTTTCTAAACAATAACCCATATATCATTCACAGTGCTAGAATATCCCAAAAATTGTTCGAAGTAATAGCTCTGTAGACGATTCAATCACAGAAAAGATAAAACACATCTCTCTTCTGTGGTTTTCATAGTTAAGTAAAGACGTAATATTAGAAACATCAGTACCTATGAAGGAGCTTATTAAACCACGATTCAAATCAGGTAAATGTGTTTTATATGTAGAACTATATAGTTTACAAAATTAAATTAAGTTCTTTGAAGTCTACTGACTAGATGTGACATATTTCATCTTCGAGAACACATAGTAGACACCGTGAATGCTAGGCTTGTACAGTTAAAAGTTATACAGCAACAAGTCGGTCGCGACGCAGCTAGTCGACCTTGTAAGGACAACTGGTTTCATGGCTCCACTCCCGCTGGCTGCCGACAAATATTCTCCAACTAGACTCAGTGCTTGTTCAGTTTGCCCTTTTAAAAAAATTTACAGTTTGGTCTGTCTTCTGATTTTAAACGACATTTGGCGATACTTCCCCGAGCAGGTCCCCTGACGACGAGTACTTTTTTTTATAGGTATAAACACCTAATAACCGTCTTTTGTTTTGGTAGTTGAAGTTCTTTGGCTATTTTAGCTTAAACTGTCCTTCACTAACCGCATTACTTGCTCAGCTTATCTTTCTTTTAAGTATAAATACTTTTTAATCTCCTTTATATATATATTTTTTTATATTTTAAATAATGGCTTCGTGCGTCTAGCACATTTAGCCAGTGTCAAGTAAGTGATATATTAATTATATATAATTCATAGTAAATGAGAATGAGTGGTGATAAATATGATAAATGGTAAATAAGATACCCTCACATGGACTCCTTGAGAGAAAATTTGAAAACAGATGTTGCACTGTTTTGTTTGATTTACCAACACTCATGTATGTTCACAAACACTTAACGGTTAATAATCCACCGTTATTACACATTAATGTTAGAAATATCACAAATTTTAGAAAATAAAACAAAACTGCAGACATGACGCTTCACTTTCCCGCCAAGAAGTCATTTTCTTTATACTGAAGGTTCTTTGGCAGTATCTTCTTAAGCGGTTCTCCAACTTGACGCTGTATTTTTTGTTTTGGTTTAAAAAATGGCTTCGTGCGTTTAGCACATTTAGCCAGTGGTCAAGTAAGTGATATAATTCATAGTAATTGAGAATGTTTGTTACAATCAATCAATCGTGACATAAAAATCAACAATTGAATAATACTTTATTAAAACGACAACCAAATTTAAAATGTCATTTACAAATGCTATTCAATAAAGATAAACATTACATTAAGTCGTATTAAACGAGTATTATAAAGGACCGTTTAATCTTATCAAACGATTAAGAATCCTAAGCAAAGTAACTTGCTGTCAACACTGAATTTATTCCTTGACTGGATAATTGGTTCCCAGGTAGGTAACCTTAGGAAACGGTACTCAGAGCTTAATTATACACTGTGTGACCACTATTCCTGCTCATTTGTATCATACGTGTCAATTCGCAATTATAATCAACTATAGCATGGCTCTGAGCGTGACCAACTTACCGGCCACTTCCTATGATGCATCACGAGGTGTATTTATATAAAGTAATATAATTGTTGGTAATTAAGCGTCTTAGAAGAACAAAGTATTTTCAGTTTCCTACGTCGACATATATAATTTAACTTTAACAGAGTTGATGTTTAAAATACTCACAATTTTCTCGTAACAATTAATGACAAAAATATTCAAAAAAATCCATTTGAAATCAATATGTAAACGAGGTATTTAATTATTTATTTATTATATTTAGAAACAAACAGTCATATACAAAAAGAGATTAGTACTAAAATTAAACATAGTTTTAGACCTATAGTTTCATATCTAAGGCACTTAAATGGAAAAATAAAGAGTTTTCTCTAAATTATATAAAAACTAGATAATTATAACATTACATACAAGTGCATAAACATACATACGTATATGCACACAGCTATATATACGCCCGTATACATACTTAGACACACATACCAATGCAATATTTAAACAATGTAATATATACACACAGGTATTTTTATAAACAGTATAAAAAATGCTTCTATGGCCGTCTTTTCCCAAAAATATTTGAAGTATTATTATAACAGAGGACCTAAAAATATGGCCATGTACTAATACTTTAATGAAACTCCTAAGATCATAGTTATAATTTACTAGATAGCTTATCGTATCAACCAACATGAAAACAATTAAAAATATTTGACTTGAAAATTACATTTAAAAAAAAAGAATATTTTGTGACAATTACACTTATTATTTAGTTCCATGATAAGCATCATTCATTAAGAACTTGTGTAATGGATACTAAATTAACGGACCAACATACATAAATACTTTTATTTTAGTAAATACGACACGACCTCAGGAGCGGAGTACGGGTATACCATCACGCCATATCGGTCGACATAGAAATAAAATCTGCCCTAATTTATTCGGAAAAGGTGTTAGAAACTTGATTACCACAACACAACTTAATAGCTTAATCAACTAAGTTGTAGCAAGTGATTCTTTCAAGGCCTCCCTGATTTGAAGCCATAAAACAATTTGAGTGAAGTAATGCAACGACGGCGCACTGACCACAGATAGTAAATTCCAAATGGGAGTCTAATGACTTCGATGCGCACGATACGATGCGCGTCCACTCGACTAACTGTATCGGGCTGTGACAGTCGCGTTTACACCTTACGATTGCATTTTTCTTTTGTTTGTTTTTGTTTTTTGTATGCATACTACAAAAACTTATGTGTAAAAGAAAGTCGTGTTAATTAAACTATTGATAACTCAAGAATGGCTTAACCAATTTGGCTGAAAATTGGTAGGGAGGTAGCTTAGAACCAGGAGACGGACATATAATACTTTTTATCCCGGTTCTGTGAGACGTGACATGTAACGTGCTATAACAAAACTGACAAGGAATAACAAAAGATAACTGACAGCAAAACGAAATAAATATCAGTCAAAAAATGTTTGAAAGAAAAAATTTGCTAATTTATTGCCTTTATGGCGAAAATTTTGCGGCTTTCTTATCTATAAAGCCTATATCTTTTCGCCAGTAGACATTTTAATTTTGCGGTTGAACGTCTTACACTACTTTTTTATCCAGTACTTTTCTGGTCCTTATTTCAAAAGATTACTGCGTCATTCTAGATTAAATTTTAATGTTAAGTCTCTATTCATAGATATCTAAATAGTGTTATATTATTAAGATTTATGTGTCTCAACAAACTACTACTTCAGTTAGCCAATTCCCCAAGGTATATCGGTTAGTTTAGCTCTTTTACAGACCTCCTGAGAAATTTGGTGAAAATCACTTGGCGGTTACATTTGGAGTCAAATAATAAACAAATCAGAGCAAAATGACTAGGGTTAGTTATGCTTGATTTATTACAAGCAAGTTTTTTCATTATATACCTATTTTCAATAAATACTAATCTAACTAATATAATTAATTTCGAAGAACGGACTGTCACGGATCAAGAACGGTTTTTAGAAACAATTGAAATTCCAATGATTCTTATCTCGTGTCGTGCCAATATATCATACAGAGTAAAATTAGCACTGTCGTTCAAAGCCGAACTATTTTTAAAGTAATAATTTAGGCAAGTTTGCAATTACCCTTCCATTAGTTAATTTAATAGCTGAACAAATTAGAACTAAGCAAACTATTTGTAAGTAAAGACGTAACGTGTAAAGCCCCTTTTGCTTACTTAATGATAGGCTTAATCGAGTAATCGTTCCGTACGATGCAAATGAACGAATGGATCAGAGTATCGAGGTCGACGATGATAATTAATAATGTCGCCGCAACATTACTGCAGCTATGATATTTCTTTGCCACTTTATTGATACAAAACCACTGACCGCACGCAATTTCATTCACCTGGATCACGAATAAGGCGTTTAGATGGATGAATGGGATGGTGTAAGCATTGAAGATTATACTATATTATACTGGAAGTTAACCCACATTATGTGTCTTAGTAAAAAAAATTGAAAAATGCTTATTAAAAGAGACATATCATTTCTTTAGAATTCATATATACCTACAAAAAATCACACTTGTTTCCCCAAAGGCCAAGGCATAATAAATATAGAAATATATCTGATATTCTGCGCAACATTTAAATCACAATAGCTTCAGCGCCATTCATACCCTAGCATTATTCTTGTTGCCCTAGAATTAAACTAAGGGCCCAGGTTCTGCTCAATGGTTTAGCCATATTTGGCTGAATTTCAGTTATTACATGGAGCGACTGCCTTTTCATCTTCGCAACCCAGGGGAACATCATTCTATAGTTTAACTAGCTGTCAGGATGTTAGAAGGCACTGACTTCCTAATAACGACTGCGATAGATGACATGACATGACAGGACCAACGGTGCTTTCCGAAGCTCAGAGCAAGATATAATTACGCAAATGACTTTAGTAGTACCAGGCTTAGAACCCGAGACCCTCTGAACTTGAACAATTAGATTTTCTCAAATAGTAGCAAAGAATTGTGTAATATATATTGCAAGAGTTTAATCTTGACAAGGTGCGTTTACACGGCACGTGATGCAACCTTTGACCCAACAGTCGATAGGGTCACGTTACGTCCACTGTAAACACTCCGGAATTATTGACAACTAGTAGTTTGCACGCGACTTTATCCGCGAGAAATTCGAATTGATCGCACATCTTGTTTATATAACTTTAAATATCATATTAAAATCAGCAAATAATAAAACTGACAAAATAATTTCACGCTTTTAGTTTTAAAAATGAACCTTATATAACTAATTGTTCGCATTAAAAAGTAGCCTATGTCCTTTCTCAGGCACTAGACTATCTGTGTTTCATGTTAATTGCTTCAGTAGGTTTGGCGTGAAAGCGAGACAGACAGACAGAGTTACTGTCGAATTTATGATATTATTATGGATTACATAAATAGATATCAACTGCAACTGATTCTACGGATGATTTGCTGCTATTGCGGAATATTTGTGGGAATGGATACTTCTGTAGTACGAACGCTATTTGCAATCGGTTTGTAAAGATGTTTTAAATTGATTATGTTTGATTTAATTCAAAGTTGTTATTAATGGTAACTACAGCTATGCTAATAATCCTAAAAACGCTGGTAATTATTTTTAATTGTATTTACGAGTTAAGTTAGAAGGTATGATTGAGAATCCGTCGGTATATCGAATCGAACAAAGTCAAATTAACAGATTTAGAGGGACATTAAGACATATTCTTACAGCAGGTCAGATTGTTTGATATGGTTAGCAGGCTCAAGAAGGAACATGGATGGTTTTTAGTCAGTAAAAGTCTGACACACCCTTCAGCTTCATCTACACCGGGAGACAGTTATTTGATGACTTTCCATCGGACAAAAAACAAAACGTCTAACACATACCCTTGACTACCGATATGGCGTGAAGATCAATATACCTGCATTACACTCCAGAGCTCAGAGCTCAAAGTAGCTCATCGTGCAATGGAGAGAGCTATGCTCGAAGACTGCTACGTGATCGAATCAAAAATGAGGAAATCCGTAGGAGGACTGAAGTGACCAGCATAGCGAGGCGAGTTTGCAGGCTGAAGTGGTAATGGGCGGTGCACATAGCTTGAAGAACCGACGACCGATGGGGCGTTAAGGTTCTTCAATAGCGACCGCGAGCCGGCAAACGTAGTACACGTAGGACGGCCTCCCACGCGATGGATCGATGATCTGGTCAAGGCGGCAGGAAGCCGATGGTTGCAGGCGACTCAGGATCGCTCAATGTGGAAATCTATTGGAGAGGCCTATGTTCAGCAGTGGACGTCAGTAGGCTGAGTGATCATGATGATGAAGATGACACTCCAGAGGTCGTGGGTACGATTATCACACAGGACAAATCATTGTGTGTATGAACATATTACTATACATAGACATATTAGTTTTAGTCTGGGTGTTTCCTATTTAGCCCGCGACGCCGGAGACGTCGGGAGCCGCGAGACGACTCCCGGCCACCATAGGCGCTGGCTTGTGGGAAGTGAGGAATGGGCAACTCCGCCTACTAAAGGCGACAGACCGCGTCGACGGGCGTTCGTGCTCCAGGCGCGCTTCAAAGAGATGTCAGCACACTGAGGGGCCCCTGGGTAGGGGGCCAAGCCTACCGGGGTTGCGGGACCATATAGAGAGATAGAAAAAGATTATTTTAGAGAACTTTTTATCCCACTTTACACTACAACTGAAGGTAACACGGACAAAGTCGCGTATGTTAAGTAGCACATTAAACGAAACGCTTGCAAGCGAGTCATCAGTCAATTGAGAAGGCCGACAGACGAGCTCAGCTGTTTATGTAACACCTGCGAATCGGCACGTTACGTAAAAGGTTATTTGACCGTAGGGTCGCTTCAAAGGCATCTGCAATTGCAAACGATGGCAAATTGTCGATAAATAGAATTAAACTACTGATAAACTACTGATATATAGATAAAAAAAGGGCATAAAAAAAGGTTTTTAAAGGTTCTGCATCGCGTTTGTCCCCCTGACATTGGAAGCGTCTTTAGCTGGTTGACCATTTTCTGACAGATGGATTTTCGCTTGAGAGCCACCTCATGGTATATAATATGAATGACAAATTGACAAATATTCATTAATTATTACAAGGTGGAGATCCTTTTTATTGTAAGTACCTATATATTTGAATGTCATGGCAACCTGTAATTAAGGCAATACTTTGAAATGTATTATACCTATATACATATACAATACGTTCAAGTGTGACCCGTTGAAGTGTGACTACATAGAGTTAATGTTTTGTTGGTTGTCCTTAAATGAATAAATGTATATCACAATGTATGTTATCCATTATCTAGTTCCTTTATGTGTATATATATATATTGTATTTATATATGGAGTGGTGGCGAGTATACCCGCTCTCCGCTCCAAGGTCGTGGGTTCGATTCCCACACAGGACAAATATTTGTGTGCATAAACATGAATATTTGTTCTGGTCTGGGTATTTCCCTATGTACATTAAGTATTTATTTACCAAAAAAAGTATTTATATATGTTTATCCGTTATTTAGTATCCATAACACAAGTTCTTAATGATACTTATCTTGGAACTAAAATCATTGGCGTAAAAAAAAGATAGTATTTATTTATTTAAGTACCTTTAAATTTTGCTTAGGTATGGATCTAAAAGCGGTGTGTAAGATTTTAACTATTTATTTATATATTTAACTTTTTACAACCTCTCATGTCCCAACACTTGGAATAGCTTTTTCCTCATATAAATTATTTCCTCTATCACATGGATTTTTTACTTGCCTAAAGGTAACTGTACAAGTAGGCAGGTTGTTACATAATTAGTAAACCGGGCTTTAACGAAGCTGTGGACTTGTGAATTTGCTGTTGACACACTGACTGAACCTCGTTGACAACACTCACCAATGACCTACATTACCGTACCACAGTGTGTCTAATGTTCCGTAGCAGTAGTCTAATGGTTCGGAGTTTATCGGTGATATTGAGAGTAAAAGATTATAGCAAGCCGTTCCATGATATAAAATTTTATCATGGCAATTATATAGAATTATTTCTATTCAAATGCTTGTACAATTAAGTTTTTCTAGACATTTAAAGATACTTAAATTTACAGAGCTAAAAATTTGTAAAACAGTTCAAAACGGAATTAACGGTACTTAATATTTCGAATGTTATTAAGGATCATATTTAACGTGTCTTCAAAATTAATAAATTGCCAACCTAACCTAACCTTTTTGTACATCAAAATTACTGATTGAGCACCTAATCACCTATTAGATGCTCACTCAGTATTTTTGATGATCAAAAAAGCTTTTTTTAGAGGTTTACTTTATTATATTCCATTTATTAATACTAATCATTAAAAAAATACGTTATATCTATAGGAATGATTAGAAATTTGGGAATTGTTGTTTTTAGTTATGTGTAGGTGTATAGGGCCCCTACCAATATCTTTGGAGTCCAAGCTAACCTCACCTGCAAGTGGTGCACCTGCCGATCAACGGACGAGGCTCTGGCGAACATAATAGTTCCCAGTAAGCGACAATACGCTCGCCATCTATTACGTGGGACCAATAAATTGACTGGCGAAGTGTGGGTGTATAATATGCCTCTGCCTACCCCTTCTGGGAAACAGGCGTGATATTATGTATGTATGTTTAAACTATTTCACTCATTCTCAGCTGTATGTAAATTTACATATTTTCAGGCTTGTGTTATGTATACAAAATAACGAAGGAAAATACATACATACATTTTATTTTTTGTAAATACATACCTAATATACATAAGAAAACACACAGACCAGAACAAATATTCATGTTTATGCACAAAAAGACTGTGTGGGAATCGAACCCATGACCTCATGAGAGGAATGCGGGTATACTCACCACCACGCCATATCGATCGTTAAAAATTGTACCGGACTATTTAAGTACAGCAAGTAAGTTCTTAGCGGCTATGTTAAAACTCTTACGAATATTTAAAGTTACTTAACAAGTTGAGATGAGTCCAAAATGTATTGGTCAATCTTGGTTACGATATTTGCCATATGAAGGTTACATAAATCTAGGAGTGCCCATTTACTAGTATACTCACTCCTCAATTTATTTCTTCCTAAGTCACACTTATTCGTTTCACCTTTTGCAATGAATATATTATTTCCGACCGATTATATATATTTTTGACGACCGATATGGTGTGGAGGCGAGTATCCCATCTTGAGGTCGTGGGATCTATTCCCAGATAGGTAAACATAAATAGGTATTTGTTCTGATCTGGTTGTTATGTATATTTTTATATGTCAATTATATATTAAGAAAAAAAAAATTATGTAAGGTTATTCGTATCCATAACACAAGTTCTTAATGATACTTATCATGGAACTAAAATAATTGGTGTAATGGTCAGAAAATATTTATTTATTTCCTTATAGATTGCTTTAATGGTTATGGTTATTTAGAACCTAGAATAATATAACAAAAGCAACTTTGCGAAAAATGCTTTTGTTTTATCAACAGAAAAACTCAAACACACTTTTAGAATTAAACTTGTACTTGATCTTTATTTTTAAAGTATTTTACGTAATTTGTAAAAGTACATTTGACATAAATGTATTGAAAAAAAACAATATTATTATTATTCTTATTATTTAATCTTGAATACATGCGATTACGACACAAGCCCCACATCGAAAATACTAAAATAGGAAGAACCCGTTGAAATGTCGATCTTTTTAATTGCAAAGCAGATTAAATTATATCACCCATATAAAACAAGGATACATTCATACAATCACGCCTGTTTCCCCGTAGCGGTAGGCAGACGCATAAAATGCCCACACTTTGCCAATCACAACTTGGTCAAAAAAAAAACATTAGTTTTCTTTCTTATTTTAACTGCCTAAGGTTCATTTTAATATGGCAAGGTGACCCTTGTCCTACATAGGGTTAATATAGGTACAAATATTACAGAGAGAACACATTCAAATATGTTTTAAATGGCACCCATAAATATTACATTTAAGACCAGAGCTCCCGAACTCTCATAGACTGTGCAAGTCTGTTCTATTACTGTAAGATTGTTAAAACACTGTGGCGACCTCAGCTGTGATGTTTGATATGTAGGTGCTAAATTATTATTACTTAAGTAAGTAAGTAAGTAGGCACCTGCCGTCCGATTATGAAGTTGGTTAAACTTTTAAGTTATTACGTGAACATGTTTATTACTTTGCATCAAGGTTTTGAAACTAGGTGACTAGGTGTGAGACGAAAGTTTACAAATGTTAAACTTAAGACTATTAATTTGTAGATTTTCCTTGACCAATGTTGGTGGTATCTCAAAGAGCTCATGGCTCCGCAATTCCAGATGGTCAAACATTATCACCATGGTGAAGCAGTTTAAAGTGGTTCTTGCGACCAATGTTAAATGGTACCGCTTGAATTGGTAATGGCTCTACGATACTATATGGTCAAAACTGAACATCGAAGTGATGCAGTTCTTGGGTGACCGTTTGTGAAGTATTAAATAGTTTCAGAGAAGCTGTGGAATATATAAATAAATAATAAATAAATATTCTCTTACAATCACACCAATTATTTAGTTCCAAGATAAGTATCATTGAGAACTTGTGTTATGGATACCAAATAACGGATAAACATACATAAATACTTTTTTTTTTTGTAAATACATACTTAAGATACATAGGAGAACACCTAGACCAGAACAAATATTCATGTTCATGCACACAAAGATTTGTCCTGTGTGGGAATTGAACCCACGACGTCTGGAGTGAAGTGCAGGTATACTGACCTTCAGGCCATATCGGTCGTCAAATATATGGGTTATAAGAAATAAAAAGTATAGTAAAATTATTATTCTTGTAAAAACAGCATGCTTTTCAATGTCAAACATAAGCTCATGCTCAAGCACATTGCTCAATATATAACACCAAATTGACGCTTACTTTTAACTCTTTGATTTTCGTTACTCCCATAGTTCCGTAGAATATTTTCGAAACACTAGACAATTCAAAGCAGCGCTGAGCGTCATCTATGTCATAATCGGAACTTTTTAGTAATACTCGTAACTTGCTGGCTTGTTGTGTGCTGTTGTAAAAGTACCATGAATATTAAACAGAGGGCGCTGGTACGGAAAATTGACAAAAATTAAACTTACTGTAACATTTTTTATAATTTTTGTGCAGCTATTATTACTTGATTAATGATGTAATGAGCAACGGCAGGACAGAACAATTTTAAATTAATATTTGTGATTTATTCATATCCTTTTAGTTTTATAGATGTAGAGTTTACCAGTAATAATAAAAAAGGTTTGTTTTCAGACAGAATTTAAATAAATTCTCTAATGTGGGTGTTATTTTTTCCCAAGCAGGACCTTTAACATAATTGTGTTAATAAGTTTAATATAGATTTAGATGGAATATTATTTTTGAAAAAAATTAATTTCTATTTGTATATTCTATGTTACTACTAACTGTAATGTTCAACTGGTACCAGCAGAAGCCTCCGTTAACCATGTCTTTTCTCATTCCAGAGCTACAAAGAAAAGGACGCTGGTAAGGTGGTACTTTACTCCACAACCATGGGCATCGTGAGGGGAACCTATCAACGCTGCGTGCTGGTCAAGAAGATCCTGAGGAACCTCCTGATCAAGTTCGAAGAGCGGGATGTGTTCATGAGCACCGAGTACCAGGATGAGATAAGGGATCGTATGAGGAGTGACCATATTCTCGTACCACAGCTTTTTGTGGACGGGCAGCATATTGGGGTAAGTTTTGAGTTGTAAATGTATTTTATTTAGACCTCAACGGGCTTTAAAGGGTCGGCATATATATAAAGACAAACACAGACAAACCAGTCGAACGGTTTTGTGGGATATGTTTTTATGTAACTTAAATTTAAAAGAAACAAACGTTTTATCTATCTATCTATTTATCTCTCTATATTACTATAGTATCTATATAATATTTAATATCTATAGTAGAACAATTAACTTGAATATAAAAAAAAACTTTTCTAATAATGTGTAAAAGTTGTATGACAACCCCTTATTTTATAAAACGGCAAAACTAAATTAAACTTAATAAGGTATACTTGATTAAACATTCTTTCATAATTAACATCTAAGGAGCCCAAGCCAACCTCACCTGCAAGTGGTTCACCTGCTGATCAACTTAACAGCTGATCTGGCGAACTTAACAGTTCACCATAGGCTGCAGCGATTACTTTCCATTATATGGGCCGCATGATTGGATGCCACCTTGTGGTATAAAAATCCAGACTTATCTTATCACGAATTGGTATTAACATAAATTAAGTTCATTTCCCATCAATAACAATTGATCTGAAATCACTATTCCTAAGAATCCATTTTCAATACTTAACTACGCTCGCGAGCAACCAAACCGACTTAACCGCTATCTACATAAAAACATTGTATATTTGGGTGTATAGGGATCCTAACAAGATCTGAAGAGGCCAAGCCAACCTCATCTCTCATGGTGCACCTGCCGTAAAACGAACGAGGCTCTGGCGAATATAGAAGTTCCCGATAAACGGCAATAGGCTCGCTACCTATTGCGTGGTATCAACGATATAATTGGCGAAATGTGGGCATATAGTATGCCTCTGCCTATCCCTTCGGGAAAACAGGCGTGATATTATGTATGTACATCCAAACATTGATACTTAAACGCTTTAGTTATTTGTTCTGGTCTGGGTGTTTTTCTATGTATATTAAGTATGTATTTACAAAAAAAAAGTATTTAAGTATGTTTATCCGTTGTTTAGTAACCATAACACAAGTTCTTCATGATACTTATCTTGGAACTAAATAATTGGTGTAATTGTCAGGAAATATTTATTTATTTTATTTTATTTATTTATTTAGTTTCAAGCTTTCAAATGACGTATTGTTTTTATTTAAATGTTGTATACTTTTACTTAAAACAATGTTTGAATGTGGAGTCAGCGGTTGAGTCGATTTGGTTGCTCGCGAGTGTACTTGTCAGGGACATAATGTTTGTATAGAATATGTGATGGTTTTGTCGTAGTCAATAAATTCGCTCTGTCAAAATATACCTAAAAGAAATTGTCATGGGGTACTTTAAAAATAGTATAAATATATTAAGAGAGTCCATGTTATTAAACATGTGAAATAAATAGTAAGCTGTATGCCTTCATTTGTATTAGAAATACGTTGTAAGAATAACTATAGATAAATTATAAATAGGTAGTAACACATTAAAATAAGCCTAAATAAGCTTGTGACTTGCATTATTTAGGCAGGTTACTAACCGCTTCTTATAAGCCCACGATGATTATAATATCCGCACCCAAATTTCACATAGATAAGCCAATGTAATACTGTATCTTTTGAGGGATTAAATTGCCTTTGTCGTAAAACCCATAAATGTAGTATACCACTGCAAGCCATAATACCATAATATGTGAAGCTTAATCATAGTAGTTTTAAACACATAAAAAAAGTAAATAAAACGGCTTATATATTATTGATATTTTTTGTAGAATGGCTGAATAAAAGCTCGTTTGGTCTATTCTCTGGCTTTCTTTTTGATATTATAAAAAATAGTGTCCTTGATAAACTATAATAAGATAAATGGGGGAGATGCTGCGAGCCAAATCGTGATTAATTGTAAATAAATTATGGCTTACGGAATTGACGCTGTCGGTCGCAGACACAATAAAAAACTATGGGGCTTATTACAAAACAAGATCTTAAGTTAAACCAGGTTTAATACTAGTCCTCTAATTTTGTCATTATCATCACGAATACTGAGATACTGCCTGGTAACGGACGGATAGTGGAATCTTAGTAATAAGGGTCCCGTTTTTACCCTTGGGGTAACCCAAAAAAGTGTTTTCACTGTTAACATTTCTTAGGTTTTTCTTATATAATTATGTCAATAAACATTTTATTAGGCAGTTGTGACAGATCACTTGGCTTAACGACTACTACATATAATGATGAACGGGACCACCATCTCCAAAGCACGGACACAGAATGTTAAATGCCGCACAAACCCCACCCATCCATGGACTGACTTCTGTAAACTTTGCTTTACTTTCATGATCGTTGCCGACAAAAGAGTCGATAAAGTGCTAAATTATTGCTATTATTGTAGGTTGATATATAAAAAAATGTAAATAGTTTTGTGAAATTTTCATTGCATACAAAATGAGCAAATGATTTCCTTAGGGGGACAGTGGGTGTCGCTGATTTTCAGAAGCCCAGCACGAGGAGACCCGCGCCCGCGGCAGAGGGGATTCCAGAAAGAACTCGTGCATCAATTGCATATAAAAAGTTATCACATATAATAAATAAAGAAATTGACAAAAACAACCAAACGGTCTCTTTGGTAATTACATACATACATAATATCACGCCTATTTCCCCGAAGGGATAGGCAGAGGCATATTATACGCCCACACTTCGCTATTTATATTGTTGGTCCCAAGTAATAGGTGGCGAGCATATTGCCGCTTTCCGGGCACTGTTATGTTCGCCAGAGCCTTGTCCGTTATTGATAGGAAATCAACTTTATTTATAATAAGACCAATTCGTGATAAGATAAGTGAAGAAAAGTCTGGATTTTTATACCACATGGTCCAATCATGCGGTCCATTGGAAAGTACTCGCTGTAGCCCAGGGTTTCCCAACCTTATTTTCGTCGAGCCTCCCCGGATTAAAAATAATATTTTCATGCCCCCCCTATAAATTTTACAGACTAATAAAACTCGCATTATTTCAAAAACATTTATTTGTGTTGTAACTTCTACAAAATTAAATCCGATATATTTTTTTAATCAACGTAATGTATAAGATCTTATAATAAGAGTACTATGAGAGAAAAATAGATAAATACTAATGAGATACTTGAGCTTGCATTCTCTGTACCAGTTGGTCGATCCTAGGTTCAGTTTTTGCCAGAGCTATCATTAGGTCACTATCGACGGCAAGACGATTTCACTGCTTAGTTTTTATTAAAATCAGAGCAGAAAAACCAGAAAATACAAACGTCTTACGCCCCCCTTGACATCCCTCTACGCCCCACCAGGGTGGCACGCCCCCCTGGTTGGGAAGTCCTGCTGTAGCCTTTGGTGACCGATATGGCGTGGTGGGAGAATACCCGCTTTCCGCTCCTGAGATCGTGGGTTCAATTCCCACGCAGGACAAATCATTGTGTGCATGAACATGATTATTTGTTCTTGTCTGGGTGTTTTCCTATATATCTAAAGTATATATTTACAAAACAAAAAGTATTTATATATGTTTATCCGTTATTTAGTATCCATAACAGTTGTGACAGATCACTTGGCTTAACGACTACTACATATAATGATGAACGGGACCAACATCTCCAAAGCACGGACACAGAATGTTAAATGCCGCACAAACCCCACCCATCCTTGGACTGACTTCTGTAAACTTTGCTTTACTTTCATGATCGTTGCCGACATAAGAGTCGATAATACAAGAAGTGCTAAATTATTGCTATTATTGCAGGTTGATATAAAAAAAATGTAAATAGTTTTGTGAAATTTTCATTTCATACAAAATGAGCAAATGATTTCCTTAGGGGGACAGTGGGTGTCGCTGACTTTCAGAAGCCCAGCACGAGGAGACCCGCGCCCGCGGCAGAGGGGATTCCAGAAAGATCTCGTGCATCAATTGCATATAAAAAGTTATCACATATAATAAATAAAGAAATTGACAAAAACAACCAAACGGTCTCTTTGGTAATTACATACATACATAATATCACGCCTATTTCCCCGAAGGGATAGGCAGAGGCATATTATACGCCCACACTTCGCTATTTATATTGTTGGTCCCAAGTAATAGGTGGCGAGCATATTGCCGCTTTCCGGGCACTGTTATGTTCGCCAGAGCCTTGTCCGTTGATCGGCAGGTGCACCACTTGCAGGTGAGGTTGGCTTGGGCTCCTCAGGTCTTGGTAGGAGCCCTATACAATACACCCATCACATCTACTTATAATCTGGAGTAATTAAAAAATACTTGCGATTTAGCTTAGAAGTAAAATGATATATCAAGAAATAAATCGGGTTATTTTATTTATAAACCAGATGTGTTTATATGATTTTGATTTATTTTTATTGTATCATATTTTTTCCGTACAACAATCAATAATTGAAAAAGCCCAAATTTAGCGATCTCACATAACTCCCCACCTCAATTTAGAGCTATATTGCGGTATAAGAGATATCAAAAATACCTATGTAAGACTTGTATAATTAAACATTAAAATACAAACGATACTGGAAGAGCAAGACTAATATCAATTATAATAATAATTATTTTTTTCCCACAGTCACACCAATTATTTAGTTCCAAGATAAGTATTATTAAGAACTTGTGTTATCGATACTAAATAACTATATAATACTAAATAATAAAATAAATTATATGCATACTTTTTCTCTTGGAAATACATACTTAATATACATAGGACATAGATATAAATACATATATATTACAATATTCTCGTTTATGCATCCATTGGTTTAATTGAACCTTTATTTAATCAAAGCGACTCTTTTGTTAACCAACCATTGCGCCATGTTAAGTCCTTTTGAAATAGACGCCATTGTGAAAACACATTATGAAAATGTCATTAGAAGGAAATCATGAAAATGCAACATGCTCACCCAGGCTCCAATTAATGTAATAAAAAAGTTTGCTCATAAAACGGTGCTATCATCGCGTTAAGATAGGGTTGGCACTCTAAAATAGGGATAGTTTTGTACATAAATTTCTCATGATTAAATTTAATTTTTTGTCTGAGAAGAGTTTTACTAAAATTATTACTGTGGTTTGGGTTTAGTTTGTAAACATGTTTGTTTACAATATATTCGCCTGTTACCCCGCAGGGGTAGGCAGAGGCATATTAAATGCCCACATTTCGACATTACACAATCGACATAAGGATTGTGGGTCAATCTAATTTAAAATTTGATTTATGAAAATAAGGTAAAAATATATTGATTTAGTCAAATGTAATTTTAAAATGATACACTTTTCAGTGTGCCCTAGATAGGGTCCACAGTGCGCCGCCATCCCTTTTGGTCTAGAGCTTCACACATTTTTACAGGGCTTCCCTATTTAATTTGTCTGCGCAATGATGGTCCCTCGCAAGGCTGCTTAGGGAGGCTACATATACGCTTTCCTTGGGGACTGAAGAAAATTTTGAAATAAAATTATTTAAAAAAATTCTTGGCAACCCTAAAAGACGGGCTCAGGTTATAACACTACGGTACTGAGCTGGGCGATGCGCTACATTCAGCCATATTCCCCCGTAGTTCGACTTCATGCCTCACAATTACCATAATTATAATATTATATTCCTTACAAAACATTAGGTATTTACTTGGTTATTTTGTTTTTATAGAAATATTTATCGTAGGCATCGGGGTAATTATCTTATTATTAAAATAAACTGGGAAATTATATTGCTGGTCCACGTAATAGGTAGAGCCTATTGCCGCTTATCGGGAACTGGGATTTTTGCCAGAGCCTTGTTCGTTGATCGGTAGGTGAGGTTAGTCTGTACACCCTCTAAGCTTCATTTTGCTTATTATTTCGAACCATCAAAATGCGCATCTCTTTCAACGAGATCCGCTATGGAAGTGCTATACCTTTAAACCCAAACTCAGTCCTAAAATGCGACCTTATCCAGAGTCTGATCTCTAAGCTTAACTTCGCTTATAATTTCTGAACCACCAAAAAGCGCATAGTTGCCAGCTAAAACTACCAACTAATAAAATCATAGAAATAAATACTTCTCTATATGTACACGTACAGTCAAAACCTTTTACTATACCTGAAAGGATTACAGATGCAAAATACAAAGGTCGGAAAACCTTTAAAAAGTTTTTATAGTTATTGCTTAACAAAATCCCTTTTACTTGGAGGCAGGGATCGATATGGCTTAAAGGATTACTTTGAGCAGACCTCTTGGCTGTTATTTGTTGAATGTCAAAGTTACATAGCGTACAAGTTTTTCGTAGATTCCACGTTTCAATAAAGCTTGTGTCATTTAATAAAAAGCCGGAGCGAGTCGCACACACGCTCGAAGGGTTCCGTACCGTTATGTATAACAATGGTATTGAATTTTATGTTGTTGTTAAACCTAATGCTCAATTTGAAATCGTATACATAAAGGGATATGGTAACTAAAAAAAGCGTTTAACTAAATATTCTGTGAATAACTGTTGCCTATTTTTTTGTATTGGAGCTCCGTTAAATATTTTATTATTGTTTTTTTTGAATTTCTTGTTATAGCGGGGTTTAGTTATAAGGGCGAGGGGTCAGAGCCTGGGCTTATAGCTTCTGGCACCCCGCCCGCGGCCATCGTCCACCGGATCAAAACCGGGAGGACCCTCTTCAGAGAGGCGCGATGTAAAGCGTCCCGCGTACCTCCTTGTGCGACCATAGCGGAACTAGCCGACTTTTGGGAGGGTCTATATGGCTAGACGGAAGGGGCCCCCTGCCCTCGCTGCTTAAGACCCCCAGGCGCTGCTGGCCCTCCTGGCCTGCCCGCTGCGTCAACGGCGTAGACGGAGACAGAGTGGATCCCGCTCCTTCTCCCGCTCCGCGGCCTCCTTCTGCGACATCACCACTTCGCAGAAAGAGACCATAGCCTACCACGCCGTCTCGCTGTCGACCAACTTTTGCATGATGGTCGGCAGCAAGAGAGCTACTCCACCCAGGGCCGCGGCTAACGTCGACCGCGGCCCCGCCCACGCAAAGAACGCCACCAACGTGTGCTGCGCAGTGTTACCCGCGCAATCACAGTGGAATGGTTAGGACTCTACGCCAACTGATAATCCTTGACTAATTCTGACAAAGAACCCATTTGCTTTTATGTCTTTATTTTTGTACCGCTCATATCTCTTTCATTGTTGTTAAAAAATATATCGAATTTCAATTTTGTGTGTGAATGTTTGACGAATCTAAATGATCATGTTGATCTTAAAGATAATAAAGTATATTTTATTTTATTATATTTATTTTATTTACTGTCAACCAATAGGCTACATATTTGTGACAGCATAGTTACGATGTAATACACATTTGCATGATTGAGTAACAAACATCGAGCCTGGAACATCCCAATATATGGGGAAACTTTCTTAATTAGGAGCTCATTGGAATTGTCATATACGTTTCAGACGTTACTTGACAAGTTTCCTGTCATATTCTCCTCAAGTTTCGTCCGCAGTAAATGGGTGTGTTGGTTATTAACGATCATGATATAAGTTTTATTGAGCCACATTTGCAATAAATCAAACATCATTATATCCTAGCATTATCCTGGTTGCTCTAGACTTATGCTTAGGGCCCAGGGTCCGCACACTGGTTTAACCAGTTTTGGCTAAATTTTAGTTTTTGCACGGAGCTGTCAGGATGACAGGATGACGTCAGGATGACGGTCAAACCAGCTGTCGTTAGAAGGCTCTGACTTCCTATTTACGACTGCCATAGTTCGTAACAGCCGGGACAAAAGGCTCAACGTGCAATCCGAGGCACAGAGCAAGCGATAATTAAGCACATAACTTCGAAAAGAATTACATTTCCTCCCTCCGAATTTACAGAACAAATGTTTACAATAAATCAGTAATTCTCTTACCGCCAAACCGTGTTTTATTAGGTTATGAGCCCAGTCCTATAATTTGCGAAAAATACAAGTATTTCTTTGTTTTTTCGGACGATTTCTATCAACCAGATTACTCGTAGACATAGTGTGAATAAAGATTTTGCAAGAACTTTCGGATTTAAAAAAGGTGTACCTCGCTTGCGTGATTTTGTAGTTCTTGAAAATGGCCGGCAGTTATCTTGTGAATGTGCCCAAACTTAAAGGCCGGGAAAACTACGACGAGTGGGCATTTGCTGCTGAAAATTTCCTGTTATTGGAAGGCATAGATGTCCACAAGAAGCGCGATGCTGAAGAAGTATCGAGTGACGACAAAAAGTCGAAGGCGAAGTTAGTCATGACAATAGACTCGACTTTGTACGTCCATATCAAATATGAATCAACTGTTCAAGGTGTGTGGGATCGGCTGCGAACACTTTTTGATGACTCAGGATTTCAAAGAAAAATCAGTTTACTGAGACATTTGATTTCGATCCGGCTGGAAAATTGTGATTCTATGACAAATTACGTTACTCAGATGGTAGATACAGCACAGAAATTGCGTGGTACAGGATTTAACATTAATGACGAGTGGGTTGGATGCTTATTGTTGGCTGGATTAACTGAAAAGTTTGCGCCAATGATTATGGCCATAGAACATTCTGGGATGACGGTCAGTACAGACGCCATTAAATCAAAATTGTTAGACATGAGTTCTGAGGTTGGCAGTACTGAAACGGAAACTGCATTTGCGTCAAAGAGTTTTCAACGCAGAAATGTAGGTGGCGGCACTGGCACTGCATCGTATCATGGCGGTAATAGACAACTAACTTTATTTTTTTCTTTAATCACCATAAAGTTATAGATAATAGACAATAGGCAAAGCATTCTGACTTCAAACTAGATGGCGTTACTAGTATTTCAAATATATATTTTTATACATTAACATAATAAACACACCAGTCATCTAAATAAGCTTAATTAGGAACTTGTGTCATAGATATTTTTAAACCAATGTACGTAAAAGAACTTACATACAGGTATGTAAAAAGCACTCAGACCAAAACGAATTCATGTTCATGCATGGAAAGATTTGTCCTGTCCGGTGTCGAGCCCACAACTTCAGGAGTGTAGGTGGATTGACATTGATTTTAGAGTAATCCTATAGCTGCATGTTCTAAACTATATTTTGCATTCCATTTGACGCGTTTAATGTTAACTTAACCACTGCATATTTTACAGTTAGCAAAAGTTTCTTGATTCTAAGTTGTCATAAACATTTCATACTGTCTCTACATGAACTATGACATAGAATTACTCACTTTCAAATTTCCAGGTCGTAAACTTATCCAGCGTTCGATTTTATTTACATTGCAGAACTATGAATGTACACCGATGTGTGCCCTCTCTCCTCAGATTTCCACCTGGACGACTAACACAAACATATCAATAGTCAATTTCATCAAATCTGGAATGTGTTTACATCCTTCATTTGTTAAGAGATCTTGATGGTTTGGGTATGTCAGAGTGAGTAAGGAAATCATTAATTGATTAATTTAGTATTATTTTTACAATCACACCAATTATTTAGTTCCAGGATAAGTATTATTTATTAGTATTAGTATTTGACGACCGATATGGTGTGGAGGTCAGTATACCTACACTTCACTCCAGAGGGCGTGGGTTCGATTCCCACACAGGGCAAATCTTTGTGTGCATGAACATAAATATTTGTTCTGGTCTGGGTGTTTTCCTATGTGTTAAGTATGTATTTACAAAAAAAAGTATTTAAGTATGTTTATCCGTTGTTTAGGATCCAAAACACAAGCTCTTAATGGTTAAGATAAGTATATCTTAGAACTAAATAATTGGTGTAATTGTCAGAAAAATATTTATTATTTATATTATTATTAAGATTATGGCTTTTTGAAGTTGCATAATTATCACTTGCTCCGTAGCTCGTAAAGTCTGTCATGAACATCTATGGCAGTTGTTATTAGGAAGTCATTTGAACAGCTGGTTTAACCATTGAATGATATTTCCTTTTGGGTTGCAGAGGTCAGACGCAGTCGCTCCATAGCTGAAATTAAACCATACCTGGTTAAACCAGGGAGCAGACATTTGGCTTGAGTCTTGGGTAACTGGAATATTGCTAGGATATGCTGAAATATCATTAGAAACACGTGTTATGGATACTAAACAACGGATAAACGTATTTACAAACTATTTTTTTGTAAATATGTACTTAATATTTAGGAAACACCCAAATCAGAATAAATATTTATGTTCATGCACACAAAGATTTGACCTGTGTGGGAATCGAACCCACGACATCAGGAGCGGAGTGCAGGTATCAACGCCTTATCGGTCGTCCTCATTGTTGTCATCTTATATATTTTAGTTAAACAAGTCGACAAAAAGTTATTTATTTATTTATTTATAATCTTATGCTACCATTACAGGTATCTTAACCTAATGCGATAGCATAGCAATTTTTATAATAAATACAATATTCTATCTTTTTAATTATTAATCTACAATATTATTTAAGTATAACATAAACTAGCCTACCTGATATATAACTTTAGTATTACATCCTATATTTACAAAATAAGTTCTTAATCTAACGTAACTGATAACTTATTATATTTAACCCAGTTCTGGCGAATTCACTAAAAGTGCATGAAAATATATCCACCGTGTCATGAATCGTGTTTATAATATGGAACGCGCGGATAAGTGGCGTTTTCGCCAGTAGGTTGGTCCTGGCCACAGGCACAGCCAGCAGGCAGTTGTGGTTGAGTTGTAATTTTGTAAATTAAGCATTGAATTATTTGAAAAGGAATCCGCTTGTTATTGTGCTTTTTCTACGATAATTTTTTTTGACAGCATCGACTGTCTATTACTTCTCAAAATGTATGACGTATGTTATGACGTGTCACCTTATGGTAAAAAAAGTTTTGAAGTATTCCTGCACTGCTCCCAGTTTATTATGTCTTCTCAATCCATGCTGATCAGGACATCATTCGTTTGTCTCATCGGGACATGTGATACAAATTAGATAGTAAACAGCTAGCCTACCTTTACTTTTCCTACACGTATACAAACTTATCACTTGTGCAAACTAAGTCTGTAAAACAAGTATCAAACTAAATGTTACTCAATAGTCACTGGCCCTTGATTTCTGTCACGATCATTAGTTCAATTCGAGTTTGAATGCAAAAACATCTGTGGTCACCAACTGATTACAAATCAAATAATAAACAGCTAGCCCACCTGTACAATTAGTTCGCATAATGCGTTGATGAGTTGGTTCGTTGTTGCATATAGCTCCCAACACGTGTACGCAATGCCTCGGCACGTGCATAGTAAATCTAGCCTTGCCCTGCCCGTGGCAGATCGAGTCGTCGCTCCCGGCCACAATCGATGATTAACAGCTTGTCAATTTGCTATCCATTACCAACACAAGTTTACGTTTACTTACGTTAGTTTAGTTACTTTTTATACTCAAAATTTACACATTATAATGTTCAATTTTCGAATAAAAATTATTTTATTGATATTACGATAAATGTAAACTGTTTTAAGATACTTGTTGAAATTATAAATTGATTTAATAACAACTAAAATTTGTTAAAATATCTATTGTAATCTTGTCATAATCACACTGTGCTAGATCGTATAATTTTATAATAAATTTAATCTACCGAACATGAATTCCGTATGTTTTTAAATTAGGAACGCAATTTAATTTTCCTACTGGCAAGTTCCATATAAAATCACCTGACCATTTTTGTGTTTGTTACTTGCGATTTCTGTCAAAGATTCTCGTTTCAATGAAAACGTATTGCATATAGCAGCTAGTTAACCAATAAATATTATGAAATACTTACAAATAAGTTTAACAAAAATATGATCGATATTCAAAATCACTTACAAAATTACTTACATACTTACAGTAACACATTTAAACTAGAATTTAAAAATTCCTGAGTGTTTTTCTTTCCAAGTAATACCTTTGACTTGGAATCACTAACTAAGATATATTTTTAATATATTCTCTCACAATCACACCAATTATTTAGTTCCAAGAAAAGTATCATTAAGAACTTGTGTTATGGATACTAAAGAACGGATAAACATACTTAAATCCTTTTTTTTTTGTAAATATATACTAAATATACATAGGAAACATCCAGACCAGAACAAATATTCATATTCATGCACACAAAGATTTGTCCTGTGTGGGAATCGAACCCACGACCTTTGAAGTGAAATGCAGGTATACTGACCTCCACGCCATATCGGTCGTCATAACTAAGTGGGGTGAACTATTTGTTATCTATGCTCTGTGCCTATAGTCCTAGGCACATCCCAGTCCTTTATCATGAACTGCGAACATACTTACACCGTCGAGTAATAGATGGATGCAGCACCTCGTCGCCACAACGCTGTCAGCATTTTAATTTGCTATTGAATAAACAGAGATTGGGAGTCTACCTATACCTAGATTACCTAGTGTCTGTTGCTATAAGGATATGTTAGCATTCTATATAAATACATACATATTCACGCCTGTTTTCCCAAAGGGATAGGCAGAAGCATATCGACCTATCTACCCATAAGTAGACAGACCAGATTTAAGCATAAGCAAGTAAAAATATTGTTTAAATATACATACATACATTCACGCCTGTTTCCCCGAAGGGGTAGGCATAGGCATATTATACGTCCACACTTCGCCAATTATATAATTAATCCCACGTAATAGGTGGCGCGCCTATTGCCGCTTATCGTGCACTGTTATGTTCGCCAAAGCCTTGTCCGTTGTTCGGCAGGTGCACCACTTGCAGGTGAGGTTGGCTTGGGCTCCATAGGTCTTGGTAGGTTCCCTATACACCTCATCAGTTCAAATATTTTCTACTAAAGGTCTTATCAATGTTAAACGAACCTTGAAAATACAAGGAGCATGATCAAGATTTATAACTTTTTTTTTAATTGAATTGTCGTCACCCGTTTTGGTTGGAACAGAAAGGTGTGTCAGACTTTTATAGACTATAAACCATACATGTCCCTTCCCTTGCCTGCGATGGCTGTGGTAAACCTTTCAAACAATGTCGCTACCCTGGCAGGCAACCCTCAGTATGCTGACAGAACGCGCCGTCGACGTGGCCTGTCGCCTATAGTAAGCGGACGAGCGCGGGCGGTGATACCCATTACACATCGTTAGTGACCAAGCACACAAGTCAGCGCCTCCTACGGTGGCCGGGAGTTGTCTCGCGATGTGTGTGGCGTCCTGCGCAGTTAGAATTGTTGCCGCCAATTAGGCATCTATCTCGGCTTGTGCACTACCACGTATAGTAAAATCATCTTAACATGGCATGCGAAGCACGGAAGCGTGAAATATCAAATACTACAAAGGTATACTACAAATGTATACTTTGAGATCGTTTCGTTCGCTTTATAGAAGTCATTTATTATGTTCCCAGAAGGGTATTTAGTTAAGTTTATTTAGCTGTCTCGCTTGCTCTAATGTTTTCTTGTTTATTTGATTTTTTGTTATAGCCTTATTATCTATTATTATATATTTTTAACATTTGTACGTTTAAGTGGTGTTTTGTCGTTTTATGTATGCAAAATTTTATATGTTGAAATGTTTAACTTTGGTGCGCATAGTTTTAAGTTTGTCCTACTTACGTAGTATTTATAGGCTTGTACGAAAGACCAGCACCGCGGGGCCATAGTGACCCCTCGGCATATGCTGAGTATAAGCCTATACGGTGCCACATGTGTATATTAATTTTTATTTTTTAAACCAATGTATCATGTGTCACAGAATCAATTATTTTCTTTCTTTCTTTCTATACAAGTGTGAGGTCAAAGAAATGACCAAAGATAACTCTTCTTTACTTTCTGTTGACCTAGTACCGCGGAGCTACGATCGTTTCGGACCCTCATTCTTCTTATATTAATTTCAATATTTCTTGTTTTCATATTTCAACGCAAAATCACTTATTTCACATAGCTTATTTCACATAGTTTGGCTTAATAGAGCTGTTATGAAGGTCAACTTAAAAACTCAACGCACATCAAACAACATTCATAATGAATAAATACCTCGAAAGTACAACAAGAACGCTTAACATGATCTTTTCATATCGGAGACAAATCTAATATTGACCCATTCATAATGAATTGGCAATGCTCTCATTCAATCTTGAACCTTATCTCGTACTAATGCGGCCATAATCGCTCGCATCGGTGCTAGAGATATTTTCTCTGAGAAAGCCGGTAGAAAACTGAGTAGGAACTTTTTACTGGAGTAGGTAGTAAAACTTTTTCCATAATAATCTTATTCATCGGCGGCCCACTAATGGCCCCTTATGTTGGGTTCGGTACACCTTTCACAGACTACATACATAATATCACGCCTGTTTCCCTGAAAGGGTAGAAAAGACCCTGGTGCACCTATGATTTTTCGAAGTTATATAAATAATAAATAAAATAAAAAATCATTTATTGCTTTTAAGGAATACATTAACATGACAAAATATAAAATTAAAAATAGTCATAATCCTAAAAGCAACTGGAGTAAGCTCAGCTTATGCTACACAGAGTAGGCTACTCTACGCAGCGCTGGTTTTCAGCCCTCCCGTTTCATTAGGTTCGCAACATAGTAGTAACCACGTAGAAAAACAGAAATTACAAGTTAACACTTCAGCAAAAACGAAAAGTAAACACGCAAAAATTAAACTGCAAATCAAAACAAAAACAAACCACAGAATAGAAACAAAAATAAGGATAATAATAATAAATTTCACTTTTTTTAATTTAACAAACAATGATATAAAAATTTAGATGAGTATATGCATGTGTGTGTGTACGTGTGTGTGTACGTGTGTGTGTACGTGTGTGTGTGTGTGTGTGCGTGTGTGTGTGTGTGTCTGTGTGTGTGTTTATACGTAATTATCGCTTGCTCCATGTCAAGGAAAGCACGTTAGGCCGTTGGTCACGGCTGTCAGTAACACCTATGGCAGTCGCCATTAGGAATTGAGTGCGTTCTTACATCCTGACAGCTAGTTTCACCATAAAATGACGTTTCCCTCTGGGTCAGACGGCAGTCTCTCCTTGTAGTAAACGAAATTCAGCCAAATTTGGTAAGACCAGTAAACAGACGCAGCTCCTTCTGCGAAGTGGTGATGTCGCAGAAGGAGGTCGTCGAAAGTGGGTAGGACTGCTGGCTGTCGTGTCTGCTGCAGTGAGCTCCACACTCCCCTCTCGCAAGGAGTTATGTTACCGGCGTAAATTTAAAAAAAAGTCTAGGGCAACCGGAATAATGCTAGGACATGATGATTATTGACCATAAGAATAAAATACAGAGTGCTACTTACTTGGTTTTGAAATAAACATATACTACTGGTTTACATATACTACTGGTAACCTACTGGTTTTTTTGTGAAACAATAACGATTAAGCTTTTATCAATCAACAATGAAGCTAATTCAATTATCAAGTTGAGAAGTTAAAAACTAATTCGTTTGATAATTGCCATAAAACCTCAAGGATTTTCTTGTTTGTCTTCTACGTTCATTGTTCTGTTATCTTGTTTGGTATATTGCGTAGACCGGAGTATATACTCTTTTTTAAGTTGATTTTACCTACATACAAGGCTTACCTCGATCGATTTAATATAATGTCAAATCTTATGGAATTATAAATAAAATAAAAAAAGACAACCGAATTCAGAAACTACACAAACGGTCTAACCTCTATAAACTCTTTAAAATCGAAGGTACAATTTTTTTATTCTACTGTAAAGGTGGTTTACAATCCTGCAGTCTACTATAGACTTACAATGAAGTAGAAATGAGCAATACACGTAACCTTAAGAATTTTGCAACACAGACATATTGTTTAAAGCTGAGAAAATTGATAATTGAAACAATATGATTTAGCAGAAATTACCGACAGACAGATACGAAGACAGACAATTGACGATCATTTTTTTATCGACTTCACTTTTACGAAAAGAATCCATTATTCGATTAAACCGGAAAAACTATAATCGTTCCGAGATAATTGTGTGTAAATATTGTTGTTACAATGAAGAGCACACGAACAAATGGTCCATGACAATGTTTTATGGAAACGAAAGCGACAATATTTCAGCAGTATATTCTTGTTGATATAACTTGCTAACGTTACTTGTTATCATAATTAGATACCTATGTGTTTGTAATACGGTACATCACTTCACGTATTGAATTATGAAATTTATGGAATTTGAGTTGGACAGAAACCTTTTTTTTTTTTTTGGATGGAAAATCATCAAATAATCTTCTCCCGCTGTGGATGGAGCTGGAGGGTGTGCCAGACTTCTACTGATTAATAATTATCCATTTTCCTTCTAGAGCGTGCAATGTCCCGGGGCCGCGATATCCCTTTCCCGCAACCCCGGCATGCTTGGCCCCCTCCCCGGGGTCCTCTCAATGTGCTGATATCTCTTTGAGGACGAATGCGCCATCGACGTGGCCTGTCGCCTATAATAGGCAGAAAGGCGGCGAGTTTCCCTTTACTCACCGCCCATAAGCCAGCGAGAGAAACCTTGCTACAGCTATCGGATAGAGAAGAGTTATACAGTTGTCGCATATTTCTCTTGTAGCACTGGAACCGTGTCAAATTGAAAGAGGTAGCCAGCTCGTCGCCCACATTAACACTAGACAAGATTCCCATACCCTCAGTCGCTTTTTACGGCGACCTTAGGAAAGATATGGGGTGCAGAACTCTTTGAAGGTACAAAATTTAAGGAAGGAAGGTATTAAAAGTAAAATGGCCCCCTTATAATTTTTTTTTGTCGATTGATTTCGAGTCGCCTGCATGCATCGGCTTCCAAACGCATATCAAACTATCAGTCCGAAAAGGAGGCCATCTTCTACTACTTTTTCCAACTCAGGGTCGCTTAGTAGAGAAGCTAACCTTCTCTGAATTTTTGAACCTTAACGCCTCAGCAGTCGTCGATTCTTCCAAAGCAGGCTTGCTAGTCAGTCACTTCAGTCTCCTACGGATTTCCTCATTCCTGATTCTGTCGCGAAGGGCACTCCGAGCATAGCTCTCTCTATTGCACGCTGAGCTACTCTGAGCTTTCTTATAGTAAATTAAAGTTAAGTAAAAAAAATATTTATTTCATAAACTATTATACATAGTACTTGAAAACGTCATGATTATAAATGAAAAAAAAACAATCGAAATAATATTACACTAAATCACGAAGCTTAGATTCACTTACATGCAACAAAACAATTTAAAAACGAAAAATAATTAAGTGTAAGTGAATCTAAGTGCCAGTTCCGAGCCACCGCTCTGTAAGAAGAACTGGCAAGAAACTCACAGGCTATGCTCTTTTAAATATGTCCATTAGTTTGGTACTAGAATTACAATCTTCATTTGTCTGTGAAGCTATACAATGCAATATAACCTTAACAATATTTATGTTTTCAAGTCATTCATATTAGAATAGCCTGTATGAAACGGCAGTTTAATCCCAATCATTTTTATCAGCCATATAGTCTTTAATAGAATAGTATCCCTTTAAAGACAGCTTGAGTTTTAGTTTTATGAAGCCGAATAGTCAGGCACCACGTCTTTCTCAAACTAACGCGGTTGAAAACGCAGGCACAGCTGTATTATAAGTCGAATATTATAACAGCTAATGCTTTAATATCTATAAAAAAAATATAGATATAACTTTCATAAAAGTAAACGCCGTTCTTCGAAGTGTACTTTTCGGAGATTATCCCATAAATGGTTTTTTGTCGAACGCAAAGTAATTCCTTTTTTCAATATAGACGACGTCGAAACCGCTTAATCCTCTACTTTCAGGATTCTTGTAAATATTGGGTATCATACCGTAAATATACTTTTATACCCTAATAAGAAATATGTTTACTGTTATATGAATAGATGAAATGGTACGTGTAATACGGTATCTAATATGTGTATTGCATATCATATGAGGTGTGAGTAGATATATTTATGGTAAATATAAAAAAAATATATCTCAGCTCATTGATGATTTACTAGACTTCTTGGCGGGAAAGTGAAGCGTCATGACTGCATGAATTTGTGATATTTCTAACATTAATGTGTAATAACGGTGGATTATCAACCATTAAATGTTTGTGAACATACATGAGTGTTGGTAAATCAAATAAAACAGTGCAACATCACTTTTCAAATCCTCTCAAGAAGTCCATGTAGGTCTCATCTCAGTATAGTCCCACATCTTTACTGAGGACTCAAGGGGTTTAGGGGAGGGCATCTCATTTACCATTTGTCATCGTTATCACCACTCACTCTCATTTACTATGATTTATATATTACTAATATATCACTTACTTGACTCTGGCTAAATGAGCCAAAAGCACAAAGCCAGTATTAAAAAAAATAATTTTATACTGAGCCCGTTTTCTCTCACGAACCATGGTTAAATGAATAAATTAAAATAACTAAAATTGTAAGAGATTAAAAATACTTCTTACGTGACTTAACGACGAACACATAGCCGGGGCTAACGCCTCATCAAATATCTCATAAACGGACTCCCATCCAAAAACTGATCTTTGTAGGCTCTGCCGTACTTTTCTGATCGTTTCCAACTTTGTATCACGGAGTTAGAAGCGCTTGATAAAATTAACGATCGTTTTTACTACTGTCTAAATAACTGTTAATAATAAAATAAAACGTTTCATTTTCAGGACGCAGACACCGTTGAAAAACTCAACGAGAGTGGAGACTTGAGGAAAATGCTGAAACCCTATAAGGTAATTAAGATATATACACATACATACAATCCCGCCTGTTCCCTTGGAGGGGTAGGCAGAGGCCTTTTCTACGCCTACATTTCGCCTATTATATTGTTGGTCCCACTTAATAGGTGGCGAGTCTATTTACCGATTACCGGGAACTTTATATTATATCAATACCAAGTTGAAGCATCGTCTGTTGATCGGCAGGTGCACCACTTGGAGGTGAGGTTGGCTTGGGCTCCTTAAAACTTAATCGGATCCCTATACATCCTAATTAGGATATTTTATATATTTACTTCTTTGATAACCTCTTTTTTTTAAGTACTATGTTTTAATTCGTGTTCCAATAAAAATTAGCTTATAAAACATCACTTACATCAGACGATTTTATATTCATATACTCAAATGTACTCACTCACTTAAGGAGGTCTGAAACTAGTAGTGATACACTCACTGGCTGAGATGAAAAATTTGATTATTGTCAGTAATTATTACTATTAGTTGGATACAAATATAACTACTAATTTTAGAATGCTTTTTTTTAAACTTGACTCTTTTGAGCAGTAGTAGGCCTCATTGACTATTATCCCCCTCACAGAGGACCAGCAAATCGACCATCCGCTATTGGCTTTATATATTTATTTATTTAATCAGAACGGAATACACTAATTACACTATTAAAAACAATAATAAAATTACTAAAACATTATTATTAATTAATTTATAATTCTGTTGGGGCCATTCTTCTTTAGGGCCCTGGGTCTGCTCTCTGGTTTCACCAGATTCGGCTAAATTTCAGTTATCACATGGACTGCCGTCTGACCTCTGCAACCCAAAGAGGGAAACATCATTACATAGTTAAATCAGCTGTCAGGATGCTAGAAAGCACTGATTTCTTATTAATGACTTCCATAGATTTTCATTACTACCGAGACCAACGGTTGAACATGCTTTCAGAGGCACGGAGCAAGCGATAAGTACGCACATTACTTCACCAGGTTTTGAACCTGAGACCCTCTAAATTTAAAGGCTATGTGGTTCTCGTCACAGATTTAAAGAAAATATCATTGTCGAATCATATCCCAAGGGAACCTAGATAATTGTTCACATACTAGTTACCAATGAAAAATCAGAAAACAGACATAGTATTGAACCTAAACAAGTTAAGTATTCATAAAACATTTAACCATGAATTTTTACGACAAAATTTTGTCAGACGATTTGCTTTAATGAAACGATGCGGTGTTTTTATGGCAGTTTCGAAGATTGCCACTTACATGCTCAATATGGCGTTAAAATAACTTTTTTTTAATGTAGGCGTTACGAAAGGATGTATAGATCCCGACTTGATTTAAATACAGCACCGTGTCGAAAAAATCGGCAAATTCAAAACACTCGTATTACATAAAATATTCGTTTGTAGTATTTTCCTCACAATTTTTTCTTTTTTGTCACCGTTGAAGCCTTCCCTGAACATTCACATTTATTTCAAGAAGAAGGGGTAAGCATGAGCATATTATACGCCTACACTTCGCCAATTATATAGTTGTTCCCACGTAGGTAGCGAGCCTATCGCCGCTTACCGGGCAGTATTATGTTCGCCAGAGCCTCGTCCGTTGATCGGCAGGTGTACCACTGGAGGTTGGCTTGGGCTCCTTAGGTCCTTAGCCGTCGCCCTGGGGGGAGTAGCTCTTTCGCTGCCGATCATCATGCGAAAGATGGTCGACAGCGAGACAGTGTGGGAGGCTATGGCCTCCTTCTGCAAAGTGGTGATGTCGCAGAAGGCGGCCGCGGAGCCGCCGACTACGCCGTTGGCGCAGCGGGTGGGGTGCCAAAAGCTTTACAACCAGGCACTAGCCCCTCGCCCCTTTTCGGCAGCGGTGTCGTCGTCGGAAGTTTTTAGTATTATGAAGTATTACTCTGTTGTATGTCATAAAAGGTCAAAAAATCTTTTCTCAAAACTCTTTGGGATAGGGTACTTTTGTCTTGTAGTTTTGTGTGTCGGTGACTCTTATCGGGGAGATTCGTCAGACGGCCAGTCGTGATTCTAAAGGAGTGTGTGGAGGGAGACATTAAAAGCACGCACACCATCGTCGAATCGTTAAAATGCTTTCCATTTCTCCAAGTGCTTTTGAGAGTAGATAGCCCTAGAGATGAACAAATAAAAGCTATTGTACAAAAGCACCCGATCCTCGAGTTTCATAATGAAAACTGGCGCAAGAAAAATATTGAACATTCCTTTGGGAGAGGGCTTATTAGAAAAAATACTCGATGCATTTATGAAAAAACTGCGCGGAAGCTAGTATTGGATAAATAGGTAAGCATAAAGAAGCGTTTCATAATAATTAAACGCTTTATCCTTGTACAATTAGTGATGAAAAATGTCGAATATGTAAATTTTTTTGTCATAGTTTATTAAAAGATAGCGTTTCATATACAGGTTATATCTTTATTTATTTAAATTAATTGTTGTTGGTCTGTCTCGGTGAAATGAGAATGGCTGAATAGATTTGGACATATTTGATCTTGACATATAAAGGGTATTTAGAGGGCGTATAAAGGGCGACCTAAAGAGCCCTTTTTTTTCCTTTTTGCTAATTACGCACTGCCTCCCGGGCAATGGGGGGACCGAGAGGGGAGTGTTGGGCTCACTGCGGCAGGCGCGACCACCGCAGTCCTACCAACTAAAAAACTTCCGACGACGCCCACCGCTGTTGAAAAAGGGTCGGGGGACCAGTGCCACGGTTTATAGCTTCTGGCTCCCCGCCCGCGGCCAACGTCCCCCGGATCAGATCCGGGAGGAACTACTCAGAGAAGCGCATGGTGTTGCGTCCCCCCTACCTCCTTGTGCGACTTGTGGGGTCTAAAGTTAGACGGTAAGGGCCCCCTGCCCCCGCCGCATAAGATCCCCCTGGCGCTGCGTAACGGGCCCTCCTGGCCCGCCCGCTGCGCCAACGGCGTAGCCGGAGAGAAAGCGGATCCCGCTCCATCGCCCCCACGCCGTCTCGCTGCCGCTGCCGACTATCATGCAAATAAGAGCGAGTCCACCCAGGGACGCGGTAAGCTACGCCCGCGGCCCCGAACGACTACCACGTACTACCATAACTAGTCCCAACGGCTTAGCGTGCCTTCCGAATCACGTAAACAAGTACAGTTTGTTGTCAGTCAGCAGAAGCATAATCCAAAGTCAACAAAAATATTGATACAAACTGTATCAAATTAAATTCCCGTTTTAATTATTTTCGGGTGAACGATATCACAATAGAAACATTGGCCTTTATTTATTTCAATATAACTCTTATACCCCTGAAATAAGGGTTACAATAGGCAAACTCTGTCGGTCACAAAATGAAACCAACTCCAAATATTTGACTAACGTAAAGAAAGCATGCATGGACAGATTCCGATATTTTATTTACATTAAGTAAATTAATGACAACTTGGGCGCAAGCACGTTTCAATGTAGGTACAGTCAGATTTATTGCTTGTGTCAACGTTTTAGAAAGCAATTCTGATATTATTGGTTTTAAAACTTTGTATCTGTGAATAAAATTAATAACTTAAAGCTTTCACGTACCTTATGTGCAAGAAAATTTAATATGAAAGAATACATTATCATAATTAATTGATGTATCGACAAAGATAAATATTATCAAGCTTGCTATCAAGGGAGGATTAAAGGAAAGGTCTTAGATTTTTGTATATTTGTCTCTCCTATTAGTAAGGAACTAAATCTATTCAATATTATACACTATTTTATATTCACTTATATTATTTACTTATTTCTATAAGAGTTTAACGCATAAATTTCCCTCTATTAGACGATGCCTGTCCTACGGGAGAAACACATGACAATTCCAACAAAATCTTGTCCCGAAACTTGATCCTAAAACTCGGTTTATTAGAGGTGAAAAAACATTCGAGAGTTTTAAGTAGAAAATTTTGCATATACTAAGATATTTCCAAAAGCTACAAAAAGATAAAAGCACCAAAATTTTTGAAGCTTAAACAATTATGTGGCATACAATATTATCTTTCTTTTAAAAATAAGAAACCCTTTTAAAGGGAGTGTTATTCCAACATGCACATTTTGCATTTACCTACATGGTCCTAAGCCCTAATTTTCCAGCTTAAACAAGTGTGAGGCATACATACATATACATACACAATGTCACGCCTCTTTCCCGTAGGGGTAGGCAGAGATCACATCCTTCCACTTGCCATCTTGACACACACTTTTAGCTTCATTCACACTCATTAACCTCCGCATACACGCCCGTCGGTTTAGGGTACTTTTGACCTGCCTTTCTCCAAAATATTCTGAATATGGTCATGGAAGGTCTTACGTGGTCTTCCCCTCCCAACACTTCCAATCACTTGTCCATCATACATCACTTTCGTTAGTCTTAATTCATTCATCCTCATAACATGACCAAACCATCTAAGCATACCTTTCTCAATTCTTGTCACTATATCTTCTTTTACACCAGCTTCCAATTTGTGAGGCAACAGGTATTAAATTTCCTATTGAATAAATAAATGAAGTGTGATACCTACACCTCGTAGAGCACCGAACTGATGATGAACATCCTTCCTGCTCCGACTTGGAGACAGCCAGTCACGAGCATGACAGCATCCGGCGCCTCACTGAAATGGATTCACTTATTTTCTTATTTTCCAAGGCAGCCGCAGGAAATTTAATAAGGAACTTGTAGACATTTTTATACTTAAGTTGTATATTTTTATCTTTTAGCGAACCTTTTGAATGTAAAGTAAAATTTATTATTTTATAAAATTTCCTTAAATATATAATTTAATGTTTTCTTTATTTATAGAAAATAGTCTAGTTTTTTTAAAAGTTTACTCATTCCGATTTAAATCGCGATAAAATGTAGGTTTTTTATCCCAACCCTTTAAATACCTTTTTTTGTTTTACGTCGGTAACAAAATGCATTTACGCACTGCCTTCCGGCCAAAGGGGGACCGAAAGGGGGTGTGGGACTCACCACCAGCAGACACAACCGCCGGCAGCAATACCCACTAAAAATCTTCCGACGACGCCCGCCGCTTGTTGAGAAAGAGGCGGGGGCCAGTACCTGGGTTGCAGCTTCTGACACCCCGCCTGCGGCCAACGTCCCCCGGACCAAAACCGGGAGGACCTCCTCAGAGAGGCGCAGTGGACGCGCCCCTCCTACCTCCCCCTGCGACCATAGCTTGTGTGGCCGACTTCCCGGAGGGTCCATGGTTAGACAGCAGGGGCCCCCTGCCCCCGCTGCTTAGACCCTCCTGGCGCTGCTGAGCAGGCCCTCCTGGCCTACCCGCAGCGCCCTCCATAGGTCCCTCTTAGTTTCCCCCCCGGTAGTCAGTACTAAGGGCACCCAGAGTCGTCGGTCTCTGGGTGTTACCTTTTCCCTAGCGCCTCCTGCGCCCTACCGGGAGGTACTCAGCCCCCCCACCACGACAAGGTGGAGACCAGTCGGGGGGGAACCCTTTAAATACCTGACAGTAATTGGTACTTACCTGGTAGGTGTTTCAAAGTCGCCATTTTATAACTACCTTTACTAAAACATAACTTATGCATAAGTTTGGATCATTTTATAGGTCTACTAAAATGATTATGAATATCACGACTGAAAATTAATATTTCCTTTAAACTGCTTTTCACCAGTTTTGCAAGGTTTCATCATCATTTCAACCTATACGTTTACTGACTTGCCGCTGTATGATCAAATCTTTAGCTAACGTTATCATCAGATAGGGGGCCCTCCTCGAGACTTTGTTTTCGCCCACTCGCAACAAGAGGCATATCACTTCTGAGATATCTGTTGTTTTTCGAGAACGTTAATTCAAATCTAGGAATCAAGCTATAACGCTGTTATTGCAATAAAAACTACTTCTAATGCAACAATGTCCTTTCCATTTCAGAGTCCAGATGCCTGCAACACCTGTCAGACCTGTGGGGGATTCCGCCTCCTTCCCTGCAGAATATGCAACGGATCCAAGAAGAGCCTTCACAGAAACCATTTCACGGCTGAATTTGTTGCTTTGAAGTGTATGAACTGCGATGAAGTGGGCCTGGTGAGATGCGAGGCCTGCTCTTGAGGTTACTTCACAATCCACTTGAGATTAGTCTACAAATGTTAAGTAGCTAGGGTCTATTCATCTTGAACTTGTACCGAATGATAAGGAGCTTTTTGTACCTACAATCTACATAGATTTAATATAAGAATATCTCTGTGAAACAATTTAAAATGTTCTGTGGTTGAGCTCTCCAGAACAGGGTCTATATTCTCAATGAATGATCAACCGAACGCTAAAACGATGGGCTAAAACCTCCTTAAGTTTTATGTAAGTTTTTTAAGTTAGCTCTAATAAAATTTACTCTGAGCACAAGCCTGCACTATCAAACGAACTTAAGAAAGTTGCTGGACATACTTTACCACTCGTACTCATTGGTAATTGAGGCATGTATGTATGGTATTACATACATACATTCACGCCTGTTTCCCCGAAGGGGTAGGCGAAGGCATATTACACGCCTAAACTTCGCTAATTATATAGTTGGTCCCACGTAATAGGTGGCGAGCCTTTTGCCGCTTACCGGGCACTGTTATGTCTTGGTAGGATCTCTGTCTAAAACTTTAAATACACAACACAGTGTAATAACTGGTCTATTTTCTTGATACATTTTTTATGTGAACGGGTTACTTATGAATAGTCTAAGAGTAAAGCCCGTATTACGCATAACATTCATCAAAAGGTTAGTAGTTTTTTTGATATTTCAAGCGGTTTATATCATTATATATTAAATATATACCGATGCTATAGGAAGAGGCATTATTATACGCCCACATTTCGCCGATTATGTTTTTGGTCCCACGTAATAGGTGGTGAGCCTATTTACCGATTATCGGGAACTTATATCAATAAATTCACTAAAACTATTTTCACATCAAGATTTATGTATTGTATTGTGATAAGTGATTTTTTTTATAAGTGGCCTCATGATCATAGGTGGCGAGCCTATTAACCGATTACCGGGAACTTCATATTGTATCAATAAATTCGCTAAAACTGTTTTCACTTCAAGATATTGTCTTGTATTGTGATGAGTGTTTTTTATTCATAAGTTCGCAATAACGGAATATAATAAAATTATTTGTAGGTAATCTATAGTCAAATAGTGTTACTCAAATTATGCCAAGTACGAATATTTAAGTTTAGTTTTAAGATTTCTTATAAAATAATTATAGGTTTTTTTATGTAGTAAAAAGCTCAAATAGTATTTAATCTAATTAACGGGACTTACAATTTGAAATCTGGAAAAGGTACAAATCAAATTTTGAAATATTTACTTAGATTTTTTTAAATGAGAACCTGAATATTTTTTAGCATCAATGTTTTTTGTTTTTTTTTTTTTTAACTTTAGTATGATATTTGAATGAAATTATTAAATTTACGCTATGTTAAATAGTAAGTTTAGCATGCCATAACATTAGATTGTATAAATTTAAATTTTATGTACCAATTGTATACTTTTTAGTATTTACTGAAATTTTTTGATACTTATTTTTAATGTACTATAGATAAACAAAAATAATGCAACAAAATTATCTCAGGAATTAATTTTTGAGTGTCATTAACTATTGATGAAATATATTTATTTTGAAAATAAATTCTTAAGCGCATGTGTATCTTTGACTATAGATTTTGTCTTATAATAGCAAGTTCTCTATAACACATGTTATACACTTTATTTACTTTATTTAACGTGTATATTACTGAGAAATAGTTATGTATAAATACTATAGTACCTGGGCGGTTACATTTGCAAAGGTGAATCAAACATCCATATTCGAAGAAGTAAATAGTTTGACAGCTAAATAAAGTTTACATAAAGCTGTAAAACTGCCTAATTTTTTTATGGTCGATGTGCATTATTAACTGCTACGTACTCGTAAATAGTAAAAAAATATCATTGGTCGATGGCCATTCAAATGTTGTGATAGATATTAAAAACAACTTAAATTAGGTGCCCACATTCTTATTAAGTAATTTTCTAAGAAATATCTTATCAAAAATACTTACCTAGTTTCATTAAGGAGTGAAAATTTTTTAAATGTTTATTTGCTAGCCGTATTTTGTACATATTATTTGTTTTAATAAATAACGATTACTTTAAAATGTTTATTTTATTTATTTTTAATTATCCATGTTTAAGCATAAATTACCTTTATATTTATATATTTTCCAAAATCTTTCAAATATTTTATTCAAAATCATGATTTACTCATGAATATCATATAAAGTAACATATACACAGTTTGGTTATTTTCAAATTTAATAATTGCCATTGGACCATTGTGCGTGTGCCTTTGCGGCCACATCCGCAAAAGCTCACACACAATGGTCCATAGCAAGGACTAAGTGCGGAAACCACCAGCACTAACATAGAACATGTCACCAGGGTTTGAACCCGAGAACCTCCGAATTTAAAGGCTATATGTCCACTATATCGCGGAGATATGCGTGTAGCAGTACCTCGCGGTACTATGCAGACTTAATATAAATACAACTATATTTGAACCTACTTCGAGAATAAGATTTCAATTCCAAATTTAGCAAAATATTCCTAAGCCCAAAAACATATCCTTCGGCACTGATATCCATCTGCAGAGAACGGAATGGTTGGCTTCCTTTAAAGAAAGACGGAGTTCAGCAGTGTACTTATTAATGGGCTTATTAATTGAAAAAATCAATCAATGGATTTGTATTTTACGCTAAACAGCAACATTATCTTTAATTTATTGAGAGAAAGTGGACTTTTCATTTGAAAATATAAAATGCATGATTCGTTAGATAGTTGAATAAATTATAAGACGACCTAATATAAAATATATTTCCCGAAAGCGATATCGTCAATAGATGATATCATTTCCAATGAAGTCATATCCCAAATTTAAGAACATTTCAGTTTACTGAAAAATAGAGCAAAATTTCCATAGTTTTAATTCAGAAACTTGCTAAACTAAGGTGTGAACATAGAGGTAACGAAGCCAAGGAATAAATTATGAACATTTCAAATTTGCATCATAATAATAAACTATCTACTATAAAGCTCCGTAATTTCCGGGAAATCGTTTATTTCCCACACAACCGATCCCAATTTCATCCATCACGCTAGCGTATAATATAATCAGCTGAAATTTTAATCCAATTAGCTTGATCCACGAGCTGAACCGAGAATAAAGCTCACGTTTGGTTAAATCCTATGTCGGTACAGATGCCTGTTGCTTTTACAGGAGAAGAGAAATCAATGTCACTAACACACACCCAACTGTTGCACGAGTCGTGTTACACGATAGCAAGTCCGTACACGCGGACGACGCACACAGAGATGAAGATTTGACATAGTCTAAATGTTTTGCAGTAGAGTAAAGAGATATTATTCTTATTTAAATTACCTGTCCTAGGGAAACTAAAAAGTATGAAACTAAGCCATTCGAACAGAAATAAAAAACTTTTACTTAAAGTCGCCTAGGTTGCAATGAAGTGTGCAATGCAATGTGATTGAATTAGAATTGAGGAAATCCGTTACAAAACTGGAGTGTCCGACATGGCGAGGCGAATTAGCAAGATGAAGTGGCAGTAGGCTGGGCACATAGCACGAAGAACCGACATCCGTTGGGGCGTGAAGGTTTCCCAATGGCGACCGCGAACCACCAAGCATAGTAGAGGATGGCCTCCAGCCCGTGGGATGGCGGGAAGCCGATGGAAGCAGGCGACTCAGAAACGCTCAATGTGGAAATCTATTGGGGAGGTCTATATTCAGCACTGAACTTCATGTGGCTAAGATGATGATAATGAAAGCGGAGAAGGGGTTAAGGCGTCTCTTTACAAAACAAACCAGCGCCAGACCAGCTTGATTGAAGTGGGGACGAGCAAATATGTACTGAGCGGAGCTGTGTCTTCCGCTTTGCACATCATGATACTCGTCTCTGCAAATCTACGCTCCACATATATCCGAAAAACTTGCCTGATATCCGAAGATAGGTTTTTCTGGTTTTTATATAGTGGAACTGACCTGTACGGTAGGAGCGTCCTCTTGCGTACTGAACTGTGATCATCATATTTAGATGGATATTATTCAAGCTTCGAGAACGCTCTGGGAGCTCTTTAAAGATAGGGGATTCATCTATAGCATTTCAACTATGTGCTGACGAAGACAGGTTTGGCATCCTGCTATTATAAATAGTAAGCAAGTGTGTAAGCGCTACCAAAAAATATATATTTTTGTCGATTTTGTCGCACTATCAGATTAAAGTAATATCGATGCAGCATAGTGTCCAAAGTTTTTTACTCCAATTACACCCACTCCAAACAATTTCCTCACAAAAGACAAGTTTATGAACTCCTATTCAATGCGGGATACAACATTAATATTCGTCAGAATACAACAAGTACAAGGAAAAGGATTATTACAGAAAAAGTAGACAGCAAAAAAACCGTAGTTATGTATATTTTTACTGGAAAGCTGCACGAATTCGTTAGATATTATGTTCGCAAAACAAAACAAAACCAGTGATCTACTGAAAATTCCTACTCTGCGACTCTCCGATACTAGGAAGCCACACACACAACAATTTCCAGGGTCTGGTTCACGCACACACACGCACCTCTACAAGGGCTGAAGCTGCAGCTAGGTCGCGAATGACGTCATCCCGCGCAAGGTCAATATCACCTTGTTGTCCTTGTCTATCCTACAGGAAAAGTGTTGTCCTCTCACTCTCCGGCGGGCTCGGCCTGTCTGGGCCCGGGAATGCAAGCGGGTGTGCGTATGGGGGTGTGCGAAGGTCTATTTTCTCTATAATGTAAATAATAATCCTTTTCATGGTTATGTTTTGTATTGTTTACTCAGTTTGCTCTACATACAGTAAATATATAAGGTTCAGTTTACTGTTAGGGTAATGTGGTAATCCCTTAGTAAATAGGGGTTCATAAATTTGTCTTATGTGATTTATCGTTGTTTCAATTACTTATTTAGGTAGGTATTCCGGAGTACGCCTGCTTTTTAGGGCATTGATAAATATTAAGCTAAATTGTTTGGCATTCTAAAATGGCTTTTGTTTTTAATGGTCATGGGTGTTTCACGATTTTGTTTCATATAGAACTAAATTTTGAGTTTTATTTGCCGATGTGGCTTACATTTTTTGCGTCGTCTTGTAACTAGTATTACCTTCTTTTGCTTGTGTTTAAAAAATCTTATCGGTCTGTCATTAGTCCAGCGAGGCAAAAATCTTTTTTTCTTATTGACGTTTCTCACTTGTGATATATTATACTCCTTGGTTCAGGATCTCTTTAAAGTTACACTCTCGTTGGATATATGGACGGTAAGTATCTGGAAGGATGACATTGAAGCTTCTGGTGAGAGTATCATTGGGTGGGAAAGAAAAACTTGATGAGTATGATTCGCTTAAATTTTCTCTGCTCAAGCTTCTGCCCGCAGTGATTTGGCGCGTTAAAATTTAAGTTGACGTTTGTTCTGCTTTATGTAGCTACACATACATACATATATTCATGCCTGTTCCCCCGAAGGAGTAGGCTGAGGCATATTATAAGCCCACACTTCACCAATTACATTGTCGGCCCCACGTAATAGGTGGCGAGCCTATTGCCGCTTGCCGGGATCTGTTAAGTTCGCCAGAGCCACGTCTGTTAATCAGAAGGTGCTCCACTTGCAGGTGAGGTTGGCTTGGGCTTCTGAGATGTTAGTAGGATCTCTATACACCAACACACGACAGCTACACATGAATATATTATTTGGATTTTTAAAGAGTTCCTTTATTTGACGACCAATATGGCGTGGAGATTAGTATATCTGCACTTCACTCCAGAGGTCGTGGGTTCGATTCCCACACAAGACAAATCTTTGTGTGCATGAACATGAATATTTGTTCTGATCTAATTTTAGTATGTATTTACAAAAATGTAAGTATGTTTATCCATTTTTTAGTATCCATAACACAAATTTTTAATGATACTTATATTGGAAAATTGAACTAAATAATTGGTGTGATAGTAAAAGAATATTTATTTATTTTTATTTCTTTCTTTAAAGTGTCTGATTTATTTAACATTTATTAATTTTGTTTGCATTTACTCATGTGACGTTTTTATACGTTGTGAACATTATAAACTTACTTGACTGTGATAGAAGGTTCCCTTAGTGCTACTTTATTGGTGACGGCTTCTGGGGAACCTTTTAATATCTTCAAATATTCATTGAGGGTGTTCTTCATTTCATTCACGAAACTGCAAGCGTAGTAGAGGGCGGCCCCCCACGCGATGGACCGATAACATGGTCAGGGCGGCGGGGAGCCGGTGGATGCAGGCGGCAAGGGAACGATCTACGTGGAAAGCAGATGGCTGATATGATGATGATGTGTTCTTTATTATGATATGTGATTAAGAATTTTAAAAAATGAGCCTGTGAGTTTCTTGACAGTTCTTCTCATGCATCATTTTGCATGTAAGTGAATCTAAGATCGTGATTTCAGTGTAGTTATATAATTTGTTTTATTTTTATATTTTTTATGTTGACAATTTTTATTTGCTGTATAATAGTTTATGATATAATTAAATTAATGCTTTACATATTATATTATATTATTATATTATATATACAGATAAGGATATTTAATTTTTATCAATTTTGAAGATCACATAGGTGCCGCTAGATTTCTATAAAAGTAAGTCGGTTATTCAGACATGATTTTTTGTTACGCTTTATATTATTTCATATTATTGAAGTATGTCAACGAGTATAAACGTATATTATTGACCATAACTAATAACCATGGCTGTAAGGTTCAAAATATCCTACTTATTATATTCCTTATGCGCAGACAGTTTTGTCTGGAATCGGGATCTGGTTGTACAAATTTGAGTTTTCCGTTAGATTTTGCTTTTTAGCAAATATTCAGCTATATTGCGATTACAATAAGATTGTAAACCGAACGAACAGTGTTTCATAGTTACAGATGATGATTTTGTATACTTAGAAGTGTTTCAGAGACGAGCTGTCAACAAATAAGTGTACTGGGAGTGTAGAAAGCCGTATAAGAGATCCCTTAGTGCTGATACGTATACTCGTATATTATTCATGAGAATAACCGAGTAAAAATACCTGCTCCAGTCACGGTTTGTTTAGTTAAAAAATACTGACTACGTTTTTAAGTGATCGCAGTTGTATGAGTCTTCGTCACAAACGATTACGGAAGTTAAACAGTGTTTACACAGGTCAGTTTTTGGATGGGTGACCGTTTGTGTGGCAGTAGAACTCTGAGTTTTATTTCGGGAGAAAAATCGTCACATGCGCTGTGGCTGAAGCGGAAGAGTGTGTCAGACTTTTACTGACTAAATGCCATCTATGTTCCTTCTTGAGCCTGCTATGATGACGAGCCGCGGTAACCCATTCGAACAGTCCCGCAACCCTGCAGGTTTGGCTCCCATTGAGGCCCCTCTTTGAGGCACGCGTAGAACACAAACACGTCGTTGACGCGGTCTGTCGCCTACAGACGGCACAGGTGCGGCGAATTTGTTATAACTGCCCTAGGATCGAAGTACAACATATTCTTTTAATTTCCTAAGCGTAATTACTTTTTAATTATATTTTGAGGAAGATCAACAGCTTGGTAAACATAATAAATTAAACATTTAATTCCAGAAAGCTAATTACAGGATATTGATATAAACAGAATTAGGAAACAATAACGCTTACCCTCATGAAACAGAAAAACATGCAAGAATTTAGTGTCCAAGGAACCTGCTACTTAACTGTATATGCCGAAACAATACTTAACTTTAAAAAATATAAGTTATAGCTATTATAATAAATAAATATTTTCTGACCATTACACCAATTATTTAGTTCCAAGATAAGTATCATTAAGAACTTGTGTTATGGATACTAAAGAACGGATAAACATACTTACATACTTTTTTTTTTGTAAATACATACTTAATATACATAGAAAAACACCCAGACCAGAACATGCACACAAAGATTTGTCCTGTGTGGGAGTCGAAACCAATCGAATTTTTCGAAGAAACTCTATATCATGTTACCAAAAGGGCGGTATATCATCGTAATGCTGCTGCATGAATGGTACAGCAGCGCTGGTGTACACGATGCTCCCTTTTTGATGGTGAATCATAATTTTAGCCATATTTAGTCTACTGACTGTTGAACATTAGTTTATAATCGCAGTTCAAGTCAGTACGCAGGATGACGTTGCTGCCCGTCATCCCAAGGGATGTCTCCTAGTCGACTCTTGCGACTCCCCATGACATGAGAGGGTGTAACACTACGAGTATCCTAGACTATTACATTGATAAAAAATAATTTATTCAGTAAATAAATAATAATTTAATAACAATGTGTGTATAAATATGAATATTTGTTCTGGTCTGGGTGTTTTCCTATGTATATTAAGTATGTATTTACAAAAAAAGTAATTATTTATGTTTATCCGTTATTTAGTATCCATAACACAAGTTTTTAATAATACTTATCTTGGAACTAAATAATGGGTGTAAGTGTCAGAAATATTTATTACCATTATGGGTTGGATTTCGAAACGAGTCGCCTGAATTTGACGGTATTGGTAGTGTAGGGGGCATAAGGGGGTTAGTCTTAATCCTCTAAAAGTAATTTTGGCTGCCGGAATTGCGTCTAAATATTCTAAAATAATTTTCAAAAATTCTTAAACACTATTGCAATTATGCAAAACGAAACGTAATTTTAGGCTTTAGTACAGTTTTTCAAATGTATTTTAAGATTTTATTTCAAAAAACCGTGAAACGAAACGCAGCTCTCGATCTTGGATGCATGCTATTGACAGCTTATGTCAAATTTGTGCGTTATGAATGTGTTCTTCCGTATCGATTTGTGTTTTTTCTACCACTTTGCTACTTTCTTGGACTGTTTGAATTGCTTTATTAAAAATACAATGAGGTTATTATATTTTATGTGTGTGTATAGGAAATGTATTTCAAGTTGGCGCAATCCGACTACAATAGATTATGTAAGATGGCTAAGGCGGGAGCGCAGCGCAGCGAATCGTGGTTATTTTTTTTTTACCACTCAGAACTAGGAGCTCCGTCGACTCATAATTGAAGCAAGTTATTATATATATCCATATATATTTTTTGTTATAGGTCGTCATATTGAGGGCCTATGGGTTCTCACTAACTACAAATATTTGGTTTTTTTTATTGAAACCTATTTCCGGCAGGTAAAAATGGTGGGAAGGACCCGATACCAACACTCCCCCCTTCCCCCACCACTTAGAACCCCAAAAAACGGCGACGTATTTCAAAATTTTCACCATTATTATTTATTTAACAGTAATTTAATAATAGTTATTTAATGGTGATAATTTAATATAAAAAAATAAAGCGAATAAAGGGAATAATAATAACCACTCCCAGACGTGCGATATAACAATAGGTACTTTAATACACATATACATGTAGGTACACGCTTGACACTTTATCAAGAGAATAATACTCCTTGAAGATCAATTTTCTTTTTCATTGAATTATACGGCGCCCTTCCTCCTCTCTCCTACACTATGCTGTGCCCGACAGGATCCGCAAATGAACCAAATTGTAATATTCACCACCTTATAAAACCATTGTGGAACGCAATAAAGTATTGAGTATTATCACACGGCGTTCATCGTCATCATTTCAGCCCATTAACGTCCCATTACTGAGCACGAGCCTCCTCTCACATATCATGGTGTGAGGGTATTAGGTCATACTCCACCACGCTGACCCAGTGCGGATTGGCGGCGGCAGGTGTATGGCGTCCTGCTGTTAGAATTTATCAAGCCGCCCATTAGGCCTCTAACATGGCTTAACGACTACCACATTTAGTGATGTTAGGGACCAACGGCTTAACGTGCCTTCCGAAGCACGGAAGCGCTCGATATCAAATGCCACACAAACGGTCACCCATCCAAGGACTGACCTCTGTAAACTCTGCTTTACTTCGGTGATCGTTACCGACCACCGAGCACAATAAACCAAAATAAATCTATTCAGATGCTGGGCAGCAGCGTCATCCTGCGTTGCCAATTTGCCTGCCCAGCATGGTGATTATGGCTAAATACCCAAAGCATAATAAAATACTGGAGAGGTCAAAGTTCGGTAGTGGACTTTAAATGGCTGAAAGGATGACGATGCAAGGTATTTAAAAAACAAAAACCAGATCCTCAATCTACATGTCGCATGTTTAAAGGAACATCGACTCATTAATAGATAGGTCAGGTTTGAGTTACGTACTTATACAGTCTTTCTATTTGTTACTGAGATCGAATCAATGTTAATCAAACGTTCAAAATACAAGCAGAATTACTAATTAATATCAGTATTGATTTAATGCGCTTACAAGTAGGACTCTTTAGTAGTAGGATTCTTTAGGAGATCTTCTTTTGCGATTTCCCAAAAATAGTATTTTTTGAGTTATGTCTATTTTCCATTGAGCACGCGATGTGTTCGCTGACCAGTATACTTACTGCAGCAGCGTAATTCAGTGTTTCTTTGTTCATTCGAATGAACACATTTACTTGCCCTCGTCTAAGTCGGGGATTCCTTTAAAACCATCTAGAGTGCCCAGTTTAGAATTACAGGCAGCTTAAATAGCAGCTCGCTTAGCTAGAACTTAAGCGCTTTGTAAAACAAAGAGGATATATACTTTAATGTTACAGCAGACAAAACCTTAAATTCTTCGACTTCTATTTTTTTCAAGACTTCAAGACTTAGCAGCTTGACTTCAGAATAAACAAAGTTTAATATACAGTTACATTCTAAGCCAGTCTAGGAAGTCAGTTCGATTCATTTCCGGTAGCCATATAGTGCATTAGAATCGACCAAAATAACAAATGAAACTGCTTATGTAGGTGCCCATAAAAGTTCTAAGAAACTGAAGTTCAAAATTATATGATGGAAGTTAATAATTCATCGTCACCTTTGATAGGTAGAGCTTGAAACAGTAAAAACGACGCTTGGTAAAAAACATTTTTTTTTGATGTGGGCTCTCGTTTTAAAATAATTTAAAATATTAGTCAATGTCAAATAGTTTCATAAACCAGGTTATTAGCAAAATTGCAGCGTTTTTTTTCTATTTAAACCCAAAATTAAGTTAAGTCAGTCGTGTTGTTAGAAATTATTAAAATAAATAGTTGTGGAGACGAAAGATTTTACGGAGTTCTGGAATCAGACATTAATTCACTGTAAAAATTAAGAAAATATTTTTCTGATTCCAATATGTTTTTTTGTTGATAGCATTCCCACTTCCCAGCCAGCCAGTACGCCAATAATAAATCCTCACAAAAAAAGCTGGAATTCTTTCCAATAATAAATAAATATTTACTGCCTTCAAATAAAACTGATTGATAAAATAAAAATAACAACAACGCTATTATGCGAGCAAAACCAAAATATATAAAATTTACTAATATAAAATCAAGTAAATATTTGCTCCCTTTCAATATTCTATCTGGTTCACTGACTCGTCAATATTTGGTCTCCTTAATTGAATTGAATTGAGTGCTCCAAGGCAGCCACAGTTACCCTAAATTATGGCAAGTTTATTAACATTGACAACCACTTCCCGTTGAGTGGGTGAAATGTTTATTAATTTACTAGTGGTATCCCCTTACTTCTCTAACTGAATCTCATATCTTATATTCACATTTATCTTTTAAAAGTAAGGGAAAGTAATAATAATTCTTTTCCTTAAGAATAATAAATAAATATTAATAGATAAATATTTTCTGACAATTACACCAATTATTTAGTTCCAAGATAAGTATCATTAAGAACTTGTGTTATGGATACTAAACAACGGATAAACATACTTAAATACTTTTTATTTTGTAAATACATACCTAATATACATAGGAAACAGACCAGAACACATATTCATATTCACCCACACAAAGATTTGTCCTGTGTGGGAATCGAACCCGCGACCTCTGGAGTGAAGTGCAGGTATTCTGACCTCCACGCCATATCAGTCGTCAAAGTAAGAAGAAGAAAGTAAATGCATGGTACAATATTTATAATAAGTATGTTCTATATCTCGCTCCTTTGTATCGCGATTTACTAAAGTGAAGAAACATATTATAATCAAAAGAAAAATCGTAAGTGGACTAACTTTTAACATAAAACCTAATAAACGTAAATATGTAATACAAAATATTTCAATACTTACTTATAAGATAAGATTACTTAAATAAACACTAAAACTAATATAAGTTATTAGTCTTGCACACAAAAGTATATCATATTATTATGTAGGAGTGCAATTGATGTTTTTTAAATTGCGTAGCTGAATTATTAACGAGAAAAAATTCAATTAAACATCCAATTAAATGATTCCTGGTATTGACGCACAGTCGAGATAGCGTAGTGTCGAAATGTATTATATACTCTCCCATACTGACGACGGTAATGCCATTTCCAATACGATTTTAATCCTAGTTCAATTAGCATTAAGAGTGCTTATTAGATTATATATTACGGTCAACTGATTATGACGATATCAGGACTTAATTAACATCAATATCTATTAAAGAGCAAGGACCGAGGTATGAAAAAATGATTTTTTTTTAATTGCGAGTTAATTAAGTGTAAATGACTTTAATTTTGTTTTTGTTTTCAATGGTATTTCATCCATATAGAGCTATATATTTTATTTCACAATTACACCAATTATATTGCTCCAATTGGGTTAAAAAGCGTCGATAGCCCAGTGGCGGGACCCTGTTGCCTTTAAATTCAGAGGGTCTTTGGTTCAAACCCTGATGGCGCACTTATGACTTTTCGAATTTATGTGCGAAATTATCGCTTGCTCCGTGCCTTGGAAAGCATGTTAAGCCGTTGGTCCCGGCTGTCATGAACTTCTATGGCAATCGTTATTATAAAATCAGTGCCTTCTAACAGTCTGACAGCTGGTTTAACCATAGAATGATGTTTCCCTCTGGGTTGCGGAGGTCAGACGGCAGTAATAACTGAAATTTTGTTAAATCTGGTTAAACCAGTGAGCAGACCCTGGGCCCTAAGCTTAAGTGTAGGGCAACCGGGATAATGCTAGGATATGATGAATTGGGTTAAATCATTCAAAACGAATGATGACGCATTTTTTCACCAACTTAGAAATATTTTTTTTGTAAAATTTTAATCAATTTACCCTAAACCTTTATATACTAATATACTAAAACCTTCCTCAATATTTACTCTATCTTTTCATATAAACCTAAAGGCAATCCGTTCAATACTTTGTACGTTTATCGCAAGAAGGCTGACAAAAAGACATACAGAAGCGGCGGAGGACTTTGTTAAATAATATATAGAGATATTAGAAGTCGAAAGTTCCGTTAACATAATAGAATAAGGAAACCCTGCATATATCATTAATTTCATGTTAATATACAGTCTGGGATTGCGAAACTGTTCGGAAGGGTTAATGGGTCCCTCGACTGGTTTCTACCTTGTGGTGGAGGGGCAGTGTACCTCCCGGTAGGGCTGAGGAGCTGCTAGGGACAAAGTATGGCCGTGTGCCCAGTAGGCAAACTGTTAGCGGCCGACTGAGTTGCAAGACTGAGAGACCGACGCTGCAAACTGCGTATAGTGAGCGCAAAACTAGCAGACTGTGGACACTCCATTTCAAATATATGGAAGCCCTTCTTATTTACTAAACCGGTACGCCGCAATTTTAGTCGGCCGCTAATAGTTTGCCTACTGGGGACACAGCCTAACACCCAGAGACCAGCAACTTTTAGACCCCTAGGTATTGACAACCGGGTGGGAAACTAAGAGGGACCTATGCAGAGCCAGGAGGGTCTTAGGCGGCGGGAGCAGGTCTGAGGAGGTCCTCTCGGTTCCGACACTGACGACGATAGCCGCGGATGGGTTGTCAGACGCTGAAACGCAAGTTTACACAAGTGGCGGGCGTAGTCGGAAGTTTTTTAGTTGGGTGTTACTGGCGATCGTGTCTGCCGGTGGTCATTCCCACAAACCCATTTGGCCGGCAGACAGTGCCTAAATACATTTTGTTATCAAAGAAAAGAAAACCACGGTACAGTGCAGGCTCAAGAAGGAACGTGGTTGGTGTTTAGTCTGTAAAAGTCTGACACACCCTTCCGTTCCATCCACAGCAGGAGACGGTCGTTTGATGATTTTTCAACCAAAAAAAAAAAATTACAATACATAGTATCTACTAGATTCAAGGCGAATTTCGATTTAACCTTGATTTTGGAAAGTGGCCGTTCGCAGAAAAACGTGCCACTGAGTAAATTAACAATTCCCAGAATATTCCATTACATTTGTTGTATGGTTTCTTCTTTTATTACAATACCGCCGTCGTCGTAATAAAACGTAGGTACTTACAGATATTTACTGTGGAGATGCTATCAAAAGTTGGTAAAGTCGATCCAAGTTTTCTTCTGCGTGGGAAGAACTCAGACTCTCACTTTAGTGTTGTTGTTTGAATAAGTAGATAGGACGTGAGTTATATTTAATGACTGTGGCAACACGTAGCCATGTAGTACCCGGACGCGGTCGCAGCCTGAAATTTTGAAGGGACCCCTTCACTAATATAATTTTATAATTATACAGTTTTAATTGACGTGTACTATTTCGGGGGTGTCATGTCTCAAGTCCATTAGGCTGCATTTATTGAGCATAACGGACTACCCCTCACATTGATAACAGGTAAAGATGCCTAAAGCTTTCATGCCACGATCAAACAGATATATATATATGTGTATATATATATATATATATATATATATATATATATATATACACATATATATGTATATACATGTATGTGTATATGTATGTAATATATATTTATAATTTATAGTATAAAATGTTATTGTTTGATTAATTTTAATGTTACTAGATTAATTTATATAAAGAAATAAAATGTGAACGAGCGTATCTCGCGCACAAGCTTTATAGCTTGGCGAGGAATATATGTAATGTCTTTACTGTATGTTTTAAAAAGAATAAATGATTTCAAAAAAAAAAAAAATTCTATCGTATCCTAACTCTCAACAACCTCAAGTAAAATATCATAAACAATATATCTACTACATAGTACCTAACCAGTGTCAAATATCTCTGCCAGTATCTAGCTAAACATATATAAACTCTTTTCATATCTCAATGCCCCTGGGTAAAACTTTTCTAATGGGATACAGTAAAATATTATAATAATATAGACGGCGGTCAGACACAGCTGTAGAGGAAGGGCGTGAAATATACCGATGTTTTGGGGCAAGGAACTGAGGTTGCAGTCCCCCATCCACTGAGATGTCTGGCTCCTTTGTTTTGCTACTTTGTTTGCTTCATGTCATACTACAGATAAATTGACAAACCTTGACAGATTCTGACAAAGAATCCATTTGCTTTTATTACTTGATTTTGGTACCGCACTTTTTATACATACTTTGATTGTTGTTAAGAGAAAAAATCTCGAATTTCCTTTTGTGTATAAAAATTTGACATATCTAAATGATGTTCATGATCTTAAAGACAATAAAGTATTTATTTTTTTATTTTTTATACTACGAGTTGGCATATGTATTAAATTCTTTTATATTTTACATTACTTCAAGATATTCAATGCTTTAGTATAATTAAATTTTGATGTTTTCAAGTACTATGTAATAAACAGTTTTTGAAGTTTGAAGTTTACTAGTAATTTATCATTACTTTATTAAATTGACGCCCACTACTAGCTTTTTGGACTAAATACTTTGAGTATTTGGTAATAAATTATTTTATGTACTTTTATTTTCATATTGTTTTACAATTGACCTTTCGAGGGATGTTGATTACAAATGTAGCAACGAATACAATTTAATACCGCCGAAAACAATTCCAAATGGATGTACAGATTATGAGTTTCGTGCCAATTCTTCTCATAGAGCGGTGGCCTGGAAATGGCACTTAGATACATAGAACTATTAAATATTTACGTATAAAATATTTTTTGTTGCATGTAAGTGAATCTAAGCTTCGAGATTAAGTATAATCATCATGTTTCGATTGTTTTTTGTATCTAACGTCTACTATCTAACAGATTATGAAAAAAAAACATTTTTACACAGTTTTAAGTTTGATTTCTTTGAATTACAGTTATACCCATTCTTATGTCACATTTTAAGGTAAGAAAAATCTGTGATTGGAGGTACTAGTCTCTCGCAACTAAAAAGTCGCATTTTAAGAAATTGGGTACGAAAGCTATATCACAATCTGTTCGGATTAGGGTAGGCAGAGATCACATACTTTTCATTGGTAAAGAAATTATCTTTATAATTTAGTAAACTATCTTTATTCTGGGCGCGTAAACTCAAAACAGTTTTAATAGGATTAAAAGCAGAAAAAATACAATTTATATAAGAATTTTCATTCCAATATAAAAGTATTTAATTTTTTAGTCTAGAATTATAGAGGATGTAGTGTTACAAAAATCTAAGCAGAACGGACCACTGATCATGGAGAATAAAGTATAAATAATAATAATAAATAAATAAATAAATATATGCTGACAATTACACCAATTATTTAGTTCCAAGATAAGTTTATCATTAAGAACTTGTGTTATGGATACTAAACAACGGATAAACATACTTAAATACTTTTTTTTGTAAATACATACCTAATATACACAGGAAAACACCCAGACCAGAACAAATATTCATGTTCATGCACACAAAGATTTGTCCTGTGTGGGAATCGAACTAAAGTGAAAGAACACCGCCGAGACAACCCGGGCGTCGAGGTCCAACGGTAGAGACCCGGCGAGAGCGCAAGCCACCTCATGGGAGATAGTGCGATACCCCCTGACCACACGAGTCGCCATAACCCTCTGCGACTGCTGCAAGATCTGTCGATGGCGATTCGCGATGGAGCTCGCCACATTGGGGCCCCATATAAGGCCTTGGATCGCACCACCCTCATGGACTGGGTCCGCCTGGTGGAGTATTACTTGATACCCTTCCACGTTGATAAAAGAAGCTCTAAGCGCAGTAGACGATGATATAGCGTGGAGGTCAGTATACTTGCACTCCGCTCCTGAGGTGGGTTCGATTCGACAAATCTTTGTGTACATGAACAGGAGTATTTGGTCTGGTCTATATATTATGTACGTCTTTACAAAAAAAAAATTAAGTATGTTTATTTGTTATTTAGTATCCATAACACAAGTTCTAAATGATATAAGTATCATTGATGTGACTGTAAAATAAAAAGTATCGCGACGTAAATAAAAAGTGCGGCGAAAGGACTAAGGTGACAGAGATAATCAGAATCAACGACAAAACTAACTGGCGCTTTTATTTGCCCGTTCTAAAAATGTTACCTTTGTACTATAGTTTTCTCAGACAGATAGATACCTCAAATCAATGGCTTAACTTACAGACCATTGGGGGAAGACCTTTGTCGGACGAAATTGCCACTTTAAATATATTATACCGTTAACGATTTTCTAAATTGAAAAACTGTCAAGGCAATATTTATTTGTTAAAACCAAACGCGCGTCTGTATTGCCTGGTTCCGTAGTTAAAAAAAGGGGATACTAAACCTGTTATATTATAGATGCTATACTTATGACGTTAAGGTAAATGGGGTGTACTCATAGAAATCTTGATAATACTCGTAAGGTACTAGAAATGTTCCAGCTATGGGGACGCTTGTCGCCTATTTGAAAATGTGTCACACACTTACGTTACCTACGCTAGTACTCGGCTGGACAACTAAAAGTTAGAGAATGACGTTGTCAGACACTACAGACGACAAGTTCTTGAATACAGTATATTGATTTTTTGCAGTACTTATTGTAAGATTTAGAAATAACGAACACAAAAGGCAATGTATTTCAAATTTCTGCTTCATGGTCCGTGAGCGACGAAACGGCAAATTATGCACTGGTGTCATGCCATGCATCCACGGAACAGAAAAAAATAGTGGAAATTGTAAGTGACAAAATTAGTATGAAGACCGTTGTCGCCAAACTCACACAAATAAAACATTGACCGTATATTACACTACAGATAAACAATGAGCGTAATTGGTCATTTTTATTTTAGTCAAAATTAGCTTAAGTCAATTGTTCTACACCGGAAAATATACATTCATCCACTATAATAAGATTTAATTTGCTTAAAAGAAAAATACTTAAAACATTTTTTAAACTAAATTCAAACTACCTATGATTGTTGAGAAAGTATCGCTACTTGACCATAGATGGTGTTGTTGTTTGTTGAAGCAATTATAACCCTTATAAAATCGTAATAAGGTTGTCATTACCGCCACAGACGTAGATTCTACTGCTACTCTGCCAGTGCAGGGTGTCGCTTTGATTGTTGCAGTAGAAAGAGATATCGATAGATACGTTCGATAAAAACATGAAGTTTTTGAGAAATTTGTAATAACTTTTATTATATCACATCGAAAATAGAATAGAATGAAAAACACGTTTATTTAAAAAATATTTTATTGTCCTTGAAATAAAACATATTTATTTAAAAACTGACGTTTTGAAAGTTTAATTTTTAATTTTAATAAATGATGTATGCGAACATTTATATATTTTTCGACAATTGCTACCGGTTGCGTCTATCCAGTTTTCTTTGGCACCGGGAGCTTTGGGAAACCTGATATATCGTAATACATTATTTTTATTTATCGATAATATCAGTGTTTCACCTGACTACATCATTAACTGAGTAGCGAAGAACATTCGAGATGGACTTGCCTAATACAGTTAAGCCAAAATGGACTTTATTTAAATACATTAAGGTTTATTTTAGCTAGTCGTTCAATTAAATAACGTGTAAACTGAAATTACATAATTTTCTTAGAATACAATTAAAATATTACTTACCGATGGTACGAAACACCTCCATTTATAAGATTTTTTCTCCTACTATCATTTTTGCACTCTAAAATGGAACAATACGGCATATTTTTTAAAATCAAGGGAACGCAACGACTACCAACTCGACGTGATGTCAGAACACAACTGCGGCTTGACTCAATGAAGTAAGCGTAACAGCGCCTACTTGTGACACGCGCGATACGCCTACTTTGCACTTCCACTAGTTTTTTCTGTTCCGTGATACAATTCGTCGGTTGAAGTGTCGGCTGTAATTCCATAGATGGTGTGGCGGTCGCAAGTATTGGTTTGACGGTAACAACTTTTGGCATCTGTCAAGGTGACAGCTTATGGTGTCTGTGGAGAGAGGGCATTTGAATTCGGACCATAGAGAAATGTAATAACTAAAATTCGGACAGTTGGTGCACCGCACGCATCTATGGGATCACTGCATTTCAATCGCTAATTATTAGATCCATCCTTTTCTATTTCGTATTGTAAACTGATTATTTGATAATACACGTTTCCTGTGTGAATATTTCAATACATCTGCGATTAATATGAGTGATGACGAGCACGCGCCCGATCCCCCCGTCGGCCATACACATATAAGTATAATTGTACGCCTCTGGGTGGCACCCTAGATGGTTTAGACTTTAGATTCACAAAACAGCCTGGCGCCAAAACCTGACCTGACCTACGCAACCCAGAGAGAAACATTATTATATGGTTAAACCAGCTGTCAGTCTGTTAGAAGGCACTGACTTCCTAATAACGACTGCCATTGGTGTTCATGACAGCCGGGACCAACGGCCTGACGTGCCCAGGCACAGAGCAAGCGATAATTACGAACACAACTTTGAAAGGTCATAGTTGCGCCATCAGGGTTTGAACCCGAGACCCTCTGAATTAAAGGCAAGGGGTCTCGCCACTGAGCTATCGTCGAATTTATCCTCACCATCCTACTAATATTGTAAGTTCGAGACTATATGAATATGTTTGGCTATATGGATGTTTGCTACACTGTCGCGCAAAAACTGCTGAACGGATTATGATGAAATTTGAGGAACAGATAGTTTAGAACCTGAATTAACACATAAAATACATTTTATCCTGATATTCTTACGGGAACGGGGACCACGCGGGTGACATCGCAGGGCACTGCTAGTTTATAAGAAAAACTACATAATTATGTTTTTATATCTTTGCTTAGTTTTGGGCTTGAGGTAGATCGATGTGAGAGGTCTCACGCCCATTTGGAGTAAGTAGATACCTCGCCACAATATACAAGGAAATTGCATAGTTTTTCATTGTAAACACATCGACTTTTTTTTTTGTTTCTAGTAAACAATTAACATTCTTCCCCTGAAATTCGATTATTAATTAATTGATTAACATGGAAGTTAATGACTTCTTCTTGTACTTCTTGTACCTTTTTATAGCATTAAAAGTAGCCTATATATATCCTTTCTCGTGTACCATATGTCATTTAAATTGGTTCAGTAGTTTTGGCGTGAAAGCGAGACAGACAAACAGGCAGAGTTACTTTTGCATTAGTAATTTTAGTATAGATATAAAGAATTAATTATCCAATTTTTACGTCTGTTGAATGCCTTCATTCTAAATAAAAGAATAAAATACAATTTATTTTTATTGACCTGCAATATCCTTTGCCATTATCCCACAACCAGGAGCTGAAAACAGATTTCTAAAATAGCATATCTACATTACCACACAAAATTATCCTTATTTCCCGAGACATAGAGCGGAAAATACCATGTTGAACCACCTTCGCATTTTCGCACGTGACTAACAAATATAAACCAGCATAAATTGAACTACTGTCAGGTGATATCGGTATAAATTCATGGGTCAAATATTATTGGATATTCGTCGAACGTGCAACGTGCTGTTTGTCAAAAGCAGTTGACACGAGCTGTCAGCGGAATGGAAGTCAATGTCAAGTGCGGTCGTTATCAATTCAGCATCACGTGGTATGGTTGGGAAAGTTTAGTGAAGTGAATTTGGTATTTTGTTAGAAAATATAGTTTTAACTGGTATATTTGCTGGTTTGTCCTTTTTTAACAGCTATACATAAATATAGGTATATACCTTATTATTTATTTATTTACAAAGTATATTATATTACACATAAGTTAAAAAAATGTCCAACAAAAACTGTTCAAACAGTTAGACTAAACTACTGTACTGACTAGACTATAAACTATAATAATACATTAAAAATTATAAATATTTTTTTTAACAATTATAAAGCGTCATGTTTGGAGTTTTGTTAAAATTTCCAAAATTTGTGATATTTCAAACATTAATGTGTAGTAACGGTGGATTATTAGCCGTTAAGTGTTTGTGAACATACATGGGTGTTGGTAAATCAAACGAAACAGTGCAACATCACTTTTCAAATTCTCTCAAAGAAGTCCATGTGAGATCTCAGTATAGTCCTACATCTTCACTGAGGACTCAGGGGGTTTAGGGGGAAGGCATCTCATTTATTATCTTTATCACTCACTCGACTCATTCTCATTTACTATGATTTTTGTTTTGTTTATATATCTCTTACTTGACACTGGCTAAATGTGCTGAACGCACGAAGCCATTATTTAAAAGAAGAAAAAAAAGGCTAGGTAGTCGGTTACCGAAGTGAGTGAACTTTGCATATATTTATAAGCTATGAACTAACTGACTCAGCTAAAATAGACAACAAAGTTTGGAAGGTATGCCATTCCAAGCGCTTCCGTTAAGCCAGTCGACCTGTCTGGTTAATACTATATTATAGTAGTTGTAAACAATTCAAAGCGAAGCGCTCGTAGCTCTGCGGTGCTCAGTGGTCGAAAACGATCACCGAAGTACAGCAGAGTTTACAGAGGTCAGTCCTTGGATGGGTGACCGTTTGTGTGGCATTTGATATCGAGCGCTTCCGTGCTTCGGAAGGCACGTTAAGCCGTTGGTCCCGGTTATCACTAAAAGTGGTAGTCGTTAAGCCATGTTAGAGGCCTAATAGGCGGCTTGATAAATTCTAACAGCAGGACGCCATACACCTGCCTCCGCCAATCCGCACTGGGTCAGCGTGGTGGAGTATGACCCACTACCCTCAGACCTTGATATGTGAGAGGAGGCTCGTGCTCAGTAGTGGGACGTATATGGGCTGAAATTAGAAACAATTCAAACAGCTAAAAATCGCTGGTCCGCATGTGGAGTATATTCTGAACCCCTTCCATCTTGTGCAATCTTAATCTTTTTATATTTCATTCCGTGCCACGATACCGTGTGTATCGGCCTAGAATAGTGTCACCCCCTCTCATCTCATTGGGATTCGTAAAAGTCGGCGAAGAGAAAATCTACCGGATAATGGGCAGCATCGTTATCCTGCGAACTGGCTTGAAGTGCAATTACAAACCCGCCTGCCCAGCTTAGTGATTTTAAATCTTTAAGTTTAAGTTTTTACCTGGAGTGAGTGCATTTTGACCTACTACCCGCTACCCAGAAGGAAACATAATTTTATTGTTGAACCACCTGTCAGAATATAAGAAGGCACTGACTTCCTAACAACGACTGCCCTAGACGCCAAGACCACGGTGCAAGGAATAATAATTTCAATAGAGTTTATACTGAGACCCGCTGAATTGAATTCTACGGGTTTCGTCACTAGACTATCGCCGCTCCATGACATGATATTAATATGAAATATAATACATACGTACTGCTGAAGCTACGGCAGGAACCATAGAACACGTAATAACTTATCTCTGTTCTGTGGCAGAAATTAACTAGTTTCATCGTCATTTTTTTTTCTTTTAAATAAGGGCTTCATGCGGTTTGCACATTTAGCCAGTGTCAAGTAAGAGATATATTAATAACATATAAATTATAGTAAATGAGAATAAGTAGTGATAAAGATGATAAATGGTAAATGAGATGCCCTCCCTCTTAACCCTTTGAGTCCTCAGTAAAGATGTGGAGCTATATTGAGATCACACATGGACTTCTTGAGAGAATTTGAAAAGTAATGTTGCACTGTTTTGTTTCATTGTTGGTAAATGAAGCAAAAACTCACGTACGTTCACAAACACTTATAGGTTAATAATCCACCGTTATTACACATTAACGTTCAAAATATCACAAATTTTAGAAAATGAAACAAAACTACAGACATGACGATTCACTTTATCGCCAAAAAGTCTTCAGCGTCATTAGCTTCATAACTATGAAGAAGACTAAATTCCAAATGAAGTACGTCATTACATGTCAAATGCATTCGACTCGTGTTTTCGTTACGTCCGCCTGCGTCATTTGACTGTCCCGTGTTGCACCTGCGTCATTCGGATATGTCATATTTGTGAAAAAAATATTTAGACTCTTTGTTAAAATAATTTTTTCTGTTAAATTGAACTAACATAATATGAAATTCAATATTATGCAGCGTTTTCGTCATTTAGGCAGAATTAATTAAAGTCCGTCATTTTGACGTCAATCCTTAGAATTATTATTTTTGAGGCTCAACTCTACTACAGGGAGTTCTTAGCGGGAAAGTGCAGCGTCATGTTCGAAGTTTTGTTTTTTTTTTTTGCTTCATTATGTGATATTTCCAACATTAATGTTTAATACCATACATACATAATATCACGCCTGTTTCCCCGAAGGGGTAGGCAGAGGCATTTTATACGCCAACACTTCGCCAATTTTATATTTGGCGGCACGTAATAGGTGGCGAGCCTATTGCCGTTTACCGGGACCTGTTATGTTCGCCACAGCCTCATCCGTCGATCAGCAGGTGCACCACTTGCAGGTGAGATATGCTTTTGTTCCTGTTCTGAAAAGACACCGAATAGTCACTTAGGATAGATATTGGTGTACGTACGTATAGGACTGCGGCGGTCGCGTCTACGTCTGCCGCATTGAGCCCCACACCCTCTCCCGGTCTATCCCTTTGGCCGGGAGACAGTGCGTAAATGCATTTTGTTACCGACGTAAATAAAATTAAAAAAAATATTGGTATACGTGAAAATTTTACATTTATCTGTTTCTCTTAAAGACATTTTAAATACTTTATTGATTCAGATATTACTTTGCGGAAAACCATTGTAATCAAGAGATGGATTAAAAATATATTTGTACCAATTCCCAGGCAACTATAATTTCCCGTAAAAGAAATAATTCAACACGACACGTATTTCGCCCTTTCGGGGAAACAAATTGAATTTATGTATATATGGATTTGATTATTAAAACCACGACCTTTGTAGTATCGAGAAGATAACATCAATCTTAGAATATAATAGTTAATCCATGTCCTTTGCGAAAGGTCAAACCCATACAACACATACTCGAACCAATTTATAAATAGATAATAAACTTAGGTCCTCAAACAAGGTTGTAATGTCATCAGGACCGAATCTTATTAACGCTAATTCGGTACATATTTGATGTCCATAAATTCATTGATGTTCATGTTGCAGGCCGATTATAAAAAAGCGACGATTAATAAAACGACTAGGCAAATTTTTAAAGTACAGTAAATATTCTTTTATTTTAATCGAAACGATTGGCTCTCAAAGTAATTCGAGTTATTCAATATTTGGGTTTTTCAGGTTCTCTTGTGCAATAATTTTAAAGCCCTCCCAATTAAGATATAAAGTAAATCGTAATAAGTTGTTTTGTATGCTGTATAAACAAAAACGGTTTCCATACTTGCACAATTTACTGGTCGTTTTTTAATCTTTCGCATTTTTTAATCTAACTGCGACATCCATATCACTGTTCCATATCACAAGAGTACAACGTTATTGGCTTAACAAAAACATGTACGTCATAGTTTCTACATAAGCTGTCGAATACAGGAAGAATCTATGCAAATAGAATTAACACAGTGTAATGGAACGTGAATGGATTTGGTTCAGACTTTTATGACGTAATATTCACTTTGATGGAATGCAAGACCAAATTTGTAACAAAAGTAAAAAAAATACTTATATATAAGAAATTTTTACTTATTTAAAACAAAATCAAAAATTGTAGATAAAACCAAATTCAAGATTTGTTTTAATATTTACGTTTAATTTTACGCGGACGAAGTGACGAGCGACCGGTAGTTTATAATAAAATCGTGCAGCAAAGCAAACGGTTATGAGAAGAGCAAAAGCCACCATGTTTTTTCTACGGTCGTCCACTAATCGTTAGCCATAACAATCCATTACGTAAAGATAGCTTATTCAGTGGTCGGCAACACGGATACCCAAAACGTGAAACACTCCACAAAGTGAAGGCACTCAATATGTGGACCGTCAGCGGGAAAGCAAACACTACTTGTGCCCTCTTGAATTAGTTCGGACAATTTTGAATTTCCAAAACGAAGAGAAAGGAGCCTGGAGGAATCGGTAAACTGAAATATCTGACCAGCCACCCAAAATCACGGAAATTCGCACTGTGAATAATTTTCGACAGTGTTTGATCACGGAAACGCTCACTGAGGTTTTTTGAATACGAAATTGCTGTTGATTGAGACAAGTTAGGGCTCGGATTTTCATTTCAGATAAGGACTTTTTTTATCGCAGAAACCGCTGAGGTATCATTCACGTTCCGGATATTCGCAGGCAAATAATAGTGCTTTACGTAATACTGTGTCTCGGTGTCTAGGGTGCCGTTACCTATCAAATTTTTGACCTTATCAGGTGTTCACAATTTGTATCTCGCAGTGACGAGAGTACTGCAGTAATATAAGTATTAAGGGGTTACACCCATATTAGCAGTTTAATAAATGTAGACAGACCTATCACTGATTTCCTATCAGATGAAAATTTCATTGCTCTTAACATAAAAAGATAGAGTAGTTTCAACTTAATTATTGTTTGATCATTTTGACGTGACAACGTCTTATAAATTGGTTTGCCGGGTGACACTTCAAGAAACTGCGTTACGCTCCGCTCACGTTATGCGTTTACAATGAGAGCGAGTGAGAGGCACGCGTCCCTTCCACTCGGCACACAGCTCGGAGCACAGTTAGCCCGCCTAAGAGCAAGAGATTCTTTGTATAAATTAATGTTTTAAATATAATTCTTAGTATAAATAAATGTTTTAAATTGTTACTATTATTTCATCCTTCTTCCTACTATACGAATGAATATTCACATTAAAATTATTTTACCACTCAAAGTCGTTGTCACGTAAAACTTTCGCCCGTATACCGACTTTACAGGCAACCAATTACTTTTTCCGGAATTCTCTTTATTCTTTGTAATTAACTTATCATTTATTTACTAAATGAGGATATATACATATCAAACGGCAGGAGAGTATTTGAAACGTGGAGCATTCGAAATTGCCCGCACGTTATGTTACGTTACTCCCGATTAGTCACATGTAGCCATTACCAGTAATGAAGACAAGTTTGAGGCCCAATTCTAACATCTGCCTCCATCGATTTGTGACTTGTAAGAGGAAGCCCTAATCCACCACTGGGACGGTAATGAGCTGAGATTATCTTAATCATAGTAAGATAATCCTCCAACAACAGACACACTGATGATGCCTTTCTTCGCCACAATTACACGTAGCAAATTTAATGAATTATTTGAATAACACACAGACATTTACGTATTTTTTCCCTAAAGGGATAGGCAGAGACATATTACATGCCACATTTCGCCAACTTTGTTATTGGTCCTGCGTAAAGGTGGTGATCCTATTGCCGCTTACCGAAAGCTTTTATATTCTTTCATATTCGCCAGAGCCTTGTCCGTTGATCAGCAGCACCACTTGGCTGGCTTGGCTCCTGAGATATCAGCAGGAGCCTTACACCTAGACCCTTCCTATAGTTGTTTTAATAAATTTGCTGTAAATATGATACATGCTATAGCAAATGTGAAGATTATTTGATTCTTATTGTGTCCATAGCATAATTGGCAAAAGGGGTGCCTTTTTGTAAAGTGTGCACTATAGTTACACCATATTCGTACGTCTGTCAATCTGAAGGATAATACAGATAGTATTAGCACAAATAAGATTTTCTTCCACTCTTTTTCGTGACGATCACAAAGTACAAATATTTTTGCATTCTCGCATTTCTAGTCAGATTTATGAGGTTTCAATATGAGCAGTTTTCCAAACATGCAGAATTTGATCTCTCGCTGTTGCTCCGATCAATGAGACTCTTAGAGGCGATCCACGCCATACTTGCTGGAATGTGCCTCTTTGATTTCTTTGTCTTTGAGGCGGGCGAGAACGTAACTGGTGGAATCGCCACGTTACTGTGGTCTGGTCTTATATGGACCAGTAGCGAGCATGGGTCTACATTTTAGTGGATAATCCGCTAAGCATTCAAAATTTAGGAGGACTTCACAAAGTGGAGTTCATGGATGCGTGGCCTTTTGTGTAGCATTTGACATAGTGCGCTTCCTTGAGTCATTGTCCCCGTCACTTTATGTTGTCTTGGATTAGTCAAAATGAAATAAAAAATTCTAACATCCGCTCTGGTTCAGCCTGGTACTGAATCCGTCTTACCTCGATTTTTGAGTTTCTGAGGTGAGAGAAAGAAGATGAGAAAAGGTTAGCGTTATAAAGTGGACTTTATAACGCTGTTTATGATGAGGATGGCGTGTCACATTAAAACAATAAGTGTTATAGAATGTCTTTCCTGTAAAAACGTTTGCGAAAGGTATAACTAACTTGCTATGTCGAAGGACGCAAGCTTGAGCTATTTTGTGTTGATGGCAAAATCGTGACTATTCGTCAAAACTTTTGACTCCAATGCAAACGAGTCTTGAATAATACTGAGCTCATGATTCAATGGTCATATTTTTCTGTTAGTATGGACCACTCGTTTATGGTATTTGCCAAGTTATTTGCAACAATGTGCAGCGTTTTCGTCATTTAGCCACAGTTTAAGTCTAGTCAAGTTTATTGCGTCACAGTCAAGTTAAAGTGCTACTCCAGTACAGTAATGGAGACTTTACTTAGGGCGTCTATGGAGTTTTGAAATCAGCACAGAAAACCACAATTTACTGTAATGTGCTACTTTTCTACCTATGTGTACGTTGCCGGTAAAGTTATGTCCGAAAACCCACTATATTTATACATAAAAACTCGAATTAACACTAGACTAAAATACTGGGTGTATAGGGCCCCTACTAAGATCCGAGGAGCCCAAGCCAACCTCACCTGCAAGTGGTGCACCAGCCTATCAACGTACGAGGCTCTGGCGAACATAAAAGTGCCTGGAAAGCGGCAATAGGCTCGCCACCTTATAACGTGGGATCAACAATATTTTAGGCGAAGTGTGGGCGTATAGTATGCCTCTGCCTACCCTTCGGGGAAACAGGCGTGATATTATGTATGTAATAGAATACTGCCGCAGTGTGTTTATTTCCGCGGTGGCACCAGAACTCCAAAGGTGTTATTTCTTGTCCCAGTATCTTCATTTACCTACAGAGTAACACATATAGCCAGAATATTAAGAGCTGGTCTATCAACGTAGCAAAAGTTTATCAACAAGGCATGCCGAAGAACAGCCTAGGTGAGTACTGCAAAATACCCGAGCCTGTTTCCCCAAAGAGTAGGCAGAGGCATAATCTAATATAACTAATTAGAATCCACAATATGTGCATACATATATACATTTTAATTAGTAGTTTTAAGTACATATATATCATAGGTACATATCATTATAATAGACAGACATTCATATACTCTGAACTCCACATATTAAATTAGTTTTTTGACACCTTTGGCAGAAAGTTTGATATGACTGACAGACGCCGTTATTAGTTCAATATTTGTTTTATTAATTATTCTTCCCAGTATTTTAAAAGTTGCTTAATTGTCTACGGTATCAGAGATTAGGGACATTTATGTCTTGTGTTAGACAGGTATCATCTCAGGCACTGAAAATGCACGCTTAGTTTATCCCAGTTCATTGACTGAGATTAACCTAAGCGTGCATTTTCAGTCTCATTGTATGAGGTCGGGGAAAAAGTCTTTTCGCATAACGTAGGTATAAACTTATTATAAAATTTTTTTGACTGTACTATTTGTGTCTGGCTGGTTTTGGTAACATTAAAAAGGTTCCATTATAAAGAAAAGAAAAAAATAAAAAAAAGTTGTTTCCCGCTATTTTTCATTTGTTTTTCTCTCCGTAAAAATGAGTGAATCTAATGAAGAAATTCGATACATTTTAAAATTTTATTATAAAAAAGGCAAAAATGCAACTCAAGCAGTGAAAAAAATTTGTGATGTTTATGGACCTGATGCAGTGTCAGTAAGAGTAGCACAAATTTGGTTCAAACGTTTTCAGTCCGGAAATTTTGATGTTAAAGATGCACCTCGCTCTGGTCGCCCTGTTACGAATGAAATGGACGCCATTTTTGAAAGATTGGAGCAAGATCGGCATATTAGTAGTTACGATGTAGCTGAAGAACTGGGAATTGACCACAAAACAGTTTTGACCCATTTGAAGAAAGCTGGTTAAACAAAAAAGCTCGATATTTGGGTGCCACACGAGCTCACTCAAAGAAACTTAATGAACCGTGTACTCATTTGCGATTCATTATTGAGACGTAATGAAACCGAGCCGTTTTTGAAGAGATTGATAACTGGCGATGAAAAGTGGATCACGTACGACAAGAACGTGCGAAAAAGGTCGTGGTCGAAAGTTGGCCAGGCTTCACAGACTGTGGCCAAACCTGGCCTAACACGAAATAAGGTGATGCTGTGTGTATGGTGGGATTGGAAGGGCATTGTTTATTATGAGCTTTTACCGCCCGGCAAAACCATCGAGTCTGATCTTTACTGCCAGCAACTGATGAGATTAAAGGAAGCAGTCGAGAGAAAACGGCCGGAATTGATCAACAGGAAGGGTGTGGTCTTTCATCACGATAACGCTAGACCACACACATCTTTAGCCACTCAGCAAAAATTAAGAGAGTTCGACTGGGAGGTCCTAGTGCATCCACCATATAGCCCTGACCTTGCGCCTTCAGATTTTCACCTGTTTCGGTCTCTGCAGAATTCTTTAGGTTCTGTAAGGTTGACCTCAAGAGAGGACTGCCAAAACTATTTGTCCCGTTTTTTTGATCAGAAGTCCCAAAGTTTCTACAGTAACGGGATAATGTCTCTGCCCACAAAATGGCAGAAAGTTATTCAACAAAACGGTACATATATATTGTAAATAAATGTAAATAAACTTTAAAAAAAATGTCTTGACTTTTCATACGAAAAGACTTTTTCCCCAACCTATTAAATAGGTGTGGCACCCAAATATCGAGCTTTTTTGTATAACCAGCTTTCTTCAAATGGGTCAAAACTGTTTTGTGGTCAATTCCCAGTTCTTCAGCTACATCGTAACTACTAATATGCCGATCTTGCTCCACTCTTTCAAAAATGGCGTCCATTTTATTCGTAACAGGGCGACCAGAGCGAGGTGCATCTGGCCAACTTTCGACCACGACCTTTTTCGCACGTTCTTGTCGTACGTGATCCACTTTTCATCGCCAGTTATCAATCTCTTCAAAAACGGCTTGGTTTCATTACGTCTCAATAATGAATCGCAAATGAGTACACGGTTCATTAAGTTTCTTTGAGTGAGCTCATGTGGCACCCAAATATCGAGCTTTTTTGTATAACCAGCTTTCTTCAAATGGGTCAAAACTGTTTTGTGGTCAATTCCCAGTTCTTCAATTACATCGTAACTACTAATATGCCGATCTTGCTCCACTCTTTCAAAAATGGCGTCCATTTTATTCGTAACAGGGCGACCAGAGCGAGGTGCATCTTTAACATCAAAATTTCCGGACTGAAAACGTTTGAACCAAATTTGTGCTACTCTTACTGACACTGCATCAGGTCCATAAACATCACAAATTTTTTTCACTGCTTGAGTTGCATTTTTGCCTTTTTTATAATAAAATTTTAAAATGTATCGAATTTCTTCATTAGATTCACTCATTTTAACGGAGAGAAAAACAAATGAAAAATAGCGGGAAACAACTTTTTTTTATTTTTTTCTTTTCTTTATAATGGAACCTTTTTAATGTTACCAAAACCAGCCAGACACAAATAGTACAGTCAAAAAAATTTTATAATAAGTTTATACCTACGTTATGCGAAAAGACTTTTTCCCCGACCTAATATATAGGTAGATAAACCATTATTGGTTTGCATGCTACAGCTTAATGTACAAATAAATTATATCTAATAAATAGTGTAATTAAATTAGATCCCTGTCTATCACCTAAAAATAATCCCAGACGACGATATAAGTCATACAATTTTACAACGAACATACATAACTGTCTCTTGGATGTTATGTAAGTTTGGCAGAGTAATGGCCTCACCACTCTGTTTAATGTTTCTTATTTTCTCTTAATTTAATATCATCAACATCACTGCAGATAAATATAGTCCACTGCTGAACGTTGGCCTCCTAACAATAATTATTATAGGGTATTATTATATATTATATTATTTTTATAAGTAATAGTTTCTTATATTGTTATGTATTGCCAATAATCATCTCGCTGGGCGGGTTGGTGCTCGCAGTTCACTGTTTAAGCCAGCTGCTGCCCATCGTCCGGAAGGATTTCTCTTCGTCTACTCTTACAGCATCCCGTGAAAAAGGATGTGGCAACATTTTAGCCGGCACCACAAGGCACAATTTGATGTTATTTGGTTACATAACTAACGTAGGAGATCAGTGAAGCTGTACTCGCTCCTAAGGTTGGTTTGATTCCCACGCTTGACAAGTATTTGTGAACATTTCATAAGTTAAAACAAATACTAATAAACAAAACTTATTATAGTATTAAAGAATACATAGATGATAAAGACCTAAAACAAAAACAAAAACAAAAATAATATATATTGAAATAAACATAACACAAATGATTTTATAATAATTACATATTTAATACAATAGCATGCTATAGCATTATATACATTATAATTAAACATATTTACCATTTATAATACAGTATAATATACATAATCTAATAGGTATATAATTAATTTAATTTTCAATATAATTATTACTGTATAATAAACCGAATACAATAATCTAAATATGAAAAGCTAGCATCCTCCTCTCTTCTAAGTTGCCATACCCTACAGGGTCCATTTTGTATCTGTGATATTATAAATAACATCTTTGTAACATATGGAGTGCAATAAAGACATTAAGTATTGAGTATTAAAGTGAGTATGTATTTTAAAAAGACTTATTATACATGCTTATCTATTGTCTGCAAACGATTTGTAAGGTGTCCAAGTATATTTATTTATTCGGTAAATTGATTACTTTACAAATAACATAATTAATAAATTAAGAACTGTTGAAACCAATTACATTCAACATGTATCTTATTAGAAAATCTGTTCAAGTAGAAATCTAAAACTGAAATAAATACTCGAGTTAATAATTAATTGGTATATAAGGGGTGTATATGGCTCCTTCTAACATCTAAGGAGCGCAAGCAAACCTTACCTGCAAGTGGTGCACCTGCCGATCTACGGACGAGGCTCTGGTAAACATAAAACTTAAGCGGCAATAGGCTCGCTATGTTGGCTTATAATATGCCTCTGCCTGTCCCCTTGGGGAAAAAAGGCTTAAAAGTGTGTATGTTATGAATTATGCTAATATTTTCCTTAGAGGTTTATAAAACATTAACCGATTACATATTTTATGATCTTTAATGTTATTTGGAAATTTGATATCTATAATACAATAGTATGTTATCTTATTTTAATTCATAACATCTTTTTATTCTTTTTAATGTAAAAGTTGCCCCAAACCCTAAGGGCAATGTAAAATTTCGCCTTTGTTGGAACATTTGTTGGATAATATTACCTTATATACCTTATATACATAGGACTTACTTAATGCACATTAATGAAAACATTGACTATTTATTTATTATTAATTTTGTTAAGAAAATTGAAAAACCTACGAACCATAGGGCGTTAAGGTTTTTCAATAGTGATCACGAAAACCGGCAAACCTAGGAGAGGGCGGCCTCCCACGCGATGGACGGATGATCTGGTCAACGCGGCGGGAAGCCGATGGATGCAGGCGACTTAGGATCGCTCATCGGCCTATGTTCAACAGTGGGCTGAGATGAAGATGATGATGATGCCATATTTATTTATACTTAAAGTAATGAACTTAAGGCAAGTGAAGCCATACGCACATCTAGTATTAAACATTCAATAGTAACTTAAAATTAAATACTCGTAAATATAACTGTTATGAAAACTTACTAAAGTATTTAATTTTGATAGAAAGTTAGAAAATGGACTGTTGACAAGCTATTTGTTAAATTTAATTAATATTCTATCTTCTGAAGTGAGCTTTCGTCGCAAAACCATTAATATTCACAAGGTTATTAGCACAACTTCTGTCGATGGTTCTTTAGGTATTACTTGCGTGGGCGTTTCCAATGAACTAAAACGACAGATTATTTTCCCAACTCATCAAGCTTAGGGCCCAGGGTCTGCTTACTGGTCTATCCAGATTTGGCTGTAATTCAGTTATTACCTGGAGCGACTGCTTTCTGACCTCCTCAATCCTGATGGTAACAAAATTCTATGGTTTAACTAGCTGTCTGGAAGTTTAATGGCACTAACTTCCTAATAACGGCTGCCATAGATGTTCATGACAGCCGGGATCAACGGCTTAACGTGCTCTCCAAGGTATGGAACTGAATATGGTGAGTCGCGCCACTGGGCAACCGCCGCTCTCTACTGGTCTATCGCCACTTTCCACTAGGCTGTCGCCGCTTTTACTGGGCTTCTCGACTACATGGCAAAAAGTTATATGACTTTTAACAGAATATTGTAAAAGTTATTTTATTGTCTAGTAGGTATGACTAATTTCATATGGGGTAGATAGTGGGTAGTGACGGGCGGCGAGTACATCAGTCAAACACGATACTTCTGTAGTTGCACACTCCTTTGTTACAGTCAACCCGAACGAGAACGCAGACCGCACACATGCATATATACAACAATTACAAATAATACATACATAAAATCACGCCTGTTTCCCCGAAGTGGTAGGCAAAGGCAAATAATATAAATGTGGGCCACATTTCGCCAATTATATTGTTGGTCCCACGTAATAGCTGGCGAGCCTATTGCTGCTTTTGGCGAAATTATTTTATTGCCACAGCCTCGTCCGTTGTTCGGCAGGTGCACCACTTACTGGGAGGCGATGGCCTTCTTCTGCGAAGTGGTGATGTCGCAGTAGGAGGCCGCGAAACGGGAGAGGGAGCGGGATCCGCTCTCTCTCCGGCTACGCCGACCGCCGACGATCCGGGGGACGTTGGCCGCGGGCGGGGTGCCAGAAGCTACAAACCCAGGCACTGGCCCCCCGCCCCTTTTTTCAACAGCGGTGGGCGTCGTCGGAGATTTTTTAGTGGGTAGGATTGCGGTGGTCGCGTCTGCCGCAGTGAGCCCCACGCTCCCCTCTCGGTCCCCCCATTGGCCGGGAGACAGTGCGTAAATAGCATTTTTTAACCGACGATAAAAAAAAAGGTGCATTACTTACAGGTGAGGTTGGCTTGGGCTTCTAAGATGTTGGTAGGATTCCTATACACAATTACAAATAATATTGCGGTATATTTAAATAGATTTATAGAACGTTTTGATTTCTTATAAATTAGTCAGTCCTAACAATAGTGTTAGTGAATCAATTAAATTATGTCTAATCCAACAGAAGAACGAACCAGAAGCTATCGGGTATGATGGTGGATCGATTGACGAAGCGAATGTACAGTGAATAAGGACAAATCCACCTCCACCAAGGGCTCAACTTCATAATGTTATTAAACAAATATAGTATTATATATGAAAATATCAATAAAGTTTAAATAAAAACAAATATAACCAAGTATAGGTACCTAACATTTTATTACTAAGAAATTTAATGAGAATAACAACTAATAACTACTCGTAGTCAAATATGAGCCAATATCTATGAATTATTTAATGAACAAATAGATTTAACTAACAAGTAATTAAACAGCGTCCTTCCTCCTCTCTCCTACACTATGCTGTGCCCGACAGGGTCCACAATTGATACTTTTGTACCTAAACTACCATCCTGTAACACATTGTTGGAACGCAATAAAGTATTGAGTATTAATGGAGGTACGTCCGGAAGTTTCATATCTACTTTTCTGTCTCGAAATAATATCGCATATATTTCTTGACTCTGTTTAAGTTTATTTACTTATTTAATTAATAATAACAAAATACATATAAAATTATGCAATAAGATGCCAACACAAATTCATTCAAGTTTTACCGGGCATCAGTGTTGTCGATTTAATTACAATAATAATACTAGCCAATGAGTATACAACTTTTGCAATATAATTAAAATAAAGGTTTAGTAAAACCTAAATACTAAATTCAAAATGAACAAACAACACTCTGGCTCTAGTAAGCTATCTAACAATTTGCAACCTTACTATTTCAACTAAGTGGTGCGACAAAGTACATCACTTTCTCCAGGAACAGAAACTTATGATATAGGGTTCATGAAAAAAACTTTCACGATAAAATCGTTTTAACACAGTGCGCATGCGCGCATTGAGAATTTCTATATAAAGGGTATCGCAAAGATTATTTTGACACCTTTTTTATATTTCATAACAAACAAAGAGTTCAGTGATTCTAAAGTATTATGTATTAGAATTAGTATTAAGAATTTGGCATTTTAGCCAATGTCAAGTAAGAGATACATAAATGAAAGAGATATAAATCATAGTAAATGAGAATAAGTGGTGATATAGATCATAAATGGTAAATCAGAAGCCCTCTTCTTAAAATAATTTGAAAAGTTCATATTAATTAGAAATTATTTATGTATTTATTCAGTAAGTACAGGTTATAACAACTTATTTATAACATAGTCCCACAAAACCGTGAGTACGGTTTAACTGCGGGGTCTGATTCTCCGTACATTTATCGTCTATATATTTATTAATTTTAAATATATTCCTATTTACAAAATGGTGGTAAACTGACATCCGCTAATTGTGAATCTTTATTTAAACAAACCATATATTTGTCTCTAGAGATACCTTTATTCTCCTTGTAAGTGCGAATCGTCACTACGTATTCTAAGCAATAAGGTAAAATAGTACAATAAATCCCAAATTAAATTCGTAAAAAAATGTTTTCTTTACTAAGTTTAACAATCTCATAGTTATATAAAAGGTTTTTATATATAAATAGTATGTATAGGTACGAAGATCTGAGAAGCCCAAGCCTGCAAGTGGTGCCTACTCCTTCGGGGAAAAGGCATTAATATTTTAATGTCTATATTCTAAGAAAGAAATTTATATCTGCTTTTTACATCAGTAAACTTTTGAAAGAATTAGAAAAGTATCTATGTAATGTTAATAAGGATTTTTTTGGAGTAACATAAGACGAATAGAAACGTTAAGTTGTTTTTCAAAAGAAAAATGAAACGATGATTGGAAAATTTATGTTCAGTTCATTTAATTTCACTCTACATTAACCTTTCAAACTAAATTAATTAAAAAGGTTCTATACTGATTTACTTGCACAGTTCATAATGGGTATTATCATTTTAAAATGTACGTATTTGGTTTGAAATCAGATTTTATAAACATATTATTATTCGAAGTCACTTTAGTTTGACGACTGATATGGCGTGTTGGCGAGTATATCCGCCCTTCGCACCTGAGGTCGTGGGTTCGATTCCCACACGGCACAAATCTTTGTGTACATGAACATGAATATTCGTTTTGGTCTTAGTGTTTACCTATTCATATTAAGTATAATATTTAAAAAAAATATTAATGTCTGTTTGTCCGTTACTTAGTATCGATAACACAAGTTCTTAATGATTTCTTAAAACATGAATATTGTTAATGTTATATTGTATTGCATTGTATAGCTTCACAAATAAATGAAGATTGTAATTTAAGTTCCAAACAAATGGATAAATTTAAAAGAACATAGCCTGTGAGTTTCTTTCCAGTTCTTCTTACAGAGCGGTGTATCGGAACTGGCACTTCACTTACACCTATATATTTTTTGTTTATAAATTGTTTCGTTGCATATAAGTGAATCTAAGCTACGTGATTTCAGCGTAATAATATTTCGATTGTTCTTCTATTATATATAATAATAATATTTCGATATTTATATTTAATTTTGACGTTTCCAAGTACTATGTAAATGTTTATGAAATACACGATTTTTGATTAATTGATTTTGAAACTAAATAATTGGTGTAATTGTCAAAAAATATTATTAGTGACAGTCAAAATTATGTTTAAGTTGTTATTTTGTAGATTTCGCAGCAGAGTGTTCAATAAAAGTGTAAAATTAGATTTATTTTATAATGGTCATGCTGCGCGAGGATCTCACTTTGAGATCAGTTTTTGTCACCTATTCTCTGTTAAATTTAGCCTGTCACTGTAAGTGCATCTCGGCTACTACCTATTCCCACTTCAATACAGCTTTCTTAAATTCCATATCATGCATCAATTCCATATGCTAGTATTTTTTTAAACCACTTTCATCATATCATGTCCTAGCATTATCCCGGTTGCCCTAGACTTAAGCTTAGGGCCCAGGGTTTGCTCACTGATTCAACTAGATTTGACTGAATTTCAGTTACTACGTGGAGCGACTGCCGTTTGACCTTCACAACCCAGAAAGAAAGTCATCTTGTATTGAGTTCCATGTGTTCGGCGGTACGCCAGAATTAATTTTAATAATCGATTATCAGCAAGATAGGCGGTAAGGCTCCATACCAATATACAAGCGGTAGAGCACACAAGTATTTGACCGTAAATTTTTATTTTTAGGTTTTTTCATATGATGTACCTAACTATGAGCATTCTAAATAGACGTAGGTCTACATGAATACAGATCTATTCCTGCACACGTTCTATTTGTTTTCTCGGTAACAAAGCTATAATGAGTTTCATAACTAACTTTCGATTGTTGCGAAGTGTGTAAGCTAAGGTCTAACGCACACTAGACATGAAATTAAATAAGTTTATCACATGATTACTATTACTGGTCTATCTGTGTCTGTATACGTATCTGGGGTGACTATACAGATATTAAAGTCATATTTACTTTAAAAAAGAAATATATCCGCCTACTTGCAAGTTTTATTATTACGGAATCTTGTAAAACTTATTTTCAAAAATACAACATCTTAACACTAATGTCAATTTACATTTTAGAATCTTGTAAATTTATAAAAAAAATCGCCCCCATTTATATTCTCCAATTAATACTGCCAGATACAATGATAGACAATTCAATAAACTTTATGTTACTTTTTTCAAGTTTAAAATATTTGACTCAAACCCATATGTCGTACAAAAATTATATTAAAATATTTAAAAAAAAATATAATCAAAAATAACCCAACCTCATACGAAGTATTGTAAAAATATCCGTATTTATAAAAAGTTTATATTTCACCCTAATGAATAAATGCTATTGTACTATTGCAGTATTCTTATATTTATATAGAAAAGATAAAACCTATGTTATAAGCTAAATTGTAATTTATATTGCTAGCGCTCTGTAAATGTTGCAGTTTCTCTGGGTGTGTGGGCGTCACTAATCGAACTAAATATTATAATACCACTTTAATACGTGTGACTTGCAATAAATGACTTTATTTGATTTGACTATTGTGTATGGTATGTGTTTATGCATGTGTATGCGTGCGTGTGTATGTATCTGTAATGATTTGGTTATAAGCAAAGTTGCAAAGCATTGGCAGAGTCCAGTCGCTTTGCCACCAATCACTGTCGTGCATCGTTTTGTGAAATTAGGACCGTAATAAACTGAGAAGAAGAATAAAAATGTGATATTTATTATCAATCACTGATTTCAATATGAAAACTAAAAGTAGGCAATAATTCTTTCATTGCCAAGCCTATAAATCATTTAAGACCTAAATCAAACCAATAAGAAGTATTTGGTATCTACTTCAACAATTCTAAATAGACTAACATTGTCGTAAACGACTAAGACGATTAAATACACGTTACTGTCCTTGGGATCATTAAGATACATCATTTTTTTACAAACAAAATGGAAATAAAATATTTTTATTAACAACAATGAAATAGATATGAGCAGTACCAAAATCAAGAAGTAAAAGCAAAATTAATTAGCAGCATGTAAGTTAAAACTTTAAACAAATAAACTGATCAGTACATGTACCCAGTTTGTTTCTTTGGCAGACTTAAGGTCACAATCTTTCTCAATATGCGATAGCTTATCGCCAGACATTATTTTCTAGATCAGTGTTTCTGACAGAAAGTTAAAAATGTGTAGGTACTTAAAAGGCAATTATTATTTTTTAATCCTAGTGCTGTCAACTGCAAATTCATGGCTCTTCTAGTTAGACAATATTTCAAAACGTTCTTTTATAAAAAAGTTCAAAAGTGATATATTTTTTTCAAATATTTAATAACGTGTTTACCACGAGGTATTGTCTGTTAAAATTATGATTCAGACCTCACAGACGATATTTACAGTTGAACACGGAAGTGTTGCTAATTTACAAAATATTTTTAATCACCACTTTACTGTGCGCCGATCTTTATTCACCAGTGGCCAGCCTACCTTGGAACTTTCAGACAACTGTACTCAGGGTTTTCATTATAGAACTTTGAATGTAAATCACTCATTATAGTAGCACTCATTTACGGACTGAATGTGATATCAACTGTTATGACAGTTCTGAACTTTAGTTTTCTGTTTCATATGACAGTATCAATCTGGGCTCATGGAGTACGCTAGTTCGTACTTTTACCATTAAGTAGAATCTTTTGTGTAACCCCCTAGCTATTCACTTAACTCAGATAAACTTGAAACTATGTATGTGTTAGATAGTAGTTACTTATAAATATTTATTCATTATACTCAGTAAAATCACAAATAACACCATCCTTCCAACCTGTCTTTCATATCATGGCCAAATATTAGTCCTCCGTCAAATAGTAGTAGAACAGTAAAATGCCATGTGATCAGGACATTTTTAGAGTATAATAAAACATTAAGAGTACGAAGTTGTTTAGGTAGTTATTCAAACAAAGTTATTCAACATTACTGCCTAGCCTTAGGCAAATATGGACAACGGTCGTGCTGTATGTCCCTTCCATTGTGTAAAGCCATGTTTGGAACAAGGCACGGGTCGCCCTTTGAGAGAACAACGTTACTTTTGTGAAATCTGAGGGTTGCCTTAAAGGTTAGAAGCTAGAACTCTTAAATTATTACGTGAGCAAAATTTATGTTGGACTTGTGAATTTTTGCAGAGATTATAAGTCTAATTTTCAAACTACGTTAATCAAATTTGATTTTAATGCCATCTAGTGTAAAATTTTCTAAAGTCCCATAAATTAAAATTCAATTAGTTATGAACGAATCGGAATAACATCTATATTCAATTAGTGCCTAAACTATAAAAAATATGCAAATTTTAGTTTGAAAATTAGACTGACGATATGTAATTTTATTCATATGACTATATGAAACCTTGTTGTGGACCTTGGTAAACATACCATGAAAACATATAACTTAAACTTCGGGAAAACAGGAGTGAATAAGTGTATATATGTGTGTTCACCTCATAAGCGACGTTACAAGCCAGGGTTGTGTGAGTAAGACTGATAAATTAACTGCAAACAACGTGCTACCACAAGGATTTATTAAGCCCTGTAGGAATCCCCTATTACAAAATGATGTTTTAATGTTTCTCCGATATGGCGCCATTTGTTTAGTGTAATTACCTGTGTCAAGTTATGGATAAATCAAGTTATGCGCTATATGTACACATACAAACTGAATGTTACGCTACTTTCGGAAAGTCACTTATTGCCGCGCCATGACTATTTTTGCGTTGCGCCAAAACTTCCATAATTAACTTACTAGTAAATGAGCACCAGCATTTTTTAAGTAGTTTAAATAAAATCAGGGATACACCATGTGACATATATTTTTTCAGATTTTTTATGTAGATATATAAAGAGGGATAAAAGTCTGATTCGATTATCTGAACAGAAAGTCTAAAGGAGGTCAATTAATTTGTACCCGCTCAATCCGAAGTCAGCATACGGCTGCAGTTCCACTACAAGTAAGCAACCCAGTGAAGCTATGCTATGAAACATATGTAACGTTTCATAGAAACTCTTTTAGAACGAGAACGCTGCGTAATGCGGAGAGTAATATAAGCTATAATTTTCGTAAAGATATTAAAAAATAAAAACATATCTTTCCAGTTCTGCTCCATACTTGAAAAAACAAAATAACCCATCTATTGGAACGAGAAATCTGCCTAGCTGGAGAGTAACATGACCTATGATTTGCGTAAAGATATACGGTTTGAAGACCGATATGGCGTGGAGGTCAGTATACCAGCACTTCACTCCAGAGATCGTGGGTTCGATTCCCACACAAGACAAATCTTTGTAAGCATGAATATTAATATTTGTTCTGGTTTGGGTATTTTCTATGTATATTAAGTATGTATTTACAAAAAGCGCTCGTAGCTCTGCGGTGTTCGGTAGTCGGAAACGATCACCAAAGTACAGCAGAGTTTACAGAGGTCAGTCTTTGGATGGGTGACCGTTTGTGTGGCATTTGATATCGAGCGCTTTCGTGCTTCGGAAGGAACGTTAAGCCGTTGGTCCCGGTTATCACTAAATGTGGTAGTCGTTAAGCCATGTTAGAGGCCTCATGGGCGGCTTGAAAATTTTTAACAGCAGGACGCTATACACCTGCCTCCGCCAATCCGCACTGGGTCAGCGTGGTGGAGTATGACCCAATACCCTCGCATCTTCATATGTGAGAGGAGGCTCGTGCTCAGTAGTGGGACGTTAATGGGCTATGATGATGATTTACAAAATAAAGTGTATTTTTATCCGTTCTTAAGTATCCATAACACAAGTTCTTCATGATACTTATCTTGGAACTAAATAATTGGTGTGATTATAAGAGAATATAATATTTCACTAGGCTACGCTAAGCTTTGAATCATATTGGTGGTAATAAAACACAATCAACCACTACGTAGCTATATGCACATCTGTAGTGGACAACGGCTTTACTGCTAGCCGAAAACGAGGTTAGTAACAAATCAATCACACTAAACAGACTGTTATCAGATAGAAAAATAAACATACAAGCCTGTTTCTCCGAAGGAGTAGACAGAGGCATATTATACGCCCACACTTCGCCAATTATATAGTTGGTCCCACGTAATAGGTGGCGAGCTTATTGCCGCTTACCGGGCACTGTTATGTTCGCCAGAGCCTCGTCCGTTGATCGGCAGGTGCACCACTTGCAGGTGAGGTTGGCTTGGGCTCCTTAGGTCCTTAGGTCTTGGTAGGATCCCTTTTCACCTAGATATAAAGTAATAGGAAAATATTCAAACCTGTCATAGGACCGATAACCGTTGGGGTAGAAGTGTTGTGCAGTGGAGACCATGGCTCGCTAAGCACAGTATAGGACGCCCTCCAGGTAAGTGGAGCGAAACGTCTAGCAGCCGTTGGCTCTTCGAGCTGAAGACTTAACTCAGTGGCGTGCCATTAGAGAGGCCTATGTGCAGCATTGGACTAATGTAGGTGGTTTGTTGTCTGACTCTCTGACTTTATAGATACAATGCGGAAGCGCGCTGCGTCCCTCGTGCGCAGAATCAGGGCAAGCTCCAACTGTCTCCTGAAGATGATTGCGGATCGCGTAGATTGTGTTTACTTAAATAAATGTTGTGCGCTACATGTAATTACTAACACCTAGGATTAAGATATATGTATTTACTAACACAATATAAGTGTAGAACTTGAAATAAATAAATAATAATAATAATAGATAACATTGTTGTCTATAAAGTCCTAGTCGGTCATAACAAAAGAAAATATCTTGATCCTTATCGTTAAAGTTATCGCCCAATCGTTATTTCATCTAAAAGTCATATGAATAGCAAGTACTAATAATCATTAAAATTAAATTACAATACACAGTAGCATTGGAAATAACGTACTTCATACGAAATGTCAGTCTCATCTCATAATGCCAACTTCGCAAAATGACAACCGGTTGTAAGTATATATATTTTTTTAATAGGTTAAGGTTTTTTTTTTATAATCAAGTAAAAGAAATGCAGTTTATATAGATTACCGATTTTGTCGTATTTCAGCGTTTAAATGAACGTTTTATGGGCAATGACAACCGGTTGTAAGTATATATATTTTTTTAATAGGTTAAGGTTTTTTTTTTATAATCAAGCAAAAGAAATGCAGTTTACATAGATTACCGATTTTGTCGTATTTCAGCGTTTAAATGAACGTTTTATGGGCAATGACAACCGGTTGTAAGTATATATATTTTTTAATAGGTTAAGGTTTTTTTTTTATAATCAAGTAAAAGAAATGCAGTTTACATAGATTACCGATTTTGTCGTATTTCAGCGTTTAAATGAACGTTTTATGGGCGGTTGTCATTTTGCGAAGTTGGCATTATGAGATGAGACGGAAATGTCATATACAATCAATTTTATAGAAAATTATCTTACCTAGTATAAAACTAAGTCGCTTTCTCTGTCCCTATGTCCCTTTGTATGCTTAAATCTTTGAAACTACGCAACGGATTTTGATGCGGTTTTTTTAATATATAGAGTAATTTTTAAGGAAGGTTTATATGTATTAGACATGCACATTATAGTAGTGAAACATTGTCAATTTTTGAGATTTCTAATGTGATGTCGTAAATCAATTAACAACTGTAGTTATTGTACAACTTACAGAAGTCTACAAAAAAGTCCGCGATGGTATATGTCTATCTCTCAAGAATAACTCACAATAACCACTTTTATCTTTAATAAGCTTTAATAAGCTTGGACATTAAACATAGATTAAATTTGTTTACATCACGTAATTTCGATCAGTACTTTACAAGATATCAAACGTATAAACTTACGATACATCGAAAAGTTATGGTTGCGGCGGCCTTTATAGACATTATGTAGTAAAGGTAACTATTCATACTAGCATGCCACCCGTGCGAAGCTGGGGCGGGTCGCTAGTATTTTTATAATTTATTCATTAGTCAGTACATAAACCACAGAACCCTGGTTCATACACTGACAGTAAAACCTATGTGCAAACATTTCCAAGATGCTAATATGTCCCCCTATTTCAGACATAGGACTGTCATTGGTTCGTTGAATATTACCCGACGCCGCCGTCGTAAATCCCTACTAAAAACAGGATGTTTCATGGAAAATTAAGCTTATCCCCAATTGTATCTCTGTTTTCTATTCGCCAGAAGAGTTATACATTCGAATGGTCTTGATTTTTTTTTCTCTTCTTGGCGGGAAATTGAAGCGTCATGTCTGCAGTTGTGTTTTATTTTCTAAAATTTGTGATATGTCGAACATTAATGTGTAATAACGGTGGATTATTAACCGTTAAGTGTTTGTGAAAGTACGAGTGTTGGTAAATGAAACAAAACAGTTCAACATAACTTTCAAATTCTCTCAAGACGTCCATATGAGATCTTAGTATTGTCCCATATCTTTACTGAGGACTAAAGGGGTTTAGGACGAGGGCATCTCATTTACCATTTATCATCTTTATCACTACTCAATCTAATGTACTATGATTTATACGTTATTAATATTTATTATCTCTTACATGACATTGGCTAAATGTGCTAAACGCAGGAAGCTATTATTTAAAAAAAACTAAAAGATTTTTTGTTATTTTTTGTGTGTACAGAATGTAGACAATACAATTATGAGTATCTCTATCTATCAAGGGCATTATAAGTGGTGAATGACGTCATTGATTATGTTAACAATGTCAAGTCAGTCCCGCGGGACAGTAGGTCAGTAATATGAACAAAATTGTCCCGCCCGTCGATTGTTTCATTATAATAACGCGAGCAAAGCCGGGAGCCATGCTGGGACAACGACTTTGGATTACTGAAGTCTTCTGCATTCTTAGACATGACTCTATAGAGTGAAAATAAAAATAGTGTGCATGTTTAAAATTTGTAAGTAATATTTTTGTTTATCAGCTGAAAGCTATTGTTTAAAAATAAATAAACTTGGATCCAATTCTTTCATTTGATGGAAATTCATCATTTATTATGACCTTCTTCTGCTGTGGGTGGAACAGGAGGATGTATTAGGCTTTCATTTGACTAAAAACCATACATGTTCTTTCTTGTTCCTGCTTCGTTTAGGGGCCGCGGTAACCTTTTCTAGCCGTCCCGCTCCCTCTTCAGGTTTGGCCCCCTGTCCAGGGCCCTCTTCCGTGTGCTTATATATCTTTAAGGCGCGAGTGGAACACGAACGCGCCGTCGATGCGGCCGGTCGCTTATAGAAGGCGAACAGGTGGCGAACTACGCAGTACTCTTCGCCCAAAAGCCAGCGCCTACGGTGGCCGGGAGTTGTCTTGCAGCTCCCAACGTGTCGATTTTACACCGCAGTTGATGCATTCAGCCCATTTTGCATAACTGATTGGCAAAAGGAGGCAACAGCCCCCCATTTCTTTCACTCCGGACCATGGCGTCCACCAGGGTCGGAACGCAAGAGGTCGCCGCCGCCCGATCGCTAACGAGGACCCTTCGGTGCTCGGCCTAAGAAGCCTGCCAAGATCAAATTTTCAGATCACTAATGTACACTAATTACCAACTGCTGTATTTTCACTTGTGTGAGATTGTCCTCGCAGTCAGACCTACATATAATAAATAAATATTTTCTAACAATTACACCAATTATTTAGTTCCAAGATAAGTATCATTAAGAGCTTGTGTTATGGATACTAAACAACGGATAAACATACTTAAAAACTTTTTTTTTGTAAATACATACTTAATATACATAGGAAAACACCCAGACCAGAACAAATATTCATGTTCATGCACACAAAGATTTGTCCTGCGTGGGAATCGAACCCACGACCTCTGGAGTGAAGTGTAGGTATACTGACCTCCACGCCATATCGGTCGTCAATAGAGATAGAAGCCATCCTCATCTGCAAGTAGTGCCCCTGCCGATCAACGAAAGAAGCTCTAGCAAACATAACAATTCCCGATAAGCGGCCATAGATATATTCTTATTCAGATTTGCCACCTATCATGTGGGGCCATCAATACATATGCCTCTGCCTACCCCTTCGGGGAAACAGGCGTGCATATATGTATGTTTTTATATTATTTGTAATGCTACTTGCCTAATAAATAAATAATAATACAACTTCAGAAATCTTTATTTTCTTTTACAAACATTTATTCAAATTTTGTCTCCTTAAAGAGATATTGCCAATACAAAAATCTATTCGGCATCTATTAAAACTTTTTGCTGTAACGATATATTAACACATGCTCCAACGATTATCATCACAGCTGACAGAAATGTGTCTGGGTAGTTTTAGTCCAATATTTCTATAAAAACTTTTACGAATTTATTTGAGTAACATATTTACATTCAATATGGCTTCACTTGCGTGGTCACCCTTTCCGTGGGAAAAACAGGACAAAAATCACATGTGTTAATACATGTTATAAAAACTACCTGTGTGCCAAATGTGATACAAATTCGTTGCGTAGTTTTAGCGTGAAAGAGTTACAAATATTCATGCTTTTAAACTTTTGCATTTATAATATAAGTAGGATGTATGATGACTATGTTTAACCTAAAAAATTAAAATAAAATAAACTTTTAGATTAACTGGGTAATATCGATTTGTAAAATTTTAAGAAATAAACTGGAAAAATATATATTAAAAATCCCGAACCGAACACACATTATTTTTCAGCTTATAAGTTATCAAAGATTTCCTTCAAAAAGTCAATGATAAACAAAAATGGAGCCTCTATTCAACTATATAACTCTATGGTAACAATTATTTTCGCGTAGCGTTGATTTCCTCTGTGTATCGAACGTCTATAGCGTAAAAGAGTAATATACATATTTACTATGTACAGCGTGTGACGTTTTAATGCATCTTACACCCTTGTATTAAGAGCTACTTTTCAGTGGCAAAGATAAGAAAACCGCATCGTGAAGATTTATTACTGTTCAGTAAAGTGTTTTATAGAAAGTTACTAAAAGTTGTAGATACTTTCTGAGTAAACATTACGCCCAAAGTTTTGTCGAAGTCTTGTGTTTGTGTACAGAATTTGGATATTTCGTATTTTTGCTATTATATTAATAATGTATAGGGTTAAAAGAGTTTCTACCAAGATCTACAGAGCCCAAGCCAACCTCACCTGCAGGTGGAGCCCCTGTCGATCAACGGACGAGACTCTGTGGCAATAGGCTCGCCACCTATTAAGTGGGGCCAACAATATATTAGCGACAAAAATAACAGGTGATAAGGTAAGTGATTAGTTTATATGTGTTATGAAGATCCTCGACCTGAATATCAAGGGTCGAGTGATTTCCATACTCAGCGACAGTCAAGCCGCACTCAAGGCTATTGCCTCAGTATATGTAAACTGTGTAAAAATTGTTTACTGATTTGAATATTGTTTTTGGTTTATGTGTATTTATGTCTAAATAAAATTTTATTTCATTTCATTTCAATAGACTCTAGGCTGGTGCTAGAAGCTGCTTAAACCCTTAACAGACTGGGCCGAACAAACAGGGTAACCCTCATGTGGATACCAGGCCATGCCGGATTTAAGGGGAATGAGCACGCTGACTTTGCCAGACAGGGCTCGGAATCGATATTCACGGGACTGGAGCCATGCATTGCACTCTCCATGAGTACAATAGCCACGACGCTAAAAAAGCATATAGTGAAAAAACTATCGGAATGGCAGCTGCTACCAGCGCTTAAGCATTCAAAGACCTTCATCGGGGAGACAGGGAGCAGCCCTTTGCGAAGGTAATAGGAAACAAGCCAGACTGATAATTGGGGCTCTAATAGGGCATTATGTCACAAACAAAATGCTCCACAGGATGCGACTAGTGCAAGCACCGCTATGTCCTAGGTGTGGAGACGAAGAGGAGTCTATGGAACACCTGCTGTGTACCTGTGACTCGCTGGCTGGTTGCCGAATGGGTCTCCTGGGGGTGGCTACAATATTTGGAGATTTATAGTAAAAGGCAAGGGGATGCACAAAAGATCCGACATAAGACGTTTGACGACCGATATGGCGTGGTGGCGAGTATACCCGCATTCCACTCCTGAGGTCGTGGGTTCGATTCCCATACAGGACTAATATTTGTGTGTATACATATGAATATTTGTTCTGGTCTGGGTGTTTTTCTATGTATATTAAGTATGTATTTACAAAAAAAAAAAGAATTTATTTATTTTTATCCGTTATTTAGTATCCATAACACAAGTTCTTAATGATACTTATCTTGGAACTAAATAATTGGTGTAAGTGTATAAAAAAAAAAAAAAAGGTCAAAGTGCGCCACGGACAGTCTGTGGCCCCCGCGATAAGATAAGAGACTTGTTTAAAGTTGTTTCTAAATTAAATAGTCAGAACACGCTGCAAATCAGCGGAAGGGAAGGTGCTGTGCCAAGGAGCCATCACGCCGTACTCAGATTTAGTTACTCTACCACATATACATATTTAATTCTGAGGTATCCATGGTAACAACCATAAATGAGACAAATAATAGGTTTCGAATAATTTTGAAAAGGGATAGCGCTAAACCAAATTACGACAACTGTCTTTAATGATCGCTTTAGTTTCCAGTAGCTAATGTGACATCTACATCAAATTTATCAACGCCAAGGTCTGGTGCCTTTACCGTCCTCTGACTGTTGAGGTATACCCAAAGACGCGTGAGGACGGCTCGGCAAGAATAATTACCGTCAGTATTCTCCTACATGTAGAAGGATCCGTTAGAGTGCCGTAAAAATAGAAAACGCGGGTCCTACAAGCACTTCTGTGGTGTCTGTCGCTACGCTGTTAGAGAGATAAGAAAATAACATTCCGGCTAGTTAGTATGTATAAGCTGCTATATAGCTGTGTATTTTGTTTTGTATTATCTATGTTATTGCGTGCTTGTTGGTTCACATGATGATTACTGTACTTTCTAATTTAAAGCATGCTATGTTCACCTGCTAGTAATTGTGCATTAAGCTAAAACTTTTGTAAAATGTGGTAGATAAGAATTGATGTAACAATTGTTAGTGATCTAAATAAATTTAAAAAAAAATGTACTACAAACGTCTATGTACGTTGAAAAATCTATTTCAGAACGCACAAGTTCTTAAAAATACTTATCTTGGCACAACATTATTGGTGTAATTGTTAAAAATATTTATTTATTTATCTTGATTCCTAAATAACAAACGAAAGAACAACACACCATTAGTTGAATTGTTTGTTACTTGGTTTTTGAATATTTTGATTTTAGAGTTTATGTTATCGAAAAAGAACTGCTAAAGCAGGCAAGAAGTCTAGACGGAATTATCTTGTTCTTGTATTACTTGTAAAATATATCAGAATGTTTTATCAACTGTTTTTTTTATGTGGCATACGTGATATTTATACAACAAAAGTGCTATACCCCTAGCCGAAGAAAAGTTAGATCCAATTGTCTGATCAGACAGTCTGAATACGCTGATGCGATATATGAAATACCTACTCGAAGTCTGATAAATAGATTAAATAATTCAGATTTTACTAGTTTTACCTGATCCCAGACTCGCCAAATTTACTACCTTCTGATGATTCCCTTTTCTATTTTAGTTATTACAGGCTCGCCACCTAACACCGTACTCCTTCCAATCTATTACGTGAAACCATTCTGGCAAAGAGCATAGATTTGACAGAGTAACATTCTGCAGTAATAAACTCTTTTGTTATTGTAGTATTTTTTTGGGCAGATAGAGAGTCAAAATCATCATCATCGTAGCTTATTTGCGTCATATTAGACTAGACTAGAGCACGAGTCTCTTCTTACGAACTAGGGTAAGAGGGGGTTAAAACATACTTCACGAACCGACCTAGTGCGGATTATTGGAGTTTGGTTTGTAGCATCCTATTGTAAGACTTTTACAGTTGGCCAACAGGACATAACGACGAATAGGCATAACGACAACATGTAATGATAACCGGAACTAACAGCTTGACGTGCCTTCTGAAGCAAGGACACGTCACCATCACACGTAGTATGGTTTGGCAGAAGCAGGTTTAGCAACTTGGCTTAAACACTAAACACAAGATGAGCCAGGAACATCAATCAACACTGATAAAAAAAAAACACAAATTTATATAACTTAAAATATCATATTTTTGAGAAAAGCTAGATAGTGATAAATATTTAGGTAGAAAACTTATCTGAATCAGTTTATCTGTTGGATACAAACTCTGTGCAACCGATTCCAGGAAATTTGGTCATGCGATCAGTTAATAACGTAAGCAAACAAAGGCCCAATATTCGGCCTCTTGCTCTATTAAATGTTTGCACAATTTCATGCTTCGCTATTCAGCTATATGATTGTTTATGTGTTTAATGATGGACGCTTTATGTAAATGGACATCTAAGTCATCATCAACTCAGCCCACCATTTCTTGGTACTAACTCCTCTCTTCTTGGCACTTCTTGGTGACTAACTTTGGGCCTGTTTCGCATGCTTAAGGATGCCGAAGAGAAGGCTTTGGTCGATATTTATTCATGATATAATTCAAATTGACTGCACTGACCAAATTAACAAGACAGGTTTGCAAGCTAAAACGACGTCAGAAGTGCTGCCAAGTTTCTTAAGCCTCGAACCAGAAAACTTAGAGTTAGAAAACTGGTGCCCCGAAGGGGTAGGCAGATTTATATTATAAGCCCACATTGCGCCAATTTTATTGTTGGTTCCACGTTATACGCCACCTATAACATATTATAAGTCTATTACATTTTACCAGGAATTTCTATGTTCTCCAAAGTCTCGTCCTTTGACCGGCAGGTGCACCACCAAGTGCCTGATGTTGTCGTAATGACGACTAAAATATCATAGTCACCTCCCTACCTTAGAAAAGGCACGGTTTCAAGCTTACATACTCATAACGGCCTGCTTATATTATAATGTCGCTTTCCGCTTAACTTAACGAGTATGTAAGAACATTTACAAAATGCAACTTTATGTTTTAAAGTTATAGTTTTTTTTAATAGTATGTATAGTGTTGGAATAGTAACTTAATTATTCATGTAAACTTTTTCTATACCTATATGTGTATTTTAATAATAAATAAATTTAGTTGGAGCATTCTCTTGAGCTACCCTATGTGTATACTCTTAATGATGAAAAGGACAGCAGAAGAAGTATCTTCTGCTGTCCTTTTCATCCCAAGATTGCCTGGAGGAAATTGCTGTGATCCAAAGTAATTCTACCGTTGCTGTAATCTTCCTTTTTAATGGTGTAGTTACAATTGAGTGTACATTCATATAACGGCAGAGAATACCAAAGCAATAGTAGTAGTAGTTTATAACACATTTGTCTTCAACAATTACTATCGGGTCTGCGTGGTGAAATATAACCAAATCACTGCGTAACAAAATCGAACATCCAGACATTATTGGGCCGGGATAACGATGATGACTGGCACAATTTATGACATTATCCCTGCGTGATATTGATTACATTCTGGGGCTGTGTTTGATCTTCTATTCATCTCATAACTACGCTTTTGATGACCTATGTGGCGTAGATGTGGGTAGAGCTGCAATACATTCCTAAAAACGATTCACTCATTAGACAAGTATGTATACTGTTTTTATTATTATGTCAGCCATTATAATGTTGTCCACTGCTGAACATTAGCCTCTCACTAGTTTATTTATATTAGGGAAATTTGCCCATAATGACCACGCTGGCTGTATAGGGATCCTATCAAGTTCTAAGGAGCCCAAGCCAACCTCATCTGCAAGTGCACCTGCCGATCAACAGATGAGGCTCTGGCGAACATAGTAGTTCCCGTTAAGCGGCAATAGGCTCGCCACCTATTTTGTGGGTACAACAATATAATTGGCGCAATATGGGCGTAGAATTAACATCTGCCTACCCCTTCGGGGATACAGGTATGTATGTATGGACCACGCTAGGCAGGCGGATTGGTGATCGCAGTTGTACGACTCCCCATGAGATGAGAGGGGGTGACATTATTCTAGGCCGGTACCACACGGCACCAAAGTAGTCATGCACTTGGTATAATAATTTTATAAGGCTGGATAAAACTGTTCTAAAACTGAGGCTTACTGTTCGAAAAGGTTACCGCGGCCTTGGTGTTTACGGGCTCATGAAGGAACATGGATGGTTTTTAGTCAGTAAAAGTCAAGTCTGACACACCCTTCCGCTTCACCCACAGCGGATGACGGTCATTAGATGATTTTCCATTCGAAAAAAAAAGGCTTAGGAAAAAATTCTCTGTGCGTCAAATTTAAGTATCTTGCAGTAATATTTCTACTTAAGACAGTGAATGTCCATCTTTGGTGTGAGCAGTTACATCATGACGTATCAACGATTTGGAACGCGTTAAGTCACAAACGATCACTTAGATTTTCAAAAAAAGTTTCCTTATGTAAAAGTGTTAAATGTCGAAGGTTAAACTTTGTTAATTGACTAAATCCTACGTCTAACTCAGAAAAGGAACGCAAATACTACTCCTAAAAAGGCTGTTATAGATGAAAGTGTCTGTTTTACGAGAAGAAAAGTAGTATTTTATTCCAAACAGCTCACGTATCATTCAAATCAATCCACACATGTAATCGATGTGATGTGACATTTACACGGCCTCTCAAGTTTTGCATAAAGCCATCCCATCGAGAATCCATAACTAGGTTATTATTGATTTTATATGAACACCACATAATGTTAAGAATGATTACTAGGGGTGTCAGGTTTTGATGAATTTTATATAAATTGATATAAAAGAATTTTATTCCGTACGACTCAAAATTTTTTTTTAACCGTTTTGTGTATTTCGTGACTATTAAGCTAACCACTTTGGTGATGGCACTCAAGCATGCGGCACACATGATGGAAAGTGGTCACCGCAGCCTAAGAACGCTTGCAACCCAAGGCATCACTAGCTCGTTCCCGACCCGTTTCACGCCCTTTTTGAAAAGCCTCATGCTGTAATCTTTAGGGAATAATTCGCCAGGGAGCTCATTCCACACCGCAATGGTACGCGGCAGAAAGTTTCTCTTGAAACGCATAGTGCAACCACAGGAGACGGTTTTTTAAAAAAAAAATCTAATTGAAAATCATAAAATTACCATCTTCCGCTGTGGGTGGAGTAGGGTTCGACAGCAAAGTTTTAAATACCATATTGTTAACAACAAAACAAAACACATACCAAATATTACGCCAATATTTGATGATTGATGAGATGATCCACTCTTGAGGTCGTGGGTTCGATTCCCACACAGGACAAATCTTTGTGTGCATAAAATATTTTTTTGTTCTGGTCTGGGTGTTTTTATATGTATGCGAAGTATATATTTACAAAAAAAATATCATTTATGTATGTTTATCCGTTATTTAATATCCATAACACAAGTTCTTAACGATACTTATCTTGGAACTAAATAATTGATGTAATTGTCAGTTTTTTTAAAATATATTTTATTTATATATTATATTAGGGTTGGGAAAATAAAAGCGTTACCTATAGCTGTTGCCAAGTTGGCTTTTAGCTCAGAGATATCTAGATGAAACGTGTCGAACGATAAAAGATGGAGAGCCCTTCGTCCACATTGATTGACACTACACGAAGTCCTATTCCCTTAGTAATATAGAAAGAGTATTGAAACTCCTACCTGATGCCCTTTTTTATTTTTTTGTCGCAGCAAAACGAGTATAATTCATTTATTCATGCGGTTATTAAGATATTTACATAAAATTATACGACACATGAACCCTGGAAGGACACTACAATAATAGCATTAATTTATATAATCGTCAAGTCTTTTTTTTATGTACGTCGGTAACAAAATGCCTTAACGCACTGCCTCCCGGCCAAAGGGGGACCGAAAGGGGAGTGTGGGGCTCACTGCGGCAGACGCTATCGCCAGCAGTCCTACTCACTAAAAATCTTCCGACGACGACCATCATGATATCTTAGCATTATCTCGGTTGCCCTAGACTTAAGCTTAGGGCCCAAGGTATGCTCACTGGTTCAACCGATTTGCCTGAAATTCAGTTATTACGTGGAGCGTCTGCCGTCTGACCTCCGCAACCCAGAGGGAAACATAATTCTATGGTTAAACCAGCTGTCAGTCTGTTAAAAGGCACTGACTTCCTAATAACGACTGCCACAGATATTCATGACAGCCGGGACCAACGGCTTAACGTGCTTACCGAGGCACGAAGCAAGCGATAATTACGCACATAACTTCAAAAAGTTATTGGTGCGCCACCAGGGTTTAAATCCGCGACCCACTGAATTTAAAGGCAAGGGGTCTTGCCACTGGGCTATCGCTGCGTCCGACGACGCCCACCACTAATGAATAAGGGGCGGGCAGCCACTGCCAATATATAAAGCTTATAATCCCCCGTCCGCGGCCCTCGCAAAGTGGCGAACTTCGCGGGGGGTCTATAGTCAGACGGTAGAGGTCCCCTGCCCCCGCTGCCTAAGACCCCCTGGCGTTGCAGGAAGGGCCCTCCTGGCCCGCCCGCTGCGCCAACGGCGTAGCCGAAGAGATAGCGGTTCCCACTTCCTCTCCCGCTCAGCGGCCTCCTTCTGCGACATCACCACTTTGCAGAAGGAGGCCATCGCCTCCCACGCCGTCCCGCTGTCGACCATCATTCGCATGATGGTCGGCAGCGAGAGAGCGACTCCACCTAGGGCCAAAAGTAGTAGTAGAAGAAGTAGAAAAAAGGCGCTTTTTTTGTTACACACTTACTATCACGTCTGTTTCTCGAAGGGGTATTTAGAGGCATATTAAACGCCCATATTTTTATATTGTTGGTTCCACGTAATAGGTGGCGAGCCTATTGCCGCTTACCGAGAAGTTATAAGTTTCCGTCCATTGATCGGCAGGTGCAGCATTTGCAGGTGAGGTTGGATTGGGCTTCTAAGATCTTAGTAGGATCCCTATACACCATGATTTTTTTGTTATTGGTTCTAATTAGTATACAGGGCACGAATTCTCAGCAGCACTTACAGAGAATTCGGAAGACAAGACAAGGAGTGGTACTTTTGTCTTGTCCGAGGATGTCAAAGGCGAAACAAATGAAATGGGGTCTAGTGCCAATGAGGGCGACTGGCAAACCTCCTCACACCATTTGACACTTTGACTTTAGAGATCCCTGAACCAAACGTAACCTTTATAGCTTTATAGATCTCTTTTAATTAATTGTTGCAAGGATATTTGTAGATATATCATCATTATCATCATCTCAGCCATAGGACGTCCACTGCTGAACATAGGCGACTCAATAGATTTCCACATTGAGCGCTCTTGAGTCGGCTGTATACATCGGCTTCCCGCCGCCTATTTTGGAATAGAAAGAAATTTTGGTAAGCGGCAAGTAAACCTGCACTCCGCTCCTAAGATGGATTCGGTTCCCATACAGGACAAATCTTTGTGTGTATTTGTTCTGGTCTAAGTTTTATCCTATGTACCTACATTCAGTCAACAAAGTATCCGGAATAAATGTTTTGTTTTGTTTTGTTTTTGTGTTGTTGTTAGATTGGAACATTCTTTTCCATTTTGACGCGGAGTTTGAGTTGCATCTGTCATTTATATTAAAAACACTGCTGTTTTTAGTTTTATAATATCTAGTGAATATTGCGATTTTTATAATGGCCAAAAACATCTGACAAAGGGTTTGTCTTGAATTTTGCATCGCCAATGGAATTTCTTGTTTGAAGACACTGAAAATGTTACAAAAGGCTTACGGTGAATCGACGTTATCAAATTTCTAAGTGCTTGCTTGGTTATGAGATTTATCTTTTGTACTGAATCCACTGAGGCTGAAACTTTTTATACGAACTTGCAATTATAATTGTACATAGTTATTCAAAATGGATCCGCAAAAAGAAATACCGCGTATGTTAAATTTTACGACTTTTCAGGAGAGATAAAATGCTGATTTTGTTTACATGAGATTGTACGGTGAACTTCTTGATTTTATATAATTTGGAAACTAAAATAACACTATTGGGCGCGTGCCTACTGTAATCTATCCAATAGTGTGTTCAACCTAATATGGCCATGTCGACTTGTGCTTGTGTTAGCTAAGTGACGATATGGGGCCCCGCCCTACACGACGCATGGCGAACTTATGTATGTAAAAATGCGATAATATATGCATTTTTACATTTAATTTCCACATAATGCCGCCATTAGGCCCAAGGCTTCTTCTCAACGGTGTATATTCTATGCGGTATGAAAATTAAAAATAAAAATTATAATTTTCTGCCTGCGAAATGAAACACTAATATTAAAAATGTCAACATTTTATTCATAAATCGGTATAAGCACTTACATTGACTTAAATACAGTTTCAAGGTATAAAGACTTTAATATCGTATTGAGTACGACTAGTATTCTATTCTCTTACAAAAATATTACTTTTCAATCAACCATCTCTAGTACTGACATTTGCCTTCTTTTCATTCAAATAGATTTATAAGTGATAAACTATTTCATGCTTAACCTACCTTAACTTATCTCTTTTATTTTCAAATGACGCAAGTACTGAATCAACTTAAAACAAAATAGTCCTGCTTAACGTGCCTATACCGGCCCACACATGATTCCAGAAACGTGCTTATTCGATCCGATAAACCGTTAATCTGAAAAATGCCTCTAAAAACACGCACACCTTGCGAGCTTTAAGTGTAGTGCTTACCGATAGCTATATTTCCGTGAAATGCCACGATGCCATGCCTTACTGCAATGATTTTGCCGTTAAAACTCAGACGATGTGTAGTAATTATCGAAAACATTAATATATGTTTTAGCAACAATTTTTTTATTAAATATTTATAATTCACCTTCTGCATATTATCGCAGTCCTTAAGTCAATCGATGTACTACTACTAGACCGACCCACCATTATTCATATGCGGAAACAGAAGAGTGTTGTTAGTTTTATGTCTAGAAAATGTTGTATTTTTATGTGGCATCATAGTTCCCTAAGCTAAACAGATTATAATTTAACACGTTTTGTTTGAAAAGTGAAAACATTGTCGGCATAAACAGAGTCAGTTTGTTAACAAGGGATTTCTATGTATTTAGTTAATATACGAGTAATATAAAAATGCATAATCATTCAATACTTGCATCATATTTACAACACATACCATACAACTTCAACACTTTATAATTATTTCATGATCATTAATAATTATTATTTTAAAATATTCTGAAAAATAACACTGTTTGTATGAAGTTTTATCAAGTATTTATTTTTTGTGTGAATATATTAAACCATTTTTTTCTTTCGATTAGATATAGAAAATTTAGTAAGTATAGACATTAATACTTTAAGGTTAAAGATTCCATACAAAAGTCAGCTCACTGTTGTATTAGGAAAGTCTTAGAGTTATAAGATTCAATAACATTTAATACATATTATATTTTCCTAAATAAATATTTTATATCCATCATGTCTCAGTCCAAATTAATGATAGTCATTAATTTTAGTGATAATTATTTTAAAAAATTGTTGGCATATTTATGCATATGGTTATTAATAGTAGAGGACACTGTTAAGTCAGAATATAAATGGTTAATACAGAAATAGTGATATGTAACTCTGAACTTAATTCAGTTCCACGTCGCATATTATTATTTTTTTTGAAAACTTAAAACCAAGTAGTCTATTATGATATTCATAGCAAAGGTTTTTTTCAGCTTTACACATAATTAGTATATAGTTAGAAAAATATTAAGAAAATAAAAAATTATATATATGATTTTTTTTTTTTTATATATAAATATTTGGCTTTCAGAGATTCTTATTTAAATCGTTTGTAGACGATTTTATTGTTACATGAAAATATTTATGCTTATAATTAGATATCGTAGACAAGTTTTATTCAAGCAAAAGTTACAAATAAATATTTTTAATAAGGTACAAAAAGTACATCTATAGTAGGTAAGTACTGCAATTAAACTATTATCTATGTATACAAAATTATTTTACTTTTATAAGTTTTGAACAAAAATATAAGTTATAAATAACACCAAGTCATTTATATGCGTAACAAGTTTTAGATTAAATATTTATGACATTTTAAAAGTTTAACACTTATTAAAAAGGTTTTTCATCTGAGTATAATTCGACAAATATTTTAAAATACATATTACATTTTAATACGATTTAAAGCTTCGATTTCAACTTACATAAAGTGTTAAAGTACATAACAAATATTTATGTTATGAGATTGTGCATTTTTAGTTCATTTTTCTCGTAAATTTTTAATTTTTTTATACTTTCATTCAATATAATCCATTATACGTTATTGTCCGACACTAATCTTGTTTTAAAACATTCCAATTTTCAAAAACAGTTAAGTGCAATTATTGATTATAGAAAAATAAAATAATTTATTATAATTACATATAATTTTATGTTTTGATATGATAAATATATCTTTGAAGATATTAGTTATAAACAACTATTCAGTAGCTTAATGTTAACTTTTAAAAAGACATTTAAAACTATACAACATTTATTTTTATGATATTTAATAATGTAATTATGATAATGATATTCAAGTCTTGAATTTGAAATGTGCGTTTAGATATATATATTTCATATTAATATGTATAGAAGTAACATTACACATTACAGTTAATGTACAAAGAAGAAGGAAATAAAGGGTTATATAGGTTTTATAAAAGTATGACAATTATGGATGATGAACGGATAATTATGTAATATTAAAATTTTAATACAATTTTTTTTTAACATTTAAGGATATTTTAATGTTATGTTTACATAAAATTATTTGACGATTAGGTAATATGTCTTAAACAATACAAATCTAAGGGTTAAATTCATTTCTCTACTTAAACAGACACTTCTAATGACTAAGTATTTTTTTCTACTCCATTATCATTTGACATAGAATTTTTGTCTACAGTAAATGGACATACAACCGTATTTTATTTATATAATTATTTATTCATTATTGTACACCATACAAAGATACTACACAAATTGAACAAAACATATTTTTATAAATTTAGTTATGTCTAAGTTTACAATTGGCATTTGCGAATACCTAATAGCCCTACTCTTGGCTTCGAGCTTATCATATTATTATACCCCATAGAGACCGAAAGTAAAATTATTTTTAAAAAACCGGTCAGGTAAAAGCGAGCTTCAGTGGCTTTGACAAACGTCTCTGATTGGTCGAGCCTATGTCACCTGTGCAGAATGTGTACAAGCAGTCGGACAAATGCAATAGAAAGAGTATCATGCACTGATATGTTGACAGAGCTTCATTTAAAGACGCCTTTATCGGGTATGTACCGCTGACTCCTAGTGATCACAGAACTTCTTCAATGTTGCGTAACCTCTCTAAGGTTTGACGCCAGCGAACTTTGTAGATGTTGATGTCATAGTGGTATTCTTCCCTTCATCTGTGAACAATAACTATATCAGTTCCCGTGTTGTTGGTGGGAGTGTAAAGTAGAAGGACTCCTTAGTTCCTGTGAAGAGGCCCTTGTTTAATAGTAGGATATTGATGGGCTGATATAATGATGCTTATCTCCATTATGATGCTAACCTCAAACAAAGCAAAGGTACTGTGAGTAAAACACAACTAATAAACTATAAGAGGATACCTTATATAAATTACATATAAAGTGAAATAAAATACATGACATAAAAAATGCTAAATGAGAACTCTAATGGACAAGTACATTTGAAAAGATTTTCTATCGAAATTTCATACAATTTCATAGCAATATTTGTTATAAAACCATTTTAATAATCGCAACATTTAATTAAAGTAAAAGTAAAGAATTACAAATGAACATAAAGATTTTGACACAAGAATAATTGATTACTGAATACCTACGCATGGATCGAATAACATGGGAAAAAATATGTCACAATAAAATAAAGCGATTTAAAAAAAGATAAATAAATAATTTTGAAATTAATATAATTCGGAAAGTTTTCAAGCAAAAGAAGTGATTGTTCCACGAATATATCTAAAATTGTCAAATACCGATATGTGCCTGTTATAAGAGAAGACGTAATAAAGTTAAAAATTCAGTTTGTGTTTGAGTTACCGGTGACTTTAATAATTAAAATAAATTAAGTCAAGCCTCAAAATTATAAGATTTTATTTCAGATCCGTTCCGTAGATAAAGGTTTAGACATTTAATAATAAGTATAACAGATTCAAGGTGCTTTTATCTGACGCCTAATCCCACCCGTTACAAGCAAAGCCTCGTTTTGATACAGATTTAGGGAAAGTTAATAATTTTCAAGGTGATATTTAATGCAAAATGAATATCTGAGTTGGAAGTTATAAACCTCCTTTGTAACGAGGGGGCTTGGAATTAAGGTAATTAAAATTTCTATATTATACATTTTAAAGGATTCGCAGCTCCGGTAGATTAAGTGGAGGGAAATCATCGCAGAAGTTTAGCCAGCTTACCAGTAACTGGATAATGTTTGACTAAAAAATTATTGACAAATGGTCATTCGACAAGAAACATTTCACCAAATGCTGATTTGGCAAACGAGACATTTGACAAAAGTATCATCTTACAAAAACTTAATTAGCAAATTATCCATTAGCAAACACTGCACTTGTTAAATGTGTTACATATTAAAATGACAAGTAACCTTTTTATTATTTCACCAAATAATATTTTAAAGGATTCGCAACTCCGGTAGATTACTTAAGTGGAGGGAAATCATCGCAGAAGTTTAGCCAGCTTACCAGTAACTGGATAATGTTAGACCAAATAATTATTGACCAATGGTTATTCGACAAATAACAATTCACCAAATGCTGATTTGGCAAACGAGACATTTGACAAAAGTATCATCTTACAAAAACTTACTAAGCAAATTATCCATAAGCAGACACTGCACTTGTTAAAAGTGTTAATATTAAAATGACAAGTAACCTTTTTATTATTTCACCAAATAATATGTTTCGTAAATTAAGCATATGTCAAAAATATGTTGTTTTAGTATAATACCATAAAAGGTCAAAACTAATACTATTGTGATGGTAAAAAAAAACCTCAACATAATCAATCTATCATCAAAGGTTTCGCCCTGATTGTCATTATGTATTATATGTAACAGATTAAAAGATATTTTATCATACGTTTTTAGACTAAATGTTAATTATGTCCAATAATTATTTATAAAATGTGTTGATTAATATTGGAAGTGAGTTTGTAAAATGATCAATTGTTGAAACCATTTTTTTTCCAAACATTGTTTGTCAAGTGTAATTTTGCCAAATGACTTTTGGTCAAACAGCAGGACCCCGGTCAGTCTTTAGAGATTTGTAAGGAACGGTGATCCGTTGCACCTTATTATCACTGTATTATATGTAACCGATATGCTAAGTTCGTCATATCAGCCATATACCTCCACTGCTGAACATTGGCGTGCCTAAAAGATTACTTTCTATTGGGGGTATTTGCCCATAATCACCACTCTGGACAGGCGGGTAGGTGATCGCAGTTCCACTCAGGATGACGCTGCTGCTCAGTTCTATTCGTCGACTTTTACGACTCCCCGGGAGATGAGAGGGAGTGACACTACTTTAGGCCGGTTCTACACTGCAGAATGCCAAGTTAGATGCTTCATAATGTATATTGAAAAAATCCAACAGCACAGGACACACAGGTTTCCCCCAAACTCCGCTAGATCAGAGAGGTGGATTGATTGGACATTGGATTGCGAACTTGAACTTGAACGTTATTGAGCTAAAATGGAGAAGATTGCAGTCCACCATTGTCTATAGATATAAATCTTTGGATTATAAATAAAAATGGATCGCCAAAATATATGAACGCGCATAACTTTTGAACGAGTACATCAAATGAGATAATTTATTTATTATCGGGACAAGGTTTTATGGTAGTTAAAATTAAGGAAGTTTAGCAGTTTTTAGAAAACTCAACGACACTATAAAACGTTTTCAATAAAATATTTTTTCTGTAACCATATTTTGACATAGTTGTGAGCTGTTCGACAGTTAGGACAATTGACATAATTAATTTAAGACAACGGGACATCGGTCTGTCGTGTCAGCTGGTTATATGTAAAAACTTGAATTTCCATCGGTTTTAGAAGATAAAACAATACCTCTCTGTTTCTTTTCTCCGTGTTTGTGACAAAAATCTATTTAAGACAATTAATAAGCCAAACTTGACTTAATTTTTTTGTGAAATTAGTGAGGCTCTAAAACTTTTTGGACATTTTTATAATTTCCCACAAACACGAAGCCGCAATGAAGCAAAGTCTCATAGAAGTGTTTATTGGCGTATCATAACGCATAATCAGATATGTCAAAAATAACTGACAGACTTATCAGAAAATTTATATCCAGTTCTAAACATATTTCTTATTTTTCGTAAATATTGTTGTTTTTTATACGACCAAAAAATATGGGTTCAATTTTGACGCATCGTTGTGTTTTCTCATCAGACCAGAAATGGCCAGCTATTAAAATTAATGTACATCGGTGTAGCAGATTTTGAACTCTAAAGTTTTTTATGAAAAGATTCTGAAAATTCACCTAAAAAACGAATGCAGCCAGAAGTGTGAGTGGTGTTTGAATTTGGAATAAACCAAATCTTCTACGATAAGAAGTCATGGAATTAATAAGTATACTTCCGAGCATTAGCACATTGAAATGAATAAATGAAATAAATGAATTGTATTGAATTGAATTGAATTAATTGTTATGCATACCAGACTCGATTATATACCTCGATCTTTTTTACTTCTTACCTTCCATTTAAACAACTGAGCCCAACATTTTGCTGTTCATTTTGTGGCAAGGTGACGTTGGCTGGCGGACTCTTGTTCAGCGGGTACCACTGAGCCACCGGCTTGCGAGGGTTGTCCAGCATTTCCAGCCAGTGATCCCGCCCGACCCCGATAAGAGTGGACCCGATCGCAGTGCAGCCAATCAGCTCATTTGGACCGATCCTGTTGGAGAAATACACGGGGTCAAGGATTTATTTTATAAAACACTAGGTGTTGTTAGGCATATCAAGGAGGTGTACCTATTTAAAAGTAGTTACAGCAGTTCATAGACGCTTGCAGTATGTACACATCATTATTGCAATATCCAAGTTTTCCAATCGGGTTTTGAGCTTTCAACTGTAAACTCATTGTCGAACGTAGTTACACGCTCCTGATTTTAAATGAATATTCCAATTTAAGTTCCAATATAAGTATTATTAAGAACGTGTGTTTTGGATACTAAATAACGGATAAACATACATTAATACTTTTTTTTTTGTAAATACATACAAAATAGTTAACCTTCATAAGAGCTCTTTTGAGACAAACTTGAATAAATGTTTTTGACTTTAATATACATAGGAAAACACCCAGACCAGAACAAATAATCATGTTTGTGCACACAAAGACTTGTCCTGTGTGGGAATCGAACCCACGACCTCAGGAGCGAAGTACGGGTATATTCGCTTCTACACCATAACGGTGGAGAGGCGGTATTCAAAGCTGTAAAGGTCTAGGGGCTTATTACAAAATGAGATCTAAAGGTTCAAAACTAATCCTGTCACTTTAATTTGATAGGACGAAGACAGTCAACACCCTATCTCTCTGCCGATGGCAAACGGTGCTATTATAAAAAGAGGCCGTGGGCGTCGCCTCGAATTGGCTTGTGGGCGGTGAGTAATTGGTAACCTACTCGCCCGTTCGCCTACTATAGGCGACAGGCCGCGTCGACGGCGCGTTCGTGTTTCACGCGCGCCTCAAAGAGATGTCAGCACACTGAGGAGCCCCTAGGTAGGGGGCTAAGCCTGCCGGTTATACGGGACTGTTCGAAAGGATTACCGCGGTCTTGGTGTTTACGGCTCAAGAAAGAACATGAATGGTTTTTAATCAATAAAAGTCTGACACACCCTACCGCTTCACCCACAGCGGAAGACGGTCATAAGATGATTTTCCATCTCATACCTGTATGATAGTGTATTCCTCATAACACACTCTATTATATAAGCGGTAGAACACTTGGAAGGAGAAAAAATCATAACAATTTTTATATGGCACAAAATATACGATCCTGTATGTTTTCTTTTTGCCGCTTTTTAACGGTTTTTTTACCCAGAGCCGTGGTGATGTTCTAGTGAAATTTAAAATTGAGAGACACTAAAAATACATAGATGCAAGAAAATATCTTTACGTTATTTTCGTGAGCTGATGACACTGATGGGAATAAAAACAAAGTTGGATAACCACCCAGTTAATTTAATGTATTCCGTGAAACCGTCGCTATCAAAAAAAGGAATTACTTCGTGGAAAATTTGCAAGAGGACAATATTTATACCAAAAATTTTTTTGTCCAAATATCTTTGTTTTTTATTATAAATATAGGTAACTAAAAGAAGACGAGACAAAAAATATTTTCGTCAGATTCCTTTAATAAAGCTTCTACGAAGTACCTAAAAATTAGCGATATTTATCGCTTGCTCCATGTCTCAGAAGCACGTTAAGCCGTTGGTCCCGGCTGTCATGAACATCTATGGCAGTCGTAATTAGAAAGTCAGTGCCTTCTAACAGACTGACAGCTGGTTTAACCATAGAATTTATATTTATTTCAGTAACTGTCAGTTTTTCAACTGGTGCACCTGCCCATCAACGGACGAAGCTCTGGCGAACATAACAGTGCCCGGTAAGCGGCAGTAGGCTCGCCGCCTATTACGTGGGACCAATTATATAATTGGACTCGGATTCGACCTATATAAAACATGTGGAATCCTATCGGTACGAGCTCTGTTCATCAAAAATGTTATTATTACAACACACATGCATACACACTACAATAATAACACAAATAATAGTATTCGACGCAAACACAATATCTACCCGCCGGTTTTGGTAAAAACTAGACTTGCGCAGCGAAATTACCACTTTCTAAGTAACCACTTATATAATAAAATCAATAAAATAATTTACGTATATCCATCCACTTACCAAACATCAATGCGACATAGCTGTCACAAAGTGGTTATTTAATTTAAGTTATGAAGAGACAGAAAAATTCATCATAATAATAAAATAAATTAAAATCTATTATTGAATACAATGAAAATTTACTTTTACAATAATAACCAATAACAAACCTGAATAAAAATCGCACCCTGTTTCTTATTACTTACACCACACACTAACTCACACACTCACAGACAATTGCTACACGCATATACACACACATACCTCACAGTGACACACAACATTCATTCACAACACATCACTTTGCTTACTTACTTTAATCTTATTCTACCTTCAACTTTCATTATTTTTATCTACAATTAAACTGTTTAGTGCAATGAGTGATTATACTGATTATGAATATACAATAACAAACATAGTGAATATTTTTAGTAGGGGAGACCTGGAGATTTGTAACACAGGTCCTGTACCTAGTACAGACTCCAGCTCTCACTAAGGGACGACTTATGCCCTTGTAATTGTAATAGTTCTTAAGATACCTATTGTACCTTTTTGAGAGAAATAAATCTTATTATTATTATTATGATTAATTGGCGAAGTGTGGGCGTATAATATGCCTCTGCCTAACCTTGTTGCCTGTATGTTTATGTATGTAAAAAAATTATAAACTGAACGTAACACATGCGAATTCGCAGCCAAAAGTTAGTATGATTAATGTGACATTGACAGGAGTGGCGATAGCCCAGTGGCGAGACCCCTTGCCTTTAAATTCAGGGGTCCCGGGTTCAAACTCTCGCGCACCTATGACTTTTCGAAGTTATGTGAGTAATTATCGCTTGCTCCGTGCCTTGGAAAGCACGTTAAGCCGTTGGTCCCGGCTGTCATGAAAATCTATAGAGTCGTTATTAGGAAGTCAGTGCCTTCTAACAGACTGACAGCTGGTTTAACCATAGAATGAAGTTTCCCTCTGGGTTGCGGAGGTCAGACGGCAGTCGCTCCACGTAATAACTAAAATTCAGTCAAATTTGAATGAACAAGTGAGCAGACCCTGGGCCTACGTCTGGGGCAACCGGGATAATGCTACGATATGATAATGACCCAAAAATACTCATAAATTTGCGTTGAGACAGAGAAGCCCGTTGTACGCCGAAACACCTCGATACCTACGTCTCAATAGAAACCTTTTGCCGCGGACCCTTTGGGCTGTAGAATGAGCTCCCTAGCAAGGTTTCCCTAAAAGATTACAGCGTGGGACTCTCCATATAAACGTTAAACGGTTTTTAGGAAAACAGCATCGTGCTAGTGGCGCCGACGGTATGCAATCCTCCTTAGACTTTCCACCAGGCGGGCCCAAAGCTAGTAGTATAGATAAACAGCTATCCATTAAGGTGTAGTGTAAATGTTTTCGCTAATCAGTCGGACACATAAAAAGTCCTACTACCATGCAGGTCAGATATGATATGCGGCCTCTTAGCTCGAACGAACAGGTGATATATATTTTTTTATTGTTGTCAACCAAACAGTTTAACGTGTAATATCAAAATTAACCTCTAAGTTTTAAACCGTTCTATTCCGAGTGATCCGTTTTGATTATAGTCAACCTAACCTCCACAACTAACAAAAACGAAAGAATGAGACGACATTTTTACTAAAAAAAATCAACAAGTCCTCGGTCGCCCGAGCAGAAATCGAACCTACGACCTTCAGATAACCGGTACACTGCTCTAACCACTGAGCTACCGGGGACTCGGATGAACGCGCTGAATTTTTCCGATAGTTTGTGATTTGCGATCAAGCCCGCGTTATTACGTAACTGTAAAAGTTACCCTTACAGTCGAAGAAACATTTCGTCTCATAACTAAACACAGCATTGTAAACGCAAATAAAAACCTACTTGTAAATTACAGTGTGGGGCTTATTACAAAACAAGATATAAAGTTAAACCAGGTTTAAAACTAATTCTGTCACTGTCTTCATTTCATCAAATACAAGTGACAGCACTAGTTTTAAACCTGGTTTAACTTTCGATCTTGTTTTGTAATCCAAACTTATATTGTAACTCTGTCTGTCTGCCTTTATGTCTGCCTGTCTTTTCTTTACGCCTAAACTACTGAACCGATTTAGATGAAATTTGGTACAGACATAGTTATAATCCCAATAATCCCGCGGGAGCGAGAACTTCTCAAAAAACCCGCGATATCGGGAACTATGTAGGTAAAACCAAAAATCTGCCGGAAGTCACTCGACCGAAGTCGCGGGCTAAAGCTAGTAAACCTCTATTTGTTAAATTCGTGAGTTTAAAATACCTGTCATAGTCGATGACCTTGACAATGAGGGTGACATCAAAGACATTGTTTGCAGGCAAGTCGAACACCAGCGCCTCGTTGTAGACCGGGCATAGCGTGTTCTTCTTTACAGTTGTCTTCTTCTTCTTTATCCTTTTCCCTTGGCAGATGAGGCAGATCTTTACGTACGGATCTAAAAAAATGAATGTACATTAGAAAAAAGCAGTTAGAGTATGCAAATGTGGCGCCAACGCGGAAAAAACCACAGTATGACAGCGATCAGTTCTTTTTCTAAATCTGGTATAAGTTCTAGTTCTTAAGTGTAATGTACAGAAGAACTTAGTGATAAACAGTCCCTGGCCAATTTTTTAGACGCACTACAGTTTTTATGCAAATTTTGATTATTAACTGATGAAATTATTTTTTTCTGTATGGAAGTTAATATGTATTAATTATACAAGTATGGTATACATAGTAGCAGAAATGATTAAATATAAATATATTTCAAAATATCAAACTTGCACCAATTATTTAGTTCCAAGATAAGTATCATTAAGAACTTGTGTTATAGATACTAAGCAACGGATAAACATCTTTACATACTTTTTTTTTTGTAAATACATACTTAATGTACATAGGGAAACACCCAGACTAGAACAAATAATCATGTTCATGCACACAAAGATATGTCCAGTGTGGGAATCGAACCCACGACCTCTGGAGTGAAGTGTAGGTATACTGGCCCCCCATATTGGTCGTCAAAAACATTCAATAAAAGTCTAACCAAAAGACTTTTCAAAAACCAACGACACAAAAGATATCTTAAGATTGTAATCTCCGTATGTCAATGAGGCTTAATCTATATCGTCGAATCTCTCCGTGACTGTTCAACAATTGAGAAAGGATTTCCATAGCCTGGCTCAGAAAATGGAGAATACAATAGATTTTCCTTTCTTCAGCTCCGACAATAATACGGGGGCACGACAAATATTCCTTCGGATTGGGGATCAAAGGTAAGCTTCGGAACAAACAGTTAGTTTCCTTTTACTGTGTACATCAGGTTCTTTTACCTTACGATTTTATTTTTCAATATGCTGTTCGTGAAATTGTTCGTGTTCGTGATAAAACTTTTCAATACCTTATGCCACGTTTATGTCACGTTATTGCTTTAAATAGTTAGTTTCCATTTACTGTGTTGGTTCTGTTACCTTACGATTTTGTTTTTCAATATTATATTCATAGTGTATAATAAATTATAAATCAGTCAATTGCAGTCCATTGCTAAGCGTAGGCCTCCCCCGAAGAGCGCCACCCATCTCAGTTTTCAATATGCCGTTTGTGATAAATTTATCAATACTTCATAGCTATTCTCACATATTCGCTGTAACAGTTAGTTTCTATATACCTAGTTAGTTTTTGTTTACCTTGTACTTACAGCAGGTTATTTTACCTTACGAATTTATTTTTCAATATGTTGTTCGTGAATTCGTTCGTGTTCGTAAACTTTGCAATACTTTAGGCCATGTTTATGTCACGTTATTGCTTAAAACAGTTAGTTTTCATTTACTCTCTTGGTTCTTTTATCTTACTATTTTATTTTTCGCTATTGTTTATTATAATAATATGTAATCTATTATGAGATAGCTAATTGCCGTCCATTGCTATATGTAGGCCTCCGCCGAAGAGCGCCAGCCATCTCAGTTTTCAATATGCCGTTCGTTATATAATTATCAATACTTCATAGCTATTCTCACATTTTCGCTGTAACAGTTAGTTTTTGTTTACAGTGTACAGCAGGTTCTTTTACCTTACGAATTTACTTTTCAATATGCTGTTCGTGAACTCGTTCGTGTTCATGATAAGACTTTGCAATACTTTATGCCACGTTTATGTCACGTTATTGCATTAAACAGTTCGTTTTCATTTACTCTTTAGGTAATTTTATCTTACGATGTATTTTTTTTTAATGCTGAGATGGAATAGTTTTACCCATTTCTCTATATTGGCTACATTGTTAGTACATAACTTTGTTATATTTTATTAAGAGCTGCATAAGAAAATAGCTAATAACATAGATTTTCCTTTCTTCGGGTCCGACAATAATATGGAACGACAAAATTAAATATTCCTCCGGATTGGGGATCAAAAGTAAGCTTCGAAACAAACAGTTGGTTTCAGTTTACTGTATACAAACCTTAAGGTTCTTTTACCTTACAAATTTATTTTTCAATATGCTGTCGTGAAATCGTTTGTGTTTGCGATGAAACTTTTCAATACTTTATGCTATGTTAATGACATGTTATTGCTTTAAACAGTTAGTTTCCATTTACTCTGTTGGTTCTTTTATCTACTTAACTATTTTATTTTTCGCTATTGTTCATTATAATTATGTAATATATAAATAAGCCAATTGCCGTCCATTGCCATATGTAGGCCTCCGCCGAAGAGGGCCACCTATCCTAATTTTTAATATGCCGTTCGGGGTATAATTAGCAATACTTCATAGCTATTCTCACATTTTCGCTGTTACAGTTAGTTTCTATATACCCAGTTAGTTTTTGTTTACTGTGTACAGCACATTCTGTACCTTACGGTTCTTTTACCTTACGAATGTACTTTTCAATATGCTGTTCGTGAATTCGTTCGTGTTCGTGATGAAACGTTTCATTACTTTGTTGCTAATGTCACGTTTTTGCTGTAAAATTTTTGTATTCCATAACTCTGTAGGTGTCTGTGAATTGGTACTGATGACACAATATTTCAATATTTTATAGCAAATTTAAATATATTGCTATTTCGTTGGTTACATTTCTTTATTCTTTAAGATGTTATTTCTATTTTTCGTTAAGGTGTTCGTGAAATGTTCGTATGAAATCTTTTGAACACTCAGGCAGTGACTTATGCTAATAATAATCAGCATGCGCATAATACCAGCGTCGTGACAATCTTTGTTGCGACATTATGCTAAGCGGAGTCCTTGTTGATACCATTTCAGATTTAAGATGGAGTTAGTTTTAAGATTCTATTTATTTTAATTTATAATGTATAAAATAAATGTTTTTATTATTATGAATAATACGTAGCCATTTCAGCAATTTCTGTACATATCATTGATTATACATTTTTAAATTTTGTAATAATAGTGATGAATGAAGATTATCTTTATTTTCTTACAGAGCAAAAGTGTCACAAACTCGCGTTAATTCGTAGTGACGTCGACTAAAAATACAACTGACAGTTCTATTTAATTCGTACCTACCAAGCAGGTTGTACTTAGTGCAACAAGAAATTATTGCTTACAGTGAGTACTGAGTTATAAAACTAACATAACTTAAATGGCGTAATTCACCGAGCAATAATAGAAATAAATCCTACCTGATGATCCGTTGATGTCCATTGCCTTGAGGTTCCTACCCTTGATGACGGTCACGGTCAGTCTCCCAGCAGTGGGCAGGTAACATAGTGAAAGCATCAACTCGCCTAAGTCCTTTTTCTCCTGTTAGAACAAAAAGTATTATATAATAAAACTGCATTATAATCTGCCGATTCTTTTAGGAGCTACGATGCCATAGACAGAACTAAAGACATACAGACATGTCAAATTTATAAAACCTCTCAATTTGATAGAGGCTTAAAAATTTAAGCAATCGGTTAAGCGTTCCTACAGACGTAAACCTTTCAAGCGTATTAAGCTTACCACGAGGGGTTACTACACTCTGCATTTCTAACATTAAAAAAAAAATATTTCCCTAAACAATTTTATACAACAGAACAAGACTCTGCCAATCCGCACTAGGTCCGCAGGGTTTGTGATAATATGAACCCAGTACTAGGAAGTTAGGGAAACTCCTTAAGTTCTTTGAAAACTTTCCAGAAACTCAGAGGTTTCTGTGAAATTCCTTATTTATTTTGAACAAAAACTGTATACCATAGAATATAAAACTAATTATTCAAAAAAGTTTTTCTTGTAAGAAAATATATCAATGTTTATAACAAAAAAGTTGAAAACACCGCCCCGCAAAAGTTCCGCTTTTCGTACAATTTTCCCTGTCATAAATAAATTAATGGTTTCTCAAGATCAAATCACCCATGCCCGCCAAATCTTAGGTCAGGGTATTGACCTTGTAAGGCTCTCAAGGGACTAAAGCATATTGGACAAAGCCTGATTAATGATCCCTTCCCTTTAATATTCTTACGGCACATTATTCTTTTGTATAGTTTATGACACGTAAAAGTTGTGGATGACATTAATAAAATATGTCTACTTATAATCGATTTATGTTGTTGGTTGGTCGTTCAATTGGCTTGATTTATGTTAAGCTTCATAAAATCGCGGCAAATCAACTAGTATTAAAATACTATTATTTCTATTTAATATAATCACTAGTATTAAAATACTAGTAGTAGTACTAATGCTATTGGATTTTTCTTCTTAACCCAGAAAATATTACTGAAGTAATCTCTGGTCTTGTTTTTAGGAAACAAAGTTTTTAGGGTTTAAGTACCATGAAGTGAATCTGTCGAGTCTATCTGAATCTGAAACGCCTAATACTACGCCAATTTAACGATAGGATTTAATATGATTTTAGAATCTGTCGGAAATCGCGCGTTTCCTATCGCCAAACTGCGTTTTTTAGTAACAATTCTATTATTCACTATATTTTTAACTGTTATATTACAACAAAATTTAATTATTTTTTTTAAGAGTATAGATATATATTTGATTAACATTACACCGCGTGTACCGCTGAAAACATAAGTCCTGACGGAGCGCTATAAAGGGTTGTTTTCTTTGCTGTTAATTTTGATAAAAAATTGTGAGACCAGGTGTTCTTACTGAAGAAGATATCGAAATTTATTTAGCCAAGCTTAGGGAACTCAGATGTGGATTGGGTAAGACAGATATCTGCGTAAGAGAAGGCCATCGTTGGTTTAATTTTCCTTGCTGTATGATACATAATTTTTTTTTTATGTAGTTTTTGATAAGTGTAGTTTGTCTTTTTGTTTATGTAGTATGTTTATTATCTACCGCACCGCCTAAAGAGCTTTTTGCTAACCCTAAGGTTAACTGGCAGAGAATGCCTTTAGGCATTAAGTTCGCCCTATGTAATACTTTTAAGTGTGCAATAAAGATTGAATAAATAAGGTTCATGCTCAGTAGTGTGACCTTAATAGAGAGTGATGATGGTAATTAATCAATTTACTCATATTCCTCAACATACTAACACTTTTATTATTTACCTGGGGTGGAGCAAGGATGTTCATGGTATACTCGATCTCTTGATGAAGATCAGCAGATTCCAAAAGACCTTTTAGAACAACGTGTCCAATGAGGTCATGACGGCTGAACCGATCGAAGTCATACACAGAGAACTGGAGATAACGTTGGCGAAGTTCTTCGTATGGCACGCTAGAACAAAAAAATAAGAGTTTAATTTCCTAAAATATAAACATAAAATTAATTATAAATTAGACCACTCTATTGCGCTACCCTACGTTCTTTTCATGTCCTGTCCATCCCAAGGTTGCCTGGAAGAAATTGCTGCGAGAAATAAGGCCGCTTATTGTACAATACAATCAACACCATATTGTTGAGTATCCCTAACAAGTGCGAACTTCTTGTAAGTAGATAATTGGTGTGATTCTTATTACAATTTTATGAGAACATTGCGATATTAATGTATCTAAACTAAATTAAACAGTCGAAATTAATACCAGTTTATTGTCTTATACAATAACAATATTATTAAGAAAGTCAATGTACTTATTTAATTATGATGTCGTAAGCCTTAAATCCCTTTGCGTTTTGCCACAATCAAATAAGACTAGACTATATAATTATAATTCCTAAAGCTGAATTTAGGTGATTAATAATAAGCTTTGCCTAACTGTCATATTTTAATACTTATTACTACTTCTTCTTTTAAATAATGGCTTTGTGCGGTTTGCACATTTAGCCAGTGTCAAGTAAGTGATATATTAATAATATATAAATTATAGTAAATGAGAATGAGTGGTGATAAAGATGATAAATGGTAAATGAGATGCCCTCCCCCTAAACCCCTTGAGTCCTCAGTAAAGTTGTGGGGACTATACTGAGATCTCACATGGACTTCTTGAGAGACTTTGAAAAGTGATGTGGCACTGCTCTGGTTGATTTACCAACACTCATGTATGTTCACAAACACTTACCAATGTTAGAAATATCACAAATTTTAGAAAACTTAACAAAACTGCAAACATGACGCTTCACTTTCCCGCCAAGAAGTCCATTTTAACACTTATTACTATTTATAACTGACAGCCCTTAGTCAGTGTTTCTTTTTAATAAGGGCTTTCTGCGTCTTGCACATTTAGCCTAAGAGATATATATCTATATCTTATTGATATCTTTCCACCTGTCGTAACGTGAGGTTACAATCATCATTTATTATCAGCGTTATGAGCCCACTGCTGAACATTGGCCTCCTCAATAGATTCAATTCTATTGAGGATATTTGCCCATGATCACTTTAAAGCGCACCCACTCATGGCTAAAATGCAGTTTCACGCCCCGTTTAAAAGACTCGGGGAAAAGGAACCAGGAAACACATGAGCCGGCAGCGAATCCAGAGCTTGTTGATCGTACACAGAAACAACTTACTAAATTTCATGGTTTAAGTGCTGATAGTCTGCACAGTATGTGGAACAGTGATTAAATTTATAACACTGTGCTTCATAAATGATGAATAATTCGAACCAGTTCGTTCCTAAGATTTGCGAGTTCAACCAAACAAACAAATTCTTTAGCTTCATCTTACAGTATATACATTTATTACTAAAGGAATACAGAACTTTACAAAACAAACCAATCCGAATATAATATTGATTATTTAAATCACAAAGGTAGAAATCACTTCTTAAAAAGGAAAACACAGACACGAAATAATTTCCGTTGAAATTTGTCCTCGAAATCGTTTGTTGTGGTTTGGAGTTTTGAAAATATTTCTTTGTTCATTGTATCAACAGATTCTCAAAGCCAAAAAAATTAAGGGTTTTATTTATATTGATACATACTGCTTTTGATTACATAAATTTTGTATTCAATGTATATATGCCGTTGTTACATCGATTGCGTTGACGGCGTTTCTTGTTGGTTCACATGATGATTATTTCACTTTCTAATTTTAAGCATGCTATGTTCACTTGTTCCTAATTGTGCATTAAGCTAAATTTTTTGTAAAATGTAGTAGATAAGAATTGATGTAACAATTGTTGGTGATCTCAAAAAATTAGAAGATCGTTAGCACGCCCATAGTGAGGCACCAAGTCTTAGTACCGTACATCATCACTGGCAACTCACACTGGTCAAAGGCTTTCGTACTAACATACTGAGGTATTTTTGACGAAAAGATGTAGCGCAGTTTCTCGAACGCAGCCCAACCGAGCTGGATTCGACGATTGACCTCTTTCTCGAAGTTGGAAGTTTCTCGAAATGGGTAGGCTATTTGGACTTTTTGTCCCAGGTATACATACTCGTCGACAACTTCGAGAGCCGAGCCTCCAATAATTATTGGGGTAGGCTTAACATGGGCATTAGACATATAGTTTTCGTCTTGTCCATGTTCAATTTGAGACCTACCCTTTGGGAAGCTCTGTCGAGGTCTTCGAGCATTGTGCCCAGATCCACTAACGACTCCGCTATGACCACTTTATCGTCGGCAAATCGAAGGTGAGACAAATACTCGCAATTTATGTTGATGCTGTAGTTTCCCCAGTCCAGCATCTTGAAAACATCCTCCAGGGCCGCAGTGAACAGTTTCGGAGAAATGACATCTCCCTGTCTCACGCCCTTTCGCAGGAGGATAGGATTCGTGTGCTGGTCTAGTACTCGTACGGACATGGTGGCGTTTTTGTATAAACTTCACAACACCTCAATATACCGATGGTCAATGCGGCATCGCTGCAGGAACTGAAACACTGCCGAAGTCTCGATCGAATCGAAGGCCTTTTCATAGTCCACAAACGCTAAGCAAAGTGGCTGGTTATACTCCTCGGTCTTCTGTATAACCTGCCGCAGCGTATGTATGTGGTCTATGGTTGAAAAGCCTTTTCGGAAACCGGCTTTTTCAGGAGGCTGGAAGTCGTCAAACCTGTGACCGAGACGATTCGTGATGACCCGTAAAAACAACTTATAGACGTGGCTCAGCAGCATGATTGGCCTATAATTCTACAAAAGAGATTTGTCACCTTTTTTGAAGAAAAGCACAACCACGCCACTGGCCCTGGCTATTTCGACATTGGCCAAAGGATTTGTAAGATGAAGTGGCAGTGGGCCGGTCACATCTTCTGTAAGGCTTACAGCCGCTGGAGAATATGAGTACTGCAAAGCATAGTAAAGACGCCTTTCAGTTTGGTAAAGCGACGATTTACGCAATAAGGCTGGCAGCGGTTGGAAGCAAAGGCTGAATATGAAGCACAGTAAAGCCTATTTCCAGAAGTGGACGAGTATGATAATTTACAAAATAAATTATTTAACTAAATTTATAAGTCGTTTATCGTTTCGTCGTATTAATAAAGAGCGTTTTCGTGCTTCGATAGGCACGTTAAGCCATTGTCCCGGTTATTTGTAAGAGGCCTAATTGTGCGCGTGAAAAATTCTAACAGCAGGACGCTAAACACGCCTCCACTAATCCGCACTGAGTCGGCGTGGTGGGGTATGACTATGACCCAATATCCTTTCTATCTAGTACTGAAAATTCAATCATGTTCTGCTTTGCTTGACACTGTAAGAAAAGTATGTAATGCTTATTTACTTATTCAACTAGCTTCAAGTCAAACCCTTAAGCGCTGCGACCGCCTAAAGGAGAAAATGTACCCCACAACATAAATCAATATAACCCGTTACGTAATGGTGAAATTTAAATGTAATTAAAGCACAAGGAACAACCCAAAGTTGCTCCAAAATTGTTGAAACTTCGCCAGACAGCCGACTTATCGGGTATCAATTTTTGCGGAGCGTTAAGTTCATTATTAAACTTCAGCAAAACAGAGGCAACAATGTTACGAGGCCGGCATAAGTGGGAAAACTTGTAATTAATAAAGCTGATAGACGCCGAAATATTTATTTTTATGGAAATTTTAAGAAGAACATTTCCGATTGCAAATTGAATTAAATACAAAATACTTCGATTGATTAAGAATGGATGGAGAGTGAAAATGATTATGGCGTTTTATAAGTATATTTATGAGATGTTATTTAGTTGACCGGCATAAGTTGGGGGACTTAAAAGTGATAACTAAGAACCAAAATATTATTCATTAAGAAAAAACAAAATAAAATTGTTCTTCTTAGCGTATCGATGGAAAATCAAACTATAAAATAAATTTGAATTTAACAAGGATTGAAAACCCATACATACATTAATCAGCAGTGATGTAAACATAGAATAGTCTTCTTAAATTCTAATCTTACGTAAATTGTAATTGGTGAGAGAAAAAATCGAATTTCTTGCCCGATTCTTCTACGACGACGACCGATATGGCGTGGAGTTCAGTATACCAGCCCTCCGCTCCTGAGGTCGTGAGTTCAATTCCCACACGGGACAAATCTTTGTGTGCATGAACATGAATATTTGTTCTGGTCTGGGTGTTTTCCTATGTATATTAAGTATGTATTTACATAAAAAAAGTATTTAAGTATGTTTATCCGTTATTTACTATAAAAAACACAAGTTCTTAATGATACTTATCTTGGGACTAAATAATTGGCGTAATTGTTAGAAATTATTTATTTATTTATTTTACTCTACGATCAAGACTGTTTGACATTCATAAGAGCTTTATTGCCAATATACAGGAGCTACATTTAAATTAATAATTTTGACATTGACTATATTAACAAAAAGGCATTAATATTTGTTTGTAACGTGTTCGTTCATCCTGTGTTTTGTTTGTATAAAAGCTCTGCTTAGTTTGGGTGCAGTTGTCAGGATGTGAGAAGTATCTTAAACATATTTATTAAGTTTATCCAATGAGTATGACTTGTATCATTGGGACAGCTTGTCAGAACTTACTTTGCAACATTTCAGTTAAAGGAATCGGTGGTCAATTTCTCCTTTTCCTAGTGTTTTCAACACATAAAATTTACTACATTAAAATGCTCGTAGCTTTGAATGGGAGCTGATAATCGTGTTCAGTTGCGAGTATACCCGCACTTCACTCCTAAGGTCGTGGGTTCGATTCCCGCACAGAACAAATCTTTATGTGTATAAACATGAAAATTTGTTTAGGCTGTGTGTTTTTCTATCTATATTAAGGATTTATTAAAAAAATAATAATTTATATATGTTTATCCGTTATTGAGTATTCATAACACAAGTTCTTAATGATACTTATCTTGGAACTAAATAATTGGTGTAAAAAATATTTATTATTATTATAGTAAAGATTTTGGTATAATTAAGTACAAAACGTACCTGAATAGGAATGTCTCATTGAAAACCGGGTTCAGGTTCTTACGATGCACCTTCGTCTGAAACTTCTTCTTGCGGTCTGGAAGGAGGAACACCTTAATGTAAGGATCGCTGCTGCCAGTCACATCCTTGATTGGGAGATCACGGGACTCGAAAATCTAAAACAATAAAAAACCCTTTTTTATCAAGTATTTTCATTATTTTAGTAGCTAATGCTGCCTATGATAGATAGCAGTTCAGAATAATTTGCTGCCCAATAGTCTCGCTTTACGCAATACTGTGTTTCTCGCTGATGTATTTATTATTACAAGATTTCTGTACCTGTACTTAGTAGTAATAAAAATACTATGCACATGGGTCACAAAAATAAATTAAAGAAAAGTTGGGGGGTGCTGCAGATCGACCTAATTATTTATTTAATTTGCTGCCTTGCACACTAAATGCATACACAGTAAGTACAAGTTTTTGAAACTTTTTATCAATAAACTATTACATAATACTTGAAAACGTCAAAATTTATTTTAAATATAAAAAAAGACAATCAAAATACAATTATACTGAAATCATGAAGCTTAGATTCACTTACATACAACCATAAAATTAAAAAACAAAAAATATTTAAGTGTAAGTGAGTCTAAGTGCCAGTTCCGGGCCACCGCTCTGTAAGAAGAGCTAGCAAGAAACTCACAGTCTAAGCTCTTTTATATTCTCAATTGGTTAGTTAGTGCAGTCCTTATCAGGACTACGACACAGCTCAAATAATAGGCAGGTATATCTAACATAGAAGTGACAGGGTGACAGTGACCCACGAATCTTTTAATCCAACTGATGTCTCGAATTGACATGTTAATCGATATACTCCTTACATGGCACGCATTACTTAGGGTTTTTACAGATTTGCCAGATTTGTGGAAAGAAAATTCTTGGATTTTGCACCACGATAATGCAAGGCCATTCACAATGGTTAACGAATTTTTGTCCAAACACTCACAAAATACCATCGAGCAACCACCATATTCACCAGATATGGCTTATGCCGACTTTTTTTCTTTTCCAACACTCAAATTACCACTTCGTAGCGCCCGTTTTCAATCGGTAGAAGACATAAAGGAGAATTTGCGGCGAGAACTAAACTCAATTTTGGAAACAGCGTTTAAAAATTGTTTTGATGATTGGATTATTCGTTGGCGTAAGTGTATCGTTTCTGAAGGAGCATACTTTGAAGGTGATAAAATAAATTTGGATAAATAACAAAATTTTTGTGTATTATTGATTTTTTCCCGGTACTATCTTGATAGAGTAGTAATTTGAATAAATCCACAACTTAGCAAATCGAAAACGTCTACAACGTCTTTTTCCAGTGAAATAGGGACTGACTTTTTCGTCCTCATCTGCCAAAGTGTCCGATAAAGAACCAATTAATTATTATCGCCCCATTTCCATTCGCTGGCACCTTCGGTCTCGATTTCTTTTTAGCCAAACTTCGGAATGTTACCCTCATCTTGGGAGCGTTGACTCACAAAGGGGCGTCAGGACATAGTTGATATGGTAGCTTTGAATTTTCATCTGAGATTTACTGGAAGTACATGCAAATTAGCAATAATTAGAAAATATCGTATTATTATATGGAAAATCAGTTATGTGCTGTTTGTTTTAGAATATAAGTCTGTGAATTTAGATTAAGAGGTTTGAATTTTGAATAATTTTAAAAAATATATTATATTTATGTAAAGAGATAAGCTTATTGCATATAAAAGCTGTTCTCTTGCAATAGGCTCGCCATTATAACGTGGAACCAGTAACATAATAGCGAAATCTGTGCATGTATTATGCCTCTGCCTACTCCTTCAGAGAAACAGACGTTATATTATAAAGAATTAGCAAGCTTATATAGTGCTTGGTAGGCAGGAAATAAATCATGTAGAACTGACTGTCCTGAAGGCATAAAAGTTCTGAAATGGAGACACTGATAGGAAACGTTGCGTGGAAAGTGAAAGTATAGGTAGACTAGGTAAATGTCACGGGGTCAGCTTGATGCAGGCTACTTGCAATAGTTATTAAAAATCTATGGGTGAAGTATATGTTAAGCAGAAGGCATCTTCATTCTGATGATTGGCTACCGGATTGTGCCAAGTAATGCACTGGAAAGGATGAAAAATTTAATGATTAATACTAATCTAATTAAATAAAAGATATGTATACTAGTAAGCCTCCTTGCGTGCCCATAAGTGGGATATTATTTAACTGATATAATAATGATGACTGACTAATTGAAATTGCTGATAACATCTGAGACACCTGGTAAAGTATCAGGCGGTAAATATTGGACATAGGCAATCTACGCATTTCCGAATACCAATAATTACAAATTTCCATGCACATCAATTATTAGATTTATCGTTTATCAGAATTTGAATTCAGTACTAATTACTTTATAGTTTTATGATATTGAGTCTCGCGTGAACTTTATTGAGCTGTAAATTGCTTCCTTTTTCAATTGTCAATGTGTAATATTTACCGTCGAATACTGTTGGTACTTTGCCGGGATACTAATCTTTCCTTGACAATTATCACTTAGTAAACTATTACACTTCGAGTCTCGTTTCAACAAAGTCTATAGCTATAAATACAGCTAGTGGAAAAGCTGCTTAAATATAAATTGCTGGAATTTAGTTATTAAGGAATCTTTATATATCATCAACATATCAGCCATATAAAGTCCACTGCTGAACATTAGCCTCCACAATAGATTACCTTCTATTAGGCGGGTTGGTGATCGCAGTTCAAGCCAATATAAGGATGACGCTGCTGCCCATCATCCGGTAAAATTTCTCTTCATCGACTCTTACGACTTCCCATGAGACGAGAGGGGATGACACTATGCTAGGCCGATATCAACGGCGAATTTACATACGCTCCACCGCAAACCTTATAAAAAGATACTTCAACCATAGTTTACTGTCGTTTCGATAACGTGAAGTGGTTCCACTCAAAAAGGCACCGAGACATCATTCTAGCTTTTATTTCGGTTTTTCCTAGACTTGATCCTCGATAAGGATCTGCCTACTGCTGGTCTAACTAAATTTTGGCTGAATATCACTTATTACACGTTAAACGGCATAGAACTGAAATAAAATAACATACATACATTCACGCCTGTTTCCCCGAAGGGGTAGGCAGAGGCCAATTATATTGTTGGTCCCACGAAATAGGTGGCGAGCCTATTGCCGCTTACCGGGCACTGTTCGCCAGAGCCTCGTCTGTTGATCGGCAGGTGCACCACTTACAGTTTAGGTTGACTTGGGCTCTTTAGGTCTTGGTAGGATCCCTATACACCCCAGTACATAAAATTAAAATATACTTGTTTGTCTTGAAGATCAACAGGCTCGTTTCGTCAAATTTTTCCAAACAAAATGTAAATTCAAATTTTTTTTCGACAACAATGAAACAGATATGGTTTCAATCAAGAAATAAAAGCAAAATGAATTCTCTGTCAGAATTTGCCAAGGTTTGTCTGTTGTGGTTTTTTTTTAAGAACTTAAATATACTGTCGTCCTTTAGCTAGAACGCCGCTATCTGTCAGTAGGTAATTTTTGGAATTTAAACGCTGCTGTGATACAATAGAGATAATATTTCAGAAATTGCCGTCTGACAGCTAGCGTCTTTATAGCTAAAGGACGGCAGTATAGGACTTATTACAAACAAACATTACATACTGGGTACGATATGTATACTGTAAACGACTTAACAAGGGTAACAGGTGCACACACCTGAATGCCCGAATTCAAAGGCACATGATAATAAAGTATGTTTTGAAAACACGTGACAAGCTTGATAATATATTTATCTGAAAGTAAAGTTATATAAACATTTAAGGAGACTGCTATAAAGGTTTTTTTTTTGGGAAAAACGGAAGAAAGTCATGACGTGTTTCCCAAGTTTCAAAGTTTCAACATTTTTTTGATTTTAGTTCCGCTGCAAGGGGTCTAATGTCCAAATAAATATAATATAATAGTTTTATTTTTATTAACTTTGTCGTTTATGTAAGCAGAACGTTAGTAAAGTATTTTAGGTTCAATGATTCTTTCACCCATAAATAATATGTGTCTGGTCCTATTTCCTAAGAGTTATCAAATTTCTAAAAAAACTCTATCGAGAATAGAGTTATAAAAATTATGAAATGCCCAGGCCGACCATAGTCTGCCTAATTCTTGAACATACAAATTGTTAAGTCTTCTTACGTAATTGTAGGCAAGGCAGAGATCACATCCTTCTACTGGCTATGATACCTGGCACAAACATTTAGCTTCATTCTGCTCATTAACCAATTGATAGTTTAAAAGAGCATAGCCTGTGAGTTTCTTGCCAGTTCTTCTTACAGAGCGGTGGCTCGGAACTGGCACTTATTTTCACTTTCACTTAAATGTTTTAATGATTTTTACTTGTTTCGTTGCATGTTAAGACGTTCTTAATTAAAAATGATATTATAATATATGGGATTTTTTCAATGATAAAATCAATTTATCCATTATAAATAAATATATTGTTATAATTAATGTCTTGAATTTTTATAATTCACCTAGGACGCAGGCACTTAGTAGGCCCTTTGTTATGTTGCTATGTCCTTACAGGGCGTCACATTGTATCTGTTTATATTTGTAACAACCTACTTCCATGTGACATGCAGTAAATGATTTTGAATTAAGTGGATCTAAGCTTCGTGGCTTAAGTGCAATCATATTTTAATTGATTTTTATATTTAATTTTGACGTTTTCAAGTACTATGTAACTGTTTATGACATAAATTGTTTTGAATAGTTTTGAACCTTTTCATATACTTCCTTCGGTCTCGGATACTTTAGTCTTGCTCTTTATCCAAAATCATCTGAAAATAAAATATAGTATATGTTTTGATAATACATATAAAGAACTACCTTAACGACAAGAGCTTCGACTTCCTGGTCATATTTGAGGGCGAAGTGCAGCTTCCCGCAGAACTCCAACTCAGCGCTGTCGGTCGACGACTGGCGCACCAGCTCATTCTTGTATAGCTCCGGCTGTAACAAATTTATACTTTAAATAGTCTTATAAATATAGCGATGATATCAACAGACTTCAATTTCAATTCTCGGGTTAAAATTCTGGTCGCGTTAAGTCTTTTCTTAGTTGTGTGCATAGTTATAGAATTATGCATGACGATCGGGTTCGATCCTCACCCAGGACAAATCTTTGTGTGCACATCTTATTCTGTCATCTTCATTATATCATCATATATCTTATTTTACGAATGATATGATACAGACACTTCGCTTCTAATGTTATAAGACACGTATGTTTAAATATTTTATCTGTATATGAAAATGACACCTCTGAATATGTTCTGGGTGTATCCTAATTGGATACACCCAGAACATATATGTTTATATTTTTTATATTTAATATAAAGTATTATTCGTGACCTATTACACACCCATAGCAATAAATTCTGCTTAGTACTAAATAGCACTGTTTGGGACGCGAAAGGGTAACTTTCCAAAGTCCTAAAAATAAATTCATCGACAACCATTCGAAACTCAACAAAATGGAGAGTTCATTTAACCGCTTTTATGTCAAATTTTATTCCCTCGTCAAATTCGACATTTGCGAGTTGTCTCCATAGAATTCTAATAATTAAGTATTTCTCTACTACTGACCATAAATTGCCTTTGATCGTCAACATTTAACGAGAACCTATAAAAAGGGAGCTCATTGTTTCCGGATTTTGTGATCAGTTCTTTAGGTGTACCGAATTTACTGTTTGACCTTACATAGAAGGTCGAGCTCTTAAAACAATGCCAATTTAAGAGGTACCTGTTGTAAAATGCCTTTATTTATTGGGTAAATAAAGTTGATTGAGAAATAAGGGCTCTTCCACATAAACACGATGCGACATCGTGTCGTAGAAATCTACGACGAGCTTCATATAAATTGACAAGATATCGTATAAAGCTTGTCGTAGAATTCCATGACACGACGTCGCATCGTGTTAATGTGTAAGGGCCCTAAACTGTTTCATGTCAGCCTAATAACGTTTTACTGCTGGGCTCAGGCCTCCTCTCATACACAAAGCATATTGGGATTCAAGACATATACCACCTTGCAGACTTTTCTTCTTATTATATGATTAATGTGTAGATCCTATGGAGCCCAAGCCAACCTCGCCTGCAACTGGTGCACCTACCAATCAACAAACAAGGCTCTGGCGAACGTAATAGCTCTCGGTAAGCAGAAATAGGTTCGCCACCTATTCATGGGACCAACTATATAATTGGCGAGTTGTGGGCGTTTAATATGCATCTGCCTACCCCGTTCGGGAAAACAGGGGTGAATGTATGTATATAATAGGTTGGGGAAAAAGTCTTTTCGTATTTTTGTATGAAAAGTCAAGACATTTTTTTCAAAGTTTATTTAACTTTATTTACAATATATATGTACCGTTTTGTTGAATAACTTTCTGCCATTTTGTGGGCAGAGACATTATCCCGTTACTGTAGATACTTTGGGACTTCTGATCAAAAAAACGGGACAAATAGTTTTGGCAGTCCTCTCTTGAGGCCAACCTTACAGAACTCAAGAATTCTGCAGAGACCGAAACAGGTGAAAATCTGAAGGCGCAAGGTCAGGGCTATATGGTGGATGCACTAGGACCTCCTAGTCGAACTCTCTTAATTTTTGCTGAGTGGCTAAAGATGTGTGTGGTCTAGCGTTATCGTGATAAAAGACCACACCCTTCCTGTTGATCAATTCCGGCCGTTTTCTCTCGACTGCTTCCTTTAATCTCATCAGTTGCTGGCAGTAAAGATCAGAATCGATGGTTTTGCCGGGCGGTAAAAGCTCATAATAAACAATGCCCTTCCAATCCCACCATACACACAGCATCACCTTATTTCGTGTTAGGCCAGGTTTGGCCACAGTCTGTGAAGCCTGGCCAACTTTCGACCACGACCTTTTTCGCACGTTCTTGTCGTACGTGATCCACTTTTCATCGCCAGTTATCAATCTCTTCAAAAACGGCTCGGTTTCATTACGTCTCAATAATGAATCGCAAATGAGTACACGGTTCATTAAGTTTCTTTGAGTGAGCTCGTGTGGCACCCAAATATCGAGCTTTTTTGTATAACCAGCTTTCTTCAAATGGGTCAAAACTGTTTTGTGATCAATTCCCAGTTCTTCAGCTACATCGTAACTACTAATATGCCGATCTTGCTCCACTCTTTCAAAAATGGCGTCCATTTTATTCGTAACAGGGCGACCAGAGCGAGGTGCATCTTTAACATCAAAATTTCCGGACTGAAAACGTTTAAACCAAATTTGTGCTACTCTTACTGACACTGCATCAGGTCCATAAACATCACAAATTTTTTTCACTGCTTGAGTTGCATTTTTGCCTTTTTTATAATAAAATTTTAAAATGTATCGAATTTCTTCATTAGATTCACTCATTTTTACGGAGAGAAAAACAAATGAAAAATAGCGGGAAACAACTTTTTTTTATTTTTTTCTTTTCTTTATAATGGAACCTTTTTAATGTTACCAAAACCAGCCAGACACAAATAGTACAGTCAAAAAAATTTTATAATAAGTTTATACCTACGTTATGCGAAAAGACTTTTTCCCCGACCTAATATATTATTAATTACCTTCGCACAAATGATCTGACGTGTATATAAAATAAAAAAGGAATAAAAATTAAAATTCATTTACTTTTCCCTTTACATAAATAATGACGTCAATTTAAATTATACGGTTAAAAGTTTTCTAAATATTAAAATTATAACCAGTACTTAATTTTATTTAATAGCGAAAGTGCAGAGAGCAAAAGGTGATGGCTCAGCTTGTGCTGTACGGTGTATACACTCTAGACGGCGCTGGTTTTCAGACGCCCCTGTTTCCTGAGATGTACTTATGGAAATATGTGGTAGGGGGTCACGCTTAGTTAACAATTTTACTTACTCAATAAACGGGTATACAATTATCCTAAAAGGACCAGTATGATACATGTCAATGTCTCTCTCAGCTTGTGTGTGGGTTTGTGCGTGTGTGTATGTGTGTTTGTTGTGATTATTCACTGGTATGATTAACTCACTCTTTTATAGGGTTTTAATGTCAAAAATAATTCGTTAGTTTTAAATCTGTTACGTAGGTGTTCCTTAAACTTTCAGCAGCAAGTTATAATTTTAACAACAAAGATTTATATTCATTAATGAAGGATTCTGTTCATTTTCTCTCCAAGGGGTGGCGGCAGGTCGTTCCATATCCTTGCTGATAAAAAATTTAAACACCCCGGTACCGAGCTGACTTGTGGATTTCTTGCATATTTATCTTTCTAGGACGAGCTCTTTTGGCCGTATTATTTTTCCATACTACTTTCTCAAATAGGTATCCATGTTTTTTGTTATGATAATTCTATGAAGTGTGCACGCAAACTGTAACTGTCTTCTGGCTTTCATGTTTTAATTGTATACATATTGAGATAGGGAGTATATCAGTATATCTGCATACCGCTTCCAAGGTCGTGGGTTCGATTCGCACCCAGGGCAAATATTTGTGGCCATTAAACATTTGTGTTGATATGTGCGTTTATTGTGTATTACAGAAAATTGTATTTATGTATGTTTATCCGTTGCCGTTACAAGACACAATACAGTGGGTACAAGGGATAATTTTTTGATCTATATAGCTTTTTTACAGTCCAACAGAGAGACAACTAAAAGTTTTTTGCAATTTAATCGCAATAAATGTGAATTAGCTTTATACGAACTTCACTGTGCTCTTCGCTGTCAATATCCAGCATTTGATGCTCCATCAAAATTATTAATGAATGTTTATGTTTTATTTTTATTTTAAATAATGGCTTCGTGCGGTTTGCACATTTATCCAGTATCGAGTAAGATATATATTAATAACATATAAATAATAGTTAATGAGAATGAATGGTGATAAAGATGATAAATGGTAAATGAGATGGCATCCCCTAAACCCCTTAAGTCCTCAGTAAAGATGTGGGACTATACTGAGATCTCACATGGACTTTTTGAGAGAATTTAAATAGAGTTAATTATTGCACTGTTTTGTTTGATTTACCAACACTCACGTACGTTTATAAACACTTAACGATTAATAATCCACCGTTATTAAACATTAATGTTAGAAATATCACAAATTTTAGAAAATAAAACAAAACTGCAGACATGACGCTTCACTTTCCCGCCAAGAAGTCCGAAGTTTCAATTAGGTTATAAGGATAATTTTTTTTTCTTTATTTGTGTATTTACAGTAAATATTTCTAAAAGAGTTTGCATAGCAAAATGCATTTAATAATCCTAAGCCCCCAGCAAAAAGAACTCACAGGTCACAGTACAAAGAGCCAAAACGCAGTACGATAATTCTATTGCCATTCGTAATCTCATTAGCATTCATCGTGTCGTTGAAATGTAATCTTGAAATAATTTTTTTTTTAATGTCAAGCGAGTTGGAGACAAGGTTGAACCCAAAAATTAAAAGTAATTTGAAAATCGTTTTGTCAGACTAATTAATTAAAGTTTTTATTTTGTATTAAAGTTTTTAATTTTTATTTTGGCGAGGTTTTTATATGGAAATAAATATTGCAATCACTTGAATATAAAAAAATTATGCACTATAGGAGCTAGGGAACACTTGGACCAACGAATAATATTTCAACCACGAATGGTTTCGCTTGGTTGAATACCCTATCAGTTTTTGTTTTCATGTGCTGACAGACAGTCTGCAAAATACGAGTGTGATTTCTAAGATCAATAAAGCTCGAGTTAAAAAGGGCTAGAAAATAAAATATAACACTTGGATAATGATAAATATAACTTCAGTTGCAAAAAGCACATAATATAAATGTCATTAAGTCAATATTTTACTATTTGTTTAATGTTTCTTTGTGTTGTTATATTGTATTTTGTTCCCATTGTATGATATTGTGTATGTTGCTTAGTCAATAAAAAATATTCTATTCTATTCATTTATGCAAGCTTTCATCATGATATTTAATTCCAGGGTTAGGAACCCAGGATATAAATGGAAGGCAGATATAAAAATAAATTAATTAATCCTACCAAGACCCCAAGGAGCCCAAACCAACCTCACCTGCAAGTGGTGCACCTGCCGATCAACGGACGAGGCTCTGGCGAACATAACAGCTCCCGGTAAGCGGCAATAGGCTCGCGTCATGTTACGTGGTTCCAACTACCTATATTATTTATTTATTTATACTTTATCGCATAAATCAGAAAATTTACAAGGGGCAAACTTAATTCCAAGGTGGCAATAGGCTCGCCACCTATTACGTGGGACCAACAATATAATTGGCGAAGTGTGGGCGTATAATTTGCGTCTGCATACCCCTGCTGGGAAACAGGCGTGAATCTACATATGTAATTCTTTTTTTAAAACTTGCTTTTGACGTAAAACACAGATGTAATTCCCATTTACGAGAGAGGAGGGCTAAAATGCCGCACTGTGTGATTTTATCGGACTTCAACCGACATACGTCTACTTAACAGCCTGTGTTATTGCTACTTTTAAAACCACGCATAAAGTAAAGAGCTTAGTGGCGCTTTAAAGAAAGGCATTAAGCCTTGACTAATGTTAAAGTCGTCTTTAGCTTAGTTTAAGGTAAATTCTATTTTAAGCCAGAAACCATAGAACTAAAAAACTTTAAAAAAGTATGAAATCGGCAAGTCACGGCTGGCGGTTTACCTCTCTGGTTCGGTATTCCAAAGCCTTTAATCCTAAAGAGCGTAGTGTACGCTCGGGACTTCTAATTAGAGGTACGGCTCCGAAATGCACCAGTATATATATTTTCTTTGTGCCCAAGTTGCGATTCGGTCTCAGTTAATCCCTTTGACTGTATTTTGGTTCCTTCTACAATTTGGTTTTAATATTCGAAACTGGAATATGAAATGGCCAGGTTTTGGTCAGTTTAATCAATGTCCGCTATTTATTAGAGTTAGGTTTTCAGAGACCTGCTAATGAGTGTAAGCATCTAACAGCTTGTTTTTAAAGAGCTCGTGGCTTTGCAGTAGTTACAGAAGGACTTTATAATTTATTTATTTATGTATTTAAACTTTGTCGCACTTATTAAAAAAAATGTACAAGGGGCAAATTTAATGCTACAAGGCATTCTCTACCAGTTAACCTTTGGGTTAGCAGAAAAGTATGAGGCAATACGAATAAGAAAACATATAAACTTGCATATACCTACATAATTAATTAATCAACTATATATACACAAAAATAGTAGCAATTATATAATAATATAATACAATATATATAATATAATTACTTAGCGAAGAGTGGGCGTCTAATATTCCTCTGCCTATACCCCTTCGGGGTAATAGGCGTGATGTATGTATGTGTGGATAATATAATATTAATGCACCATACCTATATGAGCTCAAGATGAGAGACTTTTTTATGATTTGACACACGTCATAACGACTGCATCATGCCTGAGGGTAAGCAGTTGATGCAGTCCAAAAACATGAAGGCGCTTCATACCGTGAAATAAGCACGGTACAAAGCGCACCCTGTCATGACGGCCTGCTAAAATGCCGTTTCACGCCCGCCTTAAAAGTCCCGGGATTATAGGAACTGGGAAACACATGAGCCGGCAACGAATGTTTGTTCTGGTGTCGGTGTCTGCATATATATATTAAGTATATATGTACAAAGGAAATAATAATGATATATATGTTTATCTGTTATTTAGTATCCGTAACACAAGTTCTTATGATGCTTGTCTTGGAACTAAATAATTGGTGTATTTATAAGAAAATATATATAACTTATAATATATCGACATAAAATATCGACGGGAAGCCAATGGATGCAGGCGACTCAGGATCGCTTAATGTGGAAATCTATTGGGAAGTCCTATGTTCAGCAGTGGACGTCAGATGGCTGAGATGTCGATGATAAGAAAATATTTATTATTTAAGTGGAACGTTTAATGAGTAGGTTAATGAGTGTGAACGAAGCTAAAAGTGTGTGCCAAGATCGTGACATTACCAACCTACGGGAAAGAGGCGTGACATTATGTATATCCAAGTATGTATGTTTAATGAGTAAGAAATATTGACCATAGTATTCGTTTATTTTTCGTATTTTTTGATGCGACATAACAAACAAAAATATTTGTCTTGTTTGGGAATCGAACACAAGGCTCTAGGACATACGTGAACTTATATACGTACTACCATTCCGGTCGCCATATACTTACAAATTTCACAAAAAATAAAGCATATAAGACGGATGTTACTGATTTATGTTATGGAAATGAGTCAATCTTCCCATAGAGTGCCGAGAGTGCTAACCCATTTGTGCTTTATGTTAGACAATATATCCCTAAAAATTCTTCTAGTATATTTTCTTATTTATGGAAGCGCTCATAGCTTAACGAGGCTAGATGATGGCATACTATTACTTAAGATAAGAGCAGTCTACAGTAGTAAATACTTAAATGAATGACCGTTTGTGTAGCATTTGTCTTCAGGAGCCGTGCTTCGAATGACACGAAGCGTTGGTCTGGGTTTTAATTTAGTCAGTATGTTTTCTATTCAGTATGTTGGAATTATTAAGACAAACTGCCACGCACAAGCCGTCAATCCACGCTAGGTCCGCGTAGACGAGAGGATAGGCTTTAGACCCTATCAACATAGTTTGTAACGTAAACGGAAGGCACGTTAAGCCATTGGTCCCGGCTGTCATGAACATCTAAGGCAGTCGTTATTAGGAAGTCAGTGCCTTCTAACAGACTGCTGGCTTAACCATAGAATGATGTTTTTCTCTGGGTTGCGGCGGTCAGACGGCAGTTGCTTCACGAAATAACTGAAATTCAGTCAAATCTGGTTGCACCAGTAAGCAGGCTGAAGGAACGCTCTTGCCTTCCTTATTTTAATGTAATAATACAACTTATATGTAATACAATATACTTTGTTAATAAATAATAATTATGAAAATCGATAATCGTCTAAGTGAAAAATCGTTAGTTGGTAAGTAATAAACTACTAAACAATTTTTTGTTATAGGTTGTGTTACTTTAAGTGCATAGGTGTACTTTTTGAATAAACCTTCTTTGTTAGAATACTTAACATAATTAGTGGTGTCATAGTAAAACCTTTGATTATAAGAAAGTGGTTCTATGATATATTTGTTTAAGTCTTTATACAAAAATTAACGAAAAGTACCTCGTCGATATAACTCAATGTGTTAAACGTAAACGTCCATTTAAAGCCATAAATTATACGACGTATATAAAATGAGCACATTCTAGAAACAAATCTTGCGTGCGATGGTCTCCACGTGTAGGAGGAACGTCCTATCTTTAATACATTACAGCTTACAGCCAGTACAATGTATTCTTATGGGTAAGGCTGCGTACATGGTGCCCGGACGATGTCATTATGTACATGAAGAAAATAAAGTTACCAATAATGGTTATATTTTGATTTAGGACATTGATGTTGTGAACTATTTAATCTTTATGTAAAATTGTAAAAAAGGACTTAGTATGCTTCCTCTCTCCCAAGTTTGCCGTGCCCAATAGGGTCCATAATTGTAACTTGTGTAGATGTAAGACCTTATGTAAAGCATTATGGAGTGCAATAAACATTGAATTGAATTGAATTGAATATATAAATAAATTATCTTTAGTATCTTAAACAGTTATTTGTATGATTATTTTTTTCGCATAAACAATGATATTTTTCGTTATAAGATAGATAACCAGTTGATAAAAAGGTGGTGAGTTCGGTTCTCACTCGGGCCAGAGCGGGCAAATTGATTTTTTAAAGTATAGTATATGGCATATCGGGAAAACAGGCGTATTTTTATGTTTGTATGATACCTGAGTTGATTATTAATGTTAAATGTGTTATAAAAATCATCCATTTTAGTTCAAAACATCTCTTATCCCGCTAGTCTTACTCTGAGTGCAGTATCGAGTAATTTTCGAACAAATGAAATATCACAGATCATTTATTATACGTAATTACGTATAATATCTATATATGTAGGGTATATAGGGACCCTATCAATATCTAAGGAGCCCAAGCCAACCTCACCTGCAAGTGGTGCACCTGCCGATTAACGGACGAGGCTCTGGCGAACATAACATTGCCCGGTAAGCGGCAATAGGCTCGCTACATATTACGTGGGACTATATAATTGGCGACGTGTGTGCGTATAATATGCCTCTGCTTACCCCTTCGGGGAAAGAGGCGTGTCTATATATAGTATTATTATAAGTTTTTTTTACACATATTTATTTACAGTTTCCAATGTGAACTCACCTCTTGGATTTACTGCCTAATAGCTTTTCAATAAACATAGGTTTATCTTTTACATAACAAAATGTATGAATTTACTTGAATAGAAAGAGAATACATATTGAACCTATGTTATTTCAGTACCTGTCAGTTTTTCTGTCAACTTTTTTCTGTCTTTCAGTCTGTGTTATTGCTGTCCTTCTATATGTCATTTAATTAGACCGCTTGACGTGCCTTTAGAAGCACGGAAGTCAAATTCCACACAATCGGTCACCCATCCAAGGACCAACCTGATTTGGGTAACAATGGGAAGCTATACACGGGACCTTGGTGAAGAATATTTATAAGCAGGAGCCAGCTTCTCTTGACACGTAACTCTTTTATTAGGGCAGATCAAATTGTGTACCAGAAAACTTATATTACTGTAGTTTTCGATTGTTAAAAACACATAATACAGCTTCAAAAAATTAATAAACTGAACGTGCGAATTAGCAGCCAAAAGTTAGAATGATTAATGTGACCATACGATCTAAATCTACATTGTACAGTCAACGTGAAATAGATGGTAACATCCAAAGCGCCATAAGGAGCGGCGATAGCCCAGTAGCGAGACCCCTTGCCTTTAAATTCAGAGGGTCCCGGGTTCAAACCATGGTGGCGCACATACGACTTTTCGAAGTTATCGCTTGCTCCGTGCCTCGGAAAGCACATTAAGCCGTTGGTCCCGGCTGTTATGAACATCTACGGCAGTCGTTATTAGGAAGTCAGTGCCTTCTAACAGACTGACAGCTGGTTTAACCATAGAATGATGTTTCCCTCTGGGTTGCATGGGTCAGACGGCAGTCGTTCACGTAATAACTGAAATTCAGTCAAATCTGGTTGAACCAGTGAGCAGACCCCAAGCCCCAAGATTAAGTCTAGGGTAACCGGGATAATGCTAGGATATGATGATGATCCAAAGCGCCATAAAGATAGACTCACGTCTTTATTGACAAAAGCGTTAGGGCATTCCGATATATATGATATATTTAACGCTGACTGTACAGGGCACGTGTCTGTCTTCCAACTAAAATGACATAAAGAGTAAGTATTTCATTGCGAAGCGTTCATCAAATCCACCTGTTGGACCATATGAGGAGAAGTAAAGGAAATTAACAGGAAATAAGGTGTCGTTTCCAACTCTCCCGTTGAACAAAGGGTTTCATTTTAATGTCCACTGATACTGTTTGTGGGGAGTCTTTTGTGTAAAGTATTGTTGTAAACCATTTCATTTGTTAGTATTTGAACATATAGGATTTTATGTGACAATAGTTTACGTTTAATTCTAAAATATATCTTAGAATATTGTGGAGACCGATTAAGCAGAAAATATTTTATGTCAAATCTCTCTCATTTGTGAGAGGCCTAAGCCTAAAACTAGGACCTAGACAACAGGTGCAGTAGGTGAAGCGCCATCTTTGGTGGGTTCTATAATAGTTGGGCAGCGCGTCCAGGCTCGTGTATTCATTCGCTTCATATTGCACCGCTGTTCAAGTGACTTTGAAACCCAACTACTATCTAACTCCATACATTTCCTAGCGTGCGCGCTTCAGTGCAGAAACCTGTCATCATCTTTGATGGCTGATATGGCATAGAGGTATACCTGCAGTCACCTCTATGGTCATGGCTTTATTTTACATACATACATACATTCACGCCAGTTTCCCCGTGGAGGCAGGCAGGCGAGCAGGCAGAGGCATACAACGCGCCCACAATTCGCCAATTATATAGTTGGCCCCACGTAATAGGTGGCGAGCCTATTGCCGCTTACCGGGCACTGTTATGTTCGCCAGAGCCTCGTCCGTTGATCGGCAGGTACACCACTAGCAGGTGAGGTTGGCTTGGGCTCCATAGGTCTTAGTATGATCCCTATACACCCAATTTTGGGTTTATTTTACCCAAGGCAAATTTATATTAACTTAAATACGACCATTTGTCTTCGGCAGTGTGTTTTCGTACTTATCGTAGGAGTGTATAGAAGTGTGATAGTTAATCCTTTGTCGCATAGTACTAGTATTGTTGAGTTTTGAGCTAGAAGCGCTATAAAAACATATCCAACAATTTTTAATTTCTAAAAACCACCAAGCTTCTAAAGTTTATAAAAACTCTATAAAATATAACTTACGTTTTAATTAAGCGTTTATTCTCCGGCTGTACCGCTAAATGGGACAATAAGTATGATATTACTGTGTAACCCAAAACATTGTGACTAAACAAAAGCGTTAATTAGGCAGAGTAAAGAACACCGCGGTACGACCCTGTTTTTGCAACAACTCCACTGTTTTCTCTAAGGCTACGTTGATACAGGAATTATTTTTACATTTGTACTGTTTTTACCATTTTTCATTACTATGTACAGTCACGTGCAATTATATTTGTTTTATATATTGCCCCATCGTTTAATTGATATGATCGTATGCATATAATATATGATTATATGAGATAATTACGACCGACATGGAGTGGTGGCGAGTATACCCGCACTCGACTCCTGAGATCGTGGGTTCGATCCCCACACAGGACAAAATCTTTGTGTGCAATCATGAATACTTGTTCTGGTCTGGGTGTTTTCCTATGTATTAACAAAAATAAAGTATTGAAGTATGTTTATCCATTATTAACATAACACAAGTTCTTAGTTATACTTTTCTTGGATTAAATAATTGGTGTAATTTCTGACGCATATTATTTTTATAACATATTATGTACTATGACGCTGACTGCAGCGTCATTGCTTGGTTATATCCTATGTGCCATAAATACCGGGTTATAGGTTAAGTCGACCTATAGCCTTTAAGAATGCATCATTTCTAATCTCTAATCATTTCAAACTTCTGTATTTGAAAAAAAAAAAAATTCTCTAAAAATACTATTTTAAATGTTGAAATGCTTTAACAATTGTTAATATGTAGTGAACACAAACAAGTAATTAATCAGCTGTTTCAGTGATAACCTGACCTTTATAAGTCCGATTGAGGAATCCGCCCTCTCCAAGCTGCAGATGCTGAACTGAATCGATGGTAAGTCCAGACGATGAGACAGCTGCCGCTGGAAGGTCTGATGTCGGTCAGGGACGATTGGCAACGTCGTCTGTCGGAGAACCTGTGAAAGATATCATACTCTTTACAAAATGTTACTTCTTACTATGAAGGCCTAATGAACTTGCCCGCCACCTCACTTTGTAACAGTATGTAAGACGACTTAATTGTCACCATATCCTAGAGATATGCTAGAAAATCGGCAGTAGCTCTTGGCGACAGATGAGTAGATGGTTTCAATGGGAAGCCACTAAGCATGATATGAGCACAGAACGGATTTGCTCATAGTCTTAAGACTGACCGCAAACACACAGAGACAAAAAAAGTATGAAAGCCGGTTTGCACAAACTGCTGTGTAAAGTTAAATAGATTTTCTGTGGGGTTCGGAATATAACGTGCTCAAGAAGGAACGTGGATAGTTTTTACTCAGTAAAAGTCCGACTCGTCCTTCCGAATCACCCGCGACGAGAAACAGTCATAATTAAGTTTCATAAGTTTTTTCCACCCGAAAAAAAAGGTTACATGTAATTAAAATCTCAACTTTGTCTATGGCTTCATATAAGGGCCAACTCACACCGAAAGAGCGGCGAAGGGCAGCGGAGCGCAGCGACCCGCTCGGTAGAGAAGGCGCGAGGATTCCCGCGACTGCTCGAGAAGTCGCTGGAATGCGCGAGAAGTCGCGGGACTCGATGCGATGAATTCACGGGTCGTTCTATGCGCAGTTCACTTTCAATAAAACTCGCGGAAACTTGTGTTTATGCAGTGAAAATGGGTATTTTGGATTTAATTATTATTGCACATATAAAAGAAGAGGAAGAGGCCGAAGACATAAGGAGGGAAAGATTTAAAAGAAAAAGAAACTTTTGGGTACACGACGTGTGGAAGAAAAGACATTTGTTTGGCCAATTTCGTACATTTTGCACAAATTTACATCTGTATCCTAGCATTCATTATGATGACTATCAGCGGGCGTCGGGGCGAGGGGTGGGATATTGCCAGCGGCCGCTCGTGACTGCTCGAGCATTCTCGGGAATTCCGAGAGTGCTCGCGAAGCCCCACGGCTCCGTTTATGGAATTCGCCGGAATTCCTTCGGCTCCGCGGGCATCCGCGCGCCTCGTTCGAGTTTCTCATGCGATAATAGTATTTATAATCATAATAATTAAGTTAAAATTCTCATGACACTGAAACTGCGCTCCGCTCCGCTGCCCTTCGCCGCTCTTTCGGTGTGAGTTGGCCCTAAACCTGTGAAATATCAATTAAGGGACTTCTTGGCGGGAAAGTGAAGCCATGTCATGTCTGCAGTTCTGTTTTATTTTCTATAATTTGTGATATTTCTAACATTAATGTGTAATAACGGTGGATTATTAACCGTGAAGTGTTTGTGAACATACATGAGTGTTGGTGAATGAAACAAAAACAGTGCAACATCACTTTTCAAGTTCTCTCAAGGAGTCCATGTGAGATCTCAGTATTGTCCCACATCTTTACTGACGACTCAAGGGGCTTAGGGGAGGGCATCTCATTTACCATTTATCATCTTTATCATCACTCATTTTCATTTACTATGAATTATATATTATTAATATATCACTTACTTGACACTGGCTATATGTGCTAGACGCACGAAGCCATTATTTTAAAGAAAAAAAAATCAATTAAGGCCACACTCAGGGGTAGGAAAGTCCAATAGTCAGAGCAATGACATTGTTTGAGTGGCGCCATCTTTTAACGTGTTTCCTCACTATTGCGTAAAAATATTTTTAAAGACTCTCGCTAGATGGCGCTTTCTCCAAAAGCAGCAGAGATTAATAATCGATTAAATTAAATTTTAGCTAAACCTTATAATTAGAACTTAAAACTTGTTGCTTGGTACAATTTATAAACATATTTAACTTTAGAAATTTACGTGATATTATTTTACCATTTAATTCTTTATTTATTCTAAACTCATGTTCATTACCTACTTGATTAACTCGATTTTAATCGATCTTGGGACCTGTCATGTCATTGTCATTTTTCATTGCATATGGCCGCTTGTTGTCTACTCGTGCGCACTTTGCAATATTGTCGTAAATTTTACTTGCTTAATTTTTAAGCATGCAAAACATTGGAATCAGAGTGATTTGATTTCATGAATTTTGTGCATGCTCAAATCACTCTGATTCCAATGTTTTGCATGCTTAAAATTTAAGTAAGCTGATACCTATCTATAGAATGCATAGGTATGTATATTTGTCAAAAGTTGCGGAACAACACTTCCAGAGGGCACTAGGTTCAAACCGATTGGCAAAAAAAATCCAGGAGATGGCTCTCTATTACCTAGTTATTACATTTCTCTATGGCCACACTAGTCTTCTTGGCGGGAAAGTGAAGCGTCATGTTTGCAGTTTTGTTTTATTATTTAAAATTTGTGATATTTTGAACATTAATGTTTAGTGACGATGGATTATTAACCGGTAAGTGTTTGTGAACGTACATCACTTTTCAAATTCTCTCAAGAAGTCCATGTGAGATCTTTACTGAGGACGGGGTCTTTTCAAGGGGTTTAGGGGGAGGGCATCTTATTTACTATCTTTATTAACACTAATTTATATGTTAGAGAGGTAATATATCTCTTAATTGACACTGGCTAAATAGGCAAACCGCCGAAGCCATTATTTAAAAGAAAAAAAGGGCCACACTAAACGCATTTAGCTTTTTTGCAGGTCGCTTTCAAATTTAAAAATATAATAATACAGCTGTAATAGCATATTAGTTGAGTACTCAGGCAATATACGTATAAAAAATAATGCTAAAATCATATGTTTATCAATTTAAGAATACAAGTAATTTGGGGACAAGTTGCGATTTATTGCACCGGACGGCTAAAAGAAGTATTGACGGTCACATTTTAACTGTTAAGTTTTGTGTTTTGTTGGCTAGTACTTACATTCTGTCGGAGATGTTAGAACGCGGAGTCACAAAGCAAACGCTTCTTTAAAAATGGATGTGAAACGGTATTGCCAGCGTTCGTAGGCTGCTGTGACCATTCCATCAGGTTGGCTACAAGGTTGATTGATACAATCACGCCTGTTTTCCCGGAGGAGTACACAGAGGCATAATATACGCCCAGATTTCGCCAATCACATTATTGGACCCACGTAATAAGTGGCGAGTCTATTGCCGTTTACCGGAAACTTATATGTTCGCCGGAGCCTCGTCCGTTAATCGGCAAGTGCACCACTTGCAGGTGAGGTTGACTTGGGCTCCTCAGGTCTTAGTAGGAGCCCTATACACCCTATATATTTTACTATTTACTGTAATTATTGCTTGAATAAGGGATGTGAATAAATGTTAAACTGTATGGTATTCCCAACCGATCTTCCAGATAATTGATATTTTCGATGTCAATTATATTGAAGTAATTGACACCGAAAAAAGAATTTAATCAACACTGTGGCGGAGTCTAAAAGTACTCTAAAAGTAAATAAGCCTTACGTAACTTTTGATATTAAAAAAAAAATCCAAAAAAACTTCACAGATATTTCTCGACTGTAATAAAAACTTTAAACTTCTGTAAATCATATTTAAAACCAGCCACAAGCCGGCAATTTAAGTGTTTAGTTAGTTAGGCGTCTGTAGCAAGATCATAGACATTCTGGAAGGGTCAGTAAAGAATTATTAATTTCATACCGAATAATTCAAGAATATATTATATTATTTTAAAGTAATTGTGATAATGAATTTATCATCTAGAAGACAATTTCAAACAGATGTACTGGTACAAGGATCGCTAAAAATCAGTTTTGCTATATTAAGTACATACAGACACATACATACATTTACGCCTGTGCATATTAAGTAACTACGTCAAAAAGTAAAACTGGATGACCGTCTATTATTTTAACTACTTACTAGCTACCTGAAAGAAGAGTTTCAAATGCGAGTGGTTCAATGGGAGCCAGTTAAGGATAGAAAAGAGTCAAAAAAAAAAAATCCTTGCGCGCGCCCAGTGACAAAAATATTGATTGTATTCATGTGATAAACAATGAAGGTTACCAGTTGTATTTTTCTGTACCAAAACATGAACCGTGCTAGGGTAGCTCAATATATATATTTTAACGATTATATAAACGATAATCAATTAATCATTGATAGCTCAGTGGCGAGACCCGTGTCCTTTAAAATCAGAGAGTCTCGGGTTCAAAACCTATGACTTTTCGTAGTTATGAGCGTAATTATCGCTTGCTCCGTACACGGAAAGCACGTTAAGCCGTTGGTCCCGGCTGTCATGATCGACATCTATGGCAGTCGTTATTAAGAAGTCAGTGCCTTCTAACATCCTGACAGCTGGTTTAACCATAGAATGATTTTCCCCTCGGGGTTGCGGAGGGCAGACGGCAGTCGCTCCATATAATAATTGAATTTCAGCCAAATCTGGTTAAACCAGTGAGCTCAGGGTCTGGGCCCTTAGCTTAAGTCTAGGGCAACCAGGATAATGCTAGGATATGAATCATCATATTATTATATTATCAATCATCGCTTATCATCAATAAACGCTAATCAACGATCAGGCTAGACCATAGCTATCATCGATCGTCTTTTTAAATTTAAGTTTTTATCATGTCAATCTAATAACGACTCAATTCCTTTCATCAAAAGTTTATATCTTTATGAATTTCTTCTTAACATATTTTTTTATAAATAGATAACAAAGGTCCAAAAAAACAACACAACTTATATTTTATTAAATGACCTAAACTTAGAACTGAAAATTAAAATCCAGTTTAGGAACACCTTGCACTTCCAGAAAAGTGTTAGGTCCATGTGTTAGCTAGTACCAGTCGCCCCAGTTATTAGGCTCATATCTTGTTGCTAGATATTGCGTCGTCGACTCCTTATACACTTGTTTAATAAAAATATCTCAGGGAATTTAAAATTGTGGTATGAAGCAATTTGTCGTAGATAACTGTAACATACATTCATATATTTTATCACGCCTTTGGTAGGCAGAGATAAAACCTTTCCATTTGCACACTCTTTTAGCTAAAGCTCACACTCATAAACCTTCTCATACACGCCCGTTGGTTTAGGTCACTTCTGACCGGCCCTATCTCCAAAACCTTCTGCGTTTTGTCATGGAAAGTCCGACATGGTCTGCCCCTTCCAACACTTTTAATTAATCGTTAATTTACATGACAAAATCATTTAAGCAGACTTCTCCAGTTCTTGTCACTACATCTTCTTTCACACCAGCATCTGCCATTATTACTTCATTTATAATCCCATCACCCAATTAAAACCTCCCAAAAATTCACTCTGAGTTATCTCATCCCTATTGCATTAATCTTACTTTCATGTTTCTTCTACCATACCCCGCATTTGCTTTCATAGGATAGTGCAAGAACCACCCTCCCCTCTATGAACTGCCATATGCGCTATTTCAGAAGTGTGAAATGTTTTCTGCATTCATTATACTATCGATGTCGCTTTCACACTTGCTTGATTTTCGACATGAGATCAATCACTCAAAGTATTGCAGCGCGTGGAGTATTGTACCCTTATTTGAGATGGATCCACTAAACACCTCCACTAAGCACTTGATCCACGGAAGGCAAACGGTACGCATTATTGGATATGAGGTTACAGCACTTCCAGCTGCCTAGGGACATTGCGGAATTACTATGGACAGCATAGTGCAGAACATTTCGACCTCTTCTTCCTTACCCCTAACGGTGTTGCTAGTCTTGGGAACCACTTCCATACTATGCAGTCTAACTAAATAACTGTATTTTTTTATGTCGGTAACAAAATGCTTTTACGCACTTCCACAACGCCCGCCGCGTGTTGAAAAGGGGCGAGAGGGCACCCCGCCCGCATCTAAATAACTGTGACGCTTTGATTATCAGCTTAACTTTGGTGTTCGTCAAGAAATAAGGTTGCAAATGTTACTCAGTTTTAAAGTGTACACGTTATTGTTTCCAAGTCACAAGCAATTACAAAACAAAACAAAAAAATATTGAAATGAAACAAGACGGGATAAATGTTACCCAGTTTTTGCTCATAATAAAGATACGTTATTTTTGCCTAATTACAACCTCATTTTTTGTTAAACGAAATTATAGCGGTCACCCATCCAAAAACGGACCTTTATGTTTACATTGATTAACTTCGGTAATCGAAAAAAAATTGGTTATAAATAAACGAGGCGTATTAAATATTATACCGTGTTTTTTAAGGTGTACTAATAAATATACGCTGCTGTTGCCTAATTAGAACCGCATATCGCACCACAAGTTTGTTGAACGTAATTTGGGGAGCAACTGGTGGAGTATACGAGTGACACACGGCTCTTAATTAAGAGACTAACCGCATCCAACTTTGGCCCCTTTAGACACAGAGTAGCAACTATTGAGCATAATAATTTCATATATTAACATACCTTAACGAAATTTAAGAAAAATAATTGATAGTCCCTTTTTTATTTTGAATGGAAAATCATCAAATGACCTTCCTCCGCAATGGGTGGAGCGGAAGGGTGTGTCAGACTTCTACTGACTAAAAACCATCCATGTTCCTTCTTTTGAGCCTGCTACGTACCGAGGCCGCGGTAGCCCTTTCGGAAGGTTCCGCAACCAGGTCTAGACCCTGGATTCGAAACTTGGGGGTAATTACCCTCCCGTGGTTTTATTCGGTGTTTCGAGTAGGTAATAAGCTGTCTGAAAGCTAAATTTCCTGGGCTTAAATATCATAATCTCCAATTAACAACTTTTAAGACAAACTGTAGTCCTTATAACGTTCTTCATCATCCGGCACCGGTAACATGGCGCTGGACAACAGCGGGGACAGCATCTTTTTCCAGGTGTCAAACCTCTCTACCTGTGGGCCCAGGCTCAGACCTCAGTAATTAAGTATGCTAGACTCTCCGCTACCCATATAAGAGCAGAAAAGCTTAATAATAATTCTGGGATGACTGATTCTGGGAACTAATCATCCGATGCATTAGATAGCTCTTTTAGCTCTTGACTCATGATCATTGAGTCTGAGTTGCGAGTTGATTTAACGATAGAATAGCATTATTTTCTGTGAGTTTTATTGAATACAGCTGTGACCTTTCTTCACTCTTTTCACCGTGACGAAGACATCGCAAACTGCCTTGGAGATATTACCGCACTAACATCAAAAACTTGTCAATCCTATGGTAATCAATGCCATACAAACACAAACTTTTTATTTACACACAGGACATTACAAATATATATATATATACCACTCGGTGGCTCTTTGAATCCTGCCTCTATACCATTAAGAGGGCATTATTGAATTTGATCCACAGAAACCATGTCCAAGATACCGGCTGTTGTCTTGCAAAACGAAAATTTCGAAACAAAAAAAGTCTGGAAACAAACGTAGCTCCAGAACAAAAACAGATCAGTAACTTATTTTTATGTTTTTGATTGATATCTAAATGACGATGTAAGGGATCCTACCAAGATCTGAGAAGCCCAGTCCAACCTCACCTATAACTGGTGTAGGTACCTGCGGAACAACGGATGAGGCTCAATTTATCAAGCGACCTTATATTACGTGGGACCAACAATATAATTGGCAAAATCTCTGCTCTTACCCTTACTCTTTCAAAAAAAATAGTAAGCATAATATCATTAACTTATTATCTTTTGAAAATAACTACGTATCGGATTCCGACATCTCTCTCGTTTTCGATGTCAGTAAGGGCAGGACCGGACAAACTAAGTAACATTGGACCCGTCTCGTTATTTCAAACGGAACACCGAAGCAAAGATTACATTTGTAAAGACATACTTAATATATACAGCAAAACACCCAGACCAGAACAAATATTTATGGTCATGCACACAAAGATTTTTCCTGTATGGGAATTGAACCCACGACGTTAGGCGCGGAGTATCCCCTCGCCACCAGGCCATATCGTTCGTAAAACTCTTATTTTATGAAAAATTTACAATTAAATACCACACACGGAATTTTAAAACCATAGATTTTTTTTGCAGTTATCAAAAATCTTGTAACAACTCTTAGAAGTAGTCCATACAGTTGTTACAATGTTCTCTATTAGCATAAAGATCTCTGGATAGTACACTAAATTTTAATATTCCCCTTGCGAAAACTTAAACATCTTTAAGGGAAAACCAACGAAGATACTTAATTTATTTATTTATTTTGTAACCAAGAGAAATAAACCAACAGAAAAAAAACTTACAAGTAATAACATTAGGTACAGGGCTTATTCCATCTAGAAATATCTTCCAGCTGGCCCGCGAAAGAAAAAAACTTTAGATAAAATTACAATATCAAAGACAAAAAAAACAACAATACATTTAAAAGAAAATATAAATAATTTATAGTAATAAAGAAGCTAATCTGAATATAACAGAAATATCATTAATGAAAAACAAACAAAAATATAGATAGTAAAATGTGTACTTATTGGAGTAAAATGTTTAGGTACACTGAATATAGCTGCTCTGTGTACGTATTTAATTTGCGAAATTAAATTCAAAGGGTCTGCACCGCGGACAACGAAAGCCCGAAGCGTTAAGCTTTGTTACCAAAGGTATCAAAGAAAATTTGCACTTGTATTTCGTATTAAGATTATAATAAAGGAACATTATGTTTAATGCAAGGTTAGCCAATAGGGGAGCTCTAAAGCATAAGGGTAAAAGCTACTTATCATCATGAAACAGACATTTTATATGTCTGTCAAGAGCGTTGTAACTATAAGGTTACAAATTGTTTTGTTTATAACAGAATATAGAAACCTATTTTGTTAATAGACGATCGACTAGAAGCCAATGACCTCAAGAACTTCTTTTAAATTCAAAATCTATTATTGTAAATGACAATAATAAATTTTAAATTTGAAAGAAAGAATTGTAAATGACAATGATAGATTTTAAATTTAAAAGAAGTTCTTGCCATTTATACAGTGCTAATTGATTCGCAATACACAACCAAATACCCGCATATGCACACACACCCACACACGCACACTCAAACACATTTTTTTTATTCTTATGTAATTGTATAAAAAACTTTTATATTCATATTGGTCCTGGTAACACAGTTTTAACTAGCTTACGGGTCAGGGGCAGACCCTTAATGGCAGAAAAATAGTTAACCCTAGAACTTAAAATACCTACTTATGATGTTAAATTGTTGTGAGTTTTGAATAAATGATTATTATTATTATTATACTATACTAGTCACGAAGCGGCGATAGCCCAGTAGCGAGACCCCGTGCTTTTAAATTCAGAGGGTCTCGGGTTCAAACTAGTTAGGCGCGCTAGTTTTTAAGTTTTGACCTTGATAATGATTTTGAATTATGAAAAAACCCTGATGGCGCACCAATGACTTTTCGAAGTTAGGTATGTGCGTAATTATCTCTTGCTCCGTGCCTCGGAAAACACGTTAAGCCGTTGGTTTCGGCTGTCATAAGCATCTATGGCAGTCGTTTTTAGGAAGTCAGTGTCTTCCAACAGACTGACAGCTGGATTAATCATAGAATGATGTTGCTGGGTTGCGGAGGTCAGACGGCAGTCGCTCCACGTAATAACTGAAATTCAGTCAAATCTGGTTTAACCAGTGAGCAGACCCTGGGCCCTAAGCTTAATTTTAGGGCAACCGAGATAATGATAGATATATATGTTGATGATTATACTATACTAGTTAGTAACATGTTTTCTATGTTTCCTGTCTATCACAGTATGTGATTTACCCACTAGACAAGCAACAAATATTCTGGGTACAAATTAAAAGTTCGTTAACTCCACCCACGGATCGCACTATTTGTGGACCGCCCGTAAAACTGTCTGCTAAATCTTATATAAACAGGATTTATTCCATCTCCCACTGTTTAAGCACTGTGAAACCGGGCTTAAACTCATTACATATATATGGTTTATTTTTGGTTAACCTGTGAGGAGGGAGACGATTGCTGAGATTAATGAAACGAAAGAATTTTATTGAAGGCTGGATAACCTATAAGATGGAAAGATTATACGAAAATAATTTAGTCATAATTTTTGTTCTTGGGATTACCTACCTAAATACATACATACATACTTATTAATGTCACGCCTCTTTCTCGTAGGGGTAGGCAAAGATCACATCTTTCCACTTGCTATGATCTTGGCACTGCTTTATTCACACTCATTAACCTTCTCATACACGCCCGTCGGCTTAGGGTACTTTTGACCTGCCCATACTGCAAAATCTTCTAGATTTGGTCATGGTAGGTCTTACGTAGTCTTCCCCTCCCAACACTTCCATTTACTTGTCCATCATAATTTACCTACCTAATAAATCTTAAAATACTAAAGAAGACATTAGCTATGTCTGTTTTTAGATAGCAATATCCTGCAGCAGTTGAAAAATCGGAAGTGAATGGATTAGAAATAAAGCACTAAAAAGTTGTTTGTAAGAAGATTAAGGGGCTCATTATAAAACAAGATTTAAAGTGAAACCAGGTTAAAAACTAGTGCTGTCACTTTTATTTCATACAATGAAGAGAGAGATACCACTAATTTTAGACATGGTTTAACTTTAAACCTTGTTTTTTAATAAGGCCCTTAGTACGTATGATTGACTAGGAATGCTTAGAACGTTTCAAAATCTTTACAGTGATCCGTAGCCACGGGTTTTTTTTATAGATGATAGGTATTTCTATAGAGACATGTTATATAAGCAATCTATATATAGGTAATCATTATCATTTTAAGCTCATCTTCATCCAGTGCTGGACAAAGGACTTTCGAATGAAACGCCACTATATATAACTGTAAAAATATGAGTAGATTGTACACGAAAACAGTATATACAAAGACAGCAATAAAAAAAGTAATACAGAAAAAAAAGTATGTTAGATCAATGACCGTGATCAAAGCTACATATGTGTGCCTGGATCATAGGAAATGAAAGGGTGTGATGTCTGCCTACAGATCCACGGGAATAAACATGATAATATTATGTAAAATGTATAAATAAATCACTTCAGTTGCCGCGAAGGGTTAGGCAGAGGTATATCATACCCCACGTGGCCATGTTCTGCCAATTCTATTTTTAGATTCACATGAAGTAGGTGGGAAGTCTATGGCTGCTCGCCGGGAACTTTTGTGTTTGCTATAGCCTCGCCCACTGGTGCACCACTTGCAGGTGAGGTTGAGAGTGGCTTGAGCAACTAAGGTATTTTTAGGATCCCTGTACAATTGTATTAACCAATTATAGCAATACTATTAGAATTCTGCCCAGCCCTTGGCACCAATATGAAGAAACACTAGATATCCCTTTACCCTTAACCCTTGCCTCTATAAATCTCAATATAAAACAACAGGGGAGCCCTATATTTGTCGCTTAGGTAAATAAATTGCTCCAGTTTCAAATATGTATTTGTATATATATACGTATAAGACATGGCATCCTACCAAGACCTAAGAAGCCCAAGCCAGCCTACCGATCAAACGACGAGGCTATGTAATGAAATAAAGAACTTTTTACTTTTACTTTACTTATCTTGGAACTAAATAATTGGTGTAATGAATAGTAGGAGATCAGTGAAAATGCACTCGCTCCTGTACGCGGCGTATTTTAAACGCTCCGACGACGCGCAGATGACGCGCGTATCCGCGCTTCAAACGCAATTCAAAACAAACCTAAGTACACGGGGCGATTCGATTCGATTGCGAACGCGAGTATACGAGTTTCATGCGCGCGTATACGCGCTTCATGCGCGCGCTTGTTTCATCAATATAAACGCAACAAGCAGCGTCCAAGGCGCCGAAGAGGCGCGTTCCTGAACCGCGCGTCGTGTCGGCGCGTCTAAAATACGCCGTGTAGTATGGGCCTAAGGTCGGTTTGATTCCGACACTTGACAAGTATTTGTAAACATACGTATTTCATGTACAGTAAGTATGTATTAAAAAAAAGACTTGTTTATCCGTTGCATAGACACGATCTGTGAGGTGTCCAAGAATATTTGTTTATTAGATATATTAATTAGTTTTTAAATAACAAAACCAACAAGCTAAATAATTGTTGTAATTATTAGAAAATATTTATTTCTTTTACTTCCATTATTTCTGTCTAAACCAACTTGAAAGAAATATATCTTTTACAAAATCTGCTCACAAAATAAGTTCTATACGGTCTGAGAGAAAGTTCAAACACAAAGCTATTAAGAGTCCGTTAAACCGGCTTCTTCATATAATAGGAACCATCATGTACCTATATCCGAAGTTTAATTTTATTTGGGGAACTTCTTTAGGCACTACGTGTTCAAGCTTGTTTTGTATATGAATGTATGTATGTTTATAACCTGAGGTCAACAACTTCTGATCTTTAATTCAAAACAAATTTACGTAGCGACTTTTACTTATTTCAATTTAAACAGTTTTTAAGATATTTCAAGTAGGTACGAATTTTTACTTCAAAGAATTTTTTTTTTTTTGCGAGACGAGACAGGCTTTGTCAACTTATACAATCAGTTAAAACTTTTATTCAGAATCGCTTTAATATATGGTCCTGTGACAAACATAATTTTTAACGAAATGGCGCGATAGTCGGCGTACACAGGTCGGTGTAAAGGTTCTCACACTGCGAAAATACTTATATACATTGATATGATTATTTATCATGGTCTGTATATTTTCTATGTATTTACGAAATTCAAGCATGTACGTTTTTTACTCGTTGTCTAGTACTTAAAGTAATAAAACTAAAAAATGTGTCAATATTATTATTTAGCTCAACTCCGTATCTATAATATGAATGCATCTGCTCGCCTTGGTCAGGTTTGGCCATTGCACTATATGTGTGGAGCAAACCCCGGACTACATAAACGGAATAATAATAACCACTCCCAGGCGTGCGATATAACAATATGAACTTTAATACACACATACATGTAGGTACACACTTGACACTTTATCAAGAGAATACTCCTTGAAGATCAATTTTCTTTTTGATTGAATTATACGGCGCCCTTCCTCCTCTCTCCTACACTATGCTGTGCCCGATAGGATCCACAAATGTACCAAATTGTAATATTCACCACCTTATAAAACCATTGTGGAACGCAATAAAGTATTGAGTATATGGAACCACAGCGATTCGTCTAGTTCCTTTTTTTTTAATAATGGCTTCGTGCGGTCTGCACATTAAGCCAGTGTCAAGTAAGAGATATATTAATAACACATGAATAACAATAAAAAAGAATGAGTAGTGATAAACATGATAAATACGATGTCCTCCCCATAATCCCTTTGAGTCCTCAGTAAAGAAGTGGGACTATACTGAGATCTCACATTGGCTTCTTGAGAGTATTTGAAAAGTGATGTTGCACTGCTATGTTTGATTTACCAACGCTCATGTACGTTCACAAACACTTAACGGTTAATAATCCACCGTGTTACACATTAATGTTAGAAAAATTACAAAATTTTAGAAAATAAAACAAAACTGCAGATGTGACGCTTCACTTTCCGCCAAGAAGTCTTCGTCTAGTTCGTGGTGGCTCACCGTTGACGTTCGTAAAAACAGTGACGTTCCACATGACTGCGCCAACCATCGAGGCTCCGCCAAACTGACTGATGTCAAATCTCGTTCCAAATTAATTTAAAAGGAGGCACTACGAGGGCGGCACTGACAATTTTGGGAATCATGGAAGTGACACAACATTACTCTTCTAAACCCAGGGTGAAGTCTTATTTTTTGAATATGTGTGATTAGTTTGCATAATTATTTTTTCTATATTATGTATAGATTATATATTGTATATTGTATCGTATGATGTGTATATATATATTTATATTTCATTATTTTGTATATTTGTGGATTTCATTAATATTTAACAAATCGTTTTAGTGCTTATTCTTGTAAAGTTTTTTTGCTTTGTCTACTGCTTTCCTGTTCTTTCCTTTGTGTCGGGTTGTCTGGAAGAGATTTTAGCGATAAGACCGCCTAGTTTGGCTTTTTCATTGTGTTTCAATATTAATTGTAATCTGTAGTTTTTAAGTTATTTTGGTCAATAAAAATATATCTATATATATCTACTATTTAAAGATGTATTAATTTCTTTAGAAGTACTCTCCGCGAAATTTGAATCATTTTTCCATACGAGGGAACCAATCGTTGAAGCAACCATGCCATTCGGAGGCTCGAAAATAGCCGTTTTGTAGGCGTCCACAATAAATCATAGCTCTTGAATTTTCTCGAGTCAATTGCAATTTCTCAACGACTAAACAAGTTTGACAAGACCTTGTGACAAGACCGAGATTCTTTTTTTAAATAAATAAGTGGTATTCGATATTTAAAACCAAGTAGTTTTCAATTAAACATATTTTAATATGACAGGAACAGTGGAAATATTCCATTTCCGATACTTTTAGTGCAGCCCTCGTATCAACGCGTTGTCAAATATATTTCCAATGGTTATCAGTGCCACGGCATATATGACCAATAGCATTTATTAAATATTACTTAACTTTGTAGGCTTTGTTGTAATAATATAGGCCCAGGAAAGGCCCTGGCTTGACGTCATAAGGAATTACATGCGTGCCAATAGCTGATCGACCAAGGATGCCGAAGACCATGCGAAGTCGAGAAGATATAGGAAAGCGGACCCCGTGCCCTTAAGGCAGCAACCGGGGTAAGGATAAGATGAAGAAATCGTTAAGAAAAGGTATTGAGCGACTTGAACATTTCTAACATCAAGAAGACACACTATTGCCTCCATCAATACTCATGAGGTACGCGTGGTGGAGTTGGACTTAAACCCTTCACCACTGCAATCGTGAAGGGAATCTCAGAAGTGGGATATTAAAAGGTTGAGGTTATGTTACACATTCTCGAATATATTTAAATTTAAATCGACAAAACAAGAGCAGACGGTTCTTGAGAATTAAAGTCAAAGAACGCTGATATTTATGTTTTCATACTTATTTGCTTTTATCGTTATTGCAGTCTGGATATAGTTAATGAGAAACGATGTATGCAGTTAGATATTACGGTAATGTACACAATGATATCACTAAAGTTTTCGCTGTACAAACTGCTGCTCGACAAACTTCTCTGATACTAAATTAGCATCTTCAAATATAGTGTTTATAGCCAAAGCTGTATGGTTGTCGGGTAATGACAAATATAGCTTTAGTTTCTAACACTAAAGAAACACAAATAATTGACATAAATGCTTTTTGGTCACCTCTTGGCGTAGTGGTATTCAGCTTTTGGTTAAAACCAAGATGGCCGCGGTGACGCGTGACTTTTCCAGTCTTAAATTGGGTTAATGGTAGATTTTCTTGTGGGCTGCATTAAATAGCAATATTATATTATCATATAAACCATGAGATTAAACTATTGTTATGACAGCCTAAAATTCCGAATGAATACGATACATTTTCATAATTAGACTAAATAGATAATATCAGACTCTAATTTCGGAGTGACGATCGCCAAATGCTGAACAGAAATGTCCTTCAGTTATAGCTATTTGTAGACTCAGTTCTATTTGGTATTTGGAGTTCATTTTGCTGCTAGTTAAAATAACAACAATGTGTGTCAGTCACTTACTAGTAGATTAAAATCTTGTCCATTATCCGAACGATGAAATAAAAAAATTAAAACTAACCTATTTTATGGACGCCTCGCCTGTGTTTATTGAACGGAACGGTAGGTCCTCTATGAGGCAGCGACCGTACATTGCCATATTTTTAGCATTCGAGGTCCCCTTTTAGGACTTCGGCACATACGCTTCGGCGATCAGCGATTTTGCAATTGCATCGGTGCAATGAGGCTGCGTTACTTGACTCTGTCTCTCTGTCTTTTTTTTGTTCAATCAAAGTGTAAAAAACGCGCAATTTTGCGATTGTATTGAGGCAGAAATGCTGAAATTTTGACCACATTTTTAGTGCAGTGGTTTTTAGCCTGTTTTGCTCCGTTACCCCTATAACTAATTTCTCTACTGGACTCTCTATACTCATTTATAAAATAAATAAATAATAACCTCATTCATAAATAAAAATTCTCTTACAATCACACCAATTATTTAGTTCTAAGATATATATCATTAAGAATTGTGTTATGGATACTAAAGAACGGAAATGCACATATTTACTTACCTCTGGAGTGAAGTACTGACCTCCAAGCCATATCGGTTGTCAAACTTACTATATTAACTACTTTATGAAAGCACAAAATTGTCTTAATGCTGAGCAGAACATGCAGCCTTCGGCTTTAATCAGATACTTTTTACACCGCGCGTATAAATGAACGCCTTATAAATGAAAGAAAATACCTTTTTCATTCTAGGGAACTCCGTTATATTTACGTATTATTAGAATTGCGGTTTTTAGCGATTCTTTTTCGCTTTTGTCCTAAAAACCTACGATTGATGGGGCTTTAAGGACCTTCAATGCGACTGCGAACTGCCAAAAGGCAACCGGTAGCCGGTGGATAAATGCGGCTCAAGATCGATCGACGCGAAAAACAACATAGGATGAATTCTTGTGGCCTTCTAGATGGGCCTTAACTTAAAAGAAAAGACTTACACATTGTAAACATAACGTACATGTTCATATATTTTATAATTTATTTATTTTTGGCTGAGACCATTATTATCCAAGCATTATTCTGGTTGTGCCCTGAGCTTAAGATTAGGACTAAGGGTCTTCTCACTGTTCTACCCAAATTTGGCTGAAGTTCAGTTATTATATGGAGCGACTGCCGTCTGACTTCCGCAACCCCGAGGGGAACTTAATTTTATGGTTAAGCCAGCTGTCAGGATGTTCCCCCCCGATAGGTTCCAACCTTGGCGTGGTGGGAGGGCTGAGTGCCTCACGGAGGCCGGGAAAAGGTAACATCCAGAGGCTGGCAACCCTGGGACTCCTTAGTACTGACTACCGGGCGGGAAACTAAGAGGGACCTAAGGATCGCCAGGGGGTCTTAGGCAGCGAAGTCTGGGGGCCCCTGCTGTCTAACCATAGACCCTCCGAGTAGTCGGCCATATACGCCATAGTCGCACAAGTAGGTAGGAGGGGCGCCTCTCTGAGGAGGTCCTCCCGGTTTTGGCCCGGGGACGTTGGCCGCGGGCGGGGTATCAGATGCTGCACCAGCTACTGGCCCCCGCCTCTTTCTCAACAAGCGGCGGGCGTCGTCGGAAGATATTTTGTGGGTATTTATGCTGGCAGTCACGTCTGTCGGTGGTGAGTCCCACACTCCTATTCGGTCCCCCTTTTGCCGGAAGGCAGTGCGTAATTGCATTTTGTTACCGACGTAAAAGAAAAAAAAAGCTGTCAGGATGTAAGAAGGCACTGACTTCCTAATAACGATTGCTATAGATGTTCACGTCAGCCGGGAACAACTGCCTTTTTTTTTCTTTTTTTTTTTTTACGTGGGTAACAAAATGCATTTGCGCACTGTCTCCCGGCCAAAGAGGGACCGAGTGTGGGACTCACCACCGGCAGACACGACCGCCAGCAGTAATACCCACTAAAAATCTTCCGACGACGCCCGCCGCTTGTTAAGAAAGAGGCGGGGTGTCAGTACCTGGATTGCAGCTCTGACACCCCACCCGCGGCCAACACTCCCCGGATCAAAACCGAGAGGACCTCCTCAGAGAGACGCAGTGGACGCGCCCCTCCTACCTCCTTGTGCGACCATAGCGTGTGTGGCCGACTTCGCGGAGGGTCCATGGTTAGACAGCAGGGGCCCCCCCTTTTTTTTTTCTTCTTTTTTTATCGTCGGTAAAAAATGCTGTTTACGCACTGTCTCCCGGCCAATGGGGGGACCGGGAGGGGAGTGTGGGGCTCACTGCGGCAGACGCGACCACCGCAGTCCTACCCACTAAAAAACTTCCGACGACGCCCACCGCTGTTGAAAAAGGGGCAGGGGGCCAGTGCCTGGGTTTGTAGCTTCTGGCACCCCGCCCGCGGCCAACGTCCCCCGGATCAGAACCGGGAGGACCTCCTCAGAGGAACGCAGTGTGTCGCGCCCCTCCTACCTCCTTGTGCGGCCATGGCGTAACTGGCCGACTTCTGGGAGGGTCTATAGCTAGACGGAAGGGGCCCCCTGCCCCAGCCACCTAAGACCCTTCAGGCGCGGCTGGACGGGCCCTCCTTGCCCGCCCGCTGCGCCAACGGCGTAGTCGGAGAGAGAGCGGATCCCGCTCCCTCTCCCGCTCCGCGGCCTCCTTCTGCGACATCACCACTTCGCAGAAGGAAGCAGGGGCCCCCTGCCCCCGCTGCCTTAGACCCTCCTGGCGCTGCTTGACGGGCCCTCCTGGCCCGCCCGCTGCGCCCTCCACAGGTCCTTCTTAGTTTCTTCCTCGGTAGTCAGTACTAAGGGCAACCAGAGTCACCCCTAGCACCTCCTGCGCCCTACCGGAAGGTACTCAGCCCCCCCACCACGACAAGGTGGAGACCAGACGGGGGGGGGGGAACAACTGCCTAACGTACTAGCCGAGGCACGGAGCAAGCGATAATTATGCACTTCTTGTGGCTGAGATGCTACTAATATATTAATAACCTAATGAATCATTATTTATTTCATTAGAAGTTTAGGAATTGAAGCAATAAAATTGTAATAAGCTTCATTCAATACTGTATTGTTCTACCAAATTGTGAAATAAAAGATTGATTTAAAATCTCAAAGCTACAAATATTTAATTCACTGACAACTCTAAAAGCTTGTGATTAGGATAAATTTTCTTTCTCTATCAAATCAAATTGTCTGTGTAGAGATTTAATTATTAAGTTTTTTATTCCACCCATTAATTAGTAAAAGTTCAAAGGATATAAGAGGGCGTTTTAATGAAAATGGTTTCTTTAAGTATCTGAGATCTCTTATTTGACTAGTCTTTAAAAAGTTCAAGTCAAAACCCTCTTATTTCACTTTATAAAAAAACCTTAAAAGTAAGTTTTATTTTAATTGAAGGCGCTGTCCTCATTTTGTTTTGTACTTTTATAAATTCTGGAGGGTTGGATAAATAATCGCGATTAATGAAAAAATACTGGATGCCGTCAGGGGTTCTGTTTTATGTGTACGTTTTATTTTTCTATATATAGGGATAGGATAGTGTATAGGGATCCTATCAAGGCCTGAGAAGCCCAAGTCAACCTCACCTGCAAGTGGTGCACTAAAGATCCGACATAAGGGTCAAAATGCGCCACGAAGAGTCTGTGGCCCCCGTGATAAGATAAGATAAGCAAATTTTACCTGCCGATCAACTGACGAGGCTTTGGCAATATACAAGTGCCCGATAAGCGACACTAGGGGAACCAACAATATAACTGGCGAAATGTGGGCACAAAATATGCCTCTGCCTACCCCTTTGGGGAAACAGACAAGATATTATGTATGTATATGTATGTATTCACAAAAGCAAATACTTTTTTTACATTCTGACCCGTTCGACCGTTGTTCTGTATTACTAAAATATATTGTGTCAACAGCGTTAATTGTCAATCGACTGACAGCTATGTCGCACGCCATGGTTACAATGAAAAGTTTGTATGATCAAAAGTGACATTAGAATTATTAATTAATATTTAATAATAATACTCTTAATAATTCTACTGAAGCGCTCGTAGCTCCGCGGAAACGATCACCGAAGTACAGCAGAGTTTACAGAGGTCAGTCCTTGGATGAGTGACCGTTTGTGTGGCATTTGATATCGAGCGCTTCCGTGCTTCGGAAGGCACGTTAAGCCGTTGGTCCCGGTTATCACCAAATGTGGTAGTCGTTAAGCCATGTTAGAGGCCTAATGGGCGGCTTGAAAAGTTCTAACAGCAGGACGCCACACACCTGCCTCCGCCAATCCGCACTGGGTCAGCGTGGTGGAGTATGACCCAATACCCTCACACCTTGATATGTGAGAGGAGGCTCGTGCTCAGTAGTGGGACGTTAATGGGCTGTGATGATGATAATGATGAATAATACTCTTAATAATTCTACTGAAGCGCTCGTAGCTCCGCGGAAACGATCACCGAGGTAAAGCAGAGTTTACAGTGGTCAGTCCTTGAATGGGTGACCGTTTGTGTGGCATTTGATATCGAGCGCTTTCGTGCTTCGGAAGGCACGTTAAGTCGTTGGTCCCGGTTATCACTAAATGTGGTAGTCGTGAAGCCATGTTAGAGGCCTAAATGGGCGGCTTGAATAATTCTAACAGCAGGACGCCATACACCTGCCTCCGCCAATCCGCACTGGGTCCGCGTGGTGGAGTATGACCCAGTACCCTCACACCTTGGTATGTGTGAGGAGGCTCGTGCTCAGTAGTGTGACGTTAATGGGCTGAAATGATGAATTATACTATAGAAAAGTCGTTACATTTTCAAATTTATTGCTGAACTTCCTAAACTATAACTATACAAAAATTGTCTTGACAATATCGAAAAGCTTTTGTAAAGTTACTTGGCATGACAACTACATCCTGTATGTCGGTGGTCGATGGAGTGGTCGATCGTCGCAAAACTGGTACTGCAAACATTGCAGTTCCACGATCTACTGGAAAGAACCGGTCGATGGAAGCTAACATGCGCTCAAAGAGAATTTAAAAATCGCATGATCTGGCTAAAAAGCTACTAATATTTATTTTGTTATTCAACTACGCCTTTTTTTTGTTTTTTTTCGGTAACAAAATGCATTTACGCACTGCCTATCGGCCAAAGGGGGACCGAAAAGGGGTGTGGGGCTCACCACCGGCAGACACGACTACCAGCAGTAATACCGCTTGTTGAGAAAATGGCGGGGACCAGTACCTGTGTTGCTTCGTCTGACAACCCGCCTGCGGCCAACGTCCCCCGTACCAAAATCGGGAGGACCTCCTCGTAGGGGGCCCCCTGCCCCCGCTGCCTAAGACCTTCCTGCCGCTACTTGACGGGCCTTGGTAGCAAGCCCGCTGCGCCTTCCACAGGTCCCTCTTAGTTTCCCCCCCCGTAGGCAATCCAAAGTCGCCAATCTCTGGGTGTTACCTTTTCCCGGCCTCCGGGAGGTACTCAGCCCCCCCCCCCACGCCAAGGTGGAGATCTGTCCGGAGGGGATTCAACTAAGCCCATAACAATATACGATAACACAATCTGACTTCTCATATTGTAATTAGGCATTTCAAATTAACTAACCCGGCATTATTATAATTATGTTTGAACTGCCTTTAATTCACCATTGGCTACGAACACAATGTTTAATCTCATTAATTAATTATCACAGGCATATTATACTGATTGAAAGAGTAATGATTATGAGCTGGTGGAGAGGAATAGGACTAATAATAGATAGATTGAGTTTGTGTGAGATGATATGACCGAGAAAGTGTTGGATGAGGAATGACTGATATAAGCACCTGGCTATGGCTGGTATATGGCACCTTGCTGTTAGATTTATAAAGACGCCTCATATGGTATCTGCTCTCATAATATTATCCTAGCAATATCCCGGTTGCCTCAGACTAAACCCCAGGGTCTGCTTACTGGTCAAGTGGAGGTCAGATGACAGTCGCTTCATGTAATAACAAAAGTTCAGTCAAATATAGTTAGACCAGTGAATAGACCCTTGACTTAAGTCTGGGGCAACCGGGATAATGCTATTATATATAATATCATTATAATTGATTATTGATTTAATTATAATCCTTTGAGTTTTTTTGTTATTTTAAAATTGTTGCTAGGGTTGGCAAAAAGGATTTCTTATAGAAATAAGCTCACCATTGTTAGTTTTTTTTTTTTATATATATATATAGTTATTGACGTTCATCCAAAAAATCTCATCAGAACATTGCCCAGACCCTGGGCTCTTGAGTTCAAGTTATGCCATGACTCTGTAAGACAAATCATACGATCTGTGATATAAAGATTGGGCAACAACACAATAAGAAGTCTTTGATTTCGTAATTAATTTACTTACAAAATTTCAAACGAAGTGTCTGTCAATTCCAAGCCCTATTAATTAATTATAGCTATAACAGAAAAAAGCGTATATTCATACTCTTCCTGAGGCCTTTTTCACTCAGTGAAGACTGGTAGAAGCAGCCTTGACCCAACTCTGGTTCAATCAAAGGGTGAAATTAACTGAAACCTTATTTTTTGCTCGTTTGATCTTATTTCAGGAAAAATTTGGTTTGAAGTTCAAATTATCTTCGTCTATTTCGCTCACGAGTCTATGGACTCACATTGATATTTACTAAATTAGAAACATGTGTTTAAACATACATACATTCATGCCTGTTTTCCTGAAGGGATAGGCAGAATATGAATACTTGAATGTGAAGTGGCGCGCTAGTTTTTAAGTTTTGACGTTCATAAGAGCTCTTTTGAGCCAAACTTGAATAAATGAATATGAATTTGAATGATAGGTGAATGAATACTTTTTTACGAATAATATAAGGTAACTAGTTGTAAGTTGTATAAATTGCACGCCCGCAACGGGTACACTGTTGTTACTAATGTAATGCATGAACACCAGCAAAATGTACACAGTCTTAGCAATAAAGATCTACTCTATTCATATGAAGCGCCCACACTTCGCCAACTACATTGTCAGTTCCACGTAATAGGTGGCGAGCCTATTGCTGCTTGCCGGGATCTGTTAAGTTCGCCAGAGCCTGGTCTGTTGATCAGCAGGTACTCCACTTGCAGGTAAGGTTGGCTTGGGCTCCTCAGATGTTAGTAGGATCTCTATACACCAAGACACTATAGCGACTCATAAATATATTATTTCGATTTTTAAAGTGTTTCTTTATTTGACGAACGATATGGCGTGGAGGTATACCTGCACTTCACTCCAAAGGTCATGGATTCGATTCCCACACAAGATAAATGTTTGTGTGCATGAATGTGAATATTTTTGTTTACCACTTGCAGCTAAGGTTGGCTTGGGCTCCTTTTACACCTTATATATTCACAAAAATCTGATTTATCTTTTTGTTTGTTTATTGGTCCTCTAGAACACATAGCAAAATATTTGTTTTACTTATGCCTGGACGGTGCTGTGTGTGGTGTCCAAGGACATTTATTTTAAGCTAAGATAAGCTGGCCGTGCAGTAAGGTCCGGCATAGAATAGTGCCACCCCCTCTCATCTCGCGGGGAGTCGTAATAGATGACGAAGAGAAATCCTACCGGATACTGGGCCACAGCGTCACCCTGCGTAACTGCGATCACCAAACCGCCTGCCCAGAGTGGTGATTTTGGGCAAATATCCCCAGTGAATTTACCTAATGTACTGGGGAGGCCAATGATTAGCACTTTATAAGGCTGATACGATGAAGTTTAGCAACATAATGTGGTACTACCCATTTATACCCTTGAATCATACTAAATATTTGATAATTTTGCTCTGTATATCATCATGTCAGCCCATTAACGTCCCACTACTAAGCACGAGCCTCCTCTCAGGAGTCTCAGGGTATTGAGTCATACTCCACCACGCTGACTCAGTGCGGATTGGCAGAGGCAGGTATATGGCGTCCTGCTGCTAGAATATTTCAAGCCGCCCATCTCATTTTTGTGATAACCGGGACCAACTGCTTAACGTGCCTTCCTAAGCACGGATGCGCTTGATATCAAATGCCACACAAACAGTCACCCATCCAAGCATTGACCTCTGTAAACTATGCTGTACTTCGGTGATCGTTTTCGACCACCGAGCACCGCAGAGCTACGAGCGCTTCTACGGTAGATATCAGTATCTGACTATACTATGCTGTGTAAACTGTACAAGTATAATTATGATTCATATATGCTGTTATGACACATACATTTTACGAACTTAAATTGCGATTTCTTCGCATACATATTTCAGTACCCATTGAAGCCAATAAAACGCGTTAAAACCGAGAACATTAAGTAAAGTGGTAAGCGCCAAGGTAATCCACAATAGAAGGGTGAAAATACAGCAAAATGCTTTCAATGCTGGCGCGAATACATCAATTTCCAACACAAACATAAGATACAGATGGATGAATCACCTTTTAGCTAAGCATGTTAAAGACGAGTGGAGATAAAAGCATTGTGTCGAGATTTAAAAAATAAGATTTTTTAATGGTCAATTATTATATAAGGTCAGGTCATTAGTATAGGTTTCTTCACAATATCTTAGGGTTCTTACACACGAGCAGCACATTGACGACAGCAGAGGCAACTGCAGTTGCCATCACCTGCCGGCAGCTAACCGTCGACGAGACGGTTAGCTAGCTGTTGCCACCTGCCAGCGACAGCCACCAACGGCTCTTAGGGTCCCCGCACACGGGCCACCGGCCACAACCACAAAACGACGCCACCGGCATATTTCCTGCAGCTTTCATATCTTTTATATGGACTCGCCGCACACGGTTGACGCCGGCGGCCGCCTCACGCTACAAATCAAAATGTATGAAAACTGCAGAAAATATGCCAGTGGCGTCGTTTTATGTTTGTGGCCGGTGGCCCGTGTGCGGGGACCCTTAGACGGTCTGCTCCTTATGTCGACTTCATCTACATACGTTGACTAAAAACTGCTGTTCGTGGTGGATCTCTTAGTCGCCCATATTTTTTTTTTACTTAAGTAACAAAATGCGTTATTGCACTGCCTCCCGGCCAAAGGGGAACCGAGAGGGGAGTGTGGGGCTCACTGCAGCAGACGTATAAAGCTTCTGACACCCCGCCCGCGTCCAACGTCCCCTGGATCAGAACCGGGAGGACCTCCTCAAAGAGGCGCAATGTGTCGCGCCCCCCCTACCTTCTTATGCGCCAAACGGCGTATGTGGCCGACTTCGCGGGGGGTCTACAGTTAGACGGTAGAGGCCCCCTGCCCCCGCATCTCTTTGAAGTCCACGCCAACATCACGTGTAAGTGGTGCACCTTCCGGACGAGGCTCTGGCAATTGTAACTCTCTCGCTCGCCACTTATTACGTGGGTTCAATATATAATTGGCTTAGTATTTTGTTAATACTCTGCATAACCCTTCGACAAACAGGCGTGATTGTATGTATGTTAATTATCATCAACGTCCTACTACTAAGCACAAAGCGAGAAGGATTTTGAAAATTTTCCACCGGGCTGACCATTTGCGAAAGTACCTGTGTAGTGCATGCTGTTAGATTTATTTAATTCACAGGGCTTATAACCCATAGGGCTCATAACTTGGCTTAAAGACCATTCCATGAATACGTTTTACGAAAAAGAATTTTATAATAAGATGATATTTGCAATTCGCTCCTGAGGTCGTGGGTTCGATTCCCACACAGGACAAATCTGTGGAGGCACGAACATGAATATTTGTTCTGGTCTAGTTGTTTTTTTATGTACGAGTATATATTATCTAAGTGTGTATTTACAAAAAAGAGGATATATATTGGTTTATTTGTTGTTTACGAGCAGTATTTTAATGACATTTCTTAATGATAATTATTATTATTTATTTATTTTTTTCTGTTTATTTATTCAAATAATACGAACGATCTAACATTCACAATAACCTTTTAAATCTAAGATTAAATTTTCTTCGTAGCTTTATATCTCTTAATTATTTTAATTGCGTCTAGCATTATTTATATAACTTAAAGACTATCGTACTACTTAGCAACCAATAATAAGTACTCTGTTTCTGAGTAGTTTTATGTACACAGTACATAGGGAATACAAGACCTAATAAGTTAACTACTCCACAGATTCCTCGCAAAGAGAAAGGCAAACACAAATTGTTTGACTTTCAGATGAAAAGCTTCAAACGAGATTCCCTTAAAGATAAAATTCCTCTTTGTGGTAATAAAGCTGGTTTAATCACAAGAACTGTAAGTAATGTACTTACTGTGTTTATATTATTAATAAAACATTTCTTTGATTATATCTTTCACCTTACCTCAAAAGAATCAGAGCTTTTAAATACAAATAAATAAATATTTTCTTACAATTACACCATAAAAATTCCAAGATAAGTATTTTTAAGAACTTGTGTTAAAAAACGGATAAATATACATAATTTTTTTATAATGTAAATACATACATAGGTAAATCACCCAAACACCCAGAACAAATATACATGTTTATACACACAAAGATTTGTCCTATGTGGGAATCGAACCCACGACCGTAGGAGCGGCGTGTGGATATACTCGCCACCACGCCATATCGGTCGTCAATACGAAATTGTTCAATGGTATCAATATAAAATCTGTTATTTTTATAGTTCCAAATAAATCAGCTTCAAGTGTAAACAAATACACACTACTCTAATCCAATTTTTTTTGTTGGTGATAATCGTCCATTTTTTAGTGGGTATTCCGCCCCTGCTTTCATCTTTCGGGGTGGCGAGTCCTACATATTCCCGTCACCCCCCATTGAGGCGGGGAATGCGTAAAGGTAATTTTAGGACGTTAATAAAAAAATGGTTTAATGAAATGGGATACAAGTATAGGGAAAGATATAATCTACTTACTCTTTAAAACAAAAATAAGGTATGGTAATAAGATTTTGTCTAGTAGCAGTATGGGCAAAGGGCTAGCCATCTCTTACTATTGACACGTTTCAATTAGAGATCAATCGTAGCGTCTGTGAACTGGCTTGAATTACGATCACTAACCGCCTGCCCAACGTGGTGAATTATGATCATGGGAAAATTGTGAAAATGAGGCTAATGTTCAGTGGACTTTATAAGGCTGTTATGATCATCTAGAGGAAATGCTTACGATTTATTGTCATAATTTCAAAAGATATAAATCATATGGCATAAAGATCCAAAAGCATAATGTCCTTTTACATAACATATAAATACGCGTAACCTTAATAATGCAGAATTCTTGAAAGGCATAATTACAAAAGCCATAATTATATAAATCTATATTTTTTATTTGCCATATTTTTATAAAGCATACTTTGAAACGCAGATTTTAATTTTTGCATAAATAACTAGATTAAGAATTTTGTCTGACATACTTCGTAATCTATTGAATACATTATTATTTCATGATATACTTACTTACTGACTTCTCTTTTTGGCTTAGGTTGAGGTAGTTTTTTTTATGACCAAAAAAATATGCCTTTCATTACCTATGCTTATCTAAGTTATGCCTTTTAATGATACTGCATTTTAAAATTTGGCGATATAACGGTATGCGTTATAACGTTATGCTTTATAGCGGTGTGGCAAGTGACGATTATGGTAATCAACATTATGTATTTCCAGTTTATCGCCAAAAACGTTATGCGTTTCAATTGGTAACCCCTCTAGAGATCTCTGTGCATAGGCATAGCAGGGCTCTGTCTACCCTAAATAGGATTTATGGGGTCAAGAGTATGCATGTTATACTAAAATGCGGCGTCAATCAGGGTCTCGGGTTCAAAACCTGGTGGCGCACCTATGGCTTTTCAAAGTTATTACTTGATCCGTGTCTCAGAAAGCACGTTAAGCCATTGTCCCTGTCGTGAAATTCTATGGCAGTCGTTATCAGGAAGTCAGTGCCTTCACACATCCCGACAGATGGTTTTACCATTGAATGATGTTTCCCTTTGGGTTGCGGAGGTCAGACGGCAATCGCTCCAAATGATAACTAAAATTCAGCTATACCTGGTTAAGCCAGTGAGCAGACCCTGAGCCCTGGGCTTAAGTCTGGGGCAACCGGGATAGTGCTAGGATATGATAACATGTTATTATGTTAATTTACATTATTAGTTTTCTAAGCAATAAAACTGTAAACATCAGCAAGCGTAGTAGAGGGCGGCCCCCCACGCGATGGACCGATGACCTGGTCAGGGCGGCGGGGAGCCGGTGGATGCAGGCGTCAAAGGATCGATCTACGTGGAATGCAATTGGGGAGGCCTATGTGCAGCAGTGGACTTGAAATGGCTGATATGATGATGATGATGAAACAATAAAACTATAACCAGAATTTTATTTAATTACGAAAGTCCAGAGAGCAAAAGGTTGGCAAGGCTGGTATTCAGCCACCCCTGTTCCCTGAGATGTACTTATAGGAAATATGTGCTGGGGGGCCACACTTAGTAACAATTTTACTTACTCAATAATCATAAGCATATCTATATAACTAAGCAAAAACGAGACAATCCTTAGTCGTAACATACTAAATTACAAGGTGTCCTTCTTACTCCTTGTTCAAGCAAAACGAAACATCTGCCAGTAACTACTTTGAACTGCTCTAGCTCAGCTCACGACCACGCTTTTGATTAAAAACTTAATAGAACAACAGCAAGCGTTTAAAAAATGCAAGTGACTTAAATCATAATTTATTTCAAAAGTTTATTGGGATATTCTTTTGTTTGTCTCGTCTAGACAGAACTCTGTCCAGTTTCTTGCCAACTTCTATTCGAAGCAGCTCTCGTCGTAGTAAGGAGACCCTAGTTTAAAACCAATGCTTCGGAAAGAAGTGGTTCAGTCACCTTACTTGTTTCCATCAGTTATATCAGTATGAAAACATTAAACGATACGTAAACGATGAAATTAATAGCTTCAACATCAATTTTTAACAGATTCAGGTTGTGTAAGCCCTCATAAAAAGACCATTTATTATTTAGGTAGTACTTTTTGGTTCTGGTGCCGTGTGATATCGGCCTAAAAAAGTGCCATCCCTTGTCATCTCATGGGGATTGGTTAGAGACGGCGAAGAGAAATGTTACCAGATAATGGGCAGCAGCGTCATACTGCGTACTGGCTTTCACTGCGATCACCCACCAGCCTGCCTTGTGGTGATTATGGGCAATATAATCCTCAATAGGATGTAATCTATAAGAGAGGAAATGTTCAGCCTTTATAAGGCTGATTTGATGACGATATGCTGACAAAGACATGAGTCGTGATTTCGCGGTAAGCGGCAATAGGCTCGCCACCTATTACGTGGAACCAACCAGTATCATCATCTCAGCCATCTGACGTCCACTGCTGAACATAGGCCTCCCGAATAGATTTCCACATTGAGCTATCCTGAGTCGCCTGCATTCATCGGCTTCCCGCCGCCTTGACCAGATCATCGGTCCATCGCGTGGGAGGCCGTCCTCTATACTACGTTTGCCGGTTCACGGTCGCCATTGAAGAACCTTAATGCCCCATCGGTCGTCGGTTCTTCGAGCTATGTGCCCCGCCCATTGCCACTTCGACTGCAAACTCGCCTCGCTATGTCGGTCACTCCAGTCCTTCTACGGATTTCCTCATTTCTGATTCGATCACGTACCACGTACTGGCGAAATCTGGGCGTACAATATGCCTCGGCCTACCCCTTCGGGAAAACAGGCGTGATATTATGTATGTATGTTTCAGCAGCTCATGGGGCAATTCTAGTAATCACCACGCAGACCCACTGCGAACATGCGGATGTTTATGTTCACAAATATTGGTGTTAAGTGGGATTTGAACTAACGACCTTTGGTGCGAAATCCAGCTACAGCACTCACTTATAAAACACAGCATCTTATAAAGCACTGCCAACGATTATCAATATGAAACAAGTGGTGCTCTCAAGCGTTTGTTTCACGAGAAAAAAGGTGGCAATTTTACTCAATTAGTGACTACCTATATTGTATAAAAAGGATCAATGAGAAGTTAATGATGCGATAGATAAGTTATTCAGCCGACAATAATGAACGCATATATTAAGTCATTAGAACGTGAACCCTGTAGGGAGCATTGAACGGCTATTTAACCCTGTACCAGTATATTCACCTTGGTACGTAGGTGGGAAACGAAATTGTCAAAACATTGAAAGTAAATTCGAGACAATTCCATCTGCAGTCTATCTATATGTTATGAAAAATGTCGATAAGTATCTGTATGAACGAAATAAACGTATACCTTTCTTTAACGATGTCGAGTGTGTTATTTTGTTACGGTTTTCTGTGAAATTGATAATCAATTGTAGAAATATTTAAAAAATATATGAAGAAAAGGCTAGCCTCGGCTTGAGTGTCGGGTATAAAGACAGTTAGTTGGTTTTGAGTTCAGACCCCGCCAATATACTAACGTTCGTTTACGAAGGATTAAAGAGCTAATGTTTTTATAACGAATAATTATCTAAAAGTAAGCACCTTGGTGCTGCCTATCATGTGTGGTATTTTGTGAAAACTTTATGAATAATATGGAGTGAAATGAGGTCTTATTTTCTTATTCTTATTAAACGGTTTAAACATATTATATTAGCAGGACGCTTTAAGTCAATCTGTCTCTGGAGAACAATAATAATTGTTATTTGTTCAGGTTCCTTGTATGTTGCAAGCGAGTTTGTTTTAAACGTCAGATATCAGAATTCCACTTATGGCTTAAGACATTTATTTTTTAAAAGATTAAAAAAACACTTTTAGAGAAAGAAAAGTGTTATCGTGAAAAAGTGAGCGAGCGGTACTTGTAAAGAGATATTCTTATGCAGATAGGGCACTTCGTAGCGCTAAGGCCGCGGATATATTAAGTCATTCAACATAAAAACTAAATCTAAGAAATGCGATTGATCCTTCAAAATATGACATTACTTCCTATAAAAAAGCCATTATAACAAATAGTAAGCTTGAACACTTCAAGAATTTTTATAATGGCCTGAAATTTTTTTACGTACAGTTTATTTGAAAATTATAATGCCTGTTTTAAATAATATCGTTTGTGCTGTTAGCACAATTAGCCAGTTCCAAGTACAAATTATATTATGTAATGTAATTCATAGTAAATGATAATATGTGGAGATAAAGATAATAAATAGTTAATAAGATGCCCTCCCTCCTAAACTCCTCGAGTCAGTAAAAATGTGGGACGATATGGAGATCTCAAATGGTCTTCTTGAGAGAATTTGAAAAGTTATGTTGAACTGTTATGTTTTATTTACCAACACTTATGTACGTTCAAACACTTAACGGTTAATAATCCACCGTTATTACACACAAATTTTCAAAATATCATAAATTTTAGAAAATAAAACAAAACTGCAGACATGACGCTTCACTTTTCCGCCAAGAAGACAATTATAAGTTTATTAGACACTACATCAAACTTTAATTCTATAATTTATCAAAAAAAATCTCTTTTTAACATTTAGCAATTCTCTCTTTTTTTTTAATTTCTTTTATTCACATGTGAGGCTATCAGAAGAGTCTTTCTGAATGGTCACTACCGTTGATGACATAGAGATATTAATTAAAAAGAAGAACACTAAAAATTACTTTACTGAAGCACTGACCTTTTTCGCTGGATCCTTGTGCTCCTGAATATATTCCTGTTTCAACGGCTCCGTCTGAAGGTCTGGCAGGGAGTGACTGATGCGGATGGCGGCTTGTCGTGATAGTGAGTCGCAATTGCTGTCTTCAGATTGTCTACGTGACCTGAAACAATGTGACAAATTAAAATGGATATCAGGATACTGGTGTTTGTAAGCTTAAAGGATTCCTAGCTTTGTAAGTTTTATATATCTCGTGTTTTCGGAAGAAAAGCATCTTATGACTTAACCAGGAATAAGTAATATTTGTGCCATTTTTATCGAAAGGCGTTAAATTATCAATGTGGCATTTAGCTGCATGATATTTACATGCAGCAGCTCAGCAGTGTAATGTAATTCATTGATCTACGTATGTAGACTGACTTTCCTATAATCCATACCTATGTTGCTGCCTACTGATACACTGGAACCACTATAATTATAGCATCTATGCTGTGAAATCTACTGGGCTACGTATGTGGTACGGACTAGAGATCAGCCCATGATTCATGTCCTTTTGGCCAGCAATATTATAATTACAGCATCTACACTGGCGTATCCCTGCGGATAGCTAAATAGTATTTGTGAAATTTACTAAGCTATAGAACCGACCTCCCATTGTACAGCGCCACGTGACTGCGCACTACTAGCCCACTGAGGCCAGCAGCACTGCAACTATAGCAGCAAACAGAAGCGTCGCGGCATAGTCCACCAAGCTTCCAGGAGGCCACACACCTATGTAGTGCAGTCTACAGCGCTACTTATATAAGACCGACGTGCCCATGATCCAGCGCCACGTAGCTGCGCACTAGTAGCCCATTGAGGCCAGCACTGCAGCTATAGCAAATTCTCATTTTACACTTCCGAGTGGAAACGAGGAGCGTGGCCTCCTGCACCGCTAAACTGAGCTCACGTCAAGTCACGGGGTTCTCACTTACTCGTTCCCATAGTTTTAGCAATTTCGGCGTAATATGGGCCCGAGTTGTCAGACCGCTTTCCACTCGGAAATAATATAATTTAGGGATCTGTAGGTCTAGTATTAAGCAGATTATTTTCAAAATTAACTTTTATGTGTAATGACTGTTTGTATCCTGAATAGAATTTTAAAAAAATAGCAGCAAACAGTAGCGTCACGGCGTAGTCCACCGAGCTCCCAGGCGGCCACACACCTATGTAGTGCAGTCTACGGTGCTACTTATATAAGACTGACCTGCCCATTATCCAGCGCCACGTAGCTGCGCACTGGTAGCCCACTGCGGCCAGCAGCACTGCAGCCATAGCAGCCAACAGCAGCGTCGCGGCGTAGTCCACCGAGCTTCCGCGCACGCTCGCCTCCCCCTCTAAGCTCTCTGGCGGCCAAACACCTACGACAAAAACGCTTTTTGTATTTTTTGCATTTGTCATGCAAATCTGAAAAGACAAATAAATACTCAAAAAATCTTTTACGTCAATATTTGCCCACATCTTGCTGACGTGAAAGAATTGTTTCAATAACGTATAGGTAACCCAAAAAAGTTACAATGTGGTCAACTAGAACCTAAAAAGACGAGTAAGTCGATTTTAATGGCGTAGTTTAACATAAAATTTTAAGATGTTATTCTTTAAGCTTAAGACGCCTTCACGTTGGGTAAATAAAGCCCGATCATATATTCCTACATTAAGTGAGTCATTTTTGAACCAAATTATATCTATGTACATACATAGTATGATAATTATTAATCATATCAATGCTTAACAGGTATACAAAATATGCAATTTGAATAACAGTACCTTACTCCTCCATCGTAGCATTATCCCGGTTGCTTAAATCTAGAGCTTAGGGCCCAGGGTGTCCCCACTGGTTTTACCAGGTTTAGCTGAATTTTAGTTGGTACTTAGAGCCGAGAACTGCCGTCTCACCTTCGCAACCTTAACGGAAACATCATTCTATGATTAAACCAGCTGTCAGGATATAAGAGGGCACTGACTTTGTTCATGACAGCCGGGACCAACGGCTTAACGTGCTTCTGGAGGCTGAGAGTAAGCAGTAATTATAAAGCTTCTAAAAGTCATAGGTGCGACCAGGGTTTGAACCCGAGACCCTCTGAATTTGAAGTCCCACCACTGGGCTTCCGTAGCTCTGCCGACATATATTCCTAACTATATATACAATAAAGATATCAAGTATTGAAAAGAACTGAATTGAAAACTAGAGCATTGCGAACAGAAATAATTCAAACCGTTATCCCAAAAGGTTGTATCTGACAGAACGGAAAAGTTAATTCTAAATTGTTTCATATCATAATACCTACAGGTTAGAAGGAAATATTTTTTCTGCTGACTTAAAGAAAGCAGTTACTGGGCAAAATAAGATCATACTTATTGTTTTAAAGACCCACTTAGCGACAACAAATGATAAGGGCGTGTTTCTGGAATGTCGCTTGAAATTACAGGACAATTAATTTCTGTTTCGACTGAGGAAATATCTCAAACTTTTTGTGTTTCGTTAAAAAAATGTTAATTTGACAAAAGATTAAGATCTGAGAGAATCGCTTTGGTAACGATGCTTGATTGATTTATGTTTTAGTTATATGTGCTGGTACCTAGAACAGTGCCACACCCTCTCATCTTAAGGGGAGTCGTAAGAGTCGATGAAAAGAAAACCTACTAGATGATGGGTAGCAGCGTCAAAGTCAAAAACTATTTATTTCATAAACTATTATACGTAGTACTTAAACGTCATAATTATATATAAAAAAAACAATCGAAATATGACACTGAAATCACGAAGCTTAGATTCACTTACATGCAACAAAACAATTTAAAAACAAAAAATAATCAAGTGTAAGTGAATCTAAGTGCCAGTTCCGAGCCACCGCTCTGTAAGAAGAACTGGCAAGAAACTCATAAGCTATTATTATTATCTTTTAAATAATAGGTTGGGGAAAAAGTCTTTTCGTATTTTTGTATGAAAAATCAAGACATTTTTTTCAAAGTTTATTTACATTTATTTACAATATATATGTACCGTTTTGTTGAATAACTCTCTGCCATTTTGTGGGCAGAGACAATATCCCGTTACTGTAGAAACTTTGGGACTTCTGGTCAAAAAAACGGGACAAATAGTTTTGGCAGTCCTCTCTTGAGGTCAACCTTACAGAACCTAAAGAATTCTGCAGAGACCGAAACAGGTGAAAATCTGAAGGCGCAAGGTCAGGGCTATATGGTGGATGCACTAGGACCTCCCAGTCGAACTCTCTTAATTTTTGCTGAGTCGCTAAAGATGTGTGTGGTCTAGCGTTATCGTGATGAAAGACCACACCCTTCCTGTTGATCAATTCCGGCCGTTTTCTCTCGACTGCTTCCTTTAATCTCATCAGTTGCTGGCAGTTAAGATCAGAATCGATGGTTTTGCCGGGCGGTAAAAGCTCATAATAAACAATGCCCTTCCAATCCCACCATACACACAGCATCACCTTATTTCGTGTTAGGCCAGGTTTGGCCACAGTCTGTGAAGCCTGGCCAACTTTCGACCACGACCTTTTTCGCACGTTCTTGTCGTACGTGATCCACTTTTCATCGCCAGTTATCAATCTCTTCAAAAACGGCTCGGTTTCATTACGTCTCAATAATGAATCGCAAATGAGTACACGGTTCATTAAGTTTCTTTGAGTGAGCTCGTGTGGCACCCAAATATCGAGCTTTTTTGTATAACCAGCTTTCTTCAAATGGGTCAAAACTGTTTTGTGGTCAATTCCCAGTTCTTCAGCTACATCGTAACTACTAATATGCCGATCTTGCTCCACTCTTTCAAAAATGGCGTCCATTTTATTCGTAACAGGGCGACCAGAGCGAGGTGCATCTTTAACATCAAAATTTCCGGACTGAAAACGTTTGAACCAAATTTGTGCTACTCTTATTGACACTGCATCAGGTCCATAAACATCACAAATTTTTTTACTGCTTGAGTTGCATTTTTGCCTTTTTTATAATAAAATTTTAAAATGTATCGAATTTCTTCATTAGATTCACTCATTTTTACGGAGAGAAAAACAAATGAAAAATAGCGGGAAACAACTTTTTTTAATTTTTTTCTTTTCTTTATAATGGAACCTTTTTAATGTTACCAAAACCAGCCAGACACAAATAGTACAGTCAAAAAAAATTTATAATAAGTTTATACCTACGTTATGCGAAAAGACTTTTTCCCCGACCTAATATATCCATTGGTTTGGTACTTGAATTGCAATCTTCATTTGTCTGTGAAGCTATACAATGCAATATAATATAACATTACCAATATTCATGTTTTAAGTCATTCATATTAGAATAGCCTGTATGAAACGGCAGTTTAATCCCAAGCATTTTTATCTGCCATATAGTCTTTGATAGAATAGTATCCCTTTAAAGACAGCTTGCGTTTTATTGTTAATTTCATCGTCATCCTGCTTACTGGGTTCAACTGCGATCACCAACACGCCTGCCCAGCGTGGAGATTACGGGCAAATACCCCCAATGGAATGTATCCCCTATTCGGGAGGTCAATGTTCTACAGTGGTCTTGATAATGTAGTAGTAACACAAGTTAGTTTATTTATTAGGCGAAAAAGGTAAATACTGGCACGAAAAAAATCTTTAACATACTTAGTGTCATCTTAAATAAAGGTTAAAACGGCTTGCAATGAGGATTATCATAATATAAAATGAATGGAATTCCCTCTAATGTACACATAGACAAAAGGCGGCTACCTTCTGGTGTTATCTGTCACGTATTTCAGAATCTGACCCAAATTTGTTGCTTAGTTCATAAACATATTGTCCCTGCTTAGTTTCGGACTAGAAGCGTTAAAAAGATATCTGTTTCGCCAAGCTTGTAGACTTATTTCAGTCTTTTTATTGATTAAACAAAAAAATTGTATTATTTCTAGAATTTTGATTGACTTCGTTTTGTTAATGACAGTAAATGTTTTTTTTTCGAACTTGCGTAGTATTCATCACTTATGTGTGTTTCTGTGTATTCATATGCTTAATAATACTATGTGTCATGTAAGTTTATATACCTACTATTATTATATTAATGCCCAGTAAACGTCACTACTGTTGACTGAAAGACATTTTTTTTAGAAATAAATCCACGAGTATTTGTTCTTTCGTCGTACTTTACTTCGTTCCTTTGGACTTTTGATCAATTTAACATAATATATAGATTCTTATTTTTGCATGTACAATATAATAACTTCAAAAGACAATTCATTGGAGCGGTTAATTATTAAATATTTCATTTACCGATTAAAGTTGAAGCCTTGTTAAAAACACTTAACGATCTGAATTTTATACGAAAGCCTTTGTTTGTTACTTTGCTTACTTTTTAACAGACTTTAAAAATAGAAAAACCGGTTGGCCCAAACTTCTCCACTGAGATCAATCACTCGATGGAAAACTTGGGTCCAACCGGCCGTTTTGGAAGTACTTAATTTAATTTAATTTGTATCAAAGTTTTCTTTGGATACCTTCAGAGAAAAAAATATTATTTAAGTGTCTGTTAGCCAGTTTAAAACCAACCAATGTACAGCCAAGCTAATGTCCGAAGCAACTGGACTGAAATAAAAATGTATGGCTAGTTTTTAACCCAAAAAAATAACGATTAACCTATAGTTTCTACAATCGGTAATACTCAACGGAGAACATATCTAAATAATTTTGTAAATATATAATTTTTATGCATACACTCTAAACCCAACGAGTTGGCCAACTGTTTGTACTATAATACTTGACAATCTCATGTACACTGTTATGTCCATAAATACATATTCTATTCTACCCCATAGCACTAAGTGGATGAAAAAAAGCATCTTTAGATTTTCCCAAACTTTCCAGTTATATCAGTTCAATGTTTACTATTTTCAACCGTAGTTACATTAGTCTTGCTAAAAAAAGTTTGTCTTCTTTTCTTTGAAATCTTGTGACTGCAGAACATAATATTAAGTTTTTTTATTATTAAGTAGTTTTATTAAAACTGACGAAAGAAAAAAACCATCCATGACGATATTCTTGCCCGTTTTTTTAGTACGACTTTCATAAGAGCTCTATGGAGACAAAATTAAAAAAAAAGATTTTTTATTACAAACATACAATTTTACAATACATATAATTTTGTTTTGCGTTATATTTGGTTATACATACTTTAAAGTGATTTTGAATTGAAAAATCCCAGTAACTTAAACAGTCAATTGCGTTTGCAAAACATTAGTTACTTACCTTTAATAAATTTTATTTACTTCCGAAACTACTTGATAAAATATAAGTACAACTACGTTGGCACCAGCAAATTTAATTGAAAAATATTCATTATAATACATTTTCATCCCACACAATTAAAAGTCTCACGCTCGAATAAATTCATATAACGAAGAATAAATTAAATCGATTTATGTAAATACTAGTTTCAGACCACGGCTTCACATGCGTCACCGACATATTTACATTATTGAAGTTTTCGTTGGGATCCCTAATCTAAATCGATGTTTTGAAAGCCTTTATCACTCACGAATAATGTAATTAAATTATTTTTTAAATCTGTTCAATGCAAACTTTTCAATCATAGTTTCAATGCGCACAAACATATAACTAATATAACCTTTTTTCTTTATAATACAGTATAGATTTTAACAACATGAAATTGGAACATGGAACCTTAAGTCGTTGGGTCCCGGACTTCATTATATCTAAGTCGTAATGCAACTCTGAGCTAGATTATTTGTACAGCTGATGAGACGCTGAAGGACTTTGATTTAGGTCGTGTCGAAATGTCTATCAATCCAGCTTAGCTTATCTTTAGGTGCAGATAGTAATTAAAAGGAGTAATTCCGAAGTATTCCTAGTTAAAAAAATTGAAATTTTATATAATGTTATGTATAATGTGCCGTGTGGTACGATGATAGGTTCATTGTGGTATCTTGCCACCCCCTCTCTCACAGGGAGCCGTAAGGGTCGCCGAAGAGAAATCATACCGGATGATATGCAAAAGCGCCATCCTGCGTACTGGCTTGAACTGCTTGCACCAACACGCCTGTCCAGCGTGGTGATAATGGGAAGATACCCCTAATATAATTTAATCTATTGGGAAGGCTAATGATAATGTTTTGCAATGGACTCATAAGGCTGTGTGGCTGAATTAACGTTACCTCAATCAACAAAACTAAAATGGTAGCATGCATCCACTAGCCCAGGCAACCAAAATTTATGATCACAAATATTGCTCACTTCCGCCCCGGAATAACAAAAACGCCAAAACCGGTTGCTCCGGAAAAAACCGGATATTTAAGAGTTTTTAGTGTAAAAGTAAAAATCAGATTGTCAGTATTCTGTAACCCCATATTGTCTCCATAAAAACTAGTAGGTAAGAATTCACGTCAATATACAAAACTAAAATTGTAGCATTCATGTAATATTTCAATTCATAACAACAAATTATGTCTAAATTTCCTGTAAGCCAATGCAAAAGCCAAAGGCAAAAATGCCAAAAGGAAAAGTTTCTCATCAATTTACAAAACTAAATTGGTGGCATGCATCCACTAGTGCAGGTAACCAAAATTCATGATCACAAACATTGCTCATATCCGCCCGGGTGAACAACAAAAACACCAAACCGGGTGCTCCGGATAAAACCGGATATTTTACGGCAAATAGCGGAAGCGCAGTTTATTTTACTTTAGCTCGCAAACGTTTGTCTACTACAGAACCATTCAACAATGTAAAAAGCTTGTTTTAAAAAGGAAATACGTGAAATAGAACGTTTATGCTATTATTTTATAACGCTGTAATTCTTCGCTTAGGTAGGTAGCTATGTATTTAATATTTTACACTTCGGGTGACATTATCGGAGTTTTCATAGTGACACTTACAAATAATGTAACTTTAATTTGTAAATTGATTCATTTATTTCGGACCCTATTCAATGCGAACCAACAAAAAGTCTTTTATTTTTTAATAAATTTTGAATATAATAAATAATATTACAATTATCTACCGATGTCATTTAATTGTATATTTTTTTCAAGTACATAGCCATGTTATTTTATTTTATGTTTGTGTATCTATAGAGAAACGTGCAGCACTGGTCAGTCTTATTTGTAAAATCAGAATTTTTTTATTAGATATGAGTAAACAACAAGAAGGCTTAGCATAGATTTATTAAATGTTGCAATGGTACCAGTAGTTTTATTCATTAGGTTACATCTATAAAACCAAGAAGTGAAGAAATCATATGTTAGACTTTATCTTTTTTGTATAAATTCAGGAACAGTTTTAACCCTTAATCGGCTAGAGCAAGTTGAATTTTTCTATTATATTTCATATTATAAGGTTCATTATTTGGTGGGAACATACTATATAGCCAATTAAGGTTTAATTCGATAAACATAGGTCATCTCATCTTATCATCATCATTAACATAGTAACCATCATCTCCGGCACCAGAAGCCCACTGCAGAACATAGAAATTAATAGGTCAGTACAATTTTAAGTTTATTCCTTGTAAAACACTCGTTATGTCGTTTCTCCTTCCTTTGAAGCCAGCTTAAGCAACATAAAAGGATAAAGAATTGTTCAAGTTTCACCGTGTCGGAAACGATCGGGCCTTGACCTGTGTTCCAGTCAAATATAAATAAAAATGGCGGTGGTCTTTCAGATGAACGTCTTTGCTATTGAAGATAATGAGTTAAAATGAGCTGCATAATGTCAAAATTGATAGTAAACTAACTGAGTATTACCAATTTGTAACAAAAGCATTAGTTTGCAGCAAGGTCACTAGTTTGTAACAAGGTCACCAGTTTGTTACTAAATCTCTAGTTTGTAACAAGATCACCAGCTTGTAACAACATCACTACTTTATAACAAATTCATTGGTCGTTATCAAAATCATTAGTTAAGAACATTACCGCTAGAGATAGTAAAGAAATCACGAGACACGATGAAATATTAATTGAAACGTTTGTGGCTTTCAGAGTCGGTCTCATATACATTATATGTTAAACGTCGTAGATATAGTCTTAAATAAGCTGCGCAATGGCAAAATTTACGACAAACAATTAGAGCATTACTAGTTTGTAACAATATATCCAGTCTGTAACGAAATTACTAGTTTGTAACAAAATCACTGGTTTGTATCTTTATCGCTAGTGTGTGAAAAATCACGAATCGCGGTCAAATTTTAATTGAAATGTCTGTAGCATTCTGTTCCGTCACATATATATTTGTAAGATGTCAACATTGTCGGGGCGAGGATCTTTAGCATAATATCGCAACTGAGTGTCAATGAAATGAAATCCCATCGGAGTGTTACTAATCTGTAACATAATCTCAATATTGTAACACCATCATTATTTCATAATAAAGTCACTATTTAAAAAAGAAACAACTGGCTTGTAACACAATTTTGGACTTCTTGGCGGGAAAGTGAAGCGTCATATCTGCAGTTTTCTTTTAATGTGTACTAATGGTGGATTATTAACCATTAAGTGTTAGTGAACGTATATGAGTGTTGGTAAATGAAACAAAACAGTGCAACATCACTTTTCAAATTCTCCGAAGAAGTCCATGTGAGATCTCAGTATAGTCCCACATCTTTACTGAGGACTCAAGGGGTTTAGAGGGAGGGCATCTCATTTACTATTTATCATCTTTATCACCACTCATTCTCAATTACTATAATTATTCATATATCTTTTACTTTACACTGGCTAAATGTGCAAACCGCACGAAGCCATTATTTAAATGAAAAAAAAACATTATTTTGTCACTTAACTCCTATATATACTCCTTATAGACATAGCTGGAATATTTGGAAACAGTTTGCGGTAACATCTATGATGGGCCCGACTGGCGCACGATAGAAATGACACGCCGAGGCCCGACAAGCCCGGCATTGTTTTGTAACACAATCACAATTTTGTAACGGAATCACTAGCTTCTAGATGACTTGGTCGTGCTATGAATAATTAGAAACAGTCCTCAGTAACATAAACGACGGCCCCTGCCGGCGCACGTTGAAAATGACACGTCGAGTCCGCCCAATGGTTCACTGCCACACGGTGTACCGTAAATCATCCCTAAAATAACGTAAGACAATCAGTCTGTGCTCCGATTTTCAATAGAGACTCCAAATATTGTTTCTAGTTCGAAATTTAAGGCTGTATATATCGAACTTCAAATATAATTTACTGGCCGAGCTTTTATCAATGTTTGTTCTTTGATATTACTATTTATAATAACATAACTACTTTTAAATAATGATTTTCAATTCAAATTGTACTAACTTTTCTCTATGTTTATTATATTACGAGAGACTGTGGGGAACCATTGACATTTTTGAGAAGGTATTTCAGGCAATCTGAAACTTTTCATGTACCTCTCTTATAATTCCCTCACAAAAAGTAGCAAACTTGACTGGCTGACTGGGACTAAAACATTTTTATTTTAATTAAGAAAAAATATTTAAGGCATGTCATTTTTTTTCATAAACAAAATGATACTTATAATATTTATTAGCAGCCTCACAAGCCAAGGATCTGCGGTCCGAATTTTTTTCCCCACTTCGCACGGTCTTCGTTCTCTGTGGATAAACCCTTCGCAATGCGAAGGGCATGAAATAATGTATTTTCAAGATACATGTTGTGTCTTAACGATGTCAAGTCAGAATGATTTGTAAACTCTACCTAAATTGTGTGATAGTTTTCGATCATCTAGAGTAGAGTTACTGTGATTAAGCAATGTGCCACCCACTCTCATCTCACGGGGAGTGGTAGGAGTCGATTAAGAGAAATCCTACCATGATGGCCAACAGCACCCTGCGTACTGGTATATACTGCGAACACCAACCAGCCTGCCCAGTGTGGTGATTATGGGCATATATCCCCCATATAATGGAATTGGGAAAGCCAATGTTCAGCACTGAACTCTATAAGGTTGAAAAGATGAAGGGTTACTGAGCTACGACCGCTGGATACAAGTATCATCAATCCAAATTATACCGAAAAATGACACAACAGTACGTCAACCTTACATTTGGCAATCCGATTTGGTAACGCCGGGCTCAATATAGTTAAGTGCTGCCGAATGGCACACTAAACCAATGACACGAATGTCATTTCACAAATTGAAACAGTGGCTAATTTGCTAAATTGCTCAGTATGTCAAAAGTTTTGTTTCGAAAACTATTTAACATACGGTACAATTTTATTCAGTATAATAAACATAGAGTTATAACAATTATGAATCTTAATTATTATTACCTACTTACTTATATATCAAAAATTAACCCTATAAATGAAAGATGTCTTCCAACTGCGGGCCTATGGGTATGGTGCCAAAAATGGCGACGTTTCCTCTTTGGATTACCAGGCCTATATATTGGCAGTAGTAGCTGCGAGCCTTGAGCCATGAGGCGAGCACTTAACTCTTTCACGTAAAAAAATAAAAATAACATACAATTTGTTGTAGGAGGATTGCCTGTCTGTCAATCTGTTAATTTATGTAACATAAAGGTAAAACAATATTAGAACTAGTAGAGAAAATCAAAGATATATTAGTAAATAAGGCCTACTACGACATAAAGGACTTTATGTCATAGTAGGCCTTATTTACTAATATTTCTTTGATTTTCTCTACTAATAACCCGAAGTCATTAAAAATACTTGCAATTAATAGCCTAGAAGTAAAAATGGCCTATATAAAAGACGAGAAGTAGGTTTACATGTAATATTGAGAAAATAATCGGGTTATTTTATTTTAAACTACACGTTCGCATGTGTTATATGATGTTAATTTATGTCTATATTTTTCCTTACAAGATGACAAAGAACATACAAATTGAAAAAACCGAATTTTAGCGATCTCACAGAAATCCTCACCTTAGCATAGGTCTCAAAAACCTGGTATGTATGGTTGACCGTTTAAATAAAATTTGATATCGAGCACTTCCATATTACAATAGGCAGGATAAGCCGTCGAATGATGTAGCAGTTTACTCAAGTTAATAGGGTCAGCAAAGAGGAGTGTGACCACCGTCCCTCTTATCCTAATTTGTGAAAGGAGGCCCGTGTTTAGAAGTTCGACGTTAACGCGCGGAGATGATGATGACGAAACGTAAAAATTCAACTATTGATCTCTCATTCACACACATTGTAACCGCTATAAGAGTAGGCAGAGACGACATCCTTCTACTTTCTACAACTCTCGCACACACTAGTTTTACTCACACTCTTTAACCTTCTCATACAGTCACGTCGGATTAGCGCACCTTTGCCCTACCCTTCCTCCAAAACCTTGATTTATATTCCACTTTATATTTGACTATGATATGCCCATATTTCGGGGACAGGAATAAAAAGAAAACAAGGTTGTATATCAAAAGCAAACTTGGAATTTTGTAGAGAATATTCTGAAAACACATTAGTTTTGCTGTTTTAAATGTTAAGGCTATGCTCGTCGCTATTAAAATAAACCGTTGAAATTACTTACACTGGACATCAACTGAAACTAAAGTAGAAATAATTATAATTTGATATGGATATAAATAAAATATATTATGTATGTATGTTTATCCGTTATTTAGTATACGTACTATTTATTTAATCATAAGGTCCTTTGTTCTAATCCTACAACAAATATTAGTGCATGTATAATTTAAGACCATCAAGTCTTTAAGACCGTCAAATCTTCCAAGCGATGACAAGTCATCCACTTGTCATGGCTTGGAAGATTTCTATGTATTATAACTATTTATTTACAAAAAAGTATCTGAGTACTTTGGTCTGTTGTTTAGTTTCCAATCCAATTTATCCACCATGATGATTCAGAACTATTTGCGGACCAAAAATGTATAATTTTATATCACGTTTCATAATACAGGTGGGACTAAATTCGTCGAAGGTTTTCGTCACTATCCTACTAATATTATAAACGTGAAAGTTTGTATGTGTGGATGGATGTTTTTACTCTTTCACGCAAAAACTACTGGAGCGATTGTGATGAAACTTTGTAGGTGTATAGTTGCAGTCCTGGACTAACATATAGGACACTCTTTATCCCGATATTTTCACAAGAACGGGGACCTAGCGGGTAAAACCGCAGGGCGCTCCTAGTGTTATATAAAGCAATATTTTTATGACTATCTTCTGGTGTAGTGATTCGAGCAATTCTTAAGCCATAATTGGTTTATAGGGAACCTAACAAGACCTAAGGAGCCCAAGCCGACCTCACCTGCAAGTGGTGCACCTGCCGATCAACGGACGAGGCTCTGGCGAACAAAACAGTGCCCGCTAAGCGGCAATAGGCTCGCCACCTATCACGTGGGACCAACTATGTAATTGGCGAAGTGTGGGCGTATTAATATGCCTCTGCCTACCCCTTCGGGGAAACAGGCGTGAATGTATGTATGTATATTTTAATTCTAAACAAGAATACAGACACGTTAATAAGGCCAGAACTTTGAGATCGCAAAATAATAATAAAATATTACAAGCACGCTTCTTTGAACAAGAGTTCGTTGTGAAATTGTGAATTTTGAGAGAAAAATATTGAAATACACTTGAATAAGCAGTGCAAATTAAAACGGAGCACCTATTCCAAAATTAATATATCTTCCAGAACGTTCTAATAATAGTGTTGAAAATTTAATTCGTATTTGAATTATGACGTTTTTGTACTGTCGGGCTTCTCGCTGTTATTTCAGAATTAATTTAAAGTGAACTCTAAAATTATTATGCATACAGTAGACTTAATCACTGAATTCACACTTGTCAGAAATTCGTACTTTTTTATTTAATTATTATTTTGGTAAATTTGTAGCAAATTTAGTGCCCATTCATGACTATTTTTTTTAACTGTTTTTGCTACTTCGTTGCTCTCGTTTTGCCGCCAATGCGGGAAAAGACACTTCGCGGCAATATTTTATTTCCCAAAATGTAAATGTAGTGAATTGTAAGACATAACTTCTTTTGATCACAAATATCGGAAATTGATATTTATGAATTCTGCTATTTAGCAGTGAACTGTGATTTTCCGTGTTTATTCCAAAACTCCCTAGAAGCCTCTAGTAACTTCTCCACTATTTTACTGGGGGATAACTTGAACCTTTAAAAAAAAAAATTTTATCGTCAGTAAAAAAAATGCTATTTACGCACTGCCTCCCGGCCAATGAGGGGACCGAGAGGGAAGTGTGGGGCTCACTACAGTAAACGCGACAACCGCTGCTGAAAAGGGGCGAGGGGCCTGTGCCTGGGTTTATAGTATCTGGCACCCCGCCCGCGGCCAAAGTTCCACGTCCAATGCCCTATCAAAACCCGGAGGACGTCCTCAGAGAGGCGCGATGTGAAGCGCCCCCCTCCTAGTGCGGCCATAGCGAAACTGGCCGACTCCTGGAGGGTCCATATTGCTAGACGGAGGGACATATGGCCCCCTGCCCCCGCCGCCTAAGACTCTTCTGCGACATCACCACTTCGCAGAAGGAGGCCATTGCCTCCCACGCCGTCTGGCTGTCGACTATCTTTTGCATAATGGTCGGCAGCGAGAGAGCTACTCCACCCAGGGCCGCAGCTAACGTTAACCGCGGCTTATAACTCTGACTTATCTCGACTATCACGAACTTTAATTAACTTTGACTGTACTGAATGACGAAAATACTGCAATAATGCAAATCATTTAATGAACTACATTACTTGACACTGGCAAATACTCTAAACGAGAGACGACCACGAGTTCATATCTAAAAAAAAATTGCTTATAATCATCTCAGCACATAACTTTCCATTAATGTGCACAGACCTCCTTGCTCGGAAACCAAGATAAGAGGACCTTGGTACATACTCCACCATTCCGACACGGATTGGCGGAGGCCAGTGTACCTGGTATTAGACTTATTGACTATCAGAATAAGGATTCGACCACATAAGCACGTCACGACGTCGTAACGTGCAAATGTACGATGAGCTGCATACAAATTCACATGTATTCATAAAAACCTCGTCATACGTTTCTACGTTACGATGTCGTAGCGCGCTTATGTGTAAGAGCCCTAACCAAAAGTAGGACATTAACTGGCTAACATGCTGATTATACCCAGAGAGGCAATTAACAAAGTTAGGGCCACGTTAAGGTTTTACTTATACAATCAATCATACGAACTATAAAGGCTACAGCAGTCTTTTTACAAAATTTAATTGCATTTATTAAAATTTATTTATTAAAATGATCACAAACATAACAAACATTAATTATACAAAAAAAGACTTAACCATAGCAGTATTTAGCTCAATGTCATTATAATTATAGGCGAAGACAGCTTGCAATAAAAAAAACAATAAACGTAAATTTCTAATTAAAGTTACAGTTTGAAAACACAATAAAACAAGACCATACTATAACAAATTGAATTATATTATTGAAAAAGCTAAATTTAAGATGTCATGAATGAAATAAGATAAAAGTAATTATGAAGCAATTTATGCGTCAGAACGTAATACTTACTTCATCAGTTCTAAGTTCAGCTGTTGCGGATTTGCGTGGTATTTGTTTGTGAAACAAGGCTTGAACCTAGTAGTAAGCCTTCACTAACATGGTAATGTCCAGGAGGAATATTTACAAACTATTAGTGAGGTAAAGTTATTATTTAATTCAAGCATATGATAGATCGTGGTTACGGCAACCTATAACAAAAGTAGATTAGATATATTAAAATTAATGAAGCTTCTAACGCAAAATCTTATAAGGCGGATCAATCGCCATATTTCTGGGATCAGCTGTTAGTTTTACTCCTTTAAAGAACTTTGGGTGCAGTTTCTATCTAAAGACAAGATAACGGCGTCCTACTACCAGGTCAAGCAGCGGTTAAAAGCTCTTATAAATTATGTGTTAAAGTTTCCTTTTTGTAGAAGATATCCTTAATGAATATTTAAGAGAATTGGATACGATCTTGACTAAGAAATAAAGGGTGACACTTCGAAAGGCATATGATTTATTGCCATAATTTCAAAAGACATACATCAATATGATATGGGCATAAAGATCCAAAAGCATAATGTCATTTTTTATAACATATTGCTAAGCATAATCATAATAATGCATAATTGTTGAAAGGCATAGTATGCCTTATAAAAATATGGCCTTTAAGTAATAGGTCGCGAAAAAGTTATAAGAAGTTAGTTTAAAGATAGGTTTGTAACAACGTCTAGAATTAGGTTTCGTATGTGAACATTAAAGTACTCTACCTATGTTGGACTTATTACAGCGTTCGAAAGTTAAGGATGCAACTTCTGAAATAGAGTTCTAGTTTTATTGACAAAGTTCTGTAATAATCATCAACCTAGTTAATCCGAATATAGTGAAAATGGCAAATCAAGCAAGCAAAATATTGTTTTAACCAAAATATTACGGCTTAAGAGTATCCTGTCAAAAATATTACGCAACTTTCTCGCTGTTATATTCAATAATTTATCAATGTCATGACCGTCCCTCCCTTACATTAATGTAGCGGTATAACTCAGGTTCTTAAGGTGGTGAGTTATGTGAAATCGCTAAAATTGGGTTTTTTCAATTTAATTGCTCATTGTCATCGTGTACGGAAAAAATATACAAAAAAAAAAACATAAATATCATATAACTTATGAGAAGATTGCTTGGCGGGAAAGTGAAGAGTCATGTCTGCAGTTTTGTTTTATTTTCAATAATTTGTGATGTTTCGAACATTAATGTGTAATAACGGTGGATTATTAACCGTTTAGTGTTTGTGAACATATATGAGTGTTGGTAAATCAAACAAAACAGTGCAACATCACTTTTCATATTTGTGTGATATGTGAGATCTCAGTATAAGTCCTACATCTTTACTGAGGACTCAAGTCAAGGGGCTTAGGAGAGGGTATATCATTCACTTTTTATCATCTTTATCACCACTCATCCTCATTTACTATTAATTCTATGTTATTAATATATCACTTACTTGACACTGGCTAAATGTGCTAGACGCACGAAGCCATTATTTAAAAGAAAGAAGAACTTATGAGAACGTGTGGTTATAAATAAAATAACCCATTAAGTTTCTCAATATTACATTCTAAAGTTGTGTGTCGTCTTTTTTTGAGCCATTTTACTTCTAAGCTATTAATCACAAGTATTTTTTAATGATTTCAGTTTATTAGTGGAATTAATACCAAAGAGACCTTTTTTTTTTAAAAATAATGGCTTCGTGCGTCTAGCACATCTAGCTAGTGTCAAGTTAGTGATATTTTAATAATATATAATTCATAGTAAATGAGAATGAGTGATGATAAAGATGATAAATGGTAAATGAGATTTAAGGGGCTTTGGGGGAGGGTCCCAAAGCCCCTTGAGTCCTCAGTGAAGATGTGGGACTATACTGAGATCTCACATGGACTCCTTGAGAAAAAAATTGAAAAGTGATATTGCACTGTTTTTTTGATTTACCAACACTCATGTATGTTCACAAACACTTAACGGTTAAGAATCCACCGTTATTATACATTAATGTTAGAAAATCACAAATTTTAGAAAATAAAACAAAACTGAAGAAATGACGCTTCACTTTCCCGCCAAAAAGTCAAGAGTCCATTTGGTTGTGTTTGTTTGTTTTTTTTTCTTTATTTATTATTTTTGATTAAATTTTATATGCAATCGATAGACGAAATTCATCGGGAATCCCCTCTGCCGCGGGCCTGGAGACGCTTTGCTAGGCTTCTGAAAGTCAGCGACTTCCACCGTCTCCTTAATTCAGTGTTGTAGGTTGGTAGAGTAGGTACAATGATTACAAGTAATAAATACCTAATCCTTTTAGGCTTGGGACTTATACCACTCAAGGTCAAACGTGTCTAGCATACTACGATAACATTCTCACATTTCTCAACCAATATGGCGTGGAGATCAGTGAACCTTTTTTTTTTGTGATGAAAAATCATCAAATGACCTTCTCCCGCTGTGGGTGGAGCGGGAGGGTGTGTCAGACTTTTACTGACTAAAAACCATCCATGTTCCTTCTTGTGTCTGCTACGTCCAGAGGCCGCGGTAACCCTTGCGAACAGTCCCGCAAAGATCAGTATACCTGCACTCCGCTCCTGAGGTCGTGGGTTCGACCCCACACAGGCCCAATCTTTGTGTGCATGAACATGAATATATGTTCTGGTCTGGGTGTTACCAATATATATTAAGTATGAGTTTGCAAAAAGACTAAATGTAAGTATGTATATCCGTAACTTAGTATGCATAACACAAGTTCCTAATATGATACTTGTCTTAATTGTATTACACTTTATTTAATTGTTGTACATATTAAGTAATTAATATCTTATCCTTTCAGGCCTAGAATAGGACCTAAACTATACAAAGTCTAAAGTAAAAAATAAAAATTTTAAAAAGTTTCCGCGAGAAACTCGTACACTTTTTTTGTCAGGGGAAAACCATTTTCTTCAAACGCAAGCAAAAAATTATTATTATTCTTTATTATTGATTGGGCAAGTTAATATTAATTAGAATTACTGTTTTATTTTAGTTGCAAAAAATATATTTTCAGAATTGTACGGGAAAAAATCATATTTCGCCCAAATGTCCAAGATTTTGGCCGTGTTTATCCGGCGTCGGCAGTTTAGGTGATGGCAGCTCTACCTGTCATGAACCAAGTTGTGTGAGGTCATACTCCACCACGCGGACCCAGTGCAAGTACTATGAGTTACAACCGAAAAGCAGCAAGGGGGGGGTGGGGCGTAACTTTAGGCCATAAATTTTATTTTCTTAGATATGGACTCACTCGTTTAGAGTATTTGTCAAAATAGTGTAAAGTAGAGAGGTGTGTGGGACTCACCACCGGCAGTCACGACCGCCAGCAGTAATACTCAATGAAAATCTTCCGACGACACCCGCCGCTTGTTGAGATAGAGGCGGGGGGCCAGTACCTGGGTTGCAGCTCTGACACCCCGCCCGCAGCCAACGTCCCCCGGACCAAAACCGGGAGGACCTCTTCAGAGAGGCGCAATGGACGCGCCCCTCCTATCTCCTTGTGCGACTATAGCGTGTGTGGCCGACTTCTCGGAGGATCCATGGTTATAGACAGCAGGGGCCCCGTGCCTAAGACCCTCCTGGCGATGCTTGACGGGCCCTCCTGGCCCGCCCGCTACGCCCTCCACAGGTTTCCCCCCCGGTAGTCAGTACTAAGGGCACCCAGAGTCGCCAATTTTTGGGTGTTACCTTTTCCCCAGCGCCCTCTGCCCCCTATCGGGAGGTACTTAGCCCCCCCACCACGACAAGGTGGAGACCAGTCGGGGGGGGGGGGTCTGCTCACTGGTTCAACCAGATTTGACTGAATTTCAGTTATTACGTGGAGCGACTGCCGTCTGACCTCCGCAACCCAGAGGGAAACATCATTCTATGGTTAAATCAGCTGTCAGTCTGTTAAAAGGCACTGACTTCCTAATAACGACTGCCATAGATGTTCATGACAGCCGGGGCCAATGGCTTCTGAGGCACGGAGCAAGCGATAATTACGCACATAACTTCGAAGTCATAGGTGCACCACCAGGGTTTTAACCCGAGACCCTCTGAATTTAAAGGCAAGGGGCCTCGCCACTGGGCTATCGCTGCTTTATACAGTCAAATATAAGTTAGGACTTTACTAGAGGCGTCTTTGAAGTTATGAAGTCAGTACGGAAAAATGATAATTTACTACAATATGTGACTTTTCTACACTTCTGTACGTTGCCTATTAAGTTTTGTCTAAAAATCCATTTCCGAATATAAATTTATCTTTTTGGAGAAAGGGCAGGTCAAAAGTACCCTAAACCGAAGGGCGTGTATGATGAGGTTAGTAAGTGTGAATGAAGCTAAAAGTGTGTGCGAAGATCGTAGCAAGTGGAAGGATGTGATCTCTGCCTTCCCATACGGGAAAGAGGCGTGACACTATGTATGCATGTATGTACATATATAAACTCTAATTTACACTAGTTTTTTTTAAATATAATTCTGTAATATTTCTTTTTTTCGCATTGGCGCAAAAACTGAGCCTATCATTTTCTGTGCCTTTCTTTTGTACTTTTTTTCGTATGGAAAATCATCACATGATCATAAACTCTCTCGCTGTGGGCTAAGCGGGAGGGTGTGTCAGACTTTTACTGACTAAATACCATAAATGTTCCTTCTTCAGACAGTTTTGTCCCGAGGACGTAACCCTTTGGAACAGTCCCGAACCGCGGCAGACTGGGCCCCCTCCCCGGGGTCCAGTAGCAGTGTGCTTGACATCTCTTTGAGGCGCGCGCGGAACACGAAATATAAATACTCATAAAACAACATAAATAAAACGCCATCTTCTTAACAATTCACCTTTGTTAAAGTTATAAATTTATTCGATGGTATTAATTTATTTATAATTAGTTATAAATTAATTATTGTAATAAACTAATGAGTTTGCACTTGCAGGAAACCTCGAATGTGGTTTGGGAGGCACAGTATTATAATTTTAGTTGTTTTTACTGTTGATTAATTAATAACAATATTAATAACCCGCCGTCGACGCGGCGTCTCTCTTTTGTATACGAGTGTACCAGGGCAGACTACAACCATTTTTTTTCACTTACCTTAATTGCCAACTTTACTGCGTTTAGTACAGATAATAGACTTGAGCCTTGAAATGACTATTAATATTTTATTTGAAATGAGTGTCACCTTGATAGTAGGGAAGTAACCATCAATCTACCGAACCCGCTAGTTCGATTGTATGTTAAGATACACCTAAATCTCAAGTGAACTGTAGTTTTTTATGATTTGGCACAGTATATCAGCACACCTATAGTGGAAGGTTTGGTTTGCACATTGTAAACATGTATGTGCATGAGTACGAATTCCGCAATGAAACAAACATTATGTGTTTTCTATATCTTCCATTTCTTTTATCACTATCCTGTTATTTTATTTTTTATATCCTTTCCAAATTACAGTTTCAAACATCTAATAGTTTCTAAGGTAACTTGTTTACTAAAAAACCTAAAAAAGAAAGATTAAAATGATTATTGTACCTTTCTTTTAAATCCAAATTAATAGGTAATATTTCTCTGTAGCGCTCGTAGCTCTGCGGTGCTCGGTGGTCGGAAACGATCACCGAAGTACAGTAGAGTTTACAGAGGTCAGTCCTTGGATGGGTGACCGTTTGTGTGGCATTTGATATCGAGCGCTTCCGTGCTTCGGAAGACACGTTAAGCCGTTGGTCCCGGTTATCACTAAATGTGGTAGTCGTTAAGTCATGTTAGAGGCCTAATGGGCGGCTTAATAAATTCTAACAGCAGGACGCCATACTCCTGCCTCCGCCAATCCGCACTGGGTCCGCGTGGTGGAGTATGACCCAATACCCTCGCACCTATAGTATGTGAGAGGAGGCTCGTGCTCAGTAGTGGGTCGTTTATGGGCTGAGATGATGATTTCTCTGTAGTCGACTCATACTCCCAGTGAAAGGAGAGAGGGTATTATTATTTTAGGCCGGTACAACATCGAATCTGCCAGTACAAATTGAGTTATTAAAAACAACTTCTGTAGTTTCCTTGTTCGGTAGTTATACGGAAAGGTTGTAATGATTAATGTCATATGCGTCCTTCATGCAGACAGGAAAATGTGACAGGAAATCCGACAATATTCGTTATTGTTAGCATTTACTAAGTAAATAGGTATTTCTCCGGCAGTTGCTCAAGTTGTTATGAAGCAATTTTAGCGTTTGAAATGGTACATTTAAAAAAAAATCTCTAACTGAAGAAATCTGAGAATACTCGTTGTTCTTGGCATTTAGTAAGTAAATAGATACTTCTCATAATTTCCGGTAGTTGCTCCATTAGTTTCCACGCTATGCAGCAATTTTAGCGTTTAAAATAGTACTGTTGGAAATATTTCTCTTACTATTTTGTTACGTTGTTACTTGTATGTTTATACAGTGAACTATGTTATTATGTAATGGGGTGTACTCGAATTGTACACTGAGTTCAGTTGAAATTGGTAAATAAAAATAATTATGTCGTCTACTTTTTAATGTTTTTTATTTCGGACCGCTGGAAGAAATTATTTTTGAAATAAGCAGCTCTATTGTAAAATTCAATTTTTTCTGCATATTTTTTGTGTACATAAATTGTTAAATAAACAAATAATAATTTTACAATCACACAAATTATTTAGTCCCAGGATAAGTATTAAGAACTTATGTTATGAATACGAAATATCGAAAAAAATATTTACATACTTCTTTTCTTTTTGTAAATACTTACTTAATATACATATAAACACTCAGAACCGGCACAAATGTTTATATGCAAACAAAGATTCGTCCTTTTTGGAATCGAAACTAACGACCGCAGGAACAGAGGATATCAAGCTCATGCGGTGATGTTTTATCAAAATTTAGGTCAAAAAATCTTTTGGCGCAAAATTTTATTAACTATGAAGGTAACCTAGAAACCTTACGGAGACGTCGGATGTCGCTGACTTTCAGAAGCCTATCAAGGCGTTTTCAGATGGATGGACGGAGGCAGACGGGATTCCAGATAGATTTCGTGCATCGATTGCATATAAAAATTAATCAAAAATAATAAATAAAAAATTTGCATAAACAAATGAACGGAAAAGTAAAATGGCCGAAAAAAAAGGCGAGACGCAACTTTACATATTTGCGAAACTGAATGGGTTAATTTTGTTTTTAACAAACCCGTCTCACGTGTTATATGATATAGATTAATGTCATTTTTTTGATATTTTTTCAGTACAAGATGACAAAGACAAAGAACAATCAAATTGAAAAATCCCGATTTTAGCGATCTCACATAACTCCCCATCTTATAAAATAAAAAATAAAATAAATATTTTCTGACAATTACACCTATTATTTAGTTCCAAGATAAGTATCATTAAGAACTTGTGTTATGGATACTAAATAACGGATAAACATACATACTTTTTTTGTAAATACATACTTAATATACATAGGAAAACACCCAGACCAGAACAAATATTCATGTTCATGCAAGCAAAAATTTGTCCTGCGTGGGAATCGAACCCACGACCTTAGTAGCGGAGATCGAGTATTCTCGCCTCCACACCATATCGGTCGTCAAATCGGTTATGTTTATTACAAGGGTTTAATTTTCCACTGAAAGATTATGTTAACTTTTTACAAAGCTATACACAAACACAGGTGAGCGGAATTTACGGCGCAGATCCAATGGCTTGGCTTTTGATATCAGAATTTGTAAAAAAAGACAAGCCGACCAAATAGAGCATCTAACTTGGCTTGACGGCGTACAGAGATAACCATAGCACTCCCACATATTAAATGCCACAAAAACGGCCACCCCTTCAAGGCTTGGTCATCGTCTATGTCTGGTAAAGTGTAAACTTGTAGTTGTTTGCGAAAACACTTTGAATATTGGTCCAGCGCTAAATTATTATCTATGTCGCAGGAAAATCGTAGTATATAGGAATTCTACTAATACCTCAGGAGCCCATAAAAACCTCACCGGCATGTGGTGTCTGCCGATCAACGGACGAGGCTCTGGCGAACATAACAGTGTCCGGTAATAGGCTCGCCACCTATTACGTGAGACCAACTATATAATTGGAAGTGTGGGCGTATAATATGCCTCTGCCTACTCCTTCAGGGAAACAGGCATAAATATATGTATGTATGTGTATGTGTAACTACATAAAGCAGAACAAATGTCAACTTCAGTTTCAACGCGCCAATTCATTGCGGGCAGAAGCTTGAGCAGAGAAGATTTAAGCAGGAAACAGGTGAATGTGTGCATATATGTAAAGAGTACACATTTTTTGAAGTTCACTGAAAGCAAGTGGCTTCCTCACTACCTTGCGCAATTATACAGCTGAAAAACATTATGATGAAACAATAAGTGTCCCTTGCCTACGGATCCCAAATAAAAAAAATACACAAGAACGGTGGGTAGGTACATAAATGGCACTTCCACTCAGCGAAATGTGGGGCACTAAAAGAATGAGTAGCAGTAATGTCAGATATAAAACATCTTTAGATGTAATACAGCGTGTGGTATATTTTATTTTTGGGCTGAAACTATGTTGATACTTTACTATGGAACATAATGATTGCTAGATATAATTTGATATAAGTTAAATGTCATTAATACTTGTGTTATATATACTTCATAAATTACAAACGTACATATTTTTAAACTTCTACGTTTGTTCGGCATATTAAAATTTACGTTTGTTCGGAATCTTACATGTGGATGTATCAATTTTTTTATATTTTTATGTTACAAAATCCACTGGTCTTATAATTCTTATAAAAAAATTACATATCTATTATTTACCCTTACAGATTTACACTTTATAAAAAATTCTGAAAAAGAGAGCAGATCAAAATTTTACATTGCAAGAAAAAGGGGAATCTTTAGTAAGTGAGTGCATGTGTGTGTGTGTGTGTGTGTGTGTGTGTGTGAGAGAGTAAATTTGATATAAATAAATAATTTCTGAAAAAGAGAGCAGATAAAAATTTTACATTACAAGAAAAAGGGGAATCTTGAGTAAGTGAGTGCATGTGTGTGTGTGTATGTGTGTGTGTGTGTGTGTGTGAGTGTTTGTGTGTGAGAGTGAATTTGACATAAATAAAAAAATAATTATCTTACACTGACACTAATTATTCAGTTCAAATTTAAATATTAATAACATGTGTAATGTATACTTTATAAAGTTTTTTTATACTCTATACATATATATTTATTTGTTGTAATTTCAAGTTCGTCATACATAGGATATACCCAGTCAAGACTAAATATTCATTTACATAGGAACACAAAGATTGGTAATTTGGAAAATTGGAAATGAAATGCTTTATTAAATTTGGACTTCAAAAGAACACTTTTCTGACATCTTCTGTTATCTTGAGACTGTCAAAACAACTTCATACAAACAAGACCATTTTCTTGAGAAGAAAATAATTAACCACAAAACTCTTCAAGATCGCTGAACAGATTGAATTTATAAAAAAACTAGTAACCGTCAACGACTTCGTTCGCGTAACCTATATATGTTCTATATATGTTGAAAAAAGCCGCATCAAAATACGTGGCGTAGTTTTAAAGATCTATGCATACATAGGGACGGATCGAACAGCAGACGGCGATTTTGTGTTATACTATGTAGTGATTGAAAATGCCCTTAAGTCAGTGCAAGAAATAAACTATTCGTCAAACGTATATATTTGGAATATACAAGAGCAAAAGATAAATCATTGCGGACTTTTATGTACACTTATGTAGGAATACAAAAATACGTAATGAAATATTCTAATCTACTTTGTAATGTTCATCTAAGTTTTACATGTGATCAATTTGAATTCAAAAAGATTATTATTTGAAAATGCAAAGCCTAAATTATAAATTAGAAATCTAGAATTTTAAATAATTTACTACGACAAATCTGAAGCTATCCTTAATGTCGAAAAAACTACCGTTAAAAGTGAAACCATAAAAGCTCTAAAATTTGTGTTCACGTTTCTATTTTTAAATTATAATTATGAACACTAAATAACGTTGAATGTTTTTAAAACAAAGAAACATCAATTTGATCTAAATCTTCAATTATCGGCAATGGATCTCTTTCTATAACAAAAGCGGGCATCAAATCCTTTTTGACATTAGAAGCTAAAGGGACTATTTATCTGATTAACTAATCTACCCTTGCCAAATTTCAAAACTGTGGTTAAAATGCAATTTTTTCATAAGGGATATTAAGATGCAAATGATTACTTGCAAGGGAAACAAGCTTGGGTTTAACATTTTCAACTTGTATTTGTACAAAATTGAATTAAATGTCATCCATATTATTGTTGTGAATGGTCATAGGGGATGGCCCCTATAAAAACAAATTCAGCTCACATTACTGACTCACTTGACTGTGATGGAAGGTTCCCTTAGTGCTACTTTATTGGTTACGGCTTCTGGGGAACCTATCAATATCTTTACGGGTCGAATGGATGAATGAAATGATTCTATGCCCGTCTCCTGGTTCTAAGCTACGTCCCCGTAAATTTTTCCCGAATCAGTTCAGCCGATCTTAAGTTATAAATAGTGTAACTGACACGACTTTATTTTACATATTTAGATATCAAATGTGTGTTGGTTAATAAGCTGTCATTTGTTATGTATACAGTTTGAAATCCTGGAAAACACATGACAATGAACAAAAACTATTTTATATAGGAAAATATTATTTAAAAAAAGAGGGTGGTCGGTTGCATAAGGATTAAATAATTTGTCAAATAAACGATAAAAGGCTAATCATAACTTTAATATAATGTGTGGTCCACGATAAACTATAGGTCACACTCACGGAACTCACGTAAATCTGTCATGTTTAACATTGCGCCCTGAACGTAAATAAGCTAATACTGATAAATGATAATCCTATTTCAAATATTAATTTGCAAGTTGTCAACCCTGAATAGAGACATCCATCATTGTAATAGTTACTAGCGATCATTCAAAGTCAGTTTGCTGAGTTCAAGGGCATGCTCGCCCTGGGCGTGCACCCGAGTAGCTGGCCGGTCGTGACCCAAATCTGGGTCGTGGGACTCGTGGGGCGATCGTGACCCGTAATTGGGTCGTGAAGACCCGGGCTTGATCTTGACCCGGAGCCCAAGCCTCGGTTGGGTTAAAGCCCTTCGGTGTTGGGGAAACTTCTACGAATCATTAATTATTGACCTTCATTTGTTTTACTTAGATTTGGACGTTTTCGACGCTTAGGAGCTTACTCAACAAAATATGTTTTGTGGTTGGACGTGAAAATTGTCCCTTTAAAGTGTTCTGAGTATTATATGTACCAAAAAAAAGTATGTACATATATGTTTATCCGTAGTTTAGTACCCAATATGTTGAAGTAGTTTGTACTCGTATACCTGTTTGTAACTTCAATGGTCGTAAATTCGAACCCCTTATAGTACAAACATTTGTGTATGTGAACTAGGTGTCTTCAGTTACTGTCCTATTTGAACAAGGATTAGGTCCTGTGATTGTTTTGCGATATCCTAAAACCATGAGCTCTGATTTGCGTATGTTTACTATGAGTAGCATATTTAACACAAAATATCTTCTTGCACGTTATTGTCAAAAGTACAGTAAGACAACCTGTCGCAAGATGAATCGACGACTTGACGATGAGTTGGTACCGGATGAATTCGAATTGCATCATACCGGGTTACTTGGCTCAGGGTTCAGCATTGGTTCCCTCCCGACTAGTCTCCACCTTGTCATGGGGGGGGGGCTGAGTACCTCCCGGTAGGGCGGAGAAGCCGCCAGAGAGAAACTAACACCTAGGAATTGGCGACTTTGGGTGCCCTTAATACTGACTACCGGGGGGAAAATAAGAGAAACCTATGAGGGCACAGTGGGCGTGCAAGGAGCGCCCGTTAAGCAGCGTCAGGAGGGTTTTAGGCGGCGGGGGCAGGGGGCCCCTGCTGTCTAACCGTGGACCCTCTGGGAAGTCGGCCACACACGCTTTGGTCGCACGGAAGGTAGGGGGGGCGCGTCTACTGCGTCTCTCTGAAGTGGTCCTCCCAGTTTTGGTCCGGGGGACGTTGGCCGTTGTCAGAGCTGCAACCCCAGGTACTGGCCCCCCGCCCCTTTTTTAACAGCGGTGGGCGTCGTCGAAAGATTTTTAGTGAATGCTGGCGGTCGCATCTGCCGCAGTGAGCCCCACACTCCTCTCTCGGTCCCTCTTGGGCCGGGAGGCAGTGCGTAAAGGCATTTTGTTACCGACGTAAATCACAAAAAGCAGTGGACGGCAATTGGCTGACTGACACGTAATTTTTACAGCTACATTATATCTTCGCGTGAAAGAAAAGGACGAATACTCTATTTACTTAAATGGCGTAAAAAGGCTGTCAAAAGAAGCATAACACATCAGCTAAACACATGTCTGTACACAGAAAAAGATTTTTCTGACGGATGGCAGCGCTTACAACTAGAACCTGTGACGCCACAAGATTAATAAGACCTTGGTCTGTCTCTGCGTTAATGTCACAGCTTTTATGTACGGTTTTGTAAACATTTTTTAGTTTTTTTTTCACTGCTATTTAGATAGATAGATATACTCTTTATTGACCTAAAAACTTAGAAACTACAGATTACAATATGGAAAAAAAAATATCCAATCTAGGCAGTCTTATCGCTAAAAGCGATCTCTTCCAGACAACCAGCATTTAATCATTAAAAAGAATAAACAATGAAACTATTTGCTAAAAACAAATAAAATACACAAATGTACCTATAATATTAGGTCGGGGAAAAAGTCTTTTCGCATAACGTAGGTATAAACTTATTATAAAAAATTTTTGACTGTACTATTTGTGTCTGGCTGGTTTTGGTAACATTAAAAAGGTTCCATTATAAAGAAAGATTAAAAAGGTTCCATTAAAAAGGTTCCATTATAAAAAAAAGTTGTTTCCCGCTATTTTTCATTTGTTTTTCTCTCCGTAAAAATGAGTGAATCTAATGAAGAAATTCGATACATTTTAAAATTTTATTATAAAAAAGGCAAAAATGCAACTCAAGCAGTGAAAAAAATTTGTGATGTTTATGGACCTGATGCAGTGTCAGTAAGAGTAGCACAAATTTGGTTCAAACGTTTTCAGTCCGGAAATTTTGATGTTAAAGATGCACCTCGCTCTGGTCGCCCTGTTACGAATAAAATGGACGCCATTTTTGAAAGAGTGGAGCAAGATCGGCATATTAGTAGTTACGATGTAGCTGAAGAACTGGGAATTGACCACAAAACAGTTTTGACCCATTTGAAGAAAGCTGGTTATACAAAAAAGCTCGATATTTGGGTGCCACACGAGCTCACTCAAAGAAACTTAATGAACCGTGTACTCATTTGCGATTCATTATTGAGACGTAATGAAACCGAGCCGTTTTTGAAGAGATTGATAACTGGCGATGAAAAGTGGATCACGTACGACAAGAACGTGCGAAAAAGGTCGTGGTCGAAAGTTGGCCAGGCTTCACAGACTGTGGCCAAACCTGGCCTAACACGAAATAAGGTGATGCTGTGTGTATGGTGGGATTGGAAGGGCATTGTTTATTATGAGCTTTTACCGCCCGGCAAAACCATCGATTCTGATCTTTACTGCCAGCAACTGATGATATTAAAGGAAGCAGTCGAGAGAAAACGGCCGGAATTGATCAACAGGAAGGGTGTGGTCTTTCATCACGATAACGCTAGACCACACACATCTTTAGCCACTCAGCAAAAATTAAGAGAGTTCGACTGGGAGGTCCTAGTGCATCCACCATATAGCCCTGACCTTGCGCCTTCAGATTTTCACCTGTTTTGGTCTCTGCAGAATTCTTTAGGTTCTGTAAGGTTGACCTCAAGAGAGGACTGCCAAAACTATTTGTCCCGTTTTTTTGATCAGAAGTCCCAAAGTTTCTACAGTAACGGGATAATGTCTCTGCCCACAAAATGGCAGAAAGTTATTCAACAAAACGGTACATATATATTGTAAATAAATGTAAATAAACTTTGAAAAAAATGTCTTGACTTTTCATACAAAAATACGAAAAGACTTTTTCCCCAACCTATTATGTAAAAAACTTATGCAAACATCTTATATAACTTATATTTATATATATTATTTTACATTATGGTCCTAACATTATCCGGTTGCCTTAGACTTACACTAAGGGCCCAGGTTCTGCTCACTGGTCTAACCAAATTTGACTGAATTTCAGTTCTTACTGCCGTCTGGCCTCCGCAACCCGAAACATCATTCCATTATTGAACCATAGTCACATTATTGTTCGTTTTATGGTAATCATTATTGACGTACATTTAAATGTCTCACTTCAGTTATTGTTGGCTGAGAGAACAAAAAGATTTCTATTAGAAATAAACCCATCTTGTAGACTTTTTTTTTTCATAGTGAGTGTGATATATATATATGAATTGTTAAATGTGTAATATTTATGTAAATATCAATTCATAGCGTGTGAAATATGGTTCCAAATTCAAATGAATTTATTCCAGCTACAGTTTATTCCGAAGTCATTGTGATCCTAAATTAGTCATCAGTACATATCATTTCTTGCTGATGTTAAAGAGATTGTATTATATTGTATTAGTACATATACGGGGGAAAACATTGACTTATATAAAAGTAAAGAAACAACTCTGAACCAACAGGTGAAGCTGGTTGAGGCGTAACAGGTCCTAACCAACCTGTTGCCTAGTTAATTCAATCATTTACATTACAAACGCTACCTTCATTTAGTGGTACTAATGCTTGTAATTTCTTTTGTAATTGAACTCACTTGATGACAGTAATTGCCGAAGTCAAATAATTCAATAAATTAAGCATAATAGCAGCGTCTCGTCATTTTATCACCATCATCATCATCTCAGCCATCTGACGTCCACTGCTGATTATAGGCCTCCCCAATAGATTTCCACATTGAGCGATCCTTAGTCGCCTGTATCCAGCGGTTTCCCGCTGCCTTGACCAGATCATCGGTCCATCGCGTGGGAGGCCGTCCTCTACTACGTTTGCCGGTTTGCGGTCGCCATTGCAGAACCTTAACGCCCCATCGGTCGTCGGTTCTTCGAGCTATGTGCCCCGCCCATTGCAACATCAGCCTGCAAACTCGCCTCGCTGTGTCGGTCTCCAGTCCTCCTACGGATTTCCTCATTTCTGAATCGATCACGTAGGGACACTCCGAGCATAGCTCTCTCCATTGCACGCTGAGCGACTTTGACTGAGCTTTCTAATGAGGCCCATAGTCAGGCACCAAGTCTCAGTACCGTACGTCATCATAGCTATATGATATTCCACTGTGGAACATAGTCTCCTATAGGTTTTCTCGTTGAGCGATACTGATACGCCTGCATCCACAAGCTTCCCGACGCCTTGACCAGATCATCGGTGCATGGGGTGGGAGGCTGTCCTCTACTACATTTACCGTTTTCGTCATTTAGTCACAAAGTCAAGTAAAGTCGCTCATAGTCGAATCAAGTTAAAATCATAACTTAATATATATTCTCTTACAATCACACCAATTACTTAGTTCCAAGATAAGTATCACTAAGAACTTGTGTTATGGATACTAAAGAACGGATAACATAACGGATAACGGATACATACTTAAATACCTTCTTTTTTTTGTAAATACATACTTAATATACATAGGTAAACACCCAGACCAGAACATAGGTCGTAGTTAAGCAAACAAAGATTTGTCCCGTGTGGGAATCGAACCCACGACCTCTGGACTGAAGTGCAGGTATACCTCCACGCCATATCGGTCGTAGTTAAGCAGCGGAGACTTTACTGAACGCTCTATGAAGTTTAAAATCAATTTAAAAAATCACAATTCACAGTATTATGCCACTTTACTACAATGGCTACAATTGTGTACATTGCCGAAGAAGATTTTTTTTTAATGTGACACGTCATAATGACTACATCCTGCCTGATAGTAAGCAGTCGATGTAGTCCAAAAAAAAATTAAAGCGCCGTGAAATAATGGTACAAACTACCTTAACTTAAAACTATGTAAAGTGTAAAAGATGTCTTCTAACTGTGGGCCCATGGGTACGGTGCCAAGAACGCTGGCAACATTTCCTCTTTGGATTGCCAGGCTATTACGCTGGCAGAAGTAGCTGCCAGTCTTTTTGTCACCGGAGGCATCAATAAGGCGAGTACTTAAATGCCTGACAAGTTGCTTTGCCTCCGGCCCCCATGGACCTATTCTCTCCACCAAGTTTTTTACGTATAATTTTTGGTCGTTTTTAACCACTAAAATTTATTAATTGGATTAGGTAATTTATATTATGCATATTTTGTACAAAATGATATTAAGTTGTAAAACTTAAATAAAAACTCATTTGGAACAACGCTATAACAAGACGCATCAAAACTTCATTATAATTTACAACATGTAGATACACAAAAGTATATATACTTACATACTAAGCTAAACAAACAAAGAGTCTTTCGAGATGGTTCTTTGAGAGCACGTACGTCACATTATATGACACTACTTGTTACGTCTGAAACTTACCTCGAATTAGATGTTTGTACCTGCTGTAACACATATCTCATCACATATCGTACTCATACATTTTTGTAATAACAAATAGCTGTGCTATTATTTTAACTAAATCTTTTGGAACAAAGCCATACCAAAACGCACTACAATTTTACTATAATTTACAACATATTTTAGTTTACCTTTGTATTACATTTATGTGTGCAATAAAAATTTAATTAAATATAAAGATAGACACAATTCCAGTACCTACCTAATATGCTTCGCAAGCGAAGCGTCTTTCGGGATTGTTCTTTGAGTCACATTATATGACATAGCTCGATATGTCTGAAACTCATCTCCGTTTAGATGTTGATGTCTATAACAATTATCATCATATCCTAGCATTATCCCGGTTGCCCCATACTTAAGCTTAGGTCCCAGGGTCTCCGACTGCTCACTGGTTTAACCATATTTGGCTGAATTTCAGTTAGTAGAGGGAGCGACAGCCGTCTGACTTGCAATCCAGAGGGAAATATCGTTCTATGGTTAAACCAACTGTCAAAATGTAAGAAGGCACTGACTTCCTTATAACGACTGCTGTAGACGTTCATGACAGCCGGGTCAACAGAGCAAGCGATAATTACGCACATAACTTTGAAAAGTCATAGGTGCTCCAGTCTTGAACCCGGGACCGTCTGAATTAGAATTTTATGAGTCTCCACTGGGCTACCGCCGCTATATTACAATACATATGATATATTTAACTGTTTTTTTAAACTTAAGTATACCATTTGGCATAAGTCCAATATCTACGTTCTAAGCTAAATAAGCGAAGCGTCCTTCAGGGCGGTTCTTTGAGAGCACGTACGTCATATTATATATTATATGACATTACTTGTTACGTCTGCCAAGTGTCAAGTTACGCAATAACATACCAAGAGACGTTTCCTGTTACCGAGTAAACTGGGTCAATGTCTTTGAAGGGATGCTCGTATACTCTTCTACGTTTATCGGGGACTGTTTTAAAGGAAAATTGTGGTGTTTACCCCGCCCTTATAAAATTTTATTACAGAACCTTGGACATTCGGCACAGCGTCAAAAAGCCCCCACACTAAACAGAGCTTATACTATAGGTACTAGAGAACGGTTAAACATATTTATATGGCAATTAAACTAACTTGAAATTTAAAGTGTTTTGCAGGGACTTCGAAGAAAAATTGTGCTGTTTACGCTCTTATATTCAAAGTCAAAATCATTTATTCAAGTTTGGCTCAATAGAGCTCTAATGAAAGTCAAAACTTAAAAAGTAGCGCTATTTGTTTTTTTTTAAATATCCTTAGACATTCCAAGCCCATCCCGCTTATCTAACCAAACCAAACAGAGTTTGTATTATAGGTATTCAAGACCGAACTTATTATTATAAATAAAATAAAACTAAGACCAAGACAAATATTTGTACTAATTCACACAAATATTTGGCTAGTGTGAGAATCGAACCCAGCATCTTAGGAGCGGAGGTATATTTAACCTCCACGCCAAATTTTACTTCGAACTCAATCACAATAAAAAAGATTCATCTTCATAGAAATCTTCATAATCTCATTAAGAGTGTAGAAAATATGGAATCTCTCTTTAAACATTTTGTGATCAGCCACTAAGCTCAGGAGTGGTTACCCTAATAGACGCCTTATTAAAAATACAACAGGACGCCACACATCTGCCACTACAAATTACAGACAAGATATAGTGACCTCTCATCTCACGGGGAGTCGTAAGAGTCGACGAAGAGAAATCCTACTGGATGATAAGCAGCGCCATCTTGCGCACTTGCTTGAACTGCGATCACCAACCCGCCTGCTCACAATGATAATTATGGCAAAATACCCCCAAAAGCGCTCGTAGCTCCGCGGTGCTCGGTGGTCGGAAACGATCACTGAAGTAAAGCATAGTTTACAGAGGACAGTCCTTGGGTGGGTGACCGTTTGTGTGGCATTTGATATCGAGCGCTTGATGATTCTTTTCTTTTTTTAACTAAATAATTGATGTAATTATCAAAAAAAAGAACTTCAAAGACGTATAGCTCAGCCGGGACGCGACAAGTACCGCTACCCACAACTGCATATGATATACCATCGTTGTCGTATTTCCAAAAATTCCGGTCTCGTCTGCTTATGCTGATTTCATTCCCGAGCACTGCAATTTTACTGGCTTGTGTAAATTGATTACCTTAGTAGAATGTCCACAGACATATAGGTATATACAAAAGAAAATGCAAATATATATCTTCGCTTCGCGTGTCCGAGCTCCGAGCAATCGTCTAGGTTGGCCGCCGCCATCAGTGTCAAAGAATGAGTATGTATTTCCCGTCACAAAATATCGGCAGTGACGTCACATAACATATTAAAAAGTCGGCACGCTTGAGTTCAATTTGTACATCTATGCCTGTGAGGATGTACAAGCATATTTATTAATTCACACACACACACACACACACACACACAATATAAGGCATGTCCGTTCGAAGGGGTAGGCATAGGCGTATTAGACACTCACGTTTCGCCAGTTTTATTGTTGGTCTCACGTAACAGGTGGCGAGCGTGTTGCCGCTTACCGGGAACTATTATTTTCGGCAGAGTCTCGCCCGTTAATCGGCAAGTGCACCACAGGTGGTGTGAGGTTGGCTTGGACTCCTCAGATCTTAGTAAGAGCCCAATACACCCCTTAATTGCATAGACTGTTAAGCGTGCTTAAAAACATGTGCTCAAAAATAAATTCATAGAAATTTCAGAAGTTAAAAGCGTCAGCAGTAAATTTCTTAACATTGATTTTCAAACTTTATTTCAGCACGCGTCTTATTTATGTTAGCTAAGTGAAATGTACTGTAAGAGACGATCGTAAATATATTACAGTTCTAACCTTTCACTTTCTCGAAGGCTTCTCGGCAATCTTAAATCCATTCCCATACTTTAAATACAGTTATATTCAATAAATATACGTATATATATTTTTTTTTGAATTGAACTGAATTAGAATTAAATAAGAAACCCTGCGACGTATTATTGTTGAAAATGAAGAATTGCGATGACGCCTTCGTGATTGTGCAAAATCATACGAATCAATCGAAGCAGGGAAGGTTTTTTCTACGACTAATCCATTTAGGGCTACTGCTTTTAAATTTATAGCTGAAAGTGCTTGTAAAGAATAAATAAAGATAACTCATTTTCTTTCTATGGCTTCGAAAGTCTATTTATATCTTTCAGCAAGCATAATAATACATATCATATATTGAATTTTTGAAAGGAGGTATCTTATATCCCCTACAATCTAGCCTATCTAAAGACTTATTAGTAACCTTCTTTTATCATAAACTACTACATATTTCAAAAGTAAGAATTTGTCCAATATCACTATTCTTATTGTTTCTATTAAGGCGAATACACTTCAGTAATGTGTTCTAAGTCACAGTATTTTTATCAATGACATATTTGATATAGTAGGGAAACCTGTTATGGGCCATACTAGCTTTAAGTTCTTATATCAATCGTTTTGCTATCTACGCAGTTGTTTTTGTACAGGGGTGTACACTGTACAGGGATCTTACTATCATCTTTGGAGCCCAAGCCAACCTCACCTCACCTGCAAGAGGTGCACCTGCCGATCAACGGACGAGGCTCTGGCGAACATAACAGTGCCCGGTAAGTGGCAATAGGCTCGCCACCTATTACATGGGACCAAGTATTTAATTGGCCAAGTGTGGGCGTATAATATGCCTCTGTCTACCCCTTTGGAGAAACAGGCGTATATGTGTGTGTTTGTGCCGTTGTTTTTCTCAATAAATAAATACCTTAAAAGATATGTGTTGGTGAGCTAATTATTAATTACGAACAAAATCTAGCAATATTCTCTGAGATTTGTATGCGGGATAAGTTGTATATTCCTTACTTAACACGTTATACGCCAGCGGTTCCTGACACGATATAAAATCTATTGTTTGTCGTTAACTTGGCTTGGACTTACATACATACAGACATAATGTCACGTCTCTTTCCCGTAGGGGTAGGCAGAGATCACATCCTTCCACTTGCTTTTAGCTTCATTCATATACATACAACTTTCAGCCGTACAATTGCTTACTTTGTCTGTGGCAGCCATCAAAGAATTTATAGCATACAAGCTTTACAACTACTTTATTACAAGCTCTGATTAGAAGGGTTAGCCTCCTGATTAGAAGGGACTAAAAGACTAAATAAATTACATATAAATACTAAATAAATCAAATAAATACGACCAAATACTATGTAAGATATCAAAATAAAAATATTAATTTATTTACTACATTTATACACTACACAAACAATGCTAGAATGCATTGTAACACTATTGAATTCCTTTCATAAATCCTACTACAATAAACAATGTGCTGCCATGAAGGATGACTATGAAGAGCTTGCCTGTCAGAAATTGTACATATAATTTTAGCTATTATTTATTACTCGAATACTCGTCAGTCCAAGGGTTTGATCAATCACTGTCCAAATCTGTATTATCATTAAGCAACCGCCAATGAGTGAGAATGAAGAGTTCGAGTGGAAGTTTTGTGTGAATCTGAGAGTGTTTTTTACGTGGAAATTAGATATTATTCCGTGGTAAAAAGTATAATTTATCTTACATCATTGCACACCTGTTTCCCTGAAGGGGTAGGCAAAGGCTTATTATACGCCCACATTTCGCCAAAAATTTAGTAGTTTGTACTTATTATCATAATTGCTATTAATTATTTTATTGTCTTTTCAATTATATAGTTGGTCCCACATTATAATTGGCGAGCTAATTGGCGTATACCGGGAAGTTTTATGTTTGCCAGAGCCTCGTCGGTTATTCGGCAGGTGCTGCACTTGCAGGTGAGGTTGGCTTGGGCTCCTAAAAGGTCCCCCTCGAACAGGTCTCCACCTTGGCGTGGTGGGGGGGCTGAGTACCTCCTCCTGGGTGAGGAATGCCGAATGCTGGGCCTCACCATAGACCCTCTGGGAAGTCGGCCACACACGCTATGGTCGCACGGGGAGGTAGGAGGGGCGCGTCCACTGCGCTGAGGAGGTCCTCCCGGTTTTGGTCCGGGAGACGTTGGCCGCAGGCGGGGTGTCAGAAGCTGCAACCCAGGTACTGGCCCCCGCCTCTTTCTCAACAAGCGGCGGGCGTCATCGGAAGATTTTTAGTGGGTATTACTGCTGGCAGTCGTGTCTGCCGGTGGTGAGCCCCACACCCCCCTTTCGGTCCTCCTTTGGCTGGAAGGCAGTGCGGAAATGCATTATGTTACCGACGTAAAACAAAAAAAAAAAGGCTCCTAAAATGTGGGCTCATGTTTTTAGTTTTATTTATTTTTTTACTGTTACTACTCGTTAAATCGAGGAATATAAACTAAGGAGGCTCATGGTCCATAATAATTTGTGGACTTTCTGTGTCTTTGATAATGATAATAGAGAAGTTGAACCACCTACTAGATCCTTAGACGTCTTGGCGGGAAACTGAAGCGCAATGTCTGCAAGTTTAAGTGTTTGTGAATCGAACAGTCAGTCATCGGTCGTCAATTGCAAAAAATATTCTAATAATTATTTAATAAATTTAATTAACAGTGGTGAAATTATTTTTACAGCAATCTCTTTATTCAATAAACATTACAACTATATTAGTATTTGGAAACCCGTGTCTCAAACGGTTAAAATGATGTACCTATCTGTTTTATATTGTGTCTGAAAAAAATAAAATTCTTTGAGCTGTAGTTTATTCACCTGTCAGTAAATAAAGAGGCTTTTACCTTTTTTAATGTATCAAGATTGTTCGGTCTTTCAATAGGTCTAAAAAGGCCAAGATCCAAGGTCAATGCCTCTTTTGAACTCTGATCGGTACCTTTATAAAGCAAGTGACCACCAAATACTTATTTACAAACGATACGAGTATTTGTTCATTAAATCTCAGAAAGAGGGTTTTATAGTTTAGGGGTCAAGTTTTTTTTTTTTTTTTTTCTTTTTATTTGGAATAGCAAACAACTACATAGTACAATGTTTTACAAAATGATATTGATTTATGAAATAATAAGGTAAATATGTAGTCAAACACACTATCCACATATTAACAATTTTGAACTTAACTTAAACTATCGGACGCGCTTATACGCTAAGCAACAATAGCTGATCAACAAAAGTACAAGATTTGACACAGAATTTAGCAATAGCATTATTATATTTACATTACAGTTTATAATTGAATGAACATTTAGACACCTGCATGTGCCAACGACTGTAAGTAACACTAAACATTTAATCACAATTCTAACTACCTGCAAAAGCAGAACATATACAAAAGTCGATCAAGAAAGTTTTTTTTTTTTTAACTTTACACTTCAAATTCTCTGCTTTAAATAGTATATTATAATAAAATTTGTGCCTTTATATATAGCGTTATAACAAAATAAAAGATTAAATACCAATAACTAAAAAGTGTTCAACATATCACATATGTGACGCTTAAATTGAGCCTCAGAAAGTTTACAGTACAGTTTCACTTTACTTCTATAGCTATTTATAAAAAAAATATAATTGGTGTTTAGGGATTAGACAGGTGACAGGGGAAGGTGTATAAAGATCCTACCCAGACCTAAGGAGCCCAAGCCAACCTCACTTGCAAGTGGTGTTCCTGCCGATCAACGGACGAGGCTCTGGCGAATATAACAGTGCCCGGTAAGCGGCAATAGGCTCGCTACCTTTTACGTGGGACCAACAATATAATTGGCGAAGTGTGGGCGTATAATATGTCTCTGCCTACCGCTTCGAAGAAACAGGCGTGAATGTATGTATATTTCGTATATTTTTTTTTTTTGCTTTGTCTGTCAATAAGGTAAGGTCTCCTTGGTAGGTCTGCTTAGCTGTTTGTAATGATAAGCTGTGCCTTTGGTGTATGTGTTTTTTATTTATTCATTTATCTATCTAAGGCTTACCACGCAGTGGTTGTATAGAGTTTTCCAACGTATTCCAAACCTTTATAATGTTACAAAAAGGTTTATTTTTAAATAGTTACTTTTGTTTTGATTGATTGTGTTACTTTAAGGAATGCAATATTACTCTCAACGTTTATAAATGATTTGATCCCGAATCAATGTGAATTTCCAAGTATGTGACATGATTATGAAACATTATTGGTATAAATATTACATTCCATATGTTATTGGAAATCTCACTAACAAAAATGTGATAAAATAGATATTCAAAAATGTGATAAAATAGATATTCAAAAATGTGATAAAATAGATATTCAAAAATGTGATAAAATAGATATTCAAAAATGTGATAAAATAGATATTCAAAAATGTGATAAAATAGATATTCAAGAATGTAATAAAATAGATATTCAAAAATGTGATCAAATAGATATTCAAGAATGTAATAAAATAGATATTCAAAAATGTGATAAAATAGATATTCAAAAATGTGATAAAATAGATATTCAAAAATGTGATAAAATAGATATTCAAAAATGTGATAAAATAGATATTCAAAAATGTGATAAAATAGCTATTCAAAAATGTGATAAAATAGATATTCAAAAATAGATGAATTGATATTATTATATTGTTCTTTTACGATCAAGCTCCCGCCCGCAGTGAATGGGCGCGTTAGTTTATAAGTTTGACTTTCATAAGAGCTGTATTGAGATAAACTCAATATAAGATTTTGACTTTACTTGACTTGACTATTTTATACACAGTACATTTGTATTCACAAAGTTTTTTCGAAGCTTGATGAATTGCAAGACTGAGAATACGATATTAATTAAGGGGGGGCTTCTCAAAAGAGAATATTTACATGTAACTAATTTTTCAGGAAACACAAAAAAAGTTTACAGAAACATAAAGTATTTTGATATTATTGGAGAAAATTAAATCCAATTTTCTTAGTAAAATAACCCTTATTTGCTACCAACCAAAGTGTTTTGTTAATATTTTAGGATTGACAAGAAGACCCCATAATTATATCAGACTTATATAGATGCTAAACAGTCCATTCTATTGGGGGTATCTGTCCATAATCACCACGCTGCGCAGGCGGGTCGGTGATCGCAGTTCAAGCCAGTACGCAGGATGACACTGCTGCCCGTTATCCGGTAGGATTTATCTACGTCGACGCTTACGACTCCCCATTTGATGAGAGGGGGTGGCACTATTCTAGGCCGGTATCACACGGCAGCGAATAGCATAGAGGACCACAATATCAATTTTTTTTTAAATTTAAATATTTTATAAAGACGCACCTCAATTTCAGTTCAGAAACTTTCTACCGCGGAAGATTGGGTTGCGGACTGAGAGACCTGGCGAGTTTTTCCCAAGCGATGATAGCATGGGGCTCTTTAAAAGGGCGTGAAACGTTAAAGGAAAAACAATGAGCTAGAGGCTAGTGTTGCTAGCGTTTATAGGCTGCGGTCACCACTCTCCTTCAGGTGGGCCATAAATAAAAGCTTAATGGCTTCTCAATGAGGTAAAGGTGCAGTTTTTCCTATCCACCACCAGGTGCCCACGGAAGGTCAGCGTCGTGAAATCTCTGTGATGTCCGACAATATGCTGAATGGTGTCATTTCAATACAAGTTAAGTTCTTCTTTCTCTTAAGTTCTTGGTGTTCTTGATTTGTGTTAACTATTTTTGTACTTATTTTATGTTCGTTTTTTCAACTTGTATTAAATAAGTATTTCTCTTTCTATTTTTTCTATGGAAATCCATGGCGAAAGTATTATATAAAAGAAATGAGAATACAAATTGCGAAATCCTCTTAAATTTCCAATTATCGAAATCAAATTGTGTTCGCTACAATTTGATGAGTATTCAGAATTATTTATGAAGCGAGAAGATTATTTGCAAATTAACAATTTCATTTCGAAATTAATTATTTTTATTAGTCTAATTATTTTTATTTTGTGTAGGTATTGGGATCCTACCAAAATCTGAGAAGCCCAAGCCAACCTTACTTGCAAGTAGTCCTGCCGATCAACGGATAAGGCTCTGGCGATCTTAAAAGTTCCCGACTAGCGTCTTACCAAATCGCCACCTTACCTAGGACCAATAATATAACTGGGTGCCTCTGCCTATCCCTTCGGGGAAACAGGCGGTATAATATGTATGTATGTATGTATGTATCAACATTTTCAGTGCAGCATTTTGTATTCGGCTGGCTTGTAACCTAACAGGCTAGTCCACAGAGGTAAGTCTTTTTTTTTTTGATTTACGTCGGTAACAAAAATGCATTTACGCACTGTCTCCCGGCAAAAGGGGGGAGACCGGGAGGAGCTCACTGCAGCAGACGCGACCACCGCAGTCCTACCCACTAAAAATCTTCCGACGACGCCCGCCGCTGTTGAAAAAGGGACGAGGCGCCAGTGCCTAGGTTGTAGTTTCTGGCACCCCGCCCGCGGCCAACGTCCCCCGGATCAGAACCGGGAGGACCTCTTCAGAGAGGCGCAACAGAGGTAGGTCTGACCCAATGACTGCATTGGGTGGGTAATCATCTGCCTGGTATTTATTATAGAGCGCTTCCGTGTTTTTGAAGGCACGTAAAGATACTGATCCCAGTTATATGTGATAGTCGTTACGCTTTATTCGAGTTTAAATTGGGCGCTTCTAGCAGCACGGTATTCACCAGAAATACATACATTCACGCCTGTTTCCCGATTGGGTAGGCAGAGGCATATTATACGCCACACTTTGCCAATTCTATAATTAGTCCCACGTAAAAGGTGGCGAGCCTATTGCCGCTTACCGGCACTGTTATATTTACCAGAAATATTATAAGTATTAATGGAAATTATTATAAATATTTTAAATACGAAAGTAACTCTGTCTGCCTGTCCGTCTGTACGTCTCACTTACACGCCAAAACTACTGATCCAATTTAAATGAAATTTAATATACAGATTTAATATACTAAAGGCAGAGATAGGACGTAAGCTATTTCTTATTGCGAATTAAATGTTGTATAGAGTTCTTCTTTTTAGAAGCTAGAAGCGTTAAACTATTTTATTATGTTTGTCGCTAATATAAATAAGTAAATTAAACAAAATGCACGATTTAATCGAATTTACGGATAAAGTCGCTTGCGAACCACTAGTCCTAATATAATATATAAATTCAATCTTCATAGCCCGGTTGCCCCAGAATTAAGCTTAACCAGATTTGGCTAAACTTCAGTTATATGGGGCCATCTGACCCCCACCACCCAAAGGGAAACATTATTATATGGTTAAACCAGTTGTAAGAGTATTAGAAAACATTTATAAGTATAAGTAGATATAAGACAGTAGTATGTAATAGTTTTTAATTTGTAAGTTGTTTTATTGTAATAAGAAACGTCGACAATGCCACTTCGACTATAATTTTTATTTTTGTGTTCATTATTGCTTTTTGTAATTTTATTTTAGGTTACCGCAGAATATCAGCGTCGTGGGTCACACTGCGACACATGCTGAGCGGTGACCTTTTTGGTACAGTCCAGTTAGTATAAAAGTTTTGTTGGTAATTGTGAATTGTTTGTGTACCAAATAAATATATTTTCTTCTTTCTTCTTCTTAAAACACTGACTTGCTAATAACGACTGCCATAGATGTTCAGGACAGCCGGGATCAACGGCTTAACGTGCTTTCCGAGGCACAGAGCATTTAGCAATCGTCGCTTCTTCATTGGACAATCGTCGCTATTTCATATGTAAATACAATCTATATTGGCTTAAAGCTTGACTAGTTTCTGGCCAGATTCTAATCCACTCAAACTCCTGCCTTCAGACTAAGTTGTGTCCACATAAGTGCTCCATCAAAGACCAAATTAAATAAAGCAATTAAAATTTTCAACTCACTTTCCTAATTGCGTCACATCTGGGACCATCAACAAAGTTGTAACCTTGAACCGATTGAAAATATCAAATATTAAATTTCCTGATTCCTGGCCGAAAAATACCGTAAACTCCTGAATTCCTGTAACCCCCTTTCATTAGATATTCTATTTGTGAGAGGCGGAAGTAAGAGCTCCCCAAAGATGGCCGTGACCCATATACGAGTCAAGATCACCCGGGCGAGGCATTCCTCAAATAGGTCCTGCCAACCTTAGGCCGTAAAAGATCCGTAAATAAGGAAACTTGTATTGTTTATAATACAACGAAGTACATAATTTCAATTTTAAATTGTATTTCATAGCCTTAAGGCTGAGTTTTTAATTGCCAGTAACAACAATATCCGCCAATCCTTAGTTTGTGAAAGGAGGTCCGTGCAAAGGAGAGACTTTGAAGAGTTCAACTCTTGAAAAAATATATCGTGTAAAAAAGTTTATGACCGAATACAAATTGCTGCACTTTTTCTATAGTACAATATAGTTTTCATTCATTCAAATTTCACACAGGGCTATTTATGTAGAGCTTTAATTGGGTATTAAACAATGTATTTTTTTTTATTACTTACAATACATAGATACTTCCATTAAATATCACTAGTTGAGACGCTAATTTAAACCTTGTTACATAATTCTAGATTTTAAAGGGTAATCCCTAATTTATATATTTATATATATATATTATATCATTTATAGCACATAAACATTCAAAAAAAACTCAGTAACAAATAACCATGTACAAAAGTAAGCTTATTTCTATAAGAAATCTTTTCCAGCCAACCCTAGCAGAAGTGTCGGAGATTAGTATGTGGGATCATAATAAGAAATAATAAATTAATATATATATATCAATATTGGGGGGAAAAAAATAAATAACAGAAAACATGTACCTACATAAATATATCAACAAATGAATACATCCTAAATTAGTGTTAGCTCTGTTTTGAAAGCAACAGGTAGTGATTCTTTAATTTCTGTTTGAAAGACGCTATTGGGCTATTGGAAATTTCGGACGGTAACTTATTCCACATGCGTACTGCACAAAAAATATAATTGGTGTTTAGGGATTAGACAGGTGACAGGGGAAGGTGTATAAAGATCCTACCCAGACCTAAGGAGCCCAAGCCAACCTCACTTGCAAGTGGTGTTCCTGCCGATCAACGGACGAGGCTCTGGCGAATATAACAGTGCCCGGTAAGCGGCAATAGGCTCGCTACCTTTTACGTGGGACCAACAATATAATTGGCGAAGTGTGGGCGTATAATATGTCTCTGCCTACCGCTTCGAAGAAACAGGCGTGAATGTATGTATATTTCGTATATTTTTTTTTTTTGCTTTGTCTGTCAATAAGGTAAGGTCTCCTTGGTAGGTCTGCTTAGCTGTTTGTAATGATAAGCTGTGCCTTTGGTGTATGTGTTTTTTATTTATTCATTTATCTATCTAAGGCTTACCACGCAGTGGTTGTATAGAGTTTTCCAACGTATTCCAAACCTTTATAATGTTACAAAAAGGTTTATTTTTAAATAGTTACTTTTGTTTTGATTGATTGTGTTACTTTAAGGAATGCAATATTACTCTCAACGTTTATAAATGATTTGATCCCGAATCAATGTGAATTTCCAAGTATGTGACATGATTATGAAACATTATTGGTATAAATATTACATTCCATATGTTATTGGAAATCTCACTAACAAAAATGTGATAAAATAGATATTCAAAAATGTGATAAAATAGATATTCAAAAATGTGATAAAATAGATATTCAAAAATGTGATAAAATAGATATTCAAAAATGTGATAAAATAGATATTCAAAAATGTGATAAAATAGATATTCAAGAATGTAATAAAATAGATATTCAAAAATGTGATCAAATAGATATTCAAGAATGTAATAAAATAGATATTCAAAAATGTGATAAAATAGATATTCAAAAATGTGATAAAATAGATATTCAAAAATGTGATAAAATAGATATTCAAAAATGTGATAAAATAGATATTCAAAAATGTGATAAAATAGCTATTCAAAAATGTGATAAAATAGATATTCAAAAATAGATGAATTGATATTATTATATTGTTCTTTTACGATCAAGCTCCCGCCCGCAGTGAATGGGCGCGTTAGTTTATAAGTTTGACTTTCATAAGAGCTGTATTGAGATAAACTCAATATAAGATTTTGACTTTACTTGACTTGACTATTTTATACACAGTACATTTGTATTCACAAAGTTTTTTCGAAGCTTGATGAATTGCAAGACTGAGAATACGATATTAATTAAGGGGGGGCTTCTCAAAAGAGAATATTTACATGTAACTAATTTTTCAGGAAACACAAAAAAAGTTTACAGAAACATAAAGTATTTTGATATTATTGGAGAAAATTAAATCCAATTTTCTTAGTAAAATAACCCTTATTTGCTACCAACCAAAGTGTTTTGTTAATATTTTAGGATTGACAAGAAGACCCCATAATTATATCAGACTTATATAGATGCTAAACAGTCCATTCTATTGGGGGTATCTGTCCATAATCACCACGCTGCGCAGGCGGGTCGGTGATCGCAGTTCAAGCCAGTACGCAGGATGACACTGCTGCCCGTTATCCGGTAGGATTTATCTACGTCGACGCTTACGACTCCCCATTTGATGAGAGGGGGTGGCACTATTCTAGGCCGGTATCACACGGCAGCGAATAGCATAGAGGACCACAATATCAATTTTTTTTTAAATTTAAATATTTTATAAAGACGCACCTCAATTTCAGTTCAGAAACTTTCTACCGCGGAAGATTGGGTTGCGGACTGAGAGACCTGGCGAGTTTTTCCCAAGCGATGATAGCATGGGGCTCTTTAAAAGGGCGTGAAACGTTAAAGGAAAAACAATGAGCTAGAGGCTAGTGTTGCTAGCGTTTATAGGCTGCGGTCACCACTCTCCTTCAGGTGGGCCATAAATAAAAGCTTAATGGCTTCTCAATGAGGTAAAGGTGCAGTTTTTCCTATCCACCACCAGGTGCCCACGGAAGGTCAGCGTCGTGAAATCTCTGTGATGTCCGACAATATGCTGAATGGTGTCATTTCAATACAAGTTAAGTTCTTCTTTCTCTTAAGTTCTTGGTGTTCTTGATTTGTGTTAACTATTTTTGTACTTATTTTATGTTCGTTTTTTCAACTTGTATTAAATAAGTATTTCTCTTTCTATTTTTTCTATGGAAATCCATGGCGAAAGTATTATATAAAAGAAATGAGAATACAAATTGCGAAATCCTCTTAAATTTCCAATTATCGAAATCAAATTGTGTTCGCTACAATTTGATGAGTATTCAGAATTATTTATGAAGCGAGAAGATTATTTGCAAATTAACAATTTCATTTCGAAATTAATTATTTTTATTAGTCTAATTATTTTTATTTTGTGTAGGTATTGGGATCCTACCAAAATCTGAGAAGCCCAAGCCAACCTTACTTGCAAGTAGTCCTGCCGATCAACGGATAAGGCTCTGGCGATCTTAAAAGTTCCCGACTAGCGTCTTACCAAATCGCCACCTTACCTAGGACCAATAATATAACTGGGTGCCTCTGCCTATCCCTTCGGGGAAACAGGCGGTATAATATGTATGTATGTATGTATGTATCAACATTTTCAGTGCAGCATTTTGTATTCGGCTGGCTTGTAACCTAACAGGCTAGTCCACAGAGGTAAGTCTTTTTTTTTTTGATTTACGTCGGTAACAAAAATGCATTTACGCACTGTCTCCCGGCAAAAGGGGGGAGACCGGGAGGAGCTCACTGCAGCAGACGCGACCACCGCAGTCCTACCCACTAAAAATCTTCCGACGACGCCCGCCGCTGTTGAAAAAGGGACGAGGCGCCAGTGCCTAGGTTGTAGTTTCTGGCACCCCGCCCGCGGCCAACGTCCCCCGGATCAGAACCGGGAGGACCTCTTCAGAGAGGCGCAACAGAGGTAGGTCTGACCCAATGACTGCATTGGGTGGGTAATCATCTGCCTGGTATTTATTATAGAGCGCTTCCGTGTTTTTGAAGGCACGTAAAGATACTGATCCCAGTTATATGTGATAGTCGTTACGCTTTATTCGAGTTTAAATTGGGCGCTTCTAGCAGCACGGTATTCACCAGAAATACATACATTCACGCCTGTTTCCCGATTGGGTAGGCAGAGGCATATTATACGCCACACTTTGCCAATTCTATAATTAGTCCCACGTAAAAGGTGGCGAGCCTATTGCCGCTTACCGGCACTGTTATATTTACCAGAAATATTATAAGTATTAATGGAAATTATTATAAATATTTTAAATACGAAAGTAACTCTGTCTGCCTGTCCGTCTGTACGTCTCACTTACACGCCAAAACTACTGATCCAATTTAAATGAAATTTAATATACAGATTTAATATACTAAAGGCAGAGATAGGACGTAAGCTATTTCTTATTGCGAATTAAATGTTGTATAGAGTTCTTCTTTTTAGAAGCTAGAAGCGTTAAACTATTTTATTATGTTTGTCGCTAATATAAATAAGTAAATTAAACAAAATGCACGATTTAATCGAATTTACGGATAAAGTCGCTTGCGAACCACTAGTCCTAATATAATATATAAATTCAATCTTCATAGCCCGGTTGCCCCAGAATTAAGCTTAACCAGATTTGGCTAAACTTCAGTTATATGGGGCCATCTGACCCCCACCACCCAAAGGGAAACATTATTATATGGTTAAACCAGTTGTAAGAGTATTAGAAAACATTTATAAGTATAAGTAGATATAAGACAGTAGTATGTAATAGTTTTTAATTTGTAAGTTGTTTTATTGTAATAAGAAACGTCGACAATGCCACTTCGACTATAATTTTTATTTTTGTGTTCATTATTGCTTTTTGTAATTTTATTTTAGGTTACCGCAGAATATCAGCGTCGTGGGTCACACTGCGACACATGCTGAGCGGTGACCTTTTTGGTACAGTCCAGTTAGTATAAAAGTTTTGTTGGTAATTGTGAATTGTTTGTGTACCAAATAAATATATTTTCTTCTTTCTTCTTCTTAAAACACTGACTTGCTAATAACGACTGCCATAGATGTTCAGGACAGCCGGGATCAACGGCTTAACGTGCTTTCCGAGGCACAGAGCATTTAGCAATCGTCGCTTCTTCATTGGACAATCGTCGCTATTTCATATGTAAATACAATCTATATTGGCTTAAAGCTTGACTAGTTTCTGGCCAGATTCTAATCCACTCAAACTCCTGCCTTCAGACTAAGTTGTGTCCACATAAGTGCTCCATCAAAGACCAAATTAAATAAAGCAATTAAAATTTTCAACTCACTTTCCTAATTGCGTCACATCTGGGACCATCAACAAAGTTGTAACCTTGAACCGATTGAAAATATCAAATATTAAATTTCCTGATTCCTGGCCGAAAAATACCGTAAACTCCTGAATTCCTGTAACCCCCTTTCATTAGATATTCTATTTGTGAGAGGCGGAAGTAAGAGCTCCCCAAAGATGGCCGTGACCCATATACGAGTCAAGATCACCCGGGCGAGGCATTCCTCAAATAGGTCCTGCCAACCTTAGGCCGTAAAAGATCCGTAAATAAGGAAACTTGTATTGTTTATAATACAACGAAGTACATAATTTCAATTTTAAATTGTATTTCATAGCCTTAAGGCTGAGTTTTTAATTGCCAGTAACAACAATATCCGCCAATCCTTAGTTTGTGAAAGGAGGTCCGTGCAAAGGAGAGACTTTGAAGAGTTCAACTCTTGAAAAAATATATCGTGTAAAAAAGTTTATGACCGAATACAAATTGCTGCACTTTTTCTATAGTACAATATAGTTTTCATTCATTCAAATTTCACACAGGGCTATTTATGTAGAGCTTTAATTGGGTATTAAACAATGTATTTTTTTTTATTACTTACAATACATAGATACTTCCATTAAATATCACTAGTTGAGACGCTAATTTAAACCTTGTTACATAATTCTAGATTTTAAAGGGTAATCCCTAATTTATATATTTATATATATATATTATATCATTTATAGCACATAAACATTCAAAAAAAACTCAGTAACAAATAACCATGTACAAAAGTAAGCTTATTTCTATAAGAAATCTTTTCCAGCCAACCCTAGCAGAAGTGTCGGAGATTAGTATGTGGGATCATAATAAGAAATAATAAATTAATATATATATATCAATATTGGGGGGAAAAAAATAAATAACAGAAAACATGTACCTACATAAATATATCAACAAATGAATACATCCTAAATTAGTGTTAGCTCTGTTTTGAAAGCAACAGGTAGTGATTCTTTAATTTCTGTTTGAAAGACGCTATTGGGCTATTGGAAATTTCGGACGGTAACTTATTCCACATGCGTACTGCACGAGCCGAAAAAGAGTTGCGAAAAATTTCGTGTTAAAATTAGGATACACAAGGGTTTTGGTAACACAGGAACGTTTTGGGCGGGAAGTGGGAGGAAAACCAATTTGATATAACAATGTTACCGGCTAAAGATCGATAGCACCTTTATTTGATGATTGATATAAATAAAAAAGAGGTAACTCACATACTGTAATTAAATTCCAATACCCAAAAGTCCCAGTCCTTTCCATTAGTCATTCCATTTGAGCGAGGCGGAAGCATGCGCAAGGTCGCTTCAGGAGTTGGTCGTGACCCACATGCGGGTCAAGATCAGCCGGGCGACGCATGCGTCCCGGTGAATGGGCAGCCTGCAGCCCACGCTCAGTTTAGCTCCCATTGATTTCATCTGCACTTGCCCTTGATCGTTTATTTACATCAAGTGCACTGACGTCAGATAAAACCGAAGTAATTTTAGCTTGGTTTCCTCTGTACTGTTACTTTGTGGTTACAATGCATAGGACGTTAACGAATTAAATGGACCAGGCTGCAAGCTACGAGGCTCAGTTTAACTCCTATTGAGTTCACTTTCCTTTGATAATTTAGGTACACCAAGGGCAAAGACGACAAATATAACCAATGTGTTTTAGCAGTTTTTGCTTTTTAGCTACAATACATAGGACACTTACGAGTTTCATAGACCAGGCTGCAGCCGACGACGCTCAGTTTAACTCCTATTGAGTTCATGCGCACTTGCCCGCGATATTTTTTTTTACATCAAGTGTAATGATATCAGGTACAAATTAGACCCTTTTTAGCTACGTTTACCCTATACTGTTACTTTGTGGCTACAATACAAAACACCTTCACAACTCCATCTGCACTTGGCCTTTCATATATATAATGCCTGTAATATGTATATTTATGTATATGTAGTGTAACTTTATTCGTATTTTCTTAAGTGTGTTGATTTATTCAAGTTTATTAATATTCCTTTTGTTTTACTTTGTAGCAGCGCCTTTAACCCTGCTCTGCTCACCCTATGGTTAACTGATAGAGAATGCCATCAGCATTAGTTTCGTGTTTGTATTACTTTTTTGTATGCAATAAAGATTAAATAAATTACTAATATTTCTTTCAGTTATTGCTATTTAGTTAATTGTATCCGAAATATTGCAGAACATATACATTGGCATAAGACATTCACGTGTAATGTTTTACATACGACCAAAAACGTCCCAAAGAAGTTTTACGGTCTGCACTTGACTTTGATAGTAAATTTACATCATGTGCAATGAAGCCAGAGAGATTTGGTTTACTTTTCGCTACAATGGAGATTAACGAGTTAAATGGATTAAACTGCAGCCTACTCACAGTTTAGCTTCTATTGATTTTATCCGCTTTTAGGCTTTAATCGTTTATTTACACCACGTGCAATGAAGTCTAACCTAGGCTCAAGCAGCTTTTACTCTTTTAAGCTACGGTTTACCCTGTACTGTTGTTTTAGCTACAACGCGTACGACATTATGAACTCCCATTGCTGACATATGCACTTGCACTTAATCTTTTATTTATATCATCATATCCTAGCATTATTCCGGTTGCCCTAGACTTAAGCTTAGGGCCCAGGGTCTGCTCATTGGTTTAACCAGATTAGACTGAAATTCAGTTATTACGTGAAGCGACTGCCATGTCTGTTAGAAGGCACTGACTTTCTAATAACGACTGCCAGAGATGTTTATGACAGCCGGGACTAACGGCTTAACGTGCTTTCCGAGGCACGAAGCAAGCGATAATTTTGCACATAACTTCGATAAGTCATAGGTGCGCCACCGGGGTTTGAACCCGAGACCCTCTGAATTTAAAGGGTTCGAGAATATCAAGAATGTCCCAAAAATGTTTTAAAATCTTCACCTGCTTACTTAACAATTATAATAAAACATGCGATATTTATTATGTAATTTACAGTAAGGAGAGTTAAATATCATTTTACGTTAGTTCTATTTTTGAGGCTAGAAGCACTACGTGTGATGCCAAGAAATATTTATTAATTTACTGTCTTACTCCAGCATCACGCCCCCTCTCAATGTTTTGACCCATTTACGGTACTATTGGCTAAAAAACAATTTCAGCGATATTCTACCTAAAGCCTTTGAGAAGCCTGTTTATTTATAGAATGGCCTTGGTTTAATACAACAACAGACTGTTGCGTGGGCCGGTCTGTAGTAAGAAAATAAATAATAAATTGTGATAAGCACGTGACTCGCCCACTCCCTTATGACTGGCGTAACGAGGCTAAATAAACGCCGCGTGAATTTTAATGAAGATTTATTTATATTCAAATACAATTACCAATCTCTTCAGTCATAAGGTCCTCAGTTCAGAAATTTGGGAAGTCGTTTCTAAACAAGACCACTAAGCTCTGGAATTCGCTGTCGGCTCATGTGTTTCCTATTTCCTATGAACCCGGATCTTTGAAGTGGGGCGTGAAACGGCATTTTAGTAAGCAGTCATAAGTGGATGCGCTTGGTACCGTGCTTATTTCACGATATAAAGCGCTTTCATTTTTTATTGGACTGCATCGACTGCTTACCATCAAGCAGGATGTAGTCATTATGACGTGTCACATTAAAAAAAAAAGTGCCAATAATTCTTTTAATTTAATGCGACCGAAAAAACAGCACACATAGTAGGGGGCAGCCCCCACCCAATGGACTGATTATTTGGTAATTAAGGTGGGCATTTATTTTCAAGTTTGTCTCAATAATGCTTTATGAACGTCAACTTAATACTAAAGCGCCCATTCACTTGAGTAGATGAGATAGTCGTTTTCGCAGGCGCTTCGAGATCAATCTACGCGCAAAACAATTGGAGCGGCTGATGTTCAGTCGCAAAATTAAAAGAAGGCTCTTTACAATATGTGTTCTGTGAATCCTACAGTATAACAGACACATTGCCAGAAAAGACGGAGACAATCTCGAAAAACTGGTAGTCCCTGGCAAAGTGAAAGGAAGAAGTAAAGGTCTGGTGGCTGCAACCTGATGCGTTGGTCCGACTAGATACGCACCACCTTCAATTTCACTATCTACGATTGTTTACGAAGAGCGGGTGATAAGGAAGGTTATCTGACCATTGTAAATTCAACGATGATGGGTGGAGGTGGTCACGACCCTCAGATATGAAGAACACTATAAGAGAATAAGGATTTTCTGTACACTTCTAACGCCTAAGATGGTGATGCAACAATTATCGACAATTAAAATTTCAGAAATTTCATACCTAATAGTAATTCAATTAGCAATATTACAATTATTTACGTCTTTGATTTGTTTAAGTAAACATTAAACAGTATGTCACGTTTTAATTTAAACCAAATTTTAATATATTGAAACGAGCTAGCGATAAACTTTGTAGTGAAAAAAATTACTTCATTTAAAACTACGATACTACCTAATTTAATAAGCAATTAATTGAGTTCACTCAAATAACGCAGTGAAACTTTGCGCATCTAAAATATATCTCAAGTCAACACTTGTCTCAATAGGCTCTTATAATGTGACGTTACTGGAATATTCCACAAAGTTGAGGCCAATTACAGCCAAATCTTCTCGAGATTTCAATGGAATGATACAGTGTTCATCTGAGATCAGAAATAAATTATGGAGAAATGTGACTGCATTCGCGAGTTCAAAGAATTTCGTTAGTTCACGCTTATTTCAGGGATAGATGCTTTTTATGATATAAATCCTTTCATTTGGGGAGGCCGAGTCACAGGACTCTGATCCCGAGTAATTTCTATAATCATATTACTATTGCTGGACGTCAATGACGCGCCAGATTGCTATGTATAAAAAATAAATTTTGATCACTTCATGCGTTTGTCGCCGTATCAAAAAAGCTCTAAGTTCATTCTCGATTTAATTCTCATTATTTGTTATACTCTATAGGTTTTCATAAGGTGTTAAAATATGACAAACAGTATCTCTATGGACCCTACCCTACCCTTTATCGTCATCAAATCCTATCCTGTTTGTGTTGTCCGGTTTTGATAAAGTAAATATAAATAAAAATAAATAAATGAATAATTGATAAATCATCTCGGAGCCTCTCTAGCTCATAACATCATTTTTGAAGATTTAGGCTAAATCTTTAAAAAAAATTATAAGACTATTTTACATGTTTGACCTTCTTTCAATATGAATCGACCCTGAGGCTGCGTTTCTCCACAGTTGATTTAAATTATACAAACTTTATTCCAGGCCGTTTTTATTACAAACGGATTTCAAAGATGTAACACAAGTGTTACATTAGTAAAATGATTCAAGAATCAATTCCAAATTTGTAAAAAAAATGTGTACGAAAAACTTATTAATGTTATGCCACATGAAATTAGCTGAAAAAATTCAAATGGAACCTATGTAGTTGAATTTTAATGAAACTAATTCACTTTCGAAGAGATTGTACAGGCTCAGCTCAGTTTCACAATACATACTTACTTGACTGTGATGGAAGGTTCCCTTAGTGCTACTTTATTGGTTATAGCTTCGGAGGACCCTTTCAATATCTTCAAATTTTCACTGTGTGTGTTTTGAAAAAAAAATAATGTAAAAGAGCATAGCCTGTGAGTTTCTTGTCAGTTCTTCTCACAGACCGGGGGCTCGGAACTGGCACTTAGATTCACTTACACCAAATTTTTATTTAATTGCATATAAGTGAATCTAAGCATCGTGATTTCAGAGTATTAATAATAGGTTGGGGAAAAAGTCTTTTCGTATTTTTGTATGAAAAGTCAAGACATTTTTTTCAAAGTTTATTTACATTTATTTACAATATATATGTACCGTTTTGTTGAATAACTTTCTGCCATTTTGTGGGCAGAGACATTATCCCGTTACTGTAGAAACTTTGGGACTTCTGATCAAAAAAACGGGACAAATAGTTTTGGCAGTCCTCTCTTGAGGTCAACCTTACAGAACCTAAAGAATTCTGCAGAGACCGAAACAGGTGAAAATCTGAAGGCGCAAGGTCAGGGCTATATGGTGGATGCACTAGGACCTCCCAGTCGAACTCTCTTAATTTTTGCTGAGTGGCTAAAGATGTGTGTGGTCTAGCGTTATCGTGATGAAAGACCACACCCTTCCTGTTGATCAATTCCGGCCGTTTTCTCTCGACTGCTTCCTTTAATCTCATCAGTTGCTGGCAGTAAAGATCAGAATCGATGGTTTTGCCGGGCGGTAAAAGCTCATAATAAACAATGCCCTTCCAATCCCACCATACACACAGCATCACCTTATTTCGTGTTAGGCCAGGTTTGGCCACAGTCTGTGAAGCCTGGCCAACTTTTGACCACGACCTTTTTCGCACGTTCTTGTCGTACGTGATCCACTTTTCATCGCCAGTTATCAATCTCTTCAAAAACGGCTCGGTTTCATTACGTCTCAATAATGAATCGCAAATGAGTACACGGTTCATTAAGTTTCTTTGAGTGAGCTCGTGTGGCACCCAAATATCGAGCTTTTTTGTATAACCAGCTTTCTTCAAATGGGTCAAAACTGTTTTGTGGTCAATTCCCAGTTCTTCAGCTACATCGTAACTACTAATATGCCGATCTTGCTCCACTCTTTAAAAAATGGCGTCCATTTTATTCGTAACAGGGCGACCAGAGCGAGGTGCATCTTTAACATCAAAATTTCCGGACTGAAAACGTTTGAACCAAATTTGTGCTACTCTTACTGACACTGCATCAGGTCCATAAACATCACAAATTTTTTTCACTGCTTGAGTTGCATTTTTGCCTTTTTTATAATAAAATTTTAAAATGTATCGAATTTCTTCATTAGATTCACTCATTTTTACGGAGAGAAAAACAAATGAAAAATAGCGGGAAACAACTTTTTTTTATTTTTTTCTTTTCTTTATAATGGAACCTTTTTAATGTTACCAAAACCAGTCAGACACAAATAGTACAGTCAAAAAAATTTTATAATAAGTTTATACCTACGTTATGCGAAAAGACTTTTTCCCCGACCTAATATAAAAAAAATATATGTATATTTTGTTTTGACGTTTTCAAGTGCTATGTAATAGTTTATAAAATAAAGAACTTTTTACTTTACTTTACTTTACTTTACATTGAGTTGAAATATATATTACAATAAATGCTTAAGTCAATGCAGTAAACTGAGAGAAATACAAGAGCCTAGTACAGAATCCAAACGTTCCTATTTGTATTCAAATCATGTCCACTTACAGATACGAAGCTAGCCATCCACCACGCACCGTATGTATAAAATTTCCTTCAGAAAAACTCCCAACAAATACACAAAAGATTTAAAATTATAATATACCCGTAATCCCAAAGAAATCCAGAGAAAGAAAACAGCGCGACATAGCAGCAGCCTTTAGAAACAGCCGGGAACATTATATTGATCGCTAGGTACTTTATTATACGAGGACATTCATTGTAGACGATGTATATAATAAAAACCTATGTATAAAATATCTAATAATCTTTAAGCTCAACAAACAGTTTGTAAGAAATGAAATAAGCTCAGTTCAGTGCTTCATTAAAGTGAATATGTAATTCGTTGCCTGGCAATTGTTGTCAGTTTTGGTTTTATCTCAAGCAATTAACGACCCACTGCGCGGTGTACGTAGGCCTTTTTTTATAAACCAGGATAACAGTAATTATTTAAGTCATACTACATCATACGGACCTGTTGGGGATTGGCAGAAGAAGGTGTTTGGTGTACTGCTGGTAGGATTTATTATTAAGGCCTCCAACTTAGCTAACCGTCTATTATGAATAGTGATGAGCAAATTTACTTTTTAAGATTATTACCATAAGTGCTAATTTGAATCCGGCATTAGTACTTATATGAGATCCAGACTTTAAGTTAGCCAACTTATTTTTTCTTAAATAATGGCTTTGTGCGTTTAGCACATTTAGCCGGTGGCAACTAAGAGATATATTAATAATATATAAATCATAGTAAATGAGAATGAGTGGTGATATAGTTGATAAATGGTAAAGGAGATGCCCTCCCCCTAAGCCCCTTGAGTCCTCAGTTAAGATGTGGGACTCTACTGAGACCTCACATGGACTTCTTGAGAGAATTTGAAAAGTTATGTTGCACTGTTGTGTTCCATTTCCCAACACTCATTGACGTTCACAAACAATTAACAAATTTATAATCCGACGTGATCACAAATTGTAACAATTTTTAGAAAATAAAACACAACTGCTGACATGACGCTTCACTTTTCCGTAAAAAAGCCCCTGGAGGAACATTATTCGTAAATTTGTGACGTCTGTAATACACTTGAAGTTTTTAGAAAGATTTTGGCCAAAAATAATTCTGAATTTACTAAAAACACGAGTGAATCAGCGAGCAATAGCTAGTTTCGTATAAATCCAGCAAAATACTAACAACTTTTCACTCCTAAGTTATAGCTTTCTGAAATCACTCCAGTACCTCAAAAACAACCTTTGAGGTCGTTAAGGATACTCTTAAAAATAGATTCCGGGAAGGAAAAAAGTACCAAAAGATGAAAGATGGTTCCCTAACAAGATAATATGAAACCTTGGACAAACCTTGAACCAGTTACATTGTAGACCGATCTCCGGTGAAGCCTTGAGGCAGCTTACTGTTTCAATAATGATGAAGTTTCCTTTTCTCAAAGTCTCTTTGCTCGACAACAAGGAAGAATATTGTCTTCACGCATAGCAATATTTAAATTTAGATTATGCGGATATATTTTTTAAAAACAGGTAAGTTAATGTTTGAAAATGCTTGCTTAGTTTTCCAAATAAAATAAAAACAAATGAATATAAGCTATCGTAGATACGCGAGACTAGATGGTTGGAAACGATCACCAAAGCTAAGCAGAGTTAATTTATGAGAGTCCCAGGATAGGTGACCGTTTGTGTAGCAATTAACTTCCAACGCTTCTATACTTCGGAAGGCTTAGTTAGATGTTGGTTCCGGTTATTCATGGATGTGTAGTCGTTATGCCAAGGCAGGGGATTGTATTTTCGTTGTTTATTGCTGTATTTTGTCCCGCAATCACTTTGATTCAAAGTCACGGAGGGACTTTAATGACGGGTAACACGTATGGTATGGTATGTTTATAACTGTTATATAGGTCCCAGCAAGTAGTACATTTCAGCTATTTTCTTTATTAAACTTATCTTGGTTAGGATTTCTTTGGCCACAAGGATCATTTTATGTCCTAAGAATATTAATAGCGAATTTCAGTCTGTGTAGTTGAATTGTTACGTAAAACAAAGAAGCACAAGAGAGCTTTAAGGTGCACTTCTGTGTGATATATGTTTATTTTTTTAATAAAAAAGCTTAGGTAAGAACAGTGCATAGATAGATACATTCAATCACGCCAGTTTCCCCGAAGGCAAAGGCATTTTACAAGCCCACATTTCGCCAATTATGATGTTGGTCCCACGTAATAGGTGGCGAGCCTATTGCCGTTTACCGGACACTGTAATGTTCGCCAGAGCCAAGTCCGTTGATCGGCAGGTGCACCACTTGCAGGTGAGGTTGGCTTGAGCTCCTTAAATGTTGGTAGGGTCCCTTTACACCCACACACAACGAAAACAAATCTAGATTTTTTCGGGCACAACCAAAATGCCAATTTTATAATTTAAGATAAACATAAACACATAACATATTTTTAGTGAGATTACCCTGACCCGTCAATACAATTTATAATTTTTCACAGTTTTACCTTTTACGCCATCTGATATTAGTGATAAAAATAACGTATAACGTGTAAAATATCACGTGACAGCGAGTACGGGCAAAACATCACGAACGCTCGCTGGAAATGCCTTTCGTAAACCACCTGATGCCGAGTCACTTGATATTATACTCAAACTAGTTTAAGTACTTAGTAGTAAAGGGGTATGTGAGTGTATAGATCAAGACCAAGATCTGAGGACCAACAAATGGTGCACGGACGAGGCTTCCGGTAAACGGCAATAGGCAGGCCACCTATTACCTGGCACCAGCAATAAAATTGACGAAGCGTGGGCGTATGATACGCCAATACGCAGAATGGTGCTACTCCCCGTGAGATGAGAGGTGGCGGCACAGGGGGCACTTTTCTTATTACTGCTGGCAGTCGCGTCTGCCGGTGATGAGTACCACACCCCCTTTCGATCCCCCTTTAGCCGAAAGGCAATGCATTTTGTTACTGACGTAAAAAAAAAAAAAAGAGTGGCACTGTTTTAGGCCGGTACCACAACGGTAACCCCTTACTGCAGAATCTTTATCCTCAGATGAAGCCTCAGGCTAAAGATGAGATGATAATATACTGTAATCGTCTTTAAGAACCTTGTCTTATTTAATGACAATATAAATACAAAGACCAATTACAAATCAACAAGTACCTTTCCCCATAACGTGATCATAACATTATTTGTAACTAGAAACTAATTAACAAGTAATTACTTTTCCTTGGAGGATAAATAACAGGTTTTATATAGAAGATAATTGTTTTATTATCACTACACACTTGACGATCTGTGTCTGTTGTTTGTTGTGTCTGTGTTCCTGATGAAAATGAGTTTCCTGGTATTAAATGCAATCAGATGTTGAGTTCCGTAGGTTTTTGTTTGTCACATCATAATGACAGGATGGTAGGATTATTAAAAAAATAGAGCGCTCCATACTCAAGGACAAGTTCCGTAACATGCAGGAATGCCCATGACAGCCTTCATGAATGCCGTCAGACCCCTTTTTTTATTTATGTCTGTAACAAAATGCCTTTACACACTGCCTACGACGGCCTCCGCTGATGAAAAAGGGGCGGGGGGCCAGTGCCAAAGTATAAAGCTTATGACACCCCGTCCGCGGCCAACGTCCCCCGAATCAGAACCGGGAGGACCTCCTCAGAGAGGCGCAATGTGTCGCGCCCCCCCTACCTCCTTATGCGACCACCGGCGTATGTGGCTGATTTCGCGGGGGGTCTATAGTTAGACGGTAGGGGCCCCTACCCCCACCGCCTAAGACCCCCCTGGCGCTGCTAAACGGGCCCTTTTGGCCCGCCCGCTGTTTCAGACCCCGCTTCATCATTATCTCAGCCCATTAACGACCCACTGCTAAGCTCGAGCCTCCTCTCAAACACCAAGGTGCGAGGGAAATGGGTCATACTCCACCACCCTGACCAAGTGCAGATTGGCGGATTGCATCCTGCTGTTAGAATATTTCAAGCCACCCAATTGGGCCCCTAACATGGCTTAACGACTACCGCATTTTTTAATAACCGGGACCAACGGCTTAACGTGCCTTCTGAAGCACGGGATCGATTGATATAAATTGCCAAACAAACGGTCACCCATTCAAAAACTGACCTTTGTAAACTCTGCTTAACTTCGATGATCGTTTCCGACCACGGAGCTACGAGTGCTTCTAACCCCCCTCGTAACCAGATTATTATTTAATTATAAATTTAAGATTTTTTATTCGTTTGATTGACAATTCCAAGCATAAGAAAATAACCCAACTCACTTTTAAATTTAAAATTGTAATAAGGATTTGGATTTGTGTTGCTATGCTTAAAATGATATCATGAAGACATATTGATTCATCACTTATCTTTTAACATTTGCAAATGCAAAAAGCATTATGACCTGAGAAATGGTAATAAATTTTATTTTTCATCATATCTTAGCAATGTCCCGGTTGCCCTTACTAACGCCCGGGGTTAGAGCGTTAGCTTACTGGTTTAATCACATTTGGCTGAATTTCAGTTATTACATGGAGCGACTGCCGTCTGACATCCGCAACCCAGAAGGTAACATAATTCTATGGTTAAACAAGCTGTCAGGATGTTAGAAGGCACTGACTTCCTAATAACGACTGCCATGGATGTTTATGACAGTCCCGGCTTAACGTGCTTTCCGAGGCACGGAGCAAGCGATAATTACGCACATATCATTGAAAAGTCATCATCAAAGTTTGAACCCGAGACGCTATCGCCGTTTTTATAAGTAAATTTTTATCAATACCTTTACGATAATTTCTTCTGAGCCTACATAACCCTAAAATGTTATAAGAGTAATTGGCTCTTGAAGTCATAAGACATAAGCTCTGTTGGGGCATAAAACGGCGCAATATTTAAGATAAGCGCGCGATAGGACGTTCCGGGCCCAAATGTCATCGTTATGTCAGATTTATGGCGCCTATTGTCTCGCTATTAGGCTGTCGACGTGGCAGCTGACCGGTAATGGGCTATTAAATCGTCGTGCTATAATCGTCTGGGCTTATTACAGGCCTACTACAGGAGTCAGAGTTCGGAAACCAAGGTAAAAGGGAGTTTGGTGATACTTCATAAAACGCACCCAGAGGATTCGCGGAAGAAAGTCTATGGCGTCCTGCTGTTTGATACATGTTTTAATATGACACGGTGTAATGACGTTATATTATTTAAAATGGTAAGCAGTTCATGCAGTTAAATAAATAAATGCTTATTGTGGACAAGCCGTAAATGCGGCGATGGCGGTCTGGTTTTTTTCCCGCTTCGCTTAAATGAACCGAGACTAAAGGCGCTGAGAAACCAAGGTAGGTAAGATTGATTTAGGTTATGGTTAACAAACATAAATTTACGCCTGTTTCTCCGAAGGGGTAGGCAGAGGCATATTATACGCCCACACTTCGCTAAATTTATAGTTGGTCCCACGTAATAGGTGGCGGGCCTATCGCTACTTATCGGGCACTGTTATGTTCGCCAGAGCCTCGTCCGTTGATCAGCAGGTGCACCACTTGCAGGTGAGGTTGGCTTGGGCTCCTTAGGTCTTGATAGAAACCCTATGCACCTAGGTTATAGTTTACTAAGCGCATTAAGCAGATTAGCTGGTGTGTGACGTCTTGCTGTTTGAATTGATCAAACTTCGTAATATCTATTATATATATATATCGTCATTGTTGAGGGAAAACCCTGTAAAAAGATGGTTACCTTATTTAAATTATAGGCAAATGATAGTTCAGATAAAAATATTTTTATTAAAAATCATATGAACTTAAGTTTTTGTGTTTCGATATCATGCTATTGTAATTCGCTGATGAAGAGCATGAAAAACTGAGTCGATTATTTGAGTTAACTCATTTTATGAAAAAAAGTTATTTCCTGAGTTTTTCCAGAACAACGACGATATATAGAGTTAGGTGAAATGGATTTTTTTTTGCATGTAAGTATTTTTGATTTTAGTGTAATTCTATTTAGTTTTTTTATATTTCATAGTGACGTTTGCAAGTACTATATGTATATGTATTCTTAATTTTTTTTACCTTTGTCTGTTCTTTTTACTTTTGTACAATAAATACAAAAGTATTACAAAGTTTGTACTTAAACAAGGCACGTTTAAAGGAAATTCTATTACAAATATTGATATCTATATATATCTATATTGCAGTAGAGATGAGAGCACTCAGAAATATTCTTGGTGTGAAATTGAGTGATAGGATAAGGAATGAAGTGATAAGGGTTAAAGCTGGTGTAAAAGAAGATATAGTGACAAGAATTGAGAAAGGTATGCTTAGATGGTTTGGTCATGTTGAGAGGATGAATGAAAGTAGATTAACGAAAGTGATTTATGATGGACAAGTGGATGGAAGTGTTGGGAGGGGAAGACCACGTAAGACCTTCCATGACCAAATACAGAAATTGTTAGAGAAAGGGCAGGTCAAAAGTACCCTAAACCGACGGGCGTGTATGAGGAGGTTAATGAGTGTGAATGAAGCTAAAAGTGTGTGCCAAGATCGTAGCAAGTGGAAGGATGTGATCTCTGCCTACCCCTACGGGAAAGAGGCGTGACATTATGTATGTATGTATGTAAATATTGAGTAAAAATCAATTGTTTTTTCAAATCGTTGAGAGATTTAACTTATTCATATATTCGATACCCCGAATATCATTTAACAAGATGACTTGACAAAGAGTAACCAGAAGCCTTACAAAGTGACGCCTCCGCAGTTCTAACTAAATGATATTGGAAAAAAGGACCTTTTGTTGACCTTTTAAAGAAATCGACACTTTGATCAAAACTTTGACATGTTAAACTTGGGTCATTAAAGATACTAATTAAAACAAGGTTGTTGAAACCGTCTGCCACACCTCAGCCTATATCTTCGTCTCAAATACCAAGGTGAGTGATGATATTATTGTTAACACATTGTTAAAAGGCTTTATAATACATACATCATTACTACTATGTACACAACCGATACATAATACCGATATGGCGTGGTGGCGAGTATACCCGCTCTCCGCTCGTAGGTTCGATTCCCACGCAGGACAAATCTTTGTGTGCATGAACATGAATATTTGTTCCGGTCTGGGTGTTTTTCTATTATTTATTTACAAAAAAAAAAAAGTATGCATATATGTTATCTGTTATTTAGTATCCATAACACAAGTTCTTAATGATACTTATCTTGGAACTAAATAATTGGTGTAACTGTCAGAAAATATTTATTTATAATGTCACATCTGTTTTCCCGAAGGGGTAAGCAGAGGCATATTATACGCCCACATTCCGCCTGAGCCTATTGCCGCTCGTTCGCCAGAGCCTCGTCCGTTAAATCGACAGGTGCATCACTTGCACGTGAGGTTGGCTTTATAAAAAACATTATTTAATTTATAGAAAAGCCTGATTCAGACTCAGACTGCATTACTTACCCACAAAATAGGTGTCATAATAATTTGCATATGCTATATAACTAACACCTTGTGCGACCATAGCGTGTGTAGCCGGCTTCTCGGAGGGTCTATGGTTATACAGCCAGGGCTCCCTGCCCCCGCTGCCTAGGACCCTCCTGGCGCTGATAAATGGGCCCTACTGGCTCGCCCGCTGCGCTCTTTATAGGTCTCTCTTAGTTTCCCACCCCGGTAGTCAGTACTAAGGGCACCCAGAGTCGCTAATCTCTGGGTATTACCTTTTCCTTGGCGCCCTCTGCGCCCTACCGAGAGGAACTCAGCCCCCCCACCAGGACAGGGTGGAGACCAGCCGGGGGGGTAGGTCTGCTCACTGGTCTAACCGGATTTAACTGAACTTCTGTTATAACATGAAGCGACTGCCATCTGACCTTCACAACTCCAAGGGAAACATCATTATATGATTAAACCAGTTGTCTGATTATTAAAAGGCACTGACTTATAACGACTGCCATAGATGTTCAAGACAGCCGGTACCAACGGCATAACGTGCTTTCTGAGGCACAGAGCACATTTTCATAGTGCTAACAGCCAAGTCAATATAATTAATTAGTATATAGCGTTAATATAAATTATCCTTATTTACCAGATCCTTCTGCTGTCAACACAGAGTTCACGACCCCTTTCTTGCGCGTTTACATATGTACCAAGGGATACATAAATGCCACTTAGGGTAAAGTAAAATCATAAAATTTTAAAGGTAATTTTGAACCTTTAGTAAAGTTGAGCGATGTATGTGAAATATTATATTGTATTTTTATGGACCGTTAAAATTAATAGTTTGAAGAAAATTCTATTTGCTTTTTTATGGTTGTGTTTTTAATGTATGTATATGTAAAAGTGTATGTTTATACACTATGCTTTCGTCTATGTCTGGTTTAAGCTTGAATGAAGAATAAAAGTAAGCTAGATGACAGAGGTAATTCTAAAAAGTATGAATAAAAATAAAATATACTTACTTGTCTATAAGATCAATAGGACTTCTTGGCGGGAAAGTGAAGCGCCATGTCTGCAGTTTTGTTTTATTTTCTAAAATTTGTGATATTTCTAACATTAATATGTAATAACGCTAGATTATTAACCGTTAAGTGTTTGTGAACGTACATGAGTGTTGGTAAATCAAACAAAGCAGTGCAACATAACTTTTCAAATTCCCTCAAGATTCCCTCAGAGAGGGGATCTCATTTACCATTTATCATCTTTTTTACCACTCATTCTCATTTACTATAATTTATATGATATTAATATATCTCTTACTTGACACTGGCTTAATGTGCAAACCGCACGAAGCCATTATTAAAAAAAAGAAGAAAAAAAAGAAGATCAACAGGATAATTTAGATTCGTCAAGTTTTCACAAACAAAATGGATATTTTGATATTTTTTTAAAACACAATGAAAGAGATATGAGCAGTACCAAAAACAAGAAAAAAAATTTATTCTTATTCATTATGTCAGTTTCTCAGTATATTATATATGAGCAGATTGAAGAGATGCGGAATTTAATAAAACGACTGGGCAAATTGGGAAAGCATGGGAAACTATTCTGTTATATAGCATATGCAAATTATTATGACACCTATTTTGTGGGTAAGTAATGCAGTCTGAGTCTGAATCTGAGGTAGAAGGGGCGCGTCCACTGCGCCTCTCTGTTAAGGTCACCTCGGTTTTGGTCCTGGGGACGTTAGCCGCGGGTGGGATGTCATAGCTGCAACCCAGGTACGGGTTCCCCACCTCTTTCTCAACAAGCGGCGAGCGTCGTCGGAAGAATTTTAGTGGGTATTACTGCTGGCGGTATATTGGGGGCATAAATAACAATAGGGGACAACTCAAACTTGACCGATTTTGAACTTGTGATATTTAATAGCTGAGTACAAAACATGACGAGTTACATGCCCTATAAAGATAGGTATACTCGAAGTCCTGCCCGCAATGTATAATATCTTAATTAAGCCAAATAAAAATTCGTTCCTTAATTTCCTTCACTAAATCATTTCACACAAAAACGATTACGAAATTATAAGGATTCTCTTTTTGTTATAATTATAATCCCTAATTAATATGTAAATTTGAGTTCATTGTTCATGTTTCCAAACACGTTTACTTCCTCAAGTAAATCATTAAATATTTATAGTGAAGCCGGTTCGTTGAACTCCACGTGCTACGGAGAAGAACGCGTAGCTGCTACGATCGCTACGAGCGGTATGTTGCGTGCTACGACGTAGACGAACTTATTTATTTTGCTGAATAGCAAAACTAAAACTACGTATGTACTGTCTAATCATACATTGAAAGCAAATTTACTATTTTATTAAATAAAATTCAATTAATTATTTATTTCAGGTAATATCCGTGTAATGTGATAAGATAAGATGTTAAGTAGTGTTGTTAAAAAAATTACATGATCTTACACAATCGTACAAAACAATGGTGCGTAAATAGTAGACATGTCAAAATTACATTAAAAAGTAAATAGATATTCAAAAAAACATATTTCAAGTAATTATATATTATATAAATGTCCTAAGAGGATACATTATCATATATGGAGCCATAATGTCGCATTTATACTCGGATCACATAAATAGTCATCTTCATCATCATGTCAGCCTATTAACGTCCCACTACTGAGCAAGAGCCTCCTCTCACATACCAAGGTGCGAGGGTATTGGGTCATATTCCACCACGCTGACCCAGTGCGGATTGGCGGAGGCAGATGGCGTCCTGCTGTTAGAATATTTTAAGCCGCCCATTAGGCCTCTAGCATGGCTTAACGACTATCACTTTTATAGCCGGGACCAACAGCTTAACATGCCTTCTGAAGCACGGAAGCGCTCGATATCAAATGCCACACAAACGGTCACCCATCCAAGGGCTGACCTCAGTAAACTCAGCTGTACTTCGGTGATAGTTTCCGATCACTGAGCACCGCAGAGCTACGAGCGCTTCCGCACATAAATAGTACTTTTTAGTATTAGGGTAAGCCTTCTTCTCCCCCATAAATACTAAGCCGATGCAAAATGCTTAAACAAACGGTCATCCATCAAAGGTGCCACATTAACTAAAAAAAAAGGCAACAAAAAATCCATCTATAGCAAAAAATCCCTCTCAGACAAAACCTTAAACTGTTAATTATGATAAGATAAATTCATTTAGTTATGAAAGTACTAAGGAAGTGTAATTAACTCGAGATTTATAAAAGTTGGCGAGTAAAAGTTCGTTCGTTATCGTAATTTCTACCTTAAAGCCATTTGCCAGAACGTGCGATATCTGTTAAGACAAGGAGCACTTTGTCTAATGGAATATGGAACGTACAAAATAAGAGGAACTTCTTTTGTTTTTTTTTCTTTCTTTCTTTGCGGTCGTAAGGAGGTTTCATTTGAATGAGAATGTTGGTTGAGGAGATTGATATTTGTCCACACTACTTAGACACGTCATAGTATAAGAATACATACATAAGTCAATAGTGGTAGACATAATACAAACTTAAAAGATTAAGCTGGCTATGCCCAAGTAGGTATAGGTATAAAGTTCCATATTTTTTATTATAATTATCGGTTGCTCCGTTTCTCGGAAAGCACGTTAAGCCGCTAGTTCGGGCTGTCATGAATATCTATTTCAGTCGTTATTAGTGCCTTCTAACATCCTGACAGCTGGTTTAACCATAGAATGATGTTTCCCATTGGGCTGCGGAGGTCAGACGGTCCGCTCCATGTAATAACTGAAATTCAGCCAAAATCTGGTTAAACCAATAAGCAGACCCTGGGTCCTGAGCTTAAGTCTGAAGCAACCGGGATAATGCTAGGATATGATGGTAGTTTTTTTTTATTGGTGGGTTAAAAATAACGTACAGTTGTAATAAAATACAATATATCTGCCAAACTTTGTCGGCAGTGCGTAGCAGTTTGTCGGCAGTGCGTAGCAGTTTGTCGGCAGTGCGTAGCGGTTTGTCGGCAGTGCGTAGCAGTTTGTAGGCAGTGCGTATTAGTTTGTCGGCAGTCAAGAGTGTATTACTACCTGAACCTCTGTCACCTAGGTTTGTGAAGGAAGGCCTAAGCCCAGTACTGGGACATCAAGGTGGCACTCGAACTTTTGGCTTATCGATAGTGATCCCAGCTTATAGTCATTTGCAGTACCGGCAGTCTTGGCACGGAGGTCAGACGCTAGTCGACACATGCGAAGAGAATAGCCCGGTAGCGTGCACGAGCGCAATCCGTGATTTGTCGACATGTGACAAAAGCAATCCGACCGAGCGAATACAGCGAATGTCTTGTGTTTAGACAGAACGCGTATAATTAAATGACACTAATTCATTTTGTACAATTTTTTCTATGGGCACTAATGGGAGCTTGAGCCACCTTGAGCGGTGCATGTCGATTGTTTGTATATTTTGAAGTGATTTATTTAAATAATTATAGATTATGTAGTATTTAATTATTGAGAACTAACCTAGCAACTAGACAAACCTTGCATAAATAAAATAAATAAATATTTTCTAACAATTACACCAATCATTTAGTTCCAAGATAAGTATCAATAAGAACTAGTGTTATGGATACTAAATAACGGATTTACATACAAATATTCATGTTCATGCACACAAATATTTGACCTGTGTGGGAATCGAACCCACGACCTTGGAGCGAAAAGCGGGTATACTTTCCACCACGCCATATCGGTAGTTGAATTATAGTTGTAGTTGTATAGGATTAGAGATACTATAAAACAAATTGTATCATGTTTCTAAACAATAAAGAAATTACAATAACAAACATCAAGCCATGCCTAGTAACCATTAAGCAGATACTGGGCCTTAGGCTTGAGTTTGGGGCAACCAGGATAACGATATGATGATAATAGTCGTTTGCATTACCAAAGGTACAAAAGAGCAACTCTTTACAAAACTGTTTGAGCCCTTAAAAAGCTAAAAAGATTACTGGCGTTTAGATGCGGAAAACAATTAAAACACATTAAAGAGTAAGAAAAATTAGTACACTTTCACTGTTTTAATTTACAAAATAACTTTTCACCCCTGGGATATTCTTAACCCTTTCGACTTCCAAAGCATAGATTAAGATCGCCGGAATTCCAATTGAATTAATTAATTAATTCTCAACATCCATTTACACTTTGAAGAGATAAAGAAGCTAAGTATTAATTAATATTACCTTAAATTATCTAATTATTAAGTTTACCAATTTACCTAAAAGTGGCTACAATAGCTGATTTCGAACATCTCGTAGTAAAAAGGGCAATTTTTGTTAAATTAGCATCTCTCATAAATGTTTCTGGAAAGCGGCAAAAGGCTTGCCACCTGTTTCTTACCAAATATATGTCTGGCGAAGTTCGGTACGAATACGTAGTACGAATCTCTGAAGCTAAGATATGTATCAGAAAGATCACCGAAGTAAAGGAGAGTTTACAGATATACGTACAGGTTACGAGAGTTTACAGGTATACGTACGTGGATAGGTGACCGTTTATGTGGCATTTAAGAACTAGCGGTGCTGTGCTTTAGAAGGCTAAGCTGTTGATCCCGGTTAGTACTATATCAATGTGGTAGTTATTAAGCCAATTTAAATGCCTTTTTGGGAGGCTTAAATTTTTTTTATAGCAGAACGCCACACACTGCCTTCGCCAATCCGCTCCAGATTCGCGTGGTGGTTTCTCTTACTTTTATTCGTGAGAGGAGGCACTAGCTCAGGAGTGGCACCTAAATGAACTGAGATGCATCAACATGAATAAGTATTTCACCCGAAATTGATTTCATGTGACCTATAGTGACATGGCAAATACATATATACCTATTATATCCGCCTGTTTCTAGGCAGGGGCAAATTATACGCTCACATTTCGCCAATTATAAAGTTGGTCGCACGTAACGGGTGGCGAGCCTATTGCCGCTTACCGGGAACTTTTATGTTCGCCAGAGCCTCGTCCGTTGATTGGCAGATGCACCACATGCAGCATCTTGGAAGGAGCCCTATACACCAGGCAAATATATAAAAGTAACTTAATGTCATTTTTCTCATAAGAGAGAGAAGTATTCAGATTTTACACCGTCACGCGCAACCTGTGCGTTTTGGTAGAAGCAGATGTGTATGGCGTTAAATTAATTAACAGCAGGGCAGCCCACGCCTCCTTGAGCCAATCCGAATTAGGGCTATATGGTGAATTGAGATCTGAATCCTTCTCATGCGAAGAGACACGAGCCTAATATCTATCACACTCAATAGACATGCAGCACTTTTTGCTTATAAATGCCAGAATAAATCACATATGGGATTCATAAAACTCAACACATCGCACATCTAGTCGATTCAGACGTTACTTTGCAAAAGTCCATTGAAAGCAAGTCATGGATTAAAAATATCTTTGTAACAATTCCCGCGCAACTATAATTTTCCGAAAAATCGGGAAACAATTCAACACGACACGTGTTTCTCTCTTACACAGGGTATCTTCATGTAAGCAACAACGAGGTCTTCACGACCAACAACTCTCGTTTCAGCGTCTTCAACAATCTTTAAGCCGTTCTACTGGAAAATTTACGAAATTGACATTTACGTCTTTTTCTTAAAACACACATCTAGAGTTCTTATTCTAGATGTGCGACATTATCATTCACTAGTGGTTCTCCCGCGACTTCGTACGCGTGGAATTCAATTATATCGCGCATCTTGTTGAAATAACTAAAATAACATCCATTATTATTATTATTTTTCCATTTAAGTGCCTTAGATATGAAACTATAGGTCTAAAACTATGTTTAATTTTAGTACTAATCTCTTTTTGTGTATGACTGTTTGTTTCTAAATATAATAAATAAATAAATAACTTTAAATATTACATCTTCACTTAAACCCTATACGGCTTGTATTCTATAACGGTAACAGAAAGAAACCTTTCAATCCTTGAGGCCAATATACCTAATACTAGTAGGCACTGCGACTAAGTATTCTTTTAACTGACTTCTCAAATCGACATCTTTCGTCTCAGCCATTAACGTCTTACAATGACCCTGTGAACTTACCACAAACCAGACGCACTCAGCCTGGCAGAGTTGATCAGAGACTGTTATATTTTTCAAACCAGAAGACTTCGAACATGGCTTAACGACTCACACACACACTATTTTATTATTAACGCCCACTATATGTAGACCTCTCAAAGCTTAGCCGTACATCGTACGGACTGGCGGTAGCAAGGGTCCACACTATAAGAATATCATTTTGCAATAGGGCCATTACGACTGCCTAATTTTTCTTAGACTATAACCATACAGGAAGAACACGTGTTATCCTGAACCTTGATAATATAGCTTATAAATAAATATTTTCTGACAAGTACACCAATTATTTAGTTCCAAGTGAAGTATCATTAAGAACTTGTGTTATGGATACTAAACAACGGATAAACATACTTAATTTTTTATTTATTTTGTAAATACATACTTAATATACATAGAAAAACACCCAGACCAGAACAAATATTCATGTTCATGCACACAAAAATTTGTCCTGTGTGGGAATCGAACCCACGACCTCCGGAGTGAAGTGTAGGTATACTGACCTCCACGCCATATCGGTCGTCCAAAATCGCTTATACCAGTATATAATGCGACAGACTTAATTTATTAAATGTGACTCGTTAAAATAGCTGATAGCAACTCAGCCTTTTAGCGTCCTACTATGATTCCTATATCGTTTCGTGGGTTCATTTATCTCAAAAAGAGACAGGTGAGCGTCCCCTGATGGACCTCTGATTGGCGTAACGACTATTTTATATAATGATAACCGCTACCAACGACTTAACGTGGCCTCGGAAGAATTGCTCGTAGCCAGAATCCACACAAACGCTGTCACTACTCCGATTTTCAACAAAATCGATAGTTCTTCAGCAGTTAAGGTTAATCAGTTATGATAAAGCATGAACATTGTGTATTGTATATTTGAATACCTTGAGATTAAATATGGAATAGCGCTAATTTTATGTATGTTCCGAACACCCCTGTACCACCTGTATTTGCAAATAAATATGATTTGATTTGAAAGTATCAAAGCTTAACAAGTATACTCACTATCACATGTGTAATATTATTCAGAATCTATGTACTCAAATTAAACATAATTCACGTTCAAGTTACTCTAAAATAGTTTATAAGAAACCCTTATCATCCTTATCATTGACAAAGAACACTCACTCTTTCAGTTTTTTTTTTAATCTTAAAATATTTAGGGACTTTTTCCGTTATTCGACCAACAATTATATGTACTTAACAAATAAAACATATCTCTATGTTTTTGTTGTCGGTTTCAGTTTTATAAAACAAAAATTTCACATCATTTATTTTAACTTAAAAAGTCGGAAGTAAGCTATTTCATCCGGTTATGATAATCTGATTTTAATAAAAAAATTCATTGGTGTTTCCTTTATGATATAATCGTCATTCACAGACCAAATATCAAAATTACCGCAATTTAGACCTTTAATTTCAAAAATGTCATTCGTTACAAAATAAACTCTAAGCAATTAAAATTTTAATAGTACAAAACGTTGAATACGATCTGTTATATAAATATTAAAGACGTTAGAATGTTTTACAATAAATAAATATTTTGAATTTTCTTCTCAACACAAAAAAACTTTAATTTTTATTTTAAAAATATTATTATAATTTACATACTTGAAAAAAAAGCGCCCAATTATTATTTATATTTTTTTAAGAAAGAACGCACAATTTTACTTTCTTTTTTTTATAAGCAAACACTAACCTTCCACGCCGCCCCAAAATTATAATTTGCGTTTGTAAAAAGAAAGAGCAAAGTTATCATTTATATATTTTTTAAATAATGCACAATTATAATTTATATTTTTGAAGAAAAAACGCACAATTACAATAAAAACACTTATTTTTCGGCCCAATTTATATTTTTAAAAAAGAACAAAATTCTAATTTGTATTTTTGAAGAAAGAACGCCTAATTTCTATTTTTTGAAAATAGAAGACTATTTTTTATTATTATTTATCTTCGGAACGATTTATATTTTTGAAAAAGAACGCACAATTCTTATGTATATTTTTGAAGGAAGAATTCACAATTATTTATTTATAATTTTAAATAAAGAACGCACAATTATGATTTATTTTTGAAAGACAATTTAAACGAACACTAACCTTCCCCCGCGTGAGTTTCCCTGGAGTCGTCGAGGATCAACAGGTGGGGTCGTCTGGCTCGCTCGAGCTCGAGCTCGGCTGGCTCGGTTGTTTCGTCGCGGTATACGCCCATCGCGGCCGGCGGTCGGGGCGCGAATGGCTGCCAGGTGGACCCCGGCCCGTCTGAGGGTTGGCGGCTTGACTCACTAGGCTGCTTTCGTGGACCCATGTGATAAAAAATTCTTGGCTTATGATATCATAACCTTCCAAAACTTTTTGAGAATAGAACAGAAAAAACAAAATGCAGACCAGTTTTCAGTGATTGACAACCTTAAGCTAAAGTTATATTTATATATTTGTTTAGACGTACAGCATTAATTTCGCAGAAGGGTATGTTTTATTTTGTTGAACGCGAAAAATTTCGAAAATACTGGTCGTTTTGTTTTGGATAGTCGTGGCTAATTGAGGCTTTGGGATATAAATAACATCACGCTACGATCAATAGAAACGGAAAAACTTTCCAAGCTTTTAAAATTCTATAAAACAGAATAAACTGTACGAATAATATTTACGATGTCTGGTGGGCACGGGGTGCCTTCATGGACCGCTTTTATGGAAATTTCTTAGTTCATAGAAAACATAACCTTCCAGAACTTTATTAAGTTATATGAAAGAAAATAAACTGATTGAAAAGACGTTTAAATGTCAAATAAATAGGATTTGAATTATATGAAAATTTTACGAGCGATATGGCGTAAAGGTCAGTATATCTGCACTTCACTCCAGAGGTCGTGGGTTCGTTTCCCACACAGGACAAAAATTTTTGTGCATGTCGGCGGCGGGTGTACCACTTGCAGGTGAGGTTTGCTTGGGCTTGTAAGGTCTTGGTAGGATCCCTAGGTGGGTAGTATGGTTTTTATTCCGATAGAAGATAATTATTTATTGAATTGTAAATTTGAGACTATTAAGTATGTTTATCCTTTGGTGTTGTGCGCACTATGACTTTTAGAACATGATTTGAGCCCGAGACTCTCTGCATTACAGTCTATAGATCTTACTATTGCGATATCGCTGCTGGTAAATTATTAAAAGCCAATTGTAAAACGAGCCCGAGTGAGAAACACCCTTAAATAGTTCTAACAGACACGCAAGCAATTAAAGGTTGCATTAATCTTATCTATATAAAACAGCGTTTATAGACCCACAATTGTCCATATTAAGTTGCTTAGGTTGTTATACTATAATAAATATACAGACTGCTTTGGAATCCTACCTAGGTATTAAGAGCCCAAGCCAACATCATCTGCAAAAAGATCACCTGCTGATAAACAGACAAAGCTCTGGCAAACAAAAAAAATCTTATTAAACGGCAATACTCGCAATGTATTACTTCGTACCAACCATATTACTGGTGAAATGTTAGTGTATAACATGCCTACCCCTTTCTACGAAAACAGGCAAGAATGTGTATATGAAAAATTCAGAAACAAAATCCTAATTAAAAAAAATTAATGCCAAATATAATACAAGGCTGATCATAAGGTGGGCTCCGAGTGAGAAACACCCCTAAATAGGACTATAAGAGAAGCTGTTTAAGTGGTCACATTAATCTTACCTACGACACCCTGGCCAGCCTACGCCGGGAATTTTCTCACCGGGCTAAATTACACAACTAAATGATGACCAAGATTTTTTACTATTATGTTATACACTTATTACTCAGTGAATTGTGGTTTCATGAAAGTTATTTATTTAAAAAGTAATTATAAATTATAGTTAAAAACGTATTTGTAAATCTTCTGTTATAAGTGATATTTTTATTTTTGATACGTTTGTTAATTTGTACAAATGGTATGATATGCCTAAAAAGTTGCGGCAAACCATTTAGCATTTTATGGTAATTAAATTTTGCTTGCACATAAAATACACTGCTTAAATAACATCAGAATTTATTGAAAAAATCTCAACAAAAAAAATATATTAGATTTATGAGAAACTACATTTTATGAAACGCCCAGGAAGATCATAACCGACTTAATTGAACCTTTAAACATAACATATGTAGGTATATATTTTACGCCTATCATTACATCACTTCTATAAGTTACTAATTATCATAGATCGGAAATGCTATATAATATACGTAATATTAATTACATTAGCTAATTCCATTGTAATTGCTCGCTAAAAGCCTTTTGAGAGCACTTGGGCGCCATCGAGCGAGAGCCAGTAAGTCAAACGTAGTCAGCCGGAAAGACTCAATCTGTTTAAGCGATCGTCACACGCGGCGAGTGTGACACACTGCTAGCGTCTCGTTATCTTAATACTAACAATCATTAATTTCAGGCTTCATAGTACATTATCATCTTATCTCCAATCACTGCCAGTCGTTTTGTATATGTCGTCGCTCTATCTAGCTGGAGGTCGTCCTACACTTTTTTTTTGAAAAAACTAACTTTTAAATAAACAAGGATCATATCAAAAGTTTAATGATTACAATGGCCATGACAGCCATTATTTATCTTATAACAGCAGCAATCAACACTACGGCTCTAGTCAAGAAAGCTATGGGCTGAACAGACCGACTTACTCTTAAAAACCGTTACATGACAGACCTTACCATAATAAGCCTTCTTACGAAAGCCAAAAGCCTGTACATGATCAACCAAGCTAACAAAGCTATAACTTATCGTTTCTACGGCAGATATTTGTTAGTAATAATCTAACAACAATTACATTTAAAAACTAAGAAGGTGAGTACAATAGTTTAATAATAATTAAAGACAGTGTAGGGAGAGAGAGAGAGAGAGAGAGTGCCTGTCTACAGGGGAGTCAGTAAAGAAAACAGATATATCCACTTTTGTACTCAAATCCTTTCCTGCTATGGTAGCTATATCAATACCGTATGTATAACAGTAAAGTTAAATGTAGTAAAGTAAAATGTAGCTGTAATGTTGCTTTAACAAACAATTTATATTTTTCCCTGAAAAGTCTAAGTCACCATAAAAGATCTATCACTTTTAACAGGAGCCACATGAGTATTGTACACTGATTGTTAAGCCCCAATGAATGTCGAGATTATTATGTACAATTTTGCTAATTAATTTTTCTTAAGCCGTCATCACGAATAATTGTTAAACTTAGGATATATCTAATAGGGGAGAAAAAACAAACCTTAACGATAACCATGCTCTTTATTTTACGATCAGTAGGTAGTTAGTTTTTATGTTGACTTTTATGAGAGCTTTTTATTTATTTTTATAGTTTATATATTTAAGTTTGTGTAGTTCTAAGATAAGTATCATTAAGAACTTGTGTTATGAATACTAAATAACGGATAAAGATACATAAATACATACTTAATATATATAGTAAAACACCCAGACCGGAGAAAAATTCATGTTTAAAAAACCAAAGATTTGTCCTGTGTGGGAATCGAACCCACAACCTTATGAGCGGAGTGCAGATATATACTCGCCTCCACGGCATAAAATGACGCCAAGTCGTCAAATGAGTCAAACTTAAACAAATTATTTTACTTTAAGTATGTATGTACGAAGAAAACCAATTGATGTGAGATAAACACTAGAGGCTAAGTACTCGAACGATTACCGAAGTGAAGCACACTCAATCATATATCAACATAATTACAACACTTAAAACTTTAAATATTCAAAACGCTTAATTGCCGTCCCGCACCCGCTCGCTGTGTAACCAGGCGTTTAGTTCCCTGCACTCACGAACGTTATTTCACACATGATTACACTGACTATTTACCTCATTAAAGTAAACGGTTGGACTTATACATGTTTTAATGTCATCTTGTTAAAAGACACGCCTTGCCCTCTGGGGCTCGTTTCATTAATGTACAATTTACCTCTGTAAAACCGAAACTGGCAATATTTGTTTTAGAAGAGTCTAAGTATAAACAATTTTAGTATTGACAATTATCCCTATTGTCGTATGTTCTTCAAGCTTTTTGCCCCGCCCACTACTCTTCAGACTGTAAGTCCGTCTTGATATATCAGTCACTTTCAGTAACCCACTATCAGATTATAACTTATTCCTATGCATACTTATATACATTCAGTGCTTCGGTAAGAAGCCCATTCCCGAAGCACTTAAATCAAATCAAAATCTAGAAGTTAGTAAGAAACTCGGTAAAGTCAATACTAGGAAAAACTTTTTGTGAACTGTTGGTCCAAAATTCCAAATTTAAAAACTCGTGACTCGTTTTAAAAATGGAACTATAGGTAAGGCGGACTAAATCGCTGGCGGCCGCTGCTACACTCATGAAACTAAATTACAACAGTCTTATTTATAGACAGTACTTAAGCGTTACATAGTTAAGTTGTGTTTTGTTACTGCCATTAATCACTATTTTGAATGTGCATAAATCATTTATAATAAGTAATACATATTAATATGTAATGTTTATAAGAACAGCCGAATATATTATTTTATCGTTACGCAAAGAACACATTTATATTATTCGTCCAATCCCGCGGTAGGTACATCGGAATCTTTTACAATTACTTTAGCGATAACAATTCGAATGGGCACAGAATTGGAAAAGCCCATTTCCAGGCGCCCAAATGGGCTGAAATAAAAACATCGAATATGCCCATTGAGATGAGACCGCTTAGGTTTGATATTTTAGACGTGTTTGTAGGTAATTCGGTTTTGTTGGGACACCGATCGCGACAACATTGTAGTCTGGACAACGTATCTTTTTCAATTATGATTTTTGATTGCTTAAATTACTTTTTTGCTTTCGTAACACTTAAATTGCTACCTTCACTATAATAATAAGTCTTATAGACATAAACGGTCATAAATTAGCGAAAAAGTACGAAAAAGTCAAAGTAAATGCAAAAATCTTTCATTCTTTCTATCTTAAAATTCACACATATACACATCACGCGTAATCTTATTGCATATTATTCGCACCGACAAAAAGAATGGAATAAAAAGCTGGAAAAAATGGAAAATAGGATGGACTGAAATCATAATGATTCCTCATGAACTTAACTTCTAAATCAGAGGGTCAAGTGTTCAACCCCAGCCCTATGACTTTTCGAAGTTATGTACGTAATCATCGCTGGCTCTGTGCCTCAGAAAGCACGTTAAGCCGTTGTTGGTTCCGGCTGCCATGAACATCTATGGCAGTCGCTATTAGAAAGTCAGTGCCTTCTAATATTCTGGTAACTGGTTAATCATAGAATGATGTTTCCCTTTGGGTTGATGAGGTCAGATAGCAGTCGCTCCATGTAATAACTGAAGTTCAGCTAAATCAGGTTAGACCAGTGAGCAGACCCTCGGTTCTTTTATTTATTTATTTTTTATTTACGTCGGTAACAAAATGCATTTACGCACTGTGTCTCGGCCAAAGAAGGACCGAGAGAGGTATGTGGGGCTCACCACCAGCAGACACGACCGCCAGCAGTATTACTCACTAAACATCTTCTGGCGACGCCCGCCGCTTGTTGAGAAAGAGGCGGGGGGCCAGTACCTGGGTTGCAGCTCTGACACCCCGCGCGCGGCTAACGTCCCCGGACCAAAACCGGGTGGACCTCCTCAGAGAGACGCAGTGGACGCGCCTCTCCTACATCCTTGTGCGACCATAGCGTGTGTGGCCGACTTCTCGGAGGGTCCATGGTTAAACAGCAGGGGCCTCCTGCCCCCGCTGCCTAAGACCCTCCTGGCGCTGCTAAACGGGCCCTCCTGGCCTACCCGCTGCGCCCTCCACAGATCCCTCTTAGTTTCCCCTCCGGTAGTCAGTACTAAGAGCACCCAGAGTCGACAATCTCTGGGTGTTACCTTTTCCCTAGCGCCCTCTGCTCCCTACCGGGAGGTACTCAGCCCCTCCCCACCGGCGACCAGGATAACGCTAGAATATGATGATGTACTTAACATTGACAGAGTTGTTTGCCGAGTAGGCTATTAAAAAAACTGGCCAAGTTCGTGTCGTTCACGGGCATCGTACAGATCCGTAGCTGCCCGACACAAAATGCAGAAATAGAAGGAGGCTTTACATTCATATAACCGATATATATATATATATATATATGACGACCGATATGGCGTGGTGGCGAGTATGTCCGCTCTCCGCCCCAAGGTCGTGGGTTCGATTCCCACACAGGGCAAATATTTGTGTGTATAATTATGTATATTTGTTTTTGTCTGGGTGTTTTTCTATGTATATTAAGTATGTATTTACAAAAAAAAAAAGTATAATATATTGTGTTATTAATTTGTGTATCTAATACAAATTGCAGTTTCTTAGAACTAAGTATCTGATCTAAGCAGACAGCCAGATATGGCGAAACTGGTATCGTTACTTGTTTCCTACTATCTCTAATAAAGAAGTGAAGCCAGGAGAAATGACCATAAATATCCTGAGGCAGTTACTGAAAATAAGAACACAATTATGCCTCGCTTTCCAGAACCAAAAGATCCCTAAAACCAAAACATGTATCTTAAAAACGTACCTTTTGTGGACCTACTTTATTCATGCTTCACTATTTTCATTGTACTTTTTTATATTCCAAGTTGTTTTTCCTTTTGTTTAGCTTACATTATTTTCTTACAACAATAAAGCTTTCTTTACACATATATTTTTATGTACGTGTATTTTTTCTCTTAGTTAATGGATTAATGTTTACTGTATACTTTAAGATCTTATTGAATGTTAATTATCATATTAATAACTAGCATTATTCCGGTTGCGATTTACGGGGTCTGCTCACTGGTTTAATCAGATTTGGCTGAATTTCAGTTATTATACCACTAAGATTAAACCAGACGTTGGGGACATAAGAAGGCACTGACTTTGTAATAACGACTGCTATAGATTTTTATAACAGCCGGGACCAACGGCTTACTGTGCTTTCCGACCGAAAATTACGCACATTACTACAAAGGGCCTTTGCTTTGGTGCGCCTTGGATTGAACCCGATGCCCTCTGAATTTTTAGTCAATGGATATCGCGATCGCCGCTCGAATTTAAGTTTTATTATATATGTTACCGGCCAAACTCGATTTTAGGACAAACTAGTATGGCCTAGTCCAATCTTTTTTAGGTGGGCTGCAAATATTATAATAAAATGTTTTTTAATGGTAATAAAAAAAAAATTCCTCAACCTAACCCAAAAAGAGAAGTATAAGTAAGTATCTATTTTTGGGTTAGGTTGAGGTTATTTTTTTTTCTTACCATTAAAAACATTTTATGCAGCCCACCTAAATTTGTTTGGACTAGGCTATACTAGTTTATCCTAAAATCGGGTTTGGCCGGTAACATATACATACATAATCTTTGGGCTGCTAACCTTGCCACTACAATTTATGAAATATAGTTTTGACCAAATTTATCTTCAGCAGAGATCTCTAGATTGTGAGAGGTTTCTAGGACTTCGTTCACACTGACACTAGATCACATTCTACGACATCTTTAGGCATGAGCAGACAGATTTCTTCGGAAACGCCGCTACCACACGGGAACTTCTAATATTTTTTAGGCTTCTAGAAAGTAATGTGTCGTTTGGTACCGGCCTAAAATAGTGTCGCCCCTCTCATCTCATGACGAGTCGACAAAGAGAAATCCTACTCGATGAAGGGCAGCAGCGTCATCCTGCGTACTGGCTTGAACTGCGATCACCAACCAGCCTGTCCAGCGTTGTGATTATCTGCAAATACCCCCGATAGAATGTTATCTATTGGGGATGCTTATGTTGAGCAGTAGACTCATAAGATGACAAAGATCAAGTATAAAAGTTTGACGATTGATATGGCGTGGTGGCGAGTATACCCGCATTCCACTCCTGAGGTCGTGGGTTCGATCCCACACAGGACAAATATTTGTGTGTATAAATATGTATATTTGTTCTGGTCTGGGTGTTTTTCTATGTATATTAAGTATCTATTTACAAAAAAAAGTATTTATGTATTTATATCCGTTCTTTAGTATCCATAACACTATTTCTTAATGATACTTATCTTGGAACTAAATAATTGGTGTAAGTGTCAGAAATATTAATTAAAAAAAAAAGTAAATATCAAGCAATTGTCATTCTTACAGACAGAAAAGTCAATACCTTTATTACTATAAAGGCGTATAACATAATTCAAGGTAACCAATTCATATTGGAATCCAAATCCCCTGAAACTAAGGAAGTGGCTCGTATAGACGGTAGTCGTCGTCTCAGTATACCTCAGAAATAACAAACAATTCCAATTGTAAATGTCACAATATTACGTTAAAAGACGTTTTATATCTCACGATCATCGCACGACACGATCGTCTCACGAAACTATCAATCTTAGTTTTTTTTCATGTTTGGCTCATAAATGCAGTCAATGACAAATCATTACTTTGTTAGCGCTAGGAAAACCATTATCCTCACATAAATAAAACGATTTTCAAGTATTAAACAGGTAATTGTCACATCGTCCTTTAACCTTGAAAAAAGGGAACGACCCTGCACTTTTTTAACATGATAAGGTCGTGTGTTCGATTCCCAGAGTTGACAAATATTTCTTGTAAATAAATACTTAGATTTGCCTTGTGTTGACATAGTTACGGGCTTGATAGCTTTTATCTTTAATAATATGAAATATTTGTAAGCTTGCCATTTATATATTTTTTCAAACAAATGCATACACTAGCGGACCCGAACGACCGTTGTCTTGTGTTATTAGGATTATATCTGTCCATTGCGCTAATTGTCAAATGACTGACAGCAATATTTGAAAATTTATAGGGTGGTTAAGTTTTTATCAATTGTCTCATCCCTAATTTTAATGCCGGGCTGGTTTGTGAATCTTAACTATCCAGAGCGCCACCCAAACACATACAAAGAAAAATCTAATGAGGCCAGCCATTTAGGATGAGTTTAGTGGCATATACACGTAAATTATAATCAAATATACATAAAAAGAACATATATCATTAAAAAATATCTTCTTTGCAAGTCGCCACATATAAAAGTCTCAATTCCTTCTAGAACATTCCTCAGGGAATCAACGTTCATTTCTCTCCGAGCCCTAATTGAGCGACCAATCAAAAATCATTAAATTTCTATGTTTAATGTCAATACGACTACCCCAAATTATTAATTTTCAATACCACTTGAAGGCGACCTTTATCGAGTGCTGTAAAATGAACAAATAATAACAACGAGATGAAAATTGAATTGCCTTCTTAGGAAACGAACAAACACTCAAATTTTATGTTATTGTGAACTTTGTGCCATTTTGTTGCCTTATCTTTTATTGTATCATCATTTCAGTCATATATAGTTTACTGCTGAAAATTGGCCTCCCCATTAGATTACATTCTATTGGGAGTCATCATCACAGCCCATTAACGTCCCACTGAGCACGAGCCTCCTCTCACATATCAATGTGTGAGGGTATTGGGTCATAATCCACCAAGCGGACCCAGTGCGGATTGGCGGAAGCAGGTGTATGTCGTCCTGCTGTTAAAATATTTCAAGCCGCCCATTAGGCCTATAACATGGCTTGACGACTACCACATTTAGTGATAACCGGGATCAACGGCTTAACGCGCCTTCCGAAGCCCTGTGCTTCCCCATAATCATCACAATGGACAGGCGGGTTGGTGATCGCAGTGCAATCTAGTATGCAGGATGACGCTGCTGACCATCATCCGGTGGGAATTCGCTTCGTGAACTCTTACTTACTCCAGGGGCCTTACCATGAGCTCTTATAGCAGTATTATTGCAGTTGAGAAAGCGAGACGTGGTAGTGGCGTATCTACACGCGTCTCTTTTCCACAACTGCAATAATACTGCTATAAGAGCTCATGGTAAGGCCCCTGGTGAGATGAGAGAGAGTGACACTATTCTAGGCCAGTACCACACGACACATCTGCAATCTTTTAGAGATAGATAGATAGATAGAAAATTCTTTATTGTACACCAAATTAAAATAAAACAAGAAAACAATTGCAAAAGAAAAGCGATACAATTGGCGGCCTTATCGCTTATAGTAGCTTGCTAGTTAGCTTGTATAGTGAAGCGTTATTTCTTATCATATTTGAAACTAATCAGATTGAATAGTGTCTTTGTAAAGATATCGATGTCGTATTGTTACTATGATGAAAACATTACTTCACCCTTTCATATTGTTATTTCTGACATTTTAATTTTTTTATTGCACATCACTATTTATATTTAAAATAGTATTTTGTACCGACGACATTTCGAAAACTGTATAGTAACTACAACTGTGCTGTATCGTAATTACATAAGTGGCGTAATTAAATTTTTGAAACAAATAAGTTGTAATCTTTTATATAGATAGATAAAACATATATTTACTTTAAATAATACAAGTTATATAAAAACATATTCCACAAAACCGTTTGACTGGTTTGTCTGTGGGTCACAGTCTCTTTTATACTCTTTTATACATTATTTGTTTTGTTATTCGTAATTACAAAGACTATTAATTCGTAATAATTTGTTGTACTTGGTCCAGTAGTAAATATTTATACGCGTTGAATAAAAGTAAAAAGTTTGGTTTAACATTTAGAATAAGTTCACATACACAAACATACAAGTACGCCTTTTTCCCCGAAGGGGTAGGCAGAGTTAACTTTGTGCAGAGGCATATTATACGCTCACACTTCGCCAATTATATCGATGGTCCCACTTAATAGGTGGCGAGCCTATTGCCGCTTATCGGGAACTAGCTACCGCTTACCGAACTATATTGCCAGAGCCTCGTCCGTTAATCGGCAGGTGCATCACCTGCAGGTGAGAGAGGCTTGGGCTCCAATCATGATTGTAGGATCCCTGTACGCTCAAAATACTACTTACAAGCCTAAAACTATTATTCAAGAATTAACACGCTAGTCCCCCTGGAACATAGGCCTCCCAATAGATTTCCATATTAAGCGATCCTGTTCCGCCTGCATCAATCGGCTTCCCACCGCCTTAACCACATCAGCGTTCCATCGCGTGAGAGGCCGTCCTCTACTATCTATTTTAAGCGTATTTATGGGTATGTATGTAAGGGTATTTTAAGCGGCCATAGGCACTATACCTACTGGAGTGCCACCTTAAGGTAAAATACAGTTTATAAGTAAGGCCACAAATGTTTTAGATGTTCATCTTAGCTCATAAACGTTACTGGAATTGGGGAATCAGATTATACTCTACTTGGACTAAGTGCAGATTATTATTTCGTTCCTTTTGTGTTATAAAAACCTTTTTACTTCTAAGAGTGAAGGAATAACGAGACGCTAACCTGATGGTTAGAGACACGCCTGCATGTATTTATTACATACATTTACACAATATTATTTTTTTAATGGGTTTACGCACTGCCTTGCGGCCAAAGGGGGACAGAAAGGGGGTGTGGGGCTCACCACTGGCAGACGCGACTACCAGCATTATTACCCAATTAAAATTCTTCCGCCCGCCGGTTGTTGAGATAAAGGCGGGGGCCAGTACCTGGGTTGCTGCTTGACGGGCCCTCTTGGCCCGCCCGCTGCGCCCTCCACAGGTCCTTCTTAGTTTCCTCCGGTAATCAGTACTTATGGCACCCAGAGTCGATAATCTCTGGGTGTTACCTTTTCCTAGCGCCCTCTGCATTTAGCCCCCCCACCACGACAAGGTGAAGACCAGTTGGGGGGGTATTTCCGAACCCCGATCAATCGTCGTGGTAACCCGGCGCTATAGTACATAGTCGCATACACACAGTCCGCCGCCGCTACTTACAGTCGGGGAAACAGGCGTGTTTGTATGTATGTATGTTCGTATGTACATATAATATAACCGGGACCAACATCTTAACATACTGCTGAAAATCAGTGCAGTGGGTTTGTTCACAGACTCACTGCAAATACTGAGCAGGGGCCTTTTTCGATATCATGCAACCTGTACGTGTCCTATGTAATGTTTAATTTCTTTATTATGTTGTGTGATGTTGACACAAATAATTTTTCATTTCATACTTTCCGATGCATGAAAGCGCTTTTTAGTGAATGCCACACAAACGGTCACCTATCCAATAATTGACGTGTGTGAATGCTGTGTAACTTCTGAGATCGTTTCCGATAACCTAATACTACAAAGCTACAAATGCTTCAAAAATACTAGTTACTAATTATCAGAAGCAATCAGTTAAAGCTTACTACTTCAGTAAGCTTTCTAAACACTATGGTATGATATAAACTTGATACGACCCACTAATAGGCAAAGAATGTGCGACACTCGTTAGTGGAATGTGTCAAGAATAAAACTGATCGATTTTTCTTACATACACACAAATACTAACAACATCATAGACAAATATGATCAGTAGGTCTTAAGACAAAAACACAGAACTGTTGATTTTTAAAATCAACGATAAAGTGTTGACGAAATAACAAGGCAGCTACTCACAAACTATGATTTATTAAAAACTAAATGTAACTATAAAATCAGACTATAAGTTAAACGCTCCGGAAAGTTCTTGATGTGATCGCTTCGACGTTCAACAGCAAAATCGTCTCGTGGCAGCAACGAGGCGAGTTTTATTCACTCGCCTCAGTGGCGCCACCTTTCCGAAAGGCGCCATTTAAATATGCCTTCCGGCTGTAGAGACACTGGTTTCCGCCGGATGTCGCGACAAATAATCGCGATTGCCAACACGGCCATTCTGCGCGACGCCTGCCCCAGGCGTCTAGCAAGTCCTGATAAAATGCTAAAAATAATATGTTATGTTAGGTTATGTTATTATTATCGTAAGGGTAATGCGCTACTCCTGTGTCAGAGATTGTAGCAACCACACATAACTACCAAACCATACGTTGCTCCACATACTACTTGCACTTAAAGGGACATTGCCACACTTAAGAGACCAAGTTAGTCGTTGATATACAATCATAGAGCCACTTGCACTTAAAGGGACATTGCCACACTTAAGAGACCAAGTTAGTCGTTGATATACAATCATAGAGCTACTTGCACTTAAAGGGACATTGCCACACTTAAGAGACCAAGTTAGTCGTCGATATACAATCATAGAGCTACTTGCACTTAAAGGGACATTGCCACACTTGAGAGGTAGCTTTAGTTCACCACATTGCTTCTTAGAGCCACTTGCACTCAAAGGGCTTATACCACACTTAAGCGTACCAAGTTCACTCGACAATGTTTGACTTACTATACACATACATGTATATATTTTAGTTAGTTACCTTGCCAACACGGTCCAGACGTAAAGTATTGAAAAATTAAAGTTCATTAGGATAAATCCAATCGTCTACCTTGAGTAGTTCTTGTATAATCTTTATAATCCAGCAATTCATAGTTGCCAGTTCAATTCAATTCACAGTTTACTTTGTTATTATCGGCGTCTCCTGACTAAAACAGTATTTATTCGTTTTAACGCAGGATCTTGTATTTGGATTGTGAGGTATCAGCCTTACGTGATAACCTTTTCCTTTGTTTCGACGGAGGTGACGGGGTCCTGGTACTACTAGACTTTAACTCGAACTCGAACTCAAACTTTCGCTCTTTTCCGCTTTCCCATAACGGGCCGATAGTATTCCACTTCTGATGTTGACGAAATAACAAGGCAGCTACTCACAAACTATGATTTATTAAAAACTAAATGTAACTATAAAATCAGACTATAAATTGAACGCTCCGGAAAGTTCTTGATGTGATCGTTTCGACGTTCAACAGCAAAATCGTCTCGTGGCAGCAACGAGGCGAGTTTTATTCACTCGCCTCAGTGGCGCCATCTTTCCGAAAGGCGCCATTTAAATATGCCTTCCGGCTGTAGAGACACTGGTTTCCGCCGGATGTCGCGACAAATAATCGCGATTGCCAACAAAAGTTACGACCGATGTAGCGTGGAGGTCAATATTATACCAGTACTCCAGTCCTCAGGTCGTGTGTTTGATTCCCACACAAGTCAAGTATTTCAGTAAAGATTTAAGAATATAGGGTGTATGGGGATCCTACCAAGATCCTAGGATCCCACGCAAACCTCACCTGCAAACGAACGAGGCTCTGGCAATCACAAATGTTCGCAGTAAGCGGCAATAGGCTCGCCACCTATTACGTTGGACCACTATTATAACTGACGAAATGTGGGCGTTCAATAATCCTCTGCCTACTCCTTCGCGGAAAAAGACGTGATGGTTTGTGTGTATGTTGTTTTTCGTTCAACAGTTGCTTAGCTTCGGCTAGAACAGATCTGAAAAATGTTCAAGAATAAAGCCAAGTGGTTGATTCTATTATTTCCTGTCTCCCGGCGATCATGGCAACGGCTATCAACACATGTCAAACATTTACTGACTAAAACTATCCTTGTCGCTTATTTAGCCCGTCATGTTTTAAGGCCGGGGAAACTGTTTCTAACAATCAATTAGCCTGACCCATTTTGTGTTTTTTTTTCCCCCCCGGCCAGCATAGGAGATTTATCATTACCATCTCAGCCCATTAATGGCCTACTACTGAGAACTCGCGGCGAAGTGGCGTACTGGCCCACAACAGAACCACCCCCTCTCATCTTATTCGAGTCGTTAGAGTCGACGAAGAGAAATCCTACCAGATGATGAGCAGCAGCGTCATCCTTCGTACTGGCTTGAACTGCTTAAACCCACCTGTCCAGGGTGATTATGGGCAAATACCCCCAATAGAATTTAATCTATAAGGATGGCCAATGTTCAGCAGTGGATTCATATGGCTGATATGATGATGATGACTGAGAACTCGCCTCCTCCCACAAACCAAGATGAGAAGATTTCAGGTCATATTCCACTACGCCGAAAGTGCAAATTGGCATAGAAAAGAAAAATGTTCTTACCACTGTTACTTTATTGTGTTGCCGGGAAAGTTCCAGAATCGTTATCCGGTCCCGGTATAGTGTTTCTGTAACCGGATTCCCGTTATTTCGCTCTGCCTGCGTGGGCCAGGTCTAATGGCCACATGGATGCGGTCTACAGAAGGATCAAGACGAGACAATAGAGCCTGTTCGGAGTCACGTGATGTAAAATGTGACTCATTTTCTACGCTCACTTGTTATATCACATAAGGAAAAGGTACTCTTCAGTTTATAAGCGTTTGTTTGTTTATAAGATTTTATTTATTGGCTTAACACATGTTTACGAAAATTGGTCTCAAAAATAACCAGTATAAATTTACATGTTATAATATTATCGCCTCTTTACTATATAGGTATATTATTTATTTAATTATTTACTTCACGTGGCTTTTGATCAAATTAAAATATTACCTATAAGGACATTTCTACAAAACCGTATTTTTTTTTCAATTTAATTTATTTATTTCTAAGAATATGGTATATATAATATAATGGTGTTATAAATAATTACGATGATCGGCATATTCTGCCACCATCGGCGTGGAAATTTCGGGTTTACATTTATATTAATAGTATCATGTTATGCTTTTAACTATTTATAATTAAATGTCCTATCAATTAAGTATTTTTCTTAATTCAGCGTTCAATTTTTATTAATGTTCTATTAACTATGTGTAATGTTTTATTAACTATGTCTGACGACCGATATGGAGTGGTGGCGAGTATACCCGCTGTCCGCTCCAAGGTCGTGGGTTTGATTCCCAAACAGGACAAATATTTGTGTGCATGAACATGAACATTTGTTCTGGTCTGGGCGTTTCTCTATGTATATTAAGTATTTATTTACAAAAAAAAAAAGTATTTATGTATGTATATCCGTTATTTAGTATACATAACACAAGTTTTTAATGATACTTATCTTGGAACTAAATGATTGGTGTAATTGTTAGAAAATATATATAAAAAAAAATATATGTGTATAAAAAAAATTAAGTGCCTTCCTGAGTGTAATGATATAAAGGGGCACTCATTATAAGAAGTGGTTCATGTGTAAATTTATTTTAAATTTGAAAAAACACTGAATTGGGTACCCGTTTCACCGAATTACAAACACCAATAAAGTTGTAAGTTGTAAATCTTGTAAAGAATTGTAAATCACACAATAAAAGAATGTGCATGATCAAAATTTCTGTAATAACCTAAATAGTTATTTTTAACTTAGTATAACAATAACTATATGTTAGATTTTAGTTAATTCGGATGTCAGGGCCACATTACAAAAAATAGTACAAACCAGTCTAAGTTGTGACACATTTCATTATTAAGACCTTATGTACACTTAGATGGCAATAAATCTTTTTCCGCTCCTAAGGTCGTGGGTTCGATTCCCACGCAGGACAAATCTTTGTGTGCATGAACATGAATATTTGTTCTGGGCTGGGTGTTTTTCTATATATATTAAGTATGTATTTACAAGAAAATAAAAAGTTTTTATATATGTCTATCCGTTATTTAGTATCCAGTGAATCTTGGAACTAAATAATTCGTGTTATTTTCAGAAAATATTTATTTATTATTATTAAATGATTGACTTAAAACTGTTACCATGAAGTTATATCGACAGACACAGAACAAAGAGCGCTATTTCTTTATTGACCGTCAAACATGAGGGCTCATGAGTAGAGAACATATAAATGACAACTACACAATGCCGTGTTTCATTGACGAGTGGGTAGGCTGAACCCGAGTGGCCGCCTATTGTGACCGTTCGATAAGTGGGCTTCACTTTCTTTACCTCCTCCAGTTTAAGGCAATCGTGAACCAATTCGGAAAATTCTTTCTTTTTGTTTGAAAACAGTTTGCTTCGAAGTAGGCTATTAAAATGTTGGTGCTTAGGTGCATAGTTTTCAAGGTGAACGAAAGAAGTATATAAATAATAAATAAATATTTTCGGACCAAAACACCAATGATTTAGTTCCAAGATAAGTATCATTAAGAAATTGTGTTATGGATACTAAATAACGGATACATAAATAGTTTTTTTTTTTTTGTAAATTAATACTTAATATAATAGAAAAAGCACCCCGACCAGAACAAATATTCATGTTCATGCACACAAAGATTTGTCCTGCGTGGGAATCAAACCCACGACCTTAGAAGCGGAGAGCGAGTATACTCGCCACCACGCCATATCGGTCGTCAAATTATATATACTTTATAGAAAATGGTTAATAATTGCTAAAAATGACTATTTGTATTAATTATCCACAAAAAGTACATAAAGAAAATACCTAATATCTAAATGGTTTAAAAAACTTAATAAATCAAAACTATGACATACTGTGTTTCGGTCTGCCTCTAGGCAGCTTCATACCCTGCGGGACTGTCCGAAAGGGTTACCGCGGCCTCTGCACTTAGCAGGCACAAGAAGGAACATGAATGGTCAGTCAGTAGTCTGTTAAGTCAGAAAAAGTCTGACACACCCTCCCGCTCCACCCACAGCGGGAGAAGGTCATTAGATGATTTTCCATTAAAAAAAAAAAAGGCAGCTTACTACAAAAGTGTGTCGTGGCCACCTCTCACCATTTCATACTAGGCGCCTATTTTCAGCAGTAGAAATCCTTTTGCTGATGATGAAATAGAAGCAAACGGGCTTTTAACTTTTAACATGCTTACTCAGTAATATGTTTACTAAATACAAATTTTTATATATCGTCAGTGTAATTTTCAAAGGGCGTAACTCCAAAAAATATATATAATTTAACGTTTAATGCCACCTAGAGTAAAATTTTCAGACCTATCGATTGAATAATAACCCATAAATTAATACGTAATTAGTTTGGAACGAATTGTAATAACATTTATATTCAATTAGTGCCTTATCTATGAAAAATAAACACTTTTTACTTCCCCCTATAAAGTTTGCTCAAAAGGACGTAAACAGTTCGAAAATTAGATATATTTAAAGATGCAGGATTCCTTTACATAATTACTCTTACAAATTAAAAATTACGGTATCTACTTGAAATGTAAGTACTGATTCATCAACGCCTATACAGCCCTGCTCTCATTTTCTATAATTTAAAAATGTGTCGGAAAATCTTGTACATTATATGGTGGTGATGATAATATAACACTGTCCCATTAAGGGTGAAATTAAGTAACATAATTAAATATGGATAATGAAAGTATGGAAGTAAAATAAAGAGATAATTAATTATAGGAAAATCCGCGTCGCGCCATCTCTATGATGTTCGACAATATGCTGAGTGGGCACCATTTCAACACAAGTTGATATTTTCTTTTACTTAACTTCTTATTATTCTATTCTTGATTTGTGTTAACTATATTTTGTACAAATTTTTTTTTTTGCATATTGTATTGAATAAATATTTTTCTTTTTTTCTTTCTTTTATTTATTTTATACGAAACGTGTCTTTACTATACATATATTGCCACTCGCCCTTCCGTCAACAGGGCTCTGAGTCGAGCGTCAATGTCCCTGAAAGCAGCCTTCGTACATTTATAGTTCCACTACCGGATACAAACACAAATATAACAAACAACCTTTATCTTCGATTGCAATCTGACTGACATCACGGCCATCCTGTATATTTTTACTTGTTAATAAACATTTTTATAAGCTTTTTATGACTCAAGCATTTATTTACATTTACTTTCAAGTTTAAGGATGGTATGTTTTTTCTTTGTTTATTGAAGAGTGAGCGTTTCAATGGCTTTAGAAAACATATTAAAAGATCTATGGGTGCCATGGGAAATGGTAACAGCAGGACACCACAGATCTGCCTTCGATTACTCGCACTGGATTTTTTAGTTAGTATCTCACCCTCGTTTGTTTATTTTCCTTGTACATAGTGTGATTTTCAAATGCTAAAATAATTATGATGATAATGAGAAAACAGCTGGCACATAGCGGATGCCGCGAAGGCGATTAGAGCCCCCAAAATGTGCCGATTATCTACAGTTCTTCAACGGATTTCCTCATTAGTGATTCTACCACATAGGGACACTTCAATTGCACGCTGAGGGGTGCTGAGTTTGCTCATTAGTCAGGCACCAGTTCGCGCAGTTAACGCGAGTGAATCCGCGGGCACAGCCAGTTTGTATTTGTCTACGGTAACAAAAAAACATTAAGAGTGGACAAAATCAGATCAGTTATAAAAGTCATTTATCACCGCGTCGCGACGGCAGCGAAACTTGGGAGTTTAATTTCATTTTCGGTTTATTCCCGCTAGTCCCAATTGTTAGTTTACTAAATTATGATTATGCCGTCTGACATCTCCTTTAGTAGTAAAGATGAATGAGACATTTCTTTTATCCTTGTTATTCAATTATGTTTGATTATAATAATATGAATAACTTAAAATATCATATTTATATTTGCTTATCACAAACATAATAAATTAGTTTCACGCTTCGAAAATAAACACTTTGCATACAAACTTTGATACCCTTTTTTTCTTTTTATTTACGTCATTAACAAAATGCGTTTACGCACTGCCTTCCGGCTAAAAGGGTGTGGGACTCACCACCGGCATACGCGGCTGCCAGCAGTAATACTCACTAAAAATCTTCCGATGACGCCCGCCGCTTGTTGAGAAAAAGGCGAGGGCCCGTACCTGGGTTGCAGCGTCTGACATCCCGCCTGCGGCCAACGTCACCTGGACCAAAACCGGGAGGACCTCCTCAGAGAGACGCGGTGGACGCGCCCTTCCTACCTCCCCGTGCGACCATAGCGTGCGTGGCCGACTTCTCGGAGTGTCTATGGTTAGACAGCAGGGGCGCCCTGCCTCCGCTGCCTTAGACCCCCCTGGCGCTGCTTGACGGGCCCTTCTGGCACGCCCGCTGCGCCATCCACAGATCCCTCTTAGTTTCCCCCTCCCGGTAGTCAGTACTAAGGGCACCCAGAGTCGCCAATCTCTGGGTGTTACCGTTCTACCTCTTACAACCTTTTCTTTACATTATAAAGTAGCCTATTTCCTATCTTAGATTCTCGACTATCGATGCACTAAATTTCATTTAAATTGGTTTTGAACTTTTGGCGTGAAAGCAAAACAGTCAGACAGAGTTGGTTTCGTATTTTTAATATTAGTTGGTTTCTATTAAACAGTTGAACTAGTAGTTTACCCATGGGAATAACCCCTTTTTTCATATTTTTCTGCAAGTTTCCGCCATCCAAAACGTAGTTTTTAAATAAAGTCATTGCCACGGTGCAACTTAAATTAAAATGTTGAACGAGCCGGCATTTTATCGCGATAAGTTAACGGTAAATATTTTCGCGGCGGTCTAGGAAAAAGGTAACAATATTTCTTACAAAAAATATTAAATTAAAGCTGTCGGTTCTTTTTCAATTATATAATTTCCTCAATTTCGTTTTGTTACGCTGTGAAGACTAGTATTGTATAAATTGCATGAACTTTCACCTAGTTATGATTTGATGCCATATTTTAGTGGTGGTGGCGTTAGTCCTTAAGCTTTTCATCTATTTCATTGTAAAAAATAAATATTGACTGAATCATTCACTTTGGGTGGTCATCATCACCATATGGTCACGTTCTATAGAGATGAATATTTTCACACCTATGTAGTAAAACATAAGGTGCATTTTTTAATAGAAATGTCAAATTTACAAAAACTGCAGATTCGTAAGTTTGCCGGGGAGGTGACGATATCAACCATATACAGTCCACTGCTGAAAATTGGCCTCCTTAATAGATTACATTCTATAGAATTGACACAAACGAGTTTTAAAATTTTTTACTAACATATAAAGTGTTTTATGGGGAATGGTTATACATACATTCACGCCTGTTTTCCCGAAGGGGTAGGCAGAGGCTCTATACGCCCACACTTCGCCAATTATATAGATGGTCCCACGTAATAGGTGGCGAGTCTATTGCCGCTTTCCGGGCCCTGTTATATACGCCACAGCCTCGTCCATTGATCGACAGGTGCAACCCTTGCAAGTGAGGTTGGCTTGGGCTCTTTAGGTCTTGGTAGGGACCCTTTACACCTAAGGGTTATATACAATTAAGGTTTTGTGTATTTTTTATACTGCCTGGGGACTACGGCATACGGCACTCCTGATAGACCGCAGCCTATGGAGGCTTCCAAAAAATGATATTTTATGTTGCTCATCCACTGCAACCTCTGCCCTATCACTTTTTTTTTGTTTAACGTCAGTAACAAAATGCATTTACGCACTGCCTTCCGGCCAAAGGGGGACCGAAAGGGGTGTGGGACTTACCACCAGCAGACGCGACTGCCAGCAGTAATACCCACTAAAAATGTTCCGACGACGCCCGCCACTTGTTGAGAAAAAGGCGGGGGCCAGTACCTGAGTTGCAGCGTCATACACCCCGCCAGCGGCCAACGTCCCCCGGGCCAAAACCGGGAGGACCTCTTTACATTGGCTCTTTATAGTGGTATATTCCGAAGAATGCTTCAGCAATGTTTTTTTACCGTCGATAAAAAATAGAAAAAAAAAAGGTCTTAGACAGCGGGGGCAGGGGGCGCCTGCTGTCTAACCATGGACCCTCCGAGAAGTCGGCCACACACGCTATGGTCGCACAAGGAGGTAGGAGGGGCGCGTCCACTGCATCTCTCTGAGGATATCCTCCCGGTTTTGGTCCGGGGGACGTTGGCCGCGGGCAGGATGTCAGAGCTGCAACCCAGGTACTGGCGCCCCGCCTCTTTCCCAACAAGCAGCGGGCGTCGTCGGAAGATTTTTAGTGGGTATAACTGCTGGCGGTCGTGTCTGCCGGTGGTGAGTCCTACATACCTCTCTCGGTCCCCCTTTGGCCGGGAGACAGTGCGTGAATGCATTTTGTTACCGACGTACATCAAAAAAAAATGGATACTAAATAATGGATAACTACTTAATATACAAAGGAAAACACCCAGACCAGAACAAATATTCAAGGAATCGAATCCACGACCGTAGGAGCGGAGAGCGGGTATTCTCGTCACCACACCATATCGGTCTTCGATTGGGGATCGTCGTCGATTGGAATATGTTGTTAATGTTGTAATTCTCCATATAATCATTTAGTAAAGTCTTCATTACTTAAGTAAGTAAAGTTTTCTTAAGTAGAAATTTGACTTGACTACGCCGAGCTTTACTTGCCAGTGACTAAATTACTGAAACGCGTCATAATGATCAACTTCATTCTAAATTACTTGAAGCTGGCAAATACTTTTATCATATCATTCATCACATATTCAAGAAATAACTAACTCACTATTCTAACACATTAAGTTCCTTATGTTCCTATACATATAACATATAGGACCAATGATACAATACGAAGTCAGTAACATCGCTGAAGCATGCCTTCTTTGGGACATGTTAATCAAAACCCTACTCCAGTGGCTCCAGACGCCAGCGACTGGAAGGAACATTTTCATTTTAATGGCACCCAATAACGATGCCCAATGAAAACTGGACAGTGTTTTCATGGAGTCGAGTGTTGAAATAGTTTTTATAAATCTATTTTTTAGAATATTTTCTTACTCATCAAAAATATAACTACAGCTATCTGGGTCCGCGTTGTGGAGTATGACCTAACACACTCTCACCTTAGTTCGTAATAGGAGACTCGTGGTCGTGTTAATGAGCTGAGATAATGTTGGATGAATGAATGAATGACTGAACACTTTATTGTATACTAAATATAAAAAAAGTAATCAAATCACATAAACAAATATATGGTACAATGGGCGGCCAATTGCTAACAGCCATTTCTTCCAGGCAGCCTTAGGCAGCCAGGAAACAATGGATTAGGTTGGACAGGAGACAAAGTTCGCAGTTTTTCGCAGAGTTACTGATTTAATATTTTATGTAATACTACATTTTAAAAAGTACCACACACAGCACAGTGAACTGACACCCTTTTATAAAATATTTTATCATCAAAATTTAATTTGGATTTAATTTTAAATAATTTAACTAATCCCATAAATTTCAAATTGAACCAAATTAAAAAGTTTAACTAATCCAATAGAGCATTACTTGATAGGATTATATTAGGTCCCATACGTATCAAGCTTCTTCACTTTTCCAATTTGTTTAAAGGATCCAAGATGGTTTTATCAATCACACTGAAGCCTGCAGCCAACTCTGACGTGGTTCGAGATGGATCGTCTCCTACAATCGATTCCAATTTCTCATCGGCAACTAGGGTCTCCGGCCGTCCATGAGGTTTGTTCTGGAGGTCAAATTTTTCAGAACGAAAGCGTTGGAAGCAAGAACGTGTTTTAGTGTTTTCTTTTACAGTAGCTTCTGAGTTCACATCGTTACTCCTTCGAGCTGTTCCTGCAGCGCTCGTGCCACGATGGAACTCGCATTCAAAAATAATGCGGTATTTTAAATTTCCCATATTGAACACAGAAAGGTGTCAAAACAAAATGAATTGGTGCATACAGATATGAATTATCACATTCAGAATACGAATAGACAAGCTTTGAATTAAAATAAATTTTAATTTGAAATTCCTACCCAAACGCCGAATTTTTGAGATCAAAGTGGCCAGTTCGATAAAACGCCAATTTTATATGTAAAGAACTAGGAGTATAACATATATATATATTTTTAAATCACATACTTTGAAAATAGTAAATTTTATTTTAAAACATTCTTTATTATACAGTAATAGATAGAATTGTATTATAATGAAGGGACAATTTAACAGTTTTTTCTATAAGTAAAGCTGTATCCACACATTGCTCTGTTCAATTTGCACCTCTCCAGCCATCTGTTGCGACGTCCATTTCGCTGTCTAACCGCTTTGTAGAAAAAACAATGGCCTCTTTCAGAACTACGGCTTTAATTTACCCATCCCATCGGTGTCGGCCGAGCGCCCGCCGGCGCAAAGTCCGCCGTTACACAGACGCTTACGGAAGAATCCGAGAGATACTATTATTAGACTGCTGAGGAAAGAAAGGATCTGATATTGTGCGGAACGTTGATTTCATTTGGTTTAGTTCTTCGTGAATTTATTCCATTATTTTAATTACAACAATGGACTTTATTAAATTTTGTTAAATTGTAAATAACAGATATTTTTTGTTTTTATAGATGTAGGATATAAGAAATGACATAACAAAACATTACATGTAGTGTAGGGTACATTACCAAAAACTTCAAAAAGGTATGCTGCCGCTGCTTTGTATGCACGTAGTTTAATTATATATATATATATATAGTATGTTGTATGTTTTATATCTAGAGAAGGTATGTAGTGTAGGTATTAATTATTTAAGCTGAAGTTATATTTTTTAAGTATATATATATATAGATTTTGACTTTTAAAATAAACAAACAAAGGCCAGTAAACGTATTCGAAAGACATAGTTACGTTCGCATTTGTAATGTTAGTAAGAATTTGTAACAGTGAATCAATCTGTTAGAAAAGAAATCACTGTCCATATGCACGCAAATTTTTAGCTTTTAAACCCTATATTAACAAGCCTGTTTTCGATCCCAATCATGATAACTTAAAACGCTTCTCGAATCAAAGCGCCCAGGGGGGAAACAGTCATGGCTTTAACAGAATACGTTCAGTTTCCGAAGTCAAGTCATTAAGGCTAGTCGTAAAGGCATACGTGACCGAGTTTCCACACTGGATGCACAGCCTCCCGTACGTGCCGCGAATGTATTACCGCCCGCCATGCCGGTGTATCCAATCGCATATTGATTCATACTAATCGTTTTTTTTCTTTTAAATAATGGCTTCGTGCGTTTTGCACATTTAGCCAGTGTAAAGTAAGAGATATATTAATAACATATAAATTATAGTACATGAGAATGAGTGGTGATAAAGATGATAAATGGTAAATGAGATGCCCTCCCCTGAAACCCTTGAGTACTCAGTAAAGATGTGGGACTATACTGAGATCTCACATGGACTTCTTGAGAGAATTTGAAAAGTGATGTTGCATGGTTTTATTTCATTTTCAAACACTCATGTATGTTCACAAACACTAAACGGTTAATAATCCACCTTTATTACACATTAATGTTAGAAATATCACAAATTTTAGAGAATAAAATAAAACTGCAGACATGACGCTTCACTTTCCCGCCGAGAAGTCCTACTAATCGTTTTAAATTTGATCGGTTGAAGACTTTTTTTATAATAGACGTAAATTTTTGGAAAATCATCAATTCACCTTCCAGCTGGTATATCGGAAGGGTGAGAGTCGGAATAGATAATCGAAGTGAAGCCAAGTCTGATCTTGCTGTGCATTCACAAAAAGCGCATCCGTTGCGTTGAGCATTATTTTATTTTTTAAACCACTAAAAGGCATACAATCATGCTGCCCACCTGAAGAGAAGTGGTCACTACAGTCTATGTACGCTTACGGGATTCCCGGCTATTTCTAAAGAGAGCCGCGGAACATCATAGCACTCAAGAAAACTCGCTTAATCATTTCGGCATTCCGGCTCCTAAGTTCGGCATTTCGGCAACTAAGCAGATTAACAGAATGTAAATTTGAGCGAAAACAGCGTGTAGCATCGCAGTGTTTTTTATTTTTTTGTTTTAAAAATAGGGATTTTTGTCGTTGTTCGACCATGCCAGTCCCATCGTAGCAATTCTATGTACCATAAAAATGAAATATATCTCTAACCATCTTTCTGATCCCCTGCTAGCTTTCTGTTCGCGTATCTGACACATTCCATCAATAAGTGCTACAGGTTGTTAATTGCGTTACACAAATCGCAATTAGGGTATGTCACTTAGCATATTAAATTTGTGTGCGTGTGGACTGAGGTATCTTTTCAAAAAACTCATCCAACCACAACCAAATTATAAGAGGATTTAGGAAATAATTGTGAAAACTTCATAGTAAGATAAAAAAATTGTGAAACCTAAACAAAGAAAGTTAGAACTAATTAACTGGATCACTCAATCTGGACACCTGAAGAATAAGCCATAACGCATATCCAAGAATATACAATCTATGTGTTTATGATTTGCATTTGAAATAATTGTGAAAAATTTGTGAAAGCTGCTTAACAAATTTTCGATTCGTTTCAATGCCACGTTTTCGATTTAGAACGGATTTTAAGGATCACTCAGAATGCACTATGTTCAGTTGAGTGATCTTTTAAAACACCACCTTATACTGCAAAATTATGAAACCATGTCATGTTTATTATAAATTAAGCTTCTGGGAAAATTTGTGAAACAGAGATCGTGACTGACATCTTACTAATTTAAGAGAAAATGAAAATCTTATTATTTTCGATCGTCCGAACTGAGTGATCCTTATCTTGGACTTTATTTAATAAACCGAAACTTATAGGTAGAAGGTAGTGACATCAGAAATTGTGAAAAATGTTGCTCTAAAATCTAACGAACTGATCGTCCCTGTAAGTGAAATATTTTAAAAGATATCTAATTTTTTACAATTCTGAAGGAAAACGTTGAGTAGGGTACTGGTACTTTTTTATGTTGTCGGATTTTTTCTCGATGGGTAATCGATTCATTTTTTTCAAATTTGGGAAGCTGACGGCGTTGTGCAGTGAATTTAATGCTAGTTTTTTTTTAAATATTGCTGTGGTATAAAATTTATAAATAATAACAACATTGTCAGCGTTTCCCTTCAATGATAGCGAATAATTGTGCAATAAAAGTATGTTATTCAATATTTAAACCATCATTAGTAGATTTTTGTCGTCACATTAAAATTATTTTTTAAATATGGTTTTAAATAAGAACGAGACTACGTTTTTTAAACATAAGAATTTGTAAAAATAAGGAGGCAGAGGCTGTAAAGTTTCTTTAGTATTATTCTTTGTCTAATAAAATAAAAGAAAAGAGCAACATGGTATTAAAAATATTGATTGCGCCTGCAATGTTACATATATATTTGAACATTTGCTACATGATTACATTTGAAATGCTGTTTTTAAGAAACAGTGCTCCAACGAATCATGTTATTCTACCAAATCAAGGCAGATTGCATTCAATATAGATATATTTTTTATGTTTGGCATTTTTAAGTAATTTTCAGTAATGAAACTAAGACATGTGATTTATGTGATGATCAAATGTATTAGTTATGAATTTTTTAATTTGATATCCTTTGATTTGAACAGATGTGATAAAATTAATTTGAATGATGTACCAAATACGATTTATGTAAGAAACAGACACTACAAATTATTAGGCGGCGTAGAATTTGTTCCTTCATTAAGTCCTGATAATATTGGACACTACAGAGGACATGGTGTCCATAAGAACGACGAAATAGTCTGTTTCGATGATTTGGTGGGAAAAATGTATATCAGCAAAGAAGAAGAATCAGTTATTTTACATACTTTGTCCTACGGATTTATCGATTAGGTTACATCCTGTGTGTTATATGTAACTATGAATGTTGTTAGAATAAAGTTAACATAATAAAAAGTTACTTTCTTTGATAACTTAAAAAAATCAGATTTTTTATTGTGTATGGAATTCTTTAGTATGATAAACCTAATACAGTGTGACAATACATACCTAATGTTTAAAAAAAAAATCCGAAAACTCTCGGTACTCAAATAAACCGATATGGTCACCCTACTAAACGTTTTCCTTCAGAATTGTAAAAAATTTGATATCTTTTAAAATATTTCACTTACAGGGACGATCAGTTCGTTAGATTTTAGAGCAACATTTTTCACAATTTCTGATGTCACTACCTTCTACCTATAAGTTTCGGTTTATTAAATAAAGTCCAAGATAAGGATCACTCAGTTCGGACGATCGAAAAAAATAAGATTTTCATTTTCTCTTAAATTAGTAAGATGTCAGTCACGATCTCTGTTTCACAAATTTTCCCAGAAGCTTAATTTATAATAAACATGACATTGTTTCATAATTTTGCAGTATAAGGTGGTGTTTTAAAAGATCACTCAACTGAACATAGTGCATTCTGAGTGATCCTTAAAATCCGTTCTAAATCGAAAACGTGGCATTGAAACGAATCGAAAATTTGTTAAGCAGCTTTCACAAATTTTTCACAATTATTTCAAATGCAAATCATAAACACATAGATTGTATATTCTTGGATATGCGTTATGGCTTATTCTTCAGGTGTCCAGATTGAGTGATCCAGTTAATTAGTTCTAACTTTCTTTGTTTAGGTTTCACAATTTTTTTATCTTACTATGAAGTTTTCACAATTATTTCCTAAATCCTCTTATAATTTGGTTGTGGTTGGATGAGTTTTTTGAAAAGATCACTCAGTCCACACGCACACATTAAATTTGCAAATGAGTTTAATGGAAGGTGAAGGTGGATCGCATCCTAATGGCTGTGACTAATCGCAGCATTCTAGAAGTGTAGCATCTCGGTCTCAAGAGACATCTTCTAAACGCGAATCACGTCTTAATTCTAATAGAGGCCTTAACACCGCATGTAGATCTGTAGAGAGTGGCGTATAATAAGAGAGTCGATTGATTGTAGACCGGTCTCGCCACCGAGCACGAATTGCAGGAATTCAGGATTAGGGTATGATCGTATGCAGCATGTGATTTCGCGATATATAGACACGAATTTCGAACGAGAACAGCTTAGTTGATGACCGCAAATGTCACAAAATCTCGAGGTCTCCAGCGTAAAGTGAAGAGAGAAAATCACGTTTATATATCCTGACAACATCTTCCACAAAATGTCACGTCTACAAAAAGTTGGCACAATCAATATATACGTGAATAAGGAACGTTAGCGATGAAGTGAAATAATCAGTTTTATTATATATATCATTCAAGCCGTAGAAAATTCTAATATGCAATCTTACGTTATTAGCTTACGATCCTCATGGGTTAGGCTCAGTTTACTATTCAACGGTAAATCTATTGGAACAATTCTTTACAAAAATTTAAACATCTTTTATCTTTTATTCTCCAGGCTAATTTAATTGTAAAAATTTTTTTTGTAAAGCCCCCAATTCATATTTGGTGGCAGCACAGCCACTTAGCTATTTGGTATTATTGTTCACAGACTGCTAGGTAAAGAACAGACATTCCTTCAGAAATTTGTCTTTCGTTGATATCAACTCCCAACTTTACAAAGATATCAATTAACTTTACTGCATAATAATATGTTGAATGCAATGACCGCATCGAATCCACGGCTAAATGGCACGAATCTTGCAATTAGTGAAAAATGTCCTTATCGGGTTACATCGTGAAAAAAGTTCTCATCTTCGCTATTTGCTCTGTCATGATTTCGGTCAATCCGTCAGTCAGGTTCGATAACTCCATTTCTTTAGTTATTGTCCACTCTCGGCGAAAATGAAGATAAGTCATGAAAGAACTCATTTTATAAGAGAAAGTATAATTACAGTTGATCTTATGTTAATAAATAAAAAACTTTAAATTAACAATTGAAATATGAGGCACTTATTTCTAATGTCATCTTAAAATATTAATGCTTATGAGTGAGTATCTTTCTATTTAGTATAATCTAATTTCTTATTCCTAGCATAACACTAGACGGTAACAGAAAAAGTATTGTTCTGGAATGATAACATTTGAATGTCTCTGCTGTCGAATGCGTAGTACGATTTTCGGTATCGATATTCGTGCAGTTGCCTAAAAAGCATATACAGCATAGTCTATTGCGCAAAATGTTCCAGTTTGTCCAATTCCTGTGGTGCAGTGCACAACGATGGGAACCGGTCCATCGTGATTAACTTGCAATGCTCCTCCGTTTAACTGCCCTGCGCATTTGGTTGACTTTTTGGAAAAATTTAAAGTACTCAGCTACATATCTGGGAACAGTCAGTGTATAAAAAATGGCAGATTTTCCGTATCTCTCCAAGTTCATCAGTTAACCATAAATCTGTCACAATGAAATACGATAATGTTTTTGTTTTCAGTGTTTTGATTCTGTACTGACCAGCTTGAAGTAGCAATACTGATATCATTGGTGCCCAATATTGAATGTTAATTTTAAGAACATGATTATGATGTAACTGTTTTCACTCCAGACCATCTTCCAGAAGTCGTCCTACGTGCTTGGGTATAGATAAACTTTTTTTTGTCTTGAAAACGTCATGATTTTAAACATACATAAATACTTTTTTTTGTAAAAACATACTGAATATACATAAAAACACCCGAACACAAAAATAAGAAGATGTGGTTTGTTTTAAAAGATCGGTATTGAAATCACCCATTATAATATGACGCGTGTAATTGACACTTAGCGTTTCCATAGCAGTGTCTAGTTTACTGATATAATCTACACCAGGGGGACAATAGATGAAACCTAGATAAGCTTTCTCACCACTGTTGCAGATCTCCAGAAAAATTTACTCCGCTTTAGATAAGTATAAAAAGGGAGACATGTCCAGAACTTTCAAGGAGATGTTACTACGCAAGTAGATTGCCACACCACCTCCACCCTTGCCCGTACGATCATTACGTATAGCAACATACCCATGAAGAGCATACGCAATAGATTCTAAACAGGGTTTCAGCCAACTCTCCGAAACTAGAACAGCACTGACACATTCCAAAGAAAAAGTGTCTATAAATTCACTGAAATAAGCCGGAAACTTTTCTTCCGATGGTAAATCATCTAATGACCCTCTTCCGCTGTGGGTGGAGCGGTAGGTTGAGTCAGTCTATTACTGACTAAAAACCATTCATATTCCTTCTTGTGCCTGCCACGTCCCGAGGCCGCGGTAACCCTTTCGGACAGTCCCGCAGAGGCAGGTATGCTCTGTGAATTAATGCGACAGATATTTAAAAACATTTTGTGACTACTTAAACCACTCCCTACAACATTACAACGAAAATTAACATTACATTGCATCGTGAAAGGAGTCATCATTAGAATCATTGCTACTAAGACAGGAGCAAAAGGAATCATTATCATCCATATCAGCATAAACTATTCAAAAAATATATAAATTAACTTAAAATCAAGATGTTAAGAAGTTTAAAAATATATATGACAATAACAAAAACTTACTTAAGTGCTAACCTACCAGCTTACAAAAGTTAAAAATAAAATAGGAATAATTCAGAGTACAGAGAGCTATAAGGATTGAGAATGACTTAAAATATTAAATACCAGGACTGTAAAAAACATAAAAAGCACAAGTTCAGTCAAGTTGATTGACAGTGACTTTTGTATAAATTGATAAAGAAAAATTGTTGATTATTATTTATTAATTTAAAAAAAGAAGAAGTTGATTATTTACCTACTTTCTTAAAATAAAATAAACGTTAAATACAAGGCCCTGGTGGAGAGATATCAATAGTTATAACGATTAACGGAACAATAAAAAAGAAAAACTTATTGTAGTCTAACCGCACTCTTTGTTTTCTTCGTGACTGCAACCTTACTTCCAGCAGATGGAACAGCTGTATCATTCTTCGATTGGAAAGAACTACATAGACGAGTCAAGTCCGACTCAGATGAGATTCTGTGACGCTCCCCGTCATGGCACTTTACATAAATACAGCCATCCAGACTCCAGCAGTTTGTGATACCAAAACTTTGACGCGCTGCCATAAACAAGCTTTGTCGTCTAACTGTTAGAAATTCCGCTAGCACGAAAGGAGTTCCCTTGAATGAGGTCTCCTTTCTACAGACTTCGAACTCGGTACGTAGGAGGCTCAAAAGAAGGACCATGGGTGGTTTTTAGTCAGTAGAAGTCTAAAACACCCTCCCGCTCCACCCACTGCGGAGGAAGGTCATTTGATTATTTTTCATCCAAAAAAAAGGGTTTAAATGAAGAAGAAGAGATGCAAGAGACTGCAGTACACATATATAAATAAAATACTCCAAACATTTGTCTTAAAATTTAAAAAATGAGAAGCCGCCAGACCAATTGATGCAAGATCCTTCTTCATTTTCAACTGCTCTTCAAAATCTGCCATCTTTTGAAGTAATGTCCCTGCCAGTGTTTTTTTTTTTTGCCAAAATTTGCCAGGCACAGTACTCAGACTGAGAGCTCTTCATATCTAGTGCTTCTAGTCAGAACTGAATTAACCAGTCGTGAACGTTTAAAATTATGGCTGGCATATGGAGTATGCATAGGCAATTGGGGATGTACTCAAATAAAAAGATTCTTCATTAAAATTATTACTCCAATAATCATTATCAGTGTTTCATTATGTATTATAAATTGGTATTTCATAAATTATTTAAAAAAAATTACATAAGTACATACATACTTTCACACCTGTCCCTGAAGGAGTATGCATAGGCATATTATACGCCAACACTTCGCCAATTATAAAATTAGTCCCACATTAGATGGCGAGCCTATTGCCACTTATGAGGCACTGTTATGTTCGCCAGAGCCTTGTCCGTTAAATGGCTGGTGCACTACTTGCAGGTGAGGTTGGCTTACACACGAATTTTAATTAGTTTAATTATAGAACTTTTCACATTATCATGCCTACCTCCGAAAAAAGCTCTTGCTTGATTTACTCTTGTCCAAAAGCTTTGAGAGTATAAAGTTTGGAATTGGTTGCACTCTCATTGTGGCTTGCACCGAGTAGCTCTCACAGTGAGTGGCCTTTTTGAAATGATGCTGAAAGTGTGAACTATAGTACATATACACACCGAGCCAAATATTTATATTCTGATGATGTGCAAATGCACTGAACCTGAGTACATTGTCAAGTTCAATGTCATTTGAATACTTTGTCTACATTAATGCATGCAATATTAAGTGACTATTCTGCCCTTTTTGACAAAATGTCTTTGGATTAGAAAACATTTAAGAAATATAGGAAACCAAATACATGCGCATACTAATAACAGTCATTTTTGTGAATTACCACACCAAATATTTTTTCATGATGGTGTGCTTTAAGTTGTACATAAATTGTAGCATGATTCATACAACAGAACTAAGAACAGCTGGGGCTGGCTAGAAGTTCCATTGAAAACCAATCAAATAAATAACCATTCATTTAGTTATTGTAAACATCCTGAAACAAATATCTTAAGATTTCGGTGTCTATTCTGTTGATTTATACATAAGGTTAACAAATAGTAATATTTCATTATAATATTGTCAAAACATTTTTATTGGATCTTATTTTTACAGTTTGTTTTTTGTTACGTATAACTTAATTAATACAAATGCATTAAAAAAAAAACTTTATTGGTTTCGTTTTAATAAAAAAAATTACAACGATCCTTAGAAACACACTTAGTTATCGCTGCGGTTGAATCACTTTTAGAACATATTAGTTATTGGCTTGTTGGCAACTACACCATCCCAATTCGGATGCATAATTAGTTAAAATTGTCACAGCACCGCCACTTGTCACAGTTCCAATCGCTCCAAACAGCAATATTCCTGTGCCAGTTGCACCCAAAGATTGAAGAATTGCAAATACTGAACCAGCAGATACAAGACCAATTGAAGATTGCCAAGCCGCAGCAATTGAGCCAGAAGTAACTCCGGCTAATCCAAAACCTAAAAGTGGTAATGCTAGTAAACCAAGTGCACCACCAATTAAACCACCTCCAATAATATACGTAATCATCCGTTTACGAAATATCTGTATATTTCTTGGATTAATTACTGGCGATCCACACAATGCACACAATTCGTATGTATCCATCTTAAGGGTTTTTTAAATTAAAACTAATGATATTGATAACTGCGCAGTAATATTTAAGGCCGCAGTCTTGCTTTGTGACACTTTGATTAGATTAGATTTTAACAAACTAAATGCATTGGAAGTGGTGCTTCCCCCGTTCAATGTTGCCAGATCGCATTTCAAGAAATACAGTATGTAGGTACAAAAATACAGCAATTGAATAAAATATTACAGCATATTTTACAGTAGAATAAAACTAATTTGTTTTATCAAATTGAAGAAATCACTGGGTCGTTTAAACTATTACGTTTTCTTATCCCAACACAAGCTTTTGTTATAAAATTTCGACATCTATCTTTAACAAGCTCTGAGGAAAAATGATTTGGCATTATTTGCTTTTGCACTATATACTTCGTCTCTGTTTTTGAAGCAACTTTCGTTAGTAGGATCTATTTATGTAAGAACAAAAGTAAGTAAACATTTAAAATACAGAGACAAAAGTAATGACGGTAAAGCGTTATGCAGATTATGGAATGAAAAATGTAAGTTTACAAATGTAGAAATATAAAATAACATCACATTGTTTCCAGGTGATAATCATACATAACAGAGTGAAGAAGTTGAGCAAAACATGCGACACTTCAATTTTATCGTTTAATATTTCTCCCTTAATCTTGTAACGGGAAATTCCCTCAAAGCCAAAGACTGCTTACAATTTTGTCTAAGAAATTTGAATCTTAGTGCATTCAAATAAGGTTCATACAACAAATCCGAGTTATTAAATATAGTAAATAAATATTATCTTACAATCACACCAATTATTAGGTTCCAAGATAAGTATCATTACATTAAGAACTTGTGTTATGGATACTAAATAACAGATAAACATACATTTTTTTTTTGTAAATACATACTTAAGATACATAGGAGAACACCCAGACCAGAACAAATATTCATGTTCATACACACAAAGATTTGTCCTGTGCGGGAATCGAACCCACGACCTCTCGAGTGAAGTGCAGGTATACTGACCTTCACGCCATATCGGTCGTCAAATAATACGGTACATATAAAATACATACTTTATTTTTTTCTTTTTTGTTCGGGGTGGCAAGAAGCAATTGTCCTTGGCCATAGATAATTTACGTTTCGTTTCATGCAATTCCACCTATTTAAAATTACAGTGTTTCGCGAACACTGTATTTTTGTATTACAGTAAACACAGTAATAATACAGTAAATCTACTGTAATAACCAGTGGTCGGAGTAGGTATATTGAATTAAGGTCACTGACATCAAACGTATATGTTAATATGGATACGCCTCCGAGTTTCCGGATTATTATGATAAAAATACCGAAACATCGAAATTATTACATGAAACTAGTTAAAAATGTATCAATACTCTCAACGCTATGCTGCTAGTGGCGTAGATGACCAGAATTTAATAGTAAAAAAATTAGCTCTTCATCGTGTAAGTGAACAGATAAGGTCAGAATACAACGATGTTGATATTCTTATATCAAATGTTAAAAAAGTATTTTTAAAGGCTCCTAGTAGGGTAAACATTTTAAAAGAAAAATATCCTGACTTACCGTTGCCCCCGCAACCAGTCATTACCAGATGGGGTACTTGGTTACAGGCAGCATCTTACTACGCTCAACATTTAGATAAAATAAAAGAAGTTTTATCCTGCTTGAGCAGTTCTGATGCTATAGCCATACGAAACGCAAAAAACATTTTGGAAAAACAAAATTTAGAAAATGATTTAAAATATATTGAAGAAAAATACTCTATTATACTACTAGCCCTAAAAGAGTTACAAAAACAAAATTTATCTCTAGCTGATTCACTTTTAATATTTGATCAAGTAAGGGCTACGCTTAACGAGTGCAATAATGAGAATATAAAAAATAAAATAGAATCAGTTATGGAACGAAATCCAGATTTAGATACAATTAGAGAATACAGCGAGAGTATTGAAAAAAGCGTAGCAAATAATCAGAAACTTTATTTCAAATTCGCTCCATTGACATCTACAGATGTTGAACGATCATTTTCCACTTACAAATGGATCTTAGATGTTAAAAGAAATAGCTTAAAATTAGAAAATATTGAAAAAATTATAGTTATTTATTTTAATTGTATAGAGACAGAAAATCAAAATGTAGAAATTGTAACCGATGAGGATTAAAAATAATAGTTTTTAATAAAAGTGTAATAATGATTATTTGTATTAACAATAAACAATTTTGTTTGCTTACATATGGTTTTTTATTTTATTACTCTATTTACCAAATTTTTGGAAACTCCGGTACATTCCGGAAGAAATGCATGTCCATGTTATGATATCATGACTATTCATGACGCAAGTATCTAAAATCAATATACCTACTCCGACCACTGGTAATAACAGTGCACCTGGCAACAATGCCCCCGCTGCACATAGACGTTTAAAACTGCATGAGAATGTTGCTCTACTTTATTAGGTATATGATTTTAGTTTTATTCGTCTACGAAATTTTCAGCTCGTGATAAAAAAGGAATTTTATAATGTGCTCTTCTTGTAAAATATGCTAATTAATAATTAAATGTATAATACACAGTATATATTTTGTTTTGGATAATTCTTTTATTTCGTAAATTACTACATGGTTATTAGAATATTCTCGAATGAAACGGCAGTTTAATCCCAGCATTTTATCTACCATAATGTTATAGTCAATGATAGAATAGTATCCCCGTGAAGACAGATTTCGTTTTGTCAATTTAAATTTATTTACGCTTAATTGCTGTAAACTGCTCGGGATTTTATTGTAGAATCGGCAATCGCACACATTAAAAGATTTGTTAACATTTTAGAGCCTAGTAGCAGGTACAGACGCTATGACCCGTTTGAACAAAATTTGGAAAAGGAGAGGAATTGGTATCAAAACCAATATTAGGTTAATACGAGCTCTGGTATTCCCTATTTTTCTATATGGAGTGGAAACGTGAACGATCTTAACCCGAGAACGACAAAGGATCGATGCATTCGAGATGTGGTGCTGGAGGCAATTACTTAGAATACCTTGTACCGCAAAACGCACCAATGTCTCCATCTTGAGTCAACTCAAAATAAAAACCCGCTTGTCGACCATATGCCAACAACGTATTCTTTCGTACTTTGGCCACATAGCGCACAGAGGCGATGAAAGCCTGGATAAACTGATTGTCGTTGGAAACACAGAAGGCAAACGATCGCGAGGTCGTGCACCAACCAGACGGAACGATCAATTGGAAGACTCATCGTCCTCCAAATTCTATGCGGTCGTGAAAGACGCGCTGGATCGGAACCGGTGGAAGCAGATCATCCGCTTCAGATGTTACTCCGATGCTAACCACGATCCTCAGACATGAGGGACCGACTATAGAGAGAGCAGGTACAACTAATTTATGCTTATTCCTTGAGTTAGGTTATATTTATAGCTTGTTAATGCTGTATGTGAAGAAATAAAAAATCATTTTTTACGTTTTGTCAGAGTTTATTTGGAAATTATTTGTCGAAAGAGACAGCTTGGCTTACTTTAATCAAATTTTTGGAGTCCTTCTGTTTTTTATAATCTATTGCTTCTATAATGTGTGGCGGATCATCGATTGACATTGAAAGTTTTAGGCTTGAGTGAATTAGTTATGGCAGAAGACATTGACCATTTTAAACTTTCAGAAATTCCTATCTCTTGTGATTCGTCGGTTGCTGTTCACCCGTCCAAAGAGAAAATATGCGAGTATTTTGCTCAGTTATATTTAGCTGCCTTTGTACGTGATAAAAGTAATTATGATCCACTTTGTAACTTTTTTTTTTGGACTTCAAAATCTTATTTTTTTCTCTTTTGTTGCGTCTTCAGGATTTATATATTTTGCAGCAAATGGAAATTTCACCTTTATGATGCCTGCTTTTCCTTCCTCGTCTTCATTTATGCCATCAGGAGTGGCACAGGAGTGACAGTCTTGGCTACTACTTTGCTGGATTTCTTTCGGATCTGCACTAACCTCGAATTCTCTTAAAAATATTGTTTTGTTGACATCAAAATCTTACACACACATACCTATCCTCTTAAACTCATTCTCACAAGAAAATCGAAAAATGTACTAAATTATTTTATATCTTTATGACAGGGATGAGACCTGGTGACCCAAGACACAGTTTACCTAGTTTGGGCACCAGTCTCCTATATAACATCAAGCTGTGGCAAAATTGTACACCTCTTATTTTAATAATTGTTTTGTAATATGTTTAAGTATCTTTAAGTTTCTTTGCTTTGTATAAGCGAAAAAAAAAATATTGTTATTACTGATTCGCGATTTTGTATGAAAAGAGATATCAGTGGCCGGACATCGTTATAGTAAGAATTTCTGAGAAAATCTGCATCCGAACGATGCTGAACTGTGATATGCAATTGCTTGCATAGATGTAAAAAATAGCCAAGAGAAACGATTCTAAGTTCATTTAAAAAATATGAGTCATGAGATTTGTCAAAATCAGCATCACTGCGTTCGGTCTCAAATTCAAAACAGTCATCTTTATCAGGTACAGATTGTTGGCACTGAAAAGAATTTCCATACCTACTAAAATGTTACCTGTCAAAAGCTGAGGTTTAATCTCTTGAGCTCTGAAATAAATAAAAATCATTAGTAGAATTAATTGCAATTTTTTCCATATAATTTGTGAGTTTACAAAATCGAAATTAACGCCCATCTTACGATTGAACGAATGAATGTGTAACGTGAGCGCTGTTTTAATATTGTTACTATAACGCAAGGGCAAAGATGACTATACTCACGCGTCGACAATAGTGCAACACAAAAAGCTTATAAGGAATCGTTATATTTTTTAAATACTTATTCAGAAAAGTGAAATATTATAGGAACCGGGTTTTGGCTCTTGTAAATAAATAATAACCTTGTATAAACAAGTTATTATCGCATATTTGAGCACTAAACATTTTAAATATTTATATCTGGATTTTCGAACTTCACGACAATAATGATACGTAAAGCAAACAAAGATATGGTTATAATTAACAAAATCTATTTAAATATGACTGCGGTCTTTCTTACCTCTGCACAATATCATTTACTTGAAGCTGACTGTTGCATATATCTGACATTGGCTGAGGATCCTTTGATAGAGTTGTGGTTTTACTGTAAAAATATTTTAAATTGTTTTTTTACAAAAAATATATTCTATGTCATTCAGGAAATAACTATGAACTACGAAAAGTAAATTAAATACAATAAGCCACATATGTAGAACTCAACTTACCTATTTAAACGGTTTTTATTCATTATTTCAACTTTTGATTCTTCTTTTTAACACAAGGATATTTCTTTCTCTTCCGATCCATGATTGGTAATTAATAATTGACAGTATAGTCAAGTAGAGCAACTTTCAATGCAGGCTGAGCCGCGTCGTAAGAGTAACGCTTGGGAGTAATCGTGAGTAATCGTTTAATATCATTTTTATTTTTATCAATCAATCAAATCAAATAATTTATTTGCGATAACATAGGTACATTAGTATTTATATAGGTAGATAACATTATGTTAAGTAGTTTCACTATGTTCTGCTTTCAATGGCGTGCAAATGTTTAGTTGGAAAAATATAAAATGAAATTAATATTATTACTAGACACATTATTCAAATAACAAAAAATAAACAATATTTTAATTAAAATTATTATGTTAAATAGTCAATTTAAAATTACAATTTTAAGATAATTTATATAATGACAAGTTATAATGGACATGGTGGTCAGGTACACATTCAATAAAATTATTATTACTAGAATTATTTATACTAGAATGTCCTTATCACCCTAATGTACCAGGTTGATTATGAAATAAAGAAATTTATAATTATTATTATATTATCACTAAGAAATTCAGCGACCGTATAGTAGGCTTTTTTATTAAAAGTGAAAGTAAAAGTTTTCTGAATTGCGATATTTCCTGTTATTTCCTGAATGACATAAAATATATTTTTTGTAAAAAAACAATTTAAAATATTTTTACAGTAAAACCACAACTCTATCAAAGGATCCTCAGCCAATGTCAGATATATGCAACAGTCAGCTTCAAGTAAATGATATTGTGCAGAGGTAAGACCGAAGTCATATTTAAATAGATTTTGTTAATTATAACCATATCTTTGTTTGCATTACGTATCATTATTGTCGTGAAGTTCGAAAATCCAGATATAAATATTTAAAATGTTTAGTGCTCAAATATGCGATAATAACTTGTTCATACAAGGTTATTATTTATTTACAAGAGCCGTAACCCGGTTCCTATAATATTTCACTTTTCTGAATAAGTATTTAAAAAAATATAACGATTCCTTATAAGCTTTTTGTGTTGCACTATTGTCGACGCGTGAGTACCTATAGTCATCTTTGCCCTTGCGTTATAGTAACAATATTAAAACAGCGCTCACGTTACACATTCATTCGTTCAATCGTAAGATGGGCGTTAATTTCGATTTTGTAAACTCACGAATTATATGGAAAAAATTGTAATTTATTCTACTAATGATTTTTATTTATTTCAGAGCTCAAGAGATCAAATCTCAGCTTTTGACAGGAAACATTTTAGTAGGTATGGAAATTCTTTTCAGTGCCAACAATCTGTACCTGATAAAGATGACTGTTTTGAATTTGAGACCGAACGCAGTGATGCTGATTTTGACAAATCTCATGACTCATATTTTTTAAGTGAACTTAGAATCGTTTCTCTTGGCTATTTTTTACATCTATGCAAGCAATTGCATATCACAGTTCAGCATCGTTCGGATGCAGATTTTCTCCGAAATTCTTACTATAACGATGTTCGGCCACTGATATCTCTTTTCATACAAAATCGCCAATCAGTAATAACAATATTTTTTTTTTTCGCTTATACAAAGCAAAGAAACTTAAAGATACTTAAACATATTACAAAACAATTATTAAGATAAGAGGTGTACAATTTTGCCAAAGCTTGATGTTATATAGGAGACTGGAAACTACACTGGACAGCAAATAAACCGGGCCACCCGCTACCTTAAAACTCTGATTCGATGTTCTCAAAAAGTATAAACCTCACAACTATCAAACTTACACCTACAAAAAGTGCGTATATAATACTCTCTGACGTCGATCACTTTCTTGTAGACTCACCCTGGTCTCATCAGTAAAGAGTACATTGCGCCACTGCTCTAACGTCCAATCCCTATACTCTCGAGCAAATTCAAGTCGTGCTCTACGGTATGCTACGGTCAATTTTGGGCCTGTAGCAGCTCTCTTTGAAGCCAGATTTCGTTCAGCAAGTCTCCTTCTAGCGGTATCTGAACTTATGACCACTTGGCGTTCGTCACGCAGAATTCGTTGGACTTCAACTGCGTTGAGGCGGCGATTTCGCAAAACAGTAAGTTGAATATAACGATCATCTGCTGCTGATGTAGCCCTAGGTCTGCCCATACATGGTCGGCGATCGAATGCTCTAGTCTCTAAGTATCGTCTGTAAGCTCGTTGTACCAAAGATCTGCTGATTCGAAGTCTCCGAGCAACTTCACGTTGCGAAACGCCTGCTTGAAGTAGTCCTACAGCTTGAGCTGCTTTTTGAGGCGTCGTATCCATTATTGACCATAGAAAATAGCAAAAATACACGCGTCTGAAGCAATTAATGGATGGCAACTAAAGAAACCATAAGAAAAATCCGAATATCCTCACTTAGAAAAAAAGAACGCTAATCGCAAACTCTAGTCAAAACAGAGCAAATCGTTGGTATTGTGTTTGTTGCTTGATTGCAATGTGAATTGAGGGTACTTTGGATAAATTTGTGGTCATTTCTCAAACAACATGAAACGCACTTTTTGTAGACGTAAGTTTGATAGTTGTGAGGTTTATACTTTTTGAGAAAATCGAATCAGAGTTCCAAGGTAGCGGGTGGCCCAGTTTATTTGCTGTCCAGTGTATTACAAAGCACTTGAAAATGTCGAAACAAAATATAAATTTTAAAAAAAGAAATCACAAAGCTTAGATTTAATTAAATGCAAAAAATAAAAATTGTAAGTGAATCTAAGTGCCAGTTCCGAGCCACTGCTCTGTGAGAACAACTGAAAAGAAACTCACATGCTATGCTCTTTTAAATTATCAATCAAATATAACAGTACAGAACACACACAGTGAATATTTGAAGATATTGAAAGGACTCTTTCAGAAGCCGTAACCAATAAAGTAGCACTAAGGGAACCTTCCATCACAATCAAGTATGTATAGTGAAACTGAGCTTAGCCTGTAAAATAGGAGTTAAAGATAGCTCTTATGGCGATTTTGTAGTACGAATATATTATGTATGCCCGCAGCAGATCCCCACAACAAGTTACCATATGACATAAAGTTAATTTTATGAAATTACTTACTTTACTTATATGGTAAATTTTACATTAATGTGGAAACCAAGGTATCAGTGAGTGTTGGCAACAACAAATTTTTACACATACTCTTATCATTTCAACTTTGTACAAACTGCAACTTTCATACTGGTTAAAAGTGCAGCTTGATCATCTCCAAGTTAGCTTACATAAGTTGGTAACCCATTCTCGGCGTAAAGTTCTTTGCTTCATGGTATTCCAGAACAATCTAGTGAGCATGTTACCAACAAAGTGTTGGGATGTATTAAACGGCTCAATGAAATTAGTGGAAATGTGTGCTGACTCCATAGAAAGCTGCCATAGGCTTGGCGCTCCCAAGAAAAACTCTGCCCGTCCAGTCCTGGTTCAATTTTTAGACACCGCCAATTCGATTATAACATAACGGTGACGCTACTACAAGGTTGTGTTGTGGGAATAACTGTCAGTGTCATAGGGATCAAGGTTCGCCGAGCTGATTATAAGTTAGTTGATATGGAACCGCCGCAATGTCCGACGTAATTCATTAGTTAAATTTCTTTTTATTCATTGTTTTTCTTTTAAATATATTTTTATTTTTACATTCGGTTAAAGGTGAAAGTATTATTGTTATAACTTTGTTGATTAATATCGGAAATAGTACTTTTTGTGTAATTTTTACTATTTTTTAAACCATTATTTGTTTATTTTTTATTAATGCCACTGCTTCATAAGGTGTTGCATTGTTATAGCTGCATTTCACTGAAGCAATGCCTTTTGACTGGACAATTCAAACTTTGTACTTATCGCATGCTTAATGGAATAGTGAATTAACACAAAAAAGACGATTTTTGGGACATCACAAAAGAAGATATTCAAAAGAATAGTCAATCAAGTTTGTTTTGAACGTTTGATTAGCATTGATTCGTTCTCAATAAGATATAGAAAGACTGTATACGTACGTAACTAAAACCTGGGGGCCTACCGCTGAATTCGATGGATTACCGGTAATCCATCTAGATCGAACTTTGTTTTGCGTTCATTAATCCGTACCGGGGAATCTGCCGACAGCCACCTCTCATTCATGACCTTCAGTCCGTGACAGACCAATAGGTAAATAGAGAACGCCATTTTGTTTCGATTTCCATGAGTTCGGCGGTACGACAGAATCAATTCGAAATCCATTTTGCCTTATAATCGATTGCCATCGAACTCGGCGGTAGGCCCCCTGACCTATCTATTAATGGGTCGATGTTCCTTAAAGCATGCGATATACCTTTCGTTCTTTCCAAATAGGACAATTGAATTAGAAAAGTACCCTTACATATACATATTTCAGATAAGCACTTGGTTTTGTATTTTTCCTGTCTTTTTACTTTAGATATTGTCAGATAAAGAATATATCTTTATCAAAATCATGCAATGGGGGGCACTCCAACAGAGGCAAGTGATTAGATATCTTAGTTATGAAAGATGACAATGGTTTTTAGTTTTGCCTACTTTTCCACTTTATCAATTCGATGCCATTTTTTAGAGATATATTTATTGTTGACCTTGTTTTGAAGTATGTGAACAAACAAGGGGTCCTATATTTCAGAAGATACATCTAGCCCCATATTCGATTACCTGGAAACTGCCTCTTTATAGCTCTGAAACCTGTAAATCGTAGGTCACGGGTTCTAATCCCGCGTTCGGCATGTTCGTGAAAGGACATTTTCCGACTAGCATTCTCATACTTACTCATTTGTAAAAAAAATATTACAATATAAAAGAGTTTTTCGAGGACAGAACTAAGCTGTAACACAGTGTGAAATATAAATAATAATTCATTTATTATATGTTAAAGTAAATATTTTTAAGCTAGTAGTATTTTTATTTTTATATTTTTATAAAATATTTTTATTTATATTTTGTCATAATCGTGGCTGCTTCATATCATCATATCCTGGCATTATCCCGGTTGCCCTAGACTTAGGCTTAGGGCCCAGGGACTGCTCACTTTCTTTTTTTATTTACGTCGATAACAAAATGCATTTACGCACTGTCTTTCGGCCAAAGAGGGACCGAGAGAGGTGTGTGGGACTCACCACGGGCAGACACGACCGGCAGCAGTAATACGCACTAAAAATCTTCCGACGACGCCCGCCGCTTGTTAAGAAAAATGCGGGGGGCCAGTAACTGGGTTGCAGCTCTGAGCCTCTGACACCCCGCCCGCGGCCAACGTCCTCTGGACCAAAACCGGGAGGACCTCCTCAGAAAGACGCAGTGGACGCGCCTCTCCTACCTCCTTGTGCGACCATAGCGTGTGTGGCCGACTTCTCGGAGGGTCCATGGTTAGACAGCTGGGGCCCCATGCCCCCGCTGCCTAAGACCCCCTAAGATCAAAAACAAGGATACCTATCTATGAGGTTTTGTTGCTCTCATATTATTATGCTTGCTTTTATATTATACATATCTATACTCTATACAATACTCTGAAGACCCTTGATCTTAAAATATCTTCGTTATCTGCAGCTGATAATGAAATCAAAAACAAGATGATTTGTCGTAAATAGTAGAAAAAGCATTACATAATAATATTATTGTTACCTTATGATTTTTAGAACTAAGTTTGGAAGTCCATTATCGAGTAATTAGTTCTATGTAACTGTTTAATTGGAAGCGCTCGTACCTCCGCGGTGCTCGGTGCTCGGAAACGATCACACGAAGGCACGTTAAACCGTTGGTCCCAGTTATCACCAAATGTGGTAGTCCTTAAGCCATGTTAGAGGTCTAATTGGGCGGCTTGAAAAATTCTAACAGCAGAACGCCATACACCTTGCTGCGCCAATCCGCACTGAGTCTGCGTGGTGGAGTATGACCCAATACCCTCGCACCATGGTATTTGAGAGGAGGCTCTTGCTTGGTAGTGGGACGTTATTGGGCTGATATGATGAATTATTATTGGCGAAGACAGGTTAGTGCCGTCCCACTGTTATAATATTACAAGGCATCTCAACATGACTAAAATCCTACCATGTATAGTAATATCAGAGACCTAGGGCTTAAATTTCCTCCTCAATTACAGAAAATCAAAGTCAGTTATGCAAGTTTGGCTTAATAAACTGTTAGAAGGTCAAACTTAAAATTGAAAATTATTCCTTTCCCTACCTTTGACATTAAATAATTAATTTGTAATTGGCTACATGCACATGCCGTGCGAGCAATATTTTAAGAAGAAGAAGAAAATATGTTCTCTTAAAAATATATTCTTTGGATTTCTTGGCAGGAAAGTGAAGCATCATTACATTCTAACATTGTTGTGATAGATATTTCTAACATTAATGTGTAATAACGGTGGATTATTAACCGTTAAGTGTTTAATCAAACAAAGCAGGGCAACATCACTATTGTCAAATTCTCTCAAAGAGTCCTTGTGAGATCTCAGTATAGCCCCACATCTTTACTGAGGACTCAAGGGGTTTAGGGGGAGAGCATCTCTTTTACCATTTATCATCTTTATCACCACTCATTCTCATTTACTATGAATTATATATTATTAATTTATCATTTACTTACCACTGCCTAAATATGCTAACCGCACGAAGCCATTATTTAGAAGAAATTGCTGTCAGTCGTATGACAATTAGCGCGAAAAAATCCTAAAAAGATAGTCGAGTCAGCTAGTTATTTATAAAGTTTCCCTGTGGCAACATCTTGTCGTTGTAGAACCTTTTTTTTTCGAATGAAAAAATCAACAATTGACCGTCTTCCGCTGTGGGTGAAGCGGAAGGGTGTGTCAGACTTTTATTGACTAAAAACCATCCATGTTCCTTTTTGAGCCTGTAACACGGCCGCGGTAACCCTTTCAAACAGTGCCGCAACCCCGGCAGGCGTCAGTGTGCGGACATCTTTTTGAGCGCGCCTCATGGAACATGATCGCGCCGTCGACGCGGCCTGTCGCCTTTAGTAGGCGGACGGGCGGCGAGTTACGCATTACCCACCGCCCACAAGCCAGCGCCTACGGAGGCCGGGAGTCGTCTCGCGGCTCCCGACGTCTCAGGCGTCTACCGCGGCGGATAGACCCGTGACGGGAGGCACTCTGCCTCTTTCGTTCAGCCGCCTCCTTTGCTAGCATGACTGCTTCGCTTGCTGTTGTAGAACCTGGTTTCTATATTAAAGTATGTTCAATTCTATAAATTAACATTAATTTACTTACCTACCTAGTAAGTATTACCATTACCTACGACAAAGCAGGAAAACTGGAATTTCTTGTTCCTCACTAAGAAATTTACATATAGAAATACTAGTTTCTATATGTAAATCTACCTTAGGTATAGAAGCAGTCTTAACAAATGTTAAGCTGAGAACTCACTGCAAACCAAACTTTCTACAACATTTCCGAAAATAAGAAAAAAATTAGAAGGACGAAATATGATGTAAGTATGTGAAAGTATGGCACGTTAAGACATAGGTTCCGAGTTATCAGTAGTTATCCCTAACTGCCTTCAAAGGGATACTATTCTATCAAATATTATATGGCAGATAAAAATGCATCGGATTAAACTGCAGGACACTTCATACTTATCCATGGTGGGGTGGGGTACCACCTAAATGCTTGGTCCGTGAGGAAGTAAGGATTGGGCAGCAGTAGCAATCAATTGTTAATCGACTGAGTTCACGATGAAGTAAAATGTTATTCCCTGTCCAGTCTTGCCTCAGGATCAGCGCAAACACAACGCGCCAACTAAAGAAGCTTAATACATTATCTTGTTTTCAATTTCATTATTAGTTCATAGCTCACATATTTCAAGATAAAGGATTTACTGTCAAAGAAATGTAGTTATGGCAATTTGGACTTACTCTATAATTTTACACGAAATGTCTTTAACAAAAGTAAGCACATGCGCAAAAAAACTTCCTATATAACCTTGTATTTTTAATTTACTCGTATAATAGCGTGGCTTCTTATAAAGTTTATAATCTTATAAGAGTTTAATCTGCATTAGCGAGTTACTTTGATCCACCTTCAAAAAGTCTTTAAACCTAATGGCGTACATTCTAAGATTGTGTACGAACTATAGTATTACGTTTTTTGTCCAAAACTATAGTTTATACTACAGCATTTCATGTCGAAATCTTCCATGGTGACATGCTGTTGATTATCACTATATGTTAAAGATGTTTTGCCTGCTTAGATTTTTTGTTCATCATATCCTAGCATTATCCCGGTTGCCCTAGACTTAGGGCCCAGGGTCATCTCACTGGTTCAACCAGATTTGACGGAATTTCAGTTATTACGTGGAGAGACTGCCGTTTGACCTCCGCAACCCAGAGGGGAACATCGTTCTATGGTTAAACCAGCTGTCAGTCTGTTAGACGGCACTGAATTCCTAATAACGACTGCCATAGATGTTCATGACAGCCGGTACCAACGGCTTAACGTGCTTTCCGAGGCATAACTTCGAAAAGTCAAAGGCGCGCGCGCCACCAGGGTTTGAACCCGAGACCCTCTGAATTTAAAGGCAAGGGGTCTCGCCACTAGGCTATCGCCGCTCAATTAGATATAAATTTTGCAATATATCGATAAAGTTTTATGCCAGTTTCATTAATTGGACCTTCTTTACTTTGTGGTGAGCGGATGACGTGCTCCCCACAAAAGGGAAGATCTTCCACCGGGCAGATGGATGTGCCCAGGGGCCGCATGATATGTATTGATCCTAGCGAAGACCATCTTCAGTATTACCTCAAAGTAAGTTGCTAGGTTTAATAATAAATATAGGTGACCCCATCGTCGAACCGACAGGCACGAGTACTTCAATATTAATAACGCCTAATGCACACGATACGATAATAGTGTACAATCAGCCTTAACACGAGAATACATTATCTCATCTTCATTTCAAGTAGTTCCAATTGTGGAGCTATTTAGAAACCACTCGTAATAGACAAATAAGAAATTAAGTAGTAATCCAATTTGAGACTGACTTTATGAACAATTGTATTGTTACCGAACGAGACTGGTATATATTTTTGAACTCTTGTCATCCCACTTCTGAGGATAGATTTTCCCCAAACTATTTCGCTTTAACTCTTATATATCGTTCTATTCGTCGGTAACCGTCATTTGGCCCCTATTGATTTTCGTCAGGATTTAAAACCATCTATCATATATGATACACATGCACATACATAGTATGCATCCTTTACAGATTTTCTACCGACTACCATTTTAGTTTCGCACTTTTCCTCACTCACATCTTTGATAATTCTATTTTGGAGCGGCTAATAGATTACCTACAACTTATATGATCTTCGAGAAAAAGCCCTTTGTATACATTTTATTCAGACAGTCTGATCAAATGAAATCATATTTTATTTTAAAAAGTGTTTTTATGAGAAATATTATATGTCATAAATAAATAAATAAAAGGATAATCCATCGTCATAAAATATATTACCAAATTAAAATTTGAATTATTTATTTGTGACATGTGATTGAGATACATAAAATACAAATAACCTTAAAACTATTAAAAAAACAAAAAACCCAACTGCAACAAACGGATCTAGTATAGCATGTGTAATTGTTTTTAGCTGACGCTGGTTTTCAAATAGACCCCTGATTTGTTTTAATTGACACCAGAATATCTAATAGTTTCGTTCCGCGTTTCCTCGTGAAATTTCTTCGCATTGCATGAAGCTACCTAAATACGTAGGTAGGTACCATAAGTAAAAGTCTTCTATTACTTACATACTTACTTATATATTATTTGACGACCGATATGGCGTGGAGGTCAGTACACCTAAACTTCACTCCAGAGGTCGTGGGTTCGATTCCCACACAGGACAAATCTTTGTGTGCATGAACATGAATATTTGTTCTGGTCTGGGTGTTCTCCTTTGTATATAAAGTATGTATTTACAAAAAAAAAGTATTTAAGTATGTTTATCCGTTGTTTAGTATTCATAACACAAGTTCTTAATGATACTTATCTTGGAACTAAATAATTGCTGTAATTGTTAGAAAATATTTCTTATATATTTATTTCTTATATTTATATTATACTTACATAATATCACGCCAGTTTCACCAAATCATTTATTGGTTCCATGGTCTATTTACCATGGAACCAATAAATAATTTTGATCTTAATATTATTAAGTACTACGTTATCTTAGTCTCAGACACAGACCCTGTTAGGTAACAGCAAAAGCTTAAAAAAATGTGTTATATTGTCGATCGTTTCAATACTAACGCTTTATCGATATGCCACCTGATATCCGATAATCTCGCCATGTTTAGTGATATAAAAGACAGACGTAAAATATCATGGCTTGTCTTTATCGCAAGTTCGATCGACTTCAACATGAAAGTGATTGTAATTTTAGGGTGAGTAGGATTCACATTACTGTATAAGAAAAAAATCTTAGAGTTTATAAAAAAGTTTTGACATCAATCAATATGTTATGTCGATAAAGATACTGTTTGTCACATTTAAAAATCTAATTTAAACTTATGGAGTGTCATAAAGAACTGAGAATTATTTATATGGAATCTTTACTAATATTATAAAGCTGAAGAGTTTGTTTGTTTGATTGTTTGCTTGAACGCACTAATCTCAGGAACTACTTGTCCGATTTAAAAAAATCTTTCAGTGTTAGATAGCCCATTTATCGAGGAAGGCTATAGGTTATATATATTATTACAAAAACTAAAACCAAAAAGAGCGGAGCACCAATGAAGAATGTTTCAAAATCGGGGCATATTTTCCTATTGAGAGAGCTTACGGTGCGTGCGCTGCGTAAACGGTTAAAGTTTCGCAAAATTCATGTATGACAGAATTGTTCCCCTTCAAAATTTCAAAAAAAAAGTCCGCGACAGCATATGTCTATCTTTTAAGGTTAGTTCACTATTACCGTTTTTATGCTAACCAAATTTGTTTTAAAATAATGCATTATTTGCGAATGTGTTTTTATAAATATCATATTAATCCTTATCCAAATAAATACAGTATTCATAACAAGTATTTAATTTAAAACAAAATTGCCCTTTACATCATTCGTTTTAAATGAGTATCTTAGGAAATATTGTAATTTTAAAATAACGTCTCAGCATAATAATCGAGTACTGCGCGCACTATGTGCTAAGTATGTGAGAGGGAAGTGCGGTGGCTCCAGTTAGCTCTGCAAGATACCATGCCGCGCGGCTCAAACGCGTGGTTGGCTCCCTACGTAACGGTTGTGCGCAGCGAACTTCTTTTTAAATTTGTTCTTTTCAGAATATTATCTTCATAATACTTTTTAAAACTCAAACTCAAAACTCAAAAATACTTTATTTCATAAACTATTACATAGTACTTGAAAACGTCAAAATTATAAAAAAATAACAAAAACAAATAAAATATAACTATACTAAAATCACGAAGCTTAGATTCACTTGCAACCAAATAATTTAAAAAAACAAAAAACATTTAAGTGCAAGCGAATCTAAGTGCCAGTTCCGAGCCACCGCTCTGTAAGAAGAACTGGCAAGAAACTCACAGGCTATGCTCTTTTAAATTATCGATTGGTTAGTAACAATCTTCATTTGTCTGTGACGCTATACAATGCAACATAATATAACAATATTCATGCTTTAAGTCATTCATATTAGAATAGCCTGTATGAAACGGCGGTTTAATCCCAAGCATTTTTATCATTTATTTTAGATTACATATAATATTTGAGTTTCTTTTTATAGTATTTCATTCATAGGGTATGTTTATGATAATTGTGGATTGGCAATATTTTATGGTATTATTTTAGCGTTAGCCCAAAGTAACTATTCCACGCGGACGAAGTCGCGAGCGGAAGCTAGTAAGTAATGAGGCCTTAGGAACTTATACGAACGAGATTTGATTGTATACCAAAATAACTAGAGTAAACGTTATTTCCTTCAATAACTCCCTCAAACAAACATCAATAATTATTACTCCCAATTCGCTACATAATTTAATGTCTTCTGTTTCTCTGACTGATTTATTTTCATAAATATAGTTCTGTTATACTTACTGTATCACAAAACTACATTTATAAAAACACAGATAGATAAGAGTTTTTCTTTTTTCTAAAGTACTTAACCGATTGACTTATGTTCTAGTCGGCGGAAAGTCGGTGCCTGCAGGCGACTCAGGATCGGTCAATTTGAAAATCTCTTGGGGAGCCCTATGTTAGCATCATATGTATCTGATGATAAAAGTGCTTTACCTCATGTATAATTCATTTCACCTTTCAAGACAGAGTTAATTGTTTCAGAATGTCTTGTAAACTTTATGTGTAGTGATGTTAATAAATATTGTTACAGATTACTTGTAGTCAGCTGCTTGGCAAAAACAGTTCGCCATGAGAGACGCTTTCCAGATGACTTCCTATTTGGTACTGCCACGGCATCATATCAGATAGAAGGAGGCTGGGATGCTGATGGTACTTATATTTCCTTTGCTTTAAACACGCATGCAACACACACGTTTGTTTTCCCGAAAGGTTTTGGCAGAGGTCTATTGAAAATCCACATTTCGCCAAATATATAGATGGTCCCAGATAATAAGCGGCGAGTCTAACATTTCGCTTACCGGGAACTAATATGTTCACCACCAGAGCCTCATCTGCTAATGGGCAGGTGCACCACTTGCAGATGAGTTTGGGTGAGGTCCTTGGTTTTGAATCCTTGGTAGGATCCCTAAACGCCTCACCTTTTTGATCCTTACTGAGAAAGTAACTTATAGAAACTATTCATAGCAATTATTATATACAAGCAGTCTAAATATATGTTGACCTGAGATGGCAGCAGGTAACGCTAACGCTAATAGGCACGTTGAAAGCTATTGGTCATAGAAACCAATCTATGATTGGGGTAATTAGTACTGCGTGGCATATTAATTGTAAAAATATTTGGGCATAGTTCAGAGTATCAGTTGTGAAGATTTCTCTTACAAACCATCCATCTATCTACAATTAGTCGAGTGGATTGCTTTTAAAGGCTTATTATGAACCACTCATCAATAATTATGCCGTATAATTTGATTGTAGAGCGATAAGTTAGTAATATAGGTATGCATTTAGATCGATTTTAAATTAGGAACTAAGTGCTGGCATACCGTGTGGCGTGCCCTTCGAGATTAAATGGTCGAATGAAATCATGCTTTAGTATCGTTCGCAGAACCATTTCTGGGACCAAGTCACCATTTGGGTAGTGTTTGATACCAAGAGATTCTGTTCTTCTTATTATTGTGCTAGTATCACAGATGTGGCAGTCGATAACGAAATTAGATAAGATAGGCTTTTTTGGCGATTTGAAACATTTTTATAGCATAATTCCATGACATTGTACATAATACCCAGTGCGGCTGCTGAGAGGAGTATAGCCCGAAATCCATCTCGCCTGAGTTTGCAGAGCGCGATCCCAACAGTGGGACATCAATAGGCTATACTAACAATCACGATGATGATTTAATTTATTTTCTATTGTGGATGATATGGTGTGTACGATAAAGAAGCAATATAAGAAAATAATTTATTGCACAGAACCATGACATCAATTACATATCATGTTTTTTTTTCAATATTGCTCTAAATTTATAAAGTTAAAATTTTCTTTAGAAGTCAGTGTAACTCACAATAAAAAAAAAATAAAAAAATTAAAAATCTTGTAAAATCTTGCGATGACATAGACAGGTTATGAACTAATTTCCAATTAACTACAATGAAAGCTGTAATTCTTGGATTTTCTGTTAAGACAATTGAATCTACTTTACGAATTTAAAACTGAACCTACTAAATTGAACTATTGATTTACTCTAGGTAAGGGAGAAAGCATTTGGGACCATATGACACATAACTCACCCGAAGTTATCAAAGACCTCAGTAATGGAGACATCGGACCAAACACTTACTACAACTACAAAAGGGACGTGGAGATGATGAAGGAACTCGGGCTCGACGCCTATAGGTTTTCGCTGTCTTGGTCCAGAATATTGCCTACTGGAAGGACTCATATTGTAAATCAAGCTGGTGTTGATTTTTATAACAATTACATCAATGAAATGATAAAACATGATATACAACCTCTGATCACCTTGTACCACTGGGACCTGCCCCAAAAGCTACAAGAACTCGGTGGCTTCGCTAATCCATTGTTTTCCGAATGGTTTGAAGATTATGCTCGTTTGGTGTTCGAATTATTCTCTGACAGAGTGAAATTCTGGATTACTTTTAATGAACCTAGGGAAATTTGTTACGAAGGATACGGCTCTACTACAAAAGCCCCTCTACTGAATGCTACTGACATCGGTACATATATTTGCGCTAAGAATCTTCTTATTGGTCATGCAAAGGCATACAACGTATACAACAATGAAATAAAACCTGTTCACGGTGGACAATGCGGTATCACTATTAGTGTCAACTGGTTCGGACCATTAACTGACTCAGAAGAAGATCATGTTGCGGCAGAATTACGCCGACAAGCTGAAGTAAGAATCCTCATTTACTCACTCATGCATGAAAATAAAGATTAGGATTCAATTCGCTAATGTTGCAGAATATTTTTTTTTCTTGTTTTAAATAATGGTTTCGTGCGTTTAGCTCATTTAGCCAGTGTCAAGTTATAGACATATTAATAATATTTAATACATATTAAATGAGAATGATTGGTGATAAAGATGGTAGGTGAGATGCCCTCCCCTATACCCCTTGAGTCCTCAGTAAAGATGTGGGACTATACTGAGATCTCACATGGACTTCTTGACAGAATTTTAAAAGTGATGTTGCACTGCTTTGTTTGATTTACCAACACTCATGTACGTTCATAAACTCCTAAAGGTTAATAATTCACCGTTATTACACATTAATGTTCAAAATATCACAAATTTTAGAAAATTTTAAATGACTGCAAACAAGACGCTTTTTCCCGCCAAGAAGTCTTTGCAGAATTATACTTACTTTAAAGTCAATGTTACAGTGACCATTATAATGGAAATGACACTTTATACCTTTTTGAACAATTTCCGCGAAACCTTAACGCAAGAGGTTAAATTAGATTTTGATTACAGTGGGGACTTTATGCTGAGCCAATTTTCTCAGAATCTGGAGGTTTTCCTAAAGAGTTGTCAGAAAGAGTAGCCCTAAAAAGCGCTGATCAGGGTTATCCCAGGTCACGCATGCCAACCTTCACAGACGAGGAGAGAGCGTTGATCAGGGGTAGCGCCGACTTTTTTGGAGTTAATCATTACACAACTCACTTGGTATCTGCAACGGAATATGCGATGCAATACGCAGTACCATCTTTGTACGATGATGCCGGAGCATTTATACATCAGTCTGAAGAGTGGCCAAAATCAGCATCTTCTTGGTTAAGTGTAAGTATTTAAAATTTCAGTCAGTGCTTGGAACTTGGTTCAATATCTTAATTTAATGCTCAAACTGTCCTGTTGTTGCTGCAATGTATAAATTATTGGCAGCTTGTAGTTAAGCAGACAGCGGCTGCTGTATTTATGCCGCCACTATAGTAGACCGTAGTTGTTAATCTGAATAAGAGGCCTTGGCAGGACACTATACTCCTGCCTATAACAATCTGCTCTAGATCAACGAAATATGCCTTCTAACCTTTTTCTTATGAGTGGATGCCTGACTATAATAGTGATTAATGTCTTAAACCATTTCCTATAAACTAAGAATGAATGCCAAACTAATAATCCAAACCAATTGTGCTCTTTACAGCTGGCTCCAAACAGCATCTTCAACGCATTTACCCATCTGAAAAGTAAATATGGTGATCTCGACTATTACGTCACCGAGAATGGATGGTCTTCATCCAGTGGCCTGGTTGATGATGACAGGATCCGGTATTACAGAGCAGCGTTGGAGAGCGTGTTAGACACTTTAGAAGCCGGAATCAAGGTTAAGGGATACATGGCATGGAGTTTGATGGACAATTTTGAGTGGATGGAGGGTTACACGTAATAATTATTTTTCTATTCATTCTCTAAAATATTTAATGGTGTTTAAGAGACAGTTAATTGGTTTCAAAAACTTAACTTATTGTGTTCACACATGAACGATTTTGAGCTGCTCGTATTCACCGTTTTCCATAGCCTGAATCAAAATATGTACATATAATGACGCCTGTTTCTCCGAAGGGTATGTGGTAGGTAAGGGCATAATAAAAACGCTCAAATTTCACCAATAATATTTTTAGGTTCCACGTAATAGGTGACGAGCCTATTGCTGGAACCAAAATGTATATTGAGTAAATAGGGATCCTACAAAAATCTTAGGAGCCCAAGCCAACCTCACCTGCAAATGGTGCACCCGCCGATCTACAGACGAGGCTCTGGCAATCATAAAAGTTCCCGGTAAGCTATTGCCGCTTACCTATTACGCCACCTATTACGTTGGCAATAATATATTTGGCGAAATTTGGGCGTAATATATACCTCTGCTGACCCCTTCGGGGAAACAGGCTTAATTAATAGTGTGTATGTAAGAATAAAAATATTAAGATAATATTTATTTACAGTGAAAGGTTTGGATTGTATGAAGTGAACTTTGAAGACCCGGACCGCACACGCACCCCCAGAAAGTCATCGTTTGTTTACAAGCAGATCATTGCAGACAGAGTCATCGACCACAGCTTTGAGCCACAAATGGATGGTACAAGCGATGATTAACATGCTGATGATCACGAACGCCATGGTCACAAACACTGAAATATACATTTTAAGGACTACATAAACAATAATAAATAATATAAACAATAAATGTTTGTTTTTCATTCTATGGTTCGAGTGATTGCACACAAGTGCATTTTAGACGAAACTTCTTCGTCAACGTATACATGTCTAGGAAAGCGGCTTATTTCTATATATAGATAGCTACTTCTACCAGCGTATTGGCCTGGCAATCCAAAGAGGAAATGTTGCCAGCATTCTTGGTAACATACCCATGGGCCCACAGTTGGAAGACATATTTTTTTTGTAGGTTTTATTTATAAAATGTAAGTAAGTAGGTTATTAAGATTCATAATTGTTATAATTCTATGTTGATAAATAGTTCTATAGTGCTCTCACAAATGGTTTCTACGGAAGACCAGCGTCGAGGCATTTTCGTGACCTTTTCTGTCACACTCTGTAAGTGGGTATGTAAATAATTTATGTACCTTATATTGGTTTTTGTAACAGTATAAATTCCTTTTCTTTCTTTCTTTAGAAGTGTCGCTACCACACTCCTAAATGTAGGAACGAAATAGTCAATTGTTAGTTTATTTTTGTGATAATTAATTTTACTTAGTTAGTAATTGACTCCCGTAACCCGTGAAAGCTATGACATAAGGTACCTTTAAATTTTAATTTTACCTAAGCTTGTAACATAACTTCCAAGTTCCCTTATTAAAATTTTCTTCAACGGGAACCTAACACCTTCTTCAGTCAGCTCGCTTGAGTATTTTTATCTCTTTATACGCCTTCGCTCAGCCTTTGGCGCTCGAATTCAGAAACGTTTTGTCATACCAACTGGTTATTATATTTTGTAGTCTCCCACGCAAATACCTATCGCCTTTACTCTTGCTTATCACATTAAGATCAATCATACCGAAAATCAATAAAGATTTTCAGACTGCATTGATCGCTTAGGGTCATAAAAATGGAAACCAAAATATATTCTACGACTTGTCTTTTAATATGAATTTCAAAAAAGTTTCTGGGACATTATTTTTTATACAATAAGGACCTCAAGAACCACTTTTCCTACCTACCTTTATAAATGCACAAGTTTTAAAAATACTTCATTCCCATTTTCCTGTGTGACAGTCCAAAGCAAAATGCGTTATGTATTTTTTTCTTTATTTTGCATTGATAAATTATTTTGTATTTAAGTATTTATTTCTTTATTTTGCATTGATAAATTATTTTGTATTTAAGTATTTATTTCTTTATTTTACATTGGTAAAGGGGCTTATTACAACAGCACTAGATATAGTTAAGTTTAACTTTACATCTTATTTTGTAATTAGCCCCAAAATATTTTATATAAAGTAGTCAGTTTTGTAGAAGCGACCGCTCACACATCCTAACTTCCATTATTCACCGACAACACCCCCTTCACTCACTAAGCTTGGTACTAGTTTGATTGATTTTCAATCCAATTTCATTTCAGAATGACCTGTTTTGTATGTACAATTTGAATTTATCCACAAAGGACGTGATGGTTGACTGACTTTTTATTTAATTCAAAATATTTTTGTTTTATAAACTTTTACGTAGTACTTAAAAACGTCGAAATTAAAAATATATGTAAAAACAATCGACATATGATTACAATGAAATCAAGAAGGTTAGATTCACGTACATGCAATAAACCAAATAAAAAACAAAAAATATTGAAGTGTAAGTGAATCTAAGTGCCAGTTCCGAGCCACCGCAGTAGTATAATTCTTATTTTTCCCTTTTCACTATTAATAATATTCCAAGTCATTTTAACATTATTATCACTATTTATTTTAGAGCTTAAGCTTTTCTAAATGTTTTAGATTATTTCCTCACATAAATATGTTTCTTTTCACTATTGTTAATTTTTTTTTATCCTACAGTCTCTTTCTACTTTTATGTAGCCCAGGAGTAGCCCATTCACTAAGGTAGCAGTATTATTTACTTTAATCGTTCTCGGAGTAAATATTGACTTAAATGTACTACAAAAGCCGCTGAAAAAAAAGTTATATAAAATATTAGAGTCATGGCTTTCATCTATCAAGGGAAAACTATATGATAATAATTTATTGTTAAACCTCTCAAAACGATTATTGGTTTTTGGTATGAATGTTAGTGTTTTTTTAGCCATAGTTTTATTTCTACAAATCAAAGATATTTGACCACAATGATCTGAATCTAATTGATTCATAACTTTTTTATTGCCATCACTTACAATAATATCTGTAAATATGTTATCCAAGCATGTGACAGTAATGGCTATAATTCGTGTTGGCTCCAGCCATATAGTATGCTTTTATTCTTGTACATGCACTCGAACACTCTAGCAAATTAACATTGGAATCTCCACAAAACATAACATTTTTGTTAGTATTATAAACCTTTCCCAGCACGTCATCCATAATACATTCAAATAAATCATATTATGAAGCTTATGGAGGTCTGTATATACACAATAAAACAAACTGCTGGTCGTACTCGTAGATGACCCCCTGTCTGTCTATTTCTTATCTAATTTAATAAAATTTATAGCTACTTCTTGCTTAAATCGATATATATCGCGAATTCATTTCAGACGCTATTGTTTGCTTCGGGATTGCCTGATATTCACGTTTATAGCAGCTTATTTTTACTGCCGAGAACTGTCAGACAGAGTCTTCAGTGGAGAAGTTTTATAAAGTATCGTTTTGATATAAAGAACTGCTAATTCTGATTAAAGTATTTTAGAAAACTTCTTAAGTTTGATAACTTAGTACCTACATCCCGTTGATGTGAATTTCAATATTCGCCAACGTTGGTACTGTGGGTACTATTAATAAGAAACTTGCCACTGCATGACGATTTTTCTTAAATCAACGATAGTGACATGATTAGTAAAATGGTAGAGTACCTACTAAATTCTTTATTGCATTTCATAATGTTACAACTAGGGATTGCAATCCGGCGATTTATTTTTTCCCGGCCGGATCCGGAACGGATTTTATCATTCCGGCCAGACTTATTTAACCATTATAATTTGTTTTTATTTCAACATGAACCGTGTCAAATTAAAACGATGTACCTACCTACGGAATCAACTCTATTAAGTAAAAGAAATCTTTGAGAAAAATAACACAAAATATTGTAAAACTTATACTCAAGATAAGTAAAAATTCCAAAAATGTGAACATATTTTTTTAACTAAGTAACCACCTAACGTATGTAGTTAAGTCTTAAAATTTATTGAAAATAGATATTAATATGTTTTTGAAATTAAAAATTTAACTCTGTCATTAATGGCCTAATCAAAGAATTAAAAAAATCAAGAGCCTAAAACAAACAAAAAACAAATAATCAGATCTTAATTCAAAAATATGAGAAAGCACAAGGCAGAAGATACTTTGTCGACTCGAAAGAGTCACTAACTGATTCCCAGGTCCAACATTCCCGGATATGTTAAGCAGATGCTTGAAAGGACATCTATACAGGGGTAACCTATCTTAAATAATATAGTAATACTTACTTTTAGGTGCTTCTTGGTTGATATACGCTCACTAAGATATAATTATATAAAAATTATTAGCATTGCTCAGCGTCACTCAGGAGCACGAACCAGCAAACGTAGTAAAGGTGGTCTCCAACCCGGTGTACCAAATAAATAAACATTTCTGACACTTACGCCAATTATTTAGTTCCAAGATAAGTATCATTAAGAACTTGTGTTATGGGTACTAAATAACTGATAAACATACATAAATACTTTTCTTTCTGACTAACTGATCTGAAATGATCTGATCAAAGCGGCAGCGGGTAACCGGTGGATTTATTTTAAAAAAATCGACATGAGAAAATAAAGGTGGCTTTTGTTAATTCTGGAGATCATGATGACGATGGTAATAATGATCCAGTAAATGCAGCGTCCTGCTTAAAACGTTATTTAAGGACTGAATATATGCTTCAGTAAGATATTTTATATTATAATGATAATAATTACTTAGGAAATAAAATTTTGCAGAAAGCCCAACTATGAGGATAATGCTTTAAAAAATTTACGGTAGTAAATGCACATTTAATAGCAAAAAAATTGTTCCTAGCCACAGCCTACTTCTTATATTAAATACTTCTTGTCTGCACAATGAAACAGTATGACTTTTCGATTGCAAAGAAAAATATAATAATTACTAGGAGAGTCCATCGCACCCTTATTCCGATACAGTCGTCTGAACAGTTATTGTTTCCAATAATGAACTGCGGCGGCAAACGGTACCTACCTAAATACCTATACATATAAAACTTCATTACCTACCTGAAAACTGGAATAGCCAAGGAAGAGCAACACAAAAATGTAAAACAAATAATAACAAAAATGCTTTATTTTTTTTAACACAAGATAAAAAATACGACACAGTTGAAACGTTGATACCTTAAGATGACTTGGGTGTAAACCGGAGCCTAACTAGGGCAACCTTAATTGTCAATGTTATCAAATAACGACCTTATAAGCAGTCGCTGTCGGGATTTTCGCAAGAGAAATTTCCGCACAAGCGTTGCATCGTATCGCACCTATAAAGCATAGTGGAATCGGTGGAATAAAACATCGCACAATTGTCACAACGTGTTCGATAGAATAAAAATTTATTTATTAACAAGGGTGGCTTGCACAATAGTTCTAAACGGGATTTAAGCTAAATATTATTTAAGCATTACCGTAATTTAGTCAAATTAGAAAGCGGCAGAACGATTCTGTAACTAGATTTAGCTCAAATCAGTATTAGTGGCCGTTGTGCAAGACACCCCTTATCCGGACCCGCGCACCATGATTGGTGGACTGGTGGACTCTTGATAGAGTCGACTGAAAAAAACATAGTAGGACTATTGTCGACACCGTGTTCTATATAATGAAAATCAAATGATCAACTTTCGTATGGAACCCGGACGCCAAAGACAAGACTCCGCGAATTCGCATTGGGCCCGCGTGGTGAAGTAGGTACCTACGAGCTGAATTCCTATCACCTTAATTTGAAAGGAGGGAGGGAGGCCTGTAGAAAAACTAAAGGACTGAGATGATGATTAGGTCTCCATGATGTACCTATGTCACTTGTACAACTTTCGTCAAGTTAAATAAAAAGATTTACATTTGACATTTTCTAATACAGATGGAACGACTTCAGAGTCACAAAAGTTAATTAATCTTTTTCGGGGCGAAAACAAAACTGAGAGACAATTAAGAGATCTCGATGAAGTTCAGAAGTTTACTAATTAACAATTTTTTTAGAACAATTTCTTTGCTGATTTTTACTGGCCTTTGGCTTTGTGAGAGATTTTTTATTTACGAAACCAAGTCACGTGCCTACGTAATATTGCTTTGCTCCTCTCAGTGTCTTCCACCGAAATTAGCTACTAAGTACGAAGAACTTTTTGATCTAATCCCGCCCTTACCTTTTCCACCTTCGAACTTAACTAGCTGATCTTAGGAACTATCTTCATACTGTGCTCTATAAGCATTCAAATTTGGTAAATCGAACATTATTTGAATACAAACTCCATAGAACCTCTAGTAAAGCCTCTGTCACCGTAAAATTGTAAACAACGTTAAATTATAATCTATTCCGCGATATTGTAATCTGTCGAAAAATTGTGATCCGTAACAAACTGCTCACAATTTAACGCATTATTTTTCGATAGATTATAATTTTTCGAAGACAAACCGTCAGAGTGGCGCGGGACGCGGCTGCGATACCGGTCGTGATTTTGTACGATCCCGTGTTTTTTATGATTTATATAAAGTAAAATCGCTATAACTAACTTTAAACTATTGTCTTTGTGCTCCTTTGATCTTATCCTGTCGGATTGTGCAGTTTGTTTGGTGTATTGTGATTAGAAGATCATTTAAAATCGATAGAAAGAATTAAATTCTGTGCGATTGTTACGGTTAACATAAAAAGTGAGCGGCAGTGACCTTGAAAACTGAGTCGACAGTTGACTCATCGGTGAATGATCACTTACAAATATTGTCCGCTAAATCTCGGAATTATACTCGCACTTGTACAATACTTTCACCACTATTTGTAAGTGATTATCGGCGTAGCGTGCGGAGATACCACATACAGAATCACCATCCTCTTAACATTCTACGGGTGAGGGTTCAAACCTCGTGGGAACGTACGTTACAAATTAGTCTTTTTGTAACTTTTTGTCCTTTGATAAGACTTAAAATGTCAAAGGCAATGATCTGTAACGGGTGTAGAGGCGTTATAAATGAAAATAAATCTTTGACCTGTGGTGGCTGTAATTGTTACTACGATCTCGATTGTGCTAATGTGTCATACGAAAGCTTTGTCAATCTCACCGAGATACACAGACAGAACTGGATATGTGTTATATGCAAGTGTAAGGAGCCCAAGACTGACAATAAAGATACTCCTGTTCGGAATTCCGGATCCAAAATCACATTCCAGCGTGGAGGAGCTGTGAGGAGCCCTGAACAACCTATGTCTTTAAATGACACTGCGCACAATTTAACGGTCGAAATGACAGATATGCAAACTATATATTTGGAACTTCGCGCGTTTAGAGAGGAAGTGCGAGAAGAACTTAGAGAGAACCGAACACAGTTAAATATTCTCAATGATATGGTATCTGCAGTTATGGGTCGAGTGACTGCCTGTGAGAATCGCATCACTAAGTTGGATGACCGAATTGATGAGTTGGAACAGAGGATTACTTCACATCAAGCCGATAGCGCACTTTCGGCTACGGTTAATCAACTTAAAATCGAGCTTAATGAACGCGACCAGGATTTGCTTCAGACTGATTTGGAAATTTCCTGCGTCCCAGAACAAAAAGGAGAAAGTCTATCGCACATCTTTATGACACTGGCAATGAAGGTTGGTGTCGGTTTGTCTGAACAAGACTTGGTTAGTGTGATGCGCGTGGGCCGTGCGCCGAGCTTTGAAAACGATGTGTCAGCAGCGGCGTCGAGGCCTCGTCCTATAGTCGTTCGGGTAGCGCGGCGAGCAGTTCGTGACCAAATTCTACAGGCTGTGCGGGTTCGCCGTGGTGCCACTACAGAGGGCACGGGCCTGCCTGGACCTCCACGTCGGTTCTACGTAAATGAGCGCCTAACTAAAACAAATAGGCAATTATTTCGTAAGGCGCTTGACTTAAAAAATCGTTTTAATTGGCGTTTTGTGTGGACGAAGAATGGGCGTATATTCGCGCGTCAGCACCACGACAAAGACTCACCGAGATATGGCATACGTACGGAGGCGGACCTTCGCCGGGTTTTTGGAGAAAAAGAAGTTTGCGCTTCTCTCTCTTGTCAGTGATTACGTGGTTCTATTTGTTGTATTGTTAGTAAGATATAACGAATCTTTTAGGCGGTTTTATGTGAATTGTTTTTTGCCTCTTATTACTTGCATGTTTTTGTATTCGATACGTGAGTTTCTATATATTTATATAATGATTTTTTTAAATATTTTTAATTGTATAACATTTGAATATATTATGCTTGTAATACCTGTTTTGAAATTCTTGCTATGTCTCATTTTGAATAAATACTATAGTCAGATCTGCAGGGCTATATTATGTGATGTTTTTAACGGGTTAGGGAAATATTTTTTAAGTTTTAAGCTACAATGTTTTAAACACTATGTTTACGAAACGGGATTATGTAATAAAATGTTTGGTCTTGTCTTACTCTTAATAATTACTTTTAACTTAATCTGTGCGCTAACTTATAATATGTTCATCACATATAAAATTGTAAAACGTTATCACTATTCAAGCATAGAACATTGTTTCTTTATAATACCGACAAGTAGGTTCTTAATGTATTTTTGTTACTATTGTGCTATGTGTGTCCCAGCTATGCAACATTGCTATACTTTTTATTCAGATTTTACTTTTTATTATGCTTTATTTTATTCTTTATGTATCTTTATTTATTTTAATGATCCAATTTTTTTATCTTACAATACACTTTTAAATGTCATGATTTTCAATAATTTATACAAATTTACAATTTATAATTTATTAGACCGCAATTATCCAACTTATTTTTTTATACATTTTTCTTTAAATGGTTTCAATGAACCCAAATAACCGTTATTTTAAATTAGCTCTTTACAATGCGGGATCTTTAAGTACTGGCCATGATGATTTCCTTGTTGCGATGGACCGGTTTGATGCCGATGTTGTAGCCATTAATGAGACATGGCTGTCAACGGGGCAGGAGGCGCGAGCACCTGCTCCGCCGGGCTACCGCTTACGGAACGCTCCAAGACCTCGACATATGAAACGTGGTAGAGGTGGAGGCGTCGCCTTTTATATTAAAAAGTGCTTGCGTGTATGTTTCGAAAAACATCCTGAGGCTAATATAGAGCAGTTGTGGATGTCTACAAAACTGTGTGGACATCGTGTAGTTATAGGAACTGCATACAGACCTCCATGGATGAATGTAGACTCGTTTATCGATGCACTAACGGCGTCGGTTATGTCTTTTGGTAAATTCGATTATATAGTTCTCATGGGAGACTTTAATGTCAATATGAATGACAAAACGAATGGCAATTTCACAAAAATTTTACAATTCTTACAATGCCTAGATTTGGAACAAGTTGTTGATAGGCCAACTCATTTTTCAATAAACTCTAATTCTCTAATTGATCTTGTTTGTACAAATTGTAAGGTTAGAGATGTTGATGTTTCCAACATTACAGGATCTCTGGGACATGCCATGATAAATGTAAATCTTTTCATTAGAGGGGCCAAACCACTTCCTCGTATAATATCCTACAGACCTTTGAAGAGGATAAAGTTTGATGAATTTAATCGGGACCTGGACATACTGGACTGGGATACTGTTTCTCAGATGCCTACGGTTGACCAAATGGTTGACGGATTTAATACTCATATTTTGTCTCTTCTCGATAAGCACGCTCCGGTCACAGTGTCTCGGGTAAAACCTGAAAAGTCTCTTCCCTGGATAACTGATACGATCAGGTACATGATGGAGTTACGTAACAAAGCCCAGGAAATTTATAGGAATTCTAAATCAGAGGCTCATAAACAATATTATAAAAATTTGAAAAACACAGTTATTGATGCCATTAAAAACGAGAAACGTGCTTATTTTAATCATATCGTTAACTCCAATATAAGTAACAATAAAGCGTTTTGGAAGAACATCAAGAGTAAAATTCTCATTGATCCGAGTAACAGCGAAAGTATACCGGAAGCGATCAGCAACCCTGACGAGATCAATGACCACTTCCTGTCGATTCCGGGCTCCGATGTTATGCCCATCTCCAAGATATCTGACTTTGTGAACAGTCGTTTCGATTCATCTATCCCTCTTTTCAAATTACACCCTGTTTCTGAAGTAGAGGTCTCTAGATATATTATTTCTTTAAAATCAAATGTGGCTGGAATAGATGGCATCAATAGGGATATGATTATTCTTACTCTGCCAAGAACCATAACACTAATTACTTCTATGGTTAATAAATCTATTGTTTCTGGTATAGTCCCCTATCATTGGAAGAGTGCTATAGTAAATCCCCTTCCAAAAGTGACTCCGCCCAGTAGAATTGAGGACCTGAGGCCTATAAGCATTCTACCATATCTCTCTAAAATACTAGAGAGAGCCGTTTACGACCAGGTAATTAAATTTGTCGAGATGAATGGTATATTGCCGTCGCATCAGTCAGGGTTCCGTAAAGGACGTGGTACTGTCACCGCCTTGCTGGACGTCACTGATAATGTGCTAGTGGATCAAGACAAGGGACTCGGGACCTTGCTTGTTCTTCTGGATTTCTCCCGCGCCTTCGATAGTATTAGTATCCCTCTTCTCTTGGCCAAGCTGTCTTACTACGGATTTGATTCTAATACGGTTAGTTGGTTTGATAGCTATCTTAGTGGTAGATATCAATCTGTTAGGGTTCAAAAAGTAGACGGTCGGTATGAATCCTCGCTCTTAAAGCCGATCAGCCGAGGTGTGCCCCAGGGATCTATTCTGGGTCCGCTTCTCTTCATTATTTATTGTGCGGATCTCCCTAGGGTCGTTAAGAACTGCAGATATCATTGCTACGCTGACGATCTTCAGTTGTATTTGTCCGTCAAACCAAATAATCCTGGTGCCGCCGTGAAGGCGATGAACCAGGACTTGGATAATGTCGCTGAGTGGTCATTGAATAACTGTCTGGTGCTTAACCCGTCCAAATCTAAGCTGATGGTTTTAGGTACAAAGCATCAAATTTCTAAAATTATGACCAGTTCCGTAGACATAAAAATTTTAGGCACCAAGATTTCTATGGTTACCGAAGCGAGGAATCTGGGTTTGGTATTTGACAATCAGCTACGTTTTGATACACACGTCTTAAACCTGGCCAGGAATTGCTTTTATAGGCTAAAAATACTGTACAAAATTCGTGACCAATTATGCGAGAAAGCTAGAATTACTCTTTGCGAGTCACTTGTGCTGTCGAGGCTTAACTATGCCGACTTAGTTTATGGCCCTCGTCTTCTGGGTAGGTCTCGACGTCTAATACAGCGTGTTCAAAATGCTTGTTGCCGATTTTGCTTCAGCGTTCCAACCCGTAGTCACGTGTCACCTTTTTTGAATAGGGCTCACATGCTGAATATGGAGTCACGTCGAAGACTGCATCTTGCTTGTCTGATGTTTGATCTGACAACATTTCAAAACCCGCAGTATTTGTATCAAAAATTAAATCTAGTAAGGTGTAAATACAAATATGGGTCGGGTTCTCTCAGAGCTGCACGCGCTCCACTGGCGACACATAATCATAGAACGGTCGGGTTCACTGGCAGTTTCCGTCACCAGGCGACCAAGTGCTGGAACAATATCCCCCCTCCAGTAAGAAATATTCAAACAAAGGCCAACTTTAAAAAACAACTTAAAATTTTACTACTGGATAGGCAAAAGTCGGAACTTCTGCATGGTCACTTTGGGGACGGTGTCTCAGTGCTCGGACCGCCGTGATGTCATATTTTGTGGTAGAATTGACTTTGCTAGTGTTGGTAATATTGACTTTGGTAGTGTTGATAATATTAACTTTGTTTATTATATATGTAGGATCAATGGTTTAATTAACTGTCTAATAGTGTTTTCTTTTAAATGTTTTTACTTTTATATAACTCTTTACCTATTTATAAACTTGTACTTTATATTATAAATTATACACGGTATTTTGGGGGCGTCTCGTGTTACTGTTTCGGCAAAAGCTGAAAATCAGTGTTTTGCTCTCTCAGAGCAAAAAACCCACTGAGCCGTAGCCATTCTGCAGCGCTGCGACACACATGCACACTATGTGAATGCTTTACTTTTAGTTTTTTTGTTGTTATTTATATTTTTTTTTTTTAATTATTGTAATTTTGTTTTTATTGTTTTATATGTATGTGTGTCTTTCGTTGCAATAAAAAGTTTATCTATCTATCTATCAGATTGTAAAATGGCATGCGAAAGAACGCACCTCGCGCTCTGATTGGTTGAACTTCATGGTCCCCGCTCAGCCGCCCGTCGTCGCCATCTTCGGTTGTTATTAGTAAATTAATTTGTTGTGAAATGTAAACAAACAGTGTTTTGGTGATTTAAAACAGATTTCGTGTTACGAATAATAACGGATTGTATTATAATAAGTTGTAGGGAGTGTTAACGGACATGTGATAACCTAAAAAAGTGCAGTTAAATAATAAATAAGAGTTAGTCACCGAACATAACCTAATTTGAGTTTTTGTGTAAAATGTTTTACTTTTTAATTTATATTTAATTTGTGTTCGAAGAGATGTGTTTCAATTATTTTAATTTAAAAAAATACTTATTATATTTGCATTTTATTTTTTTGACTGATATCTATGTTTGATTCCTAACTCTTACAGCCCAGCCAATCATGGACAGGCTTTAAACAGTTGACAATTTAACGCGCGACAGATTGTGATTTAACGGTTTGTCTTCGATAGATTATAATCTATCGAAAAATAATGCGTTAAATTGTGAGCAGTTTGTTACGGATCACAATTTTCGACAGATTACAATATCGCGGGATAGATTATAATTTAACGTTAATTACAATTTTACGGTGACACCTCCACTACTTTACTGGCTAACTTTACTGTCACGAATTTGATGTGACTTCGACTAAAGGACGTAAACGCTGCTTAAGCAAACAATTATACTTATTATAAATCATCTAATGATGCGGAACATGAAAGAGAAATGAAGCAAAACAATAACAGAATGGTACCCTAGAGATGGAAAAAGAAAGCGCGGCAGCCAAATATCGAAATTGAAAGATGATTTGAAGTTGGAGGTCGGTGATAAATGGAGAAGAGTAGCAAATAATAATCATTGCAAGTCCTTGGAGGCCTATGCCAAAGGCACTCTGAGGAAAAAACTGTAACGTATCAATTTTAGTTTAAGTGCATGTAAATTTCAGAATAAGGGGCTATATTATTCTTACTCTTATTTAATTACTAAACGCTGGGAAAACACTCGTGAGTCCATATCTAAAAAAAAAAACAGGTTATGGCCGTTGTCGGTGAGTTTTGGCGCCAACGATGAAAAGGTCTAATCAGTTTTATTTTCCAAAACTGGTGTCAATTTTAGTCTTTTCATTTAAGGTGGATTTTTATACATACCTTCTTCGACAACGTACATAACTAAAGAAAAGTGGCATATTATTAATTGTGATTTTCCCAAATCTCCATTAAATTTCAGGCCTCTAGTAAAGGACTTCAATTGTGACTAAATGATAAAAACGCAATTAATTTGATTTAACAAATTACTTTACTATGGCAAATATTCAAAACGTGTGAATCCATTTCTAAGATATCTTATGTCTTAGAAAAGGTTCTGGGTTCGTTTCAATCTCTGGACAAATATTTGTGTACAAATAATTATAGACCTATTAAATTGAAGAATTTGCCGAGAAGCAATTCGCGAAATGTGATGAGCGGGTGTGAATATTACAGCTGGGTATTTCTTATTGCAATTTCGAAATAAGTAGGTAAATACTTCCTACACTTAGTTTTAACTAACTTAATAAGATAACTAAATAGTAATAGGGTGAAGTAAAAAAAGAATCCCCAAATTTGTTGATACATCAATTTATTTACGTAATTAATCCTAAATAAAAGTCATATTTTCATTATATGGACAGTTCCATATTCACAAGAAAACTTAACCTAATGTGACTTGTACACCTAAAAAGAACATTTCTTGGATGATAACGAAACAACACATTTAATAGTAATACATAGATATGTAGTCCCTTGATGTCAGAAAATTTGTAAACGAAAAGCAATAATATTGGAATGTAAGTTGCCAATTTTTAAATGAGTGTTGCCAATTAAAAAAAATAGCCGATTCTTATATTACCAATTATTTTAACTTTTTTCGCAACTACTGTTAGGTACCTATTAGATTAAAAAAACTGTGTTTGATAATATAATATTACAGATATAAAGACTAATAAATCATTTGATACACTTTGGTATATTACACAGGGCACCACGGAGCAATTGGTTAGTTTTATTTTTAACAGCATTTATACTATAACATTTTGACGTCATGGCTCGACAAGACACGACACAAACATCAAGTTTGGTTATTATTTAGTATAAGTTTTTCTATTTTATGTCAATTCTTAAGTCCATTCGTCCTACATATTCTCAGTTGATTCCACTGTCCTGGGTATACTAAGGGATTTTTTTTCTTCCTCAGAGCATTAATTGTAAAAAAAAAAAGGGAATAATGGATATTGTTTATGACAAAATCCCAATTCAATAAATTGTAGTTTAGTTTTCAATTCCTCTATATTGATATTTTTGTATCCGTCTCAAATGCTATTAGAATAGTTTGTATTGAAAAATCATAAAAGCACTGTAATAAATATATATGGGGGACTTTGATGCCTTTTGGTTTAGGGCTCAGCCGCAGACTCCCAGTGAGATCAATAACACTGGTTTTCTCTCGGATCACTCACTCTTTTATCTGCGGACTGGTAAGTCGCAACCATTTGTTTCGTGATCGTTTGCAAGACAATTCCGTTCAACGAATTTAGACAATCGTGTGATACAATAAATATCAACTTCTCTCATTTTAACATAACTTTTGTTGGATAGTGATTCTTCTGTAGGCTAGTACTATTATGCATTTGAGACTGTGTTTATTGAAATTTCCATTAGATGTCACATGTCTAGTGTCTCGGGTCCCGGCGATGGTCCCTCTCGCGTTCTCGCTCGCGCTCCCTCTCTCTATCAGCGGTAGGAGCGTCTCTCTCGCGACGTTCACGATATCTCTCGTCGTAGTACGCAGTGCCGGCGGTACGACTCTTTGCACTACTAGCATCCCCGGCACCGCTTTCAGCTGTCGGCTCCACTGGTGATTTGCGTGGCCTGATAACAAAGTATATAAAATCAAAACGCTGTTTTAAAAGAAATAGATCACAGCAAGTAATATTTCTCTATTTTAATTAAGTGCTCGTAGCTGCGCATTACTAAGGCAAGCTGCTGCATAGAAAAAAACTAATAGTTTAAAAAGATTATTGAACCTCTTTAAGTCTCCTTCGTTAATACATATATTTTGTATGTTTCTTTTCTTTAAAATGTATAATTGTTTTTGTTTTTTTTCCTTTGTTTGTTGTATTACATTGCATTACAGTGCACATAACTAGCCAGTTTTACCTTAAGTTTTTCCTTTCGCGGGCCAGCTGGGAGATATTTTTTTTTGAAATAATTTGTGCCCTGTACCTCTGTTTTTCTGTATGTATATTTCTGTGTGTGTATTAAATAAATAAACAAATAAATGGAAAATAAGCTGAATGTTACCTCTCTTCCCTGCTGTGACCTCTGTTGTAATGGTCTGCGGTGCGTTCCCTTTCCCTCGACCTGGATCTGTCACGATAGTCCCGGTAGTACCTGCGATAGATAGAGTACAAATAAGTTAATAATAATGCGGCGCGGTGTGAGAGGTTTCAAGGTTATACCTCCCACACCGCGCCATCTAGATAAAGAACAAACATACTTAAACTTATACTATTTGTAAATATACACTATAACACATAAACACACAGACCAGTACAAATATTTATATTTATGATCACAAATATTTGTACTGTATGTTAATGGAATCCCCAACCACGAGTAGATCTACTAATGCATCTACGCTAAAGTAGGTGCACCTTGAGATTAAGGAAGGTATAAGAACCACGTAACGCGATACTATGAAACCTCAATTCTAATTTGCGCTACAACGTATAACAGTAAAACGTAATTACTTGAAAAAGTTACATTATTAAGTAATAAGTGTGATAATTGGTATTATGACACCACACTTAACTCAAAATGCTAGAACAACAAGTGATATTTTAATTTACTTAATTTGCAAACAAAAGCAAGTGAAGCTTGTTCTTATGTTTGTTGATAAGACACTTACGCATCGCGGTCACGATCGCGTTCCTTCGACTTTTCAATGTACCTGAACAACAAACAGTATTGTTTTAGTTAGTTCTCTAGGTAATCGTACCGAAGAATAGATTAGAAGATTTGGGATTGTTTGGGCAACGAATTACGCAACCGCGTTATAGGTTTAAGTGATTTGCAATTTTTAGGACATATATAATGCATGCATTTACCTAACCGCATAAAATAAGAAAACAATTTCGTTTGCATATAATGTTAAATAAAATGGTGATGGTCGTTTGGAATTATACATCGTTATTGTAAGTTTAGAACGCCTAGCTTAAAAACAGAACGATTCTACAAAAACTATACGTCTTCGGAAAAATCTCATGATTTATCGTTATAAAGAAGCTTAGAATAATATCTTCGCTTTGCGTAAATATTCCCCATTTTCTTTCGTCTGTAAAAATGTTACCCATACCCAGTCAGCCAGGTGACTGGTTCGTTTATATGGAACTTCTGCTGATGTTATATCATACTAATTCAAATCAACAAGCTTTGTCAAAGAAGGGCGAGACCGTGGTAACCTTATCAGGTCGTTTGGAAATAGCCTAATTTACATGATTTTGATGATCATAATGATGGAAAATCAGCAAGTGACTACCTTCCGCTGTGTACGGAGCGTAGGGTTGTGTCAGACTTTTATTGACTAAAAACCATGTTCCTCCTTGAGCCTGTTCTGCTTTGGCTCTGGAACAGCTTCGGTAACTTTCCTAAGAATTCCACAACCACGGCAGGCCCTGCCTGTTAGCTGACATCTCTAGACGCGCCGTTAGTATGTAAATATAAGTAAATTTACCTGTCCCGCTCATCTCGTTCCCGCTCGCGGCTACGCTCGCGGTATCTACTGGCGCTCCGCTCGCGGCGTCGGGGAGCCCTGTGATGCGCGCGCGCGTCCCGATCGCGAGACCGTGAGCGCCGGGATCGGTCCCCGCTGCTGTATGACTTCGCCTCAACGCCATGAAGGGTATCTTGGAGTGATGAGATCAGAATTTTGCAACGGTCGTCGTGGGCCACCTAGTGAATAGCAAAGAAAAAAATAAAATGTTTGATTTCTTTACATACAAAAGGAAACAAGAGACACAATAGCAAAAATAGTTAGGAGCCAAAAATCAGTAGAGGGTGCGCTATATGTATCACAAATACAAATTACTCAACTCAAAGGTACCAACTATTGACCAGTCGTTCTCCATACTATAATATAAGTGAGAAGCATGACTGAATAGTCAATGCCGTTTAAGGAATAAACCTTAACATCGCCGCGCTGGCGCTGCTAGTTATTTCTATACAACAGTCCTGAAGTTTCATGTTCCTAATAATATGACAAGCTACACCGCCGGTATTAAGATTCGGGACATATAGCATAGAGTAAAGCGCTACTGTTTAGCAGACATCTGCATCAGAAGAGGAGTCTTGTAAAAACATAAATATCATCTAAAGTACTGCTATTTTACCTTGCTTTGCTTGATCAAAGATATGGCTGTTACGAGAGTTTCAATAGCCGACGCATACTCGCCAGCAGCCGCATCACTGACGGCCCGAGCGATCGCACTGGAAGATACAGTGCGATTCCTGCTCATCACTTCTTCAAACTCAGCCTCGCTGATCACGGGATGGGGTGGATGGGCTGGGTGAGGTGGATGCGCGGGGTGCGGTGGATGGGCGGGATGCGCCGGATGCGTGGGATGGGCGGGGTGCGGCGCATGAGGCGGGTGGGATGGATGCTGCATTGGAGCTCCATGGTGCGGCGGCCGGGCTGCTTCGGCTGGCGGCGGATAATTCTGCGCAAAAATAATTGCATATCAAAATTTTATGTCTCGAATTAAAGATATATTGCAGCGTTAAGATTTGTTAGTTGATAAAATACACATACATTAAATATTCCTATAGGGCATTCTACTTTTAGGGACTTGACAACACTAGAGACCTTAGTTGTATCCTCAGTGAGCTAAGTCTGTCGCGCTTACGAATATTATACTTGAATGCTACAAGACTGCGCCACAACGGCGGTAGTACAAGATAATTTCTTACTTGTTTTTTAAGGATTAATCGAAGTCTATTAAAATCAACACAGATTGTCACTCTTTCTAGAACTGATGTGTAGACGCATTTTGAAGATGAAGACGAACATGGTATTTAAGCTACTGCTGTTTAATTGTGTATAATAAATGTACATGGTAATTACCTGTGGTGGTCTTCCGTAGGGTTGCCTAGCCCCTGGCGGAGGTCCTTGAGTCGGGGGAGGACCGCCGTGGCCCGGGTGACCGTACGGTGGTCCTGGACCTAGCAACAAACATACGTACATTAAATAGGCGATATGGCGTGGCGAGCGACCGGTCTATACTCTGCTTCTAAGGACGATCTTTACGAACAGGTTAACAATAAAGTTAAAGTTAAAGCCGTCAAGTCAAAGTATTACCGTGTATTACAAAAAAGTACTAGAAACTTTACTAGAGGCTTTTACTCCATAGAGATACTCCATAGTATTGCAATCAAAACGGAAAATTACAATTCGCGATAACATGCGTGTTTTGTCGTCAAACAAAGTTTCATGTGTCTCAAATTCCACATAAAAACTCGAATTGACACTAGAAAAAATTAAACGACTCCTCAATGTGTTTTTTTTGCCAAAAACACTATAGGACAATTTGAAAAATATTAAGAGAAATAGCACATAGTAAAAGGTTTTTGAAGCTACATACCTGGAGGCGTGGGTTGCGGTGGCTGCTGCACCGGCGGCGCATTCTGCCCGGGGGGCTGCTGGTTGAAGAACGCCGGGTTCACGTGTGGTGCCGGTGCGCCTGGACCCACTCCTGTAATCAAATACAATATTAAGTCACCATCATTTAAGCCCCCCGTAATCACCATCGCAATAAGTCACTCCCCCTAGAAAGAGTAGCTATACTTTAACCCCCGTAGTAATATCAAAATTACAGTCCCCCGAAATCAAATAAAATAATTTAATGCAAGTATGAAAGTCCTAACAAAATATTCGGGCCCATTTGGGACGCCCCGTAGCCTGCAACATTTATATAAAATTATTTATATCGAGGTAGAGTCCCCTATAATCAGATACAAACAAAATTAGCTACCATTTCAGCCCCCTGTTATTATATACAAATGCAGATAAAAACGCATCACTACATATTATAATTCAAAGTCGCTTTCCGCTGTTTGTTTATACTTAGATTTTTCAAAACTACGCAACGGATTTTTAAGCGGTTCTTTTAAATACAGATGATTCGAAAGGATTTTTTTTTCTAAGTCACGCGGTCGAAGTCGCGGTCGGGCGCTAGTATAATACATTCCACGCTACAGATATTTATTGGCTTGAAAGATTACCATGATTTAAAACGGTGTGTAAACACTACTCACCAGGATGTTGTGGTAAAGGTGCAGGTCCCCTCGGCGGGCCTTGTTGATGCGGTGGCATCTGATGGTGAGGCGGGGGCATGCCTTGCCCTGGGGGCTGCAATAGACAAACCCAATAGATATAGTAAGCGGATTAATTTAAATTAAGTTAAGAAGTAAGTAAAGTTTATTATTAACATAATTTATTGTATTAAACAAAAAATATCATTAAGCTTCCTAGCAGGCCTATCGGGGGTTAAACAAATTATCATCATATCCTAGCATTATCCCAGTTGCCCTAGACTTAAGCTTAGGGCCCAGGGTCTGCTCACTTTTTTTTTTTTATTATCGTCTGTAAAAAAATGCTGCTTACGCACTGTCTCCCAGCCAAAAGGGGGAGACCGGGAGGGGGTGTGGAGCTCACTGCGGCCGACGCTACCACCGCAGTCCTACCCACTAAAAAACTTCAGACGACGCCCACCGCTGTTGAAAAGGAGCGAGGCACCAGTGCCCGGGTTTGTAGCTTCTGGTGCCCCGCCCGCGGCCAACGTCCCCCGGATCAGAACCGGGGAGACCTCCTCAGGAAGGCGCAATTAGCAGCGCCCCCCCTACCTCTATGTGCGGCCATGGCGTAACTGGCCGACTTCGGGGGGGGTCTATGGCGAGACGGAAGGGGCCCCCTGCCCCCGCCGCCTAAGACCCCCCGGGCGCTTCCTGACGGGCCCTCCTGGCCCGCCCGCTGCGCCAACGGCGTAGCCGGAGAGAGAGCGGATCCCGCTCCCTCTCCCGCTCCGCGGCCTCCTTCTGCGACATCACCACTTCGCAGAAGGAGGCCATCGCCTCCCACGCCGTCTCGCTCCAAGCCACTCCACCCAGGGCCGCGGCTAACGTCGACCGCGGCCCCGCCCACGCAGGGCACGCCACCAAAGTGTGCTGCGCGGTGTCTTCCGCGCAGTCACAGTGGTAGGGTCTGCTCACTGGTTCAACCAGATTTGACTGAATTTCAGTTATTACGTGGAGCGACTGCCGTCTGACCTCTACAACCCAGAGGGAATCATTCTATGGTTAAACCAGCTAGCTGTCAGTCTGTTAGAAGGCACTGACAGCCGAGACCAACGGCTTAACGTGCTTTCCGAGGCACGGAGCAAGCGATAATTACGCCCAGAGGGAAACATCATTCTATGGTTAAACCAGCTGTCTGTCTGTTAGAAGGCACTGACAGCCGGGACCAACGGCTTAACGTGCTTTCCAAGGCACGGAGCAAACTATAATTACGCACATAACTTAAAAGTTAGGTGCGCCACCAGGGTTTGAACCCGAAACTCTTATAATTTAAAGGCAAGGGGTCTCGCCACTGGGCTATCGCCGCTATTGGGAGTTGGAAAAATATCTATCAGCAAGTAGGGCTAGATGGCGCTACACAAAAAGTCAGGGTGATTAAACATTGAACCGATTCGAACCTCATCATGTTAATGAAGTGAAGACAAGACAAATAATGAAAAAAACTTTTTGTTCAGTATAATAATTTACCTTTAACGTCCTGGGCACGCAAAATTTATAACTGTCATTTTGGGACGTGCAAGTCGGTACGGCAAAGGTTAAAAGTCTAAAACATTTTGCTAGAATAGTGATGGACGATAGACAGACCACATGCTAGGCCGGCATTTGTTGCTCTGCCCAATTAAATACGCTGTAACAGTAAATGTGCAACAGTAGTAGTTTGACTGACCGCATGCTGGACCGGCATCTGATGCTGCATGTGCTGCGGAGGCGGGTACTGCGGCGCTGGCTGCGGCTGCATGTGGTGCGGCGGGGGCCGCGGGGGGCCCCACTCGGGGCCGCGGGGGCCCGGACCGCGCTGCATCTGCGGGGGCCCTTGGAACTGCACGGACAAATATTTATATATAACAGATTATGATAGTCACGTCATGGTGTAAAAACTCATATTTAGTTGTACTTTGTAATTCTATAGAATTAAAGTAACGAAAACACCACCAAGTGTGGTTTTACAGTGACGCTTTCGGCAGCGCGGTTAGTAAGCGTCGCGGGCCGCGAGCTTTGCGTCTTTTTGATCGTTACATAGTTTAACCAACATAAATAATAAACTACAAAAACAGTTAAAAGAAGTTAGTATTTATAAATTTTGAAAACATTTACTTTCGCTTCTAATAAAAAAACCTACTATACGGTCGCTGAATTTCTTAGTGATAAGGACATTCTAGTATAAATAATTTTAGTAATAATAATTTAATTGAATGTGTACCTGACCACCATGTATATTATATAAAATATCTAAAAATTGTAATTTTAAATTGACTTAAAACATAATAATTTTAATTAAAATATTGTTTCTTTTTTTGTTTGAATAATGTAGTAATAATATTAATTTCATTTTATATTTTTCTTATTAAACATTTGCACGCCATTGAAAGCAGAAGATATTGAAATTACTAAACATAATGTTATCTACCTATATTATTTTGTTTGATTTGATTTCATGCATGGTAGTTTTGTTTGCTTACGGTTCGCACTTACCACCCGCAAGGACGGTGAGCGTAATTTTAAAACCACATTAACAAGCAAGTACCTGCATGGGAGGACGATGCGGCGGGGGCCCCTGGTGAGGCGGGGGACCCTGATGCTGCATGTGGTGCGGGGGCGGGCCCTGGTGCTGCATGTGATGAGGGCCTGGCGGGGGGCCTCGCATTTGGTGGTGCGGCGGCGGCATCATCATTCGGGGCCCATTAGGACCCGGACCATTAGGGCCACCACCGAAGAATTCTGACAACGTTTTAATTTAGATTAAATTAATCTTATAATATATTTAAAAACCTATTATGTAAGTAGAGGAAACAATTTTCTCATTATGATCATGTATGTTTTATGACCACTGAAGGGGTGGGAAGACCACGAAGGTTCTGCAATGCCGACGACGAACCGGCGAACGTAGTAACATAGGACGGCCTCCCACCCAATGGGCCGGTGATCTAGTTGAGCGACAGAAAACCGGTGGAAGCAGGCGACTCAGGATGTGAAAATCTATTGTAGAGGCCTATGTTCAGTAGAGGACGTCATATCGCTGAGATGATGATGTTGATGGTTTAATGTAATAAAACATGCCTAAACCTGACCCAGTGCTGACGATTTCATCTGATGTCACCTTCACATCACATCACAGGCTTAGGCTTTTTGCTTAGGTATTAAAGGCAAGCTGATAAGTTCTATACTTATAAGAATAGTTTTATTTTTAATAACCTAACACAAAACTGCAAATTTCAGGTTTGGGGTAGTGGAGTTATAGAAGAGGTATATGACAAGTTTCCAGCTTGTCTCAAAAGCTACCCTAAAGTGTCTTACAATTCTCCTACAATTAGCGAATGCCCCAATTACAGTTTTAGTTCTCTTATACATAAATAAATGGAAAATTGCTATATTGCCACTATGGCTTCATCCATATCAAATGGCGTTATACTACTTGTATAATTTATACCTCCTGGGTGCGGCCCCGGCGGGCCTCCTGGATGAGGTCCTCTCATACCCGGATTGGGTCCTGGCGGAGTCGATCTCGTCTTCGACTGGCTCTCAAATTGGTTCAATGCCTGTAAAACGCAAACCAGTTCTAGCCCAAATGCAAATTTATAAATATTTCTAAAGCTTAAAAAAAATAAATCGTGTAAAAAGGTTTAGGTTTGTTCACACATAAGTTTCTATTGGACATATGTATGTTATAACATATTGCGGAACTGTTCGAAAGGGTGACCGCGGCCCCCGGACATAGCAGGCTCAAAAAGGAACATGGATGGGTTTAGTCAGTAGAAGTCTGACACACCCTCCCACCCACAGAAACAAACCAAAATATTTTTATTAGATCGTTTATTTAATAATATAACAATTTGTAGCAAACTGTAACAATTTCTGACATTGCAAGAGCGACTTGTCGGATTAAAATATAAGACCTAATCCGAAGTTATGCTATAAAAATTGTAAGTAAACTTTCTGAGACATAATTTGTAAGATATACATCTAACCATACTATTTTTTTGAAATGCTTCGTGGAAGCTCATTGACAGAACAGACCTTGAGTAAATCAAGCTAAGGGTGTTAAAAGTAAACATTTCTTCTGTCCAGTTCCTAATATTTAATGAATTTTAATTCCTAATATGTTATTTGCACACCTCAGATGACAAAAGTAGCCTGATACTTTATACCTTTTCTATATTATATATCCTTAGCAGCTATGTTCTACCTAAAGAGTTGAAGTGTTAAAAAGTAACCATCTCACTTTCGCTTTCATAATATAAGTTTAGAATATTTTTGTGTACCTACCTAATATTTATTTTACTAGCGCACGCACCACACCACATTTTATAGGCAGTAACGATGATGATCGATGGATATCATCTAAAGAAATGCATCATATCAGCGTACGATTATAAGAGGGATATAAAGCAATATGTTTGTGAAAGTTAGTTAAAAAACTTATGTGTCGTTTGCTCTCTCGCGCCTTCACCGCATAACATACAAACTAATGGGATCTGATGAAGGACATGGAGTACTTTATAGGAACTAAGTAAATGTAAAAAAATTGTAATTAATCCATGTACCTAAAGGTATTTTCGACTAAGTCAAAGGCTACTACCTAATGGGATCTGATGAAGAACATGGGGTACTGAATAACATGAAATGGCTTATAGAAACTAAGTAACTGTAAAAAATAGTAGTGAGTCCATGTACCTAAAGGTCTTGTCGACGACGTCAAAGACTACCGTTCCGTTCACCCGTTACGTTTCACTCATTTGAAATTGATGTTCATAAGAGTTTTATAGAGCCTAGCTTAAATAAAACATTTATTTTTTTTAACTGTAAATTTTGTTAGCTAGTGCTGTCACTGTCTTCATTTTATGAAATAAAATTAACAGCACTAGTTTTCTTGTTCTTGTTGTAGATCTTGTTTTTTAATAAGCCCCTATAAGTTCCGAAGGCACTGTTATTATTCTTAACAAGCGTAACTAATCAGTAAACATAACACTGAGTTTATTCATATTTGCACCGAAAAATCAATCTATGTTTTTAGTAAGTCATGAGACGAGCTAGCTTAACTTACCATTAGTAAACCTCTCACTCGTCTCGTGACATACTGAAAATAAAGGCACCTACTTTATCTATTAGGGTGTAATAAGCCCATGATTGCTTCCATTTAAGTCTCGATGATAGTCATTAAGTTTGTTTGATTGAACAGGTATGGCGCTAAGAACCTTTACGATTCCTTTTCTAGCTTTGAAGGCTAAATAACAGCTCATTTTATTCAACTGCTTTATTTTCACTTTTTCACAAATGCAGTGAAAAAGTAATTGTTATAAAATATTTCTCGTCGTGTATATTTTATAGATTATTATTTATCTATATTCCTATGATTACGTGATTATTTTCAAAATTGATGATTCTTTTCAACAGACTAAATTCTAAAAATAATTCGGAATAAATTTTAGTTATTGATACCAGATTTGATAGCCCTAATTTTGATCTATATTCTGGAAATATAAAATACCTAACAGTTGTTCCTCCTAAAAAAATTAAACTTATTAAATCTGAATCTGTAGGTAGTTTATAAATAGAACTAGTTTTAGTTCACTGTTATGTCTATTTTACCTCCTTCACAGACATTACAAGAATTGAATAGATATACCTACAAACATATCGTACACATCTAAAAACCTTTTATTTATTCATTTCATTACCCATTCCTATTGCGCCTGATTAAATTGTATGGCAATTATGATGTATTTGAATTTTATTCGATCAATCAAATATCTTATTGCATTCAAGAAGTCTTTGAAGCGTATAAAACGTGTGGTATAATGAAAATGCTTCTTCATTAAACAACGCCTCTAGTCAAGAAAATGTATATGACTTTGATAGCTAATGTCGTACAGTTTTTATTATACTTAAATGTTTTGGCGCCAGTGCGGAAAGAGACGAGGGCGGCAGTATTTTCTTTACCAAATGTACTTTTACTATTAGTTTTTATGTGAAAAATATAGTGTATTTTTAGACATAACTCCTTCAGCAACGTATAAAAGTGTAGGAACGTGGCATATTACTGTAAATTGTGATTTTTCCGTGTAGACTCTAGATAACGAACTTTACTTGACTTTCACGGTTACTAAACTGCAGAAACGAATAATTATGCAAATAACTTGATTTATGTAATTACTTGACACTAGCAAATTTAATTCCAAGATAAACATCATTAAGAATTTGTGTTATAGATACTAATTAACGGATACACATACATAATTTTTTTATATTTTTTTTTGTAAATACATACTTAATATACGTAGGAAAACACCCAGACCAGAACAAATTTCCATGTTTATGCACAAAGATTTGTCCTGTGTGGAGTGCGGGTATACTCGCCACCACGCCATATCGGTCGTCGTATATGTATTTTTATACTAGTGAATGCAGTGAGTTGGCATTATATTAGTGATATTTTTACAAGTTTGTTTAGCTGATAATAGATTAACCTAATGCCTAAATGTCTGCTACAGAATCACTGGATTAACATTGATTTACCCGCCAACTAAACTTGGTCAATCATCACCATAACATTCTGCCAGCGACAACTGGATATTATAACAATCCATACTATCATAAATTGTGCGTGTATTTTCATTTTACGCAATAATTTGCAGATTTTTTAACATCAGAAATTAAAATCTTTTTCCGACGAATATTTTTAGGTAATGTCTCTTGTTATGATGTGTACAATTTGGCTTTAATTAAGGTCTTTTTACATTCTGGATTAAGGTAATCTAACTTAAGAAAGGGATACACTAGGAGACAAGGGTCCCGCGACACAGCGCTAGGGATGTCAGGTGGTGAGACGTTGCTGGACTTTGCTCGTCATGTCTAGCAACATTAACTTTGACTGATTTCTCTACTGAAATCGCCAGTTATGTCAATCGCCCAATCTCTTGACATGTTAGGGACGTGTTCTCTAGTGTATCCTTGGGCGTAAGAATATTACCTACCTTTAGCACAGGGAGCTTAGACAAAGATTCACCACGTCATATAAACAACGGCTTATGTTAAGTCCATACATTTGAAACTTATCGAAATTCGTCTTGGTTAGTCAAAGTTACTTTATTTAAGCACCCTCATATTCTTAAAATTAAATCAAATCGTGTCTACTTTTTTTGCCTCGTATATTTAAAACAAAATTAGCAAATACCTGTTTAGAGGGTAAGGTGACAACTGGGTGTTGTCCGTGAATCTCTTTCTTCGGCAGCCGGTCCATAACCAGCCGGATCGACTGATCTGAACCAAGGGATATGACGCAGAATCCCTTCGACTGACCATTAGCCCTATTCTCGAAGAACTTGACGTCTTGGAAATCTGTCACACCCACGTCAGCAACCGCGTTAGCTAGATCTTGATCTGTCGCCCACTGAAAAAGTTCACCCACAACTCAACTACGATACAAAAAAACGGCGTAGAATTAGTCCATTTAGATATAAAATACGTACTTGGCAGTATTACCCTTTTTGCCGCTCAAATCCGATAAGAAAAGTACGCCTCACTATATTGATCCGTCACTTTTGTAATAACCTCATAGAATTTAAATATCGATCTCATTATTTCTTTTAACTTTACGTGTTAATTTTCCTTTTTCATAAACTAAATGTAACTAAAGCGCGTAAACTGCAAAATAAATTAAATCCGCTCATCCTATACTTAACGCCGTAGGAGACATTGGGTAAAGGAAACAGTTTTCATTGGAACCATCCTTTTATTTTCAACATTACCACCAATATAATTACAGATTTTAAGTATCACAGAATTGTAAGTAAACGTAACGTACTTTAATAATAAATTATTTTGTACAACTCTTTCCAAATAAATTAAAGCAGTATACAGTACTGCTATTGTAGCGTAGATCCTTCTACAACAAAGAAGAAATTCGACAACATTTAACGGTTATTCTAAATATTTTCATTAGTATGACTAAACTAGAATATTTTCCGAAAATAAAAACTATGATAACAAACCATGGAACGAAAACCCTAACAATTTTTTTAAATTATAATTTTTTTGTTTTACCGTAAAATTACAATGCTTAATAAGAACAACTATTAAAATTAGAGAAGTATAGATTAGAACTTAATGTAACTATTTTTTTGGAAATATCACAAGTTAGAAACATTAAAAAAGTGCCTGTACAATGTTTTATGATCAAACAATTACAACGTAAATAATAGATAAAGTGGAATTTTGTTTATCGCGTGATCTATTTTATTAAAACCAATTTCGTTAACAGCAAGCGAGTTTATTCTAATGATTTTATAAACAACATTCGAATCGAATAACCGAATTGAAACAGTACAAATAATAAATACGCCAAGTTAAAATAACATTCTATGACATTTTTTCTTGCCACTTACCCGACGTTAAAACATCAATGTGTACAAGTACACGAAAAGAGCAATTTATATTCGATAACAATTATAATTCAGAAACTATTAAAGATAAATAAAATAGTTTTATAACTAATAATGCACAAAAATCTACATTAAACAAGCAAAAATCATCTTACCTCTTTTTTACCTGATTAAAAGTACCTGTTAACACAGTTATGATGTTGGGTAGTTCTGTTCATACATACACCATTATCTTACCCAATATTCTGAATTCTGATGTTCAGACAATAATTTGTCTGTTTTGCAAATTAGTTTATGTATATGATATTTATTTCAGACATTTTAATAGTAATTCAACCCACAAGTAGGTGAAATCCTAATTATAGTGATGATCAGTGGTAGTTAAAATTAAATTTAGAACAAAGGCTAAGCCTTATGACATAACACATGGAAGTTTAACATACAATTATGTTAGAAGAATAAATATTAAAATTCAGAGCTAAAACAATGGATATTAAATCATAATGGTTGGACAAAAATACCTATAAACAAATTGTTATTACGGAGAAGTTTATTACAAATATTCATACATAAATACATAGGTACAACAACAGTACACATCCATCCCCATTCGAACACCTTATCAACAAATTCGTTTTCTCCTTTCCCTCAAAATATTGAAGTGATCACAGATATAATAATGTCATGGTAAAACATTTCAATTACCAGGTATACAATAATAATACAAAGAGATATTTACAGTATAATTATTAAGGCTCATTTTGATAACTGCTATTTTAATTTCTAGCTTTTAAATTATAATCTATTTTACAACTACATGCAGCATCAATAGAAATCTAAAAAACGATACATAGAAAATTATCATAATATCTAAAAAATATATTTGAATGGATGTACTTTTTTGTGTTAAATAAATACAGTTACATGTTTGAGTAAACGGTGAATTATATTAGGTAACAAAACATGTATACTATGATAAAATAACAAGTGGGGAAAAAATAATTTACTGCAAATATCCCTTTAAAAAATAAACAAAATATAGAAAAAACCATAAAATACACAACACTAGAAATTTTAAAAAAAAATATTTTAAGACATGATGGAAGAATATGTGTAATTAAATTAAAAAATTTCACCCCATCATACCAGTAATACTCAAAAGTAAATGGAAAGTCATTTGTAATAATCACGTGTGGTGTTTGTTTACCGATTGAAGAAATCTGGCAAACTTTATAATAGGCAGTAATAAAATTCAAAAGTTTGTAGGTGAATTTTAAGATTAACACCCCTAGTGAGTATTCTTAATTATTTCAGCAAAAATATAACTCTAAGCAACAAGTATAATGGTTGAAATATTTTTAATTACCAAAAATTTAACCTTTTTAACACATTGTGCCAGAGCAATTTGAAGGCATAACATAAATTAAGATATTATTGAGTAACATTATTTAATACTGAAATAAATAAAACTTAAAGTCACTTTCTCATATATGCACAAACATAGATAAGGTGCTATCCATAAATGACGTCACACGTTAAGGGAGTGGGAGGGGGTTAACAAAGTCTGACATGGTGTGAAAAGGTGATGGGAGGGATCCTACATTTCGGGACGACACTATTTAAAACCGAGGTCCTATACAAAATTTGGAACTGTTTTGATGTCATTATTTCTTGCTGTACAATTGCATATGTAAGGAGGAGGGAGTTCCACAAGTGTGACCAGCTATGACAAGGACGGAGGGGGGTCAAAAAATTACGGAATTCGTGTGACGTAATTTATGGATGACCCCTAAGTGATGCACATATTTCAATGCAACCCAAAAAATCTTAAAGAAAAGCATTTTCGTTATATAATATACTAGCATCAAGTGTTAAAAACGTTTAAAGAGTGCAAACACAAGCATCCTATTACATAATGCAATTATTAAGAAATTAAATAGATTCTAGGCATTTTCCCATTTGTACTTTATAAGTTGTTAATATTTTTTTTAATCTGAGTACTTATAAGGCTGGATTGTTCTGATAGCTAGAATGCATGTTTTAAGTCTTAAATGTACCTATAAAAATATTATCTTGTTTTTCTGTGGCAATTTAATGCAAAAGGTAGATCTTAAAATGAAGCTATAATTAAGGTATAACATTTCACTAAATTATAGGTTAATGAAAAAGGAAGCCACCCTTAGAGTGGAAACAATTTAATAGTTATAAGATTTCATATAAAATTTGATAAGTCAAATTAGGTATACATCATATCGGATAATTTATAAACAGCCATAATTGCTTATGACATTGCATGTTTCGTAACTGATACCTATTAAGCAATATTATTTACTTTTAAGATAAAAAGTTAACATACAAAACTTTACATTTCTTGTTAAAATTTAATGTTTTAGTAGTTTTTATGTTGTTGTATTTCAACATTAAGTTTCAGTTTAATAAAAGTTGTTACAAAAAAAATATGTTTAAAATTGTTACAAAAATGTTATATACTACAAAGGTACATGTGAACAATAATTATTGAGAATAATCTAATTTTTCAGTATATAGCAGGTTTAAGAAAAAATAAAGCAACATTTCAATTTCTGTATCAAGATTAAACAAACAACAAAATCATATTTTTGACCAAATAAGGAGCTCAATTGTAGCAATTATCTTGATTAACAACACTTGTGCACTATTCCACTAGCATGTTTATTGTTCCATTTGAAAGATTTCACTATTCACAGCATTCTCTATAGATGAATTTAAATTTTCAAACATTTGAATGATGATTATAAGAAATCAATGAAATTTCTTAATATTTTTTCTAATTAATAATGTAGTATAAAAAAATTACAAAGATTATAATTCAGCTAGAGCAAGCACATAAATTTTTACATTACAATTGTATGTCATTATCTCATAACAAACTTTCTTCTAAAGACTTTTGTAGGCCTCGAGTGATCTGCAAACCAAATATTCATTTGATGCCTCGAAGAAAAACAGGAACAAGTCTTATCAGATAAATGGATAGGGGAATTCAAGAACTAAATGTTGACATTTTGGATGGCACTGGCCATCAATTATATTATTTTAATTGCAATGACATAAGGAATAAAATGACTAACCGGTAAACAGATCCTTGACTCAAGCTATTGTATTTATAATATAAAACTTTAAGTATAAAATAAACTTTTGTAGATGTTATTGAATCTTACTACATCATTAAAATATTTTACCTATCTTACTTTTAAAAAGATTATTAAGTTTGATCTTTACATAGAATTGCAGGGAATGAATTGCTATGGAATACAGTCAAAATGACAAGTAGAATAATGTATTAGCAGAATACAGTACACATTTTTACTGAACAAAATATATGTAAAGAACATTGGGGAGACTGATTTACACAAAAAAAATTGTTGTAAATAATAGATAGCACTACAACAATTTTTAACAGGGCATTAATGGTACAGCTGTGGTTATCAGATTCATTTATTAAATTTTTAAGGAAGAGAGAAGCAGGAAAGTGCCTCTTAGTTATCACCACAGCAAATATTTACTCTCAGAGATATTTAACAGAACCCTCTCAACCCCTTTCCTTAAAATCTAAATTCGTTAATCTATATTGAACTGTTTAGCACAATTTGCCCTTATAGGGTAGTATAGGCAGTTGCCCTTATAGGTAGTTTTCACAATTTACATTTAGTGACATTAAGAGCTCTTAATAAAAGATATTACACAATATGTGTTACATGCCAGTGTTCAGTGAACAATCTCTACAAGTGCCGTTATTCAAGATCTATTAAGTTATCTTATGTTGAACTTAAAATACTCAACAGGGTAATAGTTCTCAATTAATACTGTTATAATTACCTTTAATATAAATATTTATAGGAACTAATATTGTATACAGTTGTTAGATGATAGAAATATTTATTTTGTCTTATTGGCTAAGAAAAACCATCTATTGCATTACTACATCATAGTGACGATATTTACGTCAATTTGACAAATATTAATATTAATAAAATATTAAAATAATTAGATGCCTGGTTATTTTTACCTCCCAGACGACATACTATCATTTGAATTTTTTTTAGTATATAATTATTGTATTTTTATACTTAACACTTCCTTCAGATAAATATAGATTTTACACAACAAAATAATGTAAACATTCAATGCGTTTGTAATGCATTCATCTTAACCCGATCAGTACAACTGGACTGCTCTTTGGTTAATTATTTCTTAGCATAGAATATCTTTCTGATGTAAGACTATTTGATACAATATATGCCGCTTGTTCAAAAAAGTGACTAGGTAGAAATTACATCAGCATCAAATAATTAAAATTATATTTCGAACGACTGAATGTACTCTTTGATTTAATATTTTGAAGTAAGTTTTATGTAGAAACGCGATACAAATCAATAAAATCGAAAAAATCCGTGTGGTCAACGATGGTTAACCAATTTGCCACAGAAAAACAAGTGTTTAGATAATTAATAATTTCATTACATATTTACATTAGGTAAATTAAAATCGTGTACAAACCCAAGTAAGATTGCCGACGTAAAGCTGCAAGCGGCGGCCATGATGTCCATGATTCGATGCGTTGTTATGATAAGAGTTCCCGTTAGTTTCTTCTGGAGGATGAGAGTGTGATGGTACCGAATTCTGCGGGCCGTCGCCGTCCTCAGGTTTCACAGGTGGAGCAGCTATTACATCGTCGTAAAGATCCACATTATCACCTCCAAATTCGTCCTGGAAATAGCGGCACAAAAGCGATTTTAGAAATAGCTTAATAAGTACTACTTAAACACTATTCATTTACAGCCACTAAATAAAGGATTTAAATTGCAGTTTATTTACCTGTCTATTAAAATCAGATTCAATATCATCCGCGTATAGATCTATATCCACGCCACCGTCCGCCATTTTAGCGAGCAGAAACAGCAGAGTGAATGATATTTTGTTCCTAAAATTCATCTGAACGTTCATTCATGTCATGAATTTTCGGAACGAATGAGAGAAACATTGAACGCTGAACGATCTCAGTTGAAATCATTCGTTGGACACCGGAAACTGAGAATTGTCTATGTTCAGTATATTATCTGTGCTGTTAAAAAGTTTAAACAGTGAGCAGACCCTGGGCACTAATAATAATGATAATGCTAGGATATGATAGAACTCTCTAAATTCTCCAAAATTTTAAAAATATATTTTGAAATTTTTATTATTAATTAGATTCGTATATACGTTGCCACTTATTTGCATGCTTTATTGCGTTTACTGCTGTCACAGCCTTTTCCACGAAAGTCCATAAAATATTTTTTTTCGGTCTGCCTACGTTCCGTCTTTCTGCCTAAGTATATAGTAGTCAGGGGCTCCATCTGTCGACATTTCTGCGGCAGAAATTAGCAGCCTATTCAAATTTTAGGTTTGCATCTGTAGGGTGTTATTAAACCTAGAGAGAGAGTTGAGTTCTTCGTGGGGTAAAAAGGTTCTGGTGTGGAGGCCCTGGGGCGAGAAAGGACTTCGGGAGAGACTTCGATAGATGGAAGTATGAAATCAATAATTACATTTTTAAATAGTAATGTTGCATCACTTCTTTGGATCCCAAAATTTGCAGTGCCGCCCTCATAGCAGATGACAGATTACTAACTTTAAAAAGTCGCTTGAGTATATTTTATCACAAATTCCGGTTATATGTTTTTCTTAGAAGCATTTTTCGTCTAAAACTATACCGAGAAATAAAATTTCTCGGTAAATTTAAGAGCTGTATTTTTGAATATTTATTTATGATTTGATATATGTTTTATTTTCTACATTTATAATTAAATTGTTATTGCATAGCCAGTCATCAATTTTACACTTTTGTGTAGGATTGGAAATAATTATACTAATATCATCAGCAAATAAAGTGCATTTGCAATCTGTAACATCAGGCAAATCATTAATGTACAGTGGAAATAGTAACGGTCTAAGGATGCTCCCCTGAGGTAAAGCTACAATATTAATTCTAGTTGATGATCGATATACATTAATGCTATTATTTACTTTTATCCTTGTAATCTCTACATGTTGATTTCTATTAGTGAGATATGTAATATCAAATTAAATGCACGACTCATATCAAGGAACAAGGCTGTTACTGGTTTTATTAGTGTAGTGGTAGTATAAAGTATTATCAGTTTGTTCCAGTTATTTATCGACTAGCGAAAAAATAGCTGTAGATTTTCCTTTTAAAAACAAATAGTTCTGGTTTTAGTATGTGACATTTGTTTCCAAAGTCTATATAGATGAGATCGACTTATTACATTTTAAGACTTACATAAAGTTTAAACCTAATATAAAGAACACTAAGAATAATTAGATAAGTAGTTATCATTCTGCTACTATTATTTTTACCATCACTTCCATTATATTTGATGGCCGCAAGAATAGGAAAAAACAAACAGTACAAATATGACTTCAAATTTATTTTCACATCCGTCATAGCATAACGTAACTGTTACTGTGGTCAATTTGTTAGTAGAATGAGTAGGTAATAGACAAATTATTTTACCATCACTTCCATTATATTTGATGACCGCAAGAATAGGAAAAAACAAACAGTACAAATATGACTTCAAATTTATTTTCACATCCGTCATAGCATAACGTAACTGTTACTGTGGTCAATTTGTTAGTAGAATGAGTAGGTAATAGACAAATTATTATGATAGATTAATAACATTAAAGTTTTTAAAAAGGCAATAGTTATATCACTTAGCGCCATCTAGGCAAACTAAACAGATAGTATGAAAAGTACTATGAATACGAACGCATAAATACTACTTGTGAGTAAGAAATACTAATATTACTTGTGTTTGTAATGACATTTTAATAATATAAAGAAAACACCTATAAAAAGGTAATTTTCAAAGTTAATAATAATGAATAGCAGTAGTAGTAGCAGTTACAAGTAGCAGTTATAGTACCCATTACACTAGATTATTTTCACAAAATAGTGCCATCTATCGCTTTCCTAGGTAGCTATGTAGTATAATAATGTTTGTTGATGTTTAGTAGTGCCCTCTACAACATCTAAACGAAATGACATGCGCGGGGCGAGCGGCGGGAGGGTTACCCATCCATCCCTCGCCATTTTACGTCAAGCTGAACTCAATCAAGTCAGCTTGCAGCTTCTGTCAGTCGCTGTGTTTGTGTATAGTGTTGTGAAAAATTACCTGTGCTGATGAATCTCAATGGGAAATCGTGCTAATTACGACTCCAAAAGATGGGTCGGTCGTTGTGTTTGTGTTTCTGATGCGTTATTCGATCTGTGATGATGGCCAAGTGATTGATGAAGTGAAGTGTATTGTGTCGTATGTTGGCCAGCCAAGGCAACAGCGAGAGCCTTTCTTTGGATAAATCGTCCCCAAGACGACGTCGGACCATAGAATAGGAAGGTGACACCATGTCGGCGAAAAATATCCCAGGAGATAAGGTAAAACTCATCAAAACTCGAATTGTTGCCCAATATCTAAAGGTCACCTTTTGTTTCTTTTTCTAAGATCGGTCCTTTCTCTTGGCATATTACCTGTTAGTAGCAGAAAAGAAAAAGTATTTTTCAATTACAAATAGAAATAATGTGTATGTAATTTACAAGATAATCTTACTAGTTTAACTTTATTATTGTTTTGCTACTGATTTACTTGAGTGTTAACTAAAATTTTGTTTACAACTATTATTTACTTTGCATTTACGAAATCAAATCACTGTATGGCAAATTATTAAATATTTTAGTCATACCCTCAAAGCATAATTATATAGACAAATTATGCTTTATAAGCTTCATATTTTATTTATTAGATTTTAAACCTAACAAAAGTTATAATCTACATACTTAAATGTTCTTTTAACATTTGATATTTTAATTTTTCTTTAAATAAATACCACCTCGGCTCTGAGAAATAAAATTCTAAGTATTTAATTCATCAGGTTTCTTATAACTTTGTATTAATTTTTTTAAAGAAAGGTAAAATACAATTTTTTTTATAAGTGACAAATAAAAATAAAAGAAAAATTTTAGTTAGTTAATAGTTGATAAAATCTCACAATAGTCACAAAAATCTGTATAATAATCTATACTTTAGACCAGCAAATTTTTAAATAAATAAATAAATATTTTCTGAAAATGACACTTATTATTTAGTCCCATGATAAGTATCATTTAGAACTTGTGTTATGGATACTATTTAAGGAATATAAATACATAAAAACTTTTTTGTTAATACATACAAAATATAAATGGGAATACTCCCTTCTATACTCGCTTTTGAACAATACAACAATAATATAATACTTAATTGTACCAGGAAACATGTTTTTAGAGTATATATGGATAAAACCAATTATCCGCTTTATTATAAATGTGTTACACATTGTTATTTTCACTGACATAATAATTTTTTTCTTACAGCCTTATACACTATTACTTGAGATTTTACCTAATCTTATACCTCTATTCAGCATACATAATAATTAATAAACCATGTAATGAACAATCCTTTAATAAATTGGTGGACTACATAATATGTAATCCTGTAGTTAATTTTTGAATGTCTTCTGGTCAGTAAGTTATCATAGTCAAATCATTTGATACTACAGAACTGTACATGCATACCACGAAACGGTAAATGTGTTGAGACTTAGTTAAAAGACTTCAATTTTATACCATATTTTGATATACAAATTTGGGCAAATAAATAATAGTAATCTTATAGTAATTTACGTGTTATGCAGCAAAGGGGAACTTGAGATTTATTATATATAGTTATTTAATTAGCTCTATAATAAATAATAAATAAGTAAAATAAATATTTCTGACACTTACACCAATTATTTAGTTCCAAGATAAGTATCATTAAGAACTTGTGTTATGGATACTAAACAACGGACTAACATACTTAAAATTTTTTTTTTTTGTAAATACATACTTAATATACATAAGAAAACACCCAGACCAGAACAAATATTCATTTTCATGCTCACAAAGATTTGTCCTGTGTGGGAATCGAACCCACAACCTCTAGAGTGAAGTGTAGGTATACTGACCTCCATGCCATATCGGTCGTCAAATGTCATATTTTAGCAAATCATGGGGTGAACTTTAAAGTTTTGTGTTTATGAGATAATATAATAATATATTTTTTATTAATGTTCGTGAATTAAATTTTTTATTAATGTCAAGGTTTGCTAAAATATGACATTATCTACATATATTTATTCATTTTATAATAATGTTTTGTTTTAATTACTTTATAGTGTTAAGAATGTTCTAAAAGCAAATTGAAACATAATTCAGAGAGATTATTATAATTAAAACTGCCTAAGGACATAAGTAGTTTAAATAATCAACTCATTATTTTAAAACGACAAGCTGGGTTAAACAATTGTTTTTCTGAAATCTTGTGGAAAATTAAATAAACTTAACTTAAGACATACTATGATAATACTATTTTCCATTAAAGGTCAAAATCAGAAATTCTAAATGCAGATTTTCTAGATAGCTTACTAGCTAGATTAGAAGTTCTTATAAGAATTAAATCAGAATATGCTGCCTGGATTGGCTATGGAATTCTTTTCTAGTTTATTAAGTTGTTCTTGAATTCCTTAGTCCTATAATTTAAGATTTCATTTATTTTTAGAGAGAGTAGGTATTTCTATTCATTACTGTTTTTTTTCATAACAAAAAAAAACGATTGAGCGTTTCGTTTTGTCAAGTGAAACCTGAATGGCTAATGCCAAACATTCACATTAATTTTGCACTTTTTAAATGACAGCAGCTTATCACAATAAACTATTTTTTCGAAAGTACCTTAATTTTTTATATGTTGTATGTTATTGGCCAAGTTGAGAAAGGAATGATTACTGTATGGCACTCTTTAGAAATGTTAGTTACCATCAATTAGATCGTAAATTATTATAATTATCGTTTTTAATCATTTTGACTATATTGTTTGTTTTTTTAGTTTTTTTAATTATTTTGTTTCTGTGATATTAAAATTACTGTAATGTAATTCTGATTTGACACATAAATATTCTTATTTAAAAAAGAGGGATAAATCTGTCTATGTCGCAATTCGGATTACGATAGGAACGATACGTCGGGTCAGGTTATGAAGAGGGTTAAGTTTGGAATAAATATAATATTATATTTCAAGTTTCGGGTCAGGTTCGGAATAATCGCCATTAATCACTATTTAATATTTAATTTCTATCTTACTATTATCTCCTGATTCTGCAGTAAGCATAAATATTGAATTAACTTCATTCTATCCAAGTGCCGTGTGGTGCCGGCCTAGAATAGTGCCACTCCCTCTCATCTCATGGGAAGTTGTAAGAGTCGACGAAGAGATATTCTACCGGATGATGGGCAGCCGCGTCATCCTGCGTACTGGCTTAAACTCGATCACCAACCCGCGTGGTGATTATGGGCAAATATCCCCAATACTATTGAGAAGGCCAACGTTCAGCAGTGGACTTTATATGGCTGAAATGATGGTAATCCTATTTTAAAGAAGAAATAAGTAGCAAAAAAGTACCTTGGCATCCTACCAGTCTTATCACTTAAAACATGTTGTAAATTTGGAGACATAAGTAATTATCGTTTACATTTGTTTTTATAAACTTGTTCACCTTATTGTCCTTTGTCAGGTGTATTTACAAATATTGTTTACTTTTACTAGAATTATTGTTAACTACTTTTTTATGTGTTGTGAAAAATCCTTTACACTATAGAAGCGCCATGTTTCAATCAGCGTTTAAGTTTTTCGAAGGAAGAAAATTGACAGTAAAGTTGTAGCGACCTTTACTAATATCAGATCTTAAAAACTGGAAAAATGGAAATCCATATTTCAGAAGCTAAAGGAAAATATGAAGTTGTACCAATCTCTCGAAAGACAACTCCCTAATAGCTTTTTTGTAATAGGTTGGGGAAAAAGTCTTTTCGTATTTTTGTATGAAAAGTCAAGACATTTTTTTCAAAGTTTATTTACATTTATTTACAATATATATGTACCGTTTTGTTAAATAACTTTCTGCCATTTTGTGGGCAGAGACATTATCCCGTTACTGTAGAAACTTTGGGACTTCTAATCAAAAAAACGGGACAAATAGTTTTGGCAGTCCTCTCTTGAGGTCAACCTTACAGAACCTAAAGAATTCTGCAGAGACCGAAACAGGTGAAAATCTGAAGGCGCAAGGTCAGGGCTATATGGTGGATGCACTAGGACCTCCCAGTCGAACTCTCTTAATTTTTGCTGAGTGGCTAAAGATGTGTGTGGTCTAGCGTTATCGTGATGAAAGACCACACCCTTCCTGTTGATCAATTCCGGCCGTTTTCTCTCGACTGCTTCCTTTAATCTCATCAGTTGCTGGCAGTAAAGATCAGAATCGATGGTTTTGCCGGGCGGTAAAAGCTCATAATAAACAATGCCCTTCCAATCCCACCATACACACAGCATCACCTTATTTCGTGTTAGGCCAGGTTTGGCCACAGTCTGTGAAGCCTGGCCAACTTTCGACCACGACCTTTTTCGCACGTTCTTGTCGTACGTGATCCACTTTTCATCGCCAGTTATCAATCTTTTCAAAAACGGCTCGGTTTCATTACGTCTCAATAATGAATCGCAAATGAGTACACGGTTCATTAAGTTTCTTTGAGTGAGCTCGTGTGGCACCCAAATATCGAGCTTTTTTGTATAACCAGCTTTCTTCAAATGGGTCAAAACTGTTTTGTGGTCAATTCCCAGTTCTTCAGCTACATCGTAACTACTAATATGCCGATCTTGCTCCACTCTTTCAAAAATGGCGTCCATTTTATTCGTAACAGGGCGACCAGAGCGAGGTGCATCTTTAACATCAAAATTTCCGGACTGAAAACGTTTGAACCAAATTTGTGCTACTCTTACTGACACTGCATCAGGTCCATAAACATCACAAATTTTTTTCACTGCTTGAGTTGCATTTTTGCCTTTTTTATAATAAAATTTTAAAATGTATCGAATTTCTTCATTAGATTCACTCATTTTAACGGAGAGAAAAACAAATGAAAAATAGCGGGAAACAACTTTTTTTTATTTTTTTCTTTTCTTTATAATGGAACCTTTTTAATGTTACCAAAACCAGCCAGACACAAATAGTACAGTAAAAAAAATTGTATAATAAGTTTATACCTACGTTATGCGAAAAGACTTTTTCCCCGACCTAATATGTTAATAGACGCACTATCTGACTATGTAATATTTGAGCTTATTGAATGTCTATTTGCAGCATAAATCAGTTTTAAAATGACTGGACAAATGTCTGACCATAAATAAAAACTTTTTGGAGATTGCTTGTCGTAAAATACGGACATCAAGCAGCTACACTAATACTAGACGTTATTTGACAAGTTTCATCTAGAGATCTCCTTTGAATTGTCTTAGCAAGAGTTTTACGCACCCCAAATAGATTATCTGTGAGTACATGTATGCTAATTTTCTCCGAGTGGTCAGACGTTTACTTGAAGACATAGCATTTTGTATATTAATCATTACAGTTCACTGTAGTACTGCACCAATTCCATTGGGACATTTTGAGACGGAACTCGGGTTATTGCTTTTGACAACTGGCAGAAAATGCACAGCGATATCTAGACTTCCTCTGACATAAACATACCACTTATTTGATTAATTCTAGCCTGCACTAGACTTACAGTACCAGTAGTCTGGTATGTAGCTGCTGTCCTGTATCATGAGAGGAGAGACACAACATCAGTGTCGCTTGGCTTTACATATTATTATATATGTATGTAACATATTCCCCTTTTAGGCTGGGTTAAAACTTTGCTACAATAATTTTAAATAGTTGAAGCCAAGTTCACTTTTGGGGTCGATACATATCCGATGGAAAATGATTGCGTAGAACGTTTTGTAGCTGTATGCTCGACGCACTCGACTATTTTTCTGTTCTAGCGTTACGCGACCGACAAGACGCGACGTATTATCCGTCAGATATTTACAGACCCTTAGCAGAGAGTTCTCTCCTTCCTTCCTTCGAGAGTCCTTCGACCACATTGACACTAGACAGAATCTCATTTCCTTCATTTGTACCTTTCGAAGTATACTAGTCGGTACATTTCGTTGCTCTGCACCAATGCACTTTATCGTGGCTTAAACCCCTCCAATCATCACAAACCAGGATATAACTCGACTCTCTTGCAAGTCTTGCAACATTGCTTCATTTTCATTGGGAACATTTCCCGGATTAGACTTTGAGATAGAAGTTAAAAAACGAGGTCACTCTTTGTATTCTAGTGAGAAAGGTTTCATCAAAATTACAGCTTAAAAGCCCCGAAATGCGACAGTCCATTGTTAAGTAAGCCAACACAATCTCTACTTTGCGGGCACGGTGGCGTAACCGGGAAAACCGTAAGTGCAGATTATGCCGACATAAATTTCCAAATCCAGTGTCGTTTGTCTAAGTGTGTGTTTTTATTCGCACACAAACATACTTATTCCACATATATCTAAGTGTGTGTTTTAATTCGCACGCAAATATACTAATTCTACTAACTCGATTCAAATTTACTTTCAAAACGTGCATAGACAGAAGAAGTAAACTATGCAGACTTTATGGAGCCGATCCATATTTTTAATTACGTGTCGGTATTGGTTTGCAAAATGTAAAATGTTCTTATTTTGAAATTCTCAGATCTATTTTTACCTTTGTAGTAGTTACTGTGATATTTTATTACCTTAAACGTAAATTTTCATTATCATCTCAGATGGAATTTATTAAAAACTTCAAGAATAGTTTTTTTTTTAAACTTCTAGGTTGCTCAGATGATGGTGATACTATTTCCTTCGTCTCCCATTTGTGGATGTTCCACAGCTTTAGGTAGTTTAGTGAATATTAATCAGTGTTTCCTTTTCGACCTACTTCGTAAAACAATGTCCATTGTTTGAATGTACACTTTAGTAACACTTTCCATTGAAGTCTTTGATGACTAAGCGTGATGATTCTCGGAATAATTCAGCCTTTTTTGTAAGTTTTTAGGAAAACCATCAGTTGAAATATACAAATAACTATAAGCCAATTACAAGTTCCCACTAACAATAAATTAATGATTGAAACATAAAAAAGAATGAGTTAATATAGTTACTACGATAAATACGAGTACATATACTATAAAAAAATAAATTTTTGATTGAGCACGTATGCTTCATGAGCATGACGATAATATGGCTGGAGAGATTTGGATGAGACTTGATTCACAAGCATAAATAAGCTGGATGTTTTTATACTAGTGATGTAAGGGGAAAATGTCTTTAACGAGACCGCGACCACAGTCAGCTTCTAAATAAATATTTGTCTAATATAATATAAATTATTTTGTAAACATACCACCAGTAGTTATTAAACAATTATCTACCATGTGTTGATTAACATACGTGAAAAAAGAACAAACATCGTAATTTTGTAAGACTTGTGACACTTTTTCTAGTGTTTATTCCCATTGACCTCAAGAGTGGGGTTAACGATCCGCTATTAAGAGATGGCTCGGTAGCTCTCGGACAATGGTTGGCCGACTAACTGTACTCAGACCGCGGCGTGGTTTCGTCACGGCTCGCTCTGTTGCTAAACCGTTCCCTTGCTCTAGATAGAAAAAAATGCATTTTTATGGTGTTTCATGCCGCCAATTTTAGTGGGCTAATGTTCCGGCATAATTACTGTATTTGATACGCCCGTTTCTTAAAAGTTTCGCAAGTATTTCGGAAACGTTTTTATTTGTTGACTGTTCAGTGGTAGGCACTGTTAACACGTTTGTATTAATTTAATGTTTATATTTGAGAAGTAACGAATGTAAACAGCGAATTAAATCCAAAATTACGGTTTTTATTTTTGACATTACTTAGTATTCGCGCTACAAACCAATAATAATAAGACGGAAAAAGCGGCCTTATAACTTAGAGTGATTAATCAACTAATGACAAGCAATGTTAATATCTTTCTTGTGGTCAGCTAATGTAGATTTTTTTAAGATTATTAAGTATTCGTCTAGTGATAGTGTTTTTTTTATTATTTCATTACTATTACTTACATTATACCTCAATGATAATTAATATAAAAAGTTGAAATTTTTTCCCGATCTTTTATCTCAATTGGCCAAATTCGTTGGCAGTTAGTTAGCCTTAATAATAATTATTATCTGACTAATTGTAGTACTTAGCCGTAAAACTGTATTATGGGCTTATCTGCACTGCAATTCACCTCGCTTAATGTTTTATTCCTCCATAATGTATGAATTATAACTCGATAGTTTGGTGGTAATAACTTTATGTAACATATCTGTACACCATTTCACCGATAAACAAGACAAAATTTTACCTTTAAACCCTTTTAAGGTTTACACTTTAGGCACTGAAATTATAAGGGTTTTTTAACAAGTAATTATTTCTGTATCAAGTAAAGTAAAGTGGGGTAAAAAGTTCTTTATTTCATAAACTTTTTTTAAGCACTTGAAAACGTCAAAACAATATATTGATAAAAAATACAATGAAATCACGAGGAATTTATTCTATTGTGAGTGTTTTTTATTATTTTATATAGATATTGTCATGTTTATTAAAGTGGTCTCAGAGTTGGGCGTGAACCAACAAACGTACAAGTGGCCTCATAACCAATAGACCGATGATCTGGTCAAGGCAGTAAGCCGTTGATATTTTTGAACTATGCATTCATTTGTTTAAAGGAATTTTTGACTATAAAATGATGTTTCCTTGTTGGTCGCAAAGGTTTAGCCAAAACTGGTAAGACCAGTAAGCATATCCTGGGCCCAAGCATATGTCTAGGGCACACCCATGAAAATATTAGGACGATGATGATCGCTTCCGCTTTTCCTAACTGACCGTTATGACCGACCAGAAAAGTTAATCATAGAAACAGGACTGACAGATCATGCTAAATTTTAGCATACAAACACATTTCTAAGTGATAGAAAGGGTTTGTAAAAACTAAGCCACAAAGTCAACAAAATAGCCCACAAAAGAAGTTGCAGGCGGAAGCTATTCTTGCACATTTTTCTAAAGTTAGGTAACATATTATGCGACGTTTTTACTGTACACATAGTACAAAACTGTTTATCTACAGAATTGCGTAATTTGACCATTCATTATCATTACAGTTAATTTTACGGTTCAGTATGTCAGTCGGCGAGTGACGAACGATTTTGGCGTCACATTTTTGCCGTCACTCGTGCGTGACTGGAGCGCACTCGCCGTGTAGCGGTGCGCGGTCGAGATCGCTCTCATGAGCGGTAATGCGCGAAACGATTACACTTTATCCTGCTGTTCACCGTGACGCGTGTTATAGTTCACTGAACTTTAATAAACGCGTTGAGTATGACTGAATCACGTTTAATGTATGTATGTGCATTTATGAATTAATTTGAAAACCTTATTCATGGTTCGCTAGCTCGTTTCTTATGTGAACTGTTTAACCAATGTCTCAAATTTCTGCTAATCATGTTGTAAACTTGGATGTCTTCAAAGTCCTATAGGGGAAGGTGTTCGGTGAACGCGAAGACGATTTTATAATATTGGTAAATGGTAAAAACGATGGATATAAAATGTATGGATTTAACATGAATCATCGTGGATTATGGATTTGCTAACATTGTCATTTAGCAATGGGTTATTTCAAGTCCTTACATTTTATACGTATCGTTATTTTGTGTGAGAACCACGAAACAGGTTAAGCCGTTTAAGAAAGGAGGCCAGTGTCCAGTAGTGATGGTAATAGAACAAAATGATGAATAGAAAACAACGTATTTTGTAACTATTGAGGTACTTAAGTAATTACTTATGATTAGGCCAGAACCCGAAAAGCCGCTTTTTATAAAAATAATAATGCAGTAAAGCATATTATTAAAATTGTTCATTAATGTCATTAAAATAGGAAACAAAGTTCTCTAACCTCCGTACTGGTGCTATGACATCACGGTACAACTATTCGGACTTGATTAGACCCTTTCACTTTAGTTCAAACAAGCGGGCAGCGTGAGTACGGATCTACGGGAGTAGTTTTATTTTGATACTGTTCCGTTACCTCTTAGTGATCTCATCAGGTTTACCTGGTTTACCTTAGGTTTACCTTATACGATATGGTATGGTACAAATGAAGTATATGAACATGGAAATAGTGGGACGGCAAAGTTGACGAGTTTCTTGCCCCATTCTAGTCCACTCAAGCTCCAGCCCGTAGTGAAAGGGCGCGTTAGTATTAAGATATCTTGACATTCATAAATGTTTTATCGGAGCCCAAATTGAAAATAGCTTATTTCACTTTCATTTCAACAAGGAGATCTAAACTGCCCATACAAATGGCGATCATACTTTATTATTACAGACAAAGCTAAATATTTGTTAACCAAAAATAAATATTTTTTTGAATATTTTTACATCACAGTAGACATATTATATTTACTATCTATGTATCATGTAATGTGACATGCAATAAATGATTTGATATTTGATAAATATTTTTTAAAGAACACCATCAACTAAGTGTCCTTTAAAAACTTTATTTTTTCCTTTCTTATAACTGGTCACAGCAAAGTTTTACGTGTAATTAATTAGTTATAGTTAACAATTACTTAGTTACCATGTAATAACTGAAATTCACCCAGATCTGGTTAGACCAGTGAGCAGACCCTGGGCCCTAAGCGTAGGTCTGGCTCTTTACCAGGCAGTATAATTTGAACCTTATACAGTTAATTTAAGGTAGGAAATAAATGAAAAATTTGAAAGCGTTGCCAGTTAAAAGGCTAAGGCAACCGAAATAAAGCTAGGATAAGATAACTATCACTAGTATGTGAACATTATACTTTCTAGGGTGGTAAAACATGTTAAAAAGGGAATAGTAAAGTGTAACATTTTCTTGATTAGGTATATGACATAACACAGCGAATAACTAAGAGATCCGTTAGGTGGTATGGCAATCCAAGGGTTTACAGTTGGTGCAAACCCGACATAACTGGTGGACAGTGCGGTATGCGATGGCATTTTTCTCAGCAAAAAAACAATATAAAAACCGGCCAAGTGCGTGTCGGGCCACGCGCAATATTGGGTTCCGTAGTCACCCTTTGCCATAATGTCGCTATATGAACAGGTTCAGCTATTCCCCGATAGATATCACTACTACGGTATGAATGAAATTTTAATACATTTAATACAAAAATTTATTTGATTGTCGTCCATTACTCGAAAACCAGTAAAGCCTACTTAGCCGTGATAGTTTTCCTTTTAACTTCATTATATATACTACTATTGTGAATTTTTTCAGCCACTCTGAAAGTACCGTTTACCTGGTGGGGGGGGCGTATACTGAACTCTATCAATTTTTTCCACTTTAAAGCTTAATGTTTCGAAAACGGATCCCTAAATCGAAAAATGGTTTTAAGAAACTCGTATTACTTTTGAAAGACCTTTCTAACGATACCCAACATGATAAGATAGACTCGAGAAAAAAAATCATTCCTACTTTACGTGTAGGGGAGGTACGTTACAAAACAATATTTTTAAAAATTTTATTCTACAGGTTTGTCGACGTGATTAATATGTATACCCACACCAATTTTCAGCTGTCTAATGTTACATAATGGACATGGCGAAACTATAAGGGTTCCTTGTTTACTACGGAACCCTAAAAAGGAAAACATTACTGGATTTATCAACGAACAGCTCAACACACTAAGACGAAAACATGAGGCAATTTAAGCTTTTGCAATAGCGGCATCTATCAAAAAATATATTTTTGAATTGATAAAGGAATTTAGGAATATAATTTTTTTAATAATCTAAAATTATTTCATCTAGAAGCAGGAAACTTTTTAAGGCTATACAGAATTCGTGTTTTTATAATTCCATATACGCAAATAAAGCCATGGGCTACAGCTTTTAAATAAAATTACGCCACAAAAAAATCGCCGTAAAATAAGTGACAGTGACAGCTCGGTAAGTGCGAACTCGTAGGCGTGTACACAAAGGAGATTTTAATCTGACTCATCATATCAAACTTGAACTGAGAGTCGTTCACATCACTCATACAATGATTTGTAAAGGCCTCCTACGGGTTTTTATTGTATGAGTAGAGATAGATAGATGTATAAAACAGGATTACAAATCCATAGTATGAATGCGAAAAATGGTTTTTGTCGGTAATGTGTTTTTTTTAGAATGATGAGGTTAGATCACCGTTCAGCCCTCATCATCATCATTATCCATTAATAACGTCCCTCTATTGGGCTCGAGTCAACATCTACTATCAATAGATAGATAGATAGATAAAACGTTTATTTCCATTAAATAATGCAAGTTACATAAAAACATATCCTACAAAACCGTTTGTCTGTGGGTCACAGTCTCTTTTATACTAACTTAATACATTTACATTGATAGTCATAAGCAAGTAATGGATTAAATAAATCTTTGTAACATTTCCCGCGCTATTATAATTTCCCGAAAAATCGAGAAACTATTCGAATAGTCAATCCATCACTTGCTTACAATGGATTTCCGCAAAGTAACGTTGTATCGATAAATTATTGATAGTCTTATATACTTTACCTTTATCGCTTGCTCTGCGCCTCGGAAAGCACGTTAAACTGTTGGTCCCGGCTGTCATGAACATCTATCGCAGTCGTCATGAGTCAGTACCTTCTAATTTTCTGACAACTGGTTTAACCATAGAATTGGACGGCAAGTTCAGCCAAAACCTGGTTAGACCAGTGAGCAGACCCTGGGCCCCTAGGCTTTAGTCTGGGGCAACCGGGATAATGCTTGGATATGATGGAGTCATACTTTACCTTCATCATCATCATCGTCTCAGCCATCTGACGTCCACTGCTGAACATAGGCCTCCCCAATAGATTTCCACATTGAGCGTCCTGAGTCGCCTGCATCCATCGGCTTCCCGCCGCCTTGACTTGATCATCGGTCCATCGCGTGGGACCCGTCCTCTACTACGTTTGCCGGTTCGTGGTCGCCATTGAAGAACCTTAACGCCCCATCGGTCGTCGGTTCTTCGAGCTATGTGCCTTAGTCAATATTATATTATCATCATTATTAGCCTAAGAGCGCTACTGCTGAACATAAGCCTCCCCCATAAATTTCCAGCGTAAACAACGGATAAACATACTTAAATACTTCTTTTTTTTTTGTAAACACGTACTTAATATACATAGGAAAACACCCAGACCAGAACAAATAGTCATGTTCACACACACAAAGATTTTTCCTATGTGGGAATCGAACCCACGACCCCTGGAGTGAAGTGTAGGTATACTGACCTCCACGCCATATCGGTCGTCAATAATTAAAATAAAACATGAAAGAAAAATCTTTATGTATGCGTTTTACAGATGACGTAACTATATGTGTATTAATCAAAAAATGCTTGCGGTTATTTAAAGCTTTATACTATAACACCCTTATAACACCTAAGTTGTTTCCGGCATTACACTGAACCCCAAAATATGCTTAGACTGCTTGCTTTGCCACCATCAACACTGGCTACTTAATATTCTGTGTGTTGCATCGCTGATGCCATTAACTACATAGCGTTGGTACTCTGCCCTTGTTAATCTTCATTTTCGAAGGCAGTACACGCCCGTATAACGGCAGAGCTGTATTTCCTTGAGAGTACATAGAAAATAGTAGCGCTTTACGCTATATTGTTATCTGTTTTCAAAAGTGCCGCGGGTAGTGAAATTACCTACTTAGCAGATGACACTTAATATGTGAAGTCACTAAGCGCTTTTTAAAGCTTTTCATCAATAGAGTTTTGTTTTAATTGGCTAGTAAGATTAATACGGACTTTTTTAATAAATATAATTAATACATTTTTAACATCTTAAATACAGACAGGTCATTAACTATCAATTAAAAGTCTCATTCCGTCTAGTCGTTAGAATTGTATAAGATTTTAGTGCTGATCAACGGACGAGGCTCTAGCGAACATAACAGTTCGCGGTAAGCGGCAATAGGCTCGCCACCTATTACGTGGTCAGCCTGTATAATTGGCAAAGTGTGGGCGTATAATAATCCTCTGCCTCTGCCTACCCCTTCGGGAAACAGGCGTGAATGTATATTTGTATTATTATACTCTTCCCTCTGGTTATTTCTACATACTCACTAATGTTATATCATGGAAATTAGCTTGTTAGTTACGTTTTGTACCCTTAAACTACTTATTACAGTAATTGTGATGAAATTTGGTTTAAAATTGTCAATTGTTAATTTTTTACCCCAAATAATTTCGCAGTACCTATGGAACTCTAAACTGTAGTATGAACAGTTATGCGGGCGGAAGCTCCTACAATATAAAACACGTTTCATGAATTTCATTGGCAGTTTAATGTACAATTTTATCTGGAAGTTTGGAATATTAGAATTGCAGTAAAGTTTTATTCGTTCACTGGTGTGATTTGTGGTGAAGAGGAGACCGCGAGTTGAATTCTCAGTCTGAACGTATGAATCACCATTTGAGTTAATGCTCTTCCGCATTTGTACTTTCTAGGTATTCGATAGAACACGAATAACATTACTTACGTGACTGCAAATGGAAACGGAGGGTACATCGAATTATTTCTAACCATATTATTATAAAAAGTGTTTGCCCCACGTTTCCTGTGGCTCCCTAGAGATATAGTTACTCCCTGTTCGGGAGGCTCCTTCCCAGATCTTATTTCCACATCTTACAAACCAATTCTAAAGTAAGGTAAGTATGTACTGGAATATGTTACTTTTAGAGCTATATTTAACTTTTGACTTATTATTTTCTTCTCTTGCAATTATAGATCTTAGTAAACTTACAAATAAATCTTTATTTTAACATCAGCCTTTTTAAATAAGAAATCTGGGTTTTGTTGAAGCAAATCTTAGTTTATTAAGTAAACAGGACGCAGGTGGGATATGACCTAAATTTATCTCAACATGGCTTACGAGTGTAGGCCCGACCACAGCAATGTGATACTAATGTACTAAGATGATAACAAAATGAACTTCAGGATAATCCCTTCTTACTAATACTTATTAGTAATAAGTTTTATGAATGAGAAATTGAGTTTGCCTGTTGTATTAAAAGTTTATGTCAATTACTTGTTTTGTTAGTAAATAAAGTATGCTCTTAAAGGCCTCCTAAATAGCTATGCTATATGTAAATCAATATATTTAGACCTATTTTGTATGATATGAAATGAGACGTAACAAAAGCTTGATTTATCTTATTAAAAAAAAGATATTTCTTGTCACAAAGATCCACTTGGGTGTAAGCAAAGAACAATATCATCTTATCTTATAGAATGAGACGATTCTTCTCGACATTCTTAATTGCTAGTATTGCTATTGTAATAATAAGTATATATCCTAAAAATAAGTAGAAGCTTTATTGTGTTTGAAGGGCCATGATTCAATAGGGATTAGGCCATAGCGAGCCTGACAGCTCGTTAATAAGAACGTTGCACCCTTGTTAGTTTTACACCAACCCTCCTTGTAATCTTGTACGGCGTGTAAATAAGTTTTACGTCATATACACTTTTGATGGGATTTGACGTTAGGGTGTTCGGTGCTGTGTAATTGGTAAATTTTACATTGGTTTCCTATAGAATTAGGAACATGTTTCTTGTTTTGACAGCCTTATTATTATTTTATAGCATAGAGCAGGGGATTTCATTTTATGGAACCCCGTATGAAATGATTTAGTAAATAATTAAAACAAAAATTTGATATTATAATACATACATACATTCACGCTTTTTCCCCGAACGGGTAGGCAGAGGCATATTATACGTCCACACTTCGCCAATTATATAGTTGGTCCCACGTAATAAGTGGCGAGCCTATTGCCGCTTTCCGGGCACTGTTATGTTTGCCAGAGCCTCGTCCGTTGATCGACAGGTGCAGGTGAGTTTGGCTTGGGCTCCTTAGGGCTTGGTAGGATCCCTATACTTACATTATAATAATTTTACGGAAACCTGGTGACTTTTCTACGGACTCCTAGGTTCCGCTTAACCCCCTTTAGAAGTCACTGGTGTATAATACAGTTATTTTGCTATTAAGTGATCGGTGAAGGTGTTATCAATTTCAATCAATGCTGAATAAACCTGTCTGATTTTTCTGAATCATGTAAAAGCATAAAAATGTGTTGTGACTTTTCAATTGCAAGGACTGAGATATATATAATTATACAAGACTACTTTATCAAATACTCTTTTTCTAAATCTAAAGCAAAAAAGGTGAACTCTGTATAACAAAATTATAAACTATATCTACACGAAATAAGAAGGTTTATAATTATATTTCATTTTGACCTATTTAAAATTCACAAATATCGCCAACGCATAATTTCCGTAACAACTTAGCATAATCCACTCCCCGAACTCGACAAAGTTCTTATGCACAAATGACATTTAAGCGAGATGAAAGAGCCCCTGATCAAGAGACGTTTTTCCATTAGACGTCTGCCGGCAGCCCCACTCGGGCCATTACTTCATAAATGGCGCGAGGAGGAGCTCGCTGGATTCCCGAGCAATTCAGCTTTATCCACGCTGAATATTTTATGCCAGATTTCTCGGAATATGACAAGTGACACTCTGTATAATTCTTCGATCAACAACTCTTGTCGTTTGACATTGGACATTGCCGAGAATAGCTTATACCTTACCCCGAAGTATAATAGCATGCGCGGAATTTGCACAACAAAACACTTTAATATCCGCTCCCGGCAACCAAATCCGGAGTCATTTCACATCGAATTTAATTTTAACGGTAGCTCTAGCTTGCCCTTGTCATACTTACAATTTTATTTACAAAAAAGAAGTGTTTATATGTATGTTTATCCTTTATTTAGTATCCATAACACAAATTCTAACTCGGAACTGAATAATTGGTATAATTGTTAGAAATTATTTATTTATAAAATACTTACGATTATATAAAATATTAAAAACTAGTATAATTTAATAAGATTTAAGTAATAGTGTTTTTGTAAAGATATCGTATTGAGTCTATGATGAAAAAAAATCTTACTTTATCCTTACTTCCACATTATAGACATTTTTATTGCAATATTACAAACTTCATTCTAATATTCGATCATCAACCAGCCTGCCCAGCGTAGTGATTATGCGCTATTTGCAATCTCAATAGAATGTACTCTGTTGGGAAGACTGATACGTGTACTAATATTATAAAAAAAAAACAACAAAGAGTTGTAGTTTTGGAATTTTGTAATAAATCAACTAAAAACCGACTAGACCGATTTTATAAATTCTTACATCATAAGAATGCTACATTAGCCCTTAATAACAGTAACTGGGATTCTCCAATACAGTGGACCCCCGGTAGTCCGACAAACATTTTGCAGGGCAGTGTCGGACTATCGAATTTGTCGGATTATAGAGTACTGCCTAAAACCCCCTATAGTCCGAGTTTTTAGTCCGAAGAGTACCTTGTAATCCGACAAATTACAGATCCAATGATAAGATTCTTTATTATATATGTACACTGAAGCTATCCTCACGTAGTCAAATTCAAACTAAGCAATCAGAATCAAAACAATAGCCTACGCGTCGAGCGCAATAGTGATGGTGCGTACAAGTTGTAACTTGTTCAATCATAAATTAGCGAATACATATTATCAAAAAATATTCAATAATAAATAAGTAATAGACCATGTCGGATTACAGGGGGTGCCGGATTAGACAGGGGCCGGACTACCGGGGGTCCACTGTAATGTAATCCTTGGTGAAAATATTTAATCAAAATCTAACGAAGCGAACAGCAAAGTAAGGCGTGCCACTAGTTTCTTATATATAGCTGAACGTAATGTCGTGTTTTAGTAATCCGATCCACATTTTTTCGAGCGTCTATAATCGGCTTATTCTTAGTTCACTATTACTGAAGCAGTAAATATAAATCGGTTTATCAAATTTTACCGATTTACGGATTTGGGTCCGCGGTATTACAGGTTGCGGATGAGACATGAGTATTATCCGCAAACTGTAGAACTTACTTTCTTATTTATTATAACAGCAGACTTATAAAAGTTCAGAACTTCTGGTGTAGTGTTTGAACATTCTAGAGAAAAACTTAGAAGCCGCGGATATTGCGTATTAGTACATGAAAAAGTACAAAAATCTTCATTTTTAAAAGTTAAAATCACTAGTAACTAGTCTCTAAAGAATTGTACCCATAATAGGGGGTAGTTCTCATTATACTTAGCTTAGTAGCTTCATAGGTAAACTCTTATATCAGGTGTGGCAAGTGAATTTAAAATTGTGTTTTACAGCTACAATTTTCTGTTTGCATTATACGATAAGTAGAACCGATGTTCCCACTTTTGTGAAGTTGAAGATTACTTCACCGAAACAAGAACCACAAACGGTATTGTCATTTGAACAAAGCCTATTGAAGATAAGGTGACTTATCGAGCAACGTAACGCGCTGTAAAGAGATATAGCAATAATCCCCACTAATGCCGGGGGTTGTCGCCCTTTTTTCGATATATGGCACCGAAACGGGGGTGCATTGCCAAGTGCAGGGGTAATAATCCCCTGAACGCACGTCGCGTGCCCCTGACTCTTGGGGGCCCAATGGACATTGCGTAATTTTATTTCGCCTGCACGTCCGTGACTTATAAGCAGAGGTCGGAATTAGGTAGAGTTATTTATGTACTTGCATCGAAATGTTGATATTAATGTGGACCTTCCCGGGATTTCAAATGGACAATCCCGTGTGGCCAACAATATTACAAATATTCGGTCATCCAATATCATTGATGTAAGTTTGGCAACGTCGCGCGTGCAGTAGTCTAAATTAAAAAAGTAAAAGTAAATAACTTTTTATTAAAAAGTAACGGGATTTTTTCTATTCTTTAAAATTAATCCCGGGATTTGAGGCATATCCACTATATTCTTTCGCTGTGTGAAATCAGTGTAAGTACATGAATAACTCTACCTAATTCCGACCTCTGCTTATAAGTCACTTGGGATGAGGTCCGTTATGGTGAGACTATCGAAATTCGATAGCGGAATTTGCATTTTATCTATTTTAAGAATAATATCATTTGAACTTTATCTGTCTAGTAAAGTTAGTGTAGGGTGCTGTATGATCCTTTAAACCTTTATTTTTTGCCAGGATAACTAGATGACCTCAGCTTCAAAAAGTACTAGCACTAAGAAATAATAATAAAATACCTGAATTTAAAAGAAATCGTGCAAACGATCTGCCGAACGTTCAGGTTAGCGCGTCGTATATCATGGTTAATGGGTACATCATTCGCGTCCAGCTAGTTTTGCTGACATGGTCTTACTGCGGCCAAGATGTGGGCAGATCTTTAGAGCCGATAAAATGTAGGTAGTTGCAAGTTTTATGGAGCGGCTGGTGGCACAGCCTGTTTTCCCGTTATCGCCGACAAGGGCCTTTAAATCAGGCGCCTTTTATTCTTAAAGGCTTTAAGCATCGACGTAGCGAAACCCCGAGGACCTATGTGAGGTGAGATCCTTGCGAAAGTGGCCCCTTTTGTCTTAGCTTGGAGGATTTTCTACTTCAAAGATTATCATGTTGTAAAGCAGCGCATATTAAATAACTTAAAACATTGGAGCTGCTTTTAAGTTTGTATAAGTTTTAGTCTTATGTATTTGATTTTATCTTAATTACAATTTTTAGGGGCTATGAAGTCAGTTGATTTCTTTTTGATTTTAATCAAATGCTTCATTAACAGGCGCTTGCGACTTTTCTTACGTGACCAATGCCAAGCTGGGTATTTAAACTAAGCATGTTTAATTCTAACAAAAACTGGTAAAACAGTAACCACCACTCCAAAAAGATTTCTGGACGGAAAGTAGAACCTACAATTTATAGAAGACAACGCAGTTTCCATTTTGCCTAAACAGTATCACCAGAATGCATAACAGCAAAATGGAGTTTTATACTTGAGAAATATATTTTTAGTCGTTTTGTATTCCGACAGTCTAATTTATAGAAAGATCCAGTGACATAAAACACGCTCAATCAACAGCCGCAACTTAAGTATCTTCTTCCACAGCCTCTACCGAAAATATATTACCCTCGTACATCGACTATTCTTAGAAAATACCGTTTAGGGAATAGATTTTTAGTGGTGCGATGTGACTGCCCGAGGCTTACGGGCGTGCGGGTTGGGTTACAAATCTTCCTGATCGCTCCCACATGGCACTGGTGACTGGTCTTTATGATGGATCTTTTCGTTGAATTCACCAAGTGACTTTTATGAAGAAAGAGGGCGATATGTGTGAGAAAGAGAGCGAAAATATTTAATAACTGCAGTTAATGAAATTAAGAATCGTGTAACAAATATGTATACGTAAAAAAGGCTTAATGACTACATTAACCAGAATAAGGTGTAATAGGGCTCCTACCAAGTTCTGAGGAGCCCAAGCTAACCTCACCTGCAAGTAGTGCGCCTACCGATCAACGGACGAGGCTCTATTTGGATAAAACCAAAGTCATGATCAATGCCCGCATTGTTCCGGGACCTATTGTCGTGAATGGCCACCTACTTGAAGTTGTTTCCGAGTATACCTACCTCGGGCAGATTCTGCAATTAGGCAAAAACAACTTTGAAAAGGAAGCCAAAAGGAGGATCCAACTTGGCGTTTGGGAAACTCCGTCGAGTCTTCTCGTCACCTATACCACAATGTTTGAAAACGAAAGTTTTCAATCAGTGCGTCCTACCTGTTATGACCTACGGTGCCGAAACGTGGACACTCACAGTAAGACTGATTGATGATTCGCCAGTTCAAGGTCGCTCAGCGAGCTATGGAGCGTGCTATGCTCGGAGTCTCTCTGAGAGATAAAATCAGAAATGATGTTATCCGACAGAGGACCAAAGTCACCGACATAGCATACAGGATTAGCAAGCTGAAGTGGCAGTGGGCTGGCCATATCTGTCGAAGGACCGACAACCGGTCAGTCGTGCGATCATACCTGAGCGCATCTGACGCGACAACCAACTGCTATTAAATTATTATTATTATGTTCCTTTAATCATGGTAAAGTGTTCTAAATGTTCAAAAGTCGTGAACAAAAAGTGTCCAGGAGTGCAGTGTAATAAATGTTCTAAATGGATACATGGATCTTGTGCGTCTATCTCCAATGAACAGCTAGCTGCATTATCGACAACCGAATCAGTCGATTGGAAGTGCCGCTCTTGTTCTGGTATTACTAAATCAAAACGGCTGTCCTGCATCTTACCAGACGCCGAAGACGACGGTGATAACACCGACACGGAACCAATAACTAACAATGAAGTTTCGAAGCAAATATTATTAGAAATACGCCGAGAGGTCAGGGACATCATACGTCAGGAATTGCAAACTACCCTCCAATTCTACTCCGACAAAATCGACGAATATGAAGAAAAAACTCAACAATTCGAAAGAAACTTAAAAGCTATGGAAAACCAATGCACGGACATGAAAAATACATTGCGAAATATAACTTTGCGAAATGACGTTCTAGAACAAAAAATAAACGAAATTGAACAAAATAAAATTTCCAACTACGTCGAAATATGTGGAATAAAGGAAGTAGTCAGAGAAAATGTTAAAGACATTGTAAAACAAATAGGAACCCGACTAAAACAAAATAGCGATGACGTCATAAGCGTTTACAGAAAAAATAAAACGTATACCAACACAAACCGAGAAAGGTCGTCGTCGTTTATAGTGGTTCACCTGCAAGAAGGTTGCCGAGAAAGATGGATGGAATCAGCTAAAAACGCGCCCCTGTCCAACAAAGACCTAGGCCGAAACGACGAAACCTACATCTACTTAAGAGAATCACTAACCCCTGCTATGTCGTACCTGCTATGGAAAACGAAACAGGACCTAAAAATGACCGAAATATACAAGTTCGTATGGTGTAAAAATGGACGTATCTTGGTAAAAAGGAACGAAAGAGACAAAACGCAAGTGATTCGATCTATAAAGGATTTGGAAAGGATTACCACAGCTCAATTAAAAAAGTGACCTTACGTCCCCCAACCCCGCTCCGTGTGATATTATCTTGTCAACATTTTAAACCCTATCAATGGACGACGATACAAACAACACCTACGAATCTAATTACACTACTTGGAACGAGTTCACGGGCCAAATTTCAAAAGGACACGAATCGCTCATAGTACTTCACGTTAACATAAGATCAATGTTAAAAAACTTCTCCCACCTAGAATACATTGTGACATCTAGTGAACGGATCATAACATTAATAGTTATCACCGAGGCGAACATCGCGGACAATTGCAGTAAGTTATTTCAACTACCGAATTATGAGATGTACACCGAGTTACGAAACGGTCGTAAAGGAGGCGGCGTTATAGTATATGCACACAAAAGTGTCCAATTCACTAGACTCACAACTGTCACACGTTTTTATGAATGTATCGTAGGTGAACTAGAGACCAACTATGGGTATAAAACGAGTATATGTGCTATTTATAGACCGCCAAGTCTTAACAAGGCTCAGTTCATACAAGAATTAGTTACTTCAATATCAAAAACTAAGCAAACGCAAAATCACATAGTGTTAGGAGATATGAATATTGACATTAAAATAAAAAACACAATAACGATGGAATATCTTAATTCACTGTGTGAACTGGGCCTTGAATGTGTTATTAACCAATACACTAGAGTAGATACTAACAAAAGTATAGTTTCCAAAACATGCATCGATCACATATTTATTCGTGACGTAGTCGGCGCTCGGGGCGACCGACGACGCGAGCGCATCGTGCAATCGGCCGTAGTGAACAACGCGCTGGCCGATCATTTCATAACGGGCGCCGCGATCGCTGACGTCGTCGCGAGCAAGGACACTCCATGCAAAACTGTCATCACATTAGATAACAGCAAACTAATTGATGTATTAAATAAAACAGATTGGAAAGAGGCGTTAGCCTTTGATGATCCTAATGATATTTTAAACTGTATTACTGAACAATTCACCAAAGCGTATAAAAAATGCGAAGTAACAAGTAGACAAAAGACTGGAAAAAGATATAACTGTACATGGATAAATGAAAAAGTATTGTATATGTGTAATATGAGAGATAAGTTGTATAATATGTGGTTAACTGATGAAAGCAACAATAAAAATAAGTTACTTTATAATAAATATAGAAATAAATGTAATAAAATGATAAATAAGGCAAAAAACGATTACATAATTAATGACATAAAATCTAACTTCCGTAATCCAAAAACAATGTGGAAAATTATTAATAATTTGTGTGGCAAAGTTATAAAATCCATTGACGACGTCATAATTAAGGCATTTAAATGTAATAACATTAAGTTATTAAGTGATAACTTTGCTCAGGGTTTCAAAAATAATGTTAAAAAAATATGTACAAATTGCCAGACCCCTTTGCTAAATAAAAATAAATATGAACTCATCCCGGAACAATCAATGAGATTAAAGAAAGCCACAAATGAAATTGTCTTTTCAATATTAAAAAAATTAAATGATAAAAAAGCTCCCGGGATTGATTGTATCCGAGCTAAAGACATAAAAACGGTTATGGTTGATATCACACCTGTATTATGTCATCTGATCAATACATGCATAAGCACATCTAAATACCCAGATAGACTAAAAATTGGTATAGTTAGACCTATTCATAAAAAAGGCAGATATGATGACGTAGACAACTACAGGCCGATAACAATCTTACCCTGTATCGATAAGGTGATTGAGAAGTACTTCGGTCGCGAAATTAACAACTTTCTAGTAGAAAATAATATAATAAATAAAACACAGTTTGGTTTTCAAAAAGAACGAAATACTTCACAGTTACTCTCTGACTTCACTGACGAGGTCAGCGGTTATATGAACCAAAGGTATCACGTACTGGCGGTATTCGTCGATTTTAGTAAAGCTTTTGATTCTCTAAATTGCGACACTCTGTACAGCAAGCTGGGGCAAAATGGTATACAGGGTCCCCTTGAGAAATGGTTTCGTGACTACCACAGTAATAGACATACCATGGTGAGAATAGGGAACGTATTGAGCGAAATGACTCCAACAGTACAGGGCACGGCCCAAGGCTCCGTATTATCGCCGACAGAGTACCTAATTTATGTAAACGATATGAGTAACATATTCAAAGGTGGCTCTGTATACCAATTTGCGGACGATACTTGTCTTATATCCGCACACTCAGACATAAGCACCGCCATTCATGTTCTACAAAATAACTACAATCGTTTATGCGAGTGGGCGCACGATGTTGGTCTTAGTATAAACGCACAAAAAACGAAATTAATACACATCCACTCATCGCATTTAAAAACTATGATCAAACCAACAATCTTCTCCCACTCGCATCAATGTATGCACAACCAATATAATGCAGGTACGTGTGGATGTGACGTGCTGGAACTTGTGACACAACACGTATATCTAGGGCTAACTATAGATAATAAGTTAAACTGGGGCCCGCATATAGACAGCATATGTAATAGACTTCGAGCGGTGCTTGCCAAGATTGCCATATTAAAATATAAATTGCCGTACAACACTCTTCGCCTATTATATATGTCGCTTGCTGATTCCATAATAAACTATGGAATCACCAGCTACGGTCGCACCTACACCACGTACATGAACAACATATACAAAATACAGCACAGAATTCTAAAAATGATAGTAAAACGTCATATTAAAGATAAATATATAGAAAACGAATCTGGATTATTCCACCACTGTAAAGTAATTAATGTTTTTAACAAATTTAAAATTGCGTTCATTTCCGAGAAAAGCAGTAACCTAAGTAAACTTGTCGAGCGCACACGTAACAGCAACCTACGTAGCGTCTCATACTTGCCCAGATTTATACTCCCCTCTAAAAATAATGTATACGGGAAAAGAACGTGGGAATACTTGCTACCCTTAATTTTGAACAAGCTACCTAACGAACTAATGGCAAAGCTAAATAAAGGCAATGTCAAGGCCTTTAAAAAAATACTTAAAGAATATTATTTGAGCGCAAATAATTAATACCTACACTATAAACCTACACTCTACACGTTTACTATATACTACATACCTATATTATATTTACACTACATACAAAGCTAGTACATATACTGGCAACATATTAAACTTAGTTTAAGTGGCGACTCAACCTTAGCAAATAAACCGCTGTGCGGTTTCCGTTGAGGTTATATGAATGTACCCTTTTGTTTTTGTAATTTTTTATATTATACAATAAATAAAAAAAAAAAAAATAAAAAAACCGATGGGGTAAACGAGTTCTTGAGTGGAGACCGCGACTTGGCAAACGTAGTGTAGGACGTCCACTCGCCAGGTGGGGTGACGATTTGCGAGCGGTCGCTGGCAGATGCTGGATGCGGCAAGCCGAAGACAGGGGAAAATGGCGCGATTTGGGGGAGGCCTATGTCCAGCAGTGGACTAGTATAGGCTGATGATGAGGCGTTACTTTGCGGAAATCCATTGGAAGCAAGTGATGGATTAATAATATCTTTGTAACAATTCCCGCGATACTATAATTTCCCGAAAAATCGAAGAACTATTCAACACGTCACGTGTTTCGTCCTTACACAGGGCATCTTCAGGTAAGATAGAAGACTCATAACAACGATATCTTCACGACCAACGCTGAAACGAGAGAAAAAACTCATCCTTTAACTCTCAGTATCGCGGGTATTGTTACAAAGTTTTTTTTAAGAAAAGAATAAGTCCTACAATTACATGTTGTTTTTATGGTGTTAAGCTTCCCATTATTATTTACAAACTTAGTACAGTTAAAAATTTACATATTGGTCTGAAGTTAAAAGTAGAGTGAGTAAGAAACTTCGTAATTAAGACTTTCTTAGACAACACTTGGGTATAATTACTTCAATATTGATTCTCAAAAAAGATATTATTGAGTGGACCTAACCCGTGAAAATAGGTCAAGGGTACACGTACGCTCTCTAATATTCTTATGATGTTTATTCCGAAATATTCAAGGTCACAATTACAAATTCTATTTTTAGTTATTCACGTAAACAAGCTTATAAATATCTTTGCTTACATTTTCAACAAACGTTTTAAACATTGGCGAATTGTGTTGAGTGTGTTACATTGTAAACAACTGATATATTTTTTTCATAATAAGTGATGAGAAAGAGTAGCTCATTGACACTGCACTGACTGCAAATTTAATTTTTTTTCTAATAATAACATACTGTTACGAACTAATCCCGTTGGGGTAGGCAGAGATCACATTCTTGTACTGACTCAATAATTAATTCTACATACATGCATACATAATATCACGCCTGATTCCCGAAGGGGTAAGCAGAGGCATATTATACGCCCACATTTCGCCAGTTATATCGTTGGTCCCACGTAATAGGTGGCGAGCCTATAGCCGCTTACCGGGCACTGTTATGTTCGCTACAGCCTCGTCCGTTGATCTGCCGGTGCACCACTTGCAGGTGAGGTTGGCTTGGGCTCCTTAGGTATTGGTAGGACTCCTATACACCTATAATAACTATACTAACTATAATAATCCTTTATTGCACAAAAATAATTTTAAGTATTACATGAGGTGTATAAAATAACACTATAGACAGTGCGGCACCTTAACAAGGCAACCTATGTCACAAAAAAGACCGCTAGTAAAACTAATTTTGTTTAAATCACAGTTCCTTACCAGCATTCATTACTGCTCAGTATATTAACAGGACAAAAACATAAGACTGAATGTTTCGTTGCGGTATTTTGTTCAAAATTATATCGATCGTAATATACACAAACATCGCGACTCTAATACTGATTTGGGCCGAGCAGTATTCTTGCTGCAACAATTTAAATAGAATTTGTATATTGGTATACAGCTAGCATAAACTACAACCCCAATACAACTAGCAAAGTCGACTTTTAGCACATTATCTAGATTATTCTAGATGAAACGTAAAATGGTGAGAAGTTACTTGCACTTCGCCAACATTGACACGAGGCAAGAACCCATTCGCTTAAAATTCAAATATAATTATCAAATCTATTATAGTTAACATAAGCACTTAATCAGAAAACTAAATGAGTTAAAACGAGAGAACACTTCCGAGTCAAAAGAGTGCGGTTAATCAAATGCAATTAAGATAATCGTATTTCAGAATTTGTGTTTAAATTATGCTAATGAGGAATCGTACGTAAGGACGGAACTAATTAATTATAAAAGAGATAAAACTAAGCTAGGGTTTGAAAAGGGCAGAATGTGGCTTTACGGAACGAAATGGATTAATTAGATTGTAGCGCATATCACCACCCACTGTAAATCCAGAAGGGCTATGTCCGTCTTTGCTTTTAGGGACTAAACTTCAAACATGCCCGAAATCCCCCGACAAAGAAGAAGGCCCCTGTAGTGCAGCAATATGAAGGGAGCAGACTCCCCCACTGAATGACCTTTACAAGGTCACGCGATGGCTGCCGCAGCGCAACTACTGTCGGTTAAAAACTAGCAGCTACTCGGTCCGCAAGGCCCACCTGAAACATAGGCCGAGAATTTTTTCCGAAGAAGTTTAATTAAATGTGCAGTTTGACCTCTAATTGAACTTTTCGACGGCAGAAAAAGACAAGATCATCTCTGGTAAATTAGCGATAGTAGGGCATTATTATGACATTGATGAGAGCACCTATAACTGGGAACCCTAAACTTTCTTTGTAATTTACGAACAATAAGAAAGTTTTGGGTTACATATTAGATGTAGTACTAAAATAATGTTCTATTTAAGAAACCACCAAACCGAAACTTATACCTACACGTAAGTTATTTTGATTGTATCAAAGAAAATGAAAATTTGGGAGTGTTCAGTGAAGTTGAACTATTGAACTTCTGAGGTGCTTGTAATCCGGCGCCAACGTTTGCACGGCAGAATAATACAAGATCATTTCTGAGAGGAAAATTTGAGTGGGCTTCAGTTCCAATATCTTTACATTCATGAGTGCTCTATCAGTACCAAAACTTTGTTTTTACTATATATATTACTATAATATATATTTTTCTTCTTTGTGAGAAACCATACCTACACGTAAAGTTATTTTTCTTGTGTCAAGGAAAACGAACATTTGGGAGTGTTTAGTGAAAAAACATACCCCGATCTACGTACGTGATGTATCGGCGGGCGGAGTGTGTGCATGTGGGTTTATAGCCGATAAAATATCTAGGGATGTCTATTTATGGCGTTTTTTGTGCGAGGAAACATGTGCTTGTATTAAATAAGAAGACGCATGTGTGTGGGTCGATGGTTCCACCTGCGACATGATAGATAATTTTCTTATAAAATTATGTAAAACTTTTAATGAGTTTTGTGTGAGGTATGCATTTAATAGATTCTGCCTTCTACCTCATGCACTATGCATTTGTGATACAAAATATTATATGATCTGACAAGGTTATCATGGTTGTTGTTTTTACTTGTGGGCACTAAAATGATGAAAGTATTATGATATTTTTTACAATTTAGCAAACATCTGTGCAAAGATTTTTTAGAGAGAAACAACTATGAAATTTCGCCTTTTAATACATCCTCATGACCATGAGATATATTACAAAAGTGAAATAAGTATCTGTAATGGTCAGTCTGAATCTGTACCAAAATTGGTTTTGCTGTTAAAAACGTAACAGAAAGACGACCTCAGAAACTTTTACATTTATAACATTAGTATGGATAACATACACGATTATAAATTAGAAAATTAATGTTACAGTTTGTTGGGATTAAGCTCACGTTCCTCTCTCGAGAGGTTTTCAAAGTCAAGAATTTTATTATTCTTGACGGCCTGTCACTCGGATGCTAAATTTAATAATAAACGACTGTGACAAACGACAAACTCGTAAAAAAGTATTTTCGTTCTAAAGTATTTTTACGGCACTTTATTATTAGGCGAGTCGTCTTTCAGTTTGATAACAACAGTCGTAAACCGAATGGATTGTTTTGTCATGTTTTGATGAAATATTAAACTAGCTGAAGGTTCGCTTATGTCATCAAAATAAAATATTGTCTTTACTATTCAGGGATAGTTGAAGCTTCACAAGAAGATTGTCATCATGTTAGCATCCAGCATGTTCAGTAACTATAGTAACTTTTTTTTCGGATGGAAAATCATCAAATAATTGTCTTCCGCTGTGGTTGGAGCGGAAGGGTGTGTCAGACTTTTACTGTTGACCGTTGTGGCCCTTTTAAACAGTCCCGCAAACATTGGCAAGCTTCGTTTATAATGTAAAAATAGATATAAATATGAATAAAGCATAGCCTAAACTAGAGTTAATATTAGACGTTTATCGACAGAGGCACGACGCAACGTATATATTACAGAATTGCCTGAAAAACGATTACGACATACGCGGACAAAGTTTAAAAATAAACAATACTAATTGAAGTTTGGTCTTCGCCGTCCTCTTTGAACAATGTCCCATTAACAAGTGAACGTTATTTTTTTGTCCTGTTTTGTTTGTTATCTCACATTTGTGTTGGGTTAGGTCAGTAACCTGAAACCACGTCACATGTGTTGCTCGTTATGTGAATTGACACCGCATGTAAGATGCCGTAATTTGAGCAAGTGGGAAAAACGTTCTCTCATCGCCGTATGAGTAGGTACTATGTTACCGTATCTTTAATAAAATTTTAGTATTTTTTTTTTTAAATAAAATAGTGGTGATTATGATTATAAATGGTAAATGATATGCCTCCCCTAAACACCTAGAGCCCTCAGTAAAGATGTGAGACAATACCGTGATCTAACATTGACTTCTTGAAATAATATGAAAAGTGATGTTGCACTGTTTTGTGTCTTTTACCAACACTTATGTACGTTGACAAACACTTAATAATAAATAGAAATAAATAAATATCCTCTTACAATCACAATCATTTAGCTCCAAGATAAGTATTATTAAGAATTTGTATTATGGATATTAAAGAACGGATAAACATACTTGTATACTTTTTGCTATGTATACATACTGAATATACAGAGAACATAGACTAGACACCTAGACCAGAACAAATATTCATGTTCAAGCACACACAGACTTGTCCTGTGTGGGAATCGAACCCACGATCTCAGGAGCGGAGTGCAGGTGTACTAACCTCCACGCCATATCGGTCGTCAACAACTAATAATCCACCGTTATTACACATTAGTGTTCGAAATGTCTCAATTTTTAGAATATAAACCAAAACTGGAGACATGACGCTTTACTTTCCCGCCAAGAAGTGTTCTTAGAAGATACTTAAAATTTGTATCATTATCGAATTAATTTATGATGTGATAAATTTATGTGCGTAAATGTTGTACTTCGCTCTTTTTTTTAAAGTATTCTTATGTGTTATGTAAGTATTTAATTTCTTTGAGATACGAAAAAAAATGTATGTACTAGTGTTATAAAAGCGAACATTACGTGTGCACCTTTTTACAGCTCGCCTATTTTGATGAATTCCAAAATTAGTTAGGACATATCAAAATAACAATGGTGTAGAGGTTGAAATTGAGACCTCCTGACTTTTAGTAATTCACTTTTAAGCTTTAGAATTGTATAATTATATAATCATAATAACATTAGATAATAAAGTAATATTTCTTACCACAATTGATTAGTTTAAGCCCCATATCATTCTTTAATATAATTTTAACAATTTTATTATTTTTCCATTGATTTACGAAATGATATATGGTTTTCTATTGTTGATTTTACGGTACTGAATAGCAATAAGTTTTAGAGTAACAATAAAGAATATATATATATATTGTTAAAACGTTCATGAAAGCTATGTGTGGAAAAGGTTGTGATAGAATAGCAGTGGTCGTCGTTTATCTGAGTCACAAGCCGCTTTGTCTGAAATTAAGTATTTGTTTAAGAAGTGTACAATGTCACCATTATTATGTTGAATAATTAAAGACAAAGAAATTGATTTTCGTATTATTATTATGAACTTTTAAATCGATGATGCGAACAGTACCGTTACTTTTCATTAAAAAGTTTTGTTGCTATTGGACTTTAAATAAGCAACAACCTACACCGACACAATTAACCAAAAACGTACTAATATGGTGGCTAAGGTGTGATTCATAATGTTCACTCCGTTATTAGTAGTCGTAGTATTAATTTTTCTAATTATGAACGATAACATTATCAGCAAGTGATGGATTAAAAATATCTTTGTAACAATTCCCGCGCTACTATAATTTCCCGAAAAATCGAGAAACTATTCAACACGACACGTGTTTCGGGAAAATATAGTAGCGCGGGAATTGTTACAAAGATATTTATAATCCATCACTTGCTTACAATGGATTTTCGCAAAGTAACGCCTGAATCAATATATTATTCCTTTTGTAACTGTTTGTAGAGAGCATTAAGATATTGATTATTGATATAGACAGACAGGAGTCGCAGCATTTAGCAGTCAAAAATGTGTCTGTAAGGTGTGACATTTTTTTAGCCAAATCCGTTTTTACAGATCTTACATAACTTATACCATAAACCTTAATTTCTTAAATGACACACACAGAACAGATATGAAAACACAAATAACGATAAATTTATTAGATATCTACATTACAAACTAGATATTAGTCATTCAATATTCCCTGCTTGCTAGTTATTATCCTTAACTAATACCTACATCAAAATATGATCTAGCTTAGCGATCTTAGTTACAAAACAAAGATTCTAATTTTGTTGCTGCGATAAATCGTTGGAATCCAGGCCATGCAAAAGCTTTGTTTTTTTCTTTTGCAATCGAGTGTTCCCAACGGCCATAAGAACAAAGCTGAGTGCTGATATACGCCCAAAATAATAACATATTCTCAATCCGAGATTGAAACGAATCTTAGGTAGTTCTCTTGGTTTCAATAGTTTATAAAGTTGCAATCCGAGGATTGGTTATTAAGACGCTTTACATATTATATTAGCAAGTTGCTTTTACTTCCATGGTATATATCTTGAATAAAAAATGGAAGCTTAGTTTTTCCCTTTAACCTTTCTAGCCACTCTGGTGTATATAAAACTATTTAAATGATATTATTATCATTCTTTTAGCAGTCGTTCGCCACTTAAAAGATTATTAACGTTTAATTTGGACAAATCCTGTTGTCGTGGTCGCTTGTACGTACATAAGATGCAAATATAATAATAAATATTCTCTTGCAATCACACCAATTATTTAGTTTCTAGATGAGTATCACTATAAACTTGTTTTATGTATACTAAAGAACGGATAAACATACTGAAATACTTTTTTTTTGTTAATACATACTTAATATACATAGGAAACACCCAGACCACAACAAATATTTATGTTCATGCACACAAAGATTTGTCTTGTGTGGGAATCGAACCCACGGCCTCTGGAGTAAAGTGCAGGTATACTGACCTCCACGCCATATCGGTCGTCAAATATATAATATAAAATCGGTGACCATTATGCATTAGGTAAGACGTATGCTTGAGTAGATGATACTCAAGCATATGCCTACCTAATTATTTAACACACACTAAAATTAAAAAACGTGTCATAACAACTAAATCTTTCGGAATACGCATATCAAACCCTTTTACCGAAGCAAATCGGTCTAATATACAATCCAACCACTCTTTTCGCTTGGGATGATCGTACCGTGTGTAACAGGATATATTTTTATATGCCCCGAAGTAAGTAGTAACCTAGCGTTCTCTCTAAGCGGGTTCGACTCGCACTTAGCCGGTTTAGGGTTCACCTTATTAAGCCTTTGGTAACTCATGAACCGTTATAGAAAGCTTCTTGGAATTTTCAGTTTTTCCGCTACAGCTTAAAAAATATGAAAATAATAAACAGATCCTCCAAAAAATATTTGATTGTGCATCAAAAACATGCGACATCTATAGTATATTTCATTTGAATCTAGCAATTTAGTAAAAACACCAATTTTAACACGATGACTCCGTAATTATTTACCTAGTTATTGTGATACAAAATACTCGGAAAACGAAATTTCATTACGTTGTCAATCTGCCATTTAATTTTCCTCGCTTATTAGTCTTGTTTGTTTTTGAAAAGTCAAGTGTTGGTCGTCGTTTTAACTGACTAATTCAATTAAATTATTATAATATAAAACTTTAAATAATTAAATTTCAGGCAATTAAAAAATGTCACAAAAATAAATCCAAACGAGTTATATTAATGTTGATGTCAAACTATTAAAACTTAATTTGAAATAAAATATCACGATAAAAAAGATTGTACGATGGTTATATGTATAAGAAATCTTGCCATCACACATTTGGAATTCTTATTTTTTAAGAGACGCAACCTAAAAAATAATAAGCCGAAAATGCAACCATCAAAATCACACTACTTATATGGGCCCCCATATAAGTATTATTATTATACGAAATTATAATAAATGGTACTGAATCCTTTACATCTATCTTTTAGCCAGTTTTTTTCTTGTCGTATAAATCAAGTTCTTTATAACCTTATATGAAAACTATAAAAATATCTTAGGTTAAAGGTTACCACGGGTGACAAAAGCCGCACGATTTTTGCCGCGCGACAAAAATCTACATACCGCTAAAAAGACCCGGGACTAAAAGAGCTAAGAAACACATGAGCCGACAGAGCATTCCAAAGCAAAGCAATTCGCGTAGGTGACGCGGTTCGGTCTTTTAAGGTCTTCGGTCGGTGAAGCGAATAGCCGTACGGCCAAAATCGACCTGTGTAAACCCCTCTTTAGTATTTTTTTCACAGATTGTATCTGGTTCGTGATCACGAATATGCCACGGGCGTGATTGTAGGAGTAGGACTATTCGACTAGGTATTTGACCTTTGGGCATCGATACCATCACCAAACGGGATTGTTGCTTTAGATTTGCGCAAAATGAAATCAGCTAAAAGTGTGAGTGTCGACGTACACGCATTTAGTTGTTAATTTATTTTATTTGTTTCTTCTAAGTCCTTTTTGTTTATTTGTTTAATTTATCACAATCTGGTCCAAATTTTACTAAAATGTGTTGTTATTCATAATAAACTTCTTAGTATGTAGTGCTTAGTAGTTTATTTCATTATGTTTCAAATTATAAATCTAAGTTTAAAGTATATTTAATGCATGGTGTGATTTCCTGTAACTGAGGAAATATTTTTAATGATTTTTGTATTGTGGGAGATCCAAAATAACCAAGTTTGATCTTTATATATTTAAGACTCTTTATAAATTAAGAGTTTTATGGAGTTCAAAAGTTTGAATAAAAAACTTAACTTTAAAAATTCAAAAATGTCATAACGACCGATATGGCGTGGAAGTCATTATATCCACACTTCACTCCAGAGGTCGTGGGTTCGATTCCCACACAGGACAAATCTTTGTGTGCATGAACATGAATATTTGATCTGGTCTGGGTGTTTTCCTATGTATATTAAGTATGTATTTACAAAAAAAAAGTATTTAAGTATGTTTATCCGTTGTTTAGTATCCATAACACAAGTTCTTAATGATACTTATCTTGGAACTAAATAATTAGGGTAATTTTTAGAAAATATTTATTTATTAATTTATTTTATTATTTAAATAAAAATATAAGCTGGTATATACATGAAATGGTTTATTCGTTTTTGCTCCCAGTTTCGCTTTTATTATCGAAAACGACTGATTCACTCATTTGGGACAATAAAGATATAGAAGTAATATAAATCTTACAGGTATTTTTTAATGTTTTTAAATACGCTGTCGTAAATCTTAGTATGCCTCGACGCTGATCTTTTGTTGACATCTAATCAAAACAGAAATGCTGACTACACTATCCTAAAATTCTTAAGACCTTATGTACAATTAGATTGCCACAAATAAATTGAAATAGGTACTATATATCCGGTCGGGAAGTAGTTCATGTGCAGAGTGTTCATTAATTAACACCAGTTAAAATTAGCAATGGTCAATTGACCGCGACTGCAATGCAAGTTAGTGGCGCACCATTGTTCTCCGACTGAACCAGCTTAATTGATCCATTGGTGAGCGGCGTCATCAATGTGACAATCTTTTTTCATTAACACCATTTCATGCTGTAACGTGGGACTTATTAAAAGCAATTAATAATTATATGGCTTGTTGTAACAACGCGTTCTGCGTTCTTGTAAACTGATACTAGTGCAAACCTTCGGTTCAATGTAGGTACCTATTTACAACTTGATTAATATCTTGTGTAATACTTGTACTCGCTCCTAAGGTCGTATGTCCGTTTCCCCACAATATGTTAGTGTTAGGTTAAAAGGTTTTTTCGTTGGTCTAGTACTCATAGCATACATAACTTTGCGTCTTTTAGGGGCCAGAAGTGCTGTGTAGAATGTTCAAGAATTTCCTTGTATTCTTCAGTAAATAAAGAAGTAGCTACGTTACGTACTATATTTGGTGGCCGGGTGCAATCATTGAAGTGAAGCAGATTTTTCAGAGGTCAGTACTTGGACGGGTGCCCATTTATTTGGCAAGAACAAAGTCCAAAAATATGTATTATTATCCCCACGGTTGTTCACAAACAGTATTAAAAATATCCCACGTGTGATATAAATAATAAGACGCGACTCAAAGCAATAATAGGACGAGTGTAAGTGCAGAGATAATTGTTTATAAAATAGCACTGTAATGATAATCGGCTATAATTTTTTTTATAACAATAGTAACCTTCCTAGAACACAGTAATTACTCTCAGAGTTTATATTTCGAACTAAATCCAAACGCAACTAAAGTAAATATATTTCATTTGCGTTTCGTTCGATCATAGAGCCTGCGGCCTTTCGAAATTCTTTGTTTCGATCGGCTACCCGCTATATCGTTACCATGGCAACAGCCCGGGACGTCTCCGCACTTCCCGAATAGCTCACCACAACACAAAGAATATCGCCTTTGTCATCTAATTTCACTGTGAAAAACCAGGAAATAATCTCCTTGACATTTGATCTCATTCCTTATAATATAGGTATATCTATAAATTTCCAGGTAACCTGCAATCGTCTCATTAAAAGTCCGTAGAGGCCTATGTGCAGCAGTGGACATTCTTAATTTTAATTTTGTTATAATTGTTAATAATCCTTTTGCATTCATATGTGTAAATAAATACCTTAAATAGAATATCACATGTCATAACTTTATTGTGCCCCAAAGTTCGAAAAACTAATAGGAATTCGAACTTCATTGGACGATATAAATCGTTTGACATGTAAATAAATTTAACAGACAACTCATAACTCATCAAATCCACTATTACTTCATAAATACGATAGAGGAAATTGCCAATTGGGGAGGAAAAAAAAGATAAGGAAGTTTTGACCGAGGATGGTGGCAAAATCTCTTATAAACGTTTTAAAAAGCTGGCTTTGGCACTAATTCAAATTTGGCTGAACGAAGTAAGGTGAACTTTTAAGGCTGCCAAAAAGGTAATGTAATCGCATAAACCATAATGTATATTTATGGTTTAATGCGATAACAATGAAAATATCCAATTTCACCTAGAAGTAGTATACAAATTCAAAGTCCTAAAATATTCTCAATTATTTCTGAGGCTCCGGCACAAAGAAAATCATTAACTCCTCTAAATTACAACACCGTTAACAATAAATAACTTTGCTGATTGAACTTCTACAGTTGCCAACTTCGTCAGGGATTTCCATAATCTAGAGCTTTTCATGTTTTCTTAACACCCTGAGAGGTTTATAGGTCAATCATGATTTTTATAGTGAAAAAGTATACTAGGTTAAATTGGCAATCAAGCAATAGGATTTAAATTGTGATTGAATGTTTTTTTGCGGAATTTGGTTTTATATACTGAGCTGAGCAAGTTATGTTTAAATGGTTTCTACCTTAATTTATTTTAATACACAATATCTTTTTCAAGCGCACAATAATCGGTCATTAATGATTCGTTCGATTTTTCGGAAATGTTCGAAAGGGTTACTGCGGCCCCGGGACATCGCAGACTCAAGAAGGAACATGGATGGTTTATTTTATAGTCAGTAAGTGTGACACACTCTTCCGATTCACCAACAGCGGGCGACGGCCATTAAAAATATAAGTTTCCTCCGATTATTGTCTTGATTGTTACCAACGAAATTGCGGATTTTATTTCTTTATACACCTACATATAAGGTATTTTTGAAAGCAAATGATCGCCTAAAGAATTAGAAAAGTCCTGTTTTTTCACCCAAACACTCGACGCAATAAGAGATAGCAAATGGACGCATTAAAAACTCAGGCATTAATCATAGAGAGATTTATGATTTACCTAGTACCTTTTAGGTACTTAATGCTTACACTATTAAAAACGACAAGTTGAGTCAGAAAGCGTCATAAGTCAACCATCCATACAAAGGAAATGTTTACCAGCTCGTAGCGCCGAGAAAACTCTTTGTTTCAACTGCGGGTGACAATTTTTTACGCCAAACGGTACGTTTGCTTTCTCCTTGATGGCCGCAATAGTTTCTATTTCGGCTATCGACTGTTGTACAAACTACCATATCAGCTAGAAATGGTTTTTAGTTTTTTTTCATGCAGTTATTTTTTTTTAATCGATTTTTCGTTAATTACATTCTTATAATCATTTCTGACTGAAATGGTACCTGCTGGGATAAATCTTCCTAGATTTTTATTTAATAATTAAAATCTATAGTAGCAGCCGCCCGCAACTTGGTACGCGTGACCTACATAATAATACAAACCTTCTTCTGGGAACACTATGTGATAATAAAAACCGCATCAATATCCATTGCACAGTTTTAAAAATCTAAGCATACATAGGCCTTTGTCTATACAAAGTTTTAAACTATATAGTGATAACATGTACAAATGTGTGTTCTTACTTCACGCTATAATGTTCCGTATTTAATATGAAATCATATCCAAAGCGCATTTTATTTGAATAAAAAGTGAAAATTCGTCATCATATTCGACGTAAAATTATTTACCTATATCAATATGTAAAATTGACATGGGGACGGTTTAATGTATTCTGTAAGCACACGTCATCAATACATTTACGCTCGATTTGCGAATGAGGGATTCGCAAGCTGTAAATTTTGGTCTCATTTTATTTAAAAAAATATTTGTAACATTATTATTCCATATATTTACTTTTTACTCATTTCAGGGGATTTAATGAAATATGATGTTATTGTCGTACGTGTAATTTAGTTTATAATATATTGTTTACGTAATTAGTGAAAAGACAATTTTTTTCTTAAGTTTAACAAAAAAAAAATCTTTTTATTTGAAGATGAATATGTTGGCATAACCATGTGGTACCGGCCTGGAATGGTGCCACCCCGTCTCATCTCATGGGGAGAAATCCAACCGGATGATGAGCAGCAGCGTCATCCTGCGTACTAGCTAAATCTGCAATCACCAACCCGACCCCAGCGTGGTGATTATGGGCAATTACCCCCAAAATACTATTGGGGAGGGGCCAACGTTCAGTAGTGGAATTTATATGGGTGTAGTGATGGAATTGGCATAGATAACATAGATAGCTTTTATTGTGATTTAAGTAAGCAGACAAGCCTAATACAACGTACTCCTTTACAATGGAAACCATTAATCGAATCCTTTCGATAGGATGATTGAGACTCTTTTTAATAAAACATTTAATCCTTTCACTACTCTATACCTAAGATTTTTGCTGGAAAGCTAAGTTCTGAAAAGAAGGCTTTAGTCACAAAGTTTAGCTAAACTTATTTAATTCTAGCTCAGATAGATAATTCTTTTTGAGCTATCTCAGGGACTTCGGTAGCTATTTCACATCTCGGGTTAAGTTATTAAAGTTTTAGTAGATATCCTATTTTTTTTCTAGCAAAAAATATAGCCCAAATTACTCAAAGATAATGTAGCATTCAATGGTGAAAGAATTATCGAAATCCTCTCAAGAGTTTTGAGTTTATTTATAACATGTTTGTTACAAATAAACTCAAAAAACATATACATAAAAAAATACGATTCTTTCATCTTTATAATATTAGTAAAGATATAGGTTACAGTGATCTCTACTTAACTTTGCCGATCGATTCCGACCACTTAGTCTCACAAACCCCAGGAGCGTTAAGTTAACCCGAGTATTTACTGAACGTTTAAAAAAGTAGGTTGAAATATACATACTTACTTGTAATCACGCCTGTTTTCCCGAAGGGGTAGGCAGCCCAATATATGCCCATACTTCGCCACTTGTGTTGTATTGGTCCCACCTAATAGGTGGCGAACCTATTGCCGCTTACTGGGAACATTTATATTGCCAGAGTCTCGTCCGTTGATCGGCAGGTGCACCACTTGCAGGTAAGGTTGGATTGGCCTCCAAAGAAGATAGTACAAATATTTAAAATATATATTATATCTTTACAAATTTACCAACTGTTCTATTTATTGACTGCGTAGCTTTAATATTTTAAAAGGGTATTCCAGGACATTTCTTATTATATTTTCAAGTCGCTCGTAGACTATTGATTACGAGTAAGAGTTCTTTTTAAACTGGCCACTGAGTACAAACCTCGTCGATATATTAAGGACGCAAACAACACAAGCGCCATATGCTTAGCACAAGATGTTAAAAATGCGATTATCTATCCCATTTTTAACATTTTCTAATGAAAAATAAAAAAAAAATTGTATGTAGTAAGTACAGTTAATACGTAGCTAACGTATTATTTAACAAATTATTAAATGTTTGCCTTAACATTTAAGTTGGATAAGAGAAAATTGTATGGATACATTTACCTACCCGTTGCAATTACTAACGACATAAACCAATTTATTGCTACGTCCAAACGCTCCACATGCCCTCTTTTCCGACATTCATGCTAACAATATCAGACTTCGTCCACACCTTTAAAGACTATAATCGCAGAACTTGTTTGAAAACTCATTTATTTTAGTGCGTGAATTCGTCACATGCTTCAGCTAAATGTATTTTGTGCAGTAATCGCGAATACGGTGACTGTTTAGTAGTAAAAGGAAAAATGCGATGTGTTACCGAAGGTTAAGGTTCATTTCTATCTGAAAAATAAAGCCAGGATTCACTCAAATGTATCTACTAGTAGTCCCTAAAGAATGGAATGGGGAGTGATTTGTCAAATTGAAATTAAATTCCAATTACTAGAAATCCATTAGTCATTCCGGATTTTCTATTGGAAATGAATCAGCCGTTTTGTCGTATAGCTGAAACTCCAATTGGTAGTAATGTTATTTGTTTAACTGGTTCTGGAGCACCCTATGTTGTTAAAGAAGAATTTGAATAAAAAGTTCTTCATTGTTTTTATTTGCATATAGAATATTCTATACATATTGAAATAGACCGCAGACCCTAAACTGTGTGATAATTTAATTTTAAGTTATTTTTTATTTATTTCTTAAAACAGTCAAGTACTTAAGTGTACAAAATAATTATTAATATTTTAAAGGGCAATAGTTATTCATTTTGGTAATTACGTTGTTCTCTAATTTAGAAGCATGAAACTAAAAGTGACCACCAATCATAAAAATAGTTATTTAGGTCGAACACTTTTTGGTAAAGAAATGTTTACGTAAAACGTCTTTTGGTAATGAAAAGCCAGGGTTATCAAAAATAAAAATAAATTATTCGACCAGTCCAATATAGAAAGATGCTAGGCGCTTGGCTAGCGTGGAATCCAGGAAAATATTCAATTATTTATGTGAGTGACCTGAAAACCAGAGCAATTTAGTTTTAATTCATGCACGCTTGTGTTCGACCTAAATAACTATTTTTTTGTCCGATTGGTGATCACTTTCCGTTGAACTATATGAAAAATAAGGAAAACTATGTAATTTGAATCGCTAATTATTTTACTGATTATTAATCTAATTTTTCGTTATTTTCCTGAATAAACAAGTCTGGTGTATGGCCTGTGGGTTTATGTTTATTTTATATAGGAATTAATAACAACGTTTGACTATTGTTCTACTAAGAGAACTTATGTACCTACTACAGTTATTTTAGTTTGCAATATCATCATAATATAAACACGACAAAATCTCGCTAATAAAAGCAAAATTCGTATGAATTGTATTGTGTATAGATCTTCATAAAATTTACATACATACATTCACGCCTGTTTCAACGAAGGGGTAGGCAGAGGCATATTATACGCCTACACTTCGCCAATTATATAGTTGGTCCCACGTAATAGGTGGCGAGCCTATTGCCGCTTACCGGGCACTGTTATGTTAGTCAGAGCCTCGTCCGTTGATCGCCAGGCGCACCACTTGCAGGTGAGGCTGGCTTGGGCTCCTTAGATCTTAGTAGGATAGGATAGGACACCTTCATAAAATTTGAAGGTATTATTTTACTTTATGTTTGAATATCAGCTTACGTCGTGGTGCAGAGGCAAGACCTGGTTGCCAAAGTGGACCGGACTCTCGATCGTGTCTCTCAGTGGGGATCTGAAAATCTGGTCGAGTTTAATGCCTTTCTTCTAATACGTTTTAACCCAAAATGCACACCTGGGCTGGAGAGTGGTAGATTAATAGCCTGGACATCGGTCGAACACATTAAATTTGCATACCAATTTATATAACGTCGAAGGGAACATTTATAATGGAAACTGGTTTACGGTGCCCTATTTGACCCAATATTTTGGCGACTGAAGTGAAGGTAACAAAATCGTTGAATGTTGTTTTATTCAAATATTTTTGGTATGCTTTATATATTATTGTAAATGTCTGTGATAAAAAGAATCAACATAATAGTGTACTGTTGTCATGTTTAGCAATAAAAATAATATTTTATTAAGAAAGAAAGAAATTTATTTTTTGTGCAAGTGAACAAAAAGTTAAGTTTATTCATTAAACATCAACTTATTTTACTTACTGGATTACTGTTAAATATTATATCGAATTGTAAACCTAAAATTCTGAAAGCGAAGATAACTAGACAGCAGATTTTCATTTTCAGCAGCTTTCAAAATATAACATTTATCCCGAAATATTCTAGTAATCACTACCTATAAATTTAGTTCTATAGTTTGTTCCTATCGTGTTTATCTTTCGACCATTAAACCCGAAAAGCGAAAAGTAAACTAAAACTCCATCCAAACTGTTTAGCGTTATGCCCCCAACTAGTGAAGTACGTAGATCCTTATCTAGATGACATCGTCACGTCCGGTAGTCATCGGCTATTCATCGTCAGCGCGACAGAGGTTCATGAATATTGATGGAACACTCGTGGGTGCGCGTAAACCGGCCGTGGCCGATCCTCGACTGATTGGTTTTGTACGAGAACCCCTATTATGAATAGCTGGGATGTGGCACGTCATCGATATTTAATCTACGCACTACCTAGAACATTTTTTGCAATATTCTTTACCTATGCAACTGTTAATATTCTATAGCTAGGAGCTCTTAGAGTACTATGTGGTCGTAAACGATCACCAAAGTAAAGCAGAGTTCTCAGAGGTGCTTGAATTTGTGAGCGTTTGTGTGGCTTTCGATATCGAGCGCTTCCGTGCTTCGAATGACACGTTAAGAAGTTTGGAATGTTCTATTGAGCAGCATGAAACCTTCTTACAGCAGGTTACCATACACTTGTCTTCAGCAATCCGCACTGGGTCCGCTTAGTGGAATATGGCCTGAATCTCTGGTTCGTGGGATTATGATGTAACTTGTAACTTCTGTTACCGGCTGGAGAACAGTACTTCATTAGCTTGTTACCAATTATTTTTCTAATCAAGCTCATGCCTGCAGTAAATTTAAGTGCTTTAGTTTTAAAGTTGAAGTGCATATGAGCTAAACAATTTCAATTTATCAATAGCAAAATCGATAACAATACATCGTTATTTTGAGCGGAACTACGCCACAACACGCTTAGCCTAAAAATCACAATGTAGTTCAAATTTCAGTACATTAACCATCTAGTGGTTTTGTTAGACCGCTATTCCATCGGTACTAATTACCGTTAAGGTGTGAACGTTCGGTATCATGTTGTTATCGTTTTGTGGGCCGCTTTTACTTAGTGGACTGTATCCAACTTTAGATAGAATATTAGTAATTTTAACAAGTCATTGTAAAAAGTTAAAAACTCATTTGTCTCTTTGTGGTCACTCCCATATGGAAATGAAGTAAGTACTTACTTTTTGTTTGCATATGTTTGGTTATTTTATTTTAATTTCTTTGGAAAGCTTACAGCTGTTTTTACAACTTGTCTGTCAGTGCGCATCTCAAAGGATTGAAACGATCACTTTTAAATATCTTTATGACTTACGCAATTTCTCAGAAAATGTTATGGAACATTCACGCTTAGAAGAAAGGAACGGTCGGGCTAGCAAAATGCATTTTTTTTAGCTAATAAAAATACAAATTTCAAAAGATAATATCGTAATTTTTTTAAACTAAAAACGCATTAAATCAGCGATTACAGCACTAAAATTACACAAAGTTATAATATAAATATATAAAGCCAAAAATAACTTATCTCCTTCCATTAAAGATTGAATTTTAAAAACATCGCGATTTTTACGTAATAAATAAATAGAAAATTCGATACCATCAGTTACCTAAATAGTTACTACGGATTTTATTCCCTGCTTACCAGGGCGCTCCCCTAATTTGAAACTACTAGCAAGCAGATTCGAGTAATGGAGAATAGCTTGGGGCTCTCATGAATACTGAAAAGGTCCTACAACTCGGATGCCACCTACTTCGCTACTACGTTCAATTACTGCTACGTTAAGGTATAAATATTCATGGATTTTTGATAGAATTTTATTTCTTGGTTGAAGTCTTTGAATAGAAAGACTAGTGACTATCATACGGACTATCTCTTGCTACTAACGATTCCTGTGCTACGAACGATGTGTATTGGGTTCCTACCAAGAGCTAAGGAGCCCAAGCCAACCTAATCTGCAAGTGGTGCACCTGCCGATCAACGGACGAGGTTCTGGCGAACGTAACCGTGCCCGGTAAGCGGCAACAGGCTCGCCACCTATTACGTGGGACCAACTATATAATTGGCGAAGTGTGGGCATATAATATGCCTCTGCCTACCCCTTCGGGGAAAAAGCCGTGAATTTATGTATGTACGTACTAACGATTATTAGGCTGCGGTACTAGGTGGTCGGAATCACCGAAGTAAAGTGAAGACCTATATGGCTTGGTGGCGAGTACCGCACAGGACGAATCTTTTTGTCCTATATAATTATATATATTACTTAGAATGTATATAAAAAAAAGTAGTTATGTATGAAATAATTGTCAGAAAACATTTATTTATTTATTTCACGTATAGTGCTAAAAGATAAGTTCTTGTGTTAGTAGCCGCATGGTTGGTATTAAATATCGAGCGCTTTCTTGTTTTGGAAGGCAAGATAAGATAAAAATAAAAAAATATATAAATATTTTTTTTACACACAAAATGAAAATACAATTTTTTTTAATTATTAAGAAAGATATATATATTAACCCTCAAACTCGGCGCTCACTCCAGCCAGACAGCTATATATATATATATTAAATCATTTAATTCTGTATACCAATGCTCTTTTTTGTACTTTACATTGAAATATAGGTGTTATCAAAAAATATCATTCCCCCACAAATAATCCAGCGTCGATCAAAACAGTGTCGATGCAAAAGTTGAACTTCGCCCGTATCGACCCTCAAACTCGCCGCTTACTCCAGCCAGCCACAAAGCATTCTGTGGGGCTTATTGCTCGAGCCTCCAACGTGCCTCTGTCCCAGTTGTACTATTCCTATTTTACGTTATACTCTTGTTTTAAAAATAGATGTAGCCTATTCAACACAGGTGCACCCTTTCGCTTCTCTCGAATTTACACTCACAAAGAAAACACTGCGTTCTATCTTCTTATATATGTCTTGCAACAAAAGCAATTACGTTTGGTGTTCAATTGCCAGTTAAAAATACCAAATATAAAGAATAATTCGTAAGCACACGGTAAATAAATAATAAGATACGTTTTAAATTCAATGGATGGATAGATTATGTCAGTCGATTTAAAAATAGCATATAAAATATTTACATTAATAGCCTTTTTGATCATGTAATTTATCTTAGATTGAGTTTGCTCTATGAAGTAAGTGTTGTAACAGGCGACAGATAGAAGGATGAAAAATTATTCAACCTACTTAAATTGCGGAGCTTGGAGTACTTCCTAGGATACCCTAAGTGTAGCTACTACTTCCCATGTCATATAAAAAAATCTTTATATTATTGAAAACTACATTATACTCTCTGTTTTATTTAATTACATAATTATATTTAACGACCATGAAAGTGCTTATCATGTTGAAACACCATGCATGCACATGTGTGTTTTTTCTTCTTATTACACTTGTAAAATAAGTTATAACTCTATGTTCATCACCGTGTAAGTTATTCATGCGGGAAGGAAATTGTATCGTAAAGGCAGTTTCCGTACCTGAATAAAAACATACATATGTATTTCCCGAACCCCGATAATGTTGTAATACATAGGTATATCTTGTTTATTCCCCAGAGATCCACTTTCGTGAGCTGTTTGTGGACACAGCTCTCTACACTGCAACTTCTATTTCGATATTTGTTCCGGACAAATGTTACGTAGTAATTCCACTTTGAAATCTTTTGCAGTGGTATGCATGCTGCGTTCGAAAATGTCTTCTTTAAAACCAGTAACATTTTCTCAAACTCAGAAGGCGCTCGTATATTCCCTTGGAAACTTCACCCGGATATTAAATCTAACAAAGCGGAACATGATACTCTGTTTGAAGACCCGTCATGGTCCTTCAAGCCGGACACGACCGCCTTCGTCGTTCTGCCTCGCTGGCTTACATTTACTCACTGTGAAAGGTTGTAAAAAGCATAAATTTACATAATATCGAAGTTCTATATTAATAATTACAGGCCACTTGTGATAGTATGCAGAAAGACTTCAAGATATTTTTTTTAAGTTTAAAAATTAGCTCAAAAATGTAAGTATACCTTTAACAAATATCTACCACGATATATCCTTGACAGCTGTTGTTTATGAAAGACATAAGTGATTCATAAGACTTCGTGCTGCGTTACTTTCCCTCGTTTTCGACAAATTGAGGTCTCGCGCGCATTTTTCCAGCGCTGCGCTGCCCTTTGGGCGTAGTAAAGAAAATTTCTCAGCTCGGCCAAGATTAATGAGATGCCTCGAATAGGCCGTTGCTACGTTATGAATTATAATGGAAGCGTTTCAGGGATGCTTATTTTTAGATTGCATCATTGTATGAAAGGTTTCATACTAAAAGTATAACAGCAGTCGATTAAAATGTTCTTAAAATATTAGAGGAGTATTTGAGAACTCAATTATCAAGTAATTAATATGTATAATGGAGGATCTCAATGGTTCTCCGCTCTATATATTTGTATCCTATCAGTGTTAAATTTTGTATCTCCTGATGTCCTCTAATATTTTGCAAAATATTAGCGGTACTGACTGGCTACAAGAGAAACTGATATGGCTAGGGATTGTATGAAGTCCTGGCTATAAGAATAGAGACATCATATTTGAGCATGCAATGAAACTAAGTTCGAAGTTCTCTATTGTTATACAAAAATTTATAACATATGGAAAGAAATAATGATGAAGGTTAAAACAAAGTAAATATTAGCGGTTACGTCAAAAATAAACAGTTGCAGTTAAGCGGGTCGGTGGGCGCGCCTGTATCGATTGGGCGCGAACACCGCACTCGGCAAGGTCGCCTCGACTCGCCCCAATAGGTGTCTGCTTAATTCGCCTCGTTTGCTTTGGCACCTTGCTGCCAGGTTTTATGTAAGTTGGATCCTGGTCATTGGTGGAAACCACTTTCTTCAAAACCACGTTCCCCGAACGTTACACAGCACTATCTAGCCCCCAAACTAAGCAAAGCATATACTACGTACTAGGTTTTAAATTGTAAATCCATACTTGTTATACCTACTTCGCAAACACCCATACAACAACTTTTTTTGTTTTTGGGTTGTAATATCATCTAATGACCGTCTTTCGCTGTGGGTGAAGCGGAAGTGTGTGTCAGACTTTTACTGACTAAAAGTCATCCATGTTCCTTCTTGAGTCTGTAACACCAAGGCCGCGGTAACCCTTTCGAGCAGTCCCGCAACCCCGGCAGGCTTAGCCCCCTACCCAGGGGCCCCTCAGTTTGCTGACATCTCTTTGAGGCGCGCGTGGAACTCGCCTATAGTACGGCTAGTTACCCATTACTCACCGCTCAACCTATCGAAACAGCCATGCCCGGTTAGAACCTGCGTCAGGCGGAAGGTTAGGGTGCCATGGCGCCTTTCTAGCCACTACTCAAAGAAGGGACTTACCCCCCCCCCCCCCTATCGTGGCGAGCCCTGCAGGAGTTTGCGACACCCAGATAACACCTGGAGTCGTATTGTTGCACACAATTTTTTGTCAAGGGTGGCCATTAAACCCATGAATTTTGGCGCAGACTGCAGATATTATGTACTTAATATATATACGGATGTGTATATGTAAGATAAGACGTAAACAATATTGAAATGATAAAACAGTTGCATATGGAACGAATCGTCTGGCGCGCCTATATCGATTGGGCGCAGACCGTACTAGTGGCAAGGTCACCTCAGCAGTAGAACGTTTTTATTTTACTGATTCCAATAAAATTCCAAACAAAGTTTTAGGATTGGGGAATTTAATTCTTTTTGAACATATAAGGCTATAGGATTAAGTATGTTAAAGGAAACTAAAGAGTGGTGCAAAAGTTTGAAATTAAAAAAGGTTTTATGTTTCTTATGTGTCGATATTATAAAGCTTTGTACTTAAGTAGACAGTGCACAAGGCTTAATAAATGACTTTATAAGTTTTAGGTAATTAAAATTGTGTTTCTGTCTAATCTTAACGGAATATTTGTCCAAATTTATTCCGCAATAAAACTTAGCTCATGTAAGTAATCAAGCTTTAGTCATGTAACAGTGATATATCTGGTCGTTAGCAATTAGCATGCTGTCATGAGAATTTAACTTTCGCTTTCGCAAAGTCGAAATAGCATGCTTTCGAAAGAATTCGTATTGACTTTCACTCTCTCTCTTTACTAACATTGCATTTCTCATACCATCACGCCTGTGTAGGCAGGGGCATATTATACGCCCACACTCCGCCAATCATATAGTTGGACCCACGTAACAGGTGGCGAGCCTATTGCCACTTCCAGGTGAGGTTGCCTTTGGCTCCTTGGGTCTTAGATCCCGATACACCCTGTTATGATCCCTATACAGCCTGGTAGGATCCTTGTACACCCTTACAAACCAAGGTGATAGGGTATTAGGTCATACCTTACCACGCGAAGCAAGCTCGTTTTAGCGAAGGCAGGTGCTTTTAGAATAAGGCCCCTGATATGGCTAAACGACTACCACACATGTCATTAACCGGGACCAACGGCACATTGCATTTAACCATGAAGATTGAAGAAAAAAATCTACTTCTCATCTATGCTGAGACTGACCTCGACCATCCAGCAACGGATATAAAAGCAAATAAATGTGTTTAAGATAATTTAATAAAATTTGACGCCACGTGAACAACATGTCGCCTAATGTTTCACGACCGATATGGCGTGGAGGTTAATATACCTACACTTCACTCCAGAGTTTGTGGGTTCGATTCCCACACAGGACAAATCTTTGTGTGCGTGAACATGAATATTTGTTTTGGTCTGGTCTTTTCCTATGTATATTAAGTATGTATTTACAAACAAAAAAAATAAGTATTTAAGTATGTTTATCCGTTGTTTAGTATCCATAACACAAGTTCTTAATGATACTTATCTTGGAACTAAATAATTGGTGTAATTGTCAGAAAATATTTATTTTTAATTAGGCGAAGCCACTTCTCACTCTTTGACACCTGTCATCTAGAGATCTCTGTGCCAAAACTGAACTTTGCTACATACAACTATATTATACTTATATATACCTAGCTTTTTCTTTTACAGAAGTAATGTCCTGCTGCTCAGTGTTCCTATATCATGTATTATTTTATGATTTATTTTATTTAAGTAATAGTATTTATTTTTGTTTTTGTTTATCAAAATATAACTATATATATTTTTATTCTTTTCTACACCCCCGGTGTTCAATTAATTTTAATCACTCTCCATCCTAAGGTTGCCTGAAAGAAATCGCTGTAAGTGATAAGGCAGCCAATTGTATCGCTTTTCTTTTGTAATTGTTTTCTTGTTTTATTTTTAATTTAGTGTACAATAAAGAATTTTCTATCTATCTATCTATACATACAACTATATATCCCTTTTGAATAGTTGTAGCAAGATTTCTGCCTACCACAAATGGGATCTATGAGCGTAAAACTATGCTGACTATGCAGTAAGTATAAACGATATTGCACGGATTTAAATCGCGGTACCTTGTATCTCAGTCTTCCCGGGACCACGAAAGGCTGTAAAGTATTCGAAAAAGCGGGATTAAAACAGTTAAATATAGCGCGATTTCAATCCGTGAAATGTGTTTTATTTGCATTGTCCAATCGCATAAACAAAACAAAATATAAACTATATATTTTTCACTGAAACTGGTGTGGAGACCGTTTTGCCACTCAAGGTCGAAATATCTGCATGAAACACAACAGTGGTTGGCATCCTGCCGGCATTCTGTATTTTAGAGAGATTTATTGCCGAAGGACTTGTATAATACATATAAAATAATACAAGCCCATAATATTGCGTCATAATTCTTATGGTCAATCGGTATGTTGCATCATTATTTTTAGATATCTCACTGCGCTTGCCAGTTCTAAACTAAGCATTTCTTTTCAGTTATTAAAGGCTACATACCTACATATTTTACGAAAACATAGTTACATTATAGGCCTTTTAAGATAGCTTTATGTCTCAGCGTGAAATGCTGCAAATGAGAGAGCTATGCCAGAGTCGAATTGACTTTCTATAGAAGGTTGTTCCATGATGTAAACTCTAAGGACGGATTGTGGATTATTTCACATTTAATGAAATAATTGCCTGCATCTGCTACTTAAACATATTTTAAATATTTTATGCATTCCAGTCCCTTTGTGACCATCACAAAGAAGCCATACATATAAAATGGGATTTCTATCAAAACTAGTAATTTACTAGTGTTGTTAGCTTTAACCACATTTAATATTGAATTACTGGTATTATTTTATCAGTGGCGTCCTTGATCGTCTTGTCCTACTTCCCCGTACAAGGTCTGGCTGTACTAACCTTGTTTATTTTATTGGTTGAGCATAAATTGATGTGTTTTTGTGTCGTCTTTTACTCCGTTACTTTATTTGAAATACCTGTAGTTGTAATTTAAAATCATGAGATATTTGATAATTCTGTAAGATATCTTTACGTGGCTAAGGGGTCAGAAACGATCACCGAAAGTTGAGTAGAGCTACAAAAGTTAGTTGGAAGATAAAGGTGTTTTCAGCTTAAATCACATTTAGTATTGAATTAATTATATTATTTTATCAGTATCGTCCTTGGTCGCGTTGTTCCATTTTGCCGGTGCAAGGTCCGGCTGTAGTAACCTTGTTCGTTACGAACGATTGGTTGAGAATAAATTGTGTCATTCTCTTGACTCCGTATGCAAAATGCCCTTCGATGGGTGGCAGTTTATGTGGCGATTAATATTTGAACGCTCCGTTGCTTCGAAACGAACTTCACATATAAAATTTTTTGATTGTACTTCAAAGGTTTACTACAGCGGTTGGTACTAAATTTTTTAATTTAGATCTTACTAATATTATAAATGCGAAAGTTTGTGACTATGATATATGTATGTTTGTTACTCTTTCACGCAAAAAACTCCTAAAGAGATGGTGATGAAACTTGGTGTATGTATAGCTGCAGTCCTGCAATAACACATAGGATTTTCATCCCAGTATTCCCACGGGAACGGAGACCACCCGGGTGACAATGCGAAGCGCTGCTAGTAAAACATAAATATATATTTAATACACCTATATAGGTGTTATGAGTTATGACCTATAGCCATATTATTTTATCAGTGGCGTCCTTGATCGCGTGTTCCCATTTCCCGGTACAAGGTCTAATACTAACCTTGTTCAGCTTGCGGCTGAACGAATCAGATTCCAAGTCGGTCACTTTGTTGTGGGAGACAATTTGTGCAATATCACGGATCGTTGGGTATAAATCGATGTGTCTCTGTGTCATCTTTCATTATGTTACTTGTTTGAAATTACTTTTAGACAGTTTTAGATCATGACTGTATTCTAAGCGTTCTTAGCTTTGCGTGAATATGTTATCTAAAAGTTTCCCGAAGTTGAGTAGAGTTCCAGTCCTTAGATGGTCGTTGGTGTGGAATTTGACACGTTAAAACGTTAGTACCAAACCCCCTGTCTTCGCTAATCCGCACTGGGTCAGTAAGGAGAAGTATGATCTGAATACCTCTCACCTTGGATTGTTTGCGAAGGCCTAAGTTGGACACGGTAATAGGCTGATAATCATATCAGCAGGTTAAATTAAATCGACAGTTGTGTTAACATTTTTATGATAAGAAATACGATTATAGAGATAATAATATCTACAGATAACTTAAAATGATAGTAAATTATATTTTGCAGAAAAAGCGTAAATTAACTATAATAGTTTGGACGACCGATTTGGCGTGGAGGTCAGTATACCTGCACTTCACTCCAGAGGTCGTGGGTTCGATTCCCACACAGGACAAATCTTTGTGTGCATCAACATGAGTATTTGTTCTGGTCTGGGTGTTTTCCTATGTATATTAAGTATGTATTTACAAAAAAAAAAGTATTTAAGTATGTTTATCCGTTCTTTAGTATCCATAACACAAGTTCTTAGTGATACTTATCTTGGAACTAAAGAATTGGTGTGATTGTAAGAGAATATTTATTTATTTATATTTATAAGATTTTATATGTCATGTTAACTTAACTTAATTTATGTTTTGGGGCATGGAATAAATAAGTAATTTGTTATTTAAATATTTCTTGATTCGTTCCTTGTTCCCCTACATTTTATCATTCGAAATGTCATTAAAAATTCTGAAGGCGCGTCAAGCAGTACGAAGTTTTCTTGACGTATATTTGCTCAAGAACAAAGACCTTTTTGTGTGACTTGCATAGTACAGCAGTGGAGGCCGAAAGTCTCAAAGCTGAATATTTAAAATCACGTCTCCGCCCAGTTTGAAACTAATTTTCTCTAGTATACGTTTACGTCAAAAGTATGTCTGCTGTTGGATTTCATTTCCTATCCCGCCGGCCTCCATTATTCATCGCGACACGGTGTAAAGGTGCCATCTACTTGCTTTATATTATGTTATGACACAAGGTCTACCCACGCCACACCAAGTTCAACTATAATATGAACGTACTATATTCGTCTTTGGTATGTGAACTTGCTGCAGAGCGTTATAAACGGAGTAAAATACTATCTATCCCCAGATCTATCTAGTGTGTGTATTGTTCGTTCCTTCGTCTACTAAATCGTATATTGTACTAAATAATGAAGGTTCACTTCAACTTTAATAAAATCATAATTATGTTTCTATATTGATGCAATAATATCGAAATATTCGTATTTTGTTTACATATTTTCATTTCTGTCAATACAGCTAAAAGAATTTTTTAAATTAATGTTTGCTTTATCATTGTGTACTAAAATCTTAAGTAGAGAATCAAAACTAATCAAATATGCGTAAATTTTAATGTGGCAGTCAGTCAGTATACAATATATACCTGCAAAAGTTGCTAGTGCCATTTTCTAGTACGAATCAAATCTAGTGTAAGTAAAACTAGAGTGTAAAACGTTTGAAAGAAGCACCCAATAGGAGACAGTAAATAAATTCCTCGCAAAAGTGCTCCGAACACGGATACAGCACTGGCCCGTTTGGAAATTGGGTCACCGAGTCATTCCCTACACGTTTGTATATTCCGCGGATCGATCCGGCGACGCGTCGTCCAATTCGAACCGTGTTGGGTGACCCACACTTCGGGCTAAGGAAATCCCTTGGGTTTTCAACATTACATTGGAGATTTTGGAATTGGTAATGTAAGCTGAAGTACATGGAGAATAAAGTCTAGTGACATTTGTCAGAATATTGGGAAAGTAGCTAAGTCGTATGGTTTTATTATGTATACCACAAGGTGAAGTTTAAACACACGACCCACCTGTTGGAAAGTGGTCACCGCAGCCTCCAGAGTCCAGATCAAGCTAGCATTATCATCATATCAGCCTTACAACGTCCACTTGTTAACAATTGGCTTCCCCAATAGATAACATTGGGGTTATTCGCCCATAATCACTCCGCTGGGCAGGCGGGTTGGTGACCGCAAGCCGGTACGCTGGATGACGCTGCTGTCTATCAACCGGTAAATTTTATCTCAGACTCCCCTTAAGATGAGAGGGGGTGGCACTAATCTAGGACGCCACCACACGGCAAACCTATGGACTCCTGCAATACCAGATATATTACTAGTGCCTTGCGGGACTATTTAGAAAGCGTTCGCCTTTTTTAAATAGCCCTATATTGTAATATTTTGGAAATACCGTTCGCTGTGTATACTTAATAAAAAAAATACAAATTCTAAGATAGTTACAAATTTATTTTGTTTTATGTTACATTGTTACGTGCTGTTCATTACGTTAGTTTCTCCGTTTACTGAAGGGGGTTAATATGTTTGCTAGGGTTGGCGGTGTTTGTTTCACAATAAACTTAAATGATTCCTTTTATTGTTATAAAATCACTTTATAGAATATGATATTGAATCGATTGTTTGTTATTCTGGAAACCCTTTTTCAACATCCTTTGCATATTTTTTTCCCAAAAAAACTTGTATTTTTGTTCAACATCGTACAAAAATACTCCAACTTATGTTTTGATAGATCTAAACTCGTTCGGCCTAATTTTACTGAAAATAGATTCTAAATAATAAATAGTAATAAGAAGAATAAGCAGATATATATTGTAAAAACAAGCGCCATGGCATCTCTGTGTTTATATATTATATAGTTCTAATTTTTTATACTTTAATTGTAATATTATTACTTAAGATAAATTATGTTGGTAAATCCTTTGTCAATTCCATATTAGGGACCATAACTACCTATAGTTGGGTAGTTACTGTTTCAAATATATTATCGTTTAATAGGAGCATAATTAGAGAAATTACTGCACGTATGAGACAAACAGCTGATGTCTAGGGTTTGCGAATGCAATGCTTAGCCTATCAGTTTATTTTTTGTTTTATCACTGGCCTAAATATTATAACACGTGTTAGTTACCAATTACGACACGAAATCGTCGATTCTTTAAACAAAAAAAGATATTTAAAGGTCTGGTTATTGCTCTGTTGCTTGTACCGTTAAAATTGTTAACCGGAAAACAATTGTCTGATCGAAACAAACACTTACGACTGCCACTATCAGCAGAGTACCCGTGTCACGAAACCGGGCTGTGTCCCCAATCCAAAGACGATCTTCCAAATTAAATCGCCGAAAAAAGCGAACGCTCACAAAACAGTATCTTTAGTTGAAACCTTTCAATAGTGCACTGAACGCAATATGCTTAATTGCCGGATAATATTATTAGCAGGAGTATTAAACGGGCAATTAACTATAAAGCGTGTTTGCAAGCTGTAGTGGCAGTGGGCGGGGCACATAGCTCGAAGAACCGACGACCGGTGGGGTGTTAAGGTTCTTGAGTGGCGACCACGAATCAGCAAACGTAGTAGAGGGCGGCCTCCCACGCGATGGACTGATGATCTGTTCTGATCGGGGAGCCGAAGGATACAGGCGGCACAGTATCGATCAACGTGGAAAGCAATTGGGGAGGCCTTTGTTCAGCAGTGGACTTCAAATGGCTAAAATGATGATTAAACGGGCCCTCTGTAAGCTGTATATGGAATATGTTTTTTCTTAGTTATAAGTTTATCTTTTTTTTATGTCTTTCTTTGTACTAAATAAATAAAGAACAGAACATTTCTCTGTGGCTTGCGTTGTTAACATTTTTAACCGAAAAACAATTATCTGATCGAAACTAACACTTACAAATCCCTCTCAGCAGAGTACCTGTATCACGAAACAAAAAATCTTCCAAATTAAATCGCCGAAACAAGCGAACGCTTACAAAACAGTTCCTTGAGGTTAAACTTTCCAATGGTGTACTGAATAAATAATTAATTTGCATTGATATTAAATGACCCAGCTTTAAAACATTTCTATACGGGTAAGCTGTCCCCGGTACCATTTTTTTTCTTAGTTATAAGTTTTTGTTTGTTATATTCCTGTATGTGTAAAAGCTGATCATTGCTCTTTGCTACTGTTAAAATTGTTAACCGAAAAACAAATATCTGATACAAACATCAACATCATGATCGAAACAAACATCAACTACTGTCACTATCAGCAGAGTACCCGTGTCACGAAAACGGACGGACTATCCCCATCACAAGTCGATTTCCAAATAAAATCGCCGAAAAAAGCGAACGCTCACAATACAGTTTCTTTAAGTTGAAATCTTCCAATAGTCTATGAAGGCAAATTGTCGGATAATATTATTAGAATTGTTAAGAGATAGATGAATGGTATGCATATGGATTGCAATTTTTTCTATTGTAACGCGAAGTAAATAGTTAAACCATATAATTATGGTTATAGTAAATAGGATCTCTTTTTATTACTTCCTTAATATCTTACTCACGGCACCAGCGAGCTCTGAACTTAGCAGAGCTTAGGTATACTATGGGTACAAATGCTGTTGTTGTAAATACATACGAAACACACAGACCATTACTTATATTAGTATTCAAGTACACAAATATAAGTCCTGACCTCTAGGATCGAAGAGCTACTGACCTCTAAAGTGTATATATATGATCGTGGTTCGTCATTGCTATTTCTTAATTTAAAGGCCTGTTTCACAAAAATCAATTAAGTTTCAATTAGCCATTACTTGACAAGTACTTCATACAAAACTAATTTTAACTGCAGACTATCTCCTAATTAGTTAATCTCCGTTGTGAAACAGGTCCGTAATAAATATTACTACGCTAGGTGTTATTTCAACATTTCTCAGTTGCCAGTTAGTTAGCTGATCAAATATTTACTTTACAAGTGTAAGAACAAGTAATTGTTAGTCGCGAAGTGTTTTATATAACGTCTTAATTAAATTCCGCCCTGTTCTTGTTGACAAGATCCGTAACCTAAAGCCAAGGATGCACTAGGGAACAAATCCATATACAACTGATTTGGGTTGCGAAGGTCAAACGTCATTCGCTCCGTGTTATAACTAAAGTTCAGCCAAATTCTGGTTTGACCAGTGAGCATACCCGAGCGTAAGTCTAGGGCACTGTGGGATAAATGCTAGGATATAATAATAATTATTATTCAAGCTAGGGGACAATGACAAAAGTCCCACCAAATGTCAAGCGAAGCAGAAGTTGGTGATGTTGCCAGGTATGTCAAACGAAATCTGGGAAAGTCGCACAAATTAACCCGAAGTCAACGGTCAGTCGGCGACTCGCGTCGCAGGAAATTTCTGTGCCTCATGTGAAAAGTGATACATCTCTTATAAGTCAACAAAGGAATATCATTTTTCATTCATTTCAGGAGGAACAGATTGTCCCCGAGTGCAGGGGTTTCTTAACTTTTAAGACCACGGAACACTCGCCAATTTACTTATAAGTCACGGAATCTCTCTCAATTAAAAATTTCAGACATTGCAATTCAAATGAGGTACAAGAAGTTTTCAAAAAAAAAAATAGACTTTTACAGAACCCAACCAATTGGATATGGAACCACAGAAACCTACTTAAGGAATCGCTGCCATAGTGTAACCCTAGCTTCAAATGGAAGAGCAAGCAATGCCAAAGAAAAATTAAAAAGCAGAAGGCATGTTTCATTATCCCTCTCTCCAATCTCAAGACCTGTTTCGGTGTTGATTAAAATACCAGATTTAAGGACTCTCGGAATGTGAAAAGAGTAAGTAATCCCGAGAGAAATATAATCTGTAAAGGTTAAGTTTGTTACGGCGTGGGTAGGGATTTTTTTTGTAGAAAATAGCCTGTTCTGTATATTTTTGCTTGAGATCTTTTCTCGTTATTAAGTTGAATATTTATTTTGCATATTAATACCTGTTTGTCTTAGTCGGGGTGTTTTCAAGTATAATATTAATATTTATTTACAAATAAAGTGGGTGTATAAAATCAGTTTGGGAAAAACAAATTTATATTTATCCGTTCTCTTGCATGGCAACTATAGAGATTATTTTGGGTTTAGATGGCGCCGTGTCAGAAGATGTAGGTTCACGAGTATTTACTTATGTACAAAATAAATATTAATGCGTGTTCATTTGTTGTCTTGTAGGTAATATTGACTCATTAAAAACTCACGCACCCTTACTGCAGAATAAACGGTTACTATACTGTTTGGTTAAAAAAGAATTCGGCAAGAAACTTGATAAGATTATTCTTCCGCCCGCTCGTAAATACTTAATGCACTATAATAAGTTTTACATAGAATATTTATTTAAATCATATACAACTTCAATGGATACCTAGGATTGTCTAGGATCTAGATAAACACACGGTTGTACTATTACCGTTTAAACATACCAAACTTTTGTCTTTGTTAAGGCCATCTCATTTACGGAACTGTTCTCGCACCTATTCGCATTTCTTTTCATTTCGCATAGTAGTTCCGTGCCGCCTTTTTTACAATTTATTTTCGGCACAGAATGCAATGTACCTTTGGTAAGTAGTTCCTCTGTAAGACCATTATACTGCGCTTATATTCCCAGTTCCTATAGACCCGAGGCTTTTAAACGGGCGTGACACCAATTATTTTGTTCCAAGATAAGTATCATTAAGAACTTGTGTTATGGATACTAAACAACGGATAAACATACTTAATATACATAGGAATACACCCAAACCAGAACAACTATTCATGTTCATGCGCACAAAGATTTGTCCTGTGTAGGAATCGAACGAATCGAACCTCTGGAGTGAAATGTAGATGTACTGACTTCCACGCCATATCGGTTGTCAAATTCACGGTATAGAGCGCTCAAATTTTTTTTAGGCTGCTTTCCGTCAGAGATGATTTGAGCATTATTGTCATTATATGTCACATTTATAAAAAAAGGCTATTCCATAGAGCTAAGGTACCGCTCCGGCACGGCAGCAGGACGACAACAAACGGCAAAATTGAAAGAGCCCTAAATATTGGTGCGCGGAAATTACTGGGCGATCCCGGCGATCCTGTCCCGGGTGATTTCTCTGGAAACGACGCGCTTTCCAAATTGGATCACTAGTTAGTTTTGATTGGATTTTTTGTCTTGTTCTCTGTGATTTCATTGTATTGTTTCTAAGAGTTATTTGTTGTCAAATAACTAACAAAAGAAACTCAAGAAACAGATTCTCTTATGTAATTGTAACTGTCTTTATTATAGGATAGGATAGACTTTCCATCTTTTTCTTAGAAATTTCTAAAAAAAAATAGAATTAAAGATTTTTTGTTAATTCACATTATGAAAAGTACAATGTATCGTAGTAAATATGGTTATTAACGAGTGTCATGTCTAAAATATTTTATTTGTGTCTCGAATACTACGTTCGACAAATTGTAATAATACTCCACATAGAAATATGTAAAGCTATAGCAAAACGTATGTATTCGGTACTAAGTAAGGAATCGTTACACACGAATGCATTTCGTTACTCGCATTTTTCTTGGTATGGGTGCTTACGCTGTTTAATTTGCGACAAGTGCCTATCACGATTAAAAATTTCAAAATAGTACAACACAAACAAACAAACAAACTGATTTAACAAAATTAGTAGATTCACAAATTTTGTAGATTTCGTCAACAGGTCACTTGTAGTTTTACACTACAGATGTTGGTAGTTTTAAGAACAACAACGGTAAATTTAATATTTTATTTCTTTGATTGTGTTCGATTTTTAGACATAATTTGAAAGTAGCCGACATCTCGTTGCCTTTTGGAAGCCTCGTTAGAATCACCGACAGACTGACTGACTGACGGACAATCCCCTCACTCCTTTAGAATCACGACAGGCTACCTGACAGATCCCCCCGATTAGAGTCAACGACAGACTGGCAAATCTTGAGAAAAAACCACAACAGTCAAATAATATAACCTATAATAGATATGTAGGTCACGGTCGGAATCTAAAGACTAAAAAATCGTCTTTTGCTCGCAATAGAATTTGTCTATTATATTCAAGTAACATAGGATTATTATTGATGTAGGTGAAAAGGACTATAGTTAAAATCATTAGATTTTAACTTTAGTCCTTTTCACCTAGGATGAGTTCTATGACAGATCGATTTTTGACACTTGTAGAGATGTCCTTTAATGAAATCGTATCTAATATTTCCGATAATCGATAATAATTTATAATGAAATAAAATCGATCGATAAATAAACCAAAACTTATGTATTTATGCACAATAAACTTTCAATATAATAGTTATACACCAACAGTGTATAACTATTATATTGAAAGTTTATTGTGCATAAATACATAAACGGTAAATATATTGACTCTTTTACATGTAACTATAATAATATATAATGTGACATTGTTGCTACATTTTAATTTTAATGTTTTTACCTATACTAACTGTTATAATATTGTTTAAATCTATTGACATCATTTGATACATACTCAATAAATAAATAATAATTTAAAAACAATAATTTAATAACGGTCATTTAATAATAGTAATTTAATAATAATAAGAATTATACGGCGCCCTTCCTCCTCTCTCCTACACTATGCTGTGCCCGACAGGGTCCACCAATGTACCAAATTGTAATATTCACCACCTTATAAAACCATTGTGGAACGCAATAAAGTATTGAGTAAGTAAGTAACGGTATATTTCGCACAGTTTTATTAAGGTAAAATACAACAGAATTTTAAAAGACTTAATTCTTTGGACACTTTCTGAAAAATCACTGTCAGAATCTCTTGAAGAGTCGCAATCGCCGAAAATTATAAGTTTGTCTTTCCACCTGTCTATTCTGACCTACCGCTCCCAGTCCTCTAATATAATCTCTGCATTTTCGAGCGATTGTCGAGCGATCACAAGATGACCGCCGATTATGTGATTTCTCAGCCCTATGTTCTTTCTACGTTCCGTTCCACGGCCAAGAATTGCATAGGTATTTTATTTATGTGTCTTTTTTATTAAATTTCATTAAATTAAACTAAGCAAGACTGTTTTTGTTTTATAATAAGTTTAAGGTATTCAATTTTTACATATTTCGTAATAACGTCACCGTAAAATAAACATATTAGGTATACAGTAAAAATATTTTAATAGCTTGGAACACGATGAAGTGTCACAGAAATCATCCAAGGTGAAAAGGACTATAGGGATCCTTACCAAATCTAATAATGTAACATAGATATAGAAATGTAGATCACGATCAGAACCTAAATATAAAGTAACTATCCTCAGCTCGCAATAAAACGCCAACAATAGAATTTGTCTATTAAATTAAAAAGTTTTCTTTACACTCTATAAGATTCTGCCTCTTGCCTGAATAGGCGTTAGTTAGTCCACAAGAGCTTTATTATGACAAACTTCAATAAAGCTTTAGAAAATTATATTGGTGTGAGTTTTACAGTAACTTGTGCTTATAATTGTAGTAGTTTTTAAGGTTGCTTCTATGTAAAAGGCTTTTTGCTATCTTATGTAAATAATATCAAACATAACTGATATTTTGCAATTGTAAGTTATATGCCTTTAAAATGAATTTAATTCTGCTCGATAATTATGTTTCATGTCATTTACTGCTCAAAATCCTTATAAAATGTTTGTTACTCTATTTCTCGAAACTGCTGATTTATTTTTGATGTGTACATGTAAAAATGTTCTTCATAATTATGCCTACTACGTTAAGTGACTCACCAAAGTTCTTAGCTAGATATCTGCGTATAATGAACCAAAGCTGTCAAGTGAACGGTATAATCTACCAATTTGTATAACTGTTGCTATCTGACCCAGTAATAAAAGCTTTTCAGTGTAGCAGCCACATGCATCGGCCACTTTACTATTAATGCGATCATACCGTTTCCGTAATGGGGTCGGCCTGAGCTGGGATTGACCGGCATTCGGGCTACCAGGTCATCTAGTGTTTGGCCCTGAGGTTGCTCTTCGGGTCCACTAGTACTTAGTAGTTTTCAGTTAGCCAAAGTGAAACTATTAAGAAGTTTCCCACGTTTCTGTTTAATTACTGGATTGGATTACGCATAAGCTTAATATTTCTAGAGCTTCTTACATTCCGTTTTTTAGTTAAACACTGAATATGTGTAATGGTTACTGTATCCAGTATCGTGGATGCACATATTACTTAAAATAAATACATATAATACCTACTTCTGTTTTGAAAACCATTTAAATTAGCATTGGTTTAGAAAAAGTTGATATATTATAAACAGAAACACGGTAGTTGATAACGAATTTTTCTTAAACAGTTTTCCATTATTTGTAATATATACGAAATTGCCGACCCCCGACACATCGGACAAGAAGTATACATACTAATACTTACAGAAAATAGTTCAAGTCATCATGTCAAATTTTTATATCATTAGGTGGCAATCAAACCAACAACGTTCATACGGCGCAAATGATGTGAATTGGTCACCGCAGCCTATAGTTTAGACGCCTGCGATACCAGAGCAGATCACCACTGGCGTTGTATCTCTCGTCCTTTTAGAAGAACGCCATTTAATGATTTAATAAAATCAGATATTCAATATTAACATTAAACAAGAGTGTTGTGTCTCTTTATTTTCATTCCGGTCTAAAAACTCCCTGAAACAAGTCCAGGGCAAACTAAAAGTTTGGCGCAAGCTGCACCTAGCTTATTGCATGTTGCTCCCGTAATTTAAATTGGAGTCGTTCTACTAGTTAGGACTATGTTGGATTTTTACTTTGTTCAATTACTTTTACTTTGCATGTAAAGTCCTGCTGCTTCTTTCCACAAACCCATGTGAAAGATATTCAGGTCACACTCTAATCCTCAGATAAATATCTCTTTCCCTATTTTTTTAATAATTTTTTTTTAAATTTTATTTTTTTCAATGTTAAATGGGGACGAGAGTATCGATACGCATTTCCTTCGAATCTAGTGTCATTTAAGAAAACATTAGTTAATACCGCTTGGCACATGATACAAGACATTCACACTTTAAGGATGTAAAGAAGATAAAATAATAAAATCTGACTATTTGATAAACTTCAGGCATTAACGGTTTAACGGTCTGTTATCACATTTACTCCCAGAAATGTAATTCTTTTTCTTTAAATACATACATAATATGCGTCGAGTTAAGGTGCTATCTAGAACGTGACCATATTTATATCTAGATTTTACAGTCATGTCTTCGTAAAATTGCGTTAAGGACCTAAATGCGCTTTCAAGAGGTAAATGCGTCAACGTAAACTTTGGAAATAGCAATTATGATTTCACAAAGCACAATCTATCCTGTTTTGCTTAGTTTGGAGCAAAAAAATTTTTATATCGCAGCTTTAGTATATTAAATACTTATGTTTAACGGTTTTGCGAGACGATTCATATGACTTGTATTGCATGTAATTATAAATAATAAGAATAATAATAACCAGAACCTGTAAAAGACAGCATTGTCACAAGTTCAAACATACATGCATACTTTTAGGGAATGTAAAGTATATATCATACGTATATTTAGTAATTGGTTTTTGATAAAGTCTAATTTTATTTTATATTGTTTCAGGTATGAACTACATCTTCTGACTATTGGTTAAGTGACACTCATCTGACCTTAATTAAAAATAGAAGAGTTGATTCCAAAAACAATCAAGGTACACTCAGATTGGTTTATTTTTTTAAAATATTATTATTATGAAAGTCGCTAAAAACTTTCAGGATTACATTTATAATAATAATACTTTGTTTTCGTTAAAAGATACAAGTTTATAATTATAAGTGGCTGGAGTCCCCTCAGGTGACTCCGCTCTTTTTAAGTTCCAGTTCAATGACACTAAACGTGTACTTTGATTTGCAGAGGCATATTATACGCTACACTTCGCCAATTATATAGTTGGTCCCATGTAGGTGGCGAGCCTATTGCCGCTTACCGGGCACTGTTATGTTCGCCAGAGCCTCGTCCGTTGATCGGCAGGTGCACCACTTGCAAGTGTGGTTGACTTGGGCTCCTTCGGTCTTGGTAGGATCCCTATACACCTTGGTAGGATCCCTATACACCCTGAACGAACCGAAGTAAGGTCATCATATTTTATCACGAATTGGCGAAAGCACTTGCGTGTCGTCCTGCTGTCAATTTTTTTTAGGCCTGCCTGGTAAGATCACGTAACGTTACATATTCACATGCCTTCCGGAACACTGGTATTCTATGCATGTAGTAAAAGAACCGTTTCAAACAGACTTAATTATTTTTTTTGTATAGAATATCTTTTGTCAACTTTTGTTTAAATATAAAAATTCTGCACCCTCAGACGTCCACGTTAATATTTTCTTAGATTTCGAAATTATATAAACAAGCAAAATGTAACTGAACTAAAAATTAAACAAGAAGAAACTAATTGCAAACTGAAAACAAATGATTCGCTAGTTATTTCTTTGGTTAACTAGTAGTTATGATCGCGCTAATTCGTCCAATTAACTTTTTACTATAAACTTTGTAATTGCTTTATCCACTCCAACGGATTCATTCGTATTTCGATTATTGCGTTCATTTAAATTTTAATGAATGACTGTGGTGACACATGTTTTGGCCTCGTACGTAAATGTTAACATAGATAATCCTTAATATAGTTAATTAACTAATGTATTGTAATCACTACATATTTTAAAGCAAAGTCTCATCTGGCTGTATGTATGTTTTTCTTGACAAACTCGAAAACTCATACTATACATGTAAAATTAATAGAACGTTTTCCAAACGGGACATGCGGCAGACGGAAAGCTTAGTCGACTTAATTATGTTTTTAAGGTGCTGTCTGCTTGAAATATGCGTAAAATAGCTTAATTTTTATCATAAGTATTGTCATCAGACTACCTTCATCCACTGCTGGACATAAGCCTCTCTAATAGCACGCCATTGAGCTCGATCTTCAGCTCTTCGGTATTTTATTAGACATAACTTTTATTTGCCAAAAATAGGTAATAATCATAATAAAAAATATTTATTGCCCTTCAAAGGTTAGTATTACATGGGTTGGTACTACATGTTTTAAGTTTAATAAAACTTGTGTTAGAAGAGTACCCTCTTTGCTGTGGTACATATAAGAATGTAACTAGACTTAGATTTACCATAATTATTAAGTAGGTATGTATTTTATATATAAATATTTATTTTTACATATATACAAACAATAAATGAAGAGTAGTTACGCAAGTAATAAACACAATAAGTTGGTTATTTTGTTCGAACTTGCTCGCGCGTGTTGTGTATCTGTATCTAAGCGCGGGCGCGTGTGACTAGTTAGGTAGTCGTCGCCTAGGCATATCAAAGGTATCATAACATAAACAATGTTTTTCTCGGTAAACCCTGTTTATTTGAAACGGGAATATTGTGTAGTTAGCAACCAGAACGAGTTTCTATAACAAATCGAGTTTCTTCGACCGCAGGAGGTCACTTCTTGTTTTTGCACTTCGTTTAGTAGGTAGGCGAGTCTTCTGGTTCAACGATTTGTAATGCTTTGTATCTTTAAATGAGTAAATATTCAATTTTATTATAATCTCTTGCATGTTTGATAGTTTTTGGTGCAATTTTGAATAGTAAACTATCCGACATCAATGTGCGTGGTGTTCGATCTATATGTAGCCAGAAATTGCTTATCAATTTAGTACTCTGTCACTCTAACTAGAACGCTGGTTCTGTAAATTACAACCTTACTATTTAAATACAATTATGAGCGCGGTTTAGTAATAAAGTGTTCAGCTTCTGACACCGACCTTTCATTGTAATAACTCAGTTAAGACATAAATAAATATTAATTGACACATTTAAATTAAATTTATGATAGCAGGATGTACTACAAGAAATATTCTACATGGTAATTTTAATTTACATACAACTAACTGCCCGGAAAGAGTTCGTTTTGTGAAAAGTTAATAGATTTTTTTTAACCCATGAAACGTATTTCGTACTTTTCACGTTACTTGCAGCGATAAACATAATAAAAATTTATTAATAAAGTAAAGTTATTTTATAGTGGTTACGTTATTTATTTCCTAAAAATAAACAACTAAGTATATATACTTTAGTACTAGTTCTAACTTAGTTAGATAGGAGCAGGAGAAGTGTCGTCTTCCATTGGCATCGTGGTGTTAAATAATCTCTTCCGAAGGAGTTTGTCAAGATTTAAAAAGCGGCAATAGCCCAGTGGCGAGACCCCATTGCCTTTAAATTCAGAGGGTCTCGGGTTCAAATCCCTGGGGGCGCACCTATGACTTTTCAAAGTTATGTGCGTGATTATCGCTTGCTCCGTGCCTCGGAAAGCACGTAAAGCCGTTGGTCCCGGCTTTCATGAATATCTATGGCAGTCGTTATTCGGAAGTCAGTGCCCTAGGAGACTGACAGCTGGTTTACCAATAGAATGGTGTTTCCCTCTGGGTCGCGGAGATCAGACGGCGGCAGTCGCTCCACGTAATAACTGAATTTCAGTCAAATCTGGTTGAACCAGTGAGCAGACCCTGGGCCCTAAGCTTAAGTCTAGGGCAACCGGGATAATGCTAGGATATGATGAATGAGTTTTTAAAGATTGGCTGATACGCAAAACGTGCTATTTTCATTTTCTTGTAATATTTGGCATGGAAGCCTACAATCTTTTTGTTTAGAGTATGATGTTTAAAATTCATCATTCAATTTAAATAAATATTCTTTAACACCTCACACAGCGCTTCTAGTCCCAAACTAAGAAGAGCTTGTAATAAGGGTAGTAAATACATACATACATACATACATACATTCACGCCTGTTTCCCCGAAGGGGTAGGCAAGGGCATATTATACGCCCACACTTCGCTAATTATATACTTGGTCCCACGTAATAGGTGGCGAGCCTATAGGTCCGTGCTGGGCACTGTTATGATCGCCAGAGCCTCGTCCGTTGATCGGGAGGTGCATCACTTGCAAGTGAGGTTTGCTTGGGTTCCTTAGGTCTTGGTAGGATCCCTATACAATCTTAATAATATAACTATAGAAGTGCAGTGCGGGCGTTGCTGGCGCTCTGATTGTTTGTTGGGATAGTAAATAACGGATAAATATAAAAGAGTTTTTCCAAATACATACTTTATATAAGAAAACACCCAGGACCAAGACAAATATTTGTATTCATGCATACATCCAATTTTCAGCTGCCGTTACGTAAATGACCTAACTCGATGAAGAGTGAAGGTGGCGGCAATACGTTTTTTGTAAGCAATGCTTTATCCGAGACACCCTTGCATTGCAATCGGCACGCCTAAGAGCTCTTACACACGAACAGCAGTTTGTTTGAAGCAGACTATCCACATGGCGACGTTACATACGTTGAATGTAACGTCGCCGTGTCGATAGTCTGCTGCAGGCATGTCGACAGGTGACTCGGACTGCAGTCACCGTCATTGCTTACAATAATTTGTAATGGAACATCACCATCATTATCATCATCATCATCTTCATCCGAGCGTTATGCCTTACGGGCCCAGTGTTTATGAAACTTTTGCCCTTTCTGGGTTTTCCGAACAAAATTTGTATTTATTTAACGACCCACAAAACGGCGGGGGCACGGAACTCTTACTAAATAAAGATAGGATTGATGATCCTTCTTACGTTTCATTTTAATTTAAAATATCCAATAATACGTCCTCCAGCAAATGCAAGGATTTTAAAGTATATTTTATATTTTTTAATTCACTGTAATTTTGTAGACAGGGATAGACATTAAGTGATCACTTAAACTATTGCCTCTTGGCAATTATGAATTATGAATATTATGATAGATCAATAAAAATAATTGTCTGATAATTTATTAGTAATAATTGTTAAGCATCTATTATGATAGTTTGTTATAAAATTAAGTCATTTAGCTGTCATCGTTATCAGTCGCGCAAAGAATGACTCCATTCATATTTTTTCTGTTATTTATTGCACGAATAGTATTGGCGATAATCACATCACACTAAAGAATAACATTCAATTTCATATTTTTTATTGATATGTTAAAACTGGTTACCAGTGAACTTTATTTTTATATGTGGCGACACAGTGCAAGTGATGAATGAAACGTCCAAATGAATGAAATCCTGAATCGCGCAAACAGAACTCATCCAAACTAATATTATAAATGCAATAATTTCTGTCTGTCTGTCTGTATTTTCTTCACGCCTAAACTACTGAACCGATTTGGTACAGACATATTTTGGAACTCGAGAAAGGACATAGGATAGTATCTATCCCGAAAATGCCGCGGGAGCGGGAACTTTTCAAAAATCCCGCGAGATCGGGAACTATGTGGGTAAAACCAAAAATCTGCCGGAAGTCACTATTCCACGCGATCGAAGTCGCGGGCAAAAGCTATCCATAATAAGTCCACCTTTGTATTTGAGCAAGGTCTAGAGCGCTACTACTTTTCTGAACTGCATCGACTGCTTTCCATAAGGCAGAAGGTAGCCACTATGACGATACACATTTAAGAAACAACTTTAACGTCAAACTATTTTTTTATCATATCATTTATTTGCACAAATGTGGGTATCATACAGGTCATCATTTTAAAAATTTGTACGTACAAATGGCACAATTAAGGATGTAATATGTCTTCTCAAATTTCCTAACCATAATAGAAACAACTTGATTTCTTATTGCGTGACGGAAATACTCATTATAAAGGTATTAAGTACTTGTTACATGATTAAAGTGCAAATCAAATGTTGATAAATTCATTTCACACACAAACATCACTTTCATTCTCAGTAACTATATATGGTTTCGATTTATTCAATAAACTGGCGGCCACCCGCGACTTCGTCTGCGTGTGAAAAGTAGTCAAAATATCTGTAACTTTGTTATATTTTGGGTTAAAGAGTAGCATCATTGAACATCCTTTTACAATCGGTCCGTCTGTTTCGGAGATTAGCCACAACTAACAGACAGACAGAAATATTCGAATTTTTATTTTTATTTAAAACGTGTTTATAGTATGTATTCTATGGTGCACGGGTAAACAATTGAATTGAATTTGTGCAGGGTTTCCACTAGTACCATATTAAATTACTTCCATTTACATTTCAATGACAAACCTCTTAATTTTATACTACAAGTATACAGTTATGGGCTTCTTACAAAACAAGATTTAAGGTTTAGCCAAGTTTAAAACTAGTGCTGTCACTTATATTTGATAAAAAGAAAACAGTTTTAAACCTGGTTTAACTTTAGATCTTCTTTTAATAGTAAGCTCCACAAGTTTTTTTTTCTATTGTAACATTGAAGACACTTTTGTTTTTTTGTTGATAAACAATAATTTGCCAGTCGTTATTGTTTACACGTTAAGGTACAATTTGAGTTGCCATTGCGTTTTACACTTTATGTGGAATGATTATTATTGCATTACTGTTAATGTGTTAATTGAATAATAAAGCACCAATTTTCGTGTTCGCGTGCTCTAACTGCAAAGCTAATATTACTTTAGGAAATGTGCTGCTCTATATTCTATATTGTACCTAATTAGGGTAGTATTCTACGGTATTTTTTCCGTTTTCATTCATTATATTCATATATTCAATTTACTTTGTTTTTTTTTCATTATTCATAATAAAAACATTTAACAATTTTACATTTTAAATTACTAATATAATGGAAAATATACTTACTTCAATACATCTTGTAAACACATACTTATAATACATATATATGTTTTCAAATCTCTTCTTGTCTTGAAATCGAAAATACGAACTGAATCTGTAGCTTGTAATGTAATTACTAAATTTAGAAACTCAAACCACACGGAGAATATAATTTTTATGCTTTGTATGTCAATACTTTATTACTAGTATTAACATATCATATCTGTGTATTATAAGTATGTGTTTACACGAAGTATTTAAGTAAGTATGTTTATTCGATGTCCAGTACCCATAGTACAAGAGATGTTCACTCGGAGGCAATAGACGACTTGTGAGATGTCCGAGAATAATGGTATGGTGATAAAATCTGTTAAATCAAATATATGTACTAAAATCTATATATATAGCTTTGTTTCAACGTTAATAAGAGATCCTTAATTAAAGTTTGATTGTTAATGGCCCTTACTCAAGGTGCTAAAATGAGAAAGGACGGCGAGACAGCCGAGGTTAATTGGTTTTGTATAATTGTAATTATGTATTTATTAAGATTGTTGAACTTTAAAATATACACTTAGAATTTAGTTTTCAATTAAATACTCATTTAGTTTTAGTTGGATAAAATACCAACGTGGAGGCGTCGGGTATCCAGCGGTAAATATTGCACATTGGGAATTATTGCATTTCTGAATAAACGATTGCCAATTCTATTACTGTTAATGAAAAGGTTTATCTTTGAATGCAGACTTTAGTTGTTGAAAACATTATTTTTTCAAAGATCTTACGTAGGTAAGACTACGTAGTAAGGCTACTGTAAGATACATATTACGGATCTTTATAATATTTATACTATTTTATACATATTATTTCAATAAATGCTCATCACCTCATTATTTCAGAAATATTATCAATATAAAGCTATACCTACGCATTAAGCATTCGTCGTACCGAATTGCATCAAATTTTCAAACAAACAAAATCGTTTATTGTTTATTGCGAGTACAGGTTTAGATCTATCTGTGGTCTGCCTCATGGGCGTACAATGAGTTGCGATTTCATATAACACGAAATCATATTTATGGATTTTAAAAGTAATACTAACAAGTCGAACTTTTTCAAAAGTTTATAGTGATAAGTTTAAATAATCTTTAACATTATAAAAGCATTTATTATTTTGCATAATATTTTGGTGTCATGTTTGTTTGAATAAAAAAAAAAAATTAACATTGCTATTAAAAACGAATAAATGTACTTATTTTTTCAAATGTAAACACTGTCTTCCTGTGAACCATCCTATATGGAACACCCAGACCCAGACCCAAAATATTACTGTTAAAATAGACGAACATTTATCTCATGTGGGCATCGAATCCGCAACCTTAGTAGTAAAATGCATATCCTCTGCATCATATCGTGTTTATCGAATGCGGATCTCTAAAACAATAAAAATAGTTCACACACCAATAGAAAACTAATAACTTATAACATAAAACTACACAACACGACCCAAGATAGTCGGAGTTAAGGCAATTCTAGCCGCATCGCCCGCTTCCCAACTGAAACAATGTGAAGAATTTAAATTGCTCCCGCTCGCCAAGCAGTATGGGCCCAATTATTGAGGATATGCGCTGCACGGGTTCCCCGGGCCAATATTTAATTTACATCTTCGAGAACCTTGAATTGGGCCAAATTTCCAAGTAGTTACTTAAGCGCGTGTAAACTTTTAGTCTGTTTGATCTACTTTAAAGGATTATGCGATAGTGTCTTGTTTCTTTGTTCAGGAAACATAAGGCTGCATGTACCATCGCCTCACCAATGTTAGGGTCCAAATCCTTTGCACATAATCGGATTAAGCTATGGTAATATTGCTAAGCTGAGATGATATTAATAGCACCGACCCCATACTAATGGTAGTAGAAGACTCAATATTATTTAACATCCGTCAGCCTATTTGGGACACCATCATCTAAGTAGTATCCCGTTCGGTTGTAAGTTTAGGTCTGCTTACTGTTCAGCTGAGATTAAGCTGAATTTCAGTTATAATACGGAGCGACTACCGTCAGCCTATTTCGATGTTGTGTAGTAGGTAGTGGTTTTTGTCCATTAATTAACAAACATTATTCGAAAAAAGCTTAGTAAGGCAAAAACATTTCAGATTTTCAAACCCCGTACAGATATTGTTTAACATTTCTTAACGAAAAAAAACTGTTAACTATCTTATCTAAGTACACGCGTACAGTCTTCTATTGTGGTTTCATCAGGTGCTCAACAAATAGACGGAGAACACGCAGGTGTCACATACAACCAATTCCATTGAACGGCTCGAGTTGTGTGTCGTGTTGTTCAAACACTATTCGATTTATCGCAGTTAAATTACGGAGGTAACCCAACTCGGCATTGTGGGGTCGACCCTACGGTTCATGCTCCCACGGCGTATCGGCTCGTGTGTAAACAACTGACGATAAATGCTTGATTGTATACAGTATACGATGCTTGATGTAAGATGTTATTTGACGACGACCAATATGGCTTGGTGGCGAGTACACCCCGCACTCCGCTCCTGAGGTCGTGGGTTCGATTCCCACGCAGGACAAATCTTTGTGTGCAAAAACATGAATATTTGTTTTGGTTTGGGTGTTTTCCTATGATATTAGGTATGTACAAAAAAAAGGATTTATATATGTTTATCCGTTATTTATCTTTCAAACATGGCTCGAACGTGGCTTAACGGCTCATAACTGGAACCAACGGCTTAACCTAATTATTTAAAATTAGAAAATTCTACTATGTCGTCTCTATGTAGGTGCATAATTGATAGCTACAATTTACAATTTCAAGCATGTTAGCGAAGCTAATGCACGGCTTGTATGCGTGAGGCGAAATACGGAAATCTGTAAAACGTTTCGATACCGTTTACTTACGCAACAAATTAAAATGTCGATTATATTTTGGCAATCGGAACGCTTAATATTTCTCAAGGAGACAAGCTTAGGTCTTACGTAAAAAAAGTCGACCGTGACGGAATTCGATCGGCTTCCTCTATTAGGGATTGACTAACAAAAAGTCGATTAGCGGGCACGGCTAATGGGCGTGACCCGTTTTCAGTCAGTACTATCGGCCCTTTCAACACCTTGGTTTTTTTATGTTTAAGTAATGTTTTTGTTTTGAGGAATGACTGGACGTTAAGCCTTTAGAGTTCCGGGTATCACTATATGTGGTATTCGTGAAGCCACGTTAATAGTTTAGGGCGGGCAGCTTGAAAATTACCTGTACGCCATACAGCAGCCTCCGGTAATCCGCTCCTAGTTCTCCCTAATCTCGTTGTGGAGTCTGACCGATTCACTCTCACCTTGGTTTGTAAAAGAAGGCCAGAACGTAGACCTAGGCTGAGATGGTGATAAGATAAGAACTTCTTTAATCATTATAAAATAATTTATTAATTCAGGCTTTAGTTTATGGAAATCCATAGTAAGCAATTATTTTATTCGATTAAAATTTAAAAGCACAAAAATAAAAAAAAATACAAAAGGCGAACTTAATGCTACAACGCATTCTCTAGCAGTTTACCTTTGGGTTAGCAGAAAAGTATTAACGGGTTTGAGAAAGACGTATCGTTTAAAGTAGATGCTCAACTTTTCGGGAGATTTCGTTTGTGTAGGAATAATCACTTCTTTTTTTAAATGTTCAATTGCTAATCTATGGTCTACTTACTAGTGTTGTATCGTTATTGTAATCATCACTCTTAACCTACAAACGCTTTTCACCTCGATTCGATCCTCCTCTCACAAACCAAGGTCAGAAAGATTCAGGCCATACTCCAATCCGCGGATCGGATTGGTGGAGGAAAGCGTATGACCTCTAACTTTGCTTATCGACTTGCACATTTCATTATTATAATATTAATGTTATTTTTGTTAAAATTCTTTTATCCTATAGCTTGAGTATGTCATGATCACTTAAATGTTTCTATGGTGGTGGTGGTCGTCACGTTCCCTAAAGTAGAGTTGAGGGAAACGAGGGCTGGTTCATGCGTCATACTCGTAAATGGGTGCCGCCAGTGGGGACTGGTCTGCTCATGTCTACTATGTTTATCCGTAAATATGTTAATCATGCTAAAAAGAGCTTTGTCTTCTTTTCTTTTTAATCGTGTGACTGCAGAACACAAGTTTTTGTAGACTTAGTTTAGATATTAAGTCTTTTATTGTAACTGACGGGAGAAAAAACCAACTTTGACGATTTTCTTGCCTGTTCTTTTACGATCAAGCTCCCGGCCGCAGTGAATGGGCGCGTTAGTTTTTTATTTAGACTTTCACAAGAGCTCTATTGAGCCTAACTTGAATAAATGATTCTGACTGCTACATACAGGGTTATTGGCGTCCAACTGTTTTATCTGTCTTCCGAAGCACCATATAAAGGCTCGATATCAATGCCAATACAGTCTCAGAATGAAAACTTTAAACGTTTCTTCACTCGTGATCGTTTTTAGTCTTGCCTTCTAAAAAACTCTTTATGCCATCTTTTATTTACAAATGTATGCACAAACTAATTTTTCACAATATTGTCCCATGTCTAGATGTCTCTTCGCTTTTATTACATTAGTCAAAACTATTGTCATCAATATCATCATCATTATTTCAGCAATGTAAAGTCCACTGCTGAACATAGGCTTCCCCAATTATTTTCCACGTAAATCGACCTTGTACCGCTTGCATCCACCGGCTTCGCGCCGCCTTGACCAGATCATCGGTCCGTCGGGTGACAGGCCGCCCTCTACTACGGTTACGTTAAATTATTTTACCAAAAGATAGTAAATATTACTTTACTGATATCCACGTACTAATGAAAAAGCTTTCACCAAAATGAATATAAATGCCGTAATTGTTTTTTATTCGCCAATGCCATGTAAAGCCTCCTAAAGCGCGCTGCCGAACCTAATAGCCCCGTTCATCAATTTTACAAAAGCCTATGATGTCATAAATCGACTGCGTCGCATAAACAGAAATCCATACTAAAACCTCTGCTAAACCTAAGGGAATACTGAAAGTTTTATGATAGCATTTTTGCTCACATTTTCGCTTCGTTTTGTCGCCCTGGTAGATGTAGGTACACTGTTGAATATTAACCTTATTCAAAGATCATCATCATATCCAATCCAATCCAAAAAATAATAAATAAATAATAATTCAATAACAGTATTTTAATAATAGTAATTTAATAGTGATTATAACAAAAAAAAAAGCGAATAAACTGAATAATAATAACCACTCCCAGGCGTGCAATATAACAATAAGTACTTTAATGCACATATACATGTAGGTACGCTTGACACTTTATCAAGAGAATAACTCCTTAAAGAAAAAATTTTTTTTATTGAATTATACGGCGCCCTTCCTCCTCTCTCCTACACTATGCTGTGCCCGACAGGGTCCACTAATGTACCAAATTCTATTATAAATATGTGTAATTGTATTTGTAGATAAAATTCGCTATAGGCATTGTTTATTATTCGCATGTTTTTTTTGTATCGTAGTAAAACATGAGAATTTTCAGACTAGGATACCTATTTCCTAACATAAATGTATACCATATTTTTATGCAAATAAATGATTATTATTATTATAGCATTATCCCGGTTACCCTAGACTTAAACTTAGGGCCCAGGGTCTGCTTACTGATTTAACCAGATTTGGCAGAATTTCAGTTATCTGAACCTTATTCAAAGAACAACTCTTTAAACCACTAGAATTAAAATTAAACTAGTACAAAATCTCTTCTAACATATAGCATACTATTGTACATTTTATCTGAAATTTGTATCGTAGCCTAGCAGTTGCAAAGTTTAATTAGTTAATTAAATACTACTAATCTTTCATCTCCGAATATCGTCATTTGTGAACAAATTGGGATCATCCACAATTTGCGATCATAAATCTCTAACAAATGACGTCACAATACGCCATTAAGGTCTGAGAGAGATAGTATGAAGTCAGAATATAACAATTTAGCTACAATATTAGGAATGGCCACTGTTTCCATGCTGACCTATGTCTGTCTGTTGCGTGCTAATCTATGGCCCATTAGTCTTGTCTGCCTAATTCCCTGAATGCTAATGACAATTGAATATGTAATTTAATAGTACATTCGGCTTAATTAAGGCGTGGGTAGCTTTGTGATGTGCTTTATTATTTATGTTGTATATCTTCACAAGGATGCGTATTCCTGGTTCCTTTATACAAGTATTACTGTACCATTATTAATGTTAACAAATATTTCAAACAAACGCAAGAATATATCGCTATAATATAGACCCATTAATAGATAGGTCAGGTTTGAGTTACGTACTTATAGTCTTTCTATTTCGTACTGAGATCGAATCAATGTTAATCAAACGTTCAAAACACAAGCAGAATTACTAATTAATACATCAGTATCAATTTAATGCGCTTACAAGTAGGACAAGTATTCTTCAGAAGATCTTCTTTTGCGATGTCCCAAATATCGTCTTTTTTGATTTAAGTCACTATTCCATTAGGCATGCGATTTACTCTTTGACATTGCGACAAACCTCTGTGGTTTTTTTAACGCCGAGTACTTGAAGCGAAGGATGTATTAATTGTTTCATATGATAATATTTTTTTTTTTAAAAATTGACCTACTATCCACATTAGTCTATTTAATTTTGTTCATTGAAGGTTCGAAGACTGATATAGTATGCTTTTTATCTGTAGAGGTTAATTTATTAATTTCCGACAGTAAACAAGTTCATGTTTACAGTGGGCATTATTATATATTTGAGTTGATGATGTTGATGATGTGAGGTGAAGTAATGTTAATTAATCTGAATACCTATAGGTTAAAACACAAGGCTAAAATACAAGGCTGAATATAATCCTTACAGTTAAAGAATAGACCGACGCGATTAGAGCGGCGATAGCCAAGTGGCGAGAGAGATTGCTTTTAAACTCATATGGTCTCGGGTTCAAACCCTGGTGGCGCACCTATGACTTTTCGAAGTTATGTGCGTTGGTCCCGGCTGTCTTGAACATCTATGGCAGTTGTTATAAGGAAGTCAGTGCCTTCTAACAGACTGACAGCTGGTTTAACCATAGAATGATTTTTCCCTCTGGGTAGCGGAGGTCAGACGGCAGTCGCTCCACGTAATAACTGAAATTCAGTGAGCAGACCCTGCGCCCTAAGCTTAAGTCTAGGGCAACCGGGATAGTGCTAGGATATCAAGAATTCACAGTTATAGAATAGTTCAAACAGAAACGACCAACTCTAATGTACAAAATAGGACGCTGCCACACGTTTAGTCCAATATGAGAGCCAACTAACAAAGTTACGTAATTAATTAACGGCGGTAGTTACGGTCTCTTTTGGATGCTGCTTTTTGAGTCTCACGTGGTAAGTAATTGCCGCTGTACTAACACAAAACTGCAAACAGCAGTTATTTATGCAACCCGCTTCTAAAACAACGTTGTATACGTGTACGTGTATATTCTGTACGTGCAGAAACACTAAATTGCGTTAATTGGTCACCTAAAACTGTAGTATAAAATATATCGTAGCGACAATAATGCTATGAGGATAATGTTTACCGAACGCTTATTATTACATTTCTGTTATTGTGTTATGTTTTGCATTAAATTATTACAAAAGTATTGTGACCAGTCTTATTTCATATCAAAATAAATATGACCTAAGAGAAGTACCTACTATTGAAAACAATAAAATTTAAAGCTATTTAATTCTATATATTATTCTTTTAAGCCGTTTTCAGGAGCACCACTCCACGTCGTGGATATTCGTAAACCGGATGGGTTAGCTCATTTGCACGGGTTTCCCACTTGTTTTTAATTATATGTGAAATATGTTTTCATTAAATAGTTTCTATTAAGTAGATGTTAACCAGAAACTCAACAAGGTTGTGACTCCTGTAACTCATCGGCACCTGGGCCGCACCCGATAATATGTATTTGTCCGATACCTCAACTTCTAAACCTAAGTCTATGAATAAACCATACTAGCTAAACTGAAACCGTTCTTGTTCCCACAAACAACTCGTTCACTTTATCAGAGCGGGCGGTGCAGTGAATGCCTGACAGCACCGCACCAGCTATGTACACGACAACGCCACGTTGAATATAACAACACCAGGATAAACTGACCTCTGCCGTATACGGAGCTCTATGCAAAACTAGACCAAACAAACTTTAGGTGAGCTAACGACGGTACAGAACAAACGAGAGGGCCGGCTTGTCGCATATACACTGAAACGGACCTTGATGCTTCGCGATAAGGCATCTCCAAAGTTGACTTTACGATATGTGTTTTGGATACCTGTGCAGTGCAACGCCAGCACCAATGCAGTGTGAAACTGCGCATTGCACAAAGGTGCGGTCGTTCAGTTGTATGTAACTTCAACATGCCTCGTGATATTTATTTATGGATAACCCGATTCGTCGATTTTGCAAAGTGAAATGTCGGTGTTGATCGATGATAAACCGTGCCTTTTCTTACGCCTCTTTGTCAATTGATTTGGGAGTAATTTCATTAAGTTCTGTTTGATTAACTTATTTTTTTTTTAAAGATCCTTCAGAATTTAAAAACACATAACGCGCAGTCTTATCTTTTAAGAGCCTTGTCTTCAGACTAAGCAAAGTTTTGTTAATTGTTTTGCTTTTTTCCTTATGTCATATCATGTTGTAGTATATGATTTAATATAATATATGGCTACGGGCTACAAATATTAAAAACAATGTAACAGCTCATGCAATGTACGCTTACGTCTTAATGTGGCAGACGGCTTCCTGGATACAGGAAACAATAGAATTTAAATGTATGGTCAATACATAATATAGACTGTGGTTCGATATTGTGTATCGTGTTTTGATGTGGGATTTTGCTATTAGATAATGTACCGTAGTAAATCTATCGTATACCAAATTTGATTCAGCCGTTACTGTGATATTGATGATCAAACGCACAATACATTCCTAATATTATTTAAAATACTTTACTTTTTTTAAGTGCATCTTCTACACGCGTCTTTACATCATACATCTCAGCCCATTAAAGTCCCACTACTGAGCATGAGCTTCCTCTCACATACGAAGGTGCGAGGGTATTGGGTCTTACTCCACCACGCTGAGCCAGTGCGGATTGGCGGAGGCAGGTGTATGGCGTCCTGCTGTTAGAATTTTTCAAGCCGCCCATGAGGCCTCTAACATGGCTTAACGATTACCACATTTAGTGATAACCGGGACCAACGACTTAACGTGCCTTCCGAAGCACGGAAGCGCTCGATATCAAATGCCACACAAACGGTCACCCATCCAAGGACTGACCTCTGTAAACTCTGCTGTACTTCGGTGCTCGTTTTCCACCACCGAGCACCGCAGAGCTACGAGCGCGTCTTTATTTGCGTGAAATGTGCTATTGGGTATTTAGGTATTTTTCCGCCGTATAAAAATAATGTTATATTGCATCTAGCTTATAAATATATTCGTTAACCATGTAAGAGACAAAATATGAAACAAATTTAGTGTACTTGCGAAACAATATCAAACATATAAACCTTTATACATAAATGTATATAGGTCAGCACCGTCTATCATTGAACAAGTCAAAATCATTTGCACAAAACCAAATAATTAAACAGAGCCCCAAACTTGCCGAACCCCGTGCTCTACTGGCGACCTAATTTCCTACTTCTTACTATTCACACGTGCTTATGTAATATCACGTAATATAATACAATAGGTATTATTCGTCGTGCATCTTAATTGTGCTTTTCGCTAGAATTATACACTTTCCCGCGTTCGCCTCGTGTGTAGCGACTTCTTTGTCTCTTGTGCGCGTCTTCATTTGAATTTGTTTCTTGATATGAAATTTGTGAGTAGTATTAGTACTTCATAATTATTAAGTTTGGAATAAACAAAACTATATATACTTAACAGATGTTTTTTACAGGTTGAAAAAAATATTATATATTTGGTAATTTTTTTTTACCTGTATAAAAGTGTTTTCACGAAATGTTTTTTTTCTGCATACAGTACCACAAAACAAAACTAAGCATACTACTTATAAATGATTGAGTTAAAAAAGTTATAATCAATATTTTTTCAAAATTTTCTTTTTAATAGTTCCGAATAAACATAACTACAAACTTTACGATATATGTTGCAAAATAGATAACAAATATGTTCTTTCTTTTTGCAATCAGTACCGCGAGTTGTGCAGTTAAGTCTACGAGTTGTTATGGATACAGTGTAGTAATGTTCTAGTCTAGTGAGTGTGTATTTAGGACTAATTAGCGACCTATGTCAATCGGCCATTGGTTATCGCGGTACGTTCAGGAAGGCCCGCGTGGCTGATTAGTCCTGCGCTAACGATGTTTGTTTGGCTGTTATAGTAACTTCTAAATGCTATTAGATCTCTTTACAATGACTCAGGTATTTAGGGCATTATTAATTGATGCGCTCTGCGAGACCAGCAGATCAGAAACGATCATCAAAGCTTAGCAGAGTTGTCTCCAGTGATTATGTCTTGGGATGGAGCGCATTGGATGGCACGTTAAACCGTTGGTCCCGGTTATCACTTCATGTACAGTACCTAATACCCCGCTTTACGCGAGGGATACGTCCCGGAAAAAAATGCGTTAACTGAAATTCGCGTATATTAAAACTTATGATGATTAAATATGGTCAAAGTTTAATATAAAAATATGAATGCAGGCCTGAGCCCATTTGTGAGACGACAACAGGCCGTGGAGATGATGATATGATGGTGATAGTAAAATTGAACTTAACAGTTGAATCACATTTGATGTGTCACGTACGCAATATGTTTTTAATTTAATTATATAAAATTTTAACATGTTTATACATGTTGCACTACTTACTTGAGTAGATACACATTACTCTATGTGTACGTTATTGATATTTGTTTATATTTATTTCAGTGATGTAACGACAGCACGTCAAATGCTTCCACAGTTTAGTGCGACCTAAATAGAGCATTATAAAATTATTTCTCAGAATGAACAATAATTTTCCTTTACAAACACAATAAAGTAAAGTAAACAAAAGAATTTTGTTAGTCATAAAAATATCAGCTGATATTTTTTTACCTTATTATTACTTACCAAGAAAATATTATTCTAAATAACAAAAAGCTTCCTTCACACTCAATTAAGTACGCACTCATCTTACTTTGTTGTTACAAAATAAAAACATCAGAGGTGGATCTTTCTCTTTAGTAAGAGTAGGCCGGCATAGCATTTCAAATTGTTGGATATAAATTAGTTAATATGTAGATGCCTAAATCCTATCGTATGAGGTCTTTAGGATATAGATTTAAAAGTATTTATGTTTATTTAATTTAAGTCCTTAATTATGGTTATCTTGGAACTAAATTATCAGAATGAAGATTATTTGTGTGTAAAGTGATAAACATAATGACCTACTCCTGGGGTAGGAGTCCTCCTCCTTTGTCAGTCTCGTCATAATGTTGTGTTTGGTTTCAATAGCATTCTCGATTTCCTAAAAAAGCTTACTATTTGACGACCAATTTGGCACGGATGTCGTTACACAGGTTTGGTCTGGGTATTTCGTAGATATTCTTATTTTTTGTTTTTATATTATTATTTTTCGTAGGTATTTCGGTAAGTGAAGCGCGACACACTGCGCCTCTCTGAGGAGGTCTTTCCGGTCCTGATCCGAGGGACTTTTTCCGCGGGCGATATTTTAGAAGCTTTATACTTTGGCACTGGCCCCCCGCCCCTTTTTCAACAGCGGTGGGCGTCATCGGAATTTTTTTAGTGGATCGAACTGCTGGCTGTCACGTCTGCCGCAGTGAGCCGCACACTCTCCTCTCGGTCTCCCCTTTGGCCGGGCAGTGTGTAATGTGATGTGTATTAAACAAAAATAAATATTTGAGTCTTATCCCAATGTCGTTTTTCAGGTCCAAAGGTCGTCGGCATTTGTTTTGGTTTGGGTCTATTTTATAAATTTTAACAATTGTTATTCTGTATTTACAAAAACAATTACATACATACAATCATGCATGTTTTCCCGAAGGGGTAGATAGAGGCATATTAAACGCCCACAACCGTTTACCGCGAACTTTTATGTTCGCCAGAGTCCTCCGGCTGGACAGAGGCTTCGACTCCTAAGATTTTTTAAGATAAGTTTTTCTGATAACCCATGTCTAGGTTTGTTGGTTCTAATTATATTATTGTGTTTTAATTTTTTATAGTGCGGTATGGTACCGGTGTGTAGTAGGTACCCCTTTTGTCTCACCAGGAGTCGTAAGATTCGACGAAGAGAAATCCCACCAGATGATGGGCAGCAGCGGCCTCCTGCGGTTGAACTGCGGTCACCAACCCTTCAAATACCTTCAATAGAATAGAATGTAATCTATTGGGGATGCTAATGTTCAGCAGTGGACTTTGAAAATTTTATATGACGAATTTTTTATTGGATATTTTGGGTTATTCAAATGAATTTAGTTTTATTTTGTGCTTAGCCTTCTGTTTCCTGTTCCATCCTTTCCGGCGGGTTGTCTGGAAGAGATGCTTATGATATATGATGATGTCAATATGTGTACCTGTAGTTTTCACGTTTTTTTGGTAATAAATATCTATCTAGTAACTGATGCTATCACTCAAGGAACAAAATACTAGCGGGAAACATTTGGCAGGAACGGGACAATAGAAGGGAAGAGTAACGTAATACGCTCCTGTGGTACAGAAGCCGGGTTCGACGCCCGAGCTGTATCCAACAGACCGCACAAGTGGAGATAAGGTTGTCAACGAGCGGTGACAGTGATACTCGGTGGCTCAATTGACAAGAGATGGGCGGGATAAAAGTTTGTGATTATCGTTGAAGTTATATTCAATAGTTTGTCTACTACTTGTCTCAGGATATAAAGAAAACAGGAATAGTAACGTAATACGCTCCCGGTACAGAAATAAGATACTAGCGAGAAAGAAGCAATTGGCGGGAATGCAAAATAGAAATTTTACGTTAGCTGAGCCTTAATAAAACAGATTGAGATTGAAAAGCTGGAGATTTTTGGAAGAAAAAATTACTGTCTTTGATGTAAATAGATTTCCATAAACACGATGTGCATTTAGAAAACAGGTTTAAAAAACGGAGCAGGAAATTTTTGGATTCAATTGACAACGTTTATTCAGATATGAAGTGGTTTTTAGTAATTTATATATAACTCAATCAATGAATAATAGGAAAAAATACAATAATAATGATATAAGTACACTGAAAAAATTACATTTCTTTCAAATTAAAATGAGATAAGTAGCAAGAACAAAACAATATATTCAGCTTATAAATTACACCACATCGTGCTGTTCATTCGTACGTTTCTCATTTCCTTGCAACTGAATGGAACGCCCGTTCAGTAGAGGCTGGTATCCAATTGAATAACTTTCAACCAGCGCCCACCCCTTATCGTCGCTCAACGATTGCGTACTTTCATTAAACACGAATTCGGAACAAATATTCAGTATGTAAAGTTTCCGTCATATGATGTTAAGCGTTTTGTGTAGTCTAAATTTATATTATGATCGAGGAGGGAAAAGTTCTCCGTTTGTTACACATCCAAATTCAAGTACGTTAAACTTTCAGTTTAATGTTACGTTTAAGTATAATAGTGTTATACTTAAACGTAATATTAAACTGAATTATAAAGTATTGTTGCTCCATATAATAATAAGTGTTATTATATCGAGCCTTTTCAGGAAGAATATCGTAATCGTCATTTTGCATATCTTACCTCAAAATATCTAAAAATCTTTGAAATTTTTAATAAATTTTATATCGTCAATATACTAGTAATTCAAATTCTAAGATTGGACACATTGCTCTAAAATTACAAACATTACTATTAAAACAGTTTTTTGGAAATATGTTGACGGTTGTAGCGTGGGTTCGATTCCGAAATATTTAAGTGTATTTATTTCCTTGACTAAATAAAATCAATAAATATAAACGAATCAATTGCAGGTAAATATGGTCTATAAGCGATAAACTAATATTCGTATGCAAAAAAGTATTTAAATTTTATCAAAATGTTATTTATTGTTTGTCATTTGTTTAAATTTTTACTTTTATTATTGTTTCAGGTATACTGCTCGGACGAAGGCCTTGGTTTGTTACTAATAATTAGTTAGTTAGTTAATATAATTTTACCAGGTTGATTATGAAATAAAGAATTTATTATTTATTATTATTATTTATTTATTTAATAATGAAGTGTAGTTACGAACACTTTTAACAACACACTAGTACAATTATTTTTCATATTACGAAATAATTTTGTAGTACAGTTTATGACTTTGAGGTCCTTGCACGGGCGAGGCACTTCGAGACAAAAGTTATTAGGCCAAATAACTGTTGTCTCTAAATAACTCTGTCTCTAGCTACAGCCACTTCCATACCTAAATGCGGTATTGCGTAAAGCGTGGTAATGCTCCACTATTTTTATTTGGTCTTCTGTTAAAATATTCACCTGTAAAGTAATATAAAACTTTTATTAACTTCCACCTGCATTAAGTAACAAAACAAGGATAGGTATTTAAATCAATATAACAAAATTTTCTGTATACTTTTAAGCTTTTGCATAGCTTCTATCGTGGGCCTTGAGCGTGGAGACCGAATCCAGAAATTCCGTAACGAAAAAAAACCGACTGTCCGACCGACACAGCGGTGATACTTTTTAGTTTTTACATCTATCGATAAATAGTAGAACTTTTAATGACTTTTTGAAATATCACGCTTGTCTTTTTAGTTACACAACCCGCCTTTAGGTGGCATTAGTTGTAACGGCGTTACTGCGCATGCGTAATCCCCTTCTTCGCCCCGCAATCCACACGTCAAGGCATTAATGCCGCGCAGAGAAAGTATATATGATATTATATCTATATCAATGTACATGAAAATAAATAATTATAATTGCATAAATTGATAAAAAATGCTATGCAATAGCTTTACCGCGGCAGTCTCCGAGTGCCGCACGTCTTTTTTTAAGTTTTATTCCTTCTTTTAATATTTCCTTTAGTAGCTCAAAGCTATTCGAAACATTATAAAAAGGGGTCGTCGAAGGTCGGTCTTGGAATTTGACTAGTCTCACTATCTGGTTTGACGGGCCCTTATACAGTGCAGCAAGGCCGTAAATAAAGTAGTATTTAATATATTAGCATTAAATTCCCATATCGTGAAAGGTATCTTTCACATAAGAATGTAAGTTTATTCCGAAGCTATCTCTTATACTTTAGCGGTAAGTTTTTAGGTATAAAAGTCGTTTTAAAATAGCTTCTTCGCTAGGCTACAAGAATATAGTACAGTAAAGAGGTTTCTCGTAGCTGTAAGGAGATAGGAACTGATACTTGAATGCTCCTAATCCCTTGAATGGGCCTTTGTGACATAGGATGCCTCCTTACTCACTAGTTTCTAAGTGTAGTGTGTCTAGTATTTGGATCATGGTGTGTTAGTTCTTAAAGGAAATTTGAAGAGTTCGGGTTATATTATACTAGTGCCACGCCCTCGCATGTCTTCGCTATTAATTAAATATTTCACACATTGGAATACGTTATGGCAGTTTCCGTAAGAATCCCAATTTTTAAAAAAAATATTATTATAGCCTATTTTACTCAGGTGTAACGTAGCATTTCTATGATGAAATAAGTAATCGGTTTTTGAGTTTATTCACTACAAACATCAAAAAATATAAATCGAGTTGCTTAGTTTGAGGCTAGAAGCACTGTGATAGATGTCTAAAATCTGTATCGAATCGTTTCACTCAGCCTCTTCCTCAGTTTAAAAACTTAAGAAATAACATTGTATCGGTTGTAACAAACAATACACTTTTATTGTTTTCTAAAGCCAAATACCATTGTTACTTATCTCTATTTTTGTGTTACGTAATGAAAGCTATTTATGACTGTAACAAGACGCGACATGTCTCGTTGTTATCAAATGGGATGTCGTGTCATTACGAGACAGGAACTTTCTGCTCCCGATTAATGAACAGTGTATCCCCTTAGTTGTGACTCATTCAGATGTCTTTCTTAATAATACATCATTGAAGCACGAACTATAGACTATGTAGGTTTTGATTTTAAACCAGAAGAAAAGTATCGTATTATTAAGCCCTTATCGTATATGTAAAGTGTCATCAAAATTAATAAATTGCGAACCTAACCTAGGTTAGGTTCTTGTTCATCAAAAATACTAACTTAGCCGCCTAATCCCCTATTAGATGCTATTATGCTGATATTAGATCAGTATTTTTGATGATTTTTTTTAATATATTCCATTATTATGTATAATATCATTAGCGGAGCTCCTTCATACACGTGGGCGAAAGCATAGCCTCCAATTACGATATATCGACGTGAGATTGTGTCACTATCATCTCAGCCATATGTCGTTCACTGCTGAACATCGGTCTCCCCAATAGATTTCCACTTAAGCGATCCGGAGTCTCTTGCATCCATCGTCTTCCCGCCGCCTTGACCAGATCATAGATCCATCGCGTGGGACGCCTTCCTTATCTACGTTTGCCGGTTCGCAGTCGCCATTGAAGAGTGAAGTTATGAACCGACGCCCCGTCAGTCTTAGGTTCTTCGAGCTATGTGCCCCGCTCACTGCTACTTCAGCTTGCAAACTCGCCTCGCTATGTCGGTCACTCCAGTCCTACGCATTTCCTCATTTCGGAAGTCTTTGACCTTCCAGTGTGTGTTGCTAGTGATGACTTATGGTACTGAGACTTGGTGCCTGACTATGGGCCTCATAAGAAAGCTCAGTCATTTAGAGTCCGATGGAGAGACCTATGCTTGAAATGTCCCTACGTGATTGAATAGAAAATTAGGAGATTATGTCATCAAAATATAAATTCACAATGTAACATTACCTTATTGAACATCAAAAATACTAACTTTGCCCCCTAATAAATAAGGATCAGTATATTATTTATATATAATTTAGTAAATAGAATAGGCTTCTGCTTTTTTTTCCACCTCTACCAAGTTATATAGTCTTTATAATTTACTCACTTTATCAGCCATATGTCACTCTGAGTCCACTGCTGAACGTTAGGCTTCCCAATAGATTACATTCTTTTGGGGGTATTTGCCCTTAATCACCACGCTGGGTAGGCGGGTTAGTGATCGCAGTTCCAGCCAGTACGCAGGATGACACTGCTGCCCATTATTCGGTAGAACTCCTCTTTGTCTTTTTTACGACTCCTCAAGAGATGGTAAGGGAGTATCAATTTAATGTTAACTTATATTAATTCTGCACATGTTGTTTAGTTCTTGTAGTAACAATTATGTAAAATTTTCGTTTGTTTTAACTTGGTACTATTCCTAAAATTGTATTAAGTTTGCAAAGAGAAAACAATGAAAAACATAATTGCACGAAGTTTTCAAAGAAAGACCAAACCCATTTCGTTCACCAGGAGTGGTTTTATTTTTCAAACAGGAACTTCAATTTGTCGAGTTACTGTACTTAGCAATTTGTTTCTATTACTTTAGAAAGTTCTGTGTTAATATACCTACATACATATATGAAGAGAAAGTTTTACAAACAGCACAATGTAACAAAACAAGTATGTCATCCTTCGGTGATCGTGTGTTACTCATTTGCTTATGCTTTACTTTAAAGTTACGTAATTTGTGTTATTGAATGAATACTGTTTATATTTACTATCACGATTGATCATAAAGCAATGTTTGTAGAATTTATAGTATGTGTACCTATGTCGCATTACATCATAGTTAAAAGCATTACATTAAAACATCTTTTGTTTTCATACTAGCGTTGAAAAAGTTAAACTTCTTGGCTTCTTAGGTCGAAAACTATCATTTGATTCGTATGCTATGCTAGTTATATTCGTATCGTTTTTTAGAAGCATTTGTCAAAAGATATTTTGAATGTATTGCTCCTTATTTAATGATTCAGCCCCAAACTGTGTAATAATACATACTATCTGCCTATTACCTGCTTTGTTTGCAGACTATATTAATTTACAGATTCTACTTTTTACAAATTAAATGCTAACAGTGCTTAGGAAACGGAATATTGTTTTTATCTAACTCATAACCCCATAGCGACTAACGTCAATTGACTATTACGAAATCTTCGCCATCAAACTTGAACTAGAAACCAAGGACTCAGGACGTGATTCAATTCCATTAATCTACGATGTCCTAGGGCAAGACATGGGGTGTCAGATTTCTTTGAAGGTGCTTGCTATGCTACACACTAAAAATGAAGTATAAAAACAACTAACACTTTACTATCAGTCTTATTTAACAATAGTAGTACGATGTTAATGGTGCAACAGACGTTCGGCGCGTTTGACAGGTCAACGCGCTGTGATGCGAGCTCAGCTGAGTCATACAAAATGCGAGCGAGAAGTACCAACGCATGCGCCCAACCACACGTGACATGCTCTCGCGCACTGTCTGTCGCACTCGCCGCCTTTCAAACCGGTACTAGGAACCACTATACTATTATCTATACTTAACCGGTATAGTAATTCAACCATTTGTGTAAACGGATCTCCCTGGTTACCTTATAAGCTGATTCTGAATTGATTATGATAGGACTTTTTCTGTGTCTGTGAGTTAAGTATGTCAGAATAAAAATTGTAGTTGCAGCTAGCATCAGGTGGTTTGTGTGACTAGTTAATTGATCTATATGGATTTTTTTGTTTGAGGATCAGCAATGTTTTTCGTTTACTGTATCCACTTTGTTGACCTCTTGCAAATAGAAATCATGATTCTTATGATCGTTTCATGCGTTTCTTTCCAAAAGCCAGGAATTGAAGTATCACACTTTGTTATTAATTAAAATTCTAGTAGTAACCAAAATAACAGGTATTTTAAGTTTGATCAATTAATGACGGGCATACCATAATAGAGTATAGATGAGCATATAAATGTGTGTAACGCAATACATTTTGGGTCGTAGTTTGAATTTTGATATCAAAATGTAACGGAATTAATTCGTATGAGTATTTGATCGCATGTTATTATTTATTTATGACAGAAGCGCGTACGGTACGTTTCGAAATGAGCTTAATGCTCACAAGCAGAAAGCAGCTCATTCAATGTCCAAGGGCATGTCCTTGGTTCTGGAATGAGCTGGCGAGGTTTTCCCACGAGATTTCAGCATAGGGCTCTTCAAAAAAGGTGTGTAACTGTTTTTAAAGGGTCGGCAACGTACTAGTGATGTTTGGCAAGCGTCTATAAACTGCAGTGACTACTTTACATCACGTAGGCCGAATGTTTGAGTGCTACCAAATAGTACATAAAAATCTATAATGCGAAAAGAAAAAGTCGATTATATTCATGAGGAAACTGCTTGGTTGTTTTAGAGGTGGCTGTTGTACTTTCCTTTGTTATTTTACATGTTTCACAACAGTGACGTTGAGAAAAGCAGTAGTATTGATTTCACAATGAGAAAGCTCTGCCAAAAGTCTGTCCTTGACTTTATTTCAAATTCTGAGAACATAATTATTTTCATAGAGTATGTCTTTTCTCTAACTTTTTTAGTAAAAAACAGGTACAATTTGGATATAGAGTTGCGTATGAAATAAATGTTTTTGTGTATATGATCTATCGTAAACATTCATTTATAGCCAAAGTATTTGACTTAATACGAAACTGGGGATCTTCATAGGGCGTATTTTCTCTTAGGTGTTTAAAAATAATCCAACTTTACAAGTAGTAAAATTAACGACAACAGTAAAATGAGCGAATTGTCTTAATAAAAAACTAAACGCAAACGAAAAACCGACTCGAGGTGATCATGTTTTTTAACAAAACGACTCATCAATGCGTTTAATTGCATTCTGAGTTTGTAATACAGGCAAATGGCACGTAGTTAGTGTAGACACCGAATTTAATTAAATACACGTCAAAAGCCAGTGCAGACATATGTGTAAACATTTTATCTGATGTTGGTTAGGCGTACAAATTTGCGAGAATTATATGATATGGTAGACGATTGTTTTACGGTTAGTCAAATTCCTGGTGTATGGATTTCATTTCGGTAATGCTGTGAATAATTAATTTACAAATATTATTGTAAAGCGTCAATATTATATGGCGCGGCCGTTGATATACTGTTAGAGACCTAGTTTCGGTGGGCTGAAATACCATATGAAATCGTTAGTCGTTATACTGTGCGTTGAAGTGAAACAGCAGATAAAATGTAAAAAGTAAACTAAGATTTTTGAGCATCGATATTATATGAATTGGCGGGTGGTATACAGCTCGAGATCAGATGTCTTTATGCGAATTCCACATAAAAAAAACATTAATTTGCATACTTTGTATCGAAGTGAACGTTTGGCGCGTTTACAATGTTACATTTGCTTTGTTTTTTGTAAGTTTACAAAAAACAATGGGCCTGGATCTCTGCTGCTCTAATAAACTATAGCTATATGGTAAGAGAAACACGAAAGGCGTATAATTCAGTGATCCTATTGTCTATTATTTTGTAATATTTAGACAATACTAAAAACATTTTTCGCTTATGTCTGAACTTTTTGATACGACGCGCTGGTTGTGAGTTATTATTCGTCTCGGAAATAACTCGGAATAGCATTGTTTTGACGCAGCGTGCCCTCTGCTTGTTGGTGAGCGTGCTTCAAACTTGACAAATAAACGTGCTTCAAACTTAACGAAGTGACCCTATTATCTATTACTTTGTTATTTTCAGGCAATATTAAGGCGTATTTAAAGCCTTACTTTCTATAAACTGTTATTGTATTGTATAGGCCAAAAATTTTTTAGACTACCCGCCGGTTGCAAGTTAACAATTCCGAAGATTCCCTACTCGCAGATGGAGTTGAGAATGCCTCAGAAATAACTCGGGAGATTTGAAATAAGGATAGCATTGTTTTGACGAAGCGTGCCTTCTGCTTGGTAATGAGATGCCTTTATAAAGCGCCCCGTTGCTCTTATTATTTCGTAGCTTGAAGATTTGAAGGAAAATGAGAATACAAGTTGTACCATTACTTTATGGAAAATGTTATGGATTATATGGTTGGGTTCTTTTTAATGAAATGATAGTTGGCGGCCACACGCAAATGCCTAATACTTTGTTTATAGGTAATTAAGCATTACATACAGGCTTAACTGAAAGTATTGTTTTGCTGAAACTCAGTACATACATAAATACATTATAGTGACAGACTTTAAAAATGGTTTGTGATAGTCAACAGACAGAAAAGGTTTTATCCAAAATCGAAGTGGGACAGCGACCTCTTATCAAAAGGTAATCCGTAAAAAGCCCTTTAAATTTCATTTGTGCTAAATAATATATTATTTTAAATTTTAATAGTAGCAAAAAAATTATACTCCAGTTCCTTTCCTGGTTTCTGGACTACTATTGGACTATTATTATTTGGTTTGACTTCTTCTGTTGTCCTTTAGATGTAATATGTTAAACCAAATATATTTTAAATTTTAATAGTAGCAAAAAAATTATACTCCAGTTCCTTTCCTGGTTTCTGGACTACTATTGGACTATTATTATTTGGTTTGACTTCTTCTGTTGTTAAATTAGAGGTCTAGAAATATGAACCCTTCTCAACCCGGTTCTCTATTTCATACATACCGATTCTGATTCTGTATCCATGGGATATTCCTATTTGCGTAATCCACATAAAGAAAGCCTAGTAAATAAACTGTCATATTTTTTGTACTTAAGAAAGGCAGAGTAGTCTTCTACGAAGACAAAATAATGTAGCGTAGAATTTGTCTTTAGTCTGTGGCTCCTTTAAAAGCGACTATACAGCAAATAATACGTACAAAGGATACGCTTATACCTCAAGACAATGCAGTTTGTGTCAAATAAAAGCCACAGTATTACCGCAACGTTTGATATATGCGATTGGCTCCGCATTCAGCGATTCGACACAAGTTGTTGGCATATGGTAAGCGTAATGTCGAACAAAGTTACGAACGTTTTTGCATTGTGTCGAATACAAACTCAAAAAAGTGTGTTTGCAGTTTTATTTTGAACCGCAAGCAATTGTTCGAGGCCGCCTAGTTGTTTTCCAAATAACTTTTTCGATCGATAAGCTTGTTAGCGCTAGTTGTGAACAAGATTACTTACATAATACGAACTTGCACCTTAGTTACTGTTATTTGTTGTTTATCGATAAATGTCTGGTGCTTTTGTATCGATACTATTACGCAAATTTATGTGCTTGTTATTGTTTTGATTATGAACAAAGTTTTCTTCTAACTTCGTGTTTCGTTTGTTTGTAAAGTCAAACTCAAGCTATTTCCTAAAATTTACTAATCAATATCTGCACATAGTTACTTTCACATGATATTAATAAACCCACTAGCTACTGATTGTGGCTCCACTTGGGTGTATTTAACTTTTGTGTTATTGCGTTATTTTTCGAGAGATTTTTTTTTTGCAGCAAAATAATCATTACCATCCAGATTATAATTTATCTGCACACCAAATTTTATTGAATATTTATCCTTACAAACATTCGCATTTATAATATTAGTAGTGCCTATGATTCATGACCTTTTAATCTGTAGTCATTTGTTTCTGAATTTTTAAAACAAGTTCGCATTATCGGTTACTTGACAAATCCACACGATTCTATCATTTGATCTGCCGAGTATCGCCTAATCAGACACTATCAGGGGAGAGTGATCTTTTTCGTTTCCTTCCAAGTCAGTCTTTATTTTTTATGCATGTTACCTTCCCGCTGTAGGAAAAATCTCTTTTATCATTTTGCTTTGAAACGTCTAGTCATATATTTAAATTTTTTCACTTGAATGCTTCAAACCCCACGTCACCTGCGCTCGGTTGTACCCCAAAGTAATTGACAAGCGGACAAGGGTACAATGCGATGTATTGCTGCACCTCAATACGCCTTTATATATTAGAAAAACTGACAGTTTATAAAGGGGGAGAGCCCAATATTGCTTTCACGCAAGTCGTACAGTTTACTGTTGCGGCATAAATTAATTCCATAGTTGTTCTTATATCATAAAAAAGTTAAAGTGTATAAGTAAATATATTTATAGTTTTGAAAAATGCTATTTAAACATTATTATTAAAAGTCCTTGGTTATGTTTTGAAGGATGACATAAATTTAATCTAAATAATACACATAATCAGGCCCTATTTATAAATTGCCAATTAAAATTCACAGTTGAATAAAGTACTTGGTCGAATGCTAAATGTAATTAAATTTGTAAATGCTATTCGGTAAATAAATAGTAATATAAATAGTAGTATAAGTGTCATAAGGCACTTGAAAAATCTGAGCTTAATTACTTAAGTTAGTCTGGAATTTTGACAGCTAGGTGTCACGCCGCTGTTCAGGCCACACCTGTCTCCGCCAACACGCAATAGGTCTGCGTTGTGTATTATTAACTTATTATGTAACTAGAAATCTATCATCGTTGCCCTTAATTTGACAGTTGTATAGAATTACCGACCATCTAACCGTTAATACAAATACATGTGCGTGCGCCGTTTTAAAATAAACTAACAATAATATAAATAACACACTAGAAATGGAATGTGCCGCTTAAAACTATCGGAACACGTCGCAGCTTTCCTCCTATAGGGGTACATCTCAAAAAAAAAATATTTAAGTATGATCAATTTTGTGAAAATAGAGGCTCAAATATCTTTGAACGCGTTTTTCCAAAAATCATTATTTTCGAATTGGGCCCCTACATGCGACGTGCGCATGTCGCCAATATGAAATTTAAGTTCGAGATTGACGTTGCTGTTATGCACTACGGACTACAAGTTATTCTTGAACACAGTACATTGATTGTTTGTAGTAAGGTACGATTCAGATATAACGAACGCAATTGGCAATGTATTTAATCGTTCTGTATGCACTGGTGCCATACGATACACCAGTATGCCAGCGATTTTACGCGCGCACTGCACTTCTGTTGTTATATTATTAAAGGGAGGATGGATATCGCTAGCAAGGCTTCCCCGCGCCCACTGTCGAACAGGGCGTTAGGGGATCGATTGCAAATAAAAATTCTTAATATTAGGTCGGGGAAAAAGTCTTTTCGCATAACGTAGGTATAAACTTATTATAAAATTTTTTTGACTGTACTATTTGTGTCTGGCTGGTTTTGGTAACATTAAAAAGGTTCCATTATAAAGAAAAGAAAAAAATAAAAAAAAGTTGTTTCCCGCTATTTTTCATTTGTTTTTCTCTCCGTTAAAATGAGTGAATCTAATGAAGAAATTCGATACATTTTAAAATTTTATTATAAAAAAGGCAAAAATGCAACTCAAGCAGTGAAAAAATTTGTGATGTTTATGGACCTGATGCAGTGTCAGTAAGAGTAGCACAAATTTGGTTCAAACGTTTTCAGTCCGGAAATTTTGATGTTAAAGATGCACCTCGCTCTGGTCGCCCTGTTACGAATAAAATGGACGCCATTTTTGAAAGAGTGGAGCAAGATCGGCATATTAGTAGTTACGATGCAGCTGAAGAACTGGGAATTGACCACAAAACAGTTTTGACCCATTTGAAGAAAGCTGGTTATACAAAAAAGCTCGATATTTGGGTGCCACACGAGCTCACTCAAAGAAACTTAATGAACCGTGTACTCATTTGCGATTCATTATTGAGACGTAATGAAACCGAGCCGTTTTTGAAGAGATTGATAACTGGCGATGAAAAGTGGATCACGTACGACAAGAACGTGCGAAAAAGGTCGTGGTCGAAAGTTGGCCAGGCTTCACAGACTGTGGCCAAACCTGGCCTAACACGAAATAATGTGATGCTGTGTGTATGGTGGGATTGGAAGGGCATTGTTTATTATGAGCTTTTACCGCCCGGCAAAACCATCGATTCTGATCTTTACTGCCAGCAACTGATGAGATTAAAGGAAGCAGTCGAGAGAAAACGGCCGGAATTGATCAACAGGAAGGGTGTGGTCTTTCATCACGATAACGCTAGACCACACACATCTTTAGCCACTCAGCAAAAATTAAGAGAGTTCGACTGGGAGGTCCTAGTGCATCCACCATATAGCCCTGACCTTGCGCCTTCAGATTTTCACCTGTATCGGTCTCTGCAGAATTCTTTAGGTTCTGTAAGGTTGACCTCAAGAGAGGACTGCCAAAACTATTTGTCCCGTTTTTTTGATCAGAAGTCCCAAAGTTTCTACAGTAACGGGATAATGTCTCTACCCACAAAATGGCAGAAAGTTATTCAACAAAACGGTACATATATATTGTAAATAAATGTAAATAAACTTTGAAAAAAATGTCTTGACTTTTCATACAAAAATACGAAAAGACTTTTTCCCCAACCTATTATATAATATTGAGAAACTAAAAGGGATTTTTCTTTTTTAACCACACGTTCTCATGTGTTATATGATGAATATATACGTCTATTTTTTAAACATATTTACCGTATCAGATGACAGTGAACAATTCAAATAAAAAAAGCAGAAATTTAGCGCACAGCAGTTCCCCACCTTAAGATTTCTATGCTAGCAATGGTGTACAAAATCAAAGCGATTGCGATAGTTTATAAGAAAGATACATAATAAGGCCGCTGGACCCCTCTTACCTAAGTTCGCGAGTTAATCAATCAGCCAACTGCCTTACACTGCAGGATATATGCCTCCTCAAGCGCTACCCACTCCCAGTCATCCGTCCAACTCATTGAGAGTGAAAGAAAAGTATGTTCAGTTAACTAATAAGTATTATTTCCGTTGAAGTAAACTTTTCGACAAAAATTTCTTCTACTCGAGTAAACTTTTCGACAAAAATTTCTTCTACTCGAGTAAACTTTTCGACAAAAATTTCTTCTACTGTTGATAGTTGAAAAATCACAGTCTTAAAAGTAGTCTCATTGAAAAAAACGTCTATGCACATAGGCTTAAGGCTCTTTTATAGTAAAACATACATCAAACACGCCTGTTTCCCCGAAGGGGTAGGCAGAAGCATATTATACGTCCGCACTTCGCCAATTATACAGTTGGTCTATTACGTGAATAGGTGGCGACCCTATTGCCGCTTACCAGGCACTGTAATGTTCGCCAGAGCCTCGTCCGTTAATCGGCAGGTGTACCACTTGCAGGTGAGGTTGGCTTGGGCTCCTTGGGTCTTGGTAGGATCTCTATACACTCTCTACATAAAGTTAAACAAACGAATGTGATCTTACAAACCACAAGGTTAAAGATATGTAACATAGGGAGTACCTTCTTCCTCGCACTAAAAAGTACTCGTGATAGATATAAAAAGCCATTGTGTTCTGATTAACCTATTTACTTCGACCACCTGCAATTTAACTCACAGAAACGTTACAGACTCTACTGAAATATACCGAGAAACTACGTTTGTTATTTAGACAAAGACCTACTGTTTCTACTTATCTCGTTATGTTCTGAAACACAACTGATATAATAGCTTTGTTTCATTGAAGATAACCTTAAAACCAACGGCCCTTTATTTCGTGGGATCCCTGAACAAATGAGGAACCGACTTTTGTACCCGTCAGATAAGTTCGTATAACAAATGTATTCAGGCGCGTATAAAACAAGCCATATTTGTACAACAAGAGCCGGCTGTATAAGGAATTCCTTTATTTCACTCGCATTCGTGTAAAGTTTAGGTTGGTTCATATCGTATTTGACATTGTAAGGCATTTTATCTAGCTGCAAAGCTTATCCACATACGGTCATCACTAAATATGAAAGTCGTCTAACCTACCTATTTGGCCGCTTGAAATAAAATAATACCAGGACGTCAATTACGTGATTCCTTCCTCCAACTAACACTATGTCCGCGTGGGGAAGTATTACCTGAAATCTTACCATGGGCTGTGGAAACATAGGTCTCGTGCGACCAGTAGTGGGACATGAATGGGCGAGAAGATTATACTGCAACACCTTTTAAACCAGAACTCAGTTTTGCTTAAAGCTACTATGTAGCGTTAGAATATCTGGCATTTCTAAACATAAACTAATTTCAATTTTTTATTTTAGATATTTGTGTATTTTATTAATATGTAACAATTAGTTTTAAGTGTTTATTCTTTTTAAAGTGTATGTGCTCTGTTCCTCCTTTCCTGTTCTCACCTTTGCGTTGAAGATCGCTTTTAGCGATTAGACCGCCTAGATTGGCTTTAAAAAATGTTTTTTTAATATTATTATTGTAATCTGTACTTTTTGAGTTTTTTTGATCAAAAAAGAGTATATCTATCTATCTATAAACGTCTTTTATACAGGAAACTACCACCTAGTAACAAAGATTATTATGTTAGCAAAACAAAGACTTTTGTCATTGTAACCATTATTAAAAGGGGTCGGAGACCTCCTTGGATCTCTTTGTAACTAAACCCAATCACAAAAAGTATCCATTAGACTGTTTGGGAATTAAAAAGCTCCTTTATGCCTCAGGTATTATATTCAAGCAGGCTTTAAATTCAGGTGGGCTCCGTCTACGCCTGTGTACTTGAATTACATTGAATCCCCTATTTTACATAATAAAAAATAAAACTGGGGTGTGGATTGTTTTCGAATAAAGTTATACGCTGTATAATACCTATGGTATGCAAGTGAGGCAGGCGTCACTGCATTGTTTTTTAAAGAAATAATTTATTTATTTACGTAATGGATCTTTGTTCCTTTCTTAAAGTCCCATCTAATAATATGTAATAAAAATTTGACCTGTTGGAAAATTGGAAAAAAAAATACTTTCAGGGGTACAATGCTAGTAACCATAAGATATTTAAGATATAGCAGTCTTAAAATTGAAGAAGAAAATTCAGTTTTTTTTCTTTACCCAGTTTTGTGCAATTTCCGTAGGTTACTAAAACTAAAACGATTAAAATTTTTCCGTGTAATAGTTGCACTCAAAATCATCATTTACTTGATTAGATGTCATCATTATCATCATTTCATCCGGTTGTGGTTCACTGCTAAACAGAGGCCTCCCCAATCGTTTTGATTGATTTTGTACTTCTGATACATACATATATACATACGTTCATTCACGCCTGTTTCCCCGAAGAGGTAGCCTCGGCCTACCCCTTTGGGGAATATTATACGCCCACACTTCGCCGACTATATAATTGGTCCCACGTAATAGGTGGCGAGCCTTTTGCCGCTTACCGGGCACTGTTATGTTCGCTAAAACCTCGTCCATTGATCGGCAGGTGCACCACTTGCAGGTGAGGTTGGTTTGGGCTCCTTTGGTCTTGGAACCCTATACACCCCTATTCTGATTTGATGTCGTAACTGTAAATAAGCGATTACTATTCTCAGATTCATTAAAAAAAACTGTGTCTATCATTAAAAGTAATCTGTTTTCAAAGCAAAGAAATTTGGCCTTGTAGGAAAAACGTCCATGTCCCTAATTGTAAAAGAAGAGAGAAAAGGATTCAGCAAAATAAATTTTTTTGGCTCACGCAGCGGTACGGGCGAATGGCAGTCAGATGGAAATGGGCCGACTAGGCTTAGCCTCGCTGGCTGGCGCAGCAAAAGAATCTAAAACTTATTGGTACAACGGTGAAGAACATTTTATTTAGCTATCAATTTCTTACGAACATCTGGAACAAAATAAATGTTTCCGTATTGAAAATACTTTGATTTTCTATGAATAAAGTAAAACGGGGTAGAAAGGAAAATAAAAATTATATTTACCAAATATACTATCAACTATATAACGCAAGGATGAATACTGGTGAATGAAATATCGAAATCAGTCCCGTCCTTTTTGAGTTTATTTGTTGCAAATACAAATATGTTCTCTTTGTCTAATATACTATGATACTATAAAATAAAGTATTTTTATCAGACCGTAAACGTTTTTGAATAGCTATTAACTTTTATATATTAAATAATATTTCAGGCAATTTTACCAATTTTAAAAATTATGCGCTTATTCGACATTCCCAACTATAGCAGTTGCGCTGACAGATAGGATAAATTGATGCAGAAATGTTGAAGCGAAGTGATTGCAAAACTTCGTACGAGTAAATAAGCTTTCAAGAAAACTATTTTAGCGAACTTAAGACCTTTGAAGTGTTGCAACTTCTTCACTCATAGTCTAAGTCAAAGTCCGTCAAAGGAAACTTTTAGGCGCAGCTCTTGTCTTCTTTGTAGTTATTAGCAATATTCCTTTACATATACATGAACAAAATAACTAGCAGATTTGTTTACCAGGTATTTTCTAATCAAATATACCCTGTAAGCAATTGGTATCCAGATGTCTTCTTTTTTTGTTCGTCGTGCTCTCGTCCGCCATGTCACAGATTGAAGCATTCAAGCATACAGTTACGTCGAAGCCCACCTAATGATGAGTAGGTAACTATGGTATATTCCACAAAGGTATTCCATAATCCCTTCCAGTCATACTTTTAGCTTTTTTAATGTTGACGACAGAAAGTCAAGTTATTAGCAATCTGAATAAAATAGAGTCGTAAACGAAAAAGTGCTGCATCCAACTAGATAATAGGGTTTGAATTAATAATAATAATAAATAAATAATAAATCTTTATTGAATTCATTAAACAATGTACAAATTAAATGATTCCATAGGCTTCCGAACTAGTAAAGATACTGTATTTCAGCAGCCACTGGCAAATTTGTCTTAGAGTTTAAATTCATCATATCAGCCAGACTTGGTTAAGTCGTGTTGCCTTATAAATTTATACTACAGTATTGACTCAGCCCTCTGGAGTTGGTTTTTCCATATTATAATGTGACTTGTCAAAATGACTGCCTGATTTAAACACAACACAATCATAAAGTGAAAATGTTCTACATCGCGGTGAAAGCGCACATGTCGAACGGTCCACGTATGGTGGCCTGGCCAATTACCATTTCATAGCAAGCCTTAAAGACCCAGGACTAAATTAAGAAGGGAATCAATGGTTACTAATATATTGAAGACAATTGCTGATAGCCGGAATGAGTAACAACTGATTATGGTAGTAATGTGGTTAAAAAATCCGAACAAATGTAAGTCGGAATTGCATACAAAAGCTCCCGTAACATAGTATAAGATTTAACCGAATCTATCACTTTTCTTACAAGGTATCGCTTCTTGACTTTTGATTAAGTTTATATAACTAGTTAAAGAATTACCACCATTAAAGAATGCAGTATATGAAAACTGCTTACTTCAACTGTCGTTCTATTACGATTTTTAAGATACAGCTCTCTGACAGGCAGACAGATAAACAGCAGAAAAATCTTATGCAACTGAATCCGCTGGTATAGGAGAGTCACTTTTATTTTCTTATAAATAATAAATAAATAAATAATAAATATTTTCTAACAATTACACCAATTATTTAGTTCCAGGATAAGTATCATTAAGAACTTGTGTTATGGATACTAAACAACGGATAAACATACTTAAATACTTTTTTTTTTTTTGTAAATACATACTTATTATAAATAGGAAAACACCCAGACCAGGACAAATATTAATGTTCATGCACACAAAGATTTGTCCTGTGTGGGAATCGAACCCACGACCTCTGGGGTGAAGTGTAGGTATACTGACCTCCACGCCATATCGGTCGTCGTAGCCGATTGTAGCCAGGAAATGTATAAAATTTTTTCATGCTAAAAATAAAACCTCAAAAAAGCAGAATAGGCCAAAGGAAAGCCTGTTCGACCGGCTGTGCCGAAATTGCGGAAATCGCGTTAAACTAACGAACGCCTTCTCTTTGTGTGCTTCAATCATATTTTGTATCTCACCCTGAATTGTTTGAGTAAGACTCTTTCTACTAACTGGCAATTGGCACGCTCTCGCTTCGCTTTGGCAGCTATTTATTAAATAATTTACACCTTATATTATTAGAGATTTCGGGATTCCCTATTTTTTTTTAGTAATATATATAGTTACTCAGGGATAATGAGTATTCTAACTGTGAAACAATCTTTGAAATCGGTTCAGTAGTTTTGGAGCTTGTTAAATGCAAATAAACAATCAAATCTTTTCATTTTTATAATATTTCTATTGTGCAGGCTATTCAATTGAGACACATAAAACAAAAGAACCTTAACACTACAAATAAAATAAAAAATATAAATACACCAAGGTGTCCCCAGCTGCACCTAAATTCAGACTGTACGTGTACGTTATCGAATGTTAATAAGTTATGAACTTTATAGCTGCCAATGAAAAACAAGACGGCAAGACGCACAAACGTTAAACGGTTGGATCGATTGTCCAATGGTGATTAAACAAATTAATACAATATTATTAGTTTACGGAAGTAACATACATACATTCATAGGCAGAGGCATATTACCTATACGCCCACACTTCGCGAATTATATAGTAGGTACCACGTAATAGGTGGCGAGCCTATTACCGCTTATCGGGCACTGTTATGTTCGCCAGATCCGTTGATCGGCAGGTGCACCACTTGCAGGTGAGGTTGGCTTGGACTCCTTGGTCTCAATAGGATCCCTATACACCCCTATATTTATTGTTATTTTTAATCAAAAGACGCGACTATATGCGTGAAACCTATGCGCTTGTAATAATACTTGCTACTAGAAACCACCGAGACTATATAATATATTTTTTGCATATAAATATATATATTTGAATTAACTTCAAATAATAGTCAATTTAGAAGGCACATCGAAAGTCTTTTACATTTTCATAGCCGTCTGTGAAAGCTGAAAGCTGAATTTGTATTGGGATTTTATAGCATTGTGCACAAAATGGCTGATAATATGTGTATTTTCTGTAACTTTTGAGTCAATGTCAAGTCAATTTTGTATTGTTTTATACGATCTTGATAAAATCATAAATGTAAATACAAAAAAGGAAACCACCTTCGATAACAGAATATTAACTTCATGAGATAATTAATGTTATTACAACTGAAGTATCAAGCAAGCAAGTAACTTACATCCTGATAGGAAACGGCAACCTTCTTAAACATTACGTACGGCCGGTGTGAGATTTAATCTCTGAAGTAGATTTGAATGAAACCGATTAAGTTATTTCATAATTCTCAGTAAAATTTATATACAACATTTATATGAGATTTAATAATATAAGTAGATCGTTACCAATAAGTTCGTAAATAAAACAAGTGCTGTTTTGTATCGTTCGCAGCCAATTTTATATTTCGAAATGGACCAACTTTATTTCTATGAGTGAATCTAAACTACGCCTAATTACGTGTTGACTATTTTACAATTACTTACATGATATCGATAGATATCTATATCTATTTTCATCTATTTTCTATTTATCTAGATAGATAGAAAATTGTTTATTGTACACCAAATTAAAAATAAAACAAGAAAACAATTGCAAAAGAAAAGTGATACACTTGGCGGCCTTATCGCTTACAGCGATTTCTTCCAGGCAACCTTAGGATGAATATCATTATTGATTTAATCAGATCAGCAAGATTATAATTAAGTCCAAGCTACCTAATGCATTATATCGAATGCTAACGAATATCGTGGATATCTGGGCTATGTGGGAAAGTTTCTAATAGTCTAGTTTATTTTATATGAAAAAAAAGTAAGAACAATGTCATTATGTGAAGATATCATACCAAACGTCAGAATGAATGGGTCCGCTTACTAGTCGGATACCGTGCATACTATCAGCACTGCAAACAAAAAGTAAGTCCTTCCACAGTAAGACAATTCGGCTTTGGAATTATTTGCCGTGTTTGTGTTTCCCTGCTCCTATAGTCCCGGGTCTTGTTTGGTGTAAAACGGAATTTATACAGGCCTTCATAACGTCTCATCTCATAATGCCAACTTCGCAAAATGACAACCGCCCATAAAACGTTCATTTAAACGCTGAAATACGACAAAATCGGTAATCTATGTAAACTGCATTTCTTTTACTTGATTATAAAAAAAAAACATTAACCTATTAAAAAAATATATATACTTACAACCGGTTACCCATACCGGTACAGCCCATAAAACGTTCATTTAAACGCTGAAATACGACAAAATCGGTAATCTATGTAAACTGCATTTCTTTTACTTGATTATAAAAAAAAAACCTTAACCTATTAAAAAAATATATATACTTACAACCGGTTGTCATTTTGCGAAGTTGGCATTATGAGATGAGACTCTTCATAAGTGGGTGCGCTTTTTGATTTGATTGTTCCCCTATATGAAGCGCTCTCATTTTCTTGGACTGCATTTGCTTACCATCTCGCAAGAGAATATGGTAATTATAACGTGACACATAAAATAAAATCAATGCGGAATCTTAACCCTTGGCCTCTTTGTGTTATTGACGAAGCGCACGCACTCTAACCATCTATCGTAACAAATACTCATTTATTGGTAATACAACATTACACGTCACAGAAAAGAAAACAACATAATTATCAAAATAAAAAATGTACATAACAGTTGAATTAAGAAATATAAATGCAATTAATAAAAATAAACGGTAAATAATTATGTAAATTATAATAAACATAATAGTAACAGCAAGAGATAGTCAATAACATACAAAATGGAAAAAGCTTCTTCCTTCCAGTTTATCATATCAAAAACATTTGCCGCATGCCGATAACCTAATTCGGTTCTGAAGGCTCCCTCGCCGATGACCTCACTCTGGAATTCAAGTGCTTTCAGTACACAGTAAAATAAACATTTTCACATTGGATCCGTCACGCGAACGACCAAGTCTGACTTTCACTTTTATAAATTTTATACTTTTTATTTTACTTCTGACGACCGATATGACGTGGAGGTCACTATACCTGCACTCCGCTCCTGAGGTCGTGGGTTCGATTCCCACACAGGACAAATCTTTGTGTGCATGAACTTGAATATTTGTTCTGTTCTGGGTGTTCCTATGTAAGGTATAATAAGTATCTATTTACAAAAATCATAAAATTATGTTTATCCGTTATTCAGTATCCAAATCACAAGTTTTTAATGATACTTATCGTGGAACTAAATAATTGGTAATGAGGATTATTCGTTTATTTATATTTATAAGCCTTTTTGCACAATGCTAACAAAGTTCTGTGAATTTGGATTCGATAACATAAATAAATCAAGACGTAATAAAATTAAAATGTTGTGTTTTGCATAGCTTAATAGTTCGCAGTTTCTACAAACTACGCCTTCAAATTATGATTGATGAATTCTGCATTTGTCGAATTGCCGCATTTTCGACAAATGCAGAAATATGACTCTCTCATTTTTTGATAGGATTAAAAAACAAAGAAAAAATCCATTACTGTCATTTTAATATTTTAAAGGTGTACATTCAAGATGTGATGACTGTATATTATATAATATTTTTTAAATAGAAGTCGGGAAGTGTATCGTTTCAAATAAAACAACTTAAATTGGCTTTCGGAAATGACGCAGTTCGGAGGTAAAAACATACAACCAAATTGAGAATCTACTCCTTTTTTGAAGTCTGCTAAAATGTCCATTCGTCGACTTTAGCATTTAGTAAAGTACATAGACACAATTGATGTATAGGTAGTGCGAGGAATCAAAACACCAGTCACGTGCAAACTTTGATCAGCAGACAGCTCCTGGGGAAAACCTCCGGGCTTTAACTATGCTTTAATCCCACACCACAAAAAAAAAATTTTAGTTAACCATTTTACGAGAAGCTTCCTAAGCCATATACGCAAGCATTCATATTTTTCTTGTGGATCCTATCATCAGACTAATTTTCCACCAGTTCATTGTCTCAAGTAAAAACTTTATAATATTTTTCTTGTGGATCCTATCATCAGACTAATTTTCCACCAGTTCATTGTCTCAAGTAAAAACATATAATAATCGGTTCATAAATGGCAGAGTCCTGCGAAAAAAAACATAGAACTAAATTTAAAATCTACTCCATTTTTAAAGTCTGTTAAAATGTCCATTCGTCGACTTTAGCATGTAGTAAAGCACATAGACACGATTGATGTACAACTAGTCAGGTAGTGCGAGGACTCAAAACGCCAGTCACGTTGAAACTGTCATCAGCAGCTTTTGGGGATTACGCTTCACGAAAAATACGATTTTAGCTAACCATTTTACGAGTTGTTCTATGCTATATAGTTAGCTTTAGTTTTTCGCACGGATTCTGTATCCTTAAAATTTTGCATTAGTTCATTGTCTCGAAAAAAAACATATGTTAATTGGTTTGTACATAGCGGAGACCTGAGAAAAAAATAATGAACCAAATTAAGTCTTCTCATTTTTTTGCAGTCTATCAAAATGTCCATTCGTCGACATTAAAACTTTTGTAAAGCAAGAGCCCCGAGTAATGTGCAGCTAGACAGATAGTGCAAGGACTCCATACGCCAGTCGCGTGGAAACTTTCATCGGTAGACAGCTCTTGGGGATTACCTCCCGGCTGCAATGACGCTTTAATCCCGCTCCACGAAAAATACGTTTTAGTTAACCATTTTACGTGAGCTCCCGATACTGTATCCCTAAGCTATTACTTGCTATAATGAAGAATGTTTCTTTGAACTGGTATATATTTATCTTTCCATTTTAGTCAAGCTTTTTTCTTATAAAGGTTCCACAAATTGTCACAATTGTCCTGTCGTTTTTCCAATAAGGAAAAGTAAGTAGGAATGTTATGCGGGCAAGCGTATCACCCATAATCAGGTGAACGTCTCGTTTGTCTTATCACTCCCTGAAAAAGAAGAAAAGCTGAGTCAAACAAGATTTAAAGCCGACGTAAAGCACAAATCGTCCGTCAGCGAGCGCGGCCTCCGGACTAGGGTTGCCAGGTAGAGGCTTGTTATTTCCGAGACTATTCTAATACTATAACAACCTCTTTGGCCATTTCATACGTCGCCGTCTAGCCAAGCTAGCTGTCAACTAAGCAGAGCGTATACTATCAGTACTATGTGTACAATATAAAGTATATAAATTTAGTACTATTTTTATATATTTATTTATATTTATATAATATTTAATTAACTTAACATTCTACGAAGTAGAACAGCTACTAAAACCTACACTGTAAGAAGCCGACCATTTTGCATATAACACACACACCTACACACGCACACACAAACAGGCACGCACACACAAACAGGCACGCACACACAAACAGGCACGCACACACGCACACACACACGCGCACACACACACACACACACATTTACACGCATAAACTCACACATTAGTTATCTTTATGTTATATAATTTACTTAAGTCTTGTATTTCAATTTGAATTTTGATCTCTTTAGTCCTAAGCAAACCGTATTAATGATGGCCGCGATACAGGCTTCGCCTAGTGCGATTATCATTGTAAATGATTACTATAAACACTGGAATGCGTAATAAAGATTTATTATTATTATTATTTATATTAATTTTTTTATATTTATTGTATATACATACTTATAAAATATATTAAAAAAAACCAAGACCAGACCTCCAGACAACCAGACCTCCGGGCCAAGTCAGCCGTTAATACTATAATCATGAATATAACAAAAATTTGTTATGGATGATGAATCTGCTAGGTGCAGTGGAGGTCCGTGCACATTAAATGTCCATACGTTTATAATCTAATATCAATATGATTGAATTGTTTAATGAAAAAAATGCTATTTACAAGTTTTTTGTGCTACATTAGTACCGTACCTGCTCGACACGGTGCCTTTAAGAAGGTCAGTATCTTAAAGTTAGGAAAGAGATAACTAATATTGTGCAATAAGTTCAAACTAAAATATTTATTTAAGCCACTTTAATTCGAAACTTAGGGATACAATTTATATAGGTAAAATATTGTTATTTATAAGTTTTTTTAGTTTACGTCATAATCGCGCCGCCTATAAACTTTTATGCTAACCCTAAGATAAACTGGCATAAAATGTCTTATAGCATTAAGAACACATTTTGTTTTAAATTTAAAAGTGCTTTAAAGATTACATAAGTTGATGATTTAAATCCTTAAAAAATGTTTTATTTAATTTGTAAGTAAAATAATCTTCTTAATGGAAAATACTATGTTAGACATATTTTTATATAAACTTATGACTTAAATAAGACCTATGCCAATAGTGTCGTTAGAAAGTCTGGTGTCGACAGATTGTCAGATTTCTAATGTTCGTATTATGCAACCAATTTAAGTCGACAGAAAATGAAAGTGCAGAGATATTGGTGACGATTACTAACAAACATCTGACTGTTATTGAGTTATTGTATTTATTATACAAAGCAATAAACAATAAAAAAGAGGTTATACTCCATTTTTATAAAAATGGGCGAAATTTAACTATGGTCTAACTAACTTTCTCAGCAAGAGCATATGTAATGGAACCATTCAGATTCCATTTTGCGTATTACACTACAATACTGCCACTCTGGTTTTAGTTTATTGCGACATGACATTATGACCTTTCATGACATTATAATTATATAAATATTGTTAATGTTATATTAAATTGCATTACATAGCTTCATAGACAAATGAAGATAGTAACTAACCAATTAATAATTTAAAAGAGCATAGCTTGTGATTTTCTTGCTCGTTCTTCTTACAGAGCGGTTAGATTCACTTAAACTTAAATATTTTTTGTTTTTTAATTATTTTGTTGCATGTAAGTGAATCTAAGCTTCGTGATTTCATATTTTTTTGTATTTATATTTAATTTTAACATTTTCAAGTACTATGTAATAGTTTATAGATTTGAACTTTGACCACACGACCTGATGGTAAGCAGTCGATGCACTCCTAAAAATGTGACCAGCAACTTATGACGACGTGCATGAATGCCATATCACGGCCCGCTTAAAATACCCAGGACTATATTAGCAGGAAAACCCATGCGCGACTATGTAATTAAATCAGCGCTTTTTTCTTAGTTAAAAGTTGTAATATTAATTGCTACCGTGCCGTGTGCAACCGGCTTAGAATAGCGCCAACCCCCTCTCATCTCACAAAAAGTCGTAAGAGTCGACCGACAAGAGAAATTCTACCGATTGTTGGGCGGCAGCGTCATCCTGCTTACTGGCTTGAACTTGAGCAAACATCCCCCATAACACTTATGTGATTATGATGATGATGACCCTTATTAATTCCCTCCTCACAAGTCTGATTTCTTTTCATATTCCTTTTCAGTCCATGCAGTCAGGTTATGGAATGATTTGCCCTTGCACGTTCAGAATTAAAAAGTTCACTTTTTGTCATGTTGTTAGGTTTTTGTTTTTTGTTTACACTTCATGTTACTATAGTTGTTGTTATTTCGTGTTTTCTGTTTTCTTCGTTAGTATATATATTTTGTTTTATTGTTTTTTATGTTAATTTTTTTTTGTCTCTGTGTTTATTCTCTCACAATGCACAAGCTATCCTGTTTTACCTTAAGTCTTTCCTATCGCGGGCCAGCTAGAAGATATTCTTTTTAGAATAAGCTGTGCCCTGTACCCAATGTTTATTAGTTTTTAGTTTTTCTGTTTGTATATTTCTGTGTGTGTACTAAGTAAATAAATAAATAATTTCTATGACCTAAATATAAAATTGTAGGGTATTCTAGACAATACTTTAAAGATGTCACGTAATTGACACTATATGTACATTCGGCATGTGGCAAGAACACATATCTCTGTGTGTAATCAGGGCGACCTGGATACGTTCTTTGTCAGGCTCGGTGCACGCGAGGTGTGCCACTGAACCGGGGACTAATTGTGTTCTGCTGCCAACCGTACCTTCATTAGTTGAGGGTTCTACAACGAGGATGTTACGTGGTTTATATTTATGTCATAGGAATTAATGTCACAACTTACAAATAAGGAAACAGTTCCGATATAGGTATAGAGCAACGGGATATTACATTACAGGCGAATGCTTATCTACTTTGGAATTCTTGCCGTCTGGTGGTTTATTTATTTATTTAGGCTTTATTGCACACTTAAAAGTATTACAGAAGGCGAACTTAATAAACTTAAGCAGAAAACTTTAAGGGCGGTGCGGTAGTTAATAAACATACATAAATTACCATTAAAAAACTATAAACTACACTTATCATAAACTACATATATATATATAATACTAAAATATGACAGCAAGGAGAATCAAACCAACAATGACTCTTCGAAATAAAGCTTAAAAATCAATTGTTTAAACACTGGCTTGGTTTGCGCAAGTCTTATTCTAGCTGGGAGATTGTTCCAAAGTTATGCCCTCATGTGAAAAGCATTGGACAGGCACCCAGAGTGATGCTGAGGGATGGCGAGAAGAAGGTTCTAAGTAGAACGAAATTGTCTTGTGTGTGTTAAACTTAAAAAATGGTTTGTGTTTCTTCACTCCTATTGTCCCGGACGTTATGAGGGTATGTGCTTGTTACCACCAGGTTGTGATTGTTCCACAATATAGAACGCTCTAATTTTTTGGAATTGGCTGGTTGTGCCCATTTCAATTATATGGGCATGACTATGTAAACATGTTTATTACAAAATTTAATTAATTCAAACCGACTACACAATTAAATTGCAATAGCTTGTTAATTTCACCTCAATTAATTTACTCGAATATCAACCAGTTACGGCCGAAGTACTCATTATAGTAATAATAAATGAAATATTACTGTAATGGTTATATTCATTAACTATAGATTATTATAATAGCTTAGCATTTGTTAAGATACTTATTAAAATTATCATAAATTAATAATATGATTTCAAATCGCTTTTCTCAAAGTTATTACATGAGAAGGACATATCCAAAGAAGACACGTAACTATTGAACTGTGTTTTAGTTCAAGATAGAACCTCCTATATGGATATGGTTTTCATGGCATGAAAAGTGGCTTTCTACTAACACATAACTGAGACTTTAGTTGTTAAAGACAGCGGCAACATCTTCGGAAATGGTAGAAATGTAATATACAATGTATATTAATGTAACGTAAAATACAAGATACAACCTGCGTTTCCTTCAGTCCCCAACATTAAAGATGCAATTACGCGCATTCACTATTTGCCTCTTACAGACGCTTCTTACAACACTCACGACTTTAATATATACTTAGAAGTTATATTTAAGTTAGGACCACACATTTTATGACTTCAGAGCAGACACAGCGAATATTCCCCTTTGTAAGGCTGTATTTAAGGATACATTCTCAATTAGGAACCAATTATTATACAGAACGTCTAGTACGTACGTATAATATAAGAAATTATTGAGTCCGTCACGAATTTCTGATGAAATTTTAAAATTGCTTGCTTTTTCCTACTATATTATTTGACGACCGATATGGCGTTGATGTCAGTATACCTGCACGACAAATCTTTGTATAGGAATACACGAATCTTTGTTCTGGTCTGGGTGTTTTCTATGTATGTAGTTACCAAAGAAGTATGTTTATCTGTTCTATAGTATCCATAACACAAGTTCTTAATGATACATATCTTGGAACTAAAAAAAATTGTGTGATTATAAGAGAATATTTATTTATATTATTATAAATGATACTAAAAATAGTAGTTTCTTTTCGCTGTATGAAAATCGGCAAGAGTAAAAGATGTGTCTGTTAATTGCATTTACAAGTACAATTACGTAGTTACATTTACTTATAGATTTAACACTTATTAGTCCAATCAAAAGGCATTGCTTAGCCTCACTGGTCTTCATCAAACGAGTTAAGACGCAGTAGCTTTACTAAAAAAAATGTTTAAGTGTTTATTGAATAACGTCAGATATGGAGAAGTCATACGTATACTGACTTTTAAGCTGACTAATGCAATAAAATGGCTAAAATTATTAAGGAAATAAGGAAAAGGTCTTGGCACAAAATGACAAATCGCAACACAATGAGGTGGCCGTCCCGAACGGATATTACTTACTGGTAATATTGCAGCGGCCGGCAGAGCGCCTTGCTCTAAACTTTACGAGTTAACCGAAAACATCTGTCTACCTCGTACTCATCTTCACGTTTCGCTTCTGTTGTTTTCTTTTCCTATTTTATATAAAGAAAGAAAGAAATGTTTACTAACTGCACAAGTAGGTACATAAAATTGTAAAAATTTCACAAGACTGAAATTGTGCAGTCAAAAGGCACTGCTTCAGCTTAATGCAGCTATAACAATTTAATCATACATCAATTTATATCATACATTTTTATAATTTTGCAATCTAGAAATCTTTGATCATCTCAATTTACGTCTTACTTATATTTAAATGTATGTGAATAATGTTATTACCGCGGGGGTTCCACGGTGAAGTATGACCTGAGTCCTTTGAACGGACCTCCTCTCACGAACCATTTCGAGGGATTAGGTCATACTCCACCTCTCAGATCCAGTCCAGATTGGAGGGGAAATCTTTGAAAAGGCTGCAAAAAGATAAGATAGAGAATTAATATGTTAAAAGTCTGTTATAAATCTCCACACTTCATCACCTCACCTCTGACTGAAAAAATAATTAGGTGAAACCTGAAAGACCGTTTCTCAAGTTAAGGGCCTGTAATTAGAAGAGACGTAGAGCATTTGAAGAGATAAGTGACAAATATGAATAGGGAAGGTGAAGACCATAAAGGAAATGGACCGAGTTCAAAGAATGATATGGATCAAGAATATGATGACCGATAACAGAAGTGAATGGAAGAAGATGACATGTCATGGTGGCCTTCGGGCCTTCTAAATAAACTGGTAGATGGGCAGGAGAATAAGGGAATGATAATAATTCTTTAAAAAGAAAAACCGTTCTTGTGATAATGTATGTACAGTGTAAATATAACTTCCAAAACCTTAGGAGCTCAAACTAACCTCACCTGAAAGTGGTCCACCAGCCGATCATCGGACGAGGCTCTGGCGAACATAACGGTTCCCGGTAAGCGGCAATAGGCTCGCCATCTATTACGTGGGACCTAAAACATTATTGGCGAAATGTGGGCATATAATATGTCAAGTCTATTATACATATAATATTATTAATGTATTTTGTATTCGCTATAAATTTTACGACTCGACCGAAAATATATATCTACCTCGGTCTGATTTCCACGTTGCCAATTTCCGCCTTTGTTGTTTACTTTTCCTGTTGTTTTGTCTTCAATTTGGTGATCGGAAATTCTCTTGAGAGATAAAGTCGGAGAGCGTTGACGGTCTTAGAGGATACAATTTTTAGGCGTCTGTTTTACTGAGTAATCTAATTAACAGACAAAGCCGCCGTAAATGAGATTTTAGTAATAAGTCCGGTATTTCTCTCACAAACCATTGGTTGACGTTGAAGACAGGTTGAAGTCAAACTGCTTTATTAATACTTGATATTCGTTTTCGACTACGTAGTCTCGTTGATGGAATGCAATATCAAATATTGTACAAATGTGTCATTGAGCGGATATTTAGGGTACTATTATGAATATCATATCTTTCACAGCAGATTGTAATTCTTTTTATTTTTTTCCAGGTACAAACAATTCTTCTCCTACCGCCTACCAACTGCACGTGCTTTTAAACCGGTAATGTCAATAGTCAATTAATCTCGCCGATTGAATATTGTTTGATAAATGTCAAAGGTGAATGAGTCAGTCAGACAAGCGTTAATAACGTATCAAACCGGCCGTGGCTGCAATAGTAATTAGCCCGTTGCGGCAACGTGACAGAGACACGCCGAGATTAATAGCGCCAAATACTCGCGGGACCGGACTCTTGGTCCAGCTTATTCTCCTCCTAAGTATGAGTATTATCACTTAAAAACTTACAACAGCTTACATAGTTGATTTTTGAAATCTGAGTGGATGATTTTCTGAAAGGTCTTTAAGTAGAAGAAATCTTTTTGATAGAATCAATCAAGGAAGGAAATTAATAGTGTATCAAACCGGGCGTATAACTATTATAGCTACAGCCTATAATAGTTATACGCCCGTTGCGGCAACGTGACATACACACGCCGAGATAAATTGCCCTAAATACTTGAGTCCGAACTCGCAAGACAAGATTCCTGGTCTAGCCTAATCTCCCCTAAGTATTATCTCTTCCAAACTAAATACAGTTTACAGGGTGGAATTTTCATGAGAGATTGCAAAGGCAACATCTTTTTTATCTGATTTTAATATAAGCTCTCCCATGTGAGTGAACTAGCGCTTCTTCAATCCAGTTTGAAGGGTGCATAGTTACAATAATATTTATATGACTTGACATGCGATGATGAGTACAGTGCAGCGTCAATAACGATTGTGCTGAAATGGCACACAAATTAATTTAATAGGTGTATGGGGAACATAACAAAACCTAAGGAGCCCAAGCCAACCTCACCTGCAAGTGGTACACCTGCCGATCAACGGACGAGGCTCTGGCGAACATAACAGTGCCCGGTAAGCGGCAATAGGCTCGCCACCTATTGCTTGGGACCAACTATATTATTGGCGAAGTGTGGGCGTATAATATGCCTCTGCCTACCCCTTCGGGGAAACAGGCGTAAATGTATGGATGTATGTATTAATTTAATAATTCATTCCTACATCATCTTAGTTTGGCGTTAGAAGCGCTGTGGACGACTCTCACAGCGCCAAACTAAGCAACTTATACTATGTATAAGAGGCAATAGGTAGATAGGGGATAAAATCCATAAACACTGTTATATTGTAAATGCATACTTATTATTAACAGACGGTTCACTTAGCACATTTTATCATAACGCTATTTAAAAAAATTCTGAGTAATGTTTGATAATAACTTAAATGTAAATTTTATAAGAAAGTGCTTTGTTTTTTTACGTTCCTCCATAAAACATGTTGTCGGAAAACCCTTTGAAAAGCAGGCTCCTTATCAGTCGTCAAGTGAGGTCGGCTCTACGCTGACGGCCCCACAATGTGTATTGTTTTTCTGATAACGTTTTATTTCTTCTGTAGTTTTACAAAGCCCTGTTTTTGTTACGGATTTATGTTATTTTTATCGTTTATGTTTAGTTTTATTTATTTCATATGTGTAAATAGCTGCATTATCATCTTAGTATATTAACATCTCACAACTGGGATGCGCCTTCTCTCACATATCAATGTGAGAAAGAGAAATTCGAAGATGAGAAATTCTGGTCGTACTCCACCGCGAGTATTGGCCCGTTTCGTCCTGCTGTTAGAATTTATCAAGCTTCCTAACAAGGCGTCGAACTTAACGACAACCACTTAAAGCTAAATCGGGGAATTTTTCATCGAATACTTCATATCAAATGCTCATAACGTTCACACATTTAAGGGCTGATTCTGATTCTATGACATCTTCTCACTTCGATGATTGTTTACGAAGGTCTAGTCTCGCGGATCTACGAGGGCAGCATAGAATTTTATAAGAGTCGTCTAAGCAGAGTCTGTTTTGAAGCACACCAGTCTCAATGCAGTGCTTGAGATCTTCGACAGAAAACTTGGATCAAATCTCAAACAACTTTTGATTAACTCATCCATAAATTACGTCACACGAATTCCGTAATTTTTGTACCCCCTCTCCGTCCTTGTCACAGCTGGTCACACTTGTGAGACTCCCTCCTCCTAAGTGTGATCTCACATATTTTTCAATTGTACAGCAAGAAATAATTACACCAAAACAGCAGTTACAAAATTTTCATAGGTCCTGGATTTTGAAATTTGACGTCACGAAATTTTGGATCCCTCCCATCCCCTTGTCACACCATGTCACACTTCGTCGTGTGACGTCATTTATGGATAGCCCTTTATAGAAAAGGTAGACGGCGAATATTACGTTTAGTTAATCTCAATATTTTGGTAAGTAATACCAAAGAATTTCTTCTTGCGAGGGAAATAGATTTCCACCATAAAGTATGCAGCCTCTTAATTGCCATTGCAGTCTTTAATTACCTCAAGTTTCCACCGTCCGCATTGCAGTACCTACTTACATAGTGGTTTTTCTAAAATTAATTAGCCACGGTGACCTCCGTAGTTTCTCCAAAGAAAAAGGTAATTCATTTTTTACCAACCTTTCCTAGCCTTGGTTAACAAATTTTTTTTATAAATGAATCTAAATAGTGTTTAAGGGACTATAAACGTTTTTATCGGGCGTTTAATGAAGGCCGAATCAGTCTTGGGTGACGAAATTCGTCGATGGATAGTCGATGGCGTTCCTCGATTTAAGTCCATTAAAAATTCTTACTAATTGGTGATTGACCCGGGGTGTAACGATGCCTCAATATCAATTTGTACTCTGCGACAAACTCTGTAGCTCTACTACGCATTTGCGAAGAGCTGCTCTCGACACCAAGCTCATAGGATATATGCTGGAGTCTATATGCACATTTACAAGAATTACAAGTAAATAAAGCTTTGTTCTTTAAACCTTGGAATTTAATTTCAATCAGTTGCATAATTGTTAGGATCAGTTACGGGAAAAAGGCTAGTTAAAACATTATTCATATTATTAGTAATAGGTGTTACTGCTTGCCAGATTTGTGTACGTTAATTAGGCAAAATATTTTTGTTATATTTATGGTTGTGGTTTTTTATTTGTTCGCACAATTTTCTTGTGACTTTATTCTGCTTATTAGTCTGCATTTTTTCGTATTCATCATTAATTTTTGGTTAGTGTTCGTAGGTAATCAAGGTAATCATTAATAAATCATAAGTATATTCCATTGATTAATGAAAAGTAAATATAACATATTTTATGTATAAAAATAATTTTTTTTGGCGCGATGCAACATTTTTGTAGTGTTGCAGCTTTTTGCTTATTGCAGTATTGATCTTGTACTCAAGATCGTAATGGTGATAAAGTGACGTGGCGCACTACTCCGTTCAGCGAAATCGTGAAACGATTTGCATAAGGTTGACAAGTTGACTTGAGATAAATCAAGTACTGACTAATTTCTTACTCACCTTTAGTGAGATTATGACGTCTGACTTTATATTGTTCGAATCGGTATTCGAATTTTAAATTGTCCCTTTAAATTGACTTATTGTAGAACTTTTCTATACATCCTTAGTAAAAGTATTATGAAGCTTGTTAAGATGCTACTTGGGGCTTAAATTAATACCATGATTCGTATTTTATTTAAATACACAACGATAGAGCATGAGATGAGTGCAATAAACGGTTTGACTTTGACTTTCAATGCTACTAACATCACTGAGTTTACTTATATTAAATAAGAACTTTGGGTTTTGCAGTAAAACACAGTTTATTCTCACATACCGAATGATGTTTCTTTAATCTTTAGGGCCACGAAGGGAATGTAAATATTTTATCACAGTCCCCACTATACTGATATTTTTGTAGTTTCATTTTAGAATTTTCTTATTGATATACTAATAAAAATATCATAAGATGCAGCGTCAACTGAGTTTCAAAAAAACAAATAAAATTTCATTCGCTGATTGAAAGTAGATAAACTTTTTATTTTATTTACTTAAATATAGAGTAATAAAGTAAAACAAAACAGAGTTCGCCGCTAATAAACCTTAATTCAGTCATTTCCTGATTGAAGCACTGCTGGTAGTGCTGTTGCCAAGTTCATAAGGACGTTTTGAGTGTTTTGTTGATCCCAAGTGGGTAGCAGAAAAACTTAAGTGCTGAAATTTATTCTTTTATTTAATTTTTCCGTACGTCTGCTGTATACCCAGACTCGTTGTAAGCGCTTAAGTAACTGTGTTGTTTTATTTTAGCTTTATTCATGACTACCCGGGCGGGTGCCCCGACTTCGCACAGAATATTTATGTATATATATCCGTCATTAAAAAAATAAAAAATATTTCTGCCAAAATGAATAGTAGTTTGCAATACTGAGGGATAAAATGAAAATGAAAGATAACACAAAAATAATTAATCTACCATCGCACAAATTTAAAACTAAGAAAGAAACAAATTACTAAACAGCGTATGTTGCTGCAATGGCTGGCGTGTAGTTTGCTATAAGACGTGGATCAAGAAAGAATAAGTCGAGCCACAAATGAACTCGAAGATTCGAACGAATGCAACATGGTAAAAATATATCTGACCCCATTTTGTTTTGAATTGTTTATATTCTCTAAACACTTTGTATTTTCCAGTGTTTTTAAATTGATGCATCAATAAACATTATGCAGAGATTCTCTCCAAATGATAACATGAAGTTGAGCCGAGTGCATTTAGATTTGAGTTCTCCCGTCTCTTACCCACACTCGCTGCTCTCGGGCAATTAAACTGCACGCTGTGCACATGTGCTGACTAATAGGGATGCCACATTCTATTGATTGAACAGTTGAACGTGAACATATGGTATTCGGTTCGTGTAGTAAAAAACGGAACGTGATTCTCTCTGTAATATGGAACGTCCATTTGCTATTGTGTGAAAGCTTTTGAGTTCTTTGTCGTGTTTTAGACATTTTCACATTAACAAATCAACTTAATTTTAGGAACTTTATAAACGATATAATAGAAACTTATTATTATAACTATAATTGCTTTTCATACTAAAGCCAAATTTTATATGTGAATTCAATCAACTAATGAAGTTTCGATCTATTTGTCCAAACTTGACTTGTAAAAGTATCAAATTATCGAAAACCTACACTGGACGCAGCTAATTTGATATGTATTATCTTACAGTATATCAAAATGCCAATATTGATAAAATTGATACCGGTTTCGATACGATATCGGGTAATTAACATAATAGCGATACAACGGACAAGTCAGCGTACTTATTGGCATAAACAGAGTGTTACTTACCTACTGTATGAAACACGGATTACGGATTTAAATACGATGGATATGCATGTTTCATGTAGAAACTGAAATGACGGATATACAAAGTTTCCCATGTTAAACTAGCGTCAATCATTAATTATTTAATGATTGACGTCATCGTTCAACATTGTCAAACGTTGACATCATCATATTAATTATTTTTTGCACTCATTCCAATTCATAGAAAAGAGCTTATTACGTGGTTTAACTTTGTATTGCCCTGACTATTATAAATATTTGTGTATAGGGCTCCTACCAAGATCTAAGGAGCCCAAGCCAACCTCACCTGCAAGTGGTGCACCTGCCGATCAACGAAAGAGGGTCTGGTGAACATAAAAGTTCCCGGTAAGCGACAATAGGCTGGCCACCTTTTACGTGGGACCAACTTTATAATTGGCGAAATGTGAGCGTATAATATGCCTCTGCCTACCCCTTCGGGGAAACAGGCGTGATTATATGTATGCTGAAGATTTCCAAGCAGGTGACACACTCGACTTCTCTTGGATGGGAATTGGGATAACTCTTTATTTAGTTATCCCTCACAGCGCTTTTTAGCTCCAAACAAAGCAGATCTTGTACTATGCGTACTAGACTCTCTCTGACTCTCTCTCGGAATTCCGGAAAGTCTGCCTTCTGGGTTCGATCTCCCACGAAATGTTTGGAGGTCTCTGAATGGACTACAAAGCCAAGTCGGCCGAAGCAAAGATAATCGGTCCGAATAGGACTTCGCAGACGACACAAATCGAAAGTGGGAACTCCACAGACCATGGCTCACCTAACCTCATGTCCACTATGCCCTGAAGCATGCTAGCGGGAAGACTCGATGGGCGCTTCCGTTCTTGCTTTTGCTGTGGCAGTATATTGCGCTGACAAAATATAGGTTATCAATCAAATCATAGACTTAAAAGCTCAAAATAATATGAACGATTGTTTTTCTTTTTCTTTTGTTAATGCACACCTTTTACAAAGCATACACATAACCCAGGACAAATCATTGTATTCCTGCACATAATATTTCTTCTTAGGCAGGAATCAAACCCACTACTTCAGAAGCGCACTGCTGGTACATCAACCTGCAATCCATATCCGTGGTCAATACACATACAAACACGTATTATAATAATGATGGTGCAATACCTATTCACTGGTTTAACATCCCAATGCCATATTAAATATAGGAGTTATTGGAATTTGATAATCTTGCGGGGAGCAGCCCTTGGGACGGAATGCTTATGAACCGAACGTTATGGCGTATTCTATCTAATATTAATACGGAAACTTCAGCTATCTCTATCGCGATTCAAGTGCATATATCATCATATACTTACTCCAGTTTAGCTTATCAGTGTGAGAAATTATAATCAGCAACATTCTGATATGAATTTTTTTTACTTATTAAGTATGTAATAATTACGATATTTGTTATCAATCTAAAACAAATGATAATTCTCTTTTTTGTCCTTTCTTGATTTCATTGTAAATGTTGTTAGACAATAAATCAATATCCTGACTAAAGTGATATTTGTATCTACATTAACAATGTTCTAGAAATCTAGAATTAGATCTAGTAGTTTTATTTTTTGATCTGTCATACTTTTAAAAGTAGTGTGAAAATATACATAAAAAGGGCTAAAGTGAATATAATCTAAGTCCAAATAATTGTTATATGAACAATGGAAATCTTGAGTTCTTGAAATTAGAGTACTAAGCAGAAATTGAAATCTACATACATACATAATATCACGCCTGTTTTCCCGAAGGGGTAGGCAGAGGCATATGATACACCCACATTTCGCCAGTTATATTGTTGGTCCTATGTAATAGGTGGCGAGCCTATTGCCGCTTATCGGGAGATTTTACGTTCGCCAGTGCCTCATCCGTTGATCGGCAGGTGCACCACTTGCAGTTAAGGTTAGCTTGGGGTTCTAGATCTTGATAGAATCCCTATACACCCCGAAAATCTCCCAATCTCAATATAATTTGAAAAAGTACTATTGAACATGAAATACTTGATATATGCACGAAATTCTATCTTGCTCCTTTGCACATAAAGTTCACTTATCTAAGTAATAGCTTACTATACTATTAAAATCACTTTACAACAACTTAGTTAGCTACTTTGCTATCTCGGTAATATGACTTTTCAGCACAGAAACTTAGTAATTTTATGGAGGGAAGTTCCTGCAGAATTTCTCAGATATAACTTGAACGAACGAACGGATGGGTCGGAGGTTGAAGTAGTTTTGTAATAATGTTTGCTATATATAATTGTTTAAGCTTTCTTTTATATTGAAATGCTTGCTGCTAGTCTATTTAAGGAAATATGTGAATAATAAATATTCTTAGACATATCACACATTGCCATCTGTACCCAAACTAAGCTAAACCTACTAAGAACTTTTTGTGCATAAACATAGTTAACATAGGAAACAATAGTTAGTTCTAATTCAAGAGTTTGTAATGTGTACGAATCGAACTTACAACCTTAAGAGGGCCCGGTTTATTGACTTCTACGCCTTATCGGTCACTGAACTAAAAAGCAATATGTACAAATAGCTCAAAAAATGCATACACACATTCACGCCTGTTTCCCCGAAGGGGTAGGCAGAGGCATATTATACGCCAACACTTGTATTCGCCAATTACATTTGTTGGTCCCACGTAACAGGTGGCGAGCCTTTTGCCTTCGCCAGAGCCTCGTCCGTTAATCGGCAAGTGCACCACTTGCAGGTGAGGTTGGCTTGACTCCTAAGATTATGGTAAGAGCCCAATACACCCAAAAGCTTTAAAATGCCCTGCGTTATTTCTCCCCCCTACTTTAAGAATTTGAATTTATTACTCTAACAAATGGCGCTCTACCGTTTCAAACATGAACCACGTTTTCCTAATATATTCAGTTAATAGCTGGCCCTTTATCCCTTTGATGGGCTGCGTTTTGTACTAATTATAATTGTGTTATACACCCTTAGGCCGGAGCACGTGTGCATGTTAATTAGATTTCGTCAATATTGGTTCATGAAGCCCTGTAGTGTAGGTAAATCCATACTCTATTACTCTAGATGCTTTGTGGTTTATCTTTGAAATACAAATGAAGCTGTGCTGATATTAATAACTATTTGGTAGTTAATTTAGCTATATTTATCATTGTTACACGACAGGGTATGATAGTCGTAATCATGGCTTAGTTAAATTATTTTTTGGCCGTGTTATATTGAAAGCTGCCTTTTTTGGGTGTAGGCTTAGATAGAAATAAGTTCTATTGGTTTAGTTGTTTTAATACTGGTTCATTTATAAAGCTAGAAAGTATTGTAGATAAATATGTTCTTAGAATTGTTACACAGAGCTATTTAGTTTAGTTATAAAATAAACTGGATTTTTTAGTTTAAGTTTTTGTACTTATGTACTTCTTTTTGTAAATGCATAAAAATATCCTTATCAAAATTTATTGTCTTTCCCCTCAAATTTTTTGTGATATAAAGTACATGCTGATGCATATCTAAATTGCACCTTTTACAATTACAAATTACTTTTACATCTAAATTGCACCTTATAAAATCATATTAGCCTTATAAAGACTTATCACTGAGCAAGCGGGTTGGTGATCGCAGTTCAAGTTAGTACGCAGATTGACGCTGCTGCCCATCATCCGGAAAGATTTCTCTTCTTCGACTCTTACAACTCCCCATGAGATGAGAGAGGCTGGCACTATTCTAAGCCGTTGCCACACGGCACGGCAACTATAACAATATTTTACAAAAAAGATAATGATTTAGATTAAATGCTGAAAACTGTTGTCTGTTTTGGTAATGAAATCCGCGACTTTAGGTACTTTCTAGATTTATTAGTTAAAGAAAGAAGAAAGAAAGAAAAAGAATTTATTCTGTGACAACATCAAAAGAAAACAGATACATTATATTTAAGTTATAGTTACATTATAGTTAAATCATTCTAGATAAACCTGTTGTTTAGTCCGCGAAATTACCATTAAAACTGTGGCCATTTACTCATGATGCGATGTATGCAACACAAATCGTGCGATATTAGTCGCGTGTACATAATGTCCATAATCGAATGGACACCAGTAGCTATAAACAACTACTCGATCCGAGCGAAATCAGACGTGTCAAATACTATTGCAGACGTTATTTGTAAATGATTTTGCTTATAAGTCGAGAATAAAATCTAACGCACGAATTGCATCGCATATTGACCTTAAAGATCTTCTTATTGCCATATTGCACTGCCAAATTGTAAGGTAATCTAATCACATATAAGATTAACTTAAGCGTTTGTTTTACACTTCACTGACACATGCTAAACTAAATTCTAAGACGCGGCCATTCCTTTATTCTATTTATTAGTCCCCAAAATAAAGATAAATGAAGCGGGCAGAGTTATCTTGTCGCCATTTCTTCTAATTCCCAAGCCCTGTGTTCCGCCCTGCGGCGCTTCAACAGATAATAGTACAGTCCAGAAAGCCGGCCATCTTTAGTTAGTTTTAATAAGGTGGTGGATAAATGCTGCAGGTAATAATATCATCAATGTGTTTGGAAACTCCAGCCTGGCCGGGATTTAGCCTGATGTGATATCCCTGGTGTTAAGCAGACTTAAAGATTACCAGGCTATAAGCTAATTTTATAATGGAATAACGTTAGAAAATTTGATGAAACCCATACAATCTCTTACTTTTAAGACTTCTGTTTAAAGACGAGAACTAGGCTATCAAAAATCTATTTTATTGTCTGAAAATTATGCTGAATTATTAACAAAACAAAAAATTGTACGTTTATTAGTATGAACCCATTTTAGGTTGTCGTACGTACAAGTCCTTGCACCTGTTGTCGTTTTTTTTATTCTGTGAAGATAACTTTCTCAACCACCATTTTTCTACGACTGCAGGGTATCGTGGAGTTAATTAAAGAATTAATCGTCTCCGCCTACGCGTGACTGAAGTTAATCCTCACGTTGCCTATGCGACCAGGAATTCCGTGTTCCTTTGCCTGTCATTGTTTGGATGTTTATTTTGGTGGGCAAGCGTTTGTCTTGTAATTTCTAATCTCTAGCTTAATGGAGCGTTTTTTAATAACGCTTAGCCTTATGCACATTCATTCATATGGCATAGTTTGAAGTAGATTTGAACTTACGATTTTGAATGTGCTTGCATCTGCTCTTTTTATTCAGTAAAGATAATTTTTGAAATCAACATTGTTTTATGACAGCAGGGCTTCGTCGAGTTAATAAAAGAATTAAATAAAATTTGTCCTCACATTGCTTCCACGACCATTCCATGTTCTCCTGTCCCTCATTGTTTAGACGTTTATTTTGGTGGGCACATTTGTCTTGTCATTTCTAATGTCTAGGTTTATAGAGCGTTCCGTAATGACGCTTATGTTTCGTATGATATTTTTGGAAGCTGCTTATATTTACAGAATGTCTGCAATAAAATGCGTAGTGTTATTGTTTCTATTTTATGTCGCTTTTAGTAAATCGTTAATCTTTATTTTAATTATTATCAAGAGGCAAATTAGATTGTTAGTTTTTGTTAGATTTAAATAACTATTTTTATTTATTTATTTTTATTAAACTCTTTATTGCACATAAATCTAAAATATCAAAACATCACATAAAAAAGGACATGTACAAAGGTGAACTTTTCTCTATAAGAGATCTCTTCCAGCCAACCTCATGAGGAGTCAGATAGATAAAACAAGGATAGGTAAGATACATATGCAAAATAAATTAAAAAGTATTAAAACAACAAATAAATAAATAATAATAATAATAAATAAATATTTCATTTAGAACTTGTGTTATGGATACTAAATAACGGATAAACATACTTAAATACTTTTTTTTTTGTAAATACATACTTAATATACATAGGAAAACACCCAGACCAAAACAAATATTTATGTTCATGCACATAAAGATTTGTCCTGTGTGGGAATCGAACCCACGACCTCAGGAGTGGAGTGCGGGTATAGTCGCCACCACGCCATATCGGTAGTCGTTCGAAATTTCGTACGAGTATATAATAGCAAATAATGTAAACATTAAATAGCAACAACGTATATTTTTTTGTAATAGAAAGCTGCATGCCTCGTGAGTACAATAGGCTATATTGCTAATTGATTTTAATAAGGGATCCCTACGAAACATAGGGTGCATAGGGGATCCCTACCAAGATCTGAGGAACCCAAGCCTCACCTCCCAACCTCCTCACCTGCAAGTAGTGCACCTGCTGATCAACGGACGAGGCTCTGGTAGACATAACAGTTCCCGGTAAGCAAGAATTCCACTTGGAACGTGGCTCGCCACTTGTTATGTGGGACCAACTATATTAATGGCGAAATATGGGCGTATAATATGCATCTGCCTACCTATTCGAGGAAACAGGCGTGATTTTATATATATGTATCCCTACGAAAACTTCAGTAATGTAAACGATGTATGTATAAAAAAGGGTCACGCGGGCGAAACCGGGGTCTGAAGATTAATGTGTAAGTATGTGCTTATCAATACCTTCATCGACATGTTCATCAGAATAGGAAGAAAACTGCATTTCCCGAGTCTTATAATCGCGTAGCTTTATGTACATACTAGTTGGTTACTACCAAACCAGGATATCTGCGTGGAATATTTCACGGGCAATAATCATGCAAGTAGGTGCTTATATCATTATATAGAATACCATCATCAAAAACATCTTCATAGTGTATCCATAATCAGGTGTAGTCCACAATCATAATGTTAAAAAACTGCAGTTGCCGAGTCGTATAATCGCGTAGCCATTTAGCTTTATGTACTATCGCTTACCCCCGAACCAGGAAATCTGTGTGAGATATTCACGAGCATTAATTATGTATGTGCATCTATTGCGGGCGAGGTCGGGCGCGCGCACGTGTGAACCCGCCCGAAAATATCGCTGATTAATGCCTCGCAATGTTCCGCTTGCAATTTGCCGCGGGTCTCGCCTTGCTAGATTGATGCTGGAAAAGAAAATTGTCCTCTTTTAGGATGCTTTTGTTTTTCTTACTATCAATAAATAAATATTCAGTACAAAAAAAACACTTCGCTGAACCAGTAACCTACACCTAATTCTAAACATTCGAATGATTTTTAACATGTTTCCTAATGTGATAGAGAAGAATTAATGTGAGTTGAAATATAGGAAAGTTCTCTTTCACTTTCGGAAAACATGATTAAAATCATTTGAATGTTTAGATATAGGTTACTGGTTCAGCGAAGTGGAATTTTCTGTACTGTGCATCGATAACTTTTAAGGCCCATACATTATGACAAAAATACGACTGTGTACGTGGTATTACATTTTGGCGTTTAAGCCATTGGTGCTAAAAGCTTTTTCTGGTTAAAGCGGTAGGTGCTCAATGCGGAGTTGCAAAAGCTCGCGTGAACTCGTCCGAAAAGTTGTGTGAGTTATGTGGCCGCTCGGATTGATGACGTCACGGGAAACTGGCGTATCGTCCCGTTTCATTGTTTTCTGCGTCCTTGCTGCCTTTGCAACTTAGCTGAGCTAGCAAAGCTTTTCTGTACCTATGCTATGTATGTGCTACACTGAGGGCTAAAAATTTAAAGAATGCTTCTCTAGATTTTCTACACATGGTTTTCAGAAACTGCCACCGAAGTAAGGCAAAGTTTACAAAAATCAGTGGATGACCGTTTGCATTCAAAGTCACATCATCAGCCTAGCATTATTCCAGTTGCCCTAGATTTAATCTTAGCGCCCAGGGTCTGCTGACTGGTTGTAACAGATTTGGCTGAATTTCAGTTATTACACGGAGCGACTGTCGTCTGATCTCTGCAACCTAAACGGAAATACCAATCTATGGTTAAACCAGCTGTCATAATATTAGAAGGCAGTGATTTTCTGATAACGACGAAAGCCTGGACCAAAGGCTTCAGTGCTTTCCGAGTTCGTTGGTTGTTCCACATTATGCTACGAGTATGATGGTGGATAAACCAACTTGGAGATATCACTGGACTCCTTTTAAAAGCTGATTTATCTTTAAAATAGAAGGTTTTTCTTGTTATATAATTATTAATAATAATCGTGAGTAAACAGCCTACATTGGCATGTTTTAGTAAGTACTAGTTTGCCCTTGCTCTTTTATATGAAGGTCATTCATAACTACAGTGTCTTTGACACATTTTGAGCTTTATGCAAATTAGGTTTACGAAATTTACAAATTTAAAATAAATACCAGTACCCCTAGGCCGACTTATAAATAAATTATGCATTAAAGTAGCATGATTTTGCAAATTCAAGTTTGTTGTTAATTTTGCTAATATACAGCGATGCTAAATGTTGAAACCTTGAATCTAGTCTGGAGGGCATAGCAAACGCTCTGAGTGTCTTAATATACTCTAATGGTGGAAATTAACAACAATGATTAGCTAAGTATACTAATAATACTTACCTAAATATAAGTATGTAATCATGTTTTTCTTTCGGATTATCACGCGGTCATATAACCACTTTTATTTACAATCTATATACACTAATAAAGTTTACTGATACAAGGAAATTGATTAGATAATTGACATTTAGCAAAATTTTGGCATGCGTGTTGTCAATATTTATCGCTTGCTCCGTGCCTCAGATAGCACGTTAAGCCGTTGGCCCCAGCTGTCATAAACACCTATGGTAGTTTTAATTAGGAAGTCAGTGATCTTGACAGCTGGTTTAACCGTAAAATGATGTTTCCCTCTGGGTTGCGGAGGTCAGACAGCAGTCGCACCATGTAATAACTGAAATTCAGCCAAATCTGGTTAAACCAGTGAGCAGACCCTGGGCCCTAGGCTTAAGTCTAGGGCAACATGTCTAGGCAATAATTACATATTTTCCATATTTACTAGGATGTTAAGAAGTTGTGCTGTGGGCGTATTGCTATGTGGCATTCATCTGTGAGAATTTACTACACAGCAACTTAACTCAACGACTAAAAATTATATTTATAACCTAAACTAACTGCTTGGCCAGTCTTCCGAAGCATGACGATGCTCGATGCTCTTCGACTCCGTTTTTTTTCGGATGGAAAATCGACTATTAAACTTCTCCCGCTGTTGTGTCAAACTTTTACTGACTAAAAACCATCCATTTTCCTTCTTGTGCCTGCTACGTCCCTAGTTTAATATGTTGATCGATTTTGGGCAACCTGCATTCACCGGCTTCCCGCTGCCTTGACTAGATCATCGCTCCATCGGGTGGAAGGAGGTTTCTCTCCAGATCTGTACCAAAATTCCACCAAATTCGGCACAGTCATGGAGAAAAATTTGCTTATGATTTTCTACGTATATTTACCAAATTTCATCAAATTTAGCGCTTACTAAAGTTAAGCGTAAGAGACATGTAAACATTACTGTCGGTGTATGCTTATGTCTCCGTGTATTATAACTATATTAATACGTTGTATTTCTGTTCAAAATATATACATTCACGCCTGTTTCCCCGAAAGGGTAGGCAGAGGCATAATATACGCCCACACTTCGCCAAATATATAGTTGGTCCCACGTAATAGGTGGCGAGCCTATTGCCGCTTACCGGGCACTGTTATGTTCACCAGAGCCTCGTCCGTTTATCGGCTTGGGCTCCTTAGGTCTTGGTAGGATCCCTATACACCCTGTTAAAAATACGAATGTCATTTATAATTATAACATCTACCAAATACGGTCATAATTTCTAGTTATGAAGTAATTGAAATGTGTGCACTACTAGGACACGCGTCATGAATAAAGTAAATACCTACTTCTAATATGATGATCAGCTCAAATCGTTTGCAAATAAGAAGTTCAAATAGAATGAGAACGGAATTTGCAGCCGCCACAAAACAAGCAGACAGACAGGACTCGCTAATCTGAATAATGTATGAGGATTGAAAAGAGCGCTCGCGCCCTCACAAGATAAATTGGATTTCGTCCGCGTTAGAACAAATTATCGTTCTATTTTAGTACACAATTCTGATTATTCTTCCTATACATTGTAAATTGTAATTGCAGACACATTTCTTCGGTGTTTCAGTTATTGTTTTACATTGTTCTTACTTTTGTTATTTTGCGCATATATTTTTTACCAATCAATGGAACTGATCTGGTCATGGCGAAGGGAAGCCGGCCGAAAGGCCTATGTTCAAAAAATACTTATGTTTGGAAAACATAATGACCTAAGTCACAAAAAGTGAACTGAACATAGACCTTCCCCCAATTATAATTGATTCCCACGTCGTTCGTACTTGACCCAAATTCTTAATCCTTTCTTAAAGCCAAAAAACTGTGTTTATAATAATTGGAAGCGCTTCACTGACATTATCACGCCATATGTTAATAAAAGATTGAAGTGGTCTATAGAAATTTATAAACGAAGATTCTAAGCAATAAATACTACTCCCGTACAATTCCTATAAGAGAGGAACGAGGCGTGAGGTGAAATCTATTCCCGAGGCTATTCGCCCGTCTGGTGATGGGAATAATAACTTTTCCAATAAAGTTATCGTGGAATTTGACGCTAGCCACAAAACAAACACACAGACAACGCCCGATCTAATCCGAATAAAGATCGAGGAGAGCGCTCTCGGCCCCGCGTCATCACGAGAAAAATTGAATTTCGTCCGCGTTAACCTTTTCGAGGCTCAGATATCCAGACATTAATGTAATTATATTGTTTCCTGCCCGCCGGCAGTCGTTCACCAACTCAAAAATTTAAACGAATAAGTAGATTCTGAAAATAAATTATGAATAGTAAACCACTATTGAAATTCTATTATCACCTATATTCTGGCAGCGGCCGTCACAAATTAAAATGATGAATACAATAAGAATTAAGAACTACAAAGATTTTCAGATATTGTTTTCATCATTAGCCCATAGACGTCGACTGATGATCTTATGCCTCCTCCATCAGCTGAAGAGAATATATTGCATATAAATAGACAATTAAACTCCAGCAAACATCATTATCAGCCCAAGGGGGTCTACTACTGAAACACTCACTGCTGGCGGCCTTAATTCAGCATGATCCTGTTTACTATAACGTATAATTAGTAATAGAACGTTTTAAAAATATATGAAACGATTTTCTTAGATATTGTCTTAAAGATATAGGTGATAAACTAGAGGAGAACAATCGTACCAATAACGTCGACTTTATCTGCATATTGTCTGTAATAATAACCGGTCGGCTGCGGTGTTGTTTTGCAATACCTTTGTTTCACTCACGGTCTTTAAATTGCATCTTAGTGTGGAAATTTCGCAACATAGGTAGATACGGTAACAATTATACATACTGTGCTCTTTCATAGTTTGTGCTGGATAATGTAGAACATTAAAAAAAGTAAATAAATATTTTCTGACAATTACATCAATTTATTAGTTCCAAGATAAATATCATTAAGAACTTGTGTTATGGATACTAAACAACGGATAAACATACTTAAATACTTTTTTTTTATAAATACATACTTAATATACATAGGAAAACACCCAGACCACAACAACGATTTGTCCTGTGTGGGAATCGAACCCACAACCTCTGGAGTAAAGTATAGGTATACTGACCTTCACGCCATATCGGTCGTCAAAACATACTAATTTCATCCATACTAATATTATAAATGCGAAAGTAACTCTGTCTGTCTGTCACGCTTTTACGCCTGAACTACAGATCCAATTTAAATGAAATTTTATACACAGATCTAGAGCCTGAGTAAGAACATAGGATTTTTTTTATTAGATTGTATTATTGTTTGGAAATGTCGCAGTTCAGGTGCGTATATAATTGTACTTACTGTGCTTTTTCATAAGTCAATAGGTACCATTTCTTTTTATACATAAAATAATTTGTGCCGGATGATGTAGTAATTTTAATAACATATGAATTATAAAAAGTTTGCCTCTGCTTACCCCTTCGGGGAAACAGGCGTGATATTATGTATGTATGTATGAATAATGAAAATAAATATTCTTGCATATCTCTCGCATCGATAGTCCCAAAATAAATATACACACGCTTTTCTTCGTCAACTCTTATGTGGGATGATGAGAGGGGGTGGCACTATTCACAAGTACCACATTGTAAGAATTATTTATTTTATTGAAATAAACACATTGTATAAATACTTTTTTTTTGTTTCAAAAACGAAAAAGAAATCTGCCAATCCACTTCGAGCCCGCTTTGTAAAGATCTCCTTTAACGAACAAGCACAAGAACTATAAAATTAACTTATTACAATAGATATACAAAAGAGATCACACAACAGAAAAAATAGCTCCATTCAACAAAATCGCTAAAACTCGAACGCACTCGCAATCGCAATTCACAAAAGCGACAAAAACGCAACGATGTCTACAAACAACAGAAATATAGAGAGAGAGATATGGAAAAAGGACAATAAGGGATAAGGCTAACACGCGTATAAAAGGCAGTGCCTGTTACTAAAAGGCTGGGGTATTACGACAACGACGACAATATAAAACGAAGGGAACAACTGCGCTGGTTCTAGACAATAGTGGGGTGCGGCATCGCTTGTTATTAACTCCCCAGTATCCCCTTGTGTTTCCAAAAAATATTCGTAGTAATGTCCTATTGTCAGACGGCAGTGCGCGTAATGTTTACCCTGTAGGTACATTAGTAATGTCTTTGTAAAAAGTAATAATGTAATGTTCGCAATGTGCTTGTCGTTTCATCTTATTTTTATAATTTTGGTCATTGTACCTTTTGTGCTTATTAGCTGTAATATAAAGGCCAACATACATACATAGAGGTAGGCAGAGGCATATTATACACCCACACTTCGCCAATTATATAGTTGATCCCCCACGTAATAGGTCCAGAGCCTCGTCCGTAGATCGGCAGGTGCACTACTTGCAGGTGAGGTTGGCTTGGGCTCCTTCGGTCTTGGTAGGATCCAGGTAAAGGCCCACTCTCCCCCTCTTACAAAAATCATTCATCATCGCAGCCCATTAACGTCCCACTGCTAAGCACAAGCCTACTCTCACGTACTAAGGTGCGAGGCTGTTGGGTCATACTCCACCACGCGAAGGCAGGTGTATGGCGAGTGAAGTCCGGTGCTAAACTACACATATTGCATCCTCTCCAATGAGTCGATATTTCGTAATTTTCACAAGGTGTATGGCATTTTATCTTGTTTTCGTAAAAGTACCTTTTAAATTAGTTGCAATACAAAGTCCCATAAAAAATAATAATTAAAACATAATATTATAATAATTTTCTATAGCGAGTGTTGTTGAAATGGAAGTGGCCTTTAATATTAGTTTTATATTTTTTGTCATATTACCTTTTACAAATATTTGTGGTAAAATCCAATTGTCAGTCGAGGTGCTAGTAATTTATACAATGTGCTTAGCAATACATTTTTTTAATAACTCAGGCATAATAAAGCTCTGTTTTACGAGTGGCATATACCTATCTCTTTATAGATACACAGTACACACATAAGGTACAATCATAGCTCAGTGTGTTTGATAAATTTCTACTTAAACAAATAAATTCTAAATGTAAAAAGTTTCGTCGTATCTTAATAAAGTTCCAAGAAAAATCGTCTTTGTTTTCCTAAAGCTTCTAGTAAATAGCGGTGTAAATAAGTTTAGGAAATAATGTATTTGTTCCCGTTCTGTATGTACTAAGTTCCGTGAGGCAAATGGGCTACAAATTCAGTTACCTACCATCTCTGCTCGCGTGCTACAAAACGTTCCACCAAACATTTTATGAACTTGGAAGTAATGTGTTTAGGCAGACAATGTTTTTGTTAAGACAGGTATTTTTTAAACCTACTTATACTGTACCAAAACTGTGTATTTTTCACTAAAAAGGTTTGACCACTTTTGATAAAATTAGTCTATTATTGTACTTATGGGATCGTTGAAATGTTTGTAACTCCTCCGAACTAGGTAGAACTTGTGTAGGTGACCGTTTGTGTGATGTTTACTACGGTCCATTATGCATAAGATGTATAGGTACATTCCCGACGCAAACGCAATATATCATACTCTTTTCAGATACAAATGTTTAGCCATGCTAACTGGCTTACAAATATTTCACTTTAAGTAGCATAACGTGTATGGAGGCCGAGGAAACAGACGCACACGTGTTCCTTGGATGCACAGGCTTCGCTGATACATAAAATAACAATAGAATCACCGGATACCATCACAGAGTTTTTAAGCAGAATGCAGGACCTAGTCTGCTCCTAGAGAGAGGTGCCCTGCCTGGAGTGAGTTGCCGCAATAGCTCACGCACAATGGTCTACTGAATAGACTAAGTGTGGAAACAACACTATCATACAAAATAGAAAGAGTCACCAAGAAGTTTTAGTCAATAGAGGTTTTACCTTCTCCCGGGTTTTGAAAGGGTTACCGTAGCCCCGAAACATGGCTGGTTTTTATTTACTAAAAGTCTGACACACCCTTCTTCCCACCCACAGCAGGTATGAGGGTATGATGTGTCCCCGCTGATGATGTTCCATCCGATAAAAACCTGCTCGTGATTAGACAATAAGCCTAAGCACTACTCCTCGTTAAAATAGTGTATGTCTGTTGTCGAGATCCCAGGACAACGTTTTCATTGAAAATAAAACTTTGCTCCTTCTTATAAAACAATGTAAGTGTTCTTTAAACAAAGAAACTTTACTGCTAGAAAATTGCTTACAATATTTTCCAGACAGCAAAAATAAAGAACTCACTCTCTATAAACTGTCTGAGAGTATTTTCATTTCATAAAAGTAGATACTTTGCTTGTGAATGTTTTTATTTCACGAACCACAAACAGCAACAAAGTAATAAAAACTCTCACATTTTAATATTTGCACTCATAGTACAGTCGGTATACTGCCGTTTTGAGACTTCTATTTCTCACTATTTCCTAACATCTCGATCTGATTAAAAACAAAGAATTTTTTGGAAGATTGTCGCACCAAAATTGACTATTGACGGCAGTATAATAATGTGGGTCTACGTTCTAAAGAATTTTATGTAAAACAGTTATAGCACAGAGCTCTAGCTAGAGATATTTCGAAAGCAGACTGTATAAAACGACTAGGAAAATTGTCAAAGCTTGCAGCACATTTTTAAATCCTCAGAACGCTTGTACCTTTCAAATAAATCCGAGGGTTGTTTAGAATACATACATGATATCACGCCTGTTTTCCCGAAGAGGTAGGCAGAGGCATATTATACCACAACATTTCGTCAGTTGTATTGTTGGTCCCACGTAAAAGGTAGCGAGCATTGTTAGCGCTTACCGGGAACTTTTATGTTCGCCAGAGCCTCGTCCGTTGGTCGGTTGGTGCACCACTTGTAGGTGAGGTTGGCTTGGGCTCTTTAGATCTTGATAGGAACCCTATTCATCTGTTTAGAATACTTTGCGCAATTATACAAAAGCAAAATAAATTATGTGTATTAATTAAGTTGCTTATTTACCTTACTTTATCGGGCACTGCAAAATTAGGAGGAAATAACGTAATACGGACGTTGATAATAAAATAATTACGGCTAGTACGAGTATATGCAGTCTATGAAGTCTTCAGTTTACTGGCATTTGACCTTTGAATCCTCAACACATCTAGGTATGTCTAATAATATATTCGTTATTTTGGTGACTCCAGTCTTATGCACCTCATCCTGTTAGTGCAAAGTCTTGATGTCACAGAAGTTTCCCAGATTAAATTAAACTTGCGCGTAACTTTCCATCGAACTTACTTGTCTCTTTCTTTTCCGTTATTCGAGTCACGTCTGCTTGCAGAGTACAAGCAATTAATTTCCTTTCCTTAGCATTTTGAAGTGAGTCGACGGCGTGCAAAAAAGTTTGTATTATTTTTTGACCTACTTTCGAAAAGTCGAAGATAAAAGTGAAACCTACTTTGGTCCATGTCTTGTCTTTTGAGTTCACACCAGCTGTTTTGCATCATCTCAGCTCATTAAAGTCCCACTACAGTGCACATGCCTCCTCTCACGAACCAAGATGAGAGGGATTCAGCTCAGGTTACAAGCAGCAGAATGATGATAAAAGTGTATGCTAAGATCGTAGCAAGTGGAAGGATGTAATCTCTGCCCACCCCTACGGGAAAGAGGCGTGACATTATGTATGTTGCAACCAGTGAGGTTAACGGAGACAGGTATGTGGTGGTCGTCCTGCTGTTACAATCCAACCCTTACTTGTAGTAGGTACTTTATATCTAGCCGTAACGACTACTAAATATATAAGGACCAACGACATAATTTATTTATTTAATAATTATTGCACACTTAAAAGTATGACAAAAGGCGAACTGAATGCCATAAGGCATTCTCTGCCAGTTAACCTTGGGGTTAGCAGAAAACTTTAAAGGCGGTAGGGTAGTTAATAAACATACATAAAAAAAACTACACTTATCATAAACTACATAAAAATAAAAATGTATAATACCAAAATATGACAGCAAGGATAAGCATAATATGGTTTTTTTTTTGTTGGTTACAATTTTATAGTCAAACCATTTAGACAAATTTGTTTGACTTAATTTTGTATAGTGCAAGTTTAAACCTAGATAATAAATTTGTATTATACACCCATAGAGTATAAATTTGTATTCAAAAATATATTCTTCTAGTTTTAGAACACAAAATACTAACTAGAAATCTTCTTCTTCAACCCTTATTCACCAACTGCTGGGTAAAGGTCTCCTCTATATAAGCCCATTTCACTGTTGGGCTTTCCTTTGCTGGGTCCTCCCCGCCACGTCCGTCTCCATTACAAGGTCGGCTGTAGTGTTGATGGTGGTTATGGAACAAGTTGGTCAGGGCCCCGTACTGCAGAGCTTGGTGGTCGCTATCTTTATTGCGGTTTCGGTATCGTTGGAGTTAACTGCGATCGCCACCGTTAACTGGTATATCTGAAATCGGCTACGTTGTACTCCAATTTATAAGAACTAGCGAATTTACTGAACATGTTCCTCCCTGGGTCGTATTCCCCAGTGTTACTGCTCGTGGCCTCTCTTCTGCCAATTTGTTTCGAATGTTATAATGTAAAGAATAGCTGAATTAATAAGCTGTCTAGCCGTTCTCAAGTGATTTAGTTATAAAAATATTATTCATGAAGTCACCTCTAAAGCAAAAACAAATTAATAAAAATCAGATATATCCATGCACAGACACATGAGTCAACCGTATACACCCTTGTGTGCGTCGGAAAGGACCTATAGGACCTGTTTATAGAGAGGCTCTCGAAAAAGTAAAACAATTGTGCATCATAGGTATAAAAATAAAATCGCTCAAGTGTATCACTTAAACCGTCATTACTTGCGAAGTAACGGTCGCATGCGATGAGACGTCAGTGTCTAGATAGTAGCCAACTAGGTAGTTCCTGTTCTTGTAATTTATTATACTTTATTGCTTAAACTTATTTTGAATCGACTGTATTTTACTTACCTACTTGACCCATTTTTTTCTATTAGATTTACTTGTTCGGGCTTGGCTCAATAAAGTTTTATGAAAATCAGGGGGCCTACCGCCGAAATTGCTGGTAATCGATTATTAGGCAAAATCGATTTCGAATTTATTCTGTCGTACTGCCGAACACATGGAACTCCATACAAGATGGCGTTCTCCATTTAGACACAAATTTTGAAGGATGGACGTAATATTTAACAGTCGATATCTGTGTTTTTTTTAAAAATTATATTACAAATTATTAATATTTAGGTAAAAATGTCATCGAAACGCAAATACTAATCATTTATTAGTCGCTTCAGTAGTCTGCCAAGCGCATAAATAATGTATGGCTTTCGGCAGATTCCCCGGTACGGATTGATGAACCTCAGAAAATTTTAAATGTAGATGTAATAGCTAACATTCATCGAATTCGGCGGTTGTTCCCCAGCTTAAAAAATTAACACACTTATTCACTGCGGGTTGAGCTTGAGTGAGCTTGAGTAGAGAATATGAGCTAAAAATTCTTTGAATTTGAGCACTCCGGCCGGACCACTTTGTACAATAAGTACGCCTTATTTTCAACAAGTACTGTACTAGTACTTGTAGAAAATTCCTTATAAAATTCAAGAATCCTATTGGTCAAGCTTTCAGTCATAATTCCTTATATTATAATTCAAGAAAATCAAATCAGCCAAGCTTTCGGTCAAACTACCAGTTAGCAGCGAATTCAGATTTTTCATATAATCGGACGTGAACTGACTCGTGAATACCTTAAGATTACATCGAAAATTTTATTAAGGGGCTATTATTAGCAAAGTGTAGTCTATCATGGTTAATAATTAATAAAAAGATATACATGAGGGGTTTTCAGCGCTGAAACCTTAAACGAGTGGACACTGCCGCTTCAATATAACGCATCTATTGACATAATATAAACCGCAGAAGTCTCATTCATATAATATTAATTGGATGCAAACTTTACGCTTAAAAATATTGTTATATTTTATATGATACCGTTACAATTCTTATATGTCATTGTTATATTTTAATAGTAATAAAAATATCTTCGTAAGAAGCTTATTACAAAAAGGCTTACGTTTGTGACATATCGGCGAGATATCTCTGTGCTGACTAGCTCTACGTCAAACGCTCAACCGATAGGCAGAATACGCTACGACCACTTATTGTTGGACATTAATGTTTTATGAGTAACAACTTTTACATAATGTAAATATTTATATCAGTCTTTTATATCAGTCCCTTCTGACAAACTGGGCAGTTATATTTTTATAGCAAATAAAGATATAAATACAGATAAAACCTTTTTATCACATTAATTACCGTTTGGACACATTTAAGGGTTTTTGTGCAAAAACTCGCCTATAACATAAAACTGAATCATCCTATAAATAAATATTCCTTTACAATCACACCAATTATTTAGTTCCAAGATAAGTATCATTGAGAACTTGTGTTATGGATACTAAAGAAAGGATAAACATACTTAAATACTTTTTTTTTTGTAAATATATACTTAATATACATAGGAAAACACCCAGACCAGAACAAATATTCATGTTTATGCACACAAAGATTTGTCCTGTGTGGGAATTGAAACCACGACCTCTGGAGTGAAGTGCAGGTATACTGACATCCATATCACCAAATCGGTTGTCAAAATCTTACTTTTATATAGTTATTACTAATTTCTTGCTAAATCCATAATGAATAAAATATAGTGTACTACTTGTTGTTGTTCTTCAAGTAAGCTTAGAAGGAAGTCTCTGGATATAATAGATTATGAAAATGAAAAATGATTTACTTCATTTCGGATTCAATGAAGCAAAACTCGTCAACTTTGTCCTCTCGTCACGATAGATTTACATAATGAAAAAAAGCCAAATTCTATGAAGGAAAACTTAATAACAAAACAAATCAGCCACGCAAACGGAAGTTAGCATAAGATTATGAATCCACAAGCACCTTTGAAACCGAAATTGTGCACGAAAAACGAAACGTCAATGTGGACAAATTGAAAGGGATCAAATTTTAATATCTGAGCGGTTCAAAACTCGGTCCCGTACCGGGGCGAGAGTAATAAGATTGCAATCGCCATTCGTTCGTTCGTTCACTCGTCCGCATTCACATCCACTCTGCACGTTTCGGATGATTAAATATTTTCCTTCAACATCAAACTTTATGCCGCTGGCTGGCTGTCTGGCTGGCTGGTCCGTGGAAAGTTTATCCGTTTGCCAAAAGGTTGTGTAAAGCGTTTATGCTTCGATTTCGTATTGCGGAAAATTTTCGTATGTGCTGCTTGCTACATTAGTTTCAGCTTGGACAAGTTTTGAACTAGCGATATTTGACGACCGATATGGCGTGGAGGTCATAATACCTACACTTCACTCCAGAGGTCGTGGGTTCGATTCCCACACAGGGCAAATCTTTTTGTGCATGAACATGAATATTTGTTTTCCTATGTATATTAAGTATGTATTTACAAAAAAATAAAGTATTTAAGTATGTTTATCCGTTGTTTAGTATCCATAACACAAGTTCTTAATGATACTTATCTTGGAACTGAATAATTGGTGTGATTGTCGGGAAATATGTATATGTATGTATATTAAATAGAGTAGCTGTATAACGGATGGGCGTTCGGTATAAGAAACAGTTGGTACCTACCGAGTTCAAACCTTGTCCATATTCTATAGACGCGAAATAATAAAATTAGGCTTAAGCTACTGCGAGGGCTTAACCGAACTATCGACATGTGTTTCTAGAATTGTTAACAATATTTGTTAAAACAATATTGTATGTAAATTTTAAAGTGACATGAAATAATGAACGTAAAAGAACATAAAAATCTAAAGTCGTTCAGTATCATCTACCATCAGATTAACATACGAACTATAAATATGTATGTGAAACAATTACTAAGATACTTATTGCTATAGTAGGTATCCTAGTACAGTATTCATAAATAAATCTTTCTACAAGTTTTTATCCACTCTGCAAGTCTTACCACTTATATGTTTGCTAACAGTTAGTATAAGAAATCTAATGTTTTTTTATCTTTGTTTCAGGTAAATATTGCGGTCTCATTGTTGGGTCACATGGCTCTTTTGTCAAAGGGCCATACAACAATGCCCAACAACGTGGATGCAGTGGCGCCCTCTAACAGGAGAAAGCGCAATGGTTTTGTTTTTCTTTTAAATAATGACAATCCGTTATTACAATATCATTCAAGAAAAGTACCGGTCGACATCAGTTGTAAGTCTCATAGGCACAATAATTTTAATATTTCCCAATGCTAAAAAAAATTATGATAAGTTTTATATGTTACCTCAGAAATGATGAAATCTCCATACACAATTCTACCCTTTTCACCCCCACAAGTTATAACTTCCTTAGAGTAACAAACAGGAAAAGGTAATAAACAAGACAAGAGTTACTTTGACATTTATTTTTATAAGTACTCATACCTATAGAATTTTGTATGTAGGTATATGTATAAAATGAGGGAAGTTACGACCCGCTCACAAATGTTTTAATCCGAATTCATATCTTGTTTGCTGAAAATTAGTGCTATTATGAATGCCATATTTATTCCAACAGCGGCGCCAAGCTTTTGATCATTTGCGAAATGGCGATCATTTAACTTGTGTTTATGATCTCTGTCTACTTATCTCTGCCATTTATTTTGCTTTCTTTTTGTCTTGGTTTTACAAGTAAGGATATGACATGATAATTAATAAACTGTTTGTCATTCAAAGGTATTAGTGGACTATTGGATGTGAATTGATTATAACAGTAAATTGAAAATAAAATACACAGCTAGGCCTTAAAATGCAAAGTCGACATACAAATTCCCAGTTTTGGTTTTTTAATAGAACCCTCTGTTTGCACCAGGTTTTAAAAATAATTATGAGAAATAAATATGAAATTCATAACTCTTATTTTAAAGCCTCTTAAAAAATCCAATCTTAATCTATATCTAAATCTTAGATGGTATAGTTTTTATCATCATTAAGAAAGCTTATCCGTTATTCTACAAGATATAAATAATTCACCTGAACTGTCAAATTTTATATGTGCAATACTATTTCATGGTTAACTGCTTAGTCGGTTAGTAAGTTACTTTTGACTTTTAATACAAGAGATAATTATTTATATCATAATTGTAAAATTTAACTGTTATCGCAACAAATCAATTTTGATTGATACAAAGCCAATTTGGTTTCCATTATGTTATTATTTCAATAACGCATTATCTTGTATCGTGTTTTAATTAAGGTTAATTTGCTATGACCTCGATTTGGTAATCGATTCAATTCAATTTTTGCATTGTGCCATGGCTCACAATCAAAGGCCCCGCCTCAGTTTCAAGCACTGTTAAAGTTTTGAATATGGAACAAAGATATTTCTTTGTAAAGAACTGTGGCTTATATTACTGGATGTAGGTTCTAAGGAACTGTTTTGAACGCTGCCTACCTTTTTCTGCTCAGCATGGCTCGCTAAAGTTTATCCTATTCTAAGATGTGAACCTTATAAATGACAAGACTACGTATCCTACGCTAGGTTACAGCATGGAGTTCTTAAATAAAATCTTATCTTCTCATCTTGAATTAGTTTTTAAAGGGTAGGTAATGCACTTATCTCTAATCACTTTGTTTTAGGTCAGGCACACCGTCAGTGGTACACTTTGTGGTGAAAAATAAATTGCAACTGAATATCTCAAGGTGTCAAGCGCTGTCCGGTGTAGGGCCAGTAGTGTTTATTTCATTTCAATGGTATTAATACCATGGATAAATTTTATGATAATCAGGCATATCAACGCCTTTTTATATATGAATCAGCTAGTGATCAGTTTAGTTAGCGAAAGTGACGCATTATAGCCTGAAAATAGTGTTCTACAAGGACTACAAATGATCAATTGACAATTCAGTATCAGAGTAAAGCTAATTTTATTTCACTTTCTTTCAAATTAATTGAAAACCATGCCAAGAAGGATAGCACAGGTTTAACATGTAAGTGATCAATTGACAATTAAGTAACAGAGTAAAGCTAATGTTATTTTACTTTCTTTCAAATCAATTGAAATTCCTGCGAAGAAGAGTAGCAAAGGTTTTCATCTATTTCTTCCACCCAAATAGGTCGTCATTACCAAGAGCAAGATGATTAGAGAGCCAGGTAAAGGAATGCCATGCCACAGTCGGTTAGAAGCAGCGTGGTCATTACGCTCATACCTTAATTCATTATTCTTTTTAATCGCGATTAGTATTTTCTCATTATTAGAATAAAAATATCTGTCAAATAAAATAAACAAGGTTCTTAAGCTTTTTTTTTTTCGGATGGAAAATCTTCTAATGACCTTCTCCCGCTGTGGGTGGAGCGGGAGGGTGTGTTAGACTTTTACTGACTAAAAACCATCCATGTTCCTTCTTGTGCCTGCTACGTCCAGAGGCCGCGGTAACCCTTTCGGACAGTCCCGCAGCAAGGCTCTTTAGCCTAGTGAGATGGATAGGCTGTAAAAAACGCTTACGACGCCTGGTCATTTTGCAATGGTCTTTAGGGAAAAAATGTAGTTCCACTATACAGTGTTTGTAACCCCGGGTTCAGTTGTCAAGTCTCTTGCCTAGTGATTTCCCATGAAACATAACATTGCATCTTATCAGAATATCTGGCACTGCTCCGATATTATCCTGTAACTCTTAGCGCCGCTGTATGATTAAAATTGATCGCCAAAGTAAAGCTGAGTTTATAGAGTTCAGTTGGATGGGTGACCGTTTATGTGGCATTTAATATTGAGCGCTTCCGAAGTCACGTAAAGATGTCGGTCTCAGTTATTACGGCTATGCTATGTTAAAGGTCTTATTGGGGGCCAAGTTATAACTGAAATTCAGCCAAAACTGGTTGGACAAGTGAACAGACCTCGGGCCCTAATCTTAGTCTAGGGAAACCGGGACAAGGCTACAAACCAGTGTCCGCCCATCCGCTTTGGGTCAAGGAATATGGCCTAAATCATTCTTACATCGGTTCGTGAGAGATGGCCCGTGATCACTAGTTTCAAATACTTGGTTAGCTCTGATTGTTAGGTATTTAATAGGCTCGTTTAAGATCGTCAAAACTATAAGTACTAGTGATAAACTGCCTTTTACATGGTAGGCTGTTTGTTTTTAAACAAGTCCTAGCCAAGTCGGCCATTAGTACAAGTTCGCTGTTAAGGAGACTTCGGTGTATAACGTCACAGCGAGTGCCCGAGCCGCGCGCCAACTAGGCCACTGGAGCTCATCATAAAACGGGTTGCGTTGGAAGGGTTGGCTACTTCATTATGTGCCTTAAGGATTCATTGTGTTTAGCTATGAATCATCATATCAGCCTTACTTACTCTATCACTACTGAATATTGGACTCCCCAAAAGATTACATTCCATTGGGAATATTTGCTCATTATCACCACGCCGGGCAGGCGGGTTGGTCATCGCAGTTTAAGCCAGTACGCAGCTGCTGCCCATCATCCGGTAGGATTTCTGTTCGTCGACTCATACGACTCCCCGTGAGATGAGATGGAGTGGAACAATTCTAGGCCGGGACAACACGGCGAAGGTCGGTACCATACCGCTTTGATGGTACAAAGCGGCTCTAATTTAAAGGTATATAATAGGCACGTTAAGATTTTTATACATACATACATTCACGCCTGTTCCCCCGTAGGGGTAGACAGAGGCATATAATACGGCCAAACTTCGTAGTTGGTCCCACGTAATAGGTGGCGAGACTATTGCCGCTTACCGGGCACTGTTATGTTCGCCAGAGCCTCGTCCGTTGATCGGTAGGTGTACCACTTGTAGGTGAGGTTGGTTTGGGCTCCTTAGGTCTTGGTAGGATCCCTATACACATGGACTAAGTATTAATAAGAAACTGCCTTTTACATGATACACTGTCTGTTTTTGAAACATGGCCTAGTCAGGTCGGCCATTAGTGCAAGTTCGCTCGTACAGAGGGTTCGGTGTGACGTCACAGCGGCGTGTTCGAGTGCCCGAGCCGCGCGCCAACTAGGCCACTGTAGCTCAGCATTTAACGGGTTGTGTTGGAAGGGTTGGCTACTTTATTATGTGTCTTACGGGTTCATTGTGGTTAGCTCTGATTGTATGGATTTATTCATTAATTTGTATACATACGTACATAATATCACGCCGGTTTCCCCGAATAGGGGGTAGGCAGAGGCATACGAAACGCCCACACTTCGTCATTTATTTTGTTGGTCCCACTTAATAGGTGGCGAGCCTATTGCCGCTTTCCGTTTATTTCTGCATTTATTTGTATTTGTATGTTTATTATGCTCGTTTAAGTATTTTTATGAACTACTAGTACTAGCTGGAAACCAGCGCAAATGCGCTAACCTAAAAATTCGGTTAAGTTATGTGAATTAAGTACTATTAAGAAACAAGCACTGAAAATTTCATAAAATTAAATGTTTTCTAGAGTATGTCGTTGCGAAATCTTCAAAACGTATTTATTATTAGAATATCTCACAGAAAACATGTTTTAGCATATTTCTTTATTCGGTACTTTTTGCTTGGTGCGTTTGATGTATAAGGAATTAGCATAATTAGTAATTCGATTGCTTTTTTTTCGTCTCAAAAAGCTAAGAATCAATTATATTATTGTTATAAGCCGTATTTTTTTGTTCCTCTTGACGCGTTAACGACTGAAAATAATGGTCAAGGTGTCATTTTGTTAATTTCGCAGCGGATTATCCGAGAAAACTCTAAAATTCATCGTTTTTTTATAAGCATTTTCATGACATTTTTATTTTAGATCATTTTGTTGTTAGTCAAGAAGCATTAGTAACCATAGTTTAAAAAGTAAACTCTAATGTATTTCAGTCTCTTTCAAGGATTTTTTTAGAGACATAAGTAGCCCCTTGTACTAGTGTTTTATTTGTGTAGCAAAAAAACTAAAGATAATGAACTAAAGAAAATGTAAATGTTAAACAGTAACATAAGACAGGCAACCCTGACGTGCTACTTTGTTTCAACCCTCGCAGACGAGTGTATCAGACAGCCGCCGGGTGTGTCCTTGTGTGTCAGCAAAAAATATTCTTATTGTGTTATTTTTTCTCAATCGAAAGGGGTTTGTGTTGGCTTACGTTAACTCTGTCAAGGGCAGCTTTACGAAGTACTTGGTGTGTTTCCATCAAGTACGCTTCTCGTCAAATGTTAGTTAATGAATCTGTTAAGAGTTTAATTGTAAATGAAGTTTTACGTAACTTAAGATAGCTTATAAGGTCAAATGATACAGTCTTAGCCGGCCTCGAAGGTAGCTGATCATTTTAGTACTCGTACTAAGTCAAAGTCAAAATTGTTTATTTAAGTTTGGCTCAATAGAGCTCTTTTGAAAGTAAAGACTTAAAAACTGGCGCGCCCATTCGCTGCGGGCGGGAGCTCGATCGTAAAAGAACGGGCAAGAAATTAATCGTCAAGGTTAATTATTTCTCTCGCCATTTACAAGAAAATGTACTTAATAGGAAAACCATTTGACAAGTTTACAAAAACCAGTGCTCCGCAATCACAAGATTTAAATAGAAAAAAGAAAATAACTTTTTTTTTACTAGAAAGCTACATCCATATGTACTAAGTTCTTCAGAGGTGGTTGTATATGTTGTATTGTTTAGTCGTTTCTGAGCAAGACCACTAAGCTCTGGATTTCGATGCCGGTTCATGTGTTTCCTATTTCCTATGATCCCGGGTCTTTTAAGCGGGGCGTGAAACGGCATTTTAGCAGGCCGTCATGAGTGGATGCGCTTTATACCGTGCTTATTTCACGTTATAAAGCGCTTTCATTTTTATTTGGACTGCATCGACTGCTTACCATCAGGCAGGGTGCAGTCATTATGACGTGTCACATTAAAAAAAATGTCGAACGTCTTAAGTATCAGGTGTTTGGAAATCAATAGGACGCCAACCTAATGAGACCTATTAGTCTGGTTTGCATTAAGTATAAGACAGTGTTTAAGATATTTTTTCAAAATATGTGGAGCTTAAATATACGGCTTCTAGTTTGAGAAGCGTATAATGAAACAAATCAACAAAGGCAAACGGTTGTTTGCAAAGCTATAAATCGTAAGCATAAGTATGTTGCTTTAGTAACAGCTTAATAGCTAAGGATAGGCCGCCGCAGCTAGGCTAGCCTTATGACGCAATGTTATGAGTCACGCCCTCCGACCTCTGTGATCTTGAACTATGACCTTACACCATGTTTTCTTACAATGTCATACAAAAATGTGTGTATATGTCTTTGTAGAAGGCAATGGGTGTATAGAGATTGTACCAAGATCTGAAGAGCCCAATCTCCACCGATCAACGGACGAGGTTTTGGCAATCACAAAAATCCTCGGTGAGCGGCAAATAGACTCGCCATACATACATACATGCCTGTTTCCCGAGGAGGTAGGTAGAGGCATATTATACGCCTACACTTTGTTAATTATATTGTTGGGCCCACGTAATAGGTGGTAAGCCTGTTGCCGCTTATCGGACACTGTTATGTTCACCAGAGCCTCGTCTGTTGATCGGCAGGTGCCCCACTTGTAGGTGATGTTAGCTTGGCGTCCAAAGTTCTGGGTAAGACCCCCATACACCATCTCGCCGTCTCGGCACCTATTAATTTATTTTATTCGGCAATATACTTGGCGAAATGTGTTCTTATAATTTGCCTTTGCCAGCCCTTCGAGGAAACACGCGTGATAGTATGTATGTGGAAAGAAAACCTGCGCTAGGAAAATATTGGCGAATAAACCTTAGGTTCTTCGTTTAGGTTCTGCACTACTAGCGCATATTAGCATTAATATAAAGCATTCCGCACAAAGAAGCATCTGAGGTATTTGCACCTATGAGCTGAAACTATTACGAGACGAGAGTTTTGAAATATGTGCTTAGTTTGTAGCTGCCGCAAACTGTTCCGCATAATAATACAAATGTTTTAGAACTAAATTATCTGGTCGTTACTGTCGAATTCCCGGTGGGAGAAGAGCTTACAGAATCTTTTGCACAATTCTTCTCCTCTTAGAGTCTGAGGGCCTGTTTCACAATGTCCAAGTAAAATTTCATAAGTGTTTTCTTGACAGACAGTCCTTACGTAAATAACAACTGAGTATATCCCAATCAGACGTTGTGAAACAAACCCTTCATCAGTAATCTATACCGATATGGCGTGGAGGTCAGTATATCTACACTTCACTCCAGGGGTCGTGGGTTCGATTCCCACATTATTTGTTCTGGTCTGGGTGTTTTCCTATGTATATTAAGTATGTATTTACAAAAAAAAAAGTATGTAAGTATGTTTATCCGTTGTTTAGTATCCATAACACAAGTTCTTAATGATACTTATCTTGGAACTAAATAATTGGTGTAATTGTCAGAAAATATTATTTTAGTTTATTTATACCGAATAGGCGCTTTAGTTTATTCAGAGTGTGGGTTTTATCTTTGACCTTTATTATAATCAAATCTAAACAAGGATCCTCAAGCTTAAAGCGCAGCACCTACTGAGGAGGAAAGCGGTCCAGTGACGGAGATGCGTGAAACGACTTTTCCGGGACGTGTCACGCAGAAATCCCCGCTGCGGGTAAGCGGAACGGCGGCCGGTGTGATTGCAAGCGCAAATGATTCATTTTACATACGAAGTGCAAGTAAGCAATAGTGCAAGTAAGCAATATGTTAGTGTCAGAGTCTGTTAAGCACTTTTACTATAGTTAGCATACACGGCTCGGCACGACAGAAAACGCATTTAAGTGCACGTTGTAAATTCAAGAAAAATGCGTTTTGATGAAATTTGGCCTTAAAATTCCTGCCCCGAAACCCTAACGATTGTAGGTATATAAATAATGTTTTGTCGAATAAAGTAACTTCAAAAAATAAAAATGCCAATCACTTTTTAAAACTCAAATTGACCAAAAATAATATCACATGTTCTAGTGTAGTCGGTGAAAAATCATGAACAGCTTCAGAATTTAATATATGGTAACTAAATTAATTTTAAAAATTAGTTATAACATGTTTTCTGGTGAAAATTAGGGGCTTATTGCAGTAAAACTATGATGTACCAAATGTCATTCAGATTTCGTTTCGTTTCCGCGTGTCTGTTGATTTTGCGTGATTAAATTTTTCACGTTAGTTGAAAGTAGGACCTCACCTAATACCTTCACTTAACACATAAGCGGAGCGGATACAGTGATCTAATACCGCCTACTGCCACGCGATCTAAATGTCTATGTGCAAATGCCATCCTGATCTGTTTAGCCGTTTTTGCGTGATTAAACAAAAACATATTTTTTATTTGTTCGCATAGGACAAGCGTTATTACTAAGAAGTGCTCACTTCATCTAATATCTTCACCTAACACGTAAGCGGAGCGGATACGACAAAACTACCTCTCACACAGCCTAGCAACCGCTAATACAAATTATCCCGGTATTGGATCTACTCTATCCATCATCGAGAGTTTTTCTGGCGAATTCGGCGCGTCATCTCGAAGACGGACAGGGCTGTCTATCAATGTATTCGGTAAATAAAGATGATTAAGTGGACTTTGTTCGGTGTATTGATACTTATCGTGTGCTTTACCTGGACGAGTGCCACACCTCTTTTATTTGTTTAAATGAATTCAGCCACTTAGATAGTCAGGTCAAGGCCGGTGGGAGCAGACGACTCAGGATCGCTCCATGGGAAGGCCTATATTCAGCAGTAAACCTCGCATAGCTAAGATAATGAAAATTCAATAATTGGAGCATAATTCGAATTAGGTTTTTTTATAGCTATAAGGTGTGTACCACATGGAAAATGGTTACTGCTGCTTTTAAACGTTTTACTATCTTAGTATGGAAAACTGACTTTATAATATCATTATAGGAGCCGTAGTTTTATTTAATATTTTTTCCAAACTTTTGTGTCTGTAAAAGAGATAACCACAACCTAAAATCATCTAGTCCTCCGGCGACTCTTCGGAAGGTCCTACAATACAATGATTCTTTTTTATATACGAAAAGTGTTTCTAGTTTTCTCGTCCCTTAAAGGAGACGTTATGAAGACTGTTAACTATTAGACCATCTTCATTTTAAAACAATAGATATAACGTTTTTTTTTCTTTTAACAATTCCACCAGTTAATTAGTTCCAAAATAAATATCCCTAAGAACTTGTGTTATTGGTACTTAATAACGATAAATACTTTTTATTTGTAAATATATATACATATATAATACAAATATAATATACATAGGAAAACACTCAGACCAGTACAAATATACACAAAGATTTGTCCTGTGAAGGAATCGAACCCACGACCTAAGGAGCGGAGTGCGGGTACATACGCCACTACGCCATATAGGTCGTCAACTTCGACCAGTAATTACTGGATTTGTCATACTAGTAATTGCTGTGAAGACTAAATTCATTGCATAACACACTCAATTATAGCAAAGGACCAAACACTACCCTTATCTCTTGCACAGTGTCTCTTGGTGATTATATAAAACTTTGAGATATGTAGTTCAAAGAAAGACTCTTGAAAATTTAAGTTCTTTACGCTTAGTGCGCCTTATCCGTAGAACTGTGCATTCTAGATCAAAGGCCAGCTGAAACTACGAGAAGCCTTTGAGAATGCTGAATGTCTCTCGATTTAAAATTCTAAGATTTAAGTTTCTGTATATAAAATTGCTATTTAGAAGAGTCGACTTGTCTTGTAATGTAATGATTATTGTAATATAATGATTAACTCCATACAACAGATTTAGAATGCTTTTGAGGCTGGTTAATTGAAAAAAGCTTTTACTCCATTAATAATTTAGATATGAAATGAATGTAGCAAACCTAGTCCTAACAATAATTATAAGTAATGTAAATGATATGAAAATTAATTAAATAAATAATTTATAATAGTTTTATGAAGTAGGATCAATCAATGTAACCTTTTTTATTAGGATTTAAGTTAATAATGTAGCTAAATAGGCAGAGCTCAAATAGTTATAATAAGATCACAATTTTGTGATATGTAACCCTATTTATGGCAAATAAATGAATTTGCATTTATCAGTAAAGAAAGAAAGATGTAAAAGTTTGTATGTATCGTCATTTTCCGTGGCAATTAGGGATTAACTATCTTTAAATGTTATCCAGCCGCGGTTCCGTTATATGCAAGTTAACAATGCTACTGTAATGTAGTAAACCTTTTATTTATAACTATTAAAATGGGTGTATGAGGATCCTACCAAGATCTTAGAAGCCTAAGCCAACCTCACCTGCAAGTGGTGCACCTGCTGATCAACGGACAAGGTTCTGGCGATCATATAGGTTCCCGGTAAGCGGCAATAGTCTCGTCACCTATTACGTGGGACCAACATTATAAATAACACTATAACTGGCGAAATGTGGGCGTTCAATTTGCCTGCCTACCCCTTTGGGGAAAAGTCGTGATTGTATGTATGTATTAAAAGTCAACATTTGCTGTTTAAGCTAGAATATTTACACTGAGCTTCCAAGCGTTGTATGTTTGCTATTAGGCTCTGAGAATTCACAGGACTCAAAATTACGTTAAGCAGGAATCTTTATCAAAAAGTGAACCATAATCATCAGCCTACACTTGTCCACTGCTGGACATAGGCCTCTCCAATGGCCAGCCACAGAACTCGATCTTCAGCTCTTCGTCTCCAACTGCTGCCATTTTGCGTATGTCGTCGCTCCACCTATCCGAAAGGCGCTCACCGAGACTAGTGAATATCTATACTGATATTATAACTTAGTTAATCTGCTATGTTTTCATACCTAAACCACTGATAACATTTCTACAAATAAAATTCGAATCCTAAACCTTTGTCAATTTTTTTTTAATTTGACACGTTATAATGTCTACATCCTGCCTGATGGTAAGCAGTCGATGCAGTCCAAAATAAAAATGAAAGCGCTTCATATCGTGAAATAAGCACGGTACAAAGCGCATCCACTCATGACGGCCTGCTAAAATGCCGTTTCACGCCCCACTTGAAAGACCCGGGATCATAGGAAATAGGAAACACATGAGCCGGCAGCGAATTCCAGAGCCTAGTGGTCTTGCTCAGAAAGGAGCTCCCAAATTTCTTGGTTCGAGTGCTGATAGTCTGCACAGTGCCCACCCCTTCGGGAAAACAGGCGTGAAAGTATGTATGTAAGATACTTTATTTCTTATATAATGAGTGTTACACGAAAATCATATAGCATGAAGATATTGCCGTTAATATTGTACCGTTACAGCGCGGAGCAAGTGACGTATTGCTGCAAATGACGCTTGTCATTTAGTCCAAATGAGTTATTTGTGGCTGCAATGGCGGTATAATGTCGACATTATCGTTTTGTTTTTAAAACATGGTCACCGAACTGGGTTAATGGTCCATTGTGTTGTTATGTGTACTTTTTTTCGTGTGATATATAGCCTGCTTTTGGTATTGTCAGGTAATCGCTCTTGTCACTGGTTACCTAAGTATTGGTTACCAGTCTATTAATTTTATAATTCATTTGTAAACAGAAAATTTGTTTGCAATCTAATTTAAGTGGGCGCTTAGATTATTTCTAATAAATAAAATAAAACATCGCCATACAGCATTCACAGTTTGTTGGCAATGTACGCTCCTAGTTACATTTTATTTTTACATCGCAGAATGAATTGTGAAGCAACCCTGAAACTGCTTACCCCAATAACACAACACTGAATAGGAATCAATCATCACCACTTCACCTGGGAAATCAACCACGATCTTATTTAAGTGTGCCCTCGCTGACGTACTTGATAGCCGAAGTGTCTCCTAACTAATCCAAATAAAACTGTAAAAATTTGTAAACATTGTCTAAGGAATACAAAATGATCGGTTTTTTATAAAGATTTTTTAGTAAAATCTTACTTATTTGCCCTCGCTGACGTACTTGATAGCCTGTCTCCTAACTAATCCAAATAAAACTTTAATATTCCTTTTTTTTAATTTGTAGCACCACCTTTAACCATCTCTGCTAACCCTATGGTTAACTGGTAGAGAATGCCTTCGGCATTAAGTTCGCCTTTTGTATCACTTTTTTTTGTATGCAATAAAGATTAAATAAAATAAATAAATAAATAAATAAAACTGTAAAAAGAGTAAGCATTGTCTTATTAATAAAAATATTAAGGCAACCCTATTGAAGCACAAGTAACAATAACAATATTGAAGGAGAATTACAGTGACTCCCCTTCTCCCCCAATAACACCTCTCTGAATGGAAATCAATCATTACCGGGGAAGTTAACCTCGAACTTTGCCCTCGCCAGTGTAGGTGCTTTAGATAACCTGGATGTTTTTCAACTTATAACCAATACAAATAGATACTGTCTGAAGTTTCACAACACATCGTTTTCACCAAGGTATAGTACATTTTTTCAAATATGATGTATGCAGACAGATCATCATTTTTTTTAATATATAAACGTAGATACGGTTACTACCCTTATATGTATCCTACCAAGTTTCTCCTTGGCCAATTAGAATACAATTCTTTAGAGGTGAGAAGAACCTGTGATCAAATCATCACTATAATTAAAATTTTACGTGGTAGAATAGACTCTCCTGATCTTCATGGTGAGCTGTGTCGACTTTATGCACCCGATAATGATTATAGGAGCAGGAAACATAAACTGTTTGCTGGGCCAACCTGCCGAACCGTAGCCCGCTCAAAATCACCCATTCCGCGGACACTCAACGCACTTAATGCCATCCTGGATGCAGCACCCGACTGTGATTTGTTTGCGGATGGATGGCCTGAGATTTTGTCAGTGTGTCTGAGGTATTGTGAGAGAATGGATTAAAGAAGTTTTTGTGTGTGAGATTTTAATATTATATTTAACTTTTACTGTTTTTGATAATTAGTGTAATTGGTGTATTCCGTTCTGATTAAATAAATAAATAGAAAATGTTTTCGTGTCTCACATACATGTACGAAATATGTTCCATATACAACTTGTATTATGCTATTTTAAAATACTATACTTGTATGAAACTTATCCTCCTCAGTAACAGAAGTAACTTCCAAAATAATAGAAAACGAATTATTTTGATAATGTTTACTAACGAAAGATAAATTGCAAAATAATACGAGTATTTGAATTTACTGCCAAAGCAACTGACTTTACTTGACTTTATGACTAAATGACGGAATTGCAAATTACTTGATACTGGAAAATACAATACAAGTGAGTCCATGCCCAAAGGAAAAAAAACGCTGTTCGTCTGACTTGTCGAAAACTTTACCCAACAAGCAATGATAGAGCTAATACTTGTTTTTGACAACTATTTGCAATAAAATACACAATACTTGTCTAAAGCACAACTGTATTTTCTAAATGAGAACGCTATCAATGTATTACACGAGTTGTAGACATAGACTTCAGTGTAAACGCTAATGTGTTTTATACTTTCATATAACGAATTATGTTTTAGACAGTCTCAGTGCATGTATGAATCCAATAACTGTGTATTCGAGATGATTTAAAAGTAGTAAAAACGAAGGGTTATGGTTTAAAGTATTCGATTTGTGGGAGACTTGAATGTACTTTATGCTTGTTTTCATACGTAAACAAGCATGAATGGAAAAGCTTTATAAAGACTAGTAGCAACTAGCTTCTGTCCGTGTTTTTAGAAGAAGCAAGTTAAGAAAACATTGGTATTATGTCGCATTTACTAAATCTTTTGTCCTTTTAGGCTATTGTTTGTCCTTAATCTGCACAGTCCCTATGGAACAATACAAAGTCGCGTCTCTTATGGAGTAACTTTATCTAACTTACCTTAAAGGATTATTTCTGTTTGTAATGTGTCTTTGCGTCTTAAACCTTTGTCTCAATTTTGATGAAACCTGAGGTGAAAGTTTTAAACTCTTAGACAACTTTTTATCCTTGAAATTCTTAGAGTAACTTAGTAGATAAAGATCTAACGAAGAGAACTTGCAGACAAAGATCTAAGTCACATTACAAGTAATAATCTTAAAAGGGGTCCATGGTCCTACCCCTTATTGTAGATTTGCACTGACGCTTTCCATCCGCGCGGGTGGTAAGCGCGGCTGCGTCTGTAAGTAAAGCACGCCAATAAAACGATCATGCGTGTTGGTTAGACTATCTAACGGTCTGAAAGACGCAAAGTTTGTGGCCCGCGGCGCTTACAAACCGCACTGCCATATGCGTCACCATAAAACAACACTGAAACTTTAATTGCATACTGAAAATCCAGCAAATGCTTTCCTCCCGATTGAGTACACATGTCCGAGTACACCTCAGGTATCGCTGCCTCCCTCTTGACCTCTCATCAGGGATACGACCAGCTTACACCGTAACGCAACGAGTGTAGAGTATTGTTCCCATCTTTGGGACAGTTCTGCTAAGTACCTCCTCGACGCACTTGACAGACTGCCACGGCGAGCGGTTCGGATTATAGAGGATGCTGAGGTAACAGCCTCGAGCACTCGAGGATCTACAGCTGACTAGAGACATTGCATCTCTCAGTGTCTTCTACCGGAACTACTATGGCGAGTGTTCTGAGGAGCTTTTCGATCTTATCCCGTCCTCTCCGGAACAACACGTGCTGGTCTTAGAAACCATCGTCATACTGTACAGACTATCTGCACTCGAATCAAGAAATTTGGGAAATCGTTTCTGAGCAAGAGCGCTAAGCTCTGATATTCGCTGCCGGCTCATGTGTTTCCTATTTTCTATGATCCCGGGTCTTTTAAGCGGGGCGTGAAACGGCATTTTAGCAGGCCGTCATGAGTGGATGCGCTTTGTACCGTGCTTATTTCACGATATGAAGCTTTCATTTTTTATATTGGGCTGCATCGACTGCTTACCATCAGGCAGGATGTAGTCATTATAACGTGTCACATTAAAAAAAAATTGACAAGGTTTAGGATTCGAGTTTTATTTGTACAAATGTTATCAGTGGTTTAGGTTTGAAAACATAGCAGATTAACAAAGTTATAACTCCGTCACGATTGGGTGCGCCTTGTCCGTGCTTATTTCACGGTATGAAGCGCTTTCATTTTATTTTGGATTGCATCAACTGCTTATGCTCAGGCAGGATGTAGTCATTATGACGTGCCACAAAAAAAAACATATTAATTGTCGATTATTAGAGAAAACCACACTGATCAGTAAGTGTGACTTATACCATTGGAACAACATATATACTAAACCTTAGAGGAGAGTTTTAACCTTTTAAGCTAATTTGTACCTTATTAGGATCTCGCGTGTATTTCGTAGGAACTTAATCTAAGTCACCTTACAAAGAATAATCTCAAAAGATTACACGTTCATCATCCTGACATTAGCCCGGTTGTGCCCTAGACTTATGCTTAAGGCCTGCTCACTGGTCTAATCAAATTTGGGTGCATTTCTGATATTCTAGTTTTTTTTATTAAAGTCACCTTACAAAGAGTAATCTCAAAAGGTTCCACGGTCCTACTGCACATCGCAAATCCAACAAATTCTTCCCCTCTGATTGAGTACACATGTCCGAGCACCAAAGGTATCGCTGCGTCCCTCTGGACCTCTCATTAGGGAGACGACCGGCCATTTCCGCGGCGCGCTCTCCGGACTTCCGGCTTCCGACATCGCGATAGACACGGGAAGTAGTTCTTTCATCGTTACCGACCTTTTCAACTCGTTCGTTTCACTTTTTATTTTTCTTCAAAACTTTTTCGTTTCGACTCAATATAATTGGAATAAAGATGCTGAACTATTAAACCGTTTTTTTTCATTAGATAATGCTAATAGTTTTTTCATAATAATATAAAAGTTGGTCACTAAATAAAGACAGCTGCTAGAATATACAAATATTTCAAGGAGAAGGTTATAGAAGAGTGAAAGGAGCAGTTTCTAAAAACATGTGTGTTTTATTACTAACATTACAACTTTAATCATTTTATTAACTTTTTATCATTTTAATCATTTTAATAAACTTATTTGTATAGAATAATTCTGCAGCTTAAAACCAAGAGATTCGAGAGTTTTTATTAATTATGGCGTTGAAGTCAATCCTGAAGACTTGTTGGCTTACGGGATAAATAGATATACGCAAACTGTCATGGCCAGAAATTGTATATTTTCCTCGAGTGACGCAAAGCTGTACAGAACGTTTCGGGGAAAAATTTTGAGCGGAAAAAACAGATCGAAGCACGTTTTCAATTAAATTGTGGTTTGATTATTTATAGATAGATTTCTTTTCCTTATTGGAAAGGAAATAGACGGGAGCATAATATTATTTTTAACGCTTAATCGAATTTCTATGAATAAATCGATAATTTTCTTACCCTTAATATTATGATGAACAATCTATGTAATTTCTAAGGTAGTATTTTATTTTCAAATATAAATCCGACCCTATATAAAATATCCGTTCCAATATTACAAATGCGAATTATAAATTAACTTTCATTTTCTGGTAGGTAGTGTATACAAAGAAAGATTAAACCCAAGGAAAGGAAGAAGGGAGGCTACTTCCTATCTCGAAAATAGCATCATCATCATATCAGCCTTATAAGTTCAATGCTGAACATTGCCCTCCCCAATACATTACATTCTATTGGGGATATTTGCATATAATTACCACGCTGGGCTGGCGGGTTGGTGATCGCAGTTCCAGCCAGTACGCATGACGACGCTGCTGCCCATCATCCGGTATGATTTCTCTTCGTCGACTTCCCGTGTTATGAGCAGGGGTGGCACTGTGCTAGGACGGTACCACACGGTACTTGAAAAATATAGCAGCAATATTGACCCGCAATTAATAATACTACTACATACAATCAAGCCTTTCCACCAAAGGTTAGGCAAAGGCATGTTATACGCCCACATTTCGCCAATTATATTATGTGGACCCACGTCCCTATTGGCGCTTACCGGGAGCTTCTGTTTTAGATACTACTAGTTACTATAATTATACCTATAGAGTTTAAATATAAGTGCATTCCTGTGCAGTTGTTTTCTATTGCGCTTTTATCGCCGACCTTCGTGTAAAAATGCTTTTGGATGGCCGCTATTCCCGTAACACGCTCTTGAGCACGTCCCGCTAGTCTCTTGGATGCTCGCGTGGTTCAAAATATCGCACGCTTTGTTTTTCGACGTACTGCGGGGATTTTGTAGCGCTTTGTTTTATATTAACAGGTTTATATTTACGATAATATGATGGACTAAAGAGGACGTTGACGGTATCTGTACAATACAAATAAAGCAAGAAAGTATAACTTTTAATGAAAGTTACTGTTAATCTTATTGTACTTATATTATCTCAATTTTCTAATGACTTATGGATTCGAAACGTGGTCTTTTACTGCCTTATGAGAAAGCTCCAAATCGCATAGCGAGCAATGGCAAGCTATATTTTTTTCATACCCCTAAGTGATAAGAGTTGTCAACCATTAATTAATTATCAATGTTTTTTTAAATTTCTTGGGACATTTTCACTTTTTTATAATGTGGCATAATAAAAATCACACGACCCAAATGTTCACCCTTCTATCACTAACCCATATTTTGTAATAGTTATTTTATTAATTATAATTTATTATTTTTGTATCCTGCTCGATAATTATTATCTCTGTGTAACTCTCATGTTAACTTTATTCTCAAGTAATTTTGTTATTAATTTGCTGGACTATTATTATTTCTTTATATTTTATCGAATTTAAGGAATAAATTATAACTAAATAAAAAATTAATGTTATTTTTATATTCCCTTATCGTTCACAGATGCTCCATGCCTCTTTCACTTATATATATACCACATACTCATACACTTACAACAAGTTGGTATTTTTTTTCGACTTTAGAAAATCCCTAGAAATAATTTATAAGGCAAAACAACGTTTGCCGGGTCAGCTAGTTGTATCATCATCTCAGCCCATAAACGTCCCACTACTGAGCACGAGCCTCCTCTCACATACCAAGGTGCGAGGGTATTGGGTCATACTCCACCACGCGGACCCAGTGCGGATTGGCGGAGGCAGGTGTATGGCGTCCTGCTGTTAGAATTTATCAAGCCGTCCATTAGGCCTCTAACATGGCTTAACGACTACCACATTTAGTGATAACCGGGACTAACGGCTTAACGTGCCTTCCGAAGCACAGAAGCTAGTAAGTAAGCTAGTTGTATGGTATGTATAAATTTATGATATCACAGCCTGTTGGTTCCTGTCATAATCTATTATGAAATTACAAAATTAATTGTTGAAAGCATTGTAAATTACAATTCTTAGGTGGAGTCGAACCAGAAAGAATAATCCGATTGTTATTGTTCTTTCTTGCCGACATTTTAAGTACCTACTAAAATATACGAGGTCTAAGAACTAACATTTGTGTTAATTTAAGGTTAGTTTTTCATTCGCAGCCATGCCGTAAGTAACACGGTGGTAGCATACATAACGGCAATTTTCGCGTTTTTCCTCATGGCGGCCCGTAATTGCTTCAGACAGTGATAATAATTAAAGGGGATCCTTGGCCCAATTGGCGTCGTACAAATAGCGGTTTAAGGGCTACTGTGTCGGGCTGGAGCGTCACCACCATAGTAGAAACGAATGAGTAGGCCAACTCGAGACCTAACGAGCCATAATAGCCTAAGGCTGCCGCTTAAAGTTTATTCAATCGTCAAAATATATAGTCCATCGCCAGCATTTCAGTGAGTATGTGGACGCAAGCAGTATTCGCGTCACCGGCATAGCGCATCCTATAGCAGCGATAAATCACACTTTTTATAAAACAAGAGCCTATTTAAAAATTTTATGTTTAGTAAAATATTGACTTTTTCTCTTTGGTAGGTAAGAACACGCTTATTTTATAGAAACAATATTATGATATGTCTATGGAACAGGCGTAGTTATAATGTAATAACATTGTAGACCTCGCTTTTAACCCTTTGAAAGGCAATGGTAAACATATTGCCACCATAAATTGAACCTTATGTAGTTAAGTTAAGGTGGGAAATCATTGAAAAATTTCAACATGTTCTGCCAGTTAAAGGGTTAAAATAGATTGTTGTTTGACTAAGAGTGCGAAATTTTGTGTAAGTTTTTGGCGACGAAGCATACATTTGCCCGTTCTCACATACAAACCGTATGCGGTGCGTATGTATGAAGATATCATACTTGTTTGTTTTTACTATGTCACCACTTACGACCAGCCCTAGAATGGGGGGACGGCGGGCGAAACTGGGACAATGGTCTGGTGATCGGTGCCAATAAAGATTGGGTATATCCAATTCCAATCTTTGATTTCAAAGCCAATTAAATTATACACTACCGTTTCAATGTTAGGTTAATTTATATGAAGGTCTTCATTAAGTATTGAAATCGTTCAGGGTTGCAGTTTTGAATAGAGAGGAAATTGTTTATTTTGTAGGGAAGCGCTTGTAGGTTTGCAATAGGTACCAGGTGTTTCAATCAAAAATCATTTATGTCATAAACTATTACATAGTACTTGTTAACGTCAAAATGAAATCAAACAATCGAAATATTATTACACCAAAATCACGAAGCTTATATGCAACAAAACAATTTAAAACAAAAAGTAGTTAAGTGTAAGTGAATCTAAGTGCCAGTTCCGAGCCGCACTCTGTAATAGGAATTGGCAAGAAACTCACAGGCTTATGCTGTTTTAGATTTATCAATTGGTACTTTAATTACAATCTTCATTTCTCTGTAAAGCTATACAATGCAATATAATATAACATTAACAATACTCATGTTTTAAGTCATTCATATTAGAATAGCCTGTATGAAACGGCAGTTTAATCCCAAGCTTTTTAATCTGCCATATAGTCTTTGATAGAATAGTATCCCTTTGAAGACAGCCTGCGTTTTATTGTTAATTTAAATTTATTTAGGTTTAATTGCTGTATATTGCTTGGGATTTTGTAGAAGAATCGCACACATTGACCTTTAAATAATTTGTTTATCTTTTTTTTGATCGAGGGTTGAAAACGAGTTACTGTAGCGGGACTGTTCGAAAGAGAGCCCCGTGGCATAACAGGCTCAAAAAATAACATCGATTGTTTTTAGTCAGTATAAATCTGACACAACAGCGGGGGAAGGACATTTGATGATATTCCATCCGAAAATACAAAGAAAAGGAGACCTTACAGAGGTCAGTTCTTAAATAGGTGAGGGTTTGTGCGGCAATATCGAGCGCTTTCGTGCTCTGAATGACTCATTAAGCCGATTTGCTGTCTATGTGGCAGTAGTTAATCGAAGTTAAGACTCCACACACCAGCCTGGGCCAAAATTCACTAGGTCCACATGATGGCCTAAAATTCCATTCACCTCGGTCCATGAGAAGGTGTTCAGCATTGGGATTGGGCCGTTAATAGGCTGAGATGATTATTTTTTTAGGGAGAGGGGTGCTCCCCACTTGGGAAGATCGTTCACGAAAAACTAATCATGACACAGGGTGTCATGTTGTTTTTCAATGAAGTAATAAATGTTATATTATGTGGAAATACAATAAGTTTTCCGAGATGCTCTGAAAAGTGGGAAAACCAACAAAATAGAAATAAATCTACTAAATGCAACATGAATTTAAACTGGACGAGTTACTGTTAAATAACAGTAATTAAAATGATATCGTCCTCAAGAAGTTATATAATAGCTGTCACGACCCTCAGGCCTCAGCTTTGCGGTTAACAACGCGAGAAGACAAATACAGTATAACTCACAATGATTATTTCGCTTGTAAAGAAATAGGAGCCTGTAATGCCCCGCGGAATGTATTACTTGACGCCGGTGTAATTTATTTAATTACCCGCATAACTTTGAGAGATGGCGCTATTTAATAGAGCCCAAAAAATGTTCGCGGAACTGACCGTAATTAATGTTGGCGGCCTTCCAAACGGCTGTTTTGCACCAACTGGACAGTGGTAACACATTATCTACGTATATGAATAAAAATATTTGCATATATAATAAAAAAATTGCTACATGCTAATTCCGCTTAGCGTCAAGGATTTATCTCATGCTTAATGGAATACTGACTTAACTCAAAAATACGTTTTTTGGATAATCACAAAATGCATACATACATTCACGCCTTTTTCCCCGAAGGGGTAGGCAGAGGCATATAATACGCCCACACTTCTCCAATTATATAGTTGGTCCCACGTAATAGGTGGCAAGCCTATTGGCGCTTTCCGAGCACTTTTATGTCCGCCAGAGCCTCGTCCGTTGATTGGCAGGTGCACCAATTGCAGGTGAGGTTGGCTTGGGCTTCTTAGGTCTTGGTAGGATCCCTATACACCCACAATCACAAATATTTATATAATAATTATATATAATCAGTAACATATTATCATTGTGAGTCAATTGGTACAAAACAGGTTACTACAGTAAATGTAATGGGTGCTAAATAATCCGTGTTAAAATTTGGCAAGAGCAAGAGCATTGTTTAATCCCATTAGATACAATTTTTCAAAGTTTACGCTCTGCGATGAAAAAATACATCAGTCTGATTAAAACAACTACATGAGAGCCTTGGTACGCAGGCAGTACAAAGCCAATATACGTTAAAAACGGTCAGCTTATAAATCTTGAGAATTGGACAAGCGTGGAGGTACACGCTGCCCCTTTCTAAGGCTTCGCATCCTCGAATAGTTTTACGCCTTATCGAAGCATTATGGTTGTATGAATAGACCGATAGACGTAAAAATCTAATATATTTTATATTATATTTCTGACACTTACACCAATTATTTAGTTCCAAGATAAGTATCATTAAGAACTTGTGTTATGGATACTAAATAACGGATAAATACTTTTTTTTTGTAAATACATACTTAATATACATAGGAACACACCCAGACCAGAACAAATATTTATCACACAAATATTTGTCCTGCATGGGAATCGAACCAGGAGTGGAGTGCGGGTATACTTGCCACCACGCCATATCGGTCGTCATAATAATATGAAACATCATTTAAGATTTTCTTCTCATAAAACCTCTTTCCAAACTTTAACTCATTGGGTGCCAATACCTTTTTTTTATTTTTATATATAATAGGTTGGGGAAAAAGTATTTTCGTATTTTTGTATGAAAAGTCAAGACATTTTTTTCAAAGTTTATTTACATTTATTTACAATATATATGTACCGTTTTGTTGAATAACTTTCTGCCATTTTGTGGGCAGAGACATTATCCCGTTACTGTAGAAACTTTGGGACTTCTGATCAAAAAACGGGACAAATAGTTTTGGCAGTCCTCTCTTGAGGTCAACCTTACAGAACCTAAAGAATTCTGCAGAGACCGAAACAGGTGAAAATCTGAAGGCGCAAGGTCAGGGCTATATGGTGGATGCACTAGGACCTCCCAGTCGAACTCTCTTAATTTTTGCTGAGTGGCTAAAGATGTGTGTGGTCTAGCGTTATCGTGATGAAAGACCACACCCTTCCTGTTGATCAATTCCGGCCGTTTTCTCTCGACTGCTTCCTTTAATCTCATCAGTTGCTGGCAGTAAAGATCAGAATCGATGGTTTTGCCGGGCGGTAAAAGCTCATAATAAACAATGCCCTTCCAATCCCACCATACACACAGCATCACCTTATTTCGTGTTAGGCCAGGTTTGGCCACAGTCTGTGAAGCCTGGCCAACTTTCGACCACGACCTTTTTCGCACGTTCTTGTCGTACGTGATCCACTTTTCATCGCCAGTTATCAATCTCTTCAAAAACGGCTAGGTTTTATTACGTCTCAATAATGAATCGCAAATGAGTACACGGTTCATTAAGTTCCTTTGAATGAGCTCGTGTGGCACCCAAATATCGAGCTTTTTTGTATAACCAGCTTTCTTCAAATGGGTCAAAACTGTTTTGTGGTCAATTCCCAGTTCTTCAGCTGCATCGTAACTACTAATATGCCGATCTTGCTCCACTCTTTCAAAAATGGCGTCCATTTTATTCGTAACAGGGCGACCAGAGCGAGGTGCATCTTTAACATCTAAATTTCCGGACTGAAAACGTTTGAACCAAATTTGTGCTACTCTTACTGACACTGCATCAGGTCCATAAACATCACAAATTTTTTTCACTGCTTGAGTTGCATTTTTGCCTTTTTTATAATAAAATTTTAAAATGTATCGAATTTCTTTATTAGATTCACTCATTTTTACGGAGAGAAAAACAAATGAAAAATAGCGGAAAACAACTTTTTTTTATTTTTTTCTTTTCTTTATAATGAAACCTTTTTAATGTTACCAAAACCAGCCAGACACAAATAGTACAGTCAAAAAAATTTTATAATAAGTTTATACCTACGTTATGCGAAAAGACTTTTTCCCCGACCTAATATTTATATATAATACCTAGAGCCGGATTACGAGTTTTATACTACCCTACTAAGTGCCTGTTTTACAATGGCCAAATAATTCTTAATCCAATACAACACTGTACTGTTTTACCCTGACTGTTTCACAATGAAACAGGCCCTAAGAATAAATATGGCTGTCTAAAAATCCTCCGGTCATAGAACCAGTGGTCAGCGAGTTAAATTCTTGCCAACTTTACTACGAACCTAAAACCTTTTTGTAACAGAAGCGATTTAAAACGCGAAGTTAACTTTTACGCGGTTATTTTTAGTAATCTCTAAGAATAAATAATAATAACGCCACAATCAACCATGTCCAATATCATACGTAATATATATAATTTATGTAATATAGTGTGTAGTGAAACGTTAACTACAATATATTTAACTGATTAACAATAAAATTGCGTGACTGTGTTCTAATTCACTTTACGGTAAAATTACTTGCAGTCGTTATACATCACCATTTCTGAAAAAATATCTAGAATAAATATTAAAATTAGGGTGTATAGGAATCCTTTTTTTTTATTATCGTCGGTAAAAAAAATCTGTTTACGCACTGTCTCCCGGCCAAAGGGGGAGACCGGGAGGGGGTGTGGGGCTCACTGCGGCAGACGCGACCACCGCAGTCCTACCCACTAAAAAACTTCCGACGACGCTCACCGCCGTTAAAAAGGGGTGAGGCACCAGTGCCTGGTGTATAGGGAACCTACCAAGACCTAAGGAGCCCAAGCTAACCTCACCTGCAAGTGGTGTACCTGCCAACCAACCGATACCACCAACTGGTGTACCAACAATATAACTGGCGAATTGTGGGCATAGAATATGCCTCTGCCTACCCCTTCGGGGAAACAGGCGTGATATTATGTATGTATTTATTTCTGAAAAAATATCTTTCTTAAATAAATGAAAGACTTTTTTCTTTGTTTATATTACTTAATTAAGTTCCTGAAAGTTTTGGAAGCAAGTTCAGTAATTCTTAATTTCTTTGTTTCAGGTAAATTGGCTTCTTCCACGTCAAGCTAGGGGAACTAAGGGAAGGGAAGGGGGGTGTTGATTGTTGAGTCATTGCCCTGTGGTGTCCCGTAGCCAGGCTCCCGGCAACACGATATAACTAATTACAATACGATAGGTATCAGGTTTCCAGGTGTCTAGTTGAAATTCTAGTCGTCAATATCTATTTAATAATTTGGGCTGATATATATTTGAGGCATAATATGTATCGGTATTGTACTCCTAACTTAGGTAAAAGCTTTGATGGTTAATTACTGACGAAATTATAAAGCTTTTTGTAACGAATGAAGTAATCATTGTAGTATTCTAGCAAATACCTCGATCGATCACCTTTTTAAATGTGCACTGTTTAAAGAAATATTTAGTGTAGCACTAACATTATTTCTCAGTTGAAATGCTTTCATCGTAAGTTCTACTTATATGTACTCGTAACCACCTCCATATTTATATTTTTTACTAAGTTACGCCATCCGGTTATGACTTTCGACACTGTAGATGTTAGTATTGAGAATGGTGCTTACTCGTAACTGTTCAAACCAAACATTGGCCTGCGGCTGCAGAACCATTTTTTTCTCTTGCCAGAAAAAAAATGCTTAGAAGTACCAATGCATGTTACTCGAATAAAAAAATATGGAAATTGAATCGATTTAATATTAATCAATACCTTCTACGTATATTATGTACGTATATTATGATCTATAAGTAGTGTTGCTAAGTACTTATGGGATCAGTACTTAGCAACACTACTTATAGGTCAGTATTGATCAAATTATATCCCCAAAGTGCCGTTTATAGATGGTCGGACGCAATTATCTTGGTTTATGGTTATTAGTATCGTTACTTACGGGATAATAGCTATCTAATTAACAATTAAATACACTCCTGGCTGACGATCAGGAACAGGAAGAGAGGCTGTGATGAGGAGGCTAAACATAGCGAGACGAAATTTATTAATTTTCAATTGTTTTAAGATAAACCGAAGTAGAATATAGATACGCTTCAATGTAAGTAACTATTTATTAACCTTATAACGCTTAATGCAACCTATGGTCCCTGGTTGATTTGATGGTGACAATATATTGACTGCCTACTACTACTGATAATTGCCTCTTCGACTGTTTGAATGTGATAAAAACCCAAGAAGATATAAGAGTGGCTTATAAAAAATAAATAAAGATTTTTTGGCATTTACAGCAATTATTTAGTTCTAAAATATAAAGTATCATTATGAACTTGTGTTATGGATACTAATTAACGGATAATCCTACATATTTTTTTTTAAATACCTAATATAGTATAGGGTTGTAGGGTTTCCTACCATTTTCTGATTTGATGATTGATCTGATGATAGGCTACGGTCATGTCCAATAAGTTCTTTAATGGTGTTTAATGTGTTAAAACAAGGATATTTGGATGGATTTAGATGAAGCAAATGAATATCACGAACCTTATGTAGTATGTAATAAGGATTAAGAATCAAATTCAAACAGACTTGATACCTTTGATCTCTTTATTAGGTATATCCTTCAAATAGAGCTTTAGGCAATTTGGCACTCCGAATACCAGTTCTCTAGAGAGAAAGGTAGGCTGTGTCAACTAACATTTTCGTTATCAACAAACCGTGTTCCTGATCGGGGACGCTCGTCATAATTTCAGATAACACATCGAAGGGGGCGAAGTGGGGGAGAGGCGAACTGGGTCAGTGTAACGAAGTTAATTCCAGTTTTTGGTTCTTTATCCACCTGTGGACTATTTGGAAATTAAATACTTATAACAAGAGTTTTATGAGATTTGAACAAATAAGGCTTTAATAGTAAAATGTTAAGACATTTTTAGGAAACAATGGTAACCAATTTTTTATGTAGATATGGCTCGTTAAGTCTGCATAATGACTTCATCCTACCTAAAGGTAAGGACGACCCATAATAATAATCATATCAATAAGGTAACATGTGAAAATGAAATAATTTTCTTTTTTATTGCATTTGTTAATTTCAAATATTATGAAAAATCCACTGGTTTTGTTTAATACATATTTCCGAAGTTATAACGTGATATGAACGTAACATCTAGTAGTGTTCCGAAAAAAAAGAGCTCAACCTATATGTTTCTCTTGAAAACCTTTTAAGTTGCAAACGTATCCTTGTTATAAGAACGTTACTTGACTTCAGTGGATGATTCTGATCACAGGACAATGTGCTAGAAGCATCTCCAAGATAACTACCTCACATGTCTTGCCTTAGGGCTCCGAAGGGTGCGACTAAGGGATTAGGATTTCGTCTAATATGGGGACAAAGAGCTGGTCACTATTTGACACGTTAGTCTAACATTTAGCTCTAAAGGTTGGTCCCGGCTGTCATGAAAATCTATGGCATTCATTATTAGGAAGCAATTGTCTTCTAACATCCTTACAGCTGGTTTAACCGTAGAATGATGTTTCCCTCTGGGTAGCGGAGTTCAGACGGCAGTCGCTCCATGTAATAATTGAAATTAAGCCAAAATCTGGTTAGAACAGTAAGCAGACCTTGGACCCTAAGTCTAGTGCAACCGTGATAATGATAGGATAATATATGATGATGTCTAAAGATGCAAGCAGCAATCGCTACACCGTGGACCGTTGTAAAAGATTGATCTCTGCTTATATGAAATGGACTTGTACATAGCCTCAATTGGCTGAGATTATCGTATTATGTGCAAGGAAATAATGTACCACTTCGTCATGACTGGAGCCTGTGACTAGGTCATTTAAAGCCTTCCCTAATGACTCGGTCAGCGGTACAGCGCTAGGGGTCAAACTATTAAAGCGAAACCTGCTACATCTATATGGATTCCTTTTAAATATATAGCAAAGTTTGTGCCCACCCAAATGGGATATACAGGCGTCATTTATGTATGAATTATCTCTGTATGTAGTCCCACAGCACAACGAGCGCTTTATAGTATAGGTTATGAGTTCTAGTTACCAGACTTCCCTACAAAATCAGCAAAAAAGCCCGTAAAGCAAAATCACGAATCGAAGCAAATTAGATTTCAGAAAATTGATTAAGTTTTGGAGTAAGCTTAAAGTCGGTCGCCCCGTTGGTTGTTGGTGAATCTATAGGACTAATTCACTTTATTCAGTTCTGTAACTTTCCTTTGATAAGGTACCACCTTTGGACGTTTAGTAATTCTGGTAATACAATTAATTAAGGACATTAAAGTTTCCTGAACTTGTCTTCGTGTTTTCCACACCTCTCTGTGAACGGCGAAGATTTTGTGTTGTGAAGAAAGAGTTGTTGACTTATAAATAATGCGATATTATTGTTATGTTGATTGAATTGTTTGAGTAGTACAAATATTGAGATATATTTATTAACTGGATTAGGAAATACTGTCATGATAATTGTTATAGGCAACACTACAGATGTAAATGTTTGTTCTTTGTAGTAGATATTTATATTATTATCTTCGAGTTTATTGCTCAGTTACGAAAAATGGCTCCGATATTGTTAAAACTGATTTGGATGAAATTAAATTAAAAATAATATTTGGACATATCACACAGCGCAATACAGCCTTAATATAAACAAAGCTTGTACTACAGGTACTTAAATAATACCTTAAAACGGAATACAGGCATAATGACCTGCACCACATCGGTCACCGAATAGATCAAATTCCCAGTCGCCAATTCTCACGTAAATACACAATGAACCCAAAACTAAATTGCACACATACGGAAATTTGTAAACAAATAATCTTTATTGAGAGATGGAAAGTTTTGCCGCAGCCTATGAGCGTTTACAACACGCCGAACATTAAAAAAGCTTTTCACGCCCTTTTTGATGAACCCCATGTTGTAATTTTTTGCAAAATCCTCGCCAAGTGGCTTGTTCCACAACCCAAGGGTACACGACAAAAAAATACTTTTGAAACGCACGGTGCTTAGATGTAAGGATGAAGTCCCTGGCGATGGTCAACGGTGCGATGATAGATGAAATATATATTCTTTTACAACCACACCAGTTATTTAATTCCAAAATAAGTATCAGTAAGAACTTGTGTTATGGATACTAAAGAACGGATTAACATACTTAAATACTTTTTTTTGTAAATACATATTCAGACCAGTACAAATAATTATGTCCATGCATATAAAGATTTGTCCTGTGTGGGAATCGAACCCATGACCTCAGGAGCAGAATGCATACGCCATACGCCATATAGGTCGTCTAAGAAGCGCTGGTGTCAGGAATGAAGCCACTGGGCATCATTTAAAATAATACTATATATAATTTATTTATTAATACATGATAAACACAATTATGCAAAGTATCATGCATACAAATCATAAAGCTTAATATTGTTTGCTCAAATATTTACTCGTGGCTTGTGCTATGCAAATAAATCATTTAAACTCGAATAGTGGATAAATGGATGCTAAAATTTCAATATGTGTATGTCAATTCGTAGGGTAAATAGTTTAGGTAAATGAAAATTGTACAAAGTAAAGTACGATTACAATCCAGACTAACACAAGATAGCAGAGAAGTGTGTTTTTGCTATTATTGTAGTGCCCTTTCAGGGTTCATGTGTCGGATAATTTTGTGTAAACATCTTAATAACCGCATGAAACAATGAATAAATGAATTATGAATGAATTATGAATGAATTATGAATGAATTATGAAGCACGATATTGAAATTGGCGCCCTTTTGTAGTACGGTAGATTGCATACATTTATTGTTAAATTGTACTTTTTTATCAATATACTATCGTAGGTACCATTTACAGAGCGTATAATGTAAAAATATTTTATTACAAATTAATATCGATGTTTGGCGCTCTTGGGGAAGGGGTGGACAGCATTTGGCTTGTTGGCCTAAATACCAAGGCTTATGTATATTGCATAGTATGCATTGGATATACGTTTCATATATTTATACGTATCAATTAACATTACAAAGAGAGGCTAAAAAACTAGACACAAAGACTTCTTAACAAAAGATTTCAAATCAAATCATTTATTGCAAGTCACACTTATTAAAGTTGTAACAAAATATTCTGAGCGATAGACGAATTCTGCGATAATATAGTATATGCTTCTGTTTATTAGGAGGAATTATAAAAGTTTTATAAATACTGATATATTTTCTATACTTAGTGTGTTTATGTAGTTGAGTAAATGTTTATACATTTTTATCGCCATGACATGTGGGCAAGTGCGAGGGCGGGTGGGGTGTGAGTTAAATATTTATACTTTCAGATGTCTGTCCTAGTATAGATTAAATATTAAATATAAGGACATTTCTAATTGCGTGGGCTTCGTATATTCTGCTCCTGACCTTTGAAAAGAACTTTACTATTCTGATGATAAAATGTCACCTCAGCATGTGTTGGTTAATCTAGTTATAAATGTATAAATATCTTCGTACACCTACGTCGTCTTTCAGCTCAACACGGAGTAAGGTCCACCCTTATGCACTATTCGTTACTAACTATCTATCACGCTTATATTTATATCGAGTGACGATAGGATCTCTGCTAACCTTATGGTTAACTGGTAGAGAATGCCTTCGGCATTAAGTTCGCCTTTGTACTTTCTTTTTTGTGTGCAATAAAGATTAAATAAATAAATAGCCCAGTGGGCAGACCCATCGACTTCAAATTCACAGGGTCTCGGGTTCACACCCTGTTCGCACACCTATGACTTCGGAGTTATATGCGCAATTAAAGCTTGCTCCGTGCATCGGAAAGCACTTTAAGCCTTTGGTCCCCGCTGTCATAAACATCAATGGCAGTCGTTTTTAGGAAGTCAGTGCCTTCTTATATTATGACAGCTGGTTTAAATGATAACAAAATGATGTTTCCCTTTGGGTTGCGGACGTCAGACGGCAGTCGCTCCATATAAAAACTGAATTCGAATCTGGATGGACCAGTAGACCTTGAGCTCCAAACTTAAGTCTTTAGATATTAGATTTTGTTATCTTAAGAACAACAGCGGTAATACCAGATATTTTATTTCTTTATTATTATTAGATTTTAGGACATCATTTGAAAAAAGCCGAGAAAAGTTTCCTGAGTCATCACGACAGGCTGACTGACAAATTCCCCCGATAAGAGTCTCTGACAGACTGACAAATCTTGAGAAAAACCACAACAGACAGATAAACTGACAAATTCTGACAAAGAACCTATTTGCTTCTATTTCCTTATTATGGTACCGCTCATATCTCTTTCATTGTTGTTAAAAAAATATATCGAATTTCCATTTTGTGTGTGAATATTTGACGAATCTAAATGATCATGTTGATCTTAAAGACAATAAAGTATGTTTTATTTTTTATTTTAAGGCAACCGGGATAATGCTAGGATATAAGGACTAGACAGCGGTAACACATACTTCATAATAAATAGTAACTTTTTATGTCCATACTTTTTGAATAATAGGTATTTGTAGTCAATAAAGTAAAGTATTGGATTTTTTTTCATTATACCAGTTTAGAATGGATACTAAAGTATTTACAACTCTGTACTCTATTATAACAACTTAAACTTTATATGAATTATTTGTATTTTATAGAAATCAACAAATATATTTTTATCTCTTTCCAAAACATATTTCCCTAAGCAATGTCACTTAAGTACACATATGTATTTACTACGTTATGTATAATACAGTAACATTTCAATAACAGCGAACTACCGTTCCCCATTTGCTATAATTTAATCACACTGTCGCTTTACCCTTGAAGACGGTATTGATTACTATTTCTAGGTTAACTATAGTACGAAAGTAGATGTCTCTAGGAAATAAATGTCATCGGGGTCGAGTAAGCTTCGACAGCGGGATTCCTTAAACAAGATATATGTATTTCCAAGGTAACTTGTGGTTTTAACTTGCGGTTTTATTTTATAATGTGTTAAATCCTGTTTATATAACATCTAGGTTCTAAATCTCATTTAATGACTGAGGAACAAACAATGAAGGTTGTGGGGTTTATTACAAAACAAGGTCTAAAGTTAAACCAGGTTTAAAACTATTGCTGTCACGTTTATTTCATAAAATGAAGACAGTGACAGCACTAGTTTTAAACTTGGTTTATCTTTGAATCTTTTTTTGTAATAAGCCCCTGTACGTTTTATAATATTAATCAGTAAATAAGGATCCAATGCAGTCAGAGACAAGAAATTTAGGAGGTATTCCTTCAAAAGATATGCATTAAATGAAAAATTCTCTTTTGAGTTTATTTGGTTTGATTGGTAAGTTATAACCTAAAATTTCAAAACCTTAGTAAACATTCTTATGCCTCTGTTGTTAAAGCTATCTGTATGTCTAATTTCACCGAACCGTTTAGTGTTTTGAGTTAAGCGTTAATTTACCCATCATTAGGTAAATCCAAAATGTTTGAATAAAATGAATATAAATTCATGATTGGTTCAGTAAAGCTTTTATAAACGTCAATTTAAAAAGTAACAGATTTGCTTTAATTATTTACGTAACGGTTTCCATAAACATGTCATCTCAGCCCATTACTGGGCTATGGCATTTTTGCACATAGCATTATCTCCTATGTATGTAGCTATAGAAATACTTCTATTTAATAAGCACTGTTTTGTCCCGAGATTGCCGGTGCCGCCCTAAAACTATTGGTTTCCACAGAAAACCAGCGTCATGGCCTTAGGGATCATCCATAAATTACGTCACACCAATTGGGAAATTTTTACCCCCCCCCCCCCCCCCCTCCGTCCTTGTCACAGCTGGTCACACTTGTGAGACTCCCTCTTCCTTGTACAGCAAGAAATAATTACATTAAAACAGCAGTTACAAAATTTTCATCGGACCTAGATTTTGAAATGTGACGTCACGAAATTTTGTATCCCCCTCCATCCCCTTGTCACACCATGACACACTTCGTCAACCCCCCCCCTCCCTCTTAACGTGTGACGTAATTTATGGATAGCCCCTTACTAAGGCATGACAAGACAGCTGAGTGGAAACCATTTTGGTAACACATTATATTTTAATTATTAGTTTCCATTATATTTTAATAAATGTTTGTTATTTTTTATGTAGCCTAATAAATATGTTTTCTTTTTTTCTTATTATCATAAATATAATAAAATTTCGTAAAAGAGACAAGAGCTGTATGATCTTATACGTCAACTGGTTGTGCTGTCAAGCGCATAATTCTCTTTCAGGTTCATTTAGTTTTGGGTCATAAGAGTATAAAGGACATCAAGTAACTGCTGAGACGAATATTGTAATAAAGTCAAAGAATAAATTCATAAAGGGAGACTAAGGATAGAATCAAATAAAAGAAGCAATACGAAGAAAATGATTTTACCGATTTTGATTGGTAGATGCTATGATCAATACACATAAGTGTGTTATTGTTTTGTATATATTGCTCTGGTGGGATGGACTTCAATTTCTAACTTTTATTTATTGGTAATGATAAACGTATGTGCGTTTCTTTCTTATTCATCACGCAAGTCGATCACGTGGCAAAAAGTATATGGTAGAAACTATGAAATGAAGGTCGTACAAAGTTGTGATCCATCGTTTCTACCCCTGCAGGTAACATTACAATGAAGATGGGAAAAACAAATAGCTTTATTATATTCCGTTCTGTTTACTAAGAATTAACAAAAAAAAACCTTGAACTTAATTTTTTCGAGAATTGATCCAATTGATAATTAAAAATAGCATAGCCTGTGAGTTTCTTGCCAGTTGTTTTTATAGAGCGGTAGCTCGGAACTGGCACTTAGATTCACATAAACTAATTTTTTTTTTTTTGGTTGCATGCAAGTGAATCTAATCTTCGTGATTTTAGTGTAATCGTAAGTTGTTTGTTTTTCATATTTATATGTAATTTTGACGTTTTCAAGTACTATGTAATAGTTTATGGAATAAAAAGATTTTGAATTAAATTGAAATGAAAAGGCGACTTTTAATAAAACGCCCAGCCAATCGTGATCTGCGCGATTAAACGATTGATCGACAAGAAATATGGAAAACACCAGGCCAAAACTATATAATAAGTTCATGTGCTTGTCACAAATATTTGTCCTATGTGACCCACTTTCGCGCTATACCAGTCGTCAAATGGGAAGCTTAATCCCTCCGATATCCTGTCTATACAGTCGTGTTGATGTTAGGCTGTCAATATTGGCGGGAGACAGAACTTGGCAGAGTTTCTTCTCTTGTGAAGCTTTGCTCTAGAGCTTGCTTACTCTAAAGAAATAGCCTGCTAGATTTGTGTAAAGTTTACAATTGCCTCGGAATAATGGAAGAATAAAAGAAAAGTATCAAGCCTCCGGCTGCGTTTCCACCAGAGATGTGCTAAAATGCGTTGCGAGGAAAGTGGTTGTTAAGAACCAATAGAATCGCTGCGCTAGGCGAAGCTATGTAAATGAAACGATTCCATTGGTTCTTAACAAACAGAACCAATGGAATCGCAGCGCTAAGTGAAACTAGGTAAATGAAATTATTACATTGGTTCTTAACAAACATTCTTCGCAACGCAAACCTACTCGCACATCTCTGATGAAAACGAATACTTAGCTTGATTAAATTGTTTTACAATTTTGTATTCAACTACATCAATTAATACTACTCGTCGTGAAATGTCAGAGACGCACCAGTTCAAGTCAAATTTAGTGCGCAATAGAACGAAGGAAAGTGTCCCATTTGACCTTTCCTCGTTCCTCATTCTGTCTTCGGCGGCGCTGCTGATTTACGAGTGCTAAAAGCGGAGTATCAGGTCAATGGTCCTCGGCTGTGCCCCAATTTACATCGCCCAACGTGCCTGCGGAGATTTCACACGGAACCTTCATTTTTATTCGTAAAATCGTCGCCAAGATAAGACGAGTTGTCACGTTTTATCTAGAAACTTCTAAAAGTTTTTACAACCATATAGATCCCTTTTTAATAGTTGTGGCAAGGTTCACCCAAAAGCAATATGAATAAACGCTTGTGATTATGTCGATGCTAGCAATTAACAATGTCGTAAGTAAAAAGCCGTTACTTTAAACAATGTCGTAAGTAAAAAGTAACCTATGATATTTTTAAAAGAAACTTTTCACTTACGCCATTGTGAATTGCTTCCATCGATGTATGTATGCAAGATAAGTTGCGATAAGGTAAGATTCGTCAAGCTTGATGAGTTTCTTGAGGCATTCTTCTCTATCTCGTTGCCTTTTTGGAAGCCTTGTTGAGTCACCGACAGACTGACTGACTGACGGACAATCCCCTCCCCCTTTAGAACCACGACAGGCTGACTGACAGATCCCTCCTATAAGAGTAACCGACAGACTGACAAATCTTGAGAAAAAATCCACAACAGACAGATAAACTGACAAACCTTGACAAATTCTGACAAAGAATCCATTTGCTTGTATTTCTTGATTATGGTACCGCTCATATCTTTTTCATTGTTGTTAAGAAAAAAAATATGGAATTTCCATTTCGTATTAAAATTTGACGAGTCTAAATGATCTTAAAGACAATAAAGTATATTTTATTTTTGCTTAAGTTAGGGTATCATTGTGTGATGGCAGAAAAGTACCTAACCTTAGGTAAGATAAGACTCGTCATGTTAAGATATACATTCCCTTTATGGTGGCAGACAACTACCAAGAGATAGAAAACAATACAATTTGTGTCTGTTTTTGGCTTCAAGTTATTATTTAACTTAACGTAATAGTATGTTTATCAGTTCTCATAGTATAAGTACCTATAGTACAAGCTCTGCCTAGTTCAAAATGAGAAGCTCGAAGTCTATAAATATTTACTTATAAGTTTTTTTATAACCGTATTTCTAATTTGTTACGAATTTTAGCACCTCGTAATAAAAAAGGCTTAACTCAAGACATTATCAACTAACAAGGATTACAGACACGGGCACAAAAACAGTAGACAATAAACCTTTTTGAAGGTTTGATTACCTCTTAATATTTTAATTTAATGATGAAAAGGCTAATTCTGATCGGGAACTCTTATTTATTTCCTTAGGATATAATTCGTATAAGATATAATCAATATCTATTTATCATCGTTTGACCATAGACATTTTTTTATGTATGTGTCAGTTATGTAAAAATCCGTTTGCGTGCCATTAAGGAACTTGTTATATGTACATCACAACACATGTTTAACATATACATATGTTTAACACATAAAAAGCGTTGGGTGACAAGACACATTCTATGTTCATGCACACAACTTCTAGTGAAAATTAATCTCACGACATTTGGATCTACGACGAGTATTTCGATTTATGCGCCGTCTGTGGCCGTTGGAAAGAGTTTAAGACTAGATTTGATTATGTTTCTTTATCAGTTTTACACCTTTCATATTAAACTAAAATCAACCTACCTACCTCCCAAAAACAGTAACAGTAAGTGCCAAAGCCAATTAAATTAATGAAATCATCATAGTCGCCAGTGGCCATCAGACGGTCGTCGTTCCGTAATAAAGTAAATCAAGCAACGACCTCTTAAGGTCGACGAGTGGTGGGCGATGCCCCCAGTCTTAGGGCTCGAGCCAACGCCCTGTCTTCAGCGTCCAAGAAACGTCTCATCTCTAGATAAACTGTTTACGAATGTAATGTACGCATTATTTATAAATATACTAACTAGCAATCTCTTTTTATTACATGGTAAAGCTTTTAATGTTAAAAATTTTGTGGTTTCGGTCAAGTTGTATATGTATGTTTTTTTCTTGATTTGCAGCTACAGCTTTGAAAATTCGATTAATAAAATAAAAAAAACTTAATAAGCTTACTCTAAAAAAATAACACGTTCAAGTGGGAGTCGGAGTATACCGTAGACACACTATTCTCTCCATACATAGATCGAGATTAATTCCACAACTTCAAAAAAGGTTGAAATTAAAAAGGGTAGCAAGAAACGATTGATACCGTCGCACCTAGATAACTGTTTACGAAATTGTCAAATATGAGATTGTAAATAAGTATATTTCCTTCTTGTTTTGCAGCTACAACTTTAAAGATTCGATTAATCGATAAAGATGATTAATACTCTCTGCTATCTATAAAATTGGTACAAAAGTAGCTTCTGCTAGCTTAACCCACACTTTCTAGCGTCTCACGGGATTTCTTTGATCAAAAGGGTCGCTCTTTCACCATAGGGAAGAATAAATGCGCTTATACCCTAGGGAGCAAGCATTTTTGGTATAAAATTTTGTCTAAACCGGTTTAGCAGTAAAAGCGTAACAAACAAACTCCGTTTTGAATTAGATAAGTAAGATGATGTTTATACACATGTTTTCATAGTAGATAGGTATTTTACCGCCCAACTTTTAAGGCTCAACAACACCAGTGTTTTTGGTTGGCTCTGGCCTAATTAATTAGTTTTGATTTATTTAATTTGTTTTATATTGATTCATAGTGTTTTTATAATACTTTTTTTTGTTAGTAATTATGCAATTTGACGATAGCTACTTTTCATGTTCTTCTTCTTCTGTCAGTTTTGAAAGTGCGAATAGTGACTCTTTGGGTGGGTCTACACTGCGTGATCAGATCTCCTCCCTCTTCCTTGAGTCCCGTAACAGTCTTAACATAGCTCATATTAATGCTCAGAGCATCCCCTGCCACTATTCAGAGTTGTTAGCGTCTTTTTGTTCGGATCATTTGGATGCTATTCTCGTTTCGGAGTCATTTCTCAAGCCTTCGTTGCCTTCGTGTCAGTTTGCATTGCCCGGATATGTCCTCATTCGTAATGATCGCACTGGTAAGGGTGGCGGCGGCGTTGCTATGTACTTACGGGCTGATATTCCATACAAGGTTGTCAGTACTTCCCCCTCGTTATACTCTCGGTCTGCTGAATATTTGTTTCTTGAAGTCTCTCTGTCCTTCACCAAGATTCTTTTAGTAGCTTTTTATTGCCCCAATATGTATATTGATTATTTTGATTGTCTGGAAAATGTTTTAAGTGGTTTTCGTTTACTTTATGATAACGTTATTGTTATGGGAGATTTTAATACTTGCCTTATCAAGGATAATGTTCGATCGCAGAAGCTTTCATCCCTTTTTTCTTCACTCGATTTAAATATTTTGCCCCTTTCTGCTACGCATCACTTTCCTAATTGTATTCCCTCTTTGCTTGACCTTATAGTTGTCTCTTCTCCTGATAAAGTAATTACGCATGGTCAGTTAACTTCTAGTTTTTCATACCATGACTTAATTTATGTGTCTTATCGTGTTCGCCCCCCTAAGCGTATGACTCGTTATCTTTTAAGGCGTAGTTTTAAAAACATAAATACTGAGGCCTTGCAGTTTGATGCGTCTCTCATTAGTTGGGATGAGGTATTGAATGCGAATACTATTGATGAGAAGATTTGTCTGTTCAACAATGGTATTTTGGTTCTTTACGATAAGCATGCTCCACTCAAACGTGTTAGAGTTAGGTATAATCCGGCCCCTTGGCTGACCGATGGTATAAAGAAGCAGATGGTTCTTAGTGACAGAGCAAAGTGCAGGCTGAAGCGTTTTCCGTCAGACCTCAATTTGGTATACTACAAAGTACTACGTAATCGTGTTGGTCGCTTGTGTAGGGCTGCAAAGAGGCAGCATTTTCATAATTCCCTGTTTAATCGTAGTACTTCCGATGTCTGGAAGTTTTTGAAGTCTGTGGGTGTGGGCAAGTCTGTTCAGTGTGAGTCTTTGGGTTTCAACATCAGCGATCTAAACTCTTTTTTCTCTCGGCCGCCTGAAGCAGTTAGCAGTGCACTTAAGAGTTCCACCTTGTTGCAGCTTTCTCATAGATCTCGGCCTGATTGGGCTGTGTTTCAGTTTCGTACTGTCTCGCAGTCGGATGTTCAAAAATCCATTTGCTCCATATCGTCGGATGCGGCTGGTGAGGATGGCTTGTGCTCAAAAATGATTACGTTGATTCTCCCACAAATCCTTGGCATCCTTGCTCATATTTTTAATTTCTCTTTCTCCTCATCTTCTGTTCCTACTATTTGGAAAATGGCTCATGTTATTCCTTTGCCTAAAATTTCGTCTCCTTCTTTGCCTAGCCATTTCCGTCCCATATCCATTTTGCCTTTCCTATCTAAAGTTCTCGAGCACTTGGTACACCGTCAATTTTCGGCTTTCGCGTCTTTGCATAATCTTATTAGCCCTTTTCAGTCGGGTTTCCGTGTTGGCCATAGTACTGTCTCTGCACTCGTCAATGTCACTGACGACATTCGCTGGGCTATGGATAACAAACTTCTTTCGGTTGTAGTATTGCTTGATTTCAGCAATGCTTTTAATTCAGTCGATGCTGATATCCTTCTTGCCATACTGGAATCTGTTCACGTGTCTGATCTAGCTCTAGGGTGGTTTAAATCCTATCTTTCAGATCGCACGCAGTGTGTTCGCCATAATGATGTAGTCTCCGATTGGTGTAGTATTTCTTCAGGTGTGCCGCAGGATGGAGTTCTTTCCCCGTTGCTTTTTTCTATATTCATTAATTCGATCACGGAGGTCATTGTTACTTCTCGCTTCCATCTCTATGCGGACGATCTGCAAATTTATAGCCACTTTTCATTGCTTAATGCTGATGATGGTATTGCTGCCTTGAATGCAGACCTGTGCCGCATTGGTGAATGGGCAGAAGCCCATGGTCTCGGTTTGAATCCGGTCAAATCTCAAGCTATTGTAATGGGTAGCCGTTATTTCACTACTGGTGACATTCTGCAGAAGTTACCTCCTGTGGTTTTGGGGGGCTCCTCTATTGCATACTCCGGTACCGTTAAGAACCTTGGTGTTCAGATGGATAGCACTTTATCTTGGGGGACGCATGTAGGCGAGTTAAGTCGCAAGGTGTTTTTTACTTTTCATTCGCTGAAATGTCTTCAGGGTTATTTACCTGAGGCCTCTAGGATACTCCTTGTGCAGGCCCTGGTCTTTCCTGTATTGGATTATGCGGATGTCTGTTACTTAGATGCCACGGAGGAGCTCCTAAATAAGCTTGAGAGACTGCAAAATGCGTGTATTCGTTTTATATATGGCTTGAGAAAGTTTGATCACGTGTCGAGTTATCGCAAAGCTCTGAATTGGCTTCCCATTCGAAGGCGCAGAGACTCTCGTATCCTATGTTTACTGTACAATTCTCTTTTTAATCCTTCCTATCCCTCTTATCTTCGTGAGCGGTTTTCTTTCATTCATGCGCCTGGTTCCTCATGTAGGTCAAATCTCCTTTTACTCCTGAAATTCCCCTCTCATAACTCCGATTTCTTTTCCTATTCGTTTTCTGTGCATGCGGTTAGGCTGTGGAATGCGTTGCCGGTCATTATTCGCACTTCCAAAAGTATTTCCATTTTTAAGAAGGCAATAAAGGAACACTTCCTTGCTGCCTGCTAGCTGTAAATTTTTGTCTTATTGCTAATTTTAGTATGTTATTGTTTGATTTTAGTTTTTATTGTTGTTTTATTTGAGTTTGTTTTGTGACGTATTTTGTGCACGTGTCTACTTTGTATATGTTTTTTCCTTTTTCGGTCTGCTGGAAGAAATTCCTTTTAGGGATAAGCAGTGCCGTTGTACATGTCTTTCAAATAAATAAATACCGCCATAAGAAATACTTAGTTTTTTTTTTTTTATCAAGAACGTAGTTTCGCTTGCTGCCTAGAACCCTATAATTTAAGGTCTAGCAAAAGCTTATTCTTGTATAAATTATTAAACGTAAAGCGCAAAAATTGGCTCTCTCTGATCTTGAATTTTATTTGAGGATTGTTTATGTATAAGGGTATTAAGGGTGCACCCGTTCTAACTCCGTGTACTAAGAACTAGACTGTAGTTTGTACGTGACTGAAAGATACTTTTATTATATTCGAACGTGTGCGCACTTCTAAACTCCGGGATCTTTTAATAAATACCAGCCGGTCGTTCTTAGCTTCTAGATTACAATAAATTGTTTCTATTTCTAAATATATCACGCTTTATTTCAAGTCAAGTACATAAATTAATTCAAGTTATTACATAGACTATGTAAATTACGCTAAAGCTGTATAGATAGATAAAACGTTTATTTCCTTTAAATAATACAAGTTATATAAAAACATATTCCACAAAACCGTTTGACTGGTTTGTCTGTGGGTCACAGTTTTTTTTATACTCTTATATACATTACAACAAATTTTATATTTTATGTATAGTTTAATAAATTGGAACGCTTGATTTAAGAAGATTTTTACAGTTAGATTTTTACAGTCAGATTTTTACATTTGTATATTGCCCGTCATTACATTACGTCCTTTTTTATATACTGAAAGTGAAAGTTTGTTCCTTAATTACTCTAAGAAGGTGTGCATTTGTATAGAGTTTTGCCCTATGTATAACTTGGGATATGATATAACACCGTGTCGCGTCAGAAACTAGAATCAATGTGCGTTGTCAATGAATCAACGAAGGCTCACCGATCTGAGGTGGTCTGCTCTGTTATTAGCTATCTGTCGCAAGTCTTGAAATTGTGGTTGATTCAAATCCTTCTTGCCTGGTCTATCCAGCGATAGCAAGGTCGACTGCGGGACTGTCCGAAAGGGTTACCGCGGCCTCTGGACGTAGCAGGCACAAGAAGGAACATGAATGGTTTTTAGTCAGTAAAAGTCTGACACACCCTCCCGCTCCACCCACAGTGGGAGAAGGTTATTAATTGATTTTCCATCCGAAAAAAAAAAGAAAAAAAGATAGCAAGGTCGAAAAAAATTTGACTACACTACACTACCGTTGTGTGTAAAATTAGTGCTGTCACTGCCTTCATTTTATCAGCACTAGTTTTAAACATGGTTTAACTTTCGATCTTGTTTTGTAATTAACAGTAGTGTGTACTGCAGTCACATTATTTTCGAGAAAAATTTGACTACACTACACTACTGTTGTGTGTAAAATTAGTGCTGTCACTGCCTTTATTTTATCAGCACTAGTTTTAAACATGGTTTAACTTTAGATCTTATTTTGTAATTAACAGTAGTGTGTACTGCAGTCACATTATTTTCGACCTTGCTATCGCTGAATAGACCAGGCAAGAAGGATTTAAATCAACCACAATTTCCAGACTGGCGAGCCCTACTATGTTTATAATCGAGTAATAGATTCATCATAATCATCAGCTCAGACATTTACTGCTAAACATAGGCTTCCCCCATAAACTTCCGTAGTGGCCAATTGCAGTTGCATTGTACATCTAGCAATGATATAATACTCTAAACTAAATCATATGTCGCTGTAGTACGCCTAGATAATTTTATGCATTATGTCACATATGAAAGTAAATTTTTGTGTTATTATGCGTGGAAGCGAGCTGTTCGACCTCATAATTATACAGAGATCGCGTAATAGCTGTTTAACATAATGGTAATAATTCCAAGGCTTAGCACACTTTTGGAGTCTGCATAGCAGCTGTTTTGAGCAAAGTTTTTGGTTGTATCTCTTTATGCATCACATTATAAGTTTTACAGACTTCTCAAGTCTAGTAGTCCTAACCTAAACCACTTTTACTAGCGTCTGGGGTACTCTGAAAACTGCTGTGTTGGGTAGTCTTTGAATTTAATAAAAAGTTACTAGTAAAAGTATGTTAATATATGCTTTGCCGTTGTCTAGTACGAGCTCTGACAACTTAGTCAAAAGAGTGTGATAGGATAAGCTAAAAAGCTTTCTTCATGCTTAACCTTAAAATACAGTCCCGTATGAAGGAAATATTCATCATTTCAGCCCATTAACGTCCCACTACTGAGCACGAGCCTCCTCTCACATATCAAGGTGTGAGGGTATTGGGTCATACTCCACCACGCTGACCCAGTGCGGATTGGCGGAGGCAGGTGTATGGCGTCCTGCTCTTAGAATTTATCAAGCCGCCCATTAGGCCTCTAACAGGGCTTAACGACTTCCACATTTTAGTGATATCCGGGACCAACGGCTTAACGTGCCTTCCGAAGCACGGAAGCGCTCGCTATCAAATGCCACACAAACGGTCACCCATCCAAGGACTGACCTGTGTAAACTCTGCTGTACTTCGGTGATCGTTTCCGACCACTGAGCACCGCAGAGCTACGAGCGCTTCAGGAAATATTAGTTATTACTATATGTTGTTAAACTCAAAAGCAAACTTTCATAACTTCAGGACAGTTTAAGGTCTAACTATTTTTAAACATGGAATAATCAAAATATCTTAATCTACATAACATTATTTTACAAGTCCCGTCTTTGAATGCAATGTGATTATATCTCGAGAGGATTGACCTAGAAAATCTACCTTGCTTGGTGTTATACTCGTAATTACGTTACTCGCTAGTCGGACTATGTCCCTAGGTCCCAAACTAACTACCAACGCTACCCACAGAACGAAGTCTCACTTTTGGGTCGGTGAGTGTCATAAAATATTTTCCCACTTGGTTTAGCCGTAGTAGAAATAAATAAGTAGGTCAACTTGTTTCCCTCTGGGTTTTGGAGGTCAGAGGCTGTCTCTCCATGTCTGTCGTCAATAGCAAAGTTACAGTAAGTGCGCTCTTTAGAGTGTCGAGACAAAGACGGTAAAAGTTTTTATGCAACAATATTTCATAAATCCTTTGTTTTTAACCAGAATCAGGTGGTTGATACCTGAAAATAAAGAGGACCTCAGCATCCTTTCTTAATACATTTAATTAAAGGTGAGGGTAGATCGCACTAACTTGGTGTAGCTATGCTATTGACGGCAGATGTGATAACTAAAATTCAGCCAAAGGTGATCTCGATAATCAGTAAGCAAACCCTGGGACCTTTTCGTAAGTCTAGGGTACAGCCAGAGGCCAAGCGATAAGGGGCTATTCATAAATGACGTCACACACAAGGGGGTTGGGAGGGGGTTGACGAAGTGTGACATGGTGTGACAAAGGGATGTGAGGGATCCTATATTTCGTGACTACACTTTACAAAGCCGAGGACCTATGATAATTTTGTAACTACTGTTTTGATGTAATTATTTCTTGCTGTACAATTGCAAAATATATAACATTAAGGAGGAGGGAGTCTCACAAGTGTGACCAGCTGTGACAAAGACGGAAGGGGGGTTAAAAAATTATAGAATTCGTGTGACGTAATTGATAGATGACCCCTAATAGCCTTCGAAAGCCGTCGTGTATTTTTGTAGAACCGTCAAAAATGCATAGTGTAATTACGTACGGCGGTATTGGCCAGACTGGCGAATCCCTTTACAGCGATATTTTTTTCCATTGTGTGCGTGCGACGATGTATACGTTGGGGCGCGCTCATACGAACTATGTGGTGCGTAAATAAGAAGATATAGTATTTATTTGTTTCTTCTATTGTTTAGATGACAGTGGCTTGCGTAAAATTATATTGCCACAATATTTGTCTAACTGTAAAACTTTTGGCATGGTCTATCTTACGGTACCTAGAGCCATCCCATCTGAGTCTATTATTTTAACGTTGGTACCAACTGAATGAATATACCGTTAGTAATCTTTACACTATTATACTGCGTGTGTGCGTGGACGCATACGATTAGGTGCGCTCGCATACGTATGTAACAAGATATTCTACTTATAAGTTTCAACTATGGCTTAGCTGACGGTGGCTTGCCTGAAATTTTAATTGTGCTATATTTCGTTTAAATGTGAAAATATTTCTCGCGTATTCATATTCACATTCTGCATGCACATTTCAACGTTATTAATATTATTTAGTTGTACTTTTCCACAGTTTTATGGCGTGTTGTTAATATAAAGTGGACTAGTTTATTTTTCTTTTTGAATTGTTTCGAAATAAATGAGTTGTGTTTGTGATTAGAATTTTTTGAATCAGTCTATCATTTATCTCTATGGCTTCGCTTTCAAAAACCAATAATATATTTAAGCCTTTGTGTTTACTTTTTATTTAGGTTTAGAAAAAGTTTAAAAGGAACGTTTTTGATGGTTTCTTATTTAACAGTAACTTTACTGAGAAGTAAGAATAATGTTCATACACGATAATATTAATTTACTTACATATGAAACAACGATTTTATTTGTTAATTTTTTTTTAAATAATTAGTCAAACTAATTACTTAATTAATTAGATTTTTAACTTTTCACAGATTGTTTAATCTTTCATACATACAGACATACCCATGATCCTGTTTATAGTTAATGATTATCCACAAGAGACGAGTGATGCGATGTCCTTCTGGTCGGCTCAGGTTACCTACAGGGCAAGGTGAAAGGGATTTAGGTCATTCTGCATCACATTAACTCGACCGCAATGTAGGCGGAACTAGCGACATATTGTTAGAAGTACTACAAGTTTTTCCTTTGAATTCTATTCTATAGTTTATCATTATCTCCAGCAGATCAATGTATTTAGGTTACAGTGCGCATCAACATGCTGTTCGAAATATTGAGTTGTTCATTTGAATTTCATTACTACTGTTACTATTAGTACTGTTACTAATAATAATTTTTTGACTTCTCCCATTTTAAACTGAGAGGCAAGACAAAGGCCAGGCCCTTGGACCTAAACATAATACACCAAAACATCCAGGGCCTGACTGGCAAAGACCTTGATTTTGAACTGTTTTTGGAATGTCAGGATACATCTGTCATTTGTATTACTGAGCACTGGCTTAAAAGCAGTGAATTAAATTTTAACATAAATAATTTTAAATTAATAAGCTTGTTTGTACGAAAAACCGCTATTCATGGAGGATCCATGATATTTGTCAAGAACAGTTTAAAATGTAAAGATCGATTAGACATTGTAAATCTTTCTATAGAGCGTAATATTGAATTGTCATGTGTGGAATTGGAAAAATTTGTTATAGTATGCGTGTACCGGCCACCATCTGGCAACTTTTCTACCTTTGAATTGGCTATGGAAGATGTATTAAAAAAATTAAAATCCAAAAGTAAACACATTATAGTTTGTGGCGACTTTAACGTTAATCTTCTTGAAAAAACAGTGACAACCACACGCTTAATTTCATTATTTCAAAGCTTTAATTTAAGAAATCAGTTTTTAGAGCCAACCAGGATAACAGCACATAGTGCAACTTGTCTAGACAACGTATTTTCGGAATGTAACCCGTCTTTTAAGGATCTATTGAGTTGCCTACCGTCTGACCATTGCGGGTTATTAGTGTCATTTAAATATAATCAGCCGGAAGTTCCTAAGTTAATAAAATATAGACCAATAACAAATAATCGTTTGGAGTACTATCAAAGCAGTATAGATAAAAAAATAGGTTCAGTCCCATTTTCGCACAGCGATCCGGGTGTTCTTTATGCTAATGTTTTTGGCTTAATTAAAAATGAGTTTAATAATGTTTTTACCCTTAAGTCTACTAAACGTTTTGAGAAGCTTCAATTTTGTGAATGGGCTACAACAGGTATATATAGGAGTAGGCGGCGACTTTATGAATTGTACAACTTAAAGAATTGCAATCATAATCCAGGTTTTATTGAATATGTTAAAAGATATTCTAAGACATTTAAAAGGGTATGTATTGCAGCAAAATCCGATTTCATAAAAAATAAAATAAAGTCGTCGGATAGTAAGATCAAAACAACGTGGAATATTATAAACCGCGAATCTGGCAGGCGTGCGCCCAAAGATGATACCTTTGTCCTTAAAGATAATGATATAACTGTAGAATGTAAAGCAGAAGTAGCTAAATTATTTGGCGACTTCTTTGCGAAAATACCAATAGAGACAACTTCAAGTCTAAATTCGTCTCCTTTAGTTGCTGTATCACTTCTTTCGGAATATGTACCAGTCTGCAATTCCATCTTTGAATTTAGATATATCACATATGTAGATATTTTAAAATCCTTTAAAGAAGTAAAAATTAAAAATACGGGTGATTTTTGGGATCTGTCCACTATAGTAATTCAATCAATAATACATTCTATTGCCCCATACCTTGCGTTCATATTTAATGAATGTATTAATCAAGGGTCCTTTCCGGACTTAATGAAACTGAGTAAGGTTATTCCTTTACATAAATCCGGTTGCAAAGAGGACAAAAGTAACTATAGACCTATTTCAATCTTACCAGTTTTAAGTAAGGTCTTTGAAAAAATTATTCTTAATCAGTTAACATATTACTTTAATTCACAAGATCTTCTACATAAAAAGCAGTACGGTTTTAGAAAGAGCCGTTCTACGGCAGATGCTGGTGCAGCTTTAATGCAGCATATTTTTGAAGCTTGGAAGTTATCGCAGAATGCTCTAGGAGTTTTTTGTGATCTGTCTAAGGCTTTTGACTGTGTTGACCACCAGACTCTAATTCTTAAATTAAAATACTATGGTATAAGAGGCTTAGCCCAAAAGTTATTGTCATCATATCTTTGTTCACGAATTCAGGCGGTAGATATTAACGGAACTAGATCACCCGGGTCGTCTGTGCGTATGGGGGTCCCTCAGGGTTCAATTTTAGGACCATTTCTCTTTTTAGTTTATATAAATGATTTGCCATTTTTTATGAGTAGGCGTTGTGAGATGGTATTATTTGCTGATGATACTTCTTTAGTATTTAATATTGATCGACATAAAAAGGACTTTAGCGATGTAAACGATGCCCTTGCAGAGCTGCTTCGTTGGTTTACTGTTAACAACTTACAGCTAAATGCTAAAAAAACGAAATGTATTAAATTCACTGTTCCAAACGTAAGGAAACTCGAAACAAATATCATTATTGACGGTCAGAAACTAGATTTAGTAGATTCTACTGTTTTCTTGGGAATAACTATAGATGAAAAACTTCAGTGGGGTCTACATATTGATACTCTTGCTGGCAAACTTAGTTCCGCAGCTTATGCTATTCGCAAAATTCGCCAATTAACAGATGTTGATACGGCAAGAATGGTATACTTTAGTTACTTTCATAGCCTAATGTCTTATGGTATTCTTATGTGGGGACTAGCAGCAGATATAGAAACAATTTTTATTTTACAGAAACGGGCTGTAAGATCTATTTACGGACTAAGCTCACGGACAACTCTTAGAGAAAAGTTTAAAGAAATAGGTATCTTGACTGTTGCCTCTCAATACATTTATAATAGTATAATATTTATAAAACGAAACATAGAAACCTATAACAGGCGCTGTGATGATCACAGTTTTAATACTAGAAATAGAAATAAATTATTAAATCCATTTTTACGCCTGCATAAAATTCGAAAATCGTTTATGGGGCAGGGTATACAATATTATAACAAAATTCCAAAAGATATTTTAGATTTGCCTTTTGAAAAGTTTAAGCAAACCGTTAAGACATCACTTACCAAGAAAGGGTATTACACGGTTAATGATTACGTTAATGACAAAAACGCTTGGATGTAACATTTACAATGATAAAAGTTGTGTTCTGCGGCCCTCTTTACAATATAACGATTACTTACATACATTGTCTATGTAATTTTATAATTTTATTAGTTCTGTCTCCCTTTTTTTTTCAAATCTTGTGACTGCAGAACACAATTGTTTTGTTTTAATATTATGTATTTTAATTGTGACTGGCGGGAGAAAAAACCAACCTTGACGATTTTCTTGCCCGTTCTTTTACGATCAAGCTCCCGCCCGCAGTGAATGGGCGCGTTAGTTTATAAGTATGACATTCATAAGAGCTCTATTGAGCCAAACTTGAATAAATGAATTTTTAATTTAATTTTAATTTAATTTTAATTTTAATTTAATTTAATTATTTCGCACATTTAGTTACAAAATTACAAAATTAATTCAACTGTTGTATGCTACAAGTTTCCTTTTAAGTAGATGCAATGAGTGCTTTTAGATCTTTTTAATAATTCGTTAGTTGTCCGATAAAGTGCGTCAAATACCAAATCGAGTATGTTATAGTTATAAAGAAAAAAAATTAAACCGTTCTACTGAAAAATTGAGTAAATGACATTTACGTCATTTAAGAACTAGATGTGCGATTTAGTTAATTATTGTCCACTACAAATTGATGATACTCGCAGGATACCTACAGAGATAGGTCTTTCACAACCAACCACAATAAAAGTTGGAGAGGACTGGAAGGCTATTAGAAATCATCATCTTATCTTAGCATTATCCCGGTTGCCCTGGATTTAAGGCCCAGGGTCCCGGGTCTTGGTCTAACTAACTTGGCTGAATTTCAGTTATTACTTGGGGTGACTGCCGTCTGCCTTCCGCAACCAAGAGGGCAATATCATTCTATGGTTAAACAAGATGTTAGAAGGCTCTGACTTCCTAATAACGACTAACATATATTATTATGTTCATATCATGTTCATATGTTCAGATGTATAGGGATCCTACCAAGACCTAAGGAGCCCAAGCCAATCTCACCTGCAAGTGGTGCACCTGCCGATCAACGGACGAAGCTCAGTAACACAACAGCTCTAACAGTGCCCGGTAAACGGCAATAGGCTCGCCACTTATTACGTGGGACCAACTATGTAGTTGGCGAAGTGTGGGCGTATAATATGCCTCTGCCTACCTTCGGGGAAACAGGCGTGAATGTATGTATGTATGTGTATGTATATATGTTCATGGCAGCCGGGACGTCTAAACGTGCTTTCCGAGGCACGAAGCTAGTGATAATATCGCTTTTAGAAATCATCATCATCTCAAAACTAACGTATCAATTGAAAAATATTGTAAAATAACGTATAAATTAGACAATGAACATGTCCAGTGGTTTCCAACCAGTAACAGAACAATTAGGTATCTTTAACTTCACAGCCCTTTAACGTCCCACCACTAAACATGGGGTCTCCTACCCCTCTTCCCGATTCAAGGTGAGAGGTATTAACTTCTTACTCCATCACGCAGACCCAGTGCGGATTGGCGGTGCGGCTATTAGGAATATGAAATGTTATTGTTTGGATAAGTTTCATAGTACAAATTCAACATGCCTACAATGGTGACATCGCAGCTTTGTCCCAAGTTCGCGACGCTTCCCTGGCTATACGCCAACCACTACCTATGGCAGGGGTGGCGAACCTTGACCCGACATATTTTCTTATTGTAGTTAATGTATTTGTGTCATTAGTAACATGTTGGTAGATACCCATCTAAGGAATAAATACATACTCGTATTTTACTGCCAAACATACCAGAACACTTTCAAATGATACCTGTATAACACAGTATATTGATTGATGACACAGTGATTCACAGTAAAGTTGTTATGAGTTATGAACAATATACAATAAGAACAATACACACAAAACAAGTCACACAGAAACAGTTGCGCTCGTTATGTGGTTAGCAACGCTGTTACTACATTATTACTATGAATCTTTGCAATAGTATTCATATTAATCTGAATTTGAATAATCGACTTAACGTCCATCTGTCTATCGCTTCAAAATAGGGATCCAGTCGAAACTCAGCGTCAGCCTTATCGCTGCTTAAATGATGCCCCCTCTTACGAACCAATGTGAGAGGATAGTGACTAGTAGGTCATACCAAACCGCACCAGGCGGAACAAGAGCAAGACGAAGGATATTTCTTTAAATAGTGTGATAAAAACAATAATACCTGCCGTCAAATGGTGTAAACTTGACTTGCAAAATAAAGAATACAAATAAGACATGACCACAACTATTAAAATTTGATATTTGTTGTCGATAGAGTTACGTATTCTTTTGTATCTAATACATTATACAATTACATGTTATTTAATCATTTTATAAAGACGCACAAACGATTAACGCGATTACGATGCACAAACAAAAACAATAAGTACCTAAAACTATAAATGCAGTGTCTAAATTTGCATTGTCACGCCCGTGCCATTAAGCTTAATTACAGTGGACCACGTGCCAATGGTTTGCCATCCCTGCAACGGCAATAAGCTAACGAGCGAGTTTGATATTTCTGCGTTATTAACACACTACTACTGTTTTAATTAATATCTATTCATACCGCAGTTATATCTGTATATAACTGCTCTTTAAAATAAACGTTAAAACACAATATATAATATGCAAGTACTCTTACCTGCATATTATGGCTTCGTGCGGTTAGCACATTTAGCCAGAGTCAAGTAAAAGATATATTAATAATATATTATTTATAGTAAATGAGAATGAGAGGTGATAATGATGATAAGTGAGATTATTTATCATCCCTCCTTAAGCCCCTTGAGCCCTCAGTAAAGATGTGGGACTATACTGAGATCTCACATGGACATCTTGAGAGAATTTAAAATGTGATGTTGCACTGTTTTGGTTTATTTACCAACACTCATCTACGTTCACAAACACTTAATGGTCAATAATCCTCCGTTACTACACATTCATGTTCAAAATATCACAATTTTTAAAAATAAAAAAAAACTGCAGACTACGCTTCATTTTCCCGCCAAGAAGTCCATCTTTTATATTTATCATATTGAAGTAAGTAACAATATGAATACTCATTCATAATATAATTCATTATCATATGAATGAGTATCATCATTATGTAATGAAGCCTTGCCAAGCCAGTCAACACCACATTTCTCTCAGACACAAAGAAAATCTATTGTTTCTCGGGTCAGTGACGTTGAAAGGCTCAGCAAGCCACCTCAGGTATAACTTTGGCCACCGGCGATAAATCTGTGAAGCATTCGTCTAGCTAGAGAATCAGGGCGCCGAGAAGAAATTTAATTTAAATTCCAACTACTCAAACTAATATTATAAATGGTAAATATTTGTATCTTTTGATATTTGCAATGAATAGTCTCAAAAACTACCGGACTAACTAAAATGCTACTTTATTACTGTGTATAAGCTATAGTTACTACTAAAAGAAATAAGATTCCCTAAAAGAACTCCAATAATGTATTCCAAATATTTAATTATTAGATATTGAAGAAAGACGAAGGCGTATCAAAATACGTTTAGTAAACTAGTCAAATATATATTTATTGGAGCACTCGTAGATGTAGACTCCGCGATGCTCGGATTATTAAAACGCTCACCAAAGTCTCGACTTTAATCATAATGTGACTTGTGCTGTTTTGGCTCCAGCAAGCACCACAGCCTCCGCTGAACTAGGTCCGCATGGTGGAGTTGACTTGAATCCCCCACCTCACCTTGAGAGGAGATCTGTGTTCAGTACAAACGATTAACGATTAGTGGTCGTGGAAGTTAATGCCTAATGGATCGAGATGATGATAGCACCATATTAATTCTAAATTCAGAAGCTATATTGCTTATTTGTCCCACTACTGGCCTCCGAAGCGCTTTTTTATATAAGTTGGCCATTCAAGGTCCTAAATATTATGAATTGTTACGTCAGTTAGGGATTGATCAGTTGAAACTTTTATTTATTTATTTTTATTTACAAAAAGTACAATTAAAAAAATACATTTTGTTCGTACAACTAATATACTCGCCAAACATTTCGTTTAAAGGCGAGAAGCGCTCTTTGATTACCTTGGGTAAAATAATTTCCCGACTCCATGGCTTAAAATACATTTTGGCTTAATCCTTATCGACCGATCAGTTCACAACTGATGTAAAACTGCATAGTTTTAGGATCATGAATGTCCACGGTCTTTTTAGCTCGTCGTAGATTTACACGTTACGTAAGAAACCTTACAAGGTGTCCCCTGTCAGGCTGTCACAAACATTGTTATTACATAAAGCTCTGAAAGATAGTTGTTTAAGCGGTAACGTCGGGCGCTTAGTAAAGAAAACTCCTTTAAAATAAACGTTAAAACACAATATATAATATGCCGGTAATATATATTATTATTAATAAGGTAATAATAGGAAGGCAAGAGTACCTTCATGTTGTTCATTATTTAAAAAAAATACATTAAAGATAGTATATTTGTTACTTATTAAATATGTGGTCTAGCTTTTGTGCTGAAAGAAAGAAAAACAAAATTTAATGTTAATTTTTATTTTATTTGAATTACTTTTTAATACTTGTACAACTTTGGGTTGTAGGATGGACTTCCTGGAAATACAATAAGCAAAGAAAAGATATTTTAGCAGCTTAATTGATTGTGGAATAAAAATAAGAAGGATTGCATTAATAACACAAATAATAATGATACTTATTTTTTGAAGTCGACGAATGTAATATATAAAATTATATTAAAATAAAAGATTTATCTCATCATTCACTTTTATTGAATATGACAGCAAGCAGTGGAATAAAGAAAACTACTTAATTTCGACGGTATAGAAATTTTATCTGTGTATTGAAACAATCGAGTTAACCAACATACTATTTCATTTAATTTGGTATCTTATCTTCGCGGTTAGCGTAAACAAGTAAATCAGTATTTATTAATAGTATAAAAGACAATATTCTCGGTGTGGATAATAAGATATAGGTCAATTTTGCCACGTTGTCCATCGGCCCTGTGGCGCAACGGATAACGCGTCTGACTACGGATCAGAAGATTCCAGGTTCGAATCCTGGCAGGGTCGCAATTCTCTTTTGGATAATTTGTTTTTTTTATTATTATAGATATTTTTTACACTTTATCAATTTGTATTATGATTTTTATTCATGGCTTTTTAAATATGAATTGATTTCATAAATGTGTATCTGTATGTTTGCAAAAAACAGTAGTTTAATCGTCAGGGTCAGGCAATCAACGATTAGAAAGTGAACTACGATTAAGTACTTTACACAAGTCTGGTCAATCTGTTTGTTTGTTTTTGTTACGCAATATTCTTTACTAACATAACATAATTAATTAATTATGATAATGTCGTTAATTCATATATCAATAAGATGATTGTCATATTTTTTTATTAATTAAGTCGTTTGATAAAGTATTATTAGAAGTTATATTTTTTAAATATATTATTTGTATCGCCTTCTCAGTCTATTACATAACGTATTTACTTTACTGGGCACGTGGTCTCCTCTCAAAATCCAAGGTTACAGTAGTGTTTTGTTTTGAATTATTTATATATTATTTATATCACTTGATGGAATTTTACATTGATTTTAAATAGGTTTGAAAGTAGATCTTGTCGAATATGTTACTTTTAATCACACGGCGCCACCTGGCGTCAAATTCAGAAACTACTTAGAGCTAGGTTAGATGTGAATAGAAACCGAACTGCAGTTTTCAAATATGTATATATATTATGCGTATTTTTCCTTTTAAATATGGACTCACTCATTTAGAGTATTTGCCAGTGTAATGTAATTATTTAAGAAATTTGCATCAATGAATTATTTTCGTTATTCAGTACAGTGAGGCAAGTCAAAGTCATACCATACCCCACTAAAATAGTGGAGACTACTAGGCTTCTAGGAAGTTCTGAAATCAACACAGAAACTTACAATTCACCGCATATGTCCCCTTTTCTTTATTTATGTACATTCCCAAAGATGTTATGTCACGAAATCCACTATATTTACACATTTTGTGTGGAAACTGTTTTGGTATTAATTACTATTTTCTGTTACTTTAAAACTGTATGATGTCCCTTGTGATTTAAAAATAAATTTAAAAAAAACTAGAATTTACAGTAATTTTGGTAAATAAAATACTGCCGCGATGTGTTTTTCCGCGTGGCACCAAAACCCCAAAATATCATATATTTCAAAATATATATAAATTGAATGGAAACTCGTCTATAATATCCGTATTGACAAACCACCACTTACAATTTTACACGATTTACATACTTATCGCTGTGCTAAAAGTCAACTTTGCTACAAATAGATCCCTTTTAAGTTAGTGGTTGTAGCGAGGATTTTGACCACTGTCATGACAATATATGACCGTTATATTATGTATTGATATAAATAATTAAATAAATAAATATTTTCGACACTTACACCAATTATTTAGTTTCAAGATAAGTATCATTAAGAACTTGTGTTATGGATACTAAATAACGGATAAACATACATAAATATTTTTTTTTTTGTAAATTTATACTTAATAAACATAGAAAAACACCCAGACCAGAACAAATATTCATATTTATACACTCAAAGATTTGTCCTGTGTGGGAATCGAACCCACGACCTCAGGAGTGAAGTGCGGGTATACTCGCCACCACGCCATATCGTTCGTCGAAATATTTTGTGTTTTAATTATTTAATCTTTATTGCACACTTAAAAGTATTACAAAAAGAGAACTTAATGCCATAAAGCATTCTCTGCCAATTAACCTTAGGGTTAGCAGAAAACTTTAAAGGCGGTGCGGTAGTTAATAAACATACATAAACTAGCATAAAAATAGATAAACTACACTTATCATAAACTACATAAAAATATAAAATATTAAAATATGACAGCAAGGAGAATCAAACCAACGATGGCTCATCGAAATAAAGCTTAAAAATCAATTGCTTGAACACTGGTTTTACTTATATTAATGCAGTTAAAATAATCTAATACCATCATATTCATATTGCTGTATGCTGGTGTAAAATTAGATATAGTGACAATAATTGAAAAAGGTATGCTTAAATTATGTGGGCATGTTGAGAGGATGAATAAAAGTAGACTAACGAAAGTGATTTATGATGGAGAAGTGAGTAGAAGTTTTGGCAGGGGAAGACCACATTAGACCTTCTATAACCAAATCTAGACGATTTTGGAGAAAGAGCAGGTCAAAAATACCCGAAACCGACGGGCGTATATTAAAAGGTTAATGAGTGTGAATGAAGTTAAAAATCATGTCATTGTGATCTCTGCCTCTTTTTTTTTTTTTTTAAATCGGTAACAAAATGCATTTACGCACTGCCGTCCGGCCAAAGGGGGACCGAAAGGGGGTGTGGGACTCACCACCGGCAGACACGACCGCCAAGTAATACCCACTAAAAATCTTCCGACGACGCCCGCCGCCTGTTGAGAAAGAGGCGAGGGCCAGTACCTGGGTTGCAGCTTCTGACACCCCGCCTGCGCAGCAGGGGCCCCCTGCCCCCACTGCCTAGACCCTCCTGGCGCTGCTGAGCGGGCCCTCCTGGCCCGCCCACTGCGCCCTCCACAGGTCCCTCTTAGTTTCCCCCCCGGTAGTCAGTACTAAGGGCACCCAGAGTCGTCGGTCTCTGGGTGTTGCCTTTTCCCTAGCGCCTCCTGCGCCCTACCGGGAGGTACTCAGCCCCCCCACCACGACAAGGTGGAGACCAGTCGGGGGGGATTGTGATCTCTGCCTACTCCAACGGTAAAGAGGCGTGACATTATGTATATTATATTCCAACTACATTTTCTACCACATATTCAAATATTCAATTTGGTAAAACATATTCAAACAAACTGTTGTTTATTTCTTAATGTATAAGTTCAAAGGTAACGTAACCAAACGACCTTTTTGCACGCTCAATTGAACTGGAGTGAATTGAACTTTAGTATATAAATATGAAAAATATATTAAAGTTCAATACACATTTCATTCGCTTGATCAGAAATTACTCTTCATTATTTCGCCCACGTATTGAATCGTCTAAAGTTTTATTTTTTATTTTCTCCCCTACCCACCCACACTCTCTATCATAATTTAAATATGGATCAAGAGATTAATTAAATTATATTTCTTGTATGTTAATTCAGTTAAATAAGACTTTCACCCAAGGCTATCTTAATTGAAAGCACGTGGGTTAAATATACAAGATAATAGGTTAGTTAGGACGACCTAGATCCTTTGAGGGAATTTAGGTTCCATCATGCCAATCTGATGATTTGACTGAGAAACACCGTTTTTCAGACAGTTTAATTTTTTTTTTTTATATTTTTGATTTGTCCGGTATTTATTTGTGTTTCCAATATTGTATAGTATACATAAGTTGATGATTCTTTTACTGAACCCAATAATAAAATAAGATGGTTATAATTTGGATCTTTTGTGTGTGATCTTTAGTGTTATTTTGACGTGACATGTTAAAAACTATATATATTATAGGTGTATAGGGCTCCTACCAAGATCTGAGGAGCCCAAGCCAACCTCACCTGCAAGTGGTGCACCTGCCGATCAACGGACGAGGCTCAGGCGAACATAAAAGTGCCCGGTAAGCGGCAATAGGCTCGCCACCTATTACTTGGGACCAACAATATAAATGGCGAAATGTGTCTTTGCCTTCCTCTTAGGGGAAACAGGTGTGACATTATGTATGTGTTATAGTACCACTTTGCTAACAAGATATTCTCTACATTTCCAGATAAACCTGCGGCTGATCTTGGTGTCCGGCAAGACGAAGGAATTCGTGTTCTGTCCCGTCGACTCGGCAGGCGACATCGCCATACACGTCTATGACAATTGGCCCGAAGGTATTTATTTACTGTTACATACATCTCCTTAATAAAGCAGCTCCCGGTGGTGAGACCTACATACTGCAAATTCAAAGAGTCTCGGGTTCAAACCCTGGTCCGCTAAGCCGTAATTATTAGCTTGCTCCATGCCTCGGAAAGCACTTTAAGTAGTTGTTTCCGGCTGTTATGAACATCTATAGCAGTCGTTATTAGTAAGTCATTGCCTTCTAACATCCTGACAGCTGGTTTTAACCATAGACTGATGTTTCCCTCTGGGTTGCGGAGGTCAGACAGTAGTCGCTCCGTGTATTAACTCAAATTCAACCAAATCTGGTTAGACTAATGAGCAGACCCTGGTGCCTACGCTCAAGTCTAGGGCAACCGGGATAATGCTAGGATGACGACATCTTCGTAATAAAACACATAATTTCATCATCGCACCGCTCGCCATCGGCAGGAAGTTTATCCTAAACAGCATTTTTTTACCGACGATAAAAAAAAGAAGAAGAAGGAAGTTTATCCTCACACCTTACAAATAACGTGTGGGCGGACGGTGTGTTTCTAAAGAAACTTTCTGCCGCGTACCATTGCGTTGTGGAATGAGCTCCCTGGCGAGGTTTTCCCCAAAGATTACAGCATGGGGCTTTTCAAAAAGGGTGTGAAACGGGTCGGGAACGCGCTAGTGATGCCCCTGGTGTTGCAAGCGTCCTTAGGCTGCGGTGACTACTTTCCATCAGGGGGGCCGCATGCTTGAGTGCCACCTTGTGGTATAAAAAAAATCGTGCGGATTTAAATCGCGGCGTAATAAACTTTTCTTATTACAACGACCTGCCGCAAGGTGGACTGATGACTTGATACAGGTGGTTGGTACCGAATGGATGCGTCGTCATGAGGACCGGGATGGTTGTGCTATTTCATTCAGCAGGATTTAGTGAAGAGGTACGGCAATTCGTTTATTTGTTGATATAAAAAAACGAATTGCCGTACCAAAACGCTGTAATCATAGATAGATAGAAAATTCTTTATTGTACACCAAATTAAAAATAAAACAAGAAAACAATTGCAAAAGAATAGCGATACGATTGGCGGCCTTATCGCTTACAGCGTTTTCATTTCTTTACTTATTAATTCGTGGACATGGCGGGAAGACTGAGATTAGATGTGTAATTAAGTTACAAATTTAGATGTACCGTCACTAAATAAATAACTACAGTGGTCTGTAAAAGAATTACACACGTTTGGATTTACACTAAATAAGCATACTACGTTTTTAGATTAATTAAATTGCATTGTATAGCTTCACAGACTAATAATTATGAAGATTTTAATTAAAGTACCGACTCAATTCATGATTTTAAAGATTCTATGAGTTTCTTACTCGTTCTTCTTATAGAGCGGTGGCTCGGAACTGGCACTTAGATTCACTTAAACTGTTGTTAAATGTCTTTACTTTTTTAATTGTTTTGTTTCATGTAAGTGAATCTAAGCTTCGTGATTTCAATATAATCATATTTCGATTGTTTTTTATATTTAATTTTGACTTTTCTAATACTATGTAATAGTTTATAAAATATATGATTTTGAAGTTTAAAGGCTTTAAAGTTAGTGACAATTTTAAAACCCTCGGTATTAAAGTTAGCGACACGCTGGTGGTACATTTGTAACAACATCCTAATTTTAATAGAGTAGATGCGGTATAATCGAGTAAGTAACAAAGTTAATAGGTCACGCGGGAGATTGCTCGTTTAAAATAAATTGGTAGCAGCAAGAGATAAAAGAGTACAAATTACAAATTTCTATGAAGATCCACCGAAAATAATATAAGGAGGGTAGAACGTACTAATGACACGCCAAATTTTCAAAGACCGGCAAAATTAATGAAGTGTCAGTAATGACATCTTTTATCTTAAAAAATAAAGAGAGACAACTTTAATGCTAGCGTTGAAGAGGGTTGCATTAAGGCTATTTTAAAAATAGCTTTTACTTTAAAATTCCATTGAAGCGAGCGATGAAACAGAATTTTCTTTGCCGTTTATAGCGTTCCTGGTATTTCTTCAAGTGGTATAAGTGCAAATAAGTCTAAGTGTACTAGTTGAGCCATTATCCATACTTTTAAAATGCACATTTCCAATAGCGATTCGTTGGGTTTGACAGGTATTTAGAAAGTTGGTTCCGCTTTTTATAAAAATTTTAATATCCACCCTCACTTTTTTAATTTAAATTAAATAAGCAAGCAACCGTCCTATTAATGTTTGAAAGGCTAAACATAATAAAAATAAAATATTGAATTATAGCTAAGATCATTCAACGATATAGACAATAATAGATAAAATCTTAATTGGCATAGATATAAGACAACATACTACAATATGGCCCTCATTATACCTACCATTAGGTACTATATTTATGCTGCTGGTGTGCCTATTTAAATAAATAAATTACTATGACGAAGACTAATATCCTCTCGATCAAGTCCTCTATAAAACAAAATAAAAAGTTGTATTACACATTCACAATTCATTAAATGTAGTTCTTAAAATACGTAAATGTAATTTTGTCAATTTTACGTTAAACGGTTTAAAGTTTTTTTTTGCCATAGTTCAATTTGATGTTTGGCGCTCTCTATTGGACAGATGTCGATTTAAAAAAAACATCTTTAAGCAGTCAATGCATCTATGAAAAAGGAAACTTGTGGCGTAGTAAACTCAATATTTGATTAATGGACATTTACGTCTAATAGATGTGCGAAACTTCATATACTATTCATGGCAAAACACAAAACAACAACAATACGTTTTCAGCTGTATCTGTGTAGTATTCAATTCTATTTCGGTAACACAGCATTCACAACAGTGTCAATTTATTCGTAGAAGCGACTGTGTGCAAATGTTTCCCATTTCCCCAAAAGAGCTTTAAATCGTTTCACTGAAATAGGCAGATTTCAAAAGACCTGATATTAAAAACGTAAACATGGCCTACATTTCTTTCTCGTTAAGCATATTGTTCATTGACATATTTAGTAAGTAAGTTATTTACTGCTAATGCGATATAATTTTTTTGCGCGAGTCGAGCATTAATTAATGTTTTGCCTGCGTTGGAGATTCCAATACGTTATGGGGCACTGATTAAACCAACATACTATCAGAAATCAGTGCCCTTCCTTTATAATTATACAGAAGACCAGCTTCATGCCATCGGATCGATTAGAATATGCTGATATGTTTCAGCATCATGTCTGTATCTATTGTTTTTAATTTTTTTGGTAAAATTTACTAAATGAATTTTAATTCTTTTTTTCGACGGGTATTTAATTTTAATCCTTAATAAGTCTCTGGTTAATATAACCTTGTGCAGTATATCTAGAAAAGTATGTTTTTTTACCGATTTGTAAAAATGCTAAGCGTATTTTATAGTTTTGACTGATACAGTCAAAACCATAAAATACGCAGTCAGTCAGGTATGTATGGTATGTCATTATTTAAAAATTTAAGAGTCGACGAGAGATGTTAACGGCACAAATTGCGTTGCATTGCGTCGTGTCATGAATACACAACCTACCAAACTATATTTTAGCAAGCCAGCATTCACAATAACACCAATTTACTCTCAGCGACTGTACAGTAAGAAGATTTCTGATTTTCCCAAGAGAGCTTCAAAGCTTCACTGCAAAAAGCGTCGCGCAACTTTCGCGAGAATGTTAGACGCGGGTGAAATAATAATATTCTCGAGAGGGCGGGTAGTTCGGCGCTAGGTCCCGGAGAATTCCCGGATTCCTCCTCCCCCCTCTTCTCGCGATGCTGTACGTGCCAATATGGCGATGCTGCACGATTTTATTTGCACCAGAACGAAGATATTTCTTATAGAAAGGGTTATGTTAGGTTCTCGCGCGCCATTAATGTGCTAATGTTATATCACTACCACTTTTGTTTAGTGTGTAATATTTTTGTCTATGTTGAGGTGCACTGTGATTTGTACGTCATATTTTTATTTTTTAAACCTTTATCGTGTTTTTATAAATATTTCGGAAAAAAATTGTAACCTAGTTACTCACCATAATCTATTTAGAAATATATGAACAGAGATTGATATTTCATCAGCTTATAGATACTAAAACATGCATCATTACCCATTAGTCTATATTTGCAGCTTTCGCCGCCTTTATAATAAAAATATTATGAAGTCTAAACTATATGCTTGAGTTTGCTAAGACAAAAGTAAAATACAGAATCATATGTTAATAATATAATTTTCTTAAATATTTTAAGCAAAATTTCCCGGACATAATTTAATTACACTCTATTTTAGTACTAACTTACGTTCTTTCACTAAATTAAATTAAAAAGTTAGTGCTTTAATTTAACTAAAGCTACTGCTAACTCGTAGCAAAATTCCTTCCAAGCAGAAAATCATACGAAAGCGTATTATCCCTAGTGAATACTTTACCAGGATAAAAAGTAATATTACTTTTTATAGACCATGGCCTATCTGTGTTTTTAGTCTGTTGTTGCTAATTAAACAACCGTTAGTTAGAGCGTTATTCAAAATATTTGTATAGTATGTGTGTACAAAAATGTATACCTAATAGCAGTCAGATACAAGGTTAGTGTAAATTCCGTGTGCTTGCTTATACAAACAGACAGAGAGCGTTCGTGGAAACTTATTGAAAAATGGCAATACCCGCGGCGGGCGGAGTTGAGTGTAAACATTTCGCCGCACTCGGTACATGGACAGATAGAAATTGATGGCCATCGCGTTTCGAACAAGATAAATACTTTGTGTTAAACTATAAGGATATAGAAGTTGTATCTCTTAAGAGATAAATATGTAATATACAATTGAAAAGGTGATGTTTTTCTTTTAAATTCAGAGACTTACCACGAAACTGCGTGGCCATAGATTACAAGGTAAAAGAACTAAGTTCTGGACCTTAAAAGTATAGTAAACAAATAAAAGTATTTACCAATGAAAGTAATTTGTGCCGTGTGGTACCGGTCTAGAATAGTGCCACCCCTTCTCATCTAAAAGTGAGCCGTAAGAAATAAAAAATCCAACAAGACTAAGGGCCGTAGCGTCATCTTGCGTGCAGGCTGAATCTGTGATCACAAACCCGCTTATTATGGGCAAATAATAATATAATAAACTATTGGGAAGGCCATTTTTAGCAGTGGACGTCAGATAACTGAGATGATGATGATAGTGATGAGTACTGACAGCTCTACTTAGTTTATTCAAAGAAAAATATAGCTCAAAAGCTTAGTGTTGAATTTAAAAAAAGTCAACACTTACGAAGTTGAAGTGAATAGAGGAATCACATACGCGAGCAAAACTAAAAACTACGGGCAACAGCTAACATGTTTATATCCCATATTTTAATGTCATTGGTTATCTGAAGTACCGTACCTACCTGACCGTACCTTATGAAAGGATTTAAAATAAAAACTCTTTGGAATAAACATCTATTAAAAAGTCTAAGCCTACAGATTTGCGCACCGAATGAATATAGGACCAAAGTTGTTGGGTGCCTCCACGACACGGAACCAGGGTGATTTACACCACTATCCCACACTGGCTTTCAACAAGCATTCTGCCGTGCTCCCAAATTCTATTTCACATGGAATAGAGCTCATTTTATCAAGTCAAAATGAAAAGGTAATTGGTTAGGTTATCACGCGATGTCGTCGTACATTTAAAACTACGATAGTTCTCTAGTTAAATTATATGACTCGATGAGATTAAATTGAATAGGTTTTTTATAAGTTTGACTAGCGATATGGCCCGGTGGTTAGTATATCTGCAGTCTGCTTCTAAGGCCGTGGGTTCGTTTCTAACACAAGACAACTATTGGTATTCATAAAACTAAATATTGGGCTGAATGTTTTCTATATATATTAAACATATATGAACAACAAATAAGTTACATATAATATTTTTGTATCGTTTGTAAAAATGTTAACGTTAAAAAAAAATCAGACATATCTACCGAATATTTATTATTTTTCTATCGCAGGATCATAATTGAAAATAAAATCGATAGAGATTTATGTCCTATAATCTATTATTTTCCTTGTTTACTTACCGTTTAACACATAGCGCCATCTATCTCTATGCAGTAAACTGGTTTGGTATTAATTTTATGAAGCAAGTAATTTATCTTTTAATTAACTAAAATCATAAAAATATTTTTTACTAGTTTCTAGTAGGAAAATGATGATTACATTGCAACTTACATTTTCGTCCTAAGACCGCAAGCCTCCATAGCTCAGGGGTTAGAGCACTGGTCTTGTAAACCAGGGGTCGAGAGTTCAAATCTCTCTGGGGGCAGACCTCTAATATTACTTTTTGACTAGTATTTAGTACTTTTGAGCTTCAATTTAACTTTTTCGTGTTTTATTTTCACATATATTTTTATAGTTTTAACGTAAAGAGTCATTTTTAGGTTTTGTTTATTATCTGAATTAGCATTGGTTTATATACAACTTTCGCTCTAAAATAAAGAAATTGTTTACACCTGTACAAATGTTTGTATGCATGAAAATGTAGGGTTGTAACTGTCTTGTGTTTTGGCATTGTAATAATGTATAATAGTGTATGTTCGTGTATCACCATAGCAGCTTAGTTTGGGGCTAGACAATGCAGTGTAAAATTACCGTTTCCTTTGACAGTACTACAATACAGCAAAAGGTGGGTAGTTTTTAAAAAAAAAAACAGATATAAAAAAAAATTATTACACTCAGTAAGTACTTTTTTTGATTTTGATAGTAATGATTAGTATACCTACGAATAGAAAATATCATTATAAACATAAATTTATTTGTTTTGGCGACATCATCTCTACCAATACGCACTTAGTCAGCGGGGTGGAATATGACCTTAATACTTCTCATCTTAGTTCGTGAGATGGGCCCGTGCTCAGCAGTGAGACGTTTATGGGCTGAGATGATGAACTTTCTCATGCACTCCCGTCTGTTTCGGGTCTCAGATTCTAGAATCTCACATAAATAAATATTCTCTTACAATCACACCAAATATTTAGTTCTAAGATAAGTATCATGAAGAACTTGTGTTATGGATACTAAAGAACGGATTAACATACTTAAATACTTTTTTAAAAATATATACTTAATATACATAGGAAACACCCAGACCAGAACAAATATTAATATTCATGCACACAAATATTTGTACTGTGTGGGAATCGCACCCACGACCTCTGGAGTGAAGTGCAGGTATACTGACCTCTACGCCATATCGGTCGTCAATCACATACATCCACAAAATCACCCCTGTTTTCCCGATGGAGTAGCCAGACGCACAATATACGCCCACATTTCGCCAATTATATTGTTGGTTCCACGTAATAGGTGGCGAGCCTATTGTAAGGATTTGGTAAGCGTACCGGGAACTTTATGTATATTCTTTATTGCACAAAAAACAAAAAAGCATTACGTGAAAAAGACGAAGTACAAAGGTCGACTTATTTCTTAAACTTTAAACTTTTATGTTCGCCAGAGCTTCGTCTGCTGTTCGACAAGAGTCGATCGAGATACACTATATGTAGAGTCTAAAATAGCCATCTAGATTCGGTCACCCCTATTCTAATCTAAATAACTTTACAACTGCGTTAGTGTATCTGGGTAGCTAAGTATTGCGAACTTAATTAGTTCTGTGCAGCAAATAGTTTGTTTGACGCAGACAGACCAACAACACAGTTGTTAATTAAACTTCCACTGCGAGGCGGAGGAACTGTTTATTGTGTTTACTGTTGTGAAGCGATGCCGAATTATTATTTTTCTAGCATTGTATTGTACATGAAGAATTGTACTTTATATGATCGTATTATATACATACATACTATTACGCCTGTTTCTCCGAAGGTATAGACAGAGGTATATTACACGCCCACACTTTACCAATTACATAATAGGTGGCGAGCCTATTGCCGCTTACCGCGCACTGTTATGTTCGCCAGAGCCTGGCCGGTTGACTTGCAGGTGAGGTTGGCTTCTTAGGTCTGGGTAGGATCCCTATACATCCAAAATATATATATTATTAGTGCGAACCAGTGCTATCTGTAATAACGTTAAAGTTGTTAAGATCAGTTGGAAACCCAATTGAGAACTAGAAAATCTAGGAATTCTTCTTGTACACAATGTCATATAATTAAATGTCATTAAATTATAAATAATTTAAAAAGGATGATATAAAAAATTTGAGAAAGACTCAAAGAAGTTTATAAAATGAAAAAAAAATTTCACTTTTTTAACTTGCATAAAAGAAACTATTAATATTTTAAGATTATAAGTTTATAAGTTAATTAGTCACATATTTTTTCACAATCCTTTTCGTAAAGTGTTGGACTTTATAGTGATAAAGCAATGTTATTAAATAAGGTAATGTGTTGTATTCCAGCGGACTGGTCATCGGAGTGCGTGTCTCGTGCGGAGATCCTGCGGCTGATCTACCAGGGCCGCTTCCTGCACAGCTCAGTGACGCTGGGAGCGCTCGGGCTGCCCCTCGGCCGCACCACAGTGATGCATCTGGTGCCGCGCGAGCATCTGCCTGAACCTAACTCCCACGGTAACTATCTTTGAAATCTAAGCGAAGTGGTCCAGTAATGGATTTTTTATCTGCTGCATACGGCGTACTGGATGGAACTCAATGGCAAGGTTATGCCAAAAGGGGTCACCAAAGTATAGGAACTTTCGCTCGCACCCCTAGTGTTGTGTGTATCAATAAAATAGGGATTAGTCGATAGTCGATAGCAGGTAATAAGGGAAAGGTTACTGAAATAATGCAATAGTGGCCAGATTAAATTATTTTTTTCTTGACTTCATCTACAGTAGAGCAAAGTTTTTTTTACTGCTTATTATAGATATAGTAAGATGTAAATATAAATTAAATAAAAAAATATCACGCGATTCTAGTCCGCTAAAATTTAGTTTTGGTTGTTAGATATCGAAAGAGTCTTTACTCACAAGAAAATAATTAAATAAGGGAAAGTAAACTGTCTTGCTAACGTCACAGGGCATCGTAAGCCACCTTTTGATGTTTAAATGACGTGAGACGTGAAGCCTTATACAAAATAAGAGGCCGTCAGTCACTGTCAGCTCATAAATTAGTTTAACTAGACAAGTTGATCTACTTCTAAACCCTTTACTTGTATTATAACGGTCTTTCTTTCTTCTTTTACATCCTTTACTGCCTTTGAAACTTTTGTTACCTCCACACCACACTTTTTATGAAACGAAATGAAAATTGCTTTATTAAATTTGATCAATCATGGGGCACTTATGAATGTTATAACTATGGTACTAGTCACACTTATTTCGCTCAGTTCAGCCTTTGTTCATAGAAAACAACGATTTTAGCATTCGTTTAGCTAACGAATGCATGCGCATGCGCATCTCCAACTCAAATGGTTGTTTTCTATGGACAAAAGCTAAACAAAGCTGAATAGTGGTAAGACCCTTCACTACGGACTGAAGCTTGAGTGGAGAAGTATTGAAAGAAACTCGTCGTTTGTTCTCCCACCATTCATATTAATTAATTTCCTAACCTATTTATATTTGCAGAAGTCCGATGGTCCTAACACTTGAGCCCTTATCATACCTTTCCTGTCCTATCCCTTTCTCCATAACTGTAAGTTTCCTCATTATATTTTAAGTATTTTTTAATTCAACTGTGGAAGTTCTTACTCTGATGGGCCCCGAGGTTTGTTATATTTTAGAGAAGAACAATTGCTTGTTTCATTCAAGTAATTTGTCGTAAGCACTCAAGAGTCGCATCGGATTTACGTACTTCAGGTTTTTGTCATTCTATGAAGAAAAATGAACTTAAAATAGTTACGTCAAACTGTACTGTGTTTTGTAAAATACTGTGTTTATTTAATTCTGGCATTTGGTCTCAATAATATTTTTAAAAAAATATAACGAATTTTTACATAACAACATTTTCTACCTTATCTTTAAAAATATGGTTTAGTTTTTTATACTAACAGGAAGTTTATTTTTTCGTTTTAAAACCAGCCCGTATGGCAAGATCAAGTCAAAATTATACTAACTCAACTTAAGAAGATTGTACAAAATTATGTTGCGTACCCCCCTGCCTAACACTCCTCTCAAGCAAGATTCTAGTTAAGATTAAGCGAATTTGTTCCTTATCTCTAAACGCGAAGTATACAAATTGACTTTAGATTACTTTAAGTTTTGTCGGAAACCAGACCGATTAAATTTTCCCCAAACATAATGGAAAGGAATCAATGTAGTAATTTACATTGAAATACATTTAAAAAAAAAATTATGTAAAAAGAAAATGGCGCAGAACTCACTGCTTCTAAGTTCAGGTATTAAATTCCATACAGAGCAAATAAACTGTATAGGTATTTAGGTACTAAAACGTGTTATTAATGGTAGATGTATGTTCTAGTATTGCATAGTTTGAGATCTAATGGTGCTTTGTAAAATATTCGAAAATATTTAAAATTTATCTCGTTTGTATTTTACTATGTCGCGCCAATCATGGCGTACAAATAGATGTAAGATATTGAATTTGCCTTCTAGTTGGATTGAAAAAGTACTAAAATAATTAGCTACTTCTGACCTAATGTGCTGACAATTTTTTTTTCTAATTCCAGATCAACGGCAAAAGAGTAAAGGCGGTTCAAGCAGTTGTTGTTCAGCATCCTGCTGCATATTGTAATGAGGTGGAGCGCGAGGCGCGACGCATGTGTTCAGGGGGTTATAGGGCGCTTGTGATGTTTACCAACGAAATACAATGAACGCACTCGATAGGCACAGAAGAACGGCTCCATAAGACGCGATATTAACGGTAATGCTTCAAATTCAGGTAGAAGGAAACATCTGGCATAAGTTGCTATGAAAATTCGTTTGCCAGAATCTGTTTCTGGCAAGGGTAACTTTTAAGCTTCTAGTTTAACTTTGAGGAAGTACCTGGCAAACAAATTACATAACCAATTGTTTCACAGTGACTTAAATTGTTCTGAAAATTATTTGCCAGAATATGTTTCTGGCAGTGGTAACTTAAAGAGATTCAAGTTACTCCTCAAAAAATAACTGGCAGTAAATTCCATTACAAGTTGCTTTATAGCTACTTCAGTTACATTAAAAAATTTGTTTGCGAAAATATGTTTCTGCAGTGGTCAATTCGCAAGTAAACAGGGCTAAAGAACGACTCAAAACTACATAGAGTAAGGGCTAGAACAAATGGAAGGAACGATTTCTGTAACCATTCTCAAATTTCAACGTGTCATAAGCATTCAATAAGCAATCTACCAAGTGTTAGTAATTTCCTCTCTATAATATCTATAATCAATATAGCCCGTCTTCTGTACCTATTTAGTGCTAAAGGTTTGCTATTGCATCGTGGCTTTCGATCACCGCAAAAGTGTACAAAGAAGTATTCATTAATAGATAAGAACGCCATCTTTGATGCCATGAACTGGCCAGAAACAAATGTCGACGCATCGTTGATCAACTAATTTGTATAAGGGGTCTCTTGAACAAATTATTTCGCATCTATAAAGTTACGGTGTATGGCAGACCTCTATAAGACGTTCGTAAGGAACGCACAATTAATGAGAAACGCACATTAGACACGATCAACTCATTCTAAAGCATCACAAGCGACAAATCCATATTAAAAATAAACGTCACCGTTTGATTTCGTAACTCTGGATAGCTTTATAAGCGAAATTGTATATTATCTCACCGCGTAAATTATAAACTCGTATAGGAATCATGCTGCCGAAATATGATTAAAATTTAGTAGATATTCGGAGTAAGGTTATCGAATGTTAAGTGATGACTGGGCAACGGCGCGATGATGGCTCGAACTCGCTGACTGTGGGGCTCCAATCTACGGCATTGTGGAACTTTGGGCTTATTTCACAATATCTAATTAGCAGATTTTGGGCAGTTAAAATTACAGTTTTGTAAAGAGTATCCGTCAAGTTAACGCTAATGAGAAATTACTTGGATATTGTGAAACAGGCCTTTAATGTATCATAGTGGCTTTCAATTGGCTGGCTTAATTTCAGAGATTATATGAACAACCAGTTTAAAGCTAGCCGTAGAACCGTTAAAGGGAAGGCTATTCTGATTGATATTGAGTGACATAAAGGGCTGGAATTCGTCAGAAACAAATCTTTAGAGTTATAATTTAGGCCATCAATGAATTTATATAACGTTACTATTTATAAAATTTAAAATGACAAATTATGTAGTGAAACGAACGGAGTGTATAAATTTAACTCTCATTTGCTGTAAATAGTATATTCGATAATTCACTAAGGAGATATTTGGACTAATGATTTTGTGATAAGTTCTCGCAATAAATTGGAATGTTTTGTATTTTAATGGAAATCGGCTACTTTGCTACGCTAGTTTAAGCTGTACTACGGGGGACCGTTGCCTCGCGGGAAGCGTAATAAAATACAAGATGCATTTGGTTAGAAAAGCAACATTTTACCCATACACGGCGACTGTCTAGAACGAGACACGAGATGGGTAAATTTTAGTTATAGAAACTCTTAGTATATGTCAGACAAATTAAAAAGTCTCGCTTGTTTTGTACATACTATCTGTATGGCACACATTGTTAAATTCAGAATCCATATTGCGCTATGATCCTCATCGTTTTATTTTTCTTTTTCTTCCTTCAGATGTTTAAAAAGTTTTTAATGCTTTTACACTGTTACCAGAAAACCGTTTATTTTGTAAATATCAGAATAGAGCTTTTTATATTCCTTATTTACATCACATGTAATAAACTATAGTTATTTCTTTATTTGGCTTCTTTTATATGATAGCTATTAAATATGTTTTTGTTTTAAATTGGTACCTTATTGGTTATATCGTCTAAAAGATTATTGGCTTAGCCTTAATATTCGTTCTAAGTTTATGAATTATGAAAACGTCGTCTGTACAACACAGTAATCTTATATAAATTAGTTTACACAGTTAAATCGTGTAATGATGCAAATATTTTTGTGATAGTACAAATGAAATTACTCATCAACATTTATGTATGTCTAATGAAATTAATAACTCAGTGAGGAGTTCACACTTCAAACAGTATTAAGAGGAACTGAAATAGTTAATACGCATCTCTGCATGGGATGAATCTTGCCATTCTAGCATGGGGCGCATAAGTTGACACTTGAAGATCTTAGTTTTAGGCATTGAACATATACCACATAGAGACGAAATGGTTTACTTTTTTTGGTTACAAATATATCGAGAAGTATGGGTTTAGTGTCTTCGATTGGCCGGATTAAGGACAATCAAAAACGCTTTGCTTCCTAACTTCGGTTTAAAGTGATGATAAATCAATTTTATCAAATTAAGAGGGAGTTTATTGATGTTTTAGATTTTTACAGTGTGAGACTCATACTTAAAACTCAACCCATTATAAAAACCACACTACTTGAGTTCCGACAAAGTAAGGAACGCTTTCAGTTGGAACTGGAACTAAGAGGAGCCAAAAGTACGGCAGCACTTGTCGCGTACTTAAATGATAGATAATCTGAACAGAATCGATCGTAGTTATCATTTTTATTAGAAGGTGTCGTAGCACACCAATGTTAAGTCTGCCAATTTGAATAAAACACAAAAAAGTAGCAATGAAATACGTATAACACAACGAACAAAACAGTCGCCTATTTATTACTACTGTTATGACTAATATCACATACTAAAAGTTAAAGACTACTAACAATTTTAAAAATAGTCTACTTATACAGAAAAATTGTCTTCTTATTACGTCTCTATGAGGTATGTGTTCGATCGTGATAGTTTATGATCGTCCTGTGTGAACGATTCTGATTGATGCAAGCATGGTTCAAGGATTGATGCAATCATGTTTCATGGATTGAAACAATCATGGATTGATATAATCATGGTTCAGGGAACGCGAACTTTGAAGTTCCGACGCCGTATGAATGGTTCAAATATTTTTGGTTGCTCTGTTTAGTTGCTGTATGTATGTATTTTGTTAAGTTGTGTAAAATATCTAGTTTATAAATAAAATAAATTACAACTTTTTGGTTTTGTTTAATTTTTCACACGATCCTTTTGTTTTTAGTATTATTTTTTTGAAAAATGCCTTCATAGATTTTTTATTATGTTATAATTATTTACTTATAACAAATATTAAAAGCATGTCCATTTAAACACTTAAGGCGGCTGCACCTCTCTCCGTCGCATACTACGGGACAGTGAATTTAAAAGTATATACATAGTTCAATCCACAATGACGCAAGGCGACGCTCTTAACACCAATATATAGAGTTCAATATTGCCCAACACATGCGTCATAGTGGATTGAACTATCTATATACGTGTTGTGCACCTCAGCGTTATTTAGTTAGGAGTACCGAAAGCACCAAATATATCGTACCCCCGGTGATACAACGTCACTAATGCAATTTTGTCAAAATAAATCTGATTATGAGAAAATTACGAATAGGTATACCAAGATGTTTCGTTTTACTGTGAAATGAATCTGAAATAAAGGCTTCAATATTACTAGTTAATTTCTTAAATTAAGAAGAACTATGTTTTATAACAGGATATTTAATTTGGAAACGCTTCTCCTGGAAGATTTTATTGTTTGCAGAAGTGACGTTGTAGCACCGGGGGTGCGATATCAGAATACGCCCTAACACTTTTGATAATAGCCGTGAGTAGATCTTTATGGCGCTTTGGATGTTACCAACTATAACACGCTGACTATACCAAGCAGGTATCCTTAACTGAGGAACTTGCAACTTTTAAAAAGGTACCAAGCTACGCAACGAGCGCGGTGCTGTGGGCACCACCATATAGTCAAATGATTTTTTGCGCATATTTTTCACAGTATTACACAAAGGCAATTTTATCATAATTGTAAAATGTACATAAGTAGGTATGTCGCTTCGATGATAATGATTTTCAATCGTAATGAAAAAAATATATAAATAAATAAATATAGCAGCTTTTGTAAAACTCTCAAGTATGTATAGTCTGAGTATATTGTAGGTGTCGGTATGTTCGCGTTAAGGTGACTTAGGCCAGATAGATCGATGTCTTAATAATAATTGTATTTTAATATTTCCATAGTATAGATCTTTGAATTAATCGAAACAAATTTATGAAGTGTTTATTAATTATGTGCTTAACAATGTCTTTGGTGGCTAACACTGTTCTGGAATAATACTAATGAGAAAATACTTGAAATATAAGATCAATAAAAATGTTATTCAATTCGGTGGGGTAGGTTTTTGATAGCAATATAATAATAATTTCAAACAATAATAACCACTTTCTTTTGAAAATTCAACGTAGAATTTAGTTCAAAGATAAGTATAATTAAGAACATGTGTTATGGATAGTAAATAATGGATAAACATATTTAAATACTTTTTTCTGTTTGATAAATTCATACTTAATCATCATAACATAATACACACAAAGATTTGTCCTGGGTATCTAACCCACGACCTCAGGAGCGTAGTGCTAGTGTACTGGCCGGTTTAGTCTCAAGATGTTCAATTCTCAAATGTCCAAAACTTAAAAAATCCTAATAAATAAATAGTTTAAGATTTCTTTTATAACCAAGATAAAACTATTCAGTTGGTATGTGTTATTTTACCTCGTAAATTTTGAAAATATACGTTTTTCTTACACTGGACATTCCGAGACTAAACCGTTTGATAGAATATGTCGGTAAAACCAGACAAGTGATATAACTATATGGTTAATTTAAAATAAATGCCCATTAAAGGTGATGCATTTACCTTTTACTCAAGTGAACGTACAATTTTACTATACCTAATAATTGTAAAAATATTATATAATTGGGGTAATGGTTTTTAAAATTGGGTAGGTATAATTCCATATAATACTGACCTTTACATATTAAGTTTTATCTGTATAATATCATGATGCATAGTAAAGTTTGTGTACGAATTATTTTCAAAATGTACAATAGAGATTTTGATATAGTTTTCATGAATAGTAGTGTCATTTATCTCAGACCATTTACCTACTGCTGGGCTGGGGCCTTTAGCAAATCAAGGTAAGAGGGGTTTAGGTTTTACTCCAACAACTGTGTGGTGAAGAAAGGATTGTAGCATAATTTTTTTCCGACTCGCCCAAATTTCGCTTAAATGCACTCAAACTCTTAAAGTTTGCCAAGACCAACTGAAGAAGGTGTCTTCGACAGTACTCTATATAAAATTTTATACAAACATAAACAACCAATACAAAGATTGAAATTTGTTTTCGAATTTTTTTTATGCCATGTAATTTTACCAAATTAATTAGTAGCATCCTATATTGTCACTAATCTATTACCAACCCACAATAACAAAAAAACTCGTAGTTAATCGCGCACAAACTGCTTAGGTACCAAACTCAGAACATGTGTTAGCTATACAATGGACGCCGAGCTGTGAACACTAACGAAATGTAAATATTTGACTTTTTAATTTAGATGAAATAAATTAGTCTTAACGTTAGCTTGAAGTGGGTATCTACGCGACTTTTGCTTGTTCTCAATATATCTATGTATTTATTTTTTTATAATTGTTTTAGGTCGAATTAAAAAAATCTGTTTTTTATATGTCTCTGGCAGGTTACAGAATAAAGTTTAAAAAGGATATAACTATGTAACTATTTATTTCGGGTTAGGGGGCATCTCAACTAAAGTTAAACTCGTCCAAATATTTTAATATCTTTGCCACACAGTGCTAACCCAATCTAACGGAACATGTTTAATAATATAGTTTTTTGTTAGTATTAAGACCAATAAATTAAATTGGTACATTTTTATTTTTATTAAGTCCAGATACATGACATGATAATAGGATTTGCCCCCTACCCTCTTATTTAACCATTTAAGTCAATTTAGTAAAATCCGTTTAGTTTATGTCACAGACAAGTTGTGGAAACGGTTTAGAAGTATGGTTTAGTTAGAAATATGGTAAGGATTTTGGTTTATTTAAATGTCTATTCATAAAATTTACATGTTAATTAGATTATAATTTTACAATTTTATAATTTATGTTATTTAAAATACATCTTCATGTACAACACTGATAATATAAAAAATTAATAAAAACAATAATAAGCATACACATAGTGCGATCAGGTCAGCTAAAAATAAATCTGTCGTTTCGGACTGAACAATTTTTATACTTCAAAATCCGCCTGTTTTGGAAAAAGGCACTTTCTACCTCCTGCTTGCGACATATACTTTATTTAATTTAAATCTCTAATTTAGGTATAATTATATTAGTACAATTTAGTCAACAATGATTTTAAAATATATCAACTAAAGACCTTAATTTAAGGGGCAAAAAGTATAAATATGTTAAGTAAAATGAATTGAATTGAAACAAGCAATAGCCGTTAAGTGTATTAAAATAAAATTATTAGGTGTCACTGTATAACAGGTGTTTACTACTTACGTACATAAACTATATAACATGTTAATATTAATTAATAATTATAACAGTGTTGATTAATTGACATTTAGTTCGTTGGGTAGCTGGGGTCGAGTAGTCTTAATTTATTTATGTTAATTTTTATTAGCTCGGCCCTTTGGTACATACAGATTTTTTAAATAGTTTTGGATTACGTTAAATGTGTGTTCTGTGTTTCAAACAGCCAGCTAAAAAAGAATTGTGCAATTATAATAACATAATTTTATAAGTCTAAGCAGATAATATGTGTCTAAGGCCATGAATTAATACTGATAATGTATCTTTCCTGTCTATTACATCAGCAGTTTAATAAGTGACTTAGTAGAAAACAAAACTACCTACATAAATAACTTAGGTAACGCAACTTAAAGACTAACTGGCACTCAAACTGTACCTACAAAATATTTAGCTTAAGAGCTAAAACTAATAACACTATGTCAGAGCGGCAACGTCGCATTTTTGTCAAGTTTTGTGGTTTTTAATTTTTTGTCATACATCAATTTATTTTTTTATTTCAACTATACATTTCAGTGCTGAGTAATTAGCTACTACATATACATTCACGCCTGTTTCCTCGAAGGGGTAGGCAGAGGCATGTTATCCTCACTTCGCCAAAATTAACTAGTACTTGTACTGATTATCGGAATCCAGAATAAATAAATAAATATTCTAAAACACCTCACACAGCTTTAAATGTAAATATTTTTTTATGTTTAATTGTATTAGTAACTTTTTTAAATGGTATTTATTAAGTTAATTATATCTATTTTAAGAGAATCCAAAAAACTTGACAGAATATTCCGCATTGCTACTTTATTAGGTACAGTCAAACTCAATAATATGTTGATAATTTACGTTATATAGGTGGGTGTCTAGTTACAAATCATCACTTGACTCTCGAAATTATTTTTTTCTTTAAGTCAGTTTAATTTTCCGTGTGTCTGTATGATTGCAGGTGTAGATAGTCGGATATATTTTATAATTATTAGAGTATTAATCTACATTATTGGTTGTACATTGTTTGAATGACTACATTGAGTTTCAATGGGGTCAAATAAAATTTTAAGAACGTAATCAACGCTTTTATTTGTCCTTTGATTTATTTTACCCTTTTTCTTTATTAGGAGTGGCCGAGCAACATAGTTTACTGCCCTCGCACTTTTATTAGTGCAGCGAGATATGGCTAGTATAGACTATAAGTAAATACAGAATTATTGGTTTCATAATTGTTAAAATAAAACACAGAGTTTTAGCAAAAAATTGTATATAAATACTAGTCAACATAAAATATAGTTACTTATAAATTAAATATACACAGTACAGCAACCAATCAGTCGGGGTAGTTGAAGTACCACTTGAGGATGAAGAGAGTCCGGTCGAGCTCCAGCTCGGCAGCGTTGAGCTGTTTGAGCCGCTTCTCCACGCCTTGTAGCAGTGCCACTTCAGGGGGAGTCAGGGTTTCTTCCACCTGGTTGATATGACGTAAGGTTAAATGATTTTAAAGTAATAGGAAAATTTACTTTGACTACAAAATATACTATGGAATTATTGTTCTACTTTTTTTTATTTATTTATTCAAACACAAAACAAATTGCAACTTATGCTAACAAAGTAAAAACAAATTAAATAAATTTATAAACTAAGTTACACCTCAGACTATGTGTTGATTACTATCTCTATCGGAATATGATTAAACTGAAATCACGAAGCTAAGTGTTTAAACACACTATGCCGAGGATACGCGACGGAAGTTCGGCATGATTACGCCTGCAATGCCATTTGAATTACTGGCGACACATTATGCCGAAATTACGTTGCGTTATAGCGTACAGCCGAACTTCAGTCGGGCGTAAGTTCAACGGAAATTCGGCGGCAACGTATTCTGTAGAACACACATTATACGCGATCACTTTATTTTGCATTTGTCTGTCCGGCTGTTTAGATAACACGACACGACGCCACGACAGCGCTAGAAACACTGAATATACACACAAAATTGCGCAACTGAATTTCTGCCGCGTAAGTTCGGCACTTATGGTGTGTCATATCAGCCGAATACGTTGGAACGTAAAATCAGCCGTGGAACTTCGGTGGCGTACGTTCGGCATAGTGTGTTTAGACACTTAGATTCACTTATATGCAACAAAAAAAAGGTGTAAGTAAGGAACTGGCAAGAAACTCACAGGCTATGCTCTTTTAAATTATCAATTGATATTTAGATTACAATCTTCATATGTCTGTGGCGCCATACAATGCAATAAAGATTTCAGTCTTACTCCAACATGCGGGCCCAGCTAACCTGAACTCTGCTTAATTTCGGTAATTGAGCGACTAACAGCGAGCTCTTTTCGAATATGTATTGCCAATGTAAAGTATATTTTAGGAGAGATACTTAAAAGCCATAGTTATCAATCCGGGATCTTCTGCCAGATAGCATGCTTCGGGCTTTGAGCCATTAGGCTCATTGGCTTCATCTCTTGAGGCTTCGACCTCAAGGCGCTGGGTGCCGCTATGTGGCCGTCGAATGACGAATGGCGCTCTCACCGTGGAGGCATACAGCACACCCTCAGCGCGACAGGCACACCGAGTGAGACCCCGAAGGGAGGCTTATAGCCATATTTAAATTATAATTATAAATACTTACATCATCGATATTCTCCTGCGGCTCGGCCCGTAGCCTCATGCCGTGCACTATGCTGCGCACGCGACGTTGCTTGTCCAGGAGCCGCCCGTGTTTGGCTCGCTCGTGCGCGCCGCGGAGGATCACGTTATGCAAAGAGCAGTAACACATCTCCTGGACCGATTGGGCTACCTGAAACATTGCGTCTATCAGTGTCTTCTACCGGAACTACTATGGCGAGTGTTTTGAGGAGCTTTTCGATCCCATCCCGCCTTCTCCTTTCCTCGCCCGAACAACACGTGCTCGTCTTAGAAACCATCCTCATACTGTGCAGACTATCAGCACTCGAACCAAGAAATTTGGGAAGACGTTTTTGAACAAGACCTATTTCCTATGGTCCCGGGTCTTTTAAGCGGGGCGTGAAACGGCATTTAAGCAGGCCGTCATGAGTGGATGCGCTTTGTACCGTGCTTATTTCAGGGTATGAAGCGCTTTAATTTTTTTTTGGACTGCATCTACTGCTTACCATAAGGCAGGATGTATGTATGTATGTATATCGTGTCACATTTTTAAAAAACAGTTAAGACGGCGGGTAGCCGATGGATGCAGGCAGACCGTTAGGGGAGACCTAGGCCACTGTTAAATTTGTCCTAATGGCAGAGATGATACAGCATGGGGTCTTAAACAAGTGATACTGTTTTTTATAAAAATGCTTGGATCCGTTAGAGCACTTATGAATGTCAGATAACTATAATATTAACGCGCCCATTCACTACGGGAAAAGGAGTGGCAGTAAACTTTTTTGATCTCTGGCCATGGGGTTAGTACATGAATAATAGCTTAATATAGCTTGATAAAAAATGCCACGGATTTTTTTTCTGCAATCGGCCTTTCAAGCCGTAATCAGAAGTGATGCTCCTAAATAATTATCAGCTGACAGTACATTAACCGTCATCGCTGGTCCGAAAGAACTATTTCAGTTTTTCTGATCTAAGTTAAGAATATGGCATCGCCTCAGTCTCTGCATCTGATTGCCTTGATTTAGGAGATCTCTGGCCAACTCATTTGAGTGTAGCCTTAGACGCTTTTTATATTTAGTGCAGTATCTTTGTACATCCTATGCAACGCAATGAAAATGTTATTTCTGGTATTTTTAAACTATCAGTCAAAATAATAAAAATATGTTTCTTACAATCATACCAATTACTTAGTTTCAAGATAACAATTATTAAGAACTTGTGTTATAAATTGTGTTACACATAGTTAAATACTTTTTTCGTAAATACAGATGTAATATATATACAAAACACCCAGATCAGAACAAATATTCATGTTCATGCACAAAAAGATTTTTACCGTGATGTAATCAAATCCACGATCTTAAGAGGGAAGTGCACGTATACTGAACTCCACACCATATAGGTCGTTATAGTCATAATTTTATTTATTTATTACATTTAGGGCGATTAACAAAACATACACCAAAAATTGAAAATGACTCGCTACTTTTTAAGTTTTCTCTCTCATTTCAGCGTTGGTCGTAAAGACATCGTTGTTCTGAGGGTCCTATCTTACCTGAAGATGCCCTGTATAAGGGCGAAACACGTGTCGTGTTGAATAGTTTCTCGATTTTTCGGGAAATTATAGTAGCGCGGGAATTGTTACAAATAAATTTTTAATCCATCACTTGTTCATAACAGCTCTTTTGAGCTAAACTTGAATAAATGAATTTGAATTTTGAATGAACATAACAAATAAAGTTAATACTTAAAAGCTTAGTGCTGTTTTACTTACAAGTCACCACGGCATGCATTGACACAAAAATAAGAAGATACATACAAACAATTTTACTTATAAAAACGCAAAAAAAAACTAATAAATAATTTAAAAAAAAAAGCAACTTACATCATGTAACTTTATGTGATAAAGGTAGATCGCTTTTGCCATCCCTCCTGCCGAGGCCGGCTTTCTCATGGACTGAAATGTACACAATTATCAATTTTAGTAATGGAATCGTCAGCAAACGCAGTGGTAGAAGACAGTCTACTGATAAACCGATGATCTGCCCAATAACCGTTCAGGTCGATCGAAGTGGAAAACATTGTGGAGGCATAGGTTGAGCACAGAACTTCTTGTGGTTGTGGTGTGATGTGGCTGTGTTGTCATCTGGATATGTCTTACCTACACAAACTGATGAACACTAAAATTGACAGTCCCGTGCTGATAAGACAATTCACATTTAAGGTTCCCTCAAGAACACCAAGACACCTATGCCAATTGTTCAAAAGTAATTTTGTAGAACAAGGATGGGGCGCAATGCACTAGTGGTTCCTTTGGCTCGTCTGTACAATAACTTGACCAATAAGTTGTCGGAACTCGACATTCATTTTCAAAGCCTTCCTAAGTTTAAGAAACTATTGAACATTGGTGACGTACTTTAGATTGAACGTAGTTTTATTTAGGTATTACGTATATATGTGTATATAATTTATCTATATGTGTTTTATAGGATATAAGGTGTACTCAAACTGGATGATGTGGTTAACCTGTAATTGTAAGTGCAGTTAGCCAAAATATGTATAAATTCATTGCATCTTTTGTTAAAAATAGCTGTACTTATGTTGGTTACCCTGTAAATAAATAAATGATAATAGTATATGAATGAATGGATAATGATATGGTTCATGATAATGACTATTTGAATACGAAGTAAAGGTAGAATACGTGCCGGCAGCGTCCGGCGAAGCGCCAGAAAGTAATATTTGATAGAAAAGTAAGTTTAGTTAAAAATGCGACCCCCACTGAAAATCAAAATACTACCAGACAAGTAAGTGGGTTAAGTTAGAACTGTGACCCCCAACAACGAGATAATTGTCTGTTATAAAGTTAACTATTCTGAACATCAACGTTATGAGTTGAAGAATGTTCTTAGTAGCAACATTATTATTTAAAACCATATGATCATTGAATGTTATGAACAAAAAAGATCTTAAATTTATGAGTTTGGTTCCTAAATAGGATTCCAGACAACATTAGTGCGCAAATAATTCTCTTGGTCTAGTTGTGTCCTAGGTTCGTATTCATTTACAAAATATAACTATTTTGAAATGGTTACTGTTATCCATTACTAGTACAAGACTTCCTCAGTTATTGCGTAGAAATGCTGTCCAAGAATATTAAAATAAGCAATATAACCTAACCTAAATTTTAATAACCTCATTCATACAAAAGTAAAATAAAGTATATATTTTCGCACAAATTAAAATAATTCTGAAAGACATAGGCAAGTTATATAACTTATCCAAAATTGCAGAAGTTCGATTACCTGTAAGCTAATAAAATGTTCTTCTAATAGTTTGTAAGTGAGCTCTTTGCACTCCTTGTTGGGCAACATGGCGTATTTTTGAATGTCATCTTCTTCAATGTATTTTTTTGAATCAATTAATCTGAAAAAAATACTAATGTTAATTATTTCTGGCAAACGTACAGTTCCCGATAAGCGGCAATTGACTCGCCACCTTTTACATGGGACCAACTATATAATTGGCGAAGTGTATATTGGCGAAATATACCCATATATGATGCCTCTGCCAACCCCTTTGGGGAAACAGGCGTGGTTGTAGTTATGTATATATATAATAGTTAAATTGCTATATAAAAATACGACTGTAAACGAAATGTTGATGCCGTGTGTGTATACGTGAATATTCTGGCAGCTAGTTAATATTTTAATATAAGGCAGTAGCTGAATATTACAGGGTTACAAACTATGAATTCGATGTGTTTGATGAGGCGTTTGGTGACGTGTCAATACCCAGGTAGTTGCACCCCCAACGCGCGCGTGTATGTTTTTAGTGTGAGTATTTGAGTGTGTGAGTGTGTTTGAGTGTGTGAGTGTGTTTGAGTGTAAATATGTGTGAGTGTAAATATGTGTTTGAGTGTGAGTGTGTGTTTGAGTGTGAGTATGTGTTTGAGTGTGTGTGATTGAGTGTGTGGGTGTTTGTTTGTGCGTTTGAGTGTGTGTGTGTCGAGTGTGTGTCGAGTGTGTGTGTCTGTGTGCGTGTGTACCTAAAGATGCGCGCGGCGTGTGAGCCGAGTCGCTCGGTGACGGTGGCGGCGAGCGCGGCCCGCACGAGGCCGGCGGCGGCGGCCGCGGCGCGCACGGCCCACAGCCCGCCCCCCGCCTCGCCCACGCGACGCACGAACCCCGCGCCGTTCTCCTCTACACAAAATAAACACTATCGTATACATAGAGAGGAACACCCTAAGGCTGCCTGTCCACTGAAGCGGAGCGAGGAGGCTGAGCGGAGAAACGGAGAAATATTATCCAATAGGAATCGCGGACAGAAGAGGAGCGAAGATTTTATGAAATCTCATTGGTTAATATTAGTCCGTTTCTCCGCTCCGCATCCTCGCTCCGCTTCAGTGGACAGGCAGCCAAAAGGTAACGGAAACCCATTTTCTGAGCACTGGCCTCCTTTCACGAACCAAGGTGCTAGAGCAGCCATACTCAACCTTTTTTTCTTAGGGGCCACAAACACGTTTCAGTCATGGTGTCGAGGGCCGCAAGTTAAGATTATTGACGATCGATTTGGCGTGGAGGTCAGTATACCTGCACTTCACTCCAGAGGTCGTGGGTTCGATTCCCACACAGGACAAATCTTTGTGTGCATGTACATGAATATTTGTTCTGGTCTGGGTGTTTTCCTATGTATTATATATTAAGTATGTATTTACTAAAAAAAAAGTATTTAAGTATGTTTATCCGTTCTTTAGTATCCATAACACAAGTTCATAGTGATACTTATCTTGGAACTAAAGAATTGGTGTGATTGTAAGAGAATATTTATTATTATTATTATTAATTAAAACATAATTGCAAGTTACCGACATATTTACTGTATTAATGAAAAAATAAGTTGTAACAAAGATGTTTATAAGTTTTAATGCGATTTTTGATACTGTGAACACTTTTTCATAATTTTATCAAATATTGGCTTGACATATTGAAAGTGAATAGTCATAGTACGACTGTAGTGATATTTATTTGCAAACTGTCAATGCTGGTGCCACTCAATCGGCTGTGAACCAGTGGACTCTTATAGATTTGTCGCCAGAAGCTCCTTGGAAGCAATCAAAGGACCTACACCAACCTTTGATTAATCTTTGAAACGAAGAATTATATCAACCAAATATCAATTTACTTGTAACTGGCTAAATACGTTTTACGTGAAAGCCATATAAAAAGAAAAATAAATAAATAAATTTGTAACTTCAGTTGGGCCAATAACAAAGGCTCGGCGGGCCGCATGCGGCCCGCGGGCCGCAGGTTGAGTATAGCTGTGCTAGAGTATTGTCAATGCGAAGTCGGAGGCAGGTATATCCTCCTGTCAGTACTCCTTAAGCCGCCCAATAGGGCCTCGAACGTGGCTTGACATAACATAGCTATTAATTCCGGGTTTCACTGTAATTATATGCTTAACGACCTCAACATTAGTGATAACCAGAAGCAACAGCTTAACTTGCTATTCAAAGCACGAAAGCGTTCGATATTAAATACCACACCAACAGATAAAGATTACACTGATTGTTTTGATTTAATGAACAGTGATATGATTAATCTCTGTAAACTTTGCTTTATTTTAATGATCGTTTTGATACCTTATACCGCGGAATACATACATAATAATACACTGATACCCAAAAAAAGAAACACCCTTGTGTTGAGGACTTGCCTTAACGATAGATTTTTTTAAGGATCAGCAGGCGCAGCACTTGCAGGTGAGGCTGGCTTGGTCTCCTAGAATCTTGATAAGATCCCTTGACATATTTTAAAAGTGTCTATCATTATATAGTATAAAACAAAATCGCTTTCCTCTGTATGTCCCTATATATGCTTAAGGTTGGCTATATCGATAATCTATAGCCAACCTTAAGCATATAACCTATCCCTAAGGTTGCCTGGAAGAAATCGCTGTAAGCTATCATCATTTTTATCATCATTACAGCCCATTAACGTCCCACTGCTGAGCACGATCCTCCTCTCAGATATCAAGGTGTGAGGGTATTGGGTCATACTCCACCACGCTGACCCAGTGCGGATTGGCGGAGGCAGGTGTATGGCGTCTTGCTGTTAGAATTTTTCAAGCCGCCCAATAAGCCATAAGGCCGCCAATTGTATCGCTTTTCTTTTGCAATTGTTTTCTTATTTTATTTTCAATTTGGTGTACAATAAAAAAAATTCTATCTATCTATCTATGCTTAGATCTAAAAAACTATGTAACGGTTTTTTATAGATAGTGTGTTAAAGAGGAAGGTATAAATGAAGGTCACACGGACGAAGTGGCGGGCGGCCGCTAGTAAAGAATCATCATCATCATCATCTCAGCCATCTGACGTCCACTGCTGAACATAGGCCTCCCCAATAGATTTCCACATTGAGCGATCCTGAGTCGCCTGCATCCATCGGCTTCCCGCCGCCTTGACCAGATCATCGGTCCATAGCGTGGGAGGCCGTCCTCGACAACGTTTGCCGGTTCGCGGTCGCCATTGAAGAACCTTAACGCCCCATCGGTCGTCGGTTCTTAGAGCTATGTGCCCCGCCCATTGCCACTTCAGCCTGCAAACTCGCCTCGCTATGTCGGTAAAGAATATTGAAACAAAACCAACATACCTAATACCTTGAGATACTGGTCGAAGTGAGAGATAAGTAGCGCGCGATCCGACAGTCTGGCGGCGTCTTTAAGGTCCACAGCTGGGACTGCCCCGGATTCGCGCGCCCACGCTGAAGACCGTAGGTACATCTGCTGCAGGAGTAGACGCATGAGCTCGCCCGCTGTGGGGACAAACTTCAGTTACAGTTCTTATACTATCATTATCATAATTATAAGGTGTAAAGGGATCCAACTAAAACCTAAGGAGCCCAAGCCAACCTCACCTGCAAGTGGTGCACCTGCCGATCAACGGACGAGGCTGTGGCGAACATAACAGTGCCCGGTAAGCGGCGATAGGCTCGCCATCTATTACGTGAGACTATATAATTGGCGAAGTGTGGGCGTATGGTGTGCCTCTGCCTACCTCTTCGGGGAAACAGGCATGAATAAATAAATATTTAAAAATAAATAAATATTTTCTGACAATTACACCATTATTTAGTTCCAAGATAAGTATCATTAAGAACTTGTGATATGGATACTAAATCACGGATAAACATACATAAATACCTTTTTTTTTATAAATACATACTTAATATACATAGGAAAACACCCAGACCAGAACAAATATTCATGTTCATGCAAAGCATGCAAACAGGCGTGAATGTTTGTATCATAATTATAGACCGAAAGACTGGGCACGGGTTCCTCTCAGTTCAAATATCGCGGGACCATCCCGGACTTGAGCGGCCACATTCTATCATTATCATTTTTTTGCGGATGGAAAATCATCTAGTGACTATCTCCTCTTGTGGTGGTCTAAAAATCATCCATGTTCTTTGTAAAGCCCATTATGTTCCGGAGACGCGTTAACCCCTTCGAATACTCCCGCGACACCTCTCTTAGTCTAAACAGAAGGATTGAGGTTAAAATGAACCGGCGAACTAACCAACCACCAGTTCCATAGCTAAATAAAAGAACAAATACTCATGTTCATGCACACAAAGATTTTGTCCTGTGTGGGAATCGAACCCACGACCTTAGGAGCGGAGAGCAGGTGGCATACTCGCCACCACGCCATATCGGTCGTCAAAACGAATACGAATGTATGTATGTAAAAAAAGTAATACCATTTTCGTCGATTCTTCGAGTTACTGCTTTTATCATTAAGTCATCTCTGAAATCTTGATGAAATCTGTCGTAATTCACTTTCCAGTATACATCTGTAATAAAACGATATTTTAATGTCTTTACATTCACCTGATTAATTGTTATTTCTTTGTTATACAGTGTGTAAAAACACCCTGATCAAAGCCGACAGCAAGGTATTCTGCACAGCGTCAAGTTTTTTTATGTCATTGTACACCCTGTATATTGTTATATTATAACTATTCAATAGAGTAGATTTCGATATGTAAAGTACAACACTAAGCAATAAAGAAATTCATTTAATCCTCTCGCTAGTATAAGTGTTAAGAACTTGAGATACTAAATAATGGATTACATAAATACAATTTTTTTAAAAGCAAACATTCAGAATATTACCGCAAAGGAAACACTCAGACTAGAACACATTTGTCATGTATGGGAATCGAATCCACGACCTCAGGATCGGATAGCAGGTATACTGACCTCCACGCCATATCGGTCGTATTTAATACTATTTATTTATTTAAAATTTATCCCATTATAAAACCTGTACTAAAGGTGAACTTAATGCTAAAAGGCATTCTCTACCAGCTATAGTATAGAACAAGTTAAAAATAAATAGTATTAATAAACTACTATAATTATTAATTGCAATTGAAAGTATTATAAATAGTAATTGAAAGCAATTGGGGAGGCCTATGTTCAGCAGTGGACTTGGGATGGCTGAAATGATGATGATGATGATGATAATTAGTAGGAATATACCTATACACAAGCAAGGGTGTATAGGGATCCTACCAAGACCTAAGGAGCCCAAGCCAACCTCACCTGCAAGTGGTGCTCCTGCCGATCAATGGATAAGGCTCTGGCGAACATAACAGTGCCCGGTAAGCGGGAATAGTCTCGGCACCTATTACGTGAGACTAACTATATGATTGGCGAATTGTGGGCGTATAATAGCCTCTGCCTACCCCTTCAGGGAAACAGGCGTGAATGTATATATGGAATTATAATATGGAATACTAATTAGGCGATGATTTTCTATAAAAGATCATCCACAAATTACGTCACACAAATTTCGTGAACTTTTAACCCCCCCCCCTCCGTCCTTGTCACAGCTGGTCACACTTGTGAGACTCCCTCCTCCTTAGTGTTATGTCACATATTTCGCAATTGTACAGCAAGAAATGATTACATTAAAACAGCAGTTCCAAAATGTTTATAGGACCTGGATTTTGAAATGTGGCATCACGAAATTTGGGATCCCTCCCATCCCCTTGTCACACTTCGTCAACAACGTCCCCTCCCTCCCCATTAATGTGTGACGTAATTTATGGATAGCCCCTAAGGAAAGTATTACTTACTATCATTAATATCACTCAAGTCTCCCGAGTTAATGGCCTGTATTAGTGGCCTTGTGTCTATGTCAGGCACGATGGTAGCGACAGGCACCAGGATTGGGACCTCGCAGCCCTCCTTGGACTCCACCACCGGAGCCTGCTGGATGTAGCCCGCTGTAGCCAGGCATATGAATGTGTCTTTCAGCTGAACTATGTTTATAGTTTTGTTCTTTAAACAAAACAATTTTGAGATTAGCATCAAAATTTATTGTGCTTTGTGAAGTCTTTTTTTAATGGTTTCTTAGTCAAAATCGCAAGCTCTATCAATCTGTATATCTAATATGTTCAAAATATGTCTTTTACAACACGGTCCGATTCACTCTCTAAGCCCAGTGGGACCATTTACCATTTTGTTTTTTGGCCATATTGAAAAATAGCGTTTTGGCTTTTACTACGTTTTATTCAAAAATTTCATATTTTTCTACTTTCCACTGAATTGTTAAAACCTATATGAAAAACAGACTTTAAAAAGAAATCAAGTAGGTTAATGTAAAACAAGATACTATGGAAAATCTGCATGACAGGCACAGGTTTGTGCAGTGTTTGATTATCAATTTATTTTGATGACATTGCATTAAATAGTTACGATTGATACCTGCACTTTGCTCCTGAGGTTATGAGTTTGATTCCCACCCAGGACAAATCTTTTTGTGCATGAACATAAATTTTGTTCTGGTGTGGTTGTTTCTCTATGTATATTAAGTGTGTATTTACAAAAAAAAGTATTTATGCATGTTTGTTTATATATTATTTAATATCCATAACACAAGTTCTTAATAATTTTCCTATCTTGGAACTAAATAATTGGTGTGATTATAAGAGAATTCTTATTATTATAATAGTATGTATGTATTGGTACGGGCAGATATCACTCACATATAAATAATTAAAAAAATATTTGCATACATGTACCTTGTCATTTTTGTACTTGGTGGCTATAGTGACCAGCACTACCGTAGCGGTACAACTCCCTTGTTGAAGCAATTCTTCAATAAGAAGCTCTGCTTCGCTACCATACTTGCTTTTTATTTGAAGAAGATACCTAAAATAAAATTCTTCTGCTTACTATTTCTACTTGAGCTTTAAGTCATTAATATATTTTTTAAATAAGTAATTTATTTATAATACATTTTTTTTTTTTATTGAAAACAGTTTTCTTTGTAAATTGGTTAATATTATGTGTGTGTTGTAAAATATATAAGTTCTGTGTTGAAATAACTGCAGTAAATTTTATATTATAATTACTGATTCCAGTTTTCATGTTCCCAAAATATGACTAACCACAAGGTATCATGAGTTAATTTAATTATTTTAAGTAATTGTGATAATCTTGAATTTCTTAGACACACGTTTAATTCTAAATATAAAAAAATATATTACCTTGGGTATCTTATGAGCAGAAGAACATTTTCAGTGATAAGTTTGTAATCGGCAATCACTTCGTTTGATGATGGCTCAAAAGAAACTAAATCAAACTTCAGAAGTGACCGAAGGCTTTCTATAACCTGTAATTTACATTCACAAATAATTTTTCATAACTTGAACACAAAACTACAGACAACTTATAGATTTTGTTTTATTTATTTAATCTTTATTGCACACAAAAAAAAAGTGATATAAAAAGCGAACTTAATGCCGAAGGCATTCTCTACCAGTTAACCATAGGGTTAGCAGAGAGGGTTAAAGGCGGTGCTACGGTTGTTTTGTGTCTGGAATCTCTGACATACAATGTGTTAGTAATTTTGATAAAGCAATAAATTCCTTCAATTATAACCTATGTGTAAGCAAGTAGCACTAACCTTCGATCTAGAGAGTCCAGTGGTTTTTATTATCAAACTAATGGGTTTGGAACCGTAACTAAAAAGATCATAACCAACTTTTTGAACTATTTCACCAAAATATCGCTTTAGTATTTCAGAAACTACTCTACCCAGTTGGTGTGACATCTTGCGTGTTATTTAGCACTACCATAGGCCAAAACTAATAAGCACAAAGATTTCAAATACAATGCTGAGTTAAATTTATTTCTCTGCGTTATCAGCGTTTGTTTAACATATATTAAGCGTAATAATCTTAGCACAAGTTGCCGAAACTCATGCCGAAACTTCGACGACAGACAGGCTATAGAGAAGTTAAATCGTTCGTTTGACGTTTGGTTTGTTTACATATTTTGACTTAATTTTAAATTAGAATCATCGTACTGCCTAGACTTTAATTTCAGTAGAATAATAAATTTTCCTTTTGCATAATTTATGTGTAGTAGGTCAAATTATCAAAATCTTAGTTTAAATATCCTCTTACTTCTGTAACGACCACTTTTGCAATAAAATCTATTTTTTTTTCTGTCTTGAAGTAATTGTAATGTTCACAGTACCACAAAAAAAAAAAAAATTATCCGTAAATTTTATTTGTTGCTTAATCGCTGATGGGGATCTTACCATGTCCTACCACCAATCTCAGCTGCAACATATGCACTTGTCTATCAACCAACCACAAGACAAGGTACTGGCGAACATAAAAGTTTCCGAGAAACAGGCTATCTATTGCGTGGGAATATAATCGAAATGTGGACGTATAATATCGTCTTTCTCTTCGTATGTCATATGTCGCACTGTATCTATGTTCTAATATTATATAACAATATTATAAGACAATATCCAAAACATGAAACACTTTGAACAGAAACTAAATATTTAAAAAAAGAACGCCTTTCTTGTATTACAATTTTTTTTCTTTTAAATAATGGCTTCATGCGGTTTGCACATTTACCCAGTGTCAAGTAAGAGATATATTATTAACATATAAATTGGAGTGGTGATAAAGATGATAAATGGTAAATGAGATGCCCTCCCCCTAAGCCCCTTGAGTCCTCAGTAAAGATGTGGGACTATACTGAGATCTCACATGGACTTTTTGAGAGAATTTGAAAAGTGATGTTGCACTGCTTTGTTTGATTTACCAACACTCATGTATATTCACAAACACTTAACGGTTAATAATCCACCGTTATTATACATTAATGTTAAAAATATATCAAATTTTTGAAAATAAAACAAAACTGCAGACATTGCGCTTCACTTTCCCGCCAAGAAGTCCCCGTATTACAATTTGGTCAAGCATTTAGTTTAATTATCCTAATGTTGAGTACTATGGCAAAAGCTAAAAATACATACATATATATATTCACGCCTGTTTCTTTGTAGTGCCTCAAATAATTGTCTATTCATAATAAAGAGGCCTGCGGATCCAGTTGAATAATTATGAGAAGCTTGGCCTTACGATTGATGTCTTTTACCTTAAAATTACACTGCTCAAATTTAAAAACTCAAGTTTTGTTTATTTTCTCAAATTTATTTGACTGAAGCCAAAAGATCACGAAATGAATATTGAAAGCGCTGCTATTAATATTTTAAAAAGAGGTGTAGATCTGGATACGAAAAAAAGATATACAGAGGCCCTTGTATGTTATCAAGAAGGACTTCAAATTCTCGTTGACAAAATGAAAGGTTCCACAACTGTTCTACTCGAGACTAACTTGGTGTATTTTCTTGGTTAATCAGTATTATTGTTTTATTTATAATGTATTATTTATATTTTAGCTGAGCCAGATGAAAATTTAAGAAACTACCTTAGGAAAAAGGTTGAAGAGTACATGAACAGAGCTGAAATAATTAAAAAGTTAGTTTTGCAACAAAAAGATGCTGGATTGTTTCATGAACAAGTGCACATAGAAAATAACTCGACGGGTCACAGCTACAAAACTTTGTTTGGAAGGTTTTTAGGTGATGATGTAGAATATGTAATTGTTGAAGATCCATATATCAGAAGTTTTCATCAAGTATGTTTATTTGTAACTTTTCTCTACTAATATAAAAATCTATATTTGGACATATTAATTGATTAGCTTAAAATAATTCTTGTCGTGTTTTGATTACCAATTGGTTTATTTCATTCCGGTTTAATTTAGAAGTTTATAAAAAGGTTAATATGCCAATTACTTGTGTAAATTTTATTTAAAATGTTCACATTTAAATGTTTGGCAAATAATGTCTGTATCTAGATATAATTGGAGTTAATTATATCCTGTCTCCAAATAAGATTCGTCTCCTAGATTAATCTAAAAAACTAAACTTATGTATTTTAGTTGATTAATTATTAGAACAAACGTCTTGTAAAAACTCACTTCTATAGTATTGTAAGAGCCTTCCTCTTGCCAGTGTCTGTAACACAGTTAATACAAGTACAGGCACGGACGTTAACTCTGTCTCTAAAAATGTTTCACATAATTACTATAGTACCTAAGTTATGTTTTGTTTAGAGATAGAAACACTAGTATGTGCTTTTAGAAAAAAACATTATTATTATTATTATAATTAATTATAAATCATTTTTATTTCAGTGCCAAAACTTTCTTCGACTCTGCGAACTGTTAGTAAGGTCATGTAGTAACCTAAGACATATTGAACTTAAGACATCCAGTGATGGGAAATCAGCACATGATCAACAAATTTGGTTCAGTTCTTTATCAAATGACCTGAACCGATATAATGTTAAAATTATTATTAAATATTCGGAAACATTGCACGATAGACAAATAACGTGAGTAGAATTTGTTAATCTGTAAAGTTAATTCTTCAATCATGCATGAAAATCAACTTTAAATTATCATATCCAAGATGATGTGGGTTAAATTACAATCTGCATGAAGGTTTAATGTGTAGTTATTTTTTGATTTATATTGTATTTTTCTATAATGTGATACTAAATTAAACTCATTTTACACACATAAACATCTGTAAAAGATTCATATTGTTGGTATTAAAATTTTTGTAAATGCCACTATTTAAATCCATAAAATGGGTACATACTACATACATACATAATGTCACGCCTCTTTTCCGTAGGGGTAGACAGAAATAACATCCTTCCACTTGCTACGATCTTGGCACTCACTTTTAGCTTCATTCACACTCATACACACCCGTAGGTTTAGGATACGTTTGACCAGCCCCTTCTCCAAAGTTTTCTGAATTTGGTCATGGAAGGTCTTTTGTGGTCTTCCCCTACCAACACTCGGTCTTCCCCTCCCACTAATGTTATATTATTTTATTTCAGGCTAAGTTCCGGGTGGATTATACAAATTGGCAGAGGATTAGACTTTTACAAAGCACCAGACAATAAATTCTGTTTGGGTGTTTATGACTTAGACCTAAGGCAGTGTCACGAAACCACAGTAGATATAGTACATTCTAAAAATGTTAAGCAATCCTATGGATAGTCGTTAAATATTTGTAGTTAAGTTTGTAGGTAAGCAAATAATGTTTTAATAATTGGTATTGTAACATTTTTACAACACCTTGAGAAGTGCACATTTTTGGGCGTGAAGTAAAGCATGTTAAATTTTAATGCCACTACTCGCCGATAGGTGGCGCTAGTAGTTTGAAACTACTAAATATAATTATGCTCGTTATATTTGTACAAAATGTGAATTAAATACTTTTTTAATAAATTTACTGTTAATATGTTACTAGTTTTTTTGTTTTTGATAAATATTTTAACAACATTATACTTGATATTTTTAAATCTACAGAAATGATTTTAATACTTTCTTGTTTGTCTGTTACCCAAAACAAATGCTGGCTGGCCTTGTTGCGTATTTGTTGATAGGAATATAAAACTAAAACATTAATATTCATAAGGTATATATTTACTTCATTTTATAAACAGATAACAATACGGTGGGATGTGCCCACATTTTATAAGTAGGTATAATTTCTTTACAGGTTATATAAAATAAAGTACACTTTATAACTTAAAAGTTCATTAAATCTTATTAAGGTGGAGTTTAAAGTTAAAACATAATTTAAAAATAAAAAGGAATTACAGCATACTTATCAGTACACACTACATATGATACATTTATGGTGCTATTCCAAACTAAGTTGAAGATAGAATATGTTTTTTCTATATATATTTGATTTATCCAAACTGTAAATACAACGCGTTAAATAGTAGCACGCAAAACGCCATATATATTGGAATACACCCTAACACTCTGACAATACAGACGTGTGTTTTCGTGTTACATGTTAAAACAGCGTTTGCAGTCGACCAAAGCGGTATGGTTTGTATGTAGTTCTATGAAGTAAGTCCCGATAATCGTGGCACCTACATTCATCGTGACTTTTGCTGACGCGTCCAGAAGTCATTTTATAGAAATACATACAAAACATCGTATGAAGTAGTTGCAGTATGTTGTAGGGAATTAGCGCCGAATTTAAGCAGAGTTTACGTAGATGTATCCTTGGGTCGATAATCGTTTGTCTGGCTTTTAATATCAAGCGCATTGTTCCCAGTATTATCACCCGAAATGCCCGAAAGTAATAACATATATCGATATAAAATTGACTATCTGCGGTAGACATATCAATCCTTTTCACAATTAAAGTTTCTCAGCCAATTCTTGGATTGAAACTTAAGAACTTTAGAAACCAAGACAATCTCGATCTGCGGATAGGTTGTTATTTTCGAGCGTATATGTAATATTATTCGAGCCCAGTTAAGAGTCCATATGGGGAGACTTAAAAAAGCAGGACGCCTCATAAATGTCTGCCCACTAGGATTTTAGTCCAACATTAGTCGGCTGAGATAATGGCATAATTGTATCAGTCTACAGCATAGTTCAGAATAGCACCATTATAGAAATAATACTGTAGTCATAAATATATATCACAAAAACAGACGATTTTGAGTAACTTCATAAGTGCTGTTGTTTTGTGATTATTGAATAAAAGACTAGCAGTTAAGTATGGCCTCGCATTCTTAAAACTATAAAATGGGAAGGTAAAACGAGTGGATACAATCCAGTAAGTAAAAGCATTGTACAAAGCTCAAAAGTATAAGAATTTCTTAATTGGAATGTTGTAAGATAGAAGTATCTTTTATTTTCCACTTAAAGGAATAAAACTAAAACTACTAAGGAAGTGATTCAAAACATGAATACATACTATAATTATGTAGTCCTTACAATTCATTAGTTTTTGACATGAACTTATATGATTGTACTTAAGTACCAATCTACATATTTTTCAAATACAAATTGCAGTCTTTTTTTGAGAACTTTGTCAAAACAAGTATTTTATTTAATTTTTAAATCTGCATACATTTTTGTTTCCAATTTTCAATTAAAAGAGAATTTATACAAGTGAATGCACGAAAGTTATGTAAGTTTTTAAACATAACTTTCTTGTTTGGCAGAAAAGAGCATAAGAGATTCCATTAGATGAGGTCTGATCATTTGCTCGACGTCTTTCTGATAGTCTTTGAAGGCTTCTGGCTCGTGTCTGTAAAGGTTGCGAAGGCCCTTCAGACAATGGATGAGCGTCTGGTCCGGGTTTACTTCCTGGTGGGGGCGTGTTCTCAAAGACCTTACTAGCTCCGTAAGGTGCGGAACTGCCTCCAACTGAACTATTTGCTGTGCCACGGCTGGTACCACTGATAATCTGTAGGGAAAATATTTTAATAAGTATTAATTCTATTGAAACCTCGAGTGGAAAATATGGTATCTATAAGGCGCCCACTAATTGCATGCTTAAAGGAACATCGACCCATTAATAGATAGTTCAGGTTTGAGTTACGTACTTATACAGTCCTTCAATTTCTTACTGAGATCGAATCAATGTTAATTAAACGTTCAAAATTCAAGCAGAATAACTAATTAATAAGTCAGTATAAATATAATGCGCTTACAAGTAGGACAAGTATTCTTTAGAAGATTTTCTTTTGTGATGTCCCAAAAATCGTCTTTTAGAGTTAAGTCACTATTCCATTAAGCATGCGTAATACAAAGATACACTGCATTTTGATGGGCGTGTCATCTAAACCTATGTATATTTTTTTAGATATTTTACATCAAAATATAAGTTGGTTAAATTACTTAATTTAATTGCAATCAATTTAAATGCATATGCCTAGCCTTAATCACATTTTGAATGTGCATTTAGTTTAATTGTCGTTCGAATATTTGTTGGATAATATAATTGTACTTGATCCCAACCTAGCAATAGCTTCAGCAGCATGACAATGTAGTCGGTTCCTCGCCCGCACCTCGGCGACTCGTGGCGCTAGTGTCGGCGCGCGGCGCGTGAAGCTCACGAGCGCGGCACTAGCGGCCGGAAGTGATGTCAGCCAACGCACGCCACGCGGGACGCGGGAAAGGGACGCCACTAGTGACGCTGTTTGTTCCTAGAGACGAAAAATAATATTTTTTTAATTGGAAGTCGTTTTAAGAAGCAAGCGAAATTAGGTATCCTTTTAATAGAGTTGCACAAAGACCCTGTTTCACGAAAATCTGATATAAATGGTACCACTGTAAAACTAAAATTTTCTGTCACGGTCAAATTATTGTATAGAGAATTGTTGATGCCAGTAACAATTTTCATTAAACAGCGTTTGTGAAACGCGGCTTAAGTTAAAGTCAATTGACTAAAATAGTTAAATTAATATTACCATATTTAAGGTAATTTTATTTGTAATGTCTATTCATTTATTTAGCAGGTCCTAAAAATGGTGACTCAACTCAAACACATCTTTTAATAAATGTACGTAAATAACTGCCGCTTAATAGCACAGCATTTTTAAAATCGGTTAGTGATTAGTGTTCATTTCATGTGTTATATAGATTTAAGTATTTATTAAGATCAAAGTATTTAATTATTAAAATGATACGTTTTTGTACTCGAAACCTAAGAACAAACATTATTTGATATTGACGGACCAAAACCACTTTAAACTATATTATGGTGACTTACTTGCAGGAACACAGATATGTTCGGTCCTCGTTTCTTCACAGCGTCGAGTAATCTCTCGACGGTGGTGTGTTTGATAAACACCTGAATGATGTCGGATTTAGCTGAAGTGGCATCGTCTTCTCGCTTCTCCAGCTCAAGTTCCCGTACTAAGTTGACAAGACACGCTGTGCAGAGCAATAGTAGCTGGCAGCATTCAGTACGGGATAGCAATCCTGAAAAGATTATATTTTTTACATTTTTACTAATTACAACTTACTATATGTTTTACATTTATTAAATTTTATTCAACGGACATTTAATAAGAAATAAAAAAAATTAAAAGCGTTGTCATCGTCATTTACGACTTTACTTGTGATCTTTCTTTTTGGTGAATTTAAAATGTATACGACTGATTTACTCTATTAACAAAAACCAAAGCGACTAAAGTATGCTTGACATTAAATTCGCTACTCGCCGATAGATGGCGCTAGCAAAAATAAAGTTTGCCGATAAAAATATGTAATCAGAACAGTAGCATACCTGTAATGTTATCAACGATTGAATCCAAATAAAGGTGCAGTTGGGTGAGGTCGTAGTGTCCACGAAGCCAAGGCGCAGTGATCTGAGTGAGGACCGTAATGGCTTCCCGCATTTGAGGCTCGGGGTTCGTGCGGTCCGATAATATGTCTGATAGGATTTCTATGCCTCCTCCCTAAAAAAGTAAATTATATTTGTAAGTATTTCAAGAAGCTTTATGCCTCCGCCAATCCGCACTGGGGCTGCGGTGGTGTGTGGCCTAAATCCCTCTCACAATAGTTTATAAGAGGAGGCCCGTGCTCAGTAGTAAGTCTTTAATGAGCTAAAATGATTGTGACTTCAAGAAGATCAAACATGGACCTATACAATAACATTAATTTCCTCGAACATTTCACATAGCACCATCTGACCCCAATTTAAGCTTAGAGTCTATGAATATGATAACTAGTCGGCGTATAAATATAACATACTTTCGTTTGTAAACTCATGTATACAAAGAAAACACCAAGACCAAGGGAAATGTATCACAGTGTGGGAATCGAACCCATGATCTTTGGAGCGAAGAACATGGGAATACATGTCCGGTCATATTGTAAACACTTACAGTAAAAAATATTGTGATTCACAGAATATGACGCATTATAAAATAAACTTAGATAATTGTGAAGTAGCTGTGCTCAAGTCACGCATGATTATCTTTTGACAAAGGGCATTGTATTTTTTTTTTGTGGACTTGGTATTTTGTGTACATGTTGTTTTGTTAAAAAATACTACAAGTTGGTACCACATTATCCCTAATATATGTAAATAATCATAATAATAATAATAATAATTTATTTGCCATAATGCTTACACAGATAAAACTTATATCTAGCGAGTTTTGCACTAAGCTAAGCTTGTATCGCGGAGTCCAGACCACAATTATTAATTGCAAAAACAAATATAAAACAGCTCGAGCAAACAAAAATAAATAATAATATAAATATAATAAGCATGTAGTAAAAACCTAACCTAACTGTTCAGAAGTTTTTGCTTACCATCAGGTGGGTTAGGCATATTTTTCGTCAACTTAAATAAGGGTGTATAGGGATCCTACCAAGATCTAAGGACCCCAAGTCAACCTCACCTGCAAGTGGTGCACCTGCCGATCAACAGACGAGGCTCTGGCGAACATAACAGTGCCCGGTAAGCGGTAATAGGCTCGCTACCAATTACGTGGGGCCCAAAAAATATTTGGCGAAGTGTGGTCGTATAATATGCCTCTTGGGGGAAACAGGCATGAATGCATGTAACTTAAATAACATAAAAAACTTATAGAAAATAAAAAAAACCAAAAGGAATGATAATTCATTTAGTGTCATCTAGAGATCTTTGTGGTAAAAGGGATCTTTAAATATTTCTTTTACCTTTTATAGTCTCTGCCAACCCAAAAAGGAATATTTAAGCGTGAAACTATGTATGTAACATTACATGTAACCACTTACTTCTTCAAATTGCTTAACAGCATCAGCAGTAACGCACACAGTCGCTAGAGCTCTCAATGATAGAGCTTTAATAGAACTCTTATTGCTCTCAATAATAGCAGTAAGCAACGCTCGGGGCACTTCACAGCTCACGAATGGCAACTCGGTAATATTCTTCATCAGCTTCACACACTTCTCGTGGAGAGAACCCTCGGAATCTTCGCCGAGCATCGCTAAATGCCCGATCGATGTCAAGGTGCTCTTCAGAAGCAAGTCGGAAGGTGGCTCCTCGATTATTGATACTAGAGTCTGAAATGGTTATAGGAGTTTTAATAACAGATTTAAATAGTGTTAAATGAGAAACAGTCAGTGAGTATAGTTCTGTATAGTTGTTTGTTGTTTTTTTAAGAATATGGTTGAGCGGTTTAGCCAATTTTAATTAACTTTTTTAACATCTTAAAAAAGGGGTTCTTAATTCCTTTGTAAATGAATAGATGAAACCTTTGGGATGACACAGCCAAAATTTTATCTAGTATCGCTTTAATCCGGATGAAGTCAATATTCAAGTATAATTTTTTGAACCTTCAAATTTGTAATTATTTGAAATAAGTGTGTAAAGTAAAAAGTATTTTATTTCATAAACTATTACATACTATCTACATATCTATAAACTATTACATCCACTTGAAAACGTCAAAACAAAATATAATACAACCTGCCTAAACTAATAGCCTGCCTACCTTTCCCTTGCCGAACATCAAAGTCAAGGAAATAATATAGAGAGACGGCGATAGCGACTAAGGACGGACTAAGTTAGTACTAAGTTGTACTACTACTTTATCTTTATTAAATGCAAAGCTATTGTGAGTCATAGCGACAAAGTCGGAAGCAATACGTAATTAGTGAAATATTTTATCTAATTAATTTCTAAGAACGCAAGCACGTGGTAACTTTTGTCTTTTTAAAAAAATTGCCCTTCAGCAAATGAGCAAAACTGCTGGCAGCAGTTCTAGGCAAAGAGCTGAAGATCGAGCTCAGTGGAGTGCTATTGGAGATACTAATGAGCGCGTTATTTTATAAGTATGACATTCATAAGACCTCTATTGAGCCAAACTTGAATAAATGAATTTTGATTTTGAATGTCAAGAAGGAAGAAAGACTGAAGACGATGAAAAGTTTTGAACTGCTGAGTTTAAAGCATGGATTACCTTAGTCTAACTTGTAGTTGGAATATATCCATAACCGAAATCAGCATAATTATAGTTAAGTTCTGCGCAGATATCCGGTCAATGTTTATTATGTATGCAGTAAGTACCTAGTAATACTTGGTACAAAACCGCATAAATAATTGTATAATGAAGTGGTATTGGACATTGAAATTGCAAATGTCTTGTCTCGAACGAGAGGATCAACTTATCTGGGGCTGGATATCGATATAGCTGTCACATATTAGATAAAAGAGTCTCAATGTAAAGTTATATGTGATAATATATTTTTCTAGGCAATCTTGCTAACCTTTACCATTAATCAATTTCATGGTTGTATTATCTTTTTTGTGTTAGTTTTAAATTTGAAAACAATAGTCGTCGTATTAAGAATTTGAGTTTTATCTGACAAGTATATCGTATACTTCTTTCTGGTTTCTTTATTCAATGGTCAAGATAGGTCGTCTGCTACATCGTGGTCTAGTAATATAACATTTTAAGTTAAAGAACACGAATGACACACACACGCAATGCATTAAACTCTCAAATATGTATAAAAACACATGAGTTAGATGCACTTAGCTTAAAGCGCTTGTATATCAGCAAAGTTTGAAATAGGTGCTAACTGAACCTTTGGCCGCTCGCGAGGCTAAAACCTTTCAAGTCTAAGTTCCTAGACAAAGTTAATGGGGCCAAGTTTCGACCGGTAAACAGTTTACGCATAATCAAGTGTACATAGTACTTCTAAAACTTACTTTCATCTGCTGGACAAGCACAGCCTGTGTAGTCTCCATAAATATTCCAATCAAAGTAGCTAGATGTCCTTGAACCAAACTCCATTCTGGCCTGCTCTCATTCAGTTCCACCTTCACATCGTCTCCAATATCAATAAGCTTCTGTAAATACATCTGCAGGGACTTCTTTATCTTATCCCATCTCTCTGGAGTCTCTCCCGGAGGTTTCGTGTTTAGAGTAATGCTATGTGCCAATACAAACTCGTTTATGTTCGCAACCAATAAGCAGATTTGCTCTTCGCTTGAATTATTGCTGTCCATTTGTCTGCAATTATAAAATAATGCCGATAGATTAATGACTGCATCCTCATTAGGTAAATGTTGGTATAAATAACAGGTGTAATATTTTGCGGCTAATTGTGGTGCGCATGTCTTGTCAAAACTCCAAGAAAAAGCAGAACCTTTATCATTTTCATACGATGTGTTGATTTGTTCACTGTGTAATTTCTACTTTTGGCGTAAAAAAAATATATAGTTCGTTTTGTAACTACTAACCCAAATTCGTTATAATAGAAAGAGATGACAAAATGTCAAAAAGGGCAGTAAGAGTATCGAGTGCACAAGAAAATTTATTATTTGTCGGGTGAGTGTCGTGTATTGAAATTCTAAATCAAGCATTTGATAGAATTGACTTAAACTTCTTTTTGACTTATTTCGTAACACCTTAAAATAAAATTGTACTTACTTGAGAACATCGCTATACTGATGAATGATGATTTGTCCATGTGTCTGAACTTTCTTGATGTTGCCAGTGATGGTAGCAGAGCTGGCTGAAACCATAGCCTTCATCTCGGCGCCTAAAGGTTTGCTTTGGAGAGTGGTCATACACTCATTCTCGCATGACCCCGCTAGGTCGCAAAGCCAGTATTGCACAGGTTCGGGTTTCCTCTCACATATCCGTTCTAAGGTCGTCAGGTCTATACTCCTTTCTCTGTATAATATCTCATTCTCGTCATTTAAAACTAGTCTGCAATAAAAAATAAATCTTAGTAACCTAGCACTTGTTTTATAAAAATATTGATGGCAAGAATTTGATATTTCCTTACCCGCTAGTATTCAAATTTTCTAATAAATTGATCCTAAGAGTATTCTTCTTAACATTTTTTGGTGCAACGCCGTTCATATATTCAGAGGGTGCTAACATTTTAGGTGTTGACATACAGGCTAGATCTAACTGTATATCAGTAAAATTAAAATTTTCGTCTTTTAACTTTTTTCTTTTAGAATCGTGTGTTAAGTCTTTTTCAGTCTTTGAACCTGTTTCGTAAGGTGTTTTCTGTTTGTCTTGAAACTGTGGTGGTGGAGTCACTCTTGGAATTTTTAGGTAGCTGACATCATCCTCGTGCGTCCATAAGTTGGTATTAGATTCAGCATCTATAAGTCGCTCGTTGTAGGTAGGTATCAGAAGCTCCTGTTCAGGATAACCTACTATAACCCACGAATTCTGATCTGTCGTTCTCGGGAGGCCTAAAGATGGAACTCTACTTCCATCTAATGTTCCTCCAGCATGATCTTCGACTACACCTGGCTTTCCTCTTTTCGAAGGAAATATTCTAAACAAATCTTTTTTGTCCGCTTTTGCACCTATTCGATGTTTGGATTTAGGGCCCATTTTCTTATTTGGTTTCAAATGTAAGCTGTCCATGATATTCTTTCCGAGGATCGCTTTTGTTGGTTTATGGATTTCTTCTTTTGGGCTTTCCATTTCTTCGTCAATATATTCTAAAGAATGATAGCCGTCTTGAATGTCTAAAATTTGTTGATCTAACCGTTGGGCTTCAAAATTTAACGACTTGTTCAGTCTATTTCTTTCAAATTTGGGTGTAGTGGTAATAGCAATATTTTCTTCGTTAGATATGCTTCTTCTAAATTCAGCTCGAGCTGCTGCGATTCTCTCCGTTGGTACATAAGTGACGTTGGATATAGGTGTTCGGACTCTTGGTTGATTGTTAACTGCAATTTCATTATCGTCAGCCAACTTAATAAATTCCAAACTATCATCGGATTTATTTTTACTAGTTTCTAAGTCTTTTACTGTTGCTACTTTTATTACTTTGGTATTGTCACCATCTGTGCTAGATATAAATGATTGTTTAATTGGATACTTTTTAGATGGACTTATGATATTCAAATTTTTTGATGGAACTTCTTTGGTTTCATTGTCTTGTATTGCACTTTTATTAAGTTTATTTTCTTTGCTAGTAACAATTGGTGGAGTAACTTTAATTTTTATATTAGAATTGCAATTTTCCACTTTCGGCAAATTTTTCCTACATTTGTTGTCTTTATTTGCCTTTTCTACATTTCCAATTTTGGGTGTTGCTTTGATTTTTTCCAAGTTATTTACATTATCTGCTACTTTGTCTTTCAGCAGTTCCATATGTTCCTCATCGTGATGTACTTCATAGTATTTTTGTAAATCGTATGGCGTCTGTATGAGACTGCTACTACGAAGACGAGGTTTGGGTGTCGGAGCCCCATTACTGAAAATATCAGGGTCCTTAATACTGTCGACTACATCTTTGTTAGGTGTTTGAAAGTCTATAGCTTGTTTAACTGTTATATTTTCATTATTGTTTGAATCACTGCTACTAGATGATTTATTTTTAGAATCATTAATCTCAGGTGATGGATAGAATTGGGAAGGCGGCGGAGAGCTGTCAGAATCTGAAAATCCAGAGTCCTGGCTCTTGTGGCTTCCCGGGCTGCCATGGCGTAAAGGCCATTGGTTTATTTGCGCATTGTTCAGAGGCGCAATGTTATCTGCGCTATTGTTCCTTTGTTGCTCCGGCTGATTCGCGATCCAGTGTGGCAGCTGCGGCACCCAGTCCTGTTCGTCTCCGCGATTGTCTCGGTTAAGGTCGGGTTGTGCTACTGGGCTTCCAATATTTGGCGGTGAGTCACCCCACCAAACTTTGCTGCGCGTTCGTTGAAAATTCGACATCCTGGAAAAAAACAAAAGACGAAATTAATCGTGGGAATAGCATACCTAATGTCTTACAGCTACGGGTTTAATGATCGGCGACAAGTGACGTAATGTCTCGGCACATTATAGACGATAGTTTTGTAGGTGACGATGCGTAACCGTGTTTAAGTTCAAATTAGAGGTTTTCTGTCATTAAGGCGTGAGAGTCTTTGGTTTCTTTAGTAGTTTTATCGCTCATAAGGGCTTGATAAGTTTGCATCAATAATAATAATAGGAGAGCATAAATCGCAGGCAGATGTCAAAAACCGTTGCAGATCTATTGTGCAGCCGGACTGCAGGGGGAAATTCATTCTCTTATTTTATTCAATCCGTCCCCTAGGATTTTTGACTTGGGGATAAACGATTATATACATTTCAATAGACTTGTTCTGTTAAGTATGTTGTTTGTTGTTCAGTGTTAATGAATGTAGTTAGGCACTTATTACTCGAATTAAGTGCCTGTTTCACAATTTCCAAATAAGTTATTACTAGCGTTTACTTGACAGTTAATTAATATGTTACTGTATTTTTAACTGCCCAGTTAAAAATACAGTTCTCATATATTGCGACAGGTCCTTAATTAATTGTATTGTATTTTTTTCTATTGTTAGTAAGACAAAGTGTTTTGCACAGTTAATTTTATTTATCATCACTTAACTAATGTCGGTCATGTTAGGCTATGAGTCAATGTATCTATCTGAATCACTCTGCAACACCGATCAGAATATCCTGCAGTAGTATAATAGTATGGTGTTGTAGGTACAGTAAGCGTCATGTAGTTGGTAACATCCAAAGCGTCATAAAGATCGAAACACGTCTCTAATTTTAAGAGCGTAAGGCGTTTTCCGAAATATATGGCGCTTTGGGTCTTAACTGTTTGATTGTGATTGTACATGTATGTGCGCACTTACAATAATTGTTTTAATAATTATGGTATTGGTCACCGGTCATTGCGTTAGTCAGTGGGTATCTTGTGTTCTATAAATAATAGGTTGGGGAAAAAGTCTTTTCGTATTTTTGTATGAAAAGTCAAGACATTTTTTTCAAAGTTTATTTACATTTATTTACAATATATATGTACCGTTTTGTTGAATAACTTTCTGCCATTTTGTGGGCAGAGACATTATCCCGTTACTGTAGAAACTTTGGGACTTCTGATCAAAAAAACGGGACAAATAGTTTTGGCAGTCCTCTCTTGAGGTCAACCTTACAGAACCTAAAGAATTCTGCAGAGACCGAAACAGGTGAAAATCTGAAGGCGCAAGGTCAGGGCTATATGGTGGATGCACTAGGACCTCCCAGTCGAACTCTCTTAATTTTTGCTGAGTGGCTAAAGATGTGTGTGGTCTAGCGTTATCGTGATGAAAGACCACACCCTTCCTGTTGATCAATTCCGGCCGTTTTCTCTCGACTGCTTCCTTTAATCTCATCAGTTGCTGGCAGTAAAGATCAGAATCGATGGTTTTGCCGGGCGGTAAAAGCTCATAATAAACAATGCCCTTCCAATCCCACCATACACACAGCATCACCTTATTTCGTGTTAGGCCAGGTTTGGCCACAGTCTGTGAAGCCTGGCCAACTTTCGACCACGACCTTTTTCGCACGTTCTTGTCGTACGTGATCCACTTTTCATCGCCAGTTATCAATCTCTTCAAAAACGGCTCGGTTTCATTACGTCTCAATAATGAATCGCAAATGAGTACACGGTTCATTAAGTTTCTCTGAGTGAGCTCGTGTGGCACCCAAATATCGACCTTTTTTGTTTAACCAGCTTTCTTCAAATGGGTCATAACTGTTTTGTGGTCAATTCCCAGTTCTTCAGCTACATCGTAACTACTAATATGCCGATCTTGCTCCACTCTTTCAAAAATGGCGTCCATTTTATTCGTAACAGGGCGACCAGAGCGAGGTGCATCTTTAACATCAAAATTTCCGGACTGAAAACGTTTGAACCAAATTTGTGCTACTCTTACTGACACTGCATCAGGTCCATAAACATCACAAATTTTTTTCACTGCTTGAGTTGCATTTTTGCCTTTTTTATAATAAAATTTTAAAATGTATCGAATTTCTTCATTAGATTCACTCATTTTTACGGAGAGAAAAACAAATGAAAAATAGCGAGAAACAACTTTTTTTTATTTTTTTCTTTTCTTTATAATGGAACCTTTTTAATGTTACCAAAACCAGCCAGACACAAATAGTACAGTCAAAAAAAATTTATAATAAGTTTATACCTACGTTATGCGAAAAGACTTTTTCCCCGACCTAATATAAACATTGTATTACATGTATCCTTATTGAATTTTAAAATATTGATACTTATTAAGGTAATTGGGAACTTATCACAATTGATAGATTTTTTTTACCTATACAAAATACTTTCTTCTTTGAAATCAACTATATTATATCAACTACAATCTAGCCTATCTAAAGACTAATTAGTAACTTTCTCTTATAATAAAGTAATACATATTTTAAAAATACGAATTTGTCCAATTACACTATTCAATTGATAGATGGAAAACTAAAACGCAATGCAAACGCTTTTATTTAATATTTATAGATGCTCTGTAGGAGCCCAACTTTAAGAAAGATTTTTCTGAAACTGAAAAAAATTATATTAATAATATCGACCACTTTGTAAATCAAATGGACACATAAGATGATTTATCACCACGTGACTATGAACCTAGATTCTTTTTTCAAACTAGTTTTGACAATCAGTAGTAATTGTAGCTTGTACAGAAACCAAACTTTTTTTTTATGGTAATGCATTTACACATACTTTGCACCGCGGGGACAGTACAAAGTTATGTCTGACCGAGATGTTGGGGGCAGGCCTATCGACTGAACCCCACTGTTTCCTGCTCCACTGAAGGTGCCAAAGAAGTAACAGAGTAACCTTATCCTCCGTTGGCACCGCACGCCTGTCCGTGTCACAGACCCTTCGTCTTTTCCCCCCTCGACTATTGGTTGACCACCCCGTAGAACAGGAATCAAACCTGAACTGACTGGAGTAGAAAAAAAACACACCTCCTGGCAAACTAGACCAAAAGGAAACGTTTCATATTTATTTTATTGCATATTACATTATTACAAAGATGCTCTTCAAAATAAATACAGATACCCTGTAAGGTCGCCGTAAAATAGTCTACCTACTCATTTTAACAGACTTATAAAGTTCACTGCTGAACATTGGACCCCCCAAAAGATTATACTCTATTGGGGTATTTCCCCATTATCGCAGTTCAAGCCAGTACGCAGGACGACGCTGCTGCCGATCATCCGGTAAGATTTCTCTTCGTTGCCTCTTACGACTCCCCTCCCTATTCTAAACAGTGGGTCAACTCTGCTTCTTTATTTGTTTTCCTTCATCGTTTGTAAAAGAGACAACGATGAATGATGTATTCATGAATAAGTTACACGGTTTGATTGATTCGAAGGTACGCATTGGTAATCGAAGTGCTAATTAGTGCTAATTCGTGTTAATGTAAAGTATGTTTTGCAATCCAACTGAACGCACAGCACTAGACGAGATTCTGCACACTTGTGCTAAATGCATTAACTGAAATGTATTATCGATGTGTTGCTACATAGGTAAAACGCTGAATTAAGTAATTATATGGTTTTAAGGGAAAATAACCTGTAAGGGAAAAAATACATTTACAATGCAAATAGTTCCTTGCATTGTAAATATATTTTTTTACATAAGGCTAACAACTAAATATATAACTTATTAGATGTAACTAGTTACGTAAAGCTTTGTTTACGTCTTTTGAGCTTGATAACAAAAGGTAAGTAAGTAATGCATAAATAGTGTTTATAAATAAGACCTATGTCTATAAAAATAATATGGTTTTCATTTATCATGAGAAGCCACAAAACCATTTCAAGACATAATTGGAACTCTATTGTTTCCTGTCTCTAGACTGTCGCCTGTCATCTTATAGAAATATATGTAAAATTATACAGGTATGCTCTTTGTCAATTGATTTTAATAATAATTTACGGTTGATAACCAAACCGCCCTTACCTAAAATCGTTTTTTTATATTAACGTTCCTATTCTCATATTACTTTTTAACTGTGAAATGTGATGCGGGTAACGAATTTTACTTTCATGCTGGATGCATAGTAAATAGAAACAAATAGACAATGAGAATTTTGTTTTTGACCCGTATATCATAACGTTAGGTTATTTAAAAAAACACGTTATAGTAGATTTTAGGAAGTTTTAGAGAATAGGTACTAAACAGGGTGCATAGGGATCCTAGTATCCTACCAAGATCTGAGGAGCCCATGCCAACCTCACCTGCAAGTGGTGCACCTGCCGAACAACGGACGAGGCTCTGGCGAACACAAAAGTTCCCCAAAAGCGGCAATTGGCTCGCCACCTATTACGTGGCAACAACAATATAATTGGCGAAATGTGGGCATACAATATGCCTATGCCTACCTCTTCGGGGAAACAGGCGTGATATTATATATGTAAGTACTAAACAGTTACTATACCAACTGGTTGGCTTTAATAATAAGTTACATCTTTCGGTATTTCGATGCTTAAAAATAATACGTAAGCTTATTTTCCTTTAATACACTAACGTTTATCAGTATCATCCTTAAGAAAGGCTAAATGGTTGGACCTTGAATGCATTATCATGCGCGGAAGACCTTCTGCAAACACTAAGACGCTTTAACTTCCTTCGAGTTTATGTAAACCTGGTACTTAAAAGATATACTTTTTAGTACTGTTAAGTGAATTTTACTCTGAATGATTAGCAGTTTAGGAAGGCCAAGGTAGGGAATATATATAAATATATTATATAATAATAATAATAATAATTTAATTCATTAAAAAGTTATGGTTACAATGATTAGTGGCCGAAATCTCGCTTTAAGCAAATAATGCCTGTATCGGGGGACTTCAAAATATATCACACACATGATCACGCCTATTTTTCAAAAAGGTAGGCAGAGGCATACTATATGCCCACAAGTTGTAATTCTATTGTTGGTCCCACGTAATAAGTGGCGAGCCTATTTACTGTTGAGCCTACTTAATTATTGCTGCGTACGCCGTACCGGGAACTTTTATGTTTGCCAGAGTCTCGTCCATCGATCGGCAGGTGCACCACTTTCAGACGAGGTTGGCTTGCGCTCCTAAGATCTTGGCATGATATCTATACACACATGTACATTGCAAATTTATTGTTGACCGTCTTATCCAATATCGCTGACTTTTATGCAAGCCTATTTTGACTGATGCCATGCACCATTGCAAGGCAATGGCTTATTTTTAAAGAAAAGGCACGTTAGTCTGTAAGTTTGACTTTCCTAAGAGCTCTATTAAGCCAAACTTGAATAAATTATTTTGACTTTTTTTTGACTAAAGTCCTGCTAAACCAGTATTGGCACAGGGAGGTGCATGGCCATGTAATTAAATTTTCACACCGTTCAATGGGGCCTCTAACTTTCTTTAGTGATAATCAAATAGTTATATAACCGGGGTTTGACTAAAGAATTATCAAGACTCGATGCCACACAAACTGTCCACACACGCCGTCACACAGCACACACTCAAGACCCGAGCTCTGTAATCGTCGCTCTTGGAGAGCCATTTATACTTGAGCCGGTATCCCACATATATATATATATATATTTTGTTTATATGAGAGTTCTCCTGCCTCTAACGAGCTTATCACTAATACTATGGCTTGGCCTTAAACTAAGTGGAAGTATAGGCCGTGAACATGTTATCAATTTCGGAGAACCTTCGAAAACTCGGAGGCCCTTGTCAACTTCCTTCTCACTTATGCGAGCCTGGTACTTGCAGACACGCTTGATTGGTAACAATCGATGTAATTTGCCGTTAATTAAACAATTACTGCTATTTATAATTCTTTTATTATCTTAACGTTTTGTCTGGTGCGTTAGTTACATCTTGAGAAAAAAACTTGTTATTTTTGTAACTTGTCATTAATTCTTACCTTCCCTAAGAAGTTAAGCATACAACTTGGCTAATGATGTACCAAATGAGAGAAATGGCGGCGAGTTGTGAGGCGGATCACTGCAACTGAAGTGACGACCACGGCCACTCTGTCATTAGTGTAACGACGAAGAAGAAGAAGAATGATGAACCCATGAACGCGTTCTGCAGAATTTTCATACGCAAGACGACTTGCATATATTTCTTTAAAATGCCTTTATATTTTTTGGTAAACAACATTACTTAAATAAAATTACAACCTAGCTCACGTTTACAATTTCAAAATGATTAATCAAAAATTGTAATTTAAAGGATGCGCCATTATTATGTGCACGTGTCAATTCTTAACGGCATAATAGTACTTATAGTTTCCACTACTCGCTACTATTTTTTTGCAAAGTGTATTTCTCCAGTACGTTATATAGTTCTGGATATGTATTTATTAATACGCATACATCTGCTTTACAAGAAACTGGCAGCTGACAAAGATAAATAACAGATAAACCAACTGTGTGTTATCGTCGATAAAAATACCATATACGTATAGAGTACTAGAATTTTAAATTAATATTATCAGGTGGTGAGTTAAAAGAGGTTCTCTTAATCCATTTATTCCTGTCCTGAAATTGCTGGAAGGTATGTTGCACCTTACTGGCAGATCCATTTTCGGTATTGGTTACTTAAAATGATGACAGGCAGAGCAGCTGGCGGTAACGGTTACGGGCTGTCATCTGCCATAAGGCCATACGTCACGCTGACATTGACAAGTGCACATAATAATGGCGCATCCTTTAAATTACAATTTAAGATTACTCATTTTGAAATTGTAAACGTGAGTTGTAATTTTTTTAAGTATTATTGTTTACTAAAAAATATAAATTATTTAGTATTAAACAGCCCATAAATTGTTGTTTTGATTCCATTCAGACCATAATAATTTTTAAAGATAATGAAATTAGACAAACTACATTATTTATGAGTACCTAATTTTTTTTTGTAACTTATAGGTAGATTCGATTCTGATTACTAAGCAGTACAAATTTTTGTTCTATACCCTTTGTTTTGAAAATCATTTTATGCATAAAAAGAATTACATGAATGAATGTTTTCCTTACTAATAGAGATTACTTGTGAACGTTGTATAACTCAACTTCGGAAGCATATTTGCACTCATAATGCAAGCATATAGATATGCGCCAATGTATAGTATAATTTCTCTAGTTTGCATAGGCAGGTAGTTATTTGCATGACTTTCCTCACTTTTCCTGACGCATAATGTGTAAATTGTTAATTAAATATTTTATAAGAAAATCAAGTAAAGAACAGCTTATATGATACGACGGGGACGAAAGAAGAAGCACGAAAGCGCTCGATATCAAAAGCCACACAAACGGTCACCCATCTAAGGACTGACCTCTGTAAACTCTGCTGTATTTCGGTGATCGTTTCCGACCACCGAGCACCGCAGAGCTACGAGTGCCGACGGGGACATAATACGCTATTATTGCAATTTTAAAACTGATAATACCAAAAAAAACGACAAGATATTCGATCGAATTAAAGAAAACAAATGAGAGTAAGGTTATAAAGTCTATGTTCTCACTAAAATTAAAAAACAAAAGACATATTTTGCTTGAAAATTATTTTAAAAAATGGAAAACCGTTAATGATCGATGCGCGAATGCCATCGGTTTTGATTTGATCTCTATGGTTACGGCCAGGTGTTGTGAAGTTCCGTTTTTTGTTTACGCACCCGCGTCGGGTCACCGGTTTGGCGCCCCTGCCCTTGATGCAAGCGATTACACATCATACAGAGTGTTCATTTTTACAACACCTACGTTTTTTGAATTAAGGAGGAACTATCAGTACCTAAAACTAATAAATAGTATTATAAACATACTTAAAGAAAAAGTTTTACACTATAAATAATTTCAACAGATTTTTGGTTCCTCTTTTTGTATATAGTTTGAAATATATGTATCATAATCAGAAGATTTGCGAACCATAACATTTTAATAAATTCAAATGAATACCAAATTAGCGCATAATAAAAGGTATTTTAAATTATCTTGGCTAAAACAATTGCTTCGTCAACCCAAGGTCTTCCTGAAGAGTTCAAGATTCTCACAGTCTTTACTGTAAGCTGACAATAAAATACTTTACCAATTTATAATGACATTGAAACTGCGTGGAGTACTTGACAGTTACAATAGAAGTCAAATTGGTGTTCATTAAGGTAAATACAATAATCGGGCGGTTCGAGTGCGATCAGGGTAGAACATATTACTTTCTGGAAGTAAGATCGAGAGATATATATTTTATACTCTATACTTTATTGCGTTCCACAATGGTTTTATAAGGTGGTGAATATTACAATTAATTTGGTACATTTGTGAACGCTGTTGGGCACAACACTTTTGAAAAGTTTTAAATGCAAATACTTGTGGTTTTCGCTGCGTGAGGTATAAAAATGTCTTTAATAAATTACAAACTAATGATACATTTTAGAACAGCCTATACATTCTAGTAAGACACGTTGCGACCCTTGTTCCCGTACGCGCGGGACAATACGCGTGGCCCTTACCGTTCCCGTCGCATCTGCTCGATATATTGTAACATTGCCACACTTACAATCAGTTGGGTTGGGTTGGCACTTCCGCTAGTGAAAGTCGTTGGGATATATCGATTATTATTTGAATTGAAATTAGAACACTTTTAATATAATAATCTTTTTTGTTGAATTTCTTTTTACAAAAAGTTTTACTACTCTTTTGTATAATATTTTTAAGAAATTTATTTAATACTTTTTACACAAAAGATTACCATACCTTTTTTTCAACTTTTTTACTATTAGCTTGCGGCTGCTCCTGCTGCGTGGGCTACAGAAAATCGCAAATATGCAATTTGTCATGATATTTAATAGTTCTTATAAATTCAAGCTGCATTCGTACCATCACCATCTCAGCCACATGAAGATTACTGCTGAACTTGTCCTCCTTTCCATACTTTCATCAATATAACCCTAAAGCTTAAGATAATTGTCAAATAACATTAACAGACTGGAAGTTGTATAATCTTGTTTACTTTGATATGATATGTTGAATATTTACCTAAGTTCTTTCAAGTTTTTGTGAGTATTCCGTTTGCCTTGCCACATTCTTCAATTATTTCTTAATAAATGTTGTTACCAGTTTCGCTCACGTTATCAATCCAAGGTATAGACTATACTAACAGGGAATAATAATAAAAATAATCCATTATTTGATACGTTAATAATCCACTATTTGGTAGTAACCAAAAAAGGTTAAAAGCATCATTAGAAAAGTTCTTTCAATAAGAGAGAGATGGAAACTGGGGGTCTAGGGATCGTACCAACATCTTAGGAGCCCAAGCCAACCTCACATGCAAGTGGTGCACCTGCCGATCAACGAACGAGGCTCTAGCGAGCATAACAGTTTCCGGTACCGCAATTGAGCCTAAATAAATTTAAATTAACCATAAAACACAAGCTGTCTTCAAAGGGATACTATTCTATTAAAGACTATATGGCAGATAAAAATGCTTGGGATTAAACTGCCGTTTCATACAGGCTATTCTAATATGAATGACTTGAAAAAATATATATATTTTTAAGGTTATGTTATATCTTATATTGCATTGTATAGCTTCACAGACAAATGAAGATTGTAATTCTAGTACCAAACTAATGGACACATTTAAAAGAGCATAGCCTGTGAGTTTCTTGCCAGTTCTTCTTACAGAGCGGTGGCTCGGAACTGGCACTTAGATTCACTTACACTTAATTATTTTTTGTTTTTAAATTGTTTTTTTGCATGTAAGTGAATCTAAGCTTCGTGATTTAGTGTAATATTATTTCGATTGTATTTTTTTTTTCATTTGTAATCATGACGTTTTCAAGTAGGTACTATGTATAATAGTTTATGAAATAAATAATTTTTTTACTTTACTTACTTTACTTTACCAAAGCAGCTATAGGCTCGCCACCTATTACGTGTGACCAACAATATAGTTGGCGAAATCTGGGCGTGGTGGGTGTGGTAGATGTGGAAACTAGAAGCGGTCGATGGGAAACAAACTAACCGAATATCGAAAAAAAAATTGGGCATAGTTAAAACCTTTTTAAATCTTATACAACTTAGGACAATATATAAAACCTTTTTTATACTTAAGAATAAAGTTTACTGAGCAAGAAGGTTTTAACGTTGCATAATTTACAACTACTTAAGTAAGTAAACTATCTCCTAAAGTCCATAAGTGTGTCCAAAGACACGCTTGGTTGATACCCGCCCTCGCAAGGCACGCGTCGTGGCATATGGCTGATAAGCGTGCATTAAAAAAAAGTAAACGGTATGCCACGTGGCGGTGGTTAACTTTTTTTCTGGCAAAGGCGTTCGTATAGAACAGCCGGCTTGTATTGTCTTCCTGTGTTGTTAATACTTTTTGCGTTTGAACTTATTACTGTTATTATTTATGCAATTATGATAATAAGATTAATTTAGAACAAAAATTAAAAAAAATTTTTTTCGAATTGGGTTATGTTTAATTTAAGTAGTCTGTGAGGTGGCGAATGACTGCTGGAAGCAATAGATTTTCAATTGTGTCTCTTATGTCTGAAAGGTTAAATTTAATTATATTACGTAATTATTTCTAATGTTATTTATGAATTTATTTTGTTCCTCAAGTACTTATTTTACATTTAATATACTAATAACACTAACTAATTTTAATTAGTACATACTGCACTTGTGATCCGAGACATATTCTCATATTCTGGTCAAATCTTAAATGCCCCGTAGATGTGCTAGCTGCATAACCGTCCTAACCAGAACACAATTGAAGAGTTACAGAGTATCTTATTTTTTATAAGCCAGCAACGAAAATATGCCACAATACTTCTTAAATAAACAAGTATTTTATTCCAGACTTCCAACAATTCAACCAGCCGTTAAAATAAAACAGAAACTCGCTCACGTAATAAACGTTTTTTAACTAAACGATACGACCTTGCCCATTGGGAATGAATTGATTAAATGTTGACATTTAGCTGACCGCGGGACAGCTGCGAATTGTTGCAATTAAACATTTTACTTAAGGCAGATGCGCTTCTAGTATGGATTATGAATCGCCCGCACGACCGTGGTATAACGTCCTAACCGTCTTAATATTTTTTCATAGTCAGTTCTATTTTTATTTCAACGTTCAGCTGGGTTCTAGGCACGTTCTATGCTTCTTTTGTTTTTTTAATGTTAAGGCAGTTGACAATCTTGCAAGTTATGCCGCCAAACGAACATTTAAAGTAAGAACTGGATTTGGAAGAAGAAGGATTTGTTTTCCGAAGAAATACTTTTTAAGTAATTTATAAGATAATGTACGTACGTATATATGGCATAGATTTGACAATTGGTATCTCGGGGTTACCGGTTAAATGAGATTGAGCAGTTTGAAAAATTCTTAGCAGCAGGTCACCTGTCTCTGCCAATACGCACTGGGTCGGCGTGGAATATGACCTGATGACTTAGGTTTTTAAGACGAAGCCCAGTAATAGCACAATTATGGGCTAAGATAATTGATCTCGAAGTGACGTTTTCGTTGCAGTATCTACCATTTACGTTGAATACATCACACTTTCATCACTTGTTTGTATTGTATAACAATAAAATTGAACGCCCATGAGCCAGAACAGGGCTAGAACACCAATTTTTCACAAAAAAAAAAAATATATATATAGGAATCCTACCAAGACCTGAGGAGCCCAAACCAACCTCACCTGCAAGTGGTGCACCTGCTGATCAACGGACGAGGCTCTGACAAACAAAACTGTGCCCGGTAAACGGCAATAGGCTCGCCACCTATTACGAGGGACCAACTAAATTATTGGCGAAGTGTGGGTGTATAATATGCCTCTGCCTACCCCTTCGGGGAAACAGGCGTGATATTATGTGTATATGTAAAAAAAATCCTTAAAATATCTCATTGAAAAAATATTATGGTACTTCAAAGCTAAAAATTAGATTTCATTTTAAGACTCTACAAATAGCGTTCAAATCCTATCTAAGAATAATATAATACCTAGATATGGACAATAAACTGAGATAAATTCCGTTGCATTTCACCCCACATTCCTATCGTTCATCTGTGCCCAGCGGAATGTCCTTTGTCCACGCACATCCAAACATGGTGCGTTAATCACAAATCTGGAATGCACACGTGTTTAGTGTGGCAAATCAACCTATGGTGTGTTTATAGAAAAATGTTTCAATAAACAATAAACATAAAGGGCCAATTATGACTTGTAATTTGTTTTGCACTTATAATTTGTTTAATAGGTCTTTTCTTAGTAAGACGCATCTCTGATCCCATTAATACACATAGATACATGTATGTATATCTCATTTTTCTTTTTTTTCTTCTTTTTTGGCAGAAAAAATTACAGTCAAAATGGCAGATCATGGTCATAGCTCTTGTAAGAAAATACACTTAATTTGAATATTACAAAAAAAAAAAAATGCTGATCAAATAAACATGCTTCAAATATATTTTGCTACTTTCTATACGATGCTTATAATTTAGTATGACAGTCTTTATCATTATTTTCTTTAAATTATAGTATTGTAATTTACGTTAAAAGAAATGAATTTACATAGTATTTAATTCGTAGGTAGGTTCGAAACCAATGATTATTATAAAAAGAACGGGTAGACGTTGTGTCGGCTTAGATTTCATCATATCAGCCTTATGAGTCCACTGCTGAACAAGGCTTCCCAAATATACCATTCAATTTGGGGGTAGTTGCCCATAATAACCACGCTGGGCAGCCGGGTTGGTGATCGCAGTTCAAGCCAGTACGCAGGGTGACGCTGTTGCCGATCATTCGGAAGGACTTCTTTTTGTCGACTCTTACGACTCCCCGTGAGATAACAGAGAGTGGTCGGTACCACAAGGCAGCCATAACTAAATAGTATTAATAATAAGCTCTTGATAGGCTCTTGAAGTTGTCGACGAATATGTATACCTGGGACAAAAAGTCCAAATGGGTAGGTCCAACTTCGAGAAAGAGGTCAATCGTCGAATCCAGCTCGGTTGGGCTGCGTTCGGGAAACTGCGCTTTATCTTCTCGTCAAAAATACCTCAGTGTCTTAAGACGAAAGTCTTTAACCAGTGTGTGTTGCCAGTGATGACGTACGGTACTGAGACTTGGTGCCTGACTATGGGCCTCATTAGAAAGCTCAAAGTCGCTCAGCGTGCAATGGAGAGAGCTATGCTCGGAGTGTCCCTACGTGATCGAATCAGAAATGAGGAAATCCGTAGGAGGACTGGAGTGACCGACATAGCGAGGCGAGTTTGCAGGCTGAAGTGGCAATGGGCGGGGCACATAGCTCGAAGAACCGACGACCGATGGGGCGTCAAGGTTCTGCAATGGCGACCGCGAACCGGTAAACGTAGTAGAGGACGGCCTCCCACGCGATGGACCGATGATCTGGTCAAGGCGGCGGGAAGCCGATGGATGCAGGCGACTCAGGATCGCTCAATGTGGAAATCTATTGGGGAGGCCTATGTTCAGCAGTGGACGTCAGATGGCTGAGATGATGATGATGATGATGATGATTAATAATAAATACGTTTTCAACAATAATATATGCCACACAAACGGTCACCGAAAGACAATCTTTTGAAAACTTTGCTTTAGTTTGGTGATCGTTTCCCTAACTAGTATGATGGTGCTAATAACCAGAGTATATATAGTATAAGGACCAATAAAATAGTAATAATAATGCATACATAATGTTACGCCTCTTTCCCGTAGGGGTAGGCAGAGATCACATACTTCCACTGTCTACAATCTTAGCACACACTCTTAGCTTCATTCACACTCATTAACCTTCTCATACACGCCCGTCGGATAAGGGTACTTTTGATCTGCTCTTTCTCCAAAACTTTCTGGAATTGGTCATGGAAGTAACAGCTAATAACGAGAGAGTATAAGAGGGGGTGGCTCTATTCTAAGCCGGTACCACACGGCATAGCTTACTTAGCTTTAGTGTAATTTACTGCAGTTCCTACATTTATAATCATATGCGGTGCAGGAACAACAGCGCTGCTGTTTTAGTAGATGCAGCAACATTACGCTGATGTATCGCCATTTTGACAGGTTTTTTTTTTTGATGTAAAATCATCAAATGACCTTCCCTCGCTGTGGGTGGAGCGGGAGGATGTGTAAGACTTCTACTGACTAAGAACCATCCATGTTCCTTCTTTTGAGCCTGCTACGTACCGATGCCGCAGTAACCCTTGCGAACAGTCCCGCAACAATTACATTATGTTGTATAGTCTTTTTGTTTTGTGTATGTTTAATTTTGTTTTTGCGTTTGTTTTATTTTGTGTAATGTTATTTATGTCAATAAAAATACAACGAAAAGATGAAACAGTGTGAACGAATCCCAATAAACATTTGACCCAAAAGATCAATTCACTCGATCAACAACTGGTCTTTTGTTCCAACTTCCAATACTTTTCCCATGTCTACCTTTCCCATGGTCCAAATATCTTTTTCCCCAGTTAACAATGTGTCATCTCGACCCCATGTCATGCGATACTTTTTTATTAATCTAGTTTACATACTGATTGCATTGCAAAAGAAATAATCAATTCAGTTGTTAATTAGTTAAGTCTTAGAAGCTTCGCACATTTTATCTGTCAACAATCTAGATAGATGGATCTATTACATTGTCAGTAACTGCATTTATTTTAATTACGAATAGTAGTGCTTAATGTGATACTGTTACCACATTTAAAATGTGCTGTAGAAAGCGAAATTGCTGCTAAAGGCTCGTGCAAAAAGGTCGTGCTGTAAATATACAAAGTGCGTAGCTGTTTGCGGATTAAAAGTAATTTTGTAAGGAATATAATAAACTGAACCTCTAAAAAATACTTTTTTGATCATCAAAAATACTGATCTAGCATCTAATAGGGGATTAGGTGCTCCATCAGAATTTTTTGATGTACAAAAAGGTTAGGTTAGATTGGTAATTTATTAATTTTGATGACACATTAAATATGAGCCATTTTGTAATAGTTACTACTATAACTAACGTAAAGTAACTCTTAATATAATCTTGTAGCAGAATATCTATATTTATCTATTCGTAATTAACAAAACTAGGAGAAAACTTTTGAAAATACACGTAATTTTTTTTATTATTTAAAAAGTTTTTTCCGAAGAGACTGTAGTAGTTAATAGTATAAATTTATTTTGTATCTCATGTAATAGTTACATAAAAAATCTCACGTTATTATACGGTAAAGTTGTTTTGTAAGATCGTAATAAATCGATCGTTTGCAGGAACAAGATATTGTTAATTAAATTCTAGTAGGTCGCTCTCGTTGACTGCTAGGTCTCACTTCCTCTGAGAGTTTAACAAGACTTAGAAAATTGTAGCTTACAACAGTTCTGGTTAGTTACATGATATATAATTTTATTAATGATTAACCACAATTAATAACTGTCGTGGTTAGAGAACTAGAACCTTTAAAGTTAACCAGCGGTCGTAAGCGACTTTCAAATTTAAATATAACATTTTAATCAAGTTTATGTATGAAGAAGTTTGCGTGTTATATGTAAGAAGTTGGAAATCAACTTATCAAAGGCTTGCCACCCGTTATGACAGAATAAATAAAAAATCGTACAGCTGGTGTGCAGCAGCAGCAGTTCTTAAGTTTCAAGAAAAGTATCTTTAATAACTTGTGTTATGGATACTAAATAACAGGTAGACATATAAAAATACTTTTATATGTAGCTGAAAATCAACGTTTTGCTCGCTGAGCAATACTACGTTCAGCTATGACTTTTGGCATGAATAGAGCACACGTACAAATAATTAATTACTTTTTGTAAGTAATTTATTGATTTAGGCGTTACTTTGCGGAAATCCATTGTAAGCAAGTGATGGATTAAAAATATCTTTGTAACAATTCCCGCGCTACTATAATTTCCCGAAAAATCGAGAAACTATTCAACACGACACGTGTTTCGCCCTTACACAGGGCATCTTCAGGTAAGATAGGAGCCTCAGAACAACGATGTCTTCACGACCAACGCTGAAACGAGAGTCAAATTACTCTCGTTTGTAAGTTTGATATTTTTTTTTTCTCTTATATTGTTTCGTGTTAATATTTTGTATGTGTGTTTATTTAGTGCAATAAACGTTCTATCTATCTAGCTTTTCCTTCCGTAAATACATAGAAAATACCCAGACCAGAACAAATATTCATGTTCATGCACACAAAGATTTGTCATGGGTGGGAAGCGAACCCGCGACTTTATGAGCAGAGTCCAGGTAAACTACCTCCATGCCATATCGGTTGTCAAAAGCATGAAGAAGTTGATCATCACAGTCACAATAACAACACTAGAGTGTTTTCTTATAAATTGAAATGCATAACGAGGAAAATGAAGTTAATGATGTTTATCTGAATCAGACAAATAATCATTAACAGTCCCCTACACAATTTTAAATTTGTCTTAATTAAAATCGATACGATAACAAAAATTATTTAATTAATGTATTAAATTAATCATTAGTTTTATAGAGGCAAAATTTGGCATACTGAGTTTATTATTTTTGTAGCATTAAAACCTCACAAATCTTTGTCAAATTTTGTGAGAATTAAGCAACGAGAATATTGGATAAAAAATACGTCCTTTCCTAGGTCCCACAGCGGTCCCATAAGTCTTTTTGAAAGGTCCCATGCATTTACTATGTGAACCGTCGTCGTTTGTCAACTTTTGCGATAAGTTGAGACCGTGTGAGACATATTTTATGTTTAATGCGTTTATCCATCATACAAAATCATTAAATTAATCCGACAAGGAGTATCCGGAAAAACAGGAAATAGCCGCTTGTAACTGGTTTAGACTAGTTAAGTCGCTAAAAATCGATCAATAGCAAATAACTCGACGTTAATTAAATTTCGGTAATATTTCAAAGCTATCACTCGTCATAAGAACATAGGTACTGAATTATAAGGGTTGCCATAACTCATCATACATGCCTTATAAAGTCCTCTGCTGAACATTAGCCTGTCCAATAGATTTAATGATATTAGTGGTATTTGCCACGCTTGGCAGGTGATCACTGAAGTAATAATAATTATTAGTGGAAATTTCTGTGCGCAACTGCCCTTATAAATTAGATCAAATTTTATAGATTTCTCGGTTATTCCGCGAGATCTACAACTTAAAACCTTATCCCTAAATTTTCTATCGACATGTTTACGCGGTAAATGGACAAGTTAGAACAATAATAATAAGATACAATTGTTATAAAAAATGCGCATGCGCACTTACCCAATAATTCAATTTGTAGATACTTTACATTATGGACAATTAAAATGTATGTAATTAATTAAATTAAGTGCCATCTGTGTTTATTTTTCCTCTATTACATACCGGGGGAGTGTGTTTATACACCTTGACATCACTACCTTGGAATGTTTCACTTTAAAGGTTAAAAATGTCGTTTTGTACTCGACGCTATGATAGTAATACTCTTTATCTTATATTTCTATGTTTCCGATATGAAAAATAAGCGTAGATATTGTTTCGTAAATATATCGAGAGGAACCTTGGTTAACAAAATTGTTATTGATATTGGTACTTTAAGATTGAGCTTTAAATATTTGATTTCAAACTATTTATTTTATCTTTTCTATTTAAGAATATATTTTAATTACAAGTATATCAACTCAATAATCTATTTCATTATCTAAATTGATATTGATATTTTTTTCGTAAAAAGTCTTATAATTTTTATTACCTAACTCTTTTACTTTCACACAAAGTATCTAAGGCGTCAAGTATTAACTAATAACTAGTAGAGGCCCGTAACTTCGTCTGCATTAGGCTTCATACCCCTATTTGAAAATCTGCTACAACTTCCTCCAAGTAATTTAAGTGATGTCGATTAGTTTCTAGGAACAGCTCGATTTCAAATGCCACACAAACGATCACCCAACAAAGGTTTATGTTCTGTAACCGCCGCTTAACTTCAGCGATCAATTCCAACCATATTTGCAATAAGTAACAGACATACGTACTGACTGACAGACATAAACGACTTAAAAACTTTTAACAAGCTATTATAAATATTTTATAAATAAATAATTTCTGACAATTACACCAATTATTTAGTTCCAAGATAAGTATCATTAAGAACTTGTGCTATGGATACTAAATAACGGATAAACATACATAAATACTTTTATACATACTTAATATTACACAGGAAAACACCTAGGCCTGAACAATTAATATTCATGTTCATGCACACAAAGATTTGTCCTGCGTGGGAATAGAAGCCATATCGGTCCTCAAAACTAATTGAAAACCTAAATTGAGTTACAGTAATAATTAGTCATCGAATTAACAGATTTCAATTAATCGGCAAAGTCTATGTAATTTCTAATAATTCCAAATGAAAGTTTAACGGTTTACCTTAATGGGCGAGTAGTTATAATCATTAGTAGATAAATAAAGGAATGCGAGTCTACTAGAGTGTGGCAAGATGTTGGTGAGCAAGATCCATGATATATCTAGGACAACCGATATGGCGTGGAGGCGACTATACCAGCACTCGGCTCCTGAGATCGTGGGTTCGATTCCCACACAGGACAATTTTTTTGTGTTCATAAACATGAATATTTGTTATGGTCTGGGGGTTTTCCTGTGTATATTAAGTATGTAATTACAAAAAAAGGTATTTATGTATGTTTATCAGTTATTTATAATTATATTTATTTAGGAACTAAATAATTGGTGTAATTTTCAGTATTTTTTTAAAAAAAATTTTATATCTAAATATATACACTATAAATACGCTGAACAAATGTTACTATAGTTCGACTGATTTTTTTTAATGATTAACGTTGGCATAAAAGATTGATCTGATCTCGTTATAAATAAAATCTGAATTTTACCACAAATTTTTATTTTCTTTATTTTCGTAATAATTTAAATCTTAATTTCTCAATGTTTTTACCAGCTATGTTGTACGCCCGACATGGGCAACAGTTGATTCTGTATTATAACTTACCTACGTCTTGTCCTTCTTCTTTCATAACTTATTATTTGGTAATCTTATGTACACAGTCAGTGCCGTAACTAGCCTTTTATGCACCTGGTGCGAGCTTTCAAAACTCCCTTAAAAATGGCTCTGACCAGGCTCTGAAAATACAGGCCAGGTACAGTAGGGCGCGTCTATACCATGTTCGCAATAAAACAAAATTTACCTACGATGCATGAGATAAAACAAGATACTGGTCTGGTCATTTCTGCGCTCCTCCAGGGTGTACGCCCTGTGCTTGGGCACTGCTGGCACCGCCCTAGTTACGGCACTGTACACAGTTATGGCAATTACCAAATAATCTATTCTATTCTACATGAGATGAATACTACGCAGCTTTACAACGATGTGTTTATTTGTAACTTGGGATAAAACACGATGACATACAACATCTTCATCATATTAACATTCCATACGAATACAGATTCAAAATTCTTTATTTGCCCAAATATGTGGTACATTAAGACCTATTGCCCGAGTCTCAACACATTGACCATTTGTGATAAGCAAATGTCAATTTTATAATACCCTATCAATGTCAGTGTATTTAATAATAATCAAAAGTGAAATATTTAACAACACACAATAATTACATAAAAAATTATAATAGATGTCAAAATTTTATTTTTAAAATTTATTTTATTTCTTGAATAAATGAATTGTCAGATACTTTTATAATTTTCGGAAGCTTCTAATAAGCTTCTGTTACCAGATTAGATGATATCTTAAGATCAATTTGTTTACTATGCAGCTTCAGACTTTTAGCTACAGTTTTACACACAACGACATATTCAATTTTAACTTGACACATAGCATACAAGATTTGGGTTATGTGAACGTTCCTTAAAAATAACCAATCACTATAATTATTACATTACCTTTTAATTTTCAAATGGTGAAGATTAGTTTGACGCCATCGTTTACTAGCCAATTAGTATTTTGCCTTTTACGGTGTACTAAAAATATTTTAGGAATAAGCTGCACTGTTGATGCAGTGATGATGATGATGATAATGTACCTCATCATCATCACCTCGGCCATTGGAAGTTGACTGCTAAACATAGGGCTCTCCAATTGTTTTCCACTTCGATCGATTTCTAACTGCCTCAGTCTGCATTCACGAATGTATTACAATTAAACTAAATGTTTAATTGTAATACATAAGTAAGTTTACCTTGATCCCAAGACACAAATGTAGGGCTTTACAGTTGTCGTGGCAAAACATTGCATATTGTGACTATATATAAATTTTTTTTCTATAAGTTTAAGTTTAATTATAATTTTTTGCATTTCCTGGCAGCCTGTAATTAAGGCATTAGGTACTATAGAATGTATCCCGTTGAAGTGTGACTAAATAGAATTAGGTAATGTTGATAAATAATCAAATAAATTAATATGAACTTAACCTGAAGCCGTACTGTAAAAGAAAGATAACCAGCCACGTGTAATAAATGGAATACAGTACAGGCGCCATTTTGGATTTGTAATGACGACGTTTTATAATCAGTGCACGTTCGATTTTGATACGGTGACCGCAAGCTTCGTATGGTGCGTAATAGAAGAAGCATTCAAACAAAAAGATTATGTGAACAGATAATAAGGCGCAGGCACAGTAAGGTGCATGCGTTGGTACTATGTCACGTCAAATATTGCTTTCCTATAGTGAAGTTGTGGTTTACTGAAAAAGCGATCTAGTTTGTGTGACAGGGTACCTACTAAATTGTGTTATAGCTTTCGAGACTACAAGGCTTTAATATAAATATATCAAATCAATATGATAAAGAAAAAACTTGCCTATAACGAAATCAACGATTTCTTGCAATGGAATAGTGGATTTTGGATTCTCGTCTTGATATTTATGGTAGGGGTTTAACTTTAAGATTTAAAATAGTATTACAAATGTCATGTGAAAATCATCATCAGTCTCTGGCAGTTCACTGCTGGAAACAATCCAATCCAATTACATACCATAACGGACAATCCGTGCCTATTATCAAGTCAATCCAATTTTTGCCTTCAGTCTGGCAGACAGCATCTACACATTGAAAATATGTAATGCATTTATCGCAAAAATAAATCAGCAATAATCGCCATTTTTTCTAAGAAAAAAATATACTTTGGAATAATCAAATGCGTACTTTGCCATTCCCTCACGATAATCGTTAGAATGCCGTGCGATCAACAAGCGCACGTGAATTACGCAATTAGACAGTTTTAATGGACATCAAATTGTTTTTAACGCGGTAATATCGTGACTTACGCAATTTTTAATTAGAAATCAATATAGGTATTTACTTCGTCGGTTTAAAGAATTAATGGCTTGTCATAAGATAGACATGCTATGACTAAATCCAAGGTTTAGTTTTTTGCACACTTAAACTCTTGTATGCGTTCACTCATCATCAAAATAAACTCAGTTCAACATACTAACTTTTAATGATTTTTTATTATTTCGTAATGCTGAAAGATCTTTCTTTGGGAATAAGCAGTTTGATTGTACCTGCATCCTTGTTAAATTTTTCTTTTCAATGTAACTTTGTATTTTAACTATTATTAAATGAATACAAAAACAATTAAACCTAACTTTACAACCTAATCGCCCAAGCATTTTAATATAGGTAATATTATTTGACCACACAGTGACATCCCGCCAGCCCCAAACCAAACAGAACTTGTGCTTTTATAAAAAATATAAATATAATAAAAATATAACGTAACCAATAGTCCAAAATATTTGTACTAGGAAAGGCTTCTAAGTAACTTGAAATATATTGAATGGGTTCAGTACGTAACGAAATTACTTAGCTTAAAACTTAACAAATGTTACCTCAGGGTGATAGGTAAGCATTTTGCAGTTCTAATCAGTATTACACTGTACTGATAGGCATAGAAGATTATCTCATCAACTATTGAAATAAAAAATAACAATAAGCTGTGTATGTAATACTGTGAACGAGTCTATGTGGAATGGTACATACATTTCTGTGCCAGTAAGGCACACAATGACACTATTTTTAAATGAGAATGGATATAGTGAGTGATGTATTGTGACAAGAATCTAAATCTCATCCGGTTGATGGATCGCTGTGGGAGATTACGAACTTTCAAATTGTAATTAGTTGCTATTAAAGGTCACCTCGATTACCAGATGGTTATTGAAGTAAATTGTAATTTGAACTAAATAACGGATTGACATAAATATTTACTATATTATTTGTACATATTTAATATACATTTGAAAACACCCGGACCAGTACATATATTCATGTATGTGCACACAAAGATTTGTCCTGTGTGAGAATCGAGTCCACGTCCTCGGAATCGAAGTATAAGGGCATTTGAATTGTTTAAAAGTGTCGCTACCATAGAGCAGTATTACGAGTGAGGTATGGGGACAAGCATCTAATCATCCGGTTGATGGATTGCTGTGGGAGATAATAAACTTTCAAATTGTGATTAGTTAGTACTCGATTTCCAGATAATATTTAAAGAGTACATGGATTTTTTACTGTTAAAATTACCAACGATACAAAAAAACGACAATAAAAAGATTTATGTTTTTTGACTTTCTTAATTACTTATTAAATAATTTATCGATTCAGGCGTTACTCTGTAAACAAGTGATGGATTAAAAATATCTTTGTAACAATTCTCGCTATGATTTCGATTTTTCGGTAAATTATAGTTGAATATTTTTAATCCATCACTTTATTTATTATTATAATTTTTATTATATTGTTAAGGAACAAGTTAGTTACCATACCAAAGCTACTAAAAAACGAAAAAGTTCAATTTCATTATTTGTTAATTTATAGAAAAAAGTTTTGTTTTCTACCGTGTGGTACCGGCCTAGAATAGTGCCACAGTAAGAGTCGACGAATAGAAATCCTACCGGATGATGGGCAGCAGCGTCATCCTGCGTACTGGCTTAAAATGGGCAACCAAAACGCCTAGCAGCGTGCGATTATGGGCCAATACCACCAATTTAGCAATATTTAGGAGCGGCACGGCGAGTGGCGGGACCCCTAGCCTTTAATTTAGAGGGTCTTCGGTACAAACCCTGGTGGCGCACCTATGACTTTTTAAAGGTATGTGCGTAATTCTCGCTTGCTCCGTGCCTCGGAAAGCACGTTAAGTCGTTGGTCCCGGCTCTCATGAACATCTATAGCAGTCGTTATTAGGAAGTCAGTGCCTTCTAATAGACTGACAGCTGATTTAACCATAAAATTATGTTTCCCTCTGGGTTGCGGAGTTCAGACGGCAGTCGCTCCATGTAATAACGGAAATTCAGTCAAATCTGGTGGAAACAGTGAGCAGACCCTAGGCCCTAAGCTTAAGTCTAGGGCAACCGGGACATTGCTAAGATATGATGATGATGACCACCAATGAATGATGAAAATGTTATCTATTGGGGAGGCCATGTTCAGCAGTGGCCTCATAAGGCTGATAATGATAATTGTTTACAACAAAATAAATCTAATACAGGATAGTTTTGCCAAATTCGAGAAATTAAATATTAAATACCTAATGAATTCTGCACTCAAATATTTGCGGTCGCCATGACATCAGAGGTCACAATACCTCGTTACTGTTTCTGAATTATTGTAAATTAGTTTTCCCGACTAAAATGCTAAAAGAATTCTATATTTCAATACTGATATTTTGTCAAAGTAAATTTAAAAGTACATAAAACCTTTATGGATACATAACATACGACCTGGCAGCATAATTTTGAAACATGTTTACTTTACCGACAAATAACAACAAAAAGCAAAAGTGTACCAAAATGTTAGCCGGTGAGTCATCCGTGACGAAGCCCATTCATAACATGAGTTGTACGGGTTTCAAACAAGAGGTGAGGTTATGTTCCGAGAACCATCATAAGACAACTTACGGAACTACATTTCTTATAAGATTTTGTATGACTCATTTCATGATATGTCTCGTGGTAGATCTACTCGTACGCACTGTGTGATTTATTTGATATTTAGGTACAAATTTTTGGAGTTTACTTTTAGTAATACAGAGATAATAATTATTTGATAAACCAAGGTACAATTTAAACGATCGAAAGTAATTATCACCATTCTTCCTTAAAACCTTTTTCAACAAAAAAAAATCAAATAAGGTTCTACATGTAATATGAAATGTCGATATTAAATTTCCCTTTTTCTTAAGTTTAAAAAGTCTTTGATTCAATCCCTGACTACTCAAATTATCATAGACGGTAGCCGTGGAACAGTATGATGTAAATATTTAAGGAAATAAAAGAAGAATGAATCTTAAAACATTGGTAGTGGAATTTGAGCTATAATAGTTACTGCAATAAACAAATTATTGTATTTTCAAACATCTTTGTAATAATAAGCAGAATTAATACATTCACTTCAATTTAAATGACTTACGTAAAACATAAAATTATTGAAATAAAGCAATAAGCAAATGTCTATTAAATTGCTTTTGCGATTTGATGTGCATTTAACACTTTCATTATTCTTAATTTAAATATACAATTGAAATCTTTATGCTTTTATTTTTTAAAGAGGTTTTATGAGTTTTGAAGCCAACGCGAAAAAAGACACATCGAGGCATTGTTTCATTTTTTAAGACTGGTTTGAATTCGAGTTTTACGTGTAGAAATGGTATTTTTTGGAAATAAGGATTTCGACATCGTACACAAGTTTAGGAAAGTTGATGCAAAATTGTGATATTCCCTGTTGATGCCAAGACTCCATGAAATATTTTAGTATTTTTTCTCTTTTTTATTTAGGAAGGACTTTGACTATGACGGAATTTGCTTGATTATGACTGAATAAATGACGAAAACACTGCATATAATTAAATTCATATATAATAACTTGATTCATGAAATTACTTGGCACTGGCATCGGGTGAATCCGTGTCAAAGAAAAAAAAAGGTTGTTTTGTTAAATATTTATTACCAAGCAAGGAGGTGTTCGGAATCATTACAACCTCATTAGAAACGATTTGACAAGCACCCCGCGTCAAAATCGTTGGCGCGAAACTTTATGATTATGATAGTTCGATATCCTCTCACGTAATATTATAATGCCCATGATAACTTCAACGTCAACTAGATTTAAAATTATTTATTACTTTCTAACGACCGACAGTCCGACACATTGTTTCCCACGATTGTGTTACAGAACTTACAGACAAAAGAGAGGTTATAATTTTGTACTCTTTATTATAATTAAATTGTCAGCTTGATTTGATTACTGTCTACTGATCTTGATTATGTATAAGAATATTTTATACTTTCATGCTTTTGCATAGGGAATATATTTTTTTTGCAAAATTATTTTAATTATTGGGTTTATATTATTAAATAGAGGTCAAGGCTGTCAAGGCGGGCGGGAAGCCGGTGGATGCAGGCGACTCAGGATCGCTCAGTGTGATAATGATTGTAAACTAGATAGTCTTACAGTTATACATTAGTCTTCACCTTAAAACTTAACTTTTTTAAATTATAATTTATTTCTTTAAATTTACTTTTAACTTATAGATTATTCTATATTAAACTAGAGTAAATTCAAAAATATATAATTTTCTTGCCAATACCTCTGTATTCAAGCAGAGATAGGCGCATTAATGTATCAATTGACGGAGAAGAGTTTTGTGAAACCAAACTTGAATACTTTTTTTAAACATTTATTTTAATTATTAAGATATCCGTGACTTCAAACTTTAGTTAAAGTCTTCCAACAGATATCTCCATAATGCCTGTCTACTAAGGCACGTCATGAATTATTCAGCTTTACGTTTATGTGACCGCACCTTGTTACTTCGTAAGAGTGATTATACATATCAGAGCTTTTAGTTGTAATAGGATTACGAGCCATCTAATGCTTGGTACTCAATATACTTATTATACGACGAAGAGTTGCTCGGTTGTGTCAGTGATTACATTATCATCATTAGGTACTGGATTGTGGTACACTTTGTAATTGTGAATGCTTTTGTGGGTACTTGTTTAAAGTATCTTGTAGTTGTTATAGAATATCGAGCCATCTAATGCTTGATACTCAATTAGTTATACGAACACGAGTTCGGTTGGGTCAGTGGTTGCATCATCGCTAGGTACTACCTTCATCATCATCATCACTGTGGTGGAACTCTTTATGATTGAGAATACTTGTTTAGAGCTTTTAGTTGTTAAAGAATTTCGAGCCATCTAACGCTTAGAACTTAATATGTAGTCAGTTTTTTAATATAACCTTTTTGAAACAAAATAATATTAAGAACGGTTCTATTTTTAAAATTTTGCTTAGCCTACTCGCTGACTGCAATTTTCCTAAACAATTGACGATTACTGTCTCTCCGCAATGACATGTACAAAATTAGTGTTCATTAGTAAAAATGTCACACAGTACACACTGGTGAACATTTTCTAGAGTATGGGTCCCTTTATTTGACCGTACCTTGTCACTTCGTTATATTATACAGCTTGCTGCTTGTATAGGCAGGTAAGTACAGAGAGTTTACTCACCTCAATACACTTTCTCGTTCGGCCAGTGACAGTTAACGCCCTGCAAAGGAAATTGACAGATTAACCACATTTTATGTCACTACCATAGAGAGTCTATTCTATAATATAGTTGTCATGTAGAAATTAGTCTTTAAATATACCTATAATAAATCGCATTTAAACTTCCAGCTTTGGCTATTATAATTTAGAAATTAGTTCAAAACTAAAGTAAGTTAAGTTGAAGCAATAGCGCTATCGTGATACGGAAGTTAAATGATAAAAATGTTACATATAGGGTTAGGTGATTTTAAAAAAAATATAAATTTATTTTATTCATGTATTAGTAACACGGGTCTGACCCGATTACAGTAACTAACTCAGTGAGTAATTTAACAAGCATATAAAGTTAAGAATACATATAATAAAGAGCATATTGTCACAAAAAGACGACAACTTTGAATGGATTGATTCCCAGATATTTACGAATATGTCACACTCACAGGGTACTGACACAGCAAAGCATTAAGGCCGATGTGCATTCGGGCGATCGGGGAGTGAAGGTAACAGTTCTTCTTCCATTTAAATAATGGCTTCGTGCGTCGAGCACATTTAGCCAGTGTCAAGTAAGTGATATATTAATATTATATAATTTATAGTAAATGAGAATGAGTGGTGATTAAGATGATAAATCGAAGATGAAATACCCTCCCCTAAGCCCCTTGAGTCCTCAGTAAAGATGTGGGACTATACTGAGATCTCACATGGACTCCTTGATAGAAAATTTAAAAGGGATGTTGCACTGTTTTGTTTGATTTACCAACACTCATGTATATTCACAAACACTTGACGGTTAATAATCCACCGTTATTTATTACACATTAATGTTAAAAATATCACAAATTTTAGAAAATAAAACAAAACTGCAGACATGACGCTTCACTTTCCCGCCAAGAAGTGTCAAGGTAACAGATATAGGTAATAGTTATAAAAAATACGACACGGAGTTTTAATCTAGCTAATGTATTTCGATATAAATCCTATCGCAGTTAAGATTTTAACTCCTTGCCAATTGGCTTTACTGCTGTTGTACTGTTCTAAATTAAGTTTAGAATTTTCAACCGTTTTATTTAATGTATTTATATAGTAAAGAATAATACGATTGACTTATTAATGTTAAGATATATTTTCCGCAATACTTGTGACGCTGGCGATTAAAAACGGCGCTTTATGAGATTTTTCATGTTATTTGGCAGCATAAACAATGTATTAAGTCGGTTATAAAGACTTTTAATAAATGGATATTTTTAAGATATGTTTGTAGAAATAAGTGAATTTTTTGAACACATAATGTAAGCTCACAGGCACTGCTGTTGCTTCGATGCTTTCCTATTTCTACAAAATTTTGGTTAACTTAAATTTAAAAAAAGGTATTATTCTAACATAACTGAACCGTATAGTTTGTATGTTGTCTTCAATAACTATAATTATTTCTTATATTGTAAGTGGAAGCAGTTAGAAGGCCATATCTTCAGTTCATTGTCACATAATGTAAGCTAACAGGCACGCATCCCCATAACTCGCGCCACCGGTAATGCTTTCCTATTTCTACTAAATTGTGATTGGCTACTACCAAGCTTGAATACAAACTGTTTTCAAGCAACGGACTTCTCTAATGAGGTTTTATTTAACTACAGTTCGATTTTATCTTTAATATAATACCATTTGAAGTGCCGTTTCAAATAAATGTATAAAACCTATTTCGGTTATAATATATTTTTGAAATCAGAATAATGTTTCGGGTTTTTAAAATTTTGCGTTTTTTATATATTACTGCCTGAAATTTTAATTAAAATATGCACTATTTTCCCGCTATAAAAGTACCAAAAAAAAACGTCAATTCTATTTCCTATTTATTTAAGGACATAAATCTATCGTATGAATACTATTGGTCATAAATGAATAGTGACTCATCGCGGGAGAAGTCGCGGGTAAGAAGTCGACTATAAATACTTAACTATTATATTAATAATTTTTAAGTAAATAATTATAGATTCTGGTATGAAAGAAGCTCGTAAATCATAAATAAATTTCAATTTAGCCAGATCTTTGTTTAATAGACCGCAGTTTAAAGGTTAAGTGCCTTGTATGATTTACATTCAAAACTATCACGTGTGTCTTGTACGGTTATCTTATAACTTTAGACATTCTGTTTTATTTTTAAAGATGATGATGGTGTTATGTAATGATATAATTTATTAAAATTATTAATAGTAGATATTAATATTCATAGTACATTCTATATTATTATTCGATAGTTTAGAATAGATATTACTTGCATAATAATATAGTAAAAGTTTTAATCTACAGAAAATGACATTAAAAGGGATTTTATTTGCAAAATTCCCATTTCGCGCATGTATATTCTTGTAATTCATTTTATAAATTAAATCAATTGAAATGCTTTGATAAAAGTATTAAAGAAATCCTTAAATTATTATGATGAATTTCGTTTAACGACTAGATGGCACTCAGTCATAGACATAGCGAGCGGCGATAGTCCAGTGGCGAGACCAGAAAGTGCCTTTAAATTCAGAGGGTTTCGGGTTCAAACCCTGGTGACGCCTATGACTTTTCGAAGTTATATGAGTAATTATCGCAAGCTTCGTGCCTCGGAAAGCACGTTAAGCCGTTGGTCCCGGCTATCATGAACATCTTTGGCAGTCGTTATTAGGAAGACAGTGACTTCTAACATCCTGACAGCTGGTTTAACCATAGAATGATGTTTATCTCAGTGTTGCGGAGGACAGACGGCAGTCGCTTCACGTGATTAACTGAAATTTAGTCAAATCTGGTTAAACCAGTTTCCGCATGCCTTGTGCTTAAGTCTAGGGCAACCGTGATAATGCTTGGATATGATGATGATAGACATGAGACATAGGCATGGGACATAGACATAGGTCAAAGACATAAGACATAGGACATAGAAATAGGACATAGACCATAGACAGTTTCTCACCGTTTTCTGTCGGTTATACAAAGTCAAAATCTTTTATTTAAGTTAAGCTCTTAAAAATGTCATCTTCAAAAGTAACTGAACTTTGTTAACATTCTAAAATCCAGGCCTAACTAAGAATGAAATAATTCCTAAGTGATGATATTTTCCATTGCGCTATTATGCATATTGATAGTCTGGCGGTTACGCCTAATAGCAAGTTTTTACCACTTCACATCAAAATAATAGTCATGGATTACTTTAACTATTGCGGGTAGAATTTTATTATAAATATACTGTAACGGAAGTTCTTTGAACTTTCTAACGATTTAACTTCATATATTGGTATTGTTTTAATGTTTACCGACCTTCCTATAACTCTAATAGAGGTATCTACATAACTAAATGAGGGAACAAAGTTCTCTCGAGGAAAAATTCCATCTTTTCTTGTGGACTTAGGAACTACAACAATTATACATACATAACGTCACGCCTCCTTCCCGTAGGGGTAGGCAGAGATCACATTCTCCACTTTCTACGATCTTGGCACACACACTTAGCTTCATTCACACTCATTAACCTTCTCATACACGCCCGTTGGTTTTAGGGTACTTTTGACTTGCCCTTTCTCCAAAATCGTCTGGATTTGGTCATGGAAGGTCTTACGTGGTTTTCGCCTCCCAACACTTCCAATCACTTGTCCATCATAAATCACTTTCGTTAGTCTACTTTCATTCATCCTCTCAACATAACCATTAATTATTAAGTTAACTAATTCGAAATGTTTATTGATTGTCACCACAGAACAGAAATAAGTCATTGAACTGGCACTTAGATTCACTTACACTTTATTATTTTTTGTTTTTAAATTGCTTTGTTGCATGTAAGTGAATCTAAGCTTCGTGATTTAGTGTAATAATATTTCGATTGTTTTTTTTCATTTTTAATTATGACGTTTTCGAGTACTATGTATAATAGTTTATGAAATAAATATTTTTTTTACTTTACTTTACATTACATTGTCACGTAGAAATAAGCCTAATTTAAAAATAGATTACCAAATGCATCAAATTTTTTAGGTTGCAAATGAGTGCTAAACATAATCTTTCATACTTCTATAAAGTTATAAAAACATACAAACCTTACGGGGTTTAATAAGACTTGTTGTCATTAAAATAAGGAAAACTAAACCAACATTGAAAAAGAAATTTAACTATTAACATAAATTTACGACACCTATTCTACTGTAGATTGAGTTGTATAAGCACCAGGTATTGTGACATGCAGGTTTGACTGTACCCTTGTACGATTGTATGTAAAACTGTCAAGTTGCTCCATATCTCAGCAATCTGTGCTTGCATATATTAATATTTTAATCATAATGTCTCGAAATGACAGGTCTGAAGTTGTGGAAGTGTAAGTACAGTCAAGTTCCGCGTTATCTGCTTGGAAGGGTATCATTAAATCAGACGCCGATGTCTTACTTTAGCTATTCAAAATTATTCCGGATCAGACCCAGATCATGACCAGACTCAGCTAGTATGAGGTGCTTAAGAGTATACATATTTTATCATACTTTTGATTTGTTCTGGTTTACGTGTTTTAAGTACCCATAAGACAAGCTCGATCTAGTCTAGATGGCGCTGAGAGAGATAGCTAAGGAATTAGGTAAATTATATTTACACGTTTAGTAAGAAATAAAGATCGTTTCGACACTGTCAACTGCAGGTTACACGGGCAAATGCTTGGACAGAAAGTAGTTTACAATAGTATTAAAAACTTACTTCTCATCATCCCCTTAGCCCACTACTGAGCACGGACCTCGTCTCACAAACCAAGTAGATAGAGATACATATCGTAATCTACCACGCGGACCCAGTGCGGATTGGGGGAGGCTGTTGCGTGGCATCCAGGTGTGTCAATTTTTCAAGCCGCCCAATAAGAACTTTACCTTTTTTAATATATACGTATATATTACTATATACATATTAGTAATAAGCAAAATATACCACGTATATACGTCACTTCAAAAATAATGTTATGATATGAAATGTGTTTTGGTTCTAAAAATATGCTACGTAAGTACACAGCCCTGGTAGACTGTTCAGTTCCCTACTATTTTTTTTCATACCTTCTCGACTGATTTATTCCTACCCACATCTATTGTAAATTTCTCATGTAAGTGACTGTATGGTTTATAATGAGAAAATACATATTCTTTAAACCTAATAAACGACACGGCATAATGTATAGTGATAATCGGGACCAACGGTGTAAAGAGCCTTCCGAAGCTCGATATTAAATGCCACACAAATGGTCACCTATTCAAGGTCTGACCTCTGTGAATTCTGCTTGTACTCGGTGATCGTTTCCAATCACTTAGGGTACTAAGTGATTGGAAACGATAGCTAAACTACGAGGGCTTCTTATAATAATTTGAATCAGTATAACTACTTAGTTAAATAGGTGACATGCCACTTATCAGCAAAATCACACTTTCACATGCAGGCATTGTCTTTTGAAATAAGTAGATAATTGTTACTATTATCAGACTTATCTTTATTACTTAATTTGTTACTTTATATTATAAAATATATAGTTGTTTTAAGATTTTTTAATTTACTTTTTGTTTTGCAAAATATACAGTAATGATTTCTAAGCTATAAGTATTTTGGCGAGGTTTGAACTCGGAGTTAAATAACTGGATGAGTCGATAGGCTAAGTGGCATTTATTAGAAGATTTAATACATCGTGACATAAATAAGTATTTACCTTCTTCCTAACTTTTTGCATACAAGAAAATAATATTATTGTCATCAGTTACGAGTAAAAGCCGAACAATCTTAAAATGGCCACAATGACACATCTCAATGCGATGATAAAACGGTATGGACCACCCATAAAATGTAAGTAGCGTGAAATTTCTGTTTATCAGTGTAATGAAACACCCCTCATCCGCTGAGGTAAGATAAGGTTGCAATTTAAAACATAACGCTTTTTATACATTGCTTCTTTTATACGTCATTTGAAAGTGTATGCCTGCATGTGGGTGGAGGTATACTTTGATCTATTCATAGTGTCGTTTTCCGCCTCAATTAGTAAATCAAATAAGGTTGGAATACGAGACACCGTGGAGTCGCGACTTGATTATTATCATAACAGCATATTTCTTATGGTAGCCTGTTACAATCAGCAACTTATAAATGTAAACAAAAAAAGATTAAATTTAAAAGGTCCTACAATGGCAACCATGGCTCGGAAAACGTAGTGTAGTACGCTCTCTATATACTGCCGTCCATTAGCTAAAATGCGGCTAACGTGCAATAAGTAGTTTTTGGAATTTAAACGCGCTGCTCTAATACAATAGAGTATATATTTCAGAAATTTTATTCTGACAGTTAGCGGAGGGCAGTACAGGTGGAGCGACAACATACGCAAAACGGCTGCAGCGGTTGGAGAAAGCTCAGTTGCGTGCCATTGGAGGGGCCTATGTCCAGCAATGGACGAATGTAGGCTGATGATGATCAACTCAATCAGTCTACCTTGTATGTTTTTACGTCTAAATTGTTTAATCTGTTTCACCATACAGATAACTCTGGAGAGAGGAAGGATGATTTGCATAGTCCAGATGATGGGTACAGGTTTTATCGTGATCGCAAAATCATAATTAGAAACCTTTGTATATTTAGCGCGCATATTAAAAACTCATCTTTCTAAAGGAAAAAAGACCATTCTAAATTACCAAGAGATTCCCAAATCAACGTAGGACAAAATAATACACGTCATTAGCAAACCACAAGTTTCCAGGCGCTTCTGGGGAACCCACGATGCGTGCGCGCAGGAAAAGCACGACTTCGTGTTGACGTCTGTTTGTCGACGTGTACAGTCAACTACAGGATAAAGTTATCAAATTTACTTTTTAGAAAACAAATCCTAACCAGTAATCAGATTTAATAGTTATTTTGGGGAAAGGATTGACATCATATGAAACACTTGAATTTTGCTTGGACGAAATTTAATTATAAATCGTTAATACCTACTATTTACCTAATTGTGAATACCTACATGAAATAAAGTGATAGTACACTATTTTTCACTATTTAGTTGACAGCATTCAGGGAAATCTCTCATTAATTCACAAAATAAAACTAAAAATAAAGAAAATTATAATTCCTATGCTGTTGACTATACTAAACGGACAAAGTACTGGTAAAGCTATCAGTTAGTCAATAACAATGGTGAATAGAAAAACTAAGACTACAAGACAATACGTGTACGTAGCTCTAATGTCTTCATATAAAGACACGAGGAAGTCTACGATCGTTCCAAGTTAAAGAATCTTAACGAATCATATATTTGTGGTCGAGAGTCTGTGCGTTATTTTGTGATAAAGGTGTGTGATAAAGCTAACAAAAAGAAACCAGCTAGAGTCTAGAAAATAATTTCTCACTCGTTTAGCTACTTTATTTTTGATTTTTTGAACTGCCCGGAGTAAATCGGCGCGTTAGTTTTTAAATTGACTTTCATAAGAACTCTATTGAGCCAAACTTGAATAAATGATTTTAACTTTGACTTGAATGTCGTGCGAAAGGCTTTTATTGCTTTGTGTGTTATTTCCCTCCCATTGTCCTGTTTTCGCATTCTATAAGAGCTTTTGTAACAAAGAGCCTAGTGTACAAGATAACTTGGTCATACCATAGGCTGGATGATCGGCCGCGAGGTCTCTTTCCTTCACCTTACCAGCAACGGATAGCTTTTTGAGGTATCTAGTAAGCAGCTGGCGCACAGTCGTAGCAGCTAGCAAATAACATTGGCAAGTATACTTTGTAAAAGGTCTCATATGTACTGTATATTATATTGGGTACTTCAATACGCACTTTTATGTGTAATATATTATAAACATATATAAGGATCCTACCAATATCTTAGGAGCCCAAGCCAACCTCACCTGCAAGTGGTGCACCTGCCGATCAACGGACGAGGCTTCGGCGATAAGCTCGTCACCTATATATAACGTGGGACCAACAATATAATTGGCAAAATGTGGGCATATAAAATGCCTCTGTCCACCCCTTTGGGGATACACGCGTGATTGTATGTATATATTACAAACAGGCATAAAACGTTCTCTCGCTATATCAGTAAACACGTTTAAAAATGCCAAATTATAATTATTCAAAGACAAGAGTGTCTCACTTTTAATTTTATTTTAATACTACATAAGATTTGATTACGCAATGGGGTTCGATATCTATCGTAGAATAACTATCATTGACAGTAAATCAAACCGGTTTCAACTTGAATAGGGTTGTCGCAATTTCATTATATATATATTTTACTACTTTATTCTAGACAATATTTAGAGGTATTTTTATTTTATTTTAATTAATCCCCAGAGATAACATACAGCATTTCAGTGACACCAAAATAATTATACAATATAAAAGGAACTTACTTTGAACACATTTTCCGCAAAAAACAATTAGATTTTGTTTTGATAAAAATTACATTTCTTTAAAAGAAATTATAAAAAGTCACTCCCTCTAGGTTAGCGAATCATAAGTTTAAGCAAATTTTATACATATTATGTGTTCTGTAACTAATGATATGCCTTTACAATATTTTTTGGAAGAGATACATTAATTGTTAAATTATATTTATAGTTGTTAAATTGTGTATATAGAAAAAGCCACAAGTACCCAATACATCTATTAGGTTGTGTAAGGTAGGTAATATCAAATGAGGAGTCCGAGCATAATGGAATATCGCTTCACACAATAACGATATTTTCATAATTGAGTTCGAACAACCCTACGCTAGGGCACGAACTAATGTCAACTAGAATGCACACCGTCATTTAACTAAGAACTTACGTCGATAGCGTGAAACAGCAAAGATTATTAGCAGCGATTATGCGATACTTTGGAATGCAGAATATACTCCAAGAATATCAATTTGCTTAAAGTATTTATTTTATTTATAAATCATTTCATATCCTAGCATTATCCCAGACTTGATTTTATCAGGGTATGCTTACTGATCCAACCAGATTTAGCTGAATTTCAGCTATTACATGGAGCGACTGCCGTCTGACCTCCCAAAGGGAAACATAATTTTATGGTTAAACCAGCTGTCAGGATGTTAGAAGGCACTGACTTCCATAAATTTTCATGACAGCTTAACGTGCTTTTCAAGGCACGGGGCAAGCGATAATTACGCACATAATTTCGAAAAATTAGAGGTGCCCCACCGGGGTTTGAACCCAAGACCCTCTGAAATTTAAGGTTTTGGGTCTCGTCACTGGGTTACCACTGCCCGATACAAAAACTGCTGACTTTTTTTTAACCGAAAAGATTTAAAATTATCTGCAAAATAACTGAACCATTGTATTATTGTACCTTTACATAAAAGGTTTTCTATTGTATACACCTAATACACGCTTAATACTTTATGAAAACCTGTTTGATTCGGGTGTATTAAAACATTTTGAAAGAAGAGGCACTAAGATTAAAAACGAATATTTTGATTTGGAAATACAAAGAGAAAATATCTTCTCTTTCAAATTCAAATATATTTATTTTATTAACTATTACATATAACTTTAAAATGTCAAAACAAAATATAACAAAACAATATAATTTATATGATTACACTAAAATAACATCACGAAGCTTAGATTCACTTACATGCAACGACATAATTAAAAACAAAATAATATTAAGTGGTAAATGATTTTTCCATAATGGTTTACCTTTAATAGCTTTCGTTACTCGTCTGTATAGACTGTACCTGTGTGGGCACGGTTACTTGCATGGGATGCATTGCTTTACTGTTGGTAATTTAGATAAAATTACTAAAAGGTATTTTAAAACTTTCTATCTGGATGGAGCCGCGGTTTCACTCAAACTTGACATCCAATGAACCTACAGATGCGTTCATGTCTAATTGTTGCGATTATGTTTGTTCTTGTAATGACGACTGATATGGCGTGGTGGCGAGTATACCCGCTCTCCGCTCCAAGGTCGTGGGTTCGATTCCCACACAGAACAAATATTTGTGTGCATGAACATGAATATTTGTTCTGGTCTGGGTGTTTCCCTATGTATATGAAGTATTTATTTACAAAAAAAAATATTTAAAATTTATCCGTTATTTAGTATCCATAACACAAGTTCTTAATGATACTTATCTTGGAACTAAATGATTGGTGTAATTGTTAGAAACTATTTATTTATTATTATTATTTATTTATTGTACATTTCATATACTTGTATATAGGTAAGCTTAAGCGTTTCTAAAGTAAACAACGAAATATTATGACATATTCGTAGATACTATTAAATTTTTAAGTTACTCTACATGAATATTAAAAAAGTTTTTTTCAATTTTGTATACCTACGTACTCTTACACTAATCGTTAAATATTACTATGAGGATAAAGTTTTTGGTTACAAAATAAGTACGTTTCACCTAAAGATCAATAACTAAGCAATAATATGTAATTGTTTGTTATTTCAAATAAAAATATAAATATAAAAAAATGTATGCATAAAAAATTTCATTTACTTTATTTTGGGCAGAGGACCTCAAAAAAAGGTGACAGTTTTCTTTATGTTGTACAGAGAACCTCAAATAACGCAAACTCTGATATTCTGTCACCAGATACGTTTTCTGGGTTTGCTTACTGGTCTAACCAAATACGTCTGAATTTCAGTTATTTCACAGAGCTGACGATCGGACCTCCGCAACCCAGAGGCAAACATCATTATATGGTTAAACTCAACTCTCAGGAAAACGCTGACTCCCAAATAACGAATCATGAACGTCCCATATCCATTTCCATTATGAATGCATATTTGTAGTGTTAATAAACATGGCATTTATAGACATTCTATAATCATACCATCTCCAAACACACGTGTAAAGCTGATACGTAATAAAGCTAAACGTATTTTTGAAATGTAGCATAATTCGTCCGCGTGACCTATACGTAACCATTGAATCAGGTGAGGTGTATAGGGATCCTACCAAGACCTAAGGAGCACAAGCTAACATCACCTGCAAGTGGTGCACCTGCCGATCAACGGACGAGGCTCTGGCGAATATAACAGTGCCCGGTAAGCGGCAATGGGCTCGCCACCTATTACGTGGGACCAACTATATAATTAGCGAAGTGTGGGCGTATAACATGCCTCTGCCTACTCCTTCGGAGAAGCAGGCGTGAATGTATGTATGTACCTTTGAGTAACTCTATCTATTTAAAGGGACAGACAGCGGAAAGCGACGTCGTTTTATATTTTGTAGTGATAACGTAAGTCGGCTATAGGCCCGTAGTGCAACCTGATACTGAAGAAAGTGGCATGCGAGTGGATTTGTACGGCCTCAGTAATGCCATTAGCTGCATGCTGCACTAGGGGGAAGCTCTAGTACCCAACTAACTAGCTGACTTATCACAAATGCTTAGCTGTTATAAGGTTGTTATTGCATTTACGTTTTCTTACAGATTATTTATTTATAGGCTAGGCTTAGGCTTTACACATAAACGAAATACTATATGACGTGCCGTGAAAATCTACGACCGCATATGAGCATAATAAAGAACATTGACCTCCCCAAATATATTATACCTATTTTGTTGCGGGTATTTGTCCATAATCACCACGCTGGGCAGGCGGGTTGGTGATCGCAGTTCAAGCCAGTACGCAGGGTGACGCTGTTGCCGATCATTCGGAAGGACTTCTTTTTGTCGACTCTGACGACTCCCCGTGACTCTCATCTCACGGGGAGTCGTCAGAGTGGTTGGCACTATTCTAGGCCGGTACCACACGGCAACGACAACGGTGATATAGCATTTATGTGAATTTTTATGTAGCTCCTCGTAGATTTTTATTTTAAATCCTCTATTCTGTCTTTTAAAGTCTTATATTTAAAGCATATAAAAGCAGCGGAGCAACATTCAAAGCCATCCTGAACTTCGGGCCAAAACATTTAATAATGTCGGTAAAAGTGATGCAAAATGTTTGTGGACCGGAGTTGGCCGGACGGTGCATTCCGGCTAAAGTTACGTCCGGGCCGGTGTATTATTTTATTATTTCCTTACCTTTGGAAGGGAGCACACCTACCAACATATTTATTGTTCTTTTTTTCAATCACAATTCCAAGTCTTACAACTGGATTTTTTTGTTTATTTTTAAGTTGATCAAATCTTGTGTTGTACGGCTAATACACTGGTCTATTGCATTTCACGGTCGGTACCAGTATATATTAATATTGATCGAACCACTTTCCCAATTAAATTGTTTCCGCTCTGTATGGACTCGCCTCTAGTTAGTCTCATGTGGTATTTAATAATATAAGTTACAAATTATTTAAGACAGAAATAAAACAATCTTGCAAGATTGTCTATGGAAAAAAATATTACCTACAATATTGCAATTAAAATCTATTATATAATCTCATTAAGAACTTTGTAAAAATTATTTTTTATGAAAATGTTTTAATTGAAGCAACTTTTACAGAGGTCAGTAATTAGATTTGTAAGTTTTTTCACTTTTTTTTAATCTGCGAAAAACAGAACCTTTTCTAGATCGTTGCCAATGTCTTCTCGAAGCAACTCAGGACCTAGTAAAGTCCCGCTCCTAGATCACAACCCAATTCCAGTTCTATTTAAAATTCTAGTAGTAACTGACATATCATAGATTATACATAATATTATATATTATCGTTACAATTTATGATATACTTAGCTGACTCAGAAAACTTCGTATCCAAAATATTTTTTTATTTTCTCTATTTCTAACCATCTCCTGACAGTAGCGAAAACATAAAACAAGGAATCATACAATTTGGTGCAGTCGTTCAAGAGTTATGCATTTATATTTAGAAGGTTCATTTATATTTATGTATAAAAGAGCCATCCTGCCAATATCTTAGTAGTCCAAGCCAACCTCACCTGCAAGTGGTGCACCTGCCAATCAACGGACGAGGCTCTGGAACCTATAACGTGGGACCATCAATAGAATTGGCGAAATGTGGGCTTATAACATCCCCTACAGGGAAACAGGCGTGATGTATGTATGTATGTATAAAAAAAGATAATTTCACTTGCAACTAAGATAGCTATCTAATCGCTTTCCTGCAAATAAAAATAACCTACATTTTACTGATAGTATTGTGCTTATATTGAACTGTTTTTAATCACTGACACAGATTTTATATTGATAGTGGGTACTATCAGCCTTTTTAATACACTTCTAAAATGGAGGAGTATGAATTGCTGACCCAGTGTTCAGGCAAGTTTTAGTCGTCCTGGCCTTATATTGTTGTAAGCCTTAATAAAATCTTTTAACTTGGCTTACAAATAACACACCATTATTTTATTTACATTTTACAAAATATTATAAAAGTTGAGACTTTGGAAAAGTTTTAAGATTTACTTTGAAGCCATAGAGTAACCTGTTTAAATTTTCACTTCATGTTTAAAATTGAAGTAAAATTTTCACTATAACTCAACATTTTCATAATTATCATAAAATCAACACACATAGTATAACCGGGATCAACATCAGTCTGATCTCCGTAATATCTGCTTAATTTCGGTGATAGTTTTTGTTTTTATTTTTTATGTTGTAATTATGCTCTTACTTTTTTTTGGAAAGACGTGGAAATATTAGTTAATGACTAATATTTCCATTTCGAAAAGAGACTGAATATGTTGGAATAAGAAACCTGAACAACATGTAATATGATAACCATATTCTATAAAATAAATAATTTATTATTATTATTCGTCTGACTCTGAGACACCCAATATTGCGAAGGTACAAGCGATCATCAAAACGTGAAATGTGTCAGTTTCATAATAATTATGTTTTGTTATATTGCTAGATACATAAGTTAATTATACACATACATAACATGTGGTTATGTAGACATATATAATATTTGCTGTGCCTTGCAGGGCTCTTGCTTTGTTGAATACATACTATATAATAATACTGTTACGAACTATATTTACAACAAGAAACGCAAATAAATAATTTGAATTAGAATTTTGAAACTTTAACTTAATTAAAAGGAAAACACAATAATTAAATGATATAAAATTTAACAGCTATTCATTTTAAAAGGAAAAGTAGCAGACAATAATTTAATAAAATAATAATGTTATCATTGACTCAATATATGTACCAATATGTACTCAATATATACCTATAATATATTATTATGTCGCTTGGTGTCCCTGACGTCTTTTAGGGTTTCTTATTTCATTAAGGCAGTCAGGATAAACAGAATGTCATGTCAGGGTGCATAGGGATCCTACCAAGACCTGAGGAGGCCAAGCCAACCTCCCCTGCAAGTGGTGCACCTGCCGATTAACAGACGAGGCTCTGGCGAACACAATAGTTCCCGGTAAGCGGCAATAGGCTCGCCACCAATTAAGTGCGACCAAAACTATAATTGGTGAACTATGCCTCTGCCTACCCTTTCGGAGAAACAGTCGTATTGTCGTATCGTCGATTGTATATAATAATATATATGTCAGAATACACGTATAAAGAAATGCTCGTTTCAATAGTATTTTAAATGTTTTTAGTCGTTTCTCGATCGTTAAAGGATTGATCGTATGATATTTAAATAATATACGGCAAGTGTGTTGTGTGATATTCAAGAGCTTCAGCTTAGAATTAGCACTGAGTCAGTACAAACGCATTGCATTGATTTTCTTGTATATCACATAATTTAAGTAAAGCTTTTCATAAGTTAATTAAAAGTGCATTAATTTTCTTTTCTTTATTTTAAATAATGGCTTCGTGCGTCTAGCACATTTAGCCAGTGTCAAGTAAGTGATATATTAAAAATATATAATTCATAGTAAATGAGAATGAGTGGTGATAAAGATGATAATGATAAATGGTAAATGAGATCCCCTCCCCATAAGCCCCTTGAGTCCTCAGTAAAGATGTGGGACTATACTGAGATCTCACATGGACTCCTTGAGGAGAATTTGAAAAGTGATGTTGCACTGTTTTGTTTAATTTACCAACACTCATGTATGTTCACAAACACTTAACGGTTAATAATCCACCGTTATTACACATTAATGTTAGAAATATCACAAATTTTAGAATATAAAACAAAACTGCAGACATGACGCTTCACTTTCCCGCCAAGAAGTCAAGTGCATTAATTAATTGATTAGATATCTCACAAAATACCTATAGTCTATGGTTTTCCCATAGTGTTGTGTTAAAGAGGTTTGAAGCATTGTTGCTTAACGTATTATCTAGTTACATGAGTACAACGGGTTCACGTGTCGTGTTACCCGGTTAATCCTAAATAGTCTTACATGTCGCTATTAGCCGCGAATTAACCGTGCAATAGACAGGAAGTCATAACATGTCGGCCAGGCAACGGTTAGGCCGATATACGCACGGACTCTTCGTTCTACTATTAAAAAGTATACCGACCATAGACTAGAAAGGGTAGAAGAAAATAAAGCTGCCTCGGGAGAAAGGGTTTTTCAAAGTAGGCATGATTAAAAAGGTATTATTATTTATATAGTGGATTTTTAGACAAGGGAGTTATGTCTAGAATCCACTTTATTTACACGTCATGTCTAAAGACAGGAATGCACACTACTTTTGGAAAATCACATATATCCTATTTATATAAGAACATTATATAATACCAATGTTACATATCATAATTAATTGGTGATAAATATTATGTATACGATTTCTCGTTTTCTAATTAATTAATAAACTAGTTATAAAATTATGAATATTTGTGACAATTTTATGTCATTATTGATTTCTTTTCGCGTAGTCAGTTGATATGACTATCGACAAAGTAGATAGCGGAAATAAATAGTTTTGCTTTTAATTTAACTCTACGCCGAGAAAATATTAAGTTATGTATGTATATTAAACTGAACCAAGAGCATATTTAATACTAAACTAGCTTCTATCCGCGACTTCATCCGTATGATTCAGAATAAGAATAGGAACTCATTTACATATTGTCAAAAACGGTTTCTTTCAATTTCATCCAGATGTTTAGAGTTTTAAATATGGGACAGACAGCCGACCCCAAATATGGGCATACAATAATGCATAATAATATTTTTTCCATACAATGGTTAAAATATTGCTGGTAACAATTTTTTTAGTATAATAATCACATAGTCCTGGTATTCAAAATCAGGTTTCGGGTTCGATCCCTATGACTTTTCGAAGTTATGTGCGTAAATATCGCATGCTCAGTGCCTCGGATAGCACGTTGCTGTTGGTCCGGGCTGTCATGAGTATCTATGGCAGTCGGTGTTAGGAAGTCAGTGCTTTCTAACATCCTGACGGTTTAACCATGGAATAATGTTTCCGTTTGGGTTGCGAAGGTCAGACGGCAGTCGCTCTGAGTAATAATTGAAATTCAACCAAAATCTGTTTGGTAAGCAGACCCTAACCCTAAGCTTAAGTCTAGGGAAACCAGAAAATGCTATGATATCAGTGTAATTGAATTCCATACAACCTTCTACAAGGGGGTAGAAGTTTGTGTGGAATTAAAGTTTGATTTTCGTCTCATCCTATTATTTAGATCCTCTTTAAGTTCTCCAACTATTTCCACTAGAGTAATTTCTGATTGATAATATTAGCATGGATTTATGCCTCGTTAACCCATAGTTGTAAGTTTAAGGCACCTGGTTCATACGGTCAGTAAGTACATCGCCAAAGTTCAATAGTTTAAAATTTTAATATGCATCGTTTGATTTACACGCATGACTAGACGACTTTCATAAATGTTTGAACGTATTTTGAACTTAGCGATGTACACAAAAAACTTGCCTCCCATTCATACACACATACAACCTTCTTTGTAGTTACCGTTATATGTTTGACTTTTGTAATGGACTTGAAGTTGTTACTTCAATCGCAGCTATTAGGAAGGTCGTAAAATTTTATAGAAGAAATTATGTAGAAGGTATATTCGTAGTCGATATGTAGTTACTATATAAGATCCGTATAATTTACGGCGATTGGTATAATAATATATTCGAACTCATCGGTAAAACATTTCAATTGTTTATGGTACCTAAGTTCTTCCTGTGTACCTAACTAACAAGAAAAATCACCTTTGGACTTCTTGGCGGGAAAGTGAAGCGTCATGTCTGCAGTTTTGTTTTATTTTCTAAATTTTGTGATATTTCTAACATTAATGTTTAATAACGGTGGATTATTAACCGTTAAGTGTTTGTGAACGTACATGAGTGTTGGTAAATGAAATAAAACAGTGCAACATAACTTTTCAAATTCTTTCAAGAAGTCCATGTGAGATCTCAGTATAGTCCCACATCTTTACTGAGAACTCATGGGGCTTAAGGGGAGGGGATCTCATTTACCATTTATCATCTTTATCACCACTCATTCTCATTTACTATAATTTATATGATATTAATATATCTCTAACTTGACACTGGCTAAATGTGCAAACCGCACGAAGCCATTATTTAAAAGAAGAAGAAGAACTAACAAGAAATTCGAATTTAGAACTCATCTTCTGCTTCGACTTGTTTGGAAAAATCTGTCAAATTGTTTACGGTAAGTAACGACTTCCTGTGTCTAGGTCTTATTTGAAATAAAAAAAGTTTTAATGTACAAAAATTTTTTTAATTTAAAATTGTATCACAAGGATGCTGTTGACAAAAATGATATTGTATTTATGTAAACGCTTAATAAATGGTTCATTATTCCAAAAATTACACACATGTTAGGGTTTTGTAAGTTTGTATATTTGGTTTACGATGTCTATCTTCGGTAATGAGTTTGAAAGGTATACCTTATATGCTTGCTTGTCTTTATAACACATATATCCTTAGGCTAACGTTATTTAGCCATGATCTTCATTTCAATAAGCAGGACCGATTAAACCCAACTAGTCAATGACAATGAAAAACTGGATCTTGCTACTTAAGTTTGTCAATCTAATAAGTCTTGAAAGGTTATAGCTTAAGTTGCAAAATCAAACGAGTGTTATTTATGAGTAGCGACCCTAGTCCTCAGTAAAATATGTAAAAAAAAAACATAAGTATTTCTGTGTTTATCTCTCAAAAAAAAACCAAAGACGAGTTCCTCACTTTAGATATATTAATTCTCATGCTCATCGTTGCCTCCCAAACGGTTTTTTTTTGCCCATAATCACTACGTTGGTGATAGCTGAATCAGGCAGTACCTACGCAGGATGACGCTGCTGCCATCATCCGGTAGGATTTCTCTTAGTCAACTTTTACGAGTCCTCGTGAGATGAGAGGGGGGAGGCACTATTCTAGGCCGGTACTACACGACTCTAAGAGAATGGAAAATCAACACCTAAAAAAACGCAATACCGATATCATGCGCATAGCCAGTATCTAAAGCTAATTTCAGACGACCAACCATCCTAAGATCGTATGTTCTAATACCAAACAAGACCAAAAAATCATTTTAGTTATGATTTTTGTGTTTATTTTAAATTGAAAATATATTTACTTATGTATATCATACGATGTGTTTTTATCTATAGCATTTTGGTACTAGATAACTAACTTGTTTTTAGATTACAAGTCAATAAAGTATTGAAATGATAAAGAAAGCTGAATAAAATTTAAAAAAAAAATGCATATATACTATACTGCCTGTCTGGGTAACATCTGCTAACATGCATTTAAACTGTGATTATTACTAGCTAAGTGAATTAAATCTCTCCTACATTCAGGGTGCGTTAATTACCATGTTCTTTTCCTGTCATTTAATTGTTTATAAACTATCCTTAAGACGCGGGACCGGGCGGTCGCATTCCGAGTGATTCATTTGTTTTTTGTGACGCACCGGCAAATCTAACAAGTATCACCTCTTTAGAAAAAGTTTAAGTAGTTACTTAAGTAGTTATGTACTTTTATTTTCGTCCCTTAATTAGTATAATTCTAAAGTTTATTCCTACATTGTAATTTTTTACCCAAAGGAAAAATGTATAAACAACGTTACGTAAGAAAAATTGCTATATTTCTATTTTCTAAATGAGAAAATTTGTACTAAAAACTCGGGGAGTGATAATCAAAAAGCTCTCAGCTCCGATGATAACTTTAAAACTTATTAGAGAAAATACAAGTACCTTCAATAGTTAGTTACATATATAAAACAAGTAAGATATGAAATATTTTTTTTTACATGATACATATTAACATTTAATAAAATTCACTTACCCTCGAAATAGTTGGCGTAGTTTGAAAACTTAAAAATCCAAGTTCACTGATTATGTCACGTAATATATGTTTATTGTATAAATACACAAATTTCTCTTATTAATTAATAAATTTTGATTCACACTGTTTTTGATTAATTGTATCTTACTAGCGCGGGAACATCAACTTTTTCGCGTCGCATTGTAATTGGTTGTGCGCTACCGTCACGCATTCCGTACGACTCGACTTCACCGATTTCGCACGATGAATACAAAACATGCTATCGTGGTCGACGGCTCAGCAATAGTTGTCAGTTGAGTCATCCTTTAAGGTATATGAGATAGTGACATCTGACGGCGAGTAGCAACAACTTAACAGAACCCATTGTTGTACTTTTTCTCCTTATACAAAAGTTATGACACTACACAACAGATGGCACTTAATATTTGATCATTTCTGAAATCCAAAATTAAACAAAGCAAATGCTTAACTTACTGAGCCTACTGAACCTCTTCATCCTTCCTTTCTCAATAAGTCAATGCTATAAAATTTTCAAAGTATTTGGATTGTATTTACATATTAAGCATAAAAAATATTAGCCCGATTTAGGTTTATAATTAGTCATATATTATACTTATATTTGTCTGATTACTGTGAGTTATATAATTAATGAAAATAAAAAAATATTGCATATGTAAATGTGATATTTTTTACGGTATTCAAATAAGCTATATACAAATTTTTAAAGATAGTCGGAATTTATCGGTTTTTTCTTGCTTTCCTTCACTCATTCATTCATTTTTGTTGACCCTATTCATGTTCTTATCATTCGCATGCCATTCGTGAGTGAGTGAGTCCTTCTTTCTGTCAAAATGGCTGCCGTGCAAGAGGTGCGTTTCGTGATTATTTTTTAATAAATAATTGACCCATTTGTTTATTTTCTAATTAATAGTGAGCAAATCTGCAGTATCAATTTATTTGTTATTTTGTTGCGTTTCAGGCGAGACGTGATCCTATACAAGCTGTCCAAGTTTTCGGACGCAAGGTGAGTGAGCGGTACGTCCACGTGTTGTAAAGATTTTTTCAGATTTCAAAGCAATCTAAAACTGGTTAACCCTTGATAATTCGTAAATTGTGCACTAGTTATTATAATCGCGATTTTTTTGTTGTTAATATCTAGGAAATATGGCAAGATAGCAACTAAATGTGTTTATGAGGTAACCTCACAAATTTACTGAAAAGCATATAAATTTTTTAACTTGACTTCAATAAACGCCTTCTAATAAGCGCCCGACGATTTTATGACAACATACTCAAAGATCTGTAATTTTTTTAAGTAAACGCAACGTTACATATTTTTGTTTGTGATAAATAATCCCATCCTGATTCCATTTTGTTGAGTAATCGATTAGTAGCAATTTTACTTAAACCACATAATAATCTCATACCCATAATAATCTCATACCCATAATATGTTTTATTGTTTTCGTCCAATAATATAACGAAATTCAATTTTCAGAAAACCGCAACTGCAGTAGCCTACTGCAAACGCGGAAATGGCGTGCTCAGAGTGAACGGGCGTCCCCTGGACCTAGTGGAGCCCCGCTTACTTCAATACAAACTCCAGGAGCCCATCTTGTTGCTCGGCAAAGTAAGTATCCAGAACATTTTATTAAAACTACCCTACTACTAAACATTTTGTTGGTTTCTACATATTATGTCCTATGGGTTAGTTGTAAATGGATTGCTAAACAAATGTAATGATGTAATTAGAGGTTACTCTTTTTAAAACTATTTACATGAATACTAATAATTCTGGCTGCCATTGCCGATGCTGGATAAACATGCCACAGATCCCAGTCATTGTGTGTAATATGGTAATTATCCCGGACACCTCTACAAAGTAATTATTATATCAAAATAAAAACATTAAAATAAGTAATTGCTTGGTGGGTATATATATCCTGAATAAATTTTTATCTAACGTTTAGTTAAATTTATCCTTTCTGTTTAATGAAAAATGTTTGTGGTTAGAGTCCGTGTTTCCAAAACATTTTTAAAACTCCTGCCAACAACTTGGCTAAATCTGGGGAATTCTGCAGGGATGGCAGCCCTAGTAATATTGAATAACAGTCATTAGTAAATTGTTTTTTTCACCTTAACATTACTACCACCACTTCACCAATTAAAATTTACAGTGACTGAACAATATCCTAAAATAAAAAATTACAAATTTCTGTAGTAGTGAGTTAGTTGTACACATGAAACTAACAATTTATTTATTGTACTCTTGTTGCCTCGTTTTAATTTAATATTAGCTCTTTCAGCATGACTTTATTTTGAGATGTAATCAAAATATATTTTAAAATAAAGCCTTTTTTCTTAAATAAAATCAATATGTCTGGTTTTAACTAGTAGTGTAATTTTTTTTATTAATGTAAGTTTTTACACATACTCATTTTGTAAATTACTTGTTTATTTGATGAATTGCACAAAAATTACAACAAGATTAATCTGAAAGTGTTAATATATTATGTATTGTTGTTTGTAATAATTATCTGCATGTAAATGGGTCTTAGCAATTGGATTATCATTACCATAAGTAAATCAAACAGTAGTACTTTTACTAAATAATTTTTTTTATTTGATTCATACTTAAATTTCTCTGGTTAATATCTTGGTTAGTTTCAATTTATTCTTGGCATAAACTAATAAGGCCTCCTTTCTGTTTTGATGACCATTTGCACCTATTTGTATGCATGAGTCTGTGTTTTTTTTGTAGCATGTACATGTACACCTATATTTTTTAACATCTAATATTTTGACATAGTTAAACATCCTGGTTTGCAAATAGTTTATCAGTGTTGTATGTAAGTTTGAGGCATATTTAGTTTCAGCTTTAAAATAATTAAGTAAAAATTTTAATTATTTGTGTGAGGTTATACTAACTTTTTCTAGACTTAATAATGCATGTTTGTTTGCTTTACATTTGTAGAATACTCATGTTCTTATAGTGTTTTCATATATTTGCATGTTTATATGGCATTGCAGTAGATTTGTGTAAATAAATTTTCACTACTAAATACTTGTTGTTTTTAATAACCCTGTCATGTTTGCTAACATAATCTATTTTAGTCATAATGATGAGAAACACTTATTCCGAACCTGATTATCTTCGTATGTGAAGTGAACAAAGAACTGAAAATAATTTATAATTTTTTTTGAATAAACGAAATATACAACAGAAATTTCATGTATTGTGCTACTTTTTCAGGAGAAATTCTCGGGAGTCGACATCAGAGTGACTGTGAAGGGTGGTGGTCATGTTGCCCAGGTCTACGCCATCAGACAGGCCATCTCAAAGGCACTCATCGCCTTTTACCAGAAATGTAAGTGTTTTAATACTTTTTACATATCTGGAGTTGGTTGAATTCTTTAGGCTATAAATATATGACATGTTACTAAGAATAATTTTTACCTGACAACAAGTTTTCATAGGATCATTATCAAGTAGACAAAGAGTCAAAAAGTCAATGTAGAGACTAACGCAAACGAGGAACTTATACCTCATATATATGGCCCCTTTTGTCCAGGAAGGTATTTTTTGTGGCTTATTTATTTATTACAATTTATTAGATGATGAGTTTTTGCTTCTCTATGCTGTTTAGTAGGGTTAAAATATATTTATTCAAGCATATTTTTGATGTTACATAGTTTTGTAACCCCTTTCCTTCCAAAGCTGTTTTGCCTTTATGCACTTCAGTCATTTCAGGGAAAGGAGATCAATGGTGGCATTTACCAAACGGCATGTCTCTTAATAGCATGCTTGTTTGAAGTGCACACAACAGTCTTCTATCAATATACAAAAGATTTTTTTTATATTCATACTTTTATTTTGGAACAGTCATACAATAAATTATTCTCTTATAACTTAAACTACTATGTTTTATCTGAGTTTGTCCTGTTACGAAATTAATGGATAGAGTGATAATTGTTTGACAAAACAATCAATGCCTACGGTATTCAATTTCATGTAATATTCCCAAAACTCGATTGTATATCTGGTAGTTAAAAGTACCGAAATTACCCATAGGATTTAAACAAAATCTTATTGTATACTGATAATAATGTTTTTTTACTCAATCATAAACAAGTATGCAAAGTAAGTTATATGGCATACCTTTTTATAATACAATATTTCTCTTTACAGATGTAGACGAAGCGTCAAAGAAGGAAATCAAAGATATCCTTGTCCAATACGATAGGAGTTTGCTGGTGGCTGATCCTCGTCGCTGCGAGCCCAAGAAGTTCGGAGGTCCGGGTGCCCGCGCTCGCTACCAAAAGTCTTACCGTTAATTTTACTCTTCTACTCGCCCTTTGGTATCGCGTCGGCGCACGCGTCGGTGCGATATCAATAGGTGTTTTCAAATAAAAACCCAAAAAAAGTTATGGCGATTTTATTGTTATACCCATCTTTTTAGAAGCCGTAGTATGTATTCCTTTCTTAGAAACAATATTGCCATCAACTTTAGATGTAAAAGAGTAAATAGGTTAGGTGAGTGTTGAGCGTGGAACTAGAATGTAATCTCGAAATGATTGATTGGTACACTGGCTAGATTTTTTTGATAACATATCATTTTTATATCTGACTTCTCATAATGACCACTTCCTGCCTGAGGAGCTCATCATCATCATCATCACAGCCCATTAACGTCCCACTACTGAGCACGAGCCTCCTCACACAAATCAAGGTGTGAGGGTATTGGGTCATACTCCACCACGCTGACCCAGTGCGGATTGGCGGAGGCAGGTGTATGGCGTCCTGCTGTTAGAATTTTTCAAGCCGCCCATGAGGCCTCTTACATGGCTTAACGACTACCACATTTAGTTATAACCGGGACCAACGGCTTAACGTGCCTTCCGAAGCACGGAAGCGCTCGATATCAAATGCCACACAAACGGTCACCCGAGGAGCTCAAGTTTAAGAAAATTGCAAAGGGTATTAAATTTAAAAGCGCACCTTCGCCAATGCTAGAAAGTTCTTAGTAGTATTTCTCTAGTTAAAAAAGTAAATATTGAACTTCGAAAGTAAATATTTACTTATGCGCATTTGAAATTTTTCGCTTTGGCCTATGTGCGCCTAAGTCCTTGCCTGATAGAATGAATACAGTTCAGAAAAATCTACCGAATAATAATAATGTAATATTAGTTCCCACCGCGAGAAAGCGGGATTGGGCTGCCCGCCCACTTCAGAATTTTTGTAGTATCTACCTACTGATAGTCGAAGCAGTTGGTAGTACAATTTTATTTCTGACCGACTTAAAAAATCGGTCATCGATTATCGGATGTGCAGTCCTAACTTTTATCTGAAACTAATAATTCTGAAAAACAATATGTCTTCGCAGCTGTATAAAGAGAGCCGGCCGCTCTGTACCGTTAGCCTTGGCTGCTTAAGTTAGGCATTTTAGCGATTATGAAAAATTACACATTTTCTACCAGACAGAAACTAAGCATACTGGGTAACGATGATGAGAGATGTGGTCCCAGTTCGGAGGATTGGTAGAGGCTTCTGTGTGAGCATCTGTGTGACGTCGCCGGGGGCAGGGGGCCCCTTCCGTCTAGCTATAGACCCCCCAGAAGTCGGCCAGTCACGTCATGGCCGCAAAAAGAGGTAGGAGGGGCGCGACACACTGCGCCTCTCTGAGGAGGTCCTCCCGGTTCTGATCCGGGGGACGTTGGCCGCGGGCGGGGTGCCAGGAACTGGCCCCCCGCCCCTTCAACAGCGGTGGGCGTCGTCGGAAGATTTTTAGTGGGTAGGACTGCGGCGGTCGCGTCTGCCGCAGTGAGCCCCACACCCCCTCCCGGTCTCCCCCTTTTGGCCGGAAGACAGTGCGTAAATGGATTTTGTTACCGACGTAAATCAAAAAAAAAAAAGATTGAAATCTTAAAATTTGTTGGGAGGCAAATCGCTAGTTACCCTTAGTACCGACTACTGGGGGGGGAAACTAGGAGGGACCTGTGAAAGGCGCAGCGGGCGGGCCCGTCTAGCAGCGCCAGGAGGGTCTTAGGCGGCGGGTGCAGGGGGCCCATGGGGCTTACCATGGACCCTCCCGAAATTCGGCCACTCACTATGGTCGCATAAGGAGGTACTTAGGGGCGCGTCGATTGCGCCTCTGAGGAGGTCCTCCCGGTTTTGGTCCGGGGGACGTTGGCCGCAGGCCCCCGCCTTTTTCTCAACAAGCGGCGAGCGTCGTCGGAAGATTTTTAGTGGGTATTACTGCTGGCAGCCGCGTCTGCCGGTGGTGAGACCCACACCCCCTTTCGGCCCCCGTTTGGCCATACAGCAGTGCATAATGCATTTTGTTACCGACGTAAAAGAAAAAAAAACTGCGACCACAAGTCGACATGGACATGGTGGGGGGCTGGGTACCTCCCGGTAGTGGGAAAGATGCTCGAAACAAAAAGAACTGACTAGCGGAAACACATTAAAATGTAAGGACGAAAAGCCCAGTTTGATATTTTACTTACATACATTCACGCCTGTTTCCCCGAAAGGGTAGGCAGAGGCTTATTATACGCCTTCACTTCGCCAATTATATAATTGGTTAAGTGAAGGCGTGCCACCACTTAATAGGTGGTGAGCCCATTGCCGCTTGCCGGGCACTGTTATGTTCGCCTGAGCCTCGTCCGTTGATCGGCAGGTGCCAGGTGCACCACTTGCAGGTGAGGTTGGCTTGGGCTCCTTAGGTCTTGGTAGGATCTCTATACACCCTTTGATATTTGAATGTTAGTTATTTAAAGCCACTAGATCTAGAGGCTTAAGCGATTATAGAAGTGAGTTAGGGTTTAAATATTTGAGGAAGAAATACTAGAAAATAAATAAATTAAACATTTTCAATTTTCTTTATTTTTGAACATCGGCAACTTAAAAATAACACGAAAATATTTCAATGTATCGTTAAACTTAATTAAAATGAAACTTTAAAAATAAAATTAGAAGTTAATGTCTTTATTAAAATTCCCTACACGGATTTTTGAATTAACGTTAATGAAATAATCAAAATATACAGATCTTTCTGAGATTAGATTATTATGTAGGTATATAATTAGTAATTTATTAGCGCATAATTTGGCACCATATAATTATAGTAATATCTAACTATTAAGTATCTTAATGTTATAAAATACAGCCTCTTTCAAAAAAATGTAGGTAAGGCGTTTATTGTGCATATCTAAATAATAATTAGATTAAAAGGAAAAATTATAAAATCGCAAGTCATATGTACTTCTTATAATATATAGTATTTATTAAAAATAAATATTGGACGGTAAATGTAAATATAAAAATTTTGGAAAGTTCTGAAGAATTATGTCTTTATTACTTATTTTGAATTTACATAATTAGTTTGAAAATGGCTGCGGTATATATATATGCAAAGCGGCCTACTGGCCGTACTCTACTGGGTATACTCGTGCATTTTAGTCAGGAAAACTATCTCTGAAATACAGTTTTAAACTGCAAATAACAGTTCCGAATCCCTCCAAAATAGCGCTAGTGTAGTAAAAGATTATGAAATGAGTTTAGTTAGCAGTTTAACGGAGTAAGGTGCAATGAGTCGTAAAAGTTTTTTTTGTTATTAAATTTACCTGACTTCTACTTAAGAGCCACCTTTAAACGACAATGTTGCAATTAGGACTAATATTATTATTTTACTTATTATTTATCCTTACTTCCAGGCGCGAATGCAGCCTTCAAAAAAGGTTATGGTCATCGACACCCAAAATTACTTTTTATTATATTTTATTTGAAATAAAGTACTCGCAGCCTATCGATTTGTATGGACTGTTGAAGTATGACGTCAGAAGTCTTAGGGATGTGGGCATGCAACGCATTACCATACCTGCACTATAATATAAGTACATAACATAATGTCTAAGTTTGAAAGTACATACAAAATTTAACAATATTTTCGTAATTATATGAAAGATGTCATAACAGTTAAGGGCACAACTTCGAAATAAGTACAAGAACTCATGCGAGTGTAAGAAGTTAAGTTTCATTATTTTCATAACACAAGAAAACAGTTTTTAATTAGTCCACTATAAGACTTAACTACAAATTAGTAATACTATACTAGAGTGTAAATTAACAGACTCATGAGCAGTGAACTTGAAAGTATTATATTTAAAATAAACCATTGCGTTTTTTAATTAGGAAGAAAACCCCTAGCCGACGTGTAATCAACATTTTTATTTAAATAAATCTCTTACACATTTTTAATACATTAAAACCCCCATATCTTTTATAATATTTAAATCGAATTGCAACTGTCATAAGTAGGTCCAATCAAGCCCAATTAGAGAAACTAACCGGCCTATTTTGTAGGCCAGATATAATTCAAGAAAATATTCTGTTAAGCATTGTCGGAGCTCTTTGAAAAATTACTTCGTTGAGAATTACAGTATTTTATTGAAGGTGCATATTATAGGATATATAAATTAAAATAAACATGTTAAGGAAATATTAATACGTAAGCAACCATAATTCCATGACAAAATGGTTTCATTGTATTATTATTAAACAATATTATGTTTCCATTATTAAACTGGCTTTGTATCTATAAATTAATACAGCAAGTAGATTTCATTAAACAAAACTTCAAAAATAAAACGCATTAGGACTATAAGACGTTATATTATATGGCATTTGAAAAAGTCGAGACTTATTACAACGCACCAACTTCAAAGAGTCAAATTCAAATAACTTAAGTCATAATAACAAAATATCATGTATAAATGGGTACTTCCCTAAAAAACCGGCACAAAATGCTGTTTTAATTAAAATAAAATTATTTTTCACGGCACCATCTGCCTAACATACCTACCAGATTAAAAACCTTTTATTTAAGAATCCGTGAATTATATTTATTAATTTCAACAATTACCACGAATTCAATGAAATCGGAATCGGGAATTCAGGATTTTACTACTCTGAATGAAATGGGACAGAATACTAATAGATGTTAACTTTGTTGTAGGTAAACAAGATGGCGCTTTACAAAAAACTCAAGGCGCTTACAATAACACCAAGAGATCATAATTACTTTTCATACCACCAATTTTTTAGAAAAATACACAAAGTAGTAATTGTGTATGATTTTCGATACCTAAAGATTTTATCCTCGGGGCAAAGAGGATGTATTTACAATCTCTATATTTGCTCCGTGATTTTCCTATTCAGTTTTTTCATATTCGAGTGTTGAAAGCGCCTTAAGAGGTCTTATAACCAGTGATAGGAATTGGTAGTGCAATTGAGCGAGTTTTCACGACGTAATCTTAATGTTGACATACTATACTAGTATTGTTAAGGACTAGTCACGTTCAATAATTTATCGTAGATTATTTTTATCTAAACGTAAAATGAATTTTAACAGGACGTACTTATTACTCTGATTAGATTCTTTTACAAAAATCATTGGTAGGTATATATAACTGGAATTTATTTTGAACCTTAGAAAGGCATAACAATAATTAAAACCAATTTGTTCTACAAAAAAATCACGTATTCCAGCAGGCGTATCCCTAATATTATAATGTTGGAGGTTATTGACCCTAAATTGCACTACCCATTCCTACCACTGCTTATAACGTACTAAAAACTACTTACATTTCGTCAGTAAATCTAATCTCGAACGACTAGCATCAGAGACCATTGTTATTTTCCCCCGTTCTTATTTTCCACATCCTCGTGAACGTCTTCGAACTTGGCGCCCATCCTCTTGAGTGCTATGACTGCCGACACTGCCTTGGCCCACCGTTTCTTGATCACGTACCTTTTCAGCTTCGTCTTGGTGACGTGAAGTTCGGTGCACAGCGCTGACTGGATCAGCCACGGATGCGTGAGGGTGGAAGACGCTGATAGACGGTCTCTGTGTTGAAGAAATACGTTTATTAGTATGCCGTCAGGACGTCACACATCTATATGCTCATATCCTAGCATTATCCCGGTTGCACTAGACTTAAGCTTAGGGTGCAGGGTCTGCTAACTGGTCTAACCAGATTTGGAGAGATTACATCGTTCCACTTGCTACAATCCAATCCTTACTTCAACCTGTTAATAACTCCTGCCACACACCTGTGACTTGTCACTGCCTATAAGCACTGGGTCCGCTTGGTTTAGTTTGGCCCAATATCCTCTCGCACTTCATGTCACGTTGGCTCGTGAAAGAAGGCCGGTGCTCAGTAGTTGGACGTTACTGGCAAAGGTGATGATGATGAGATGGCAGCTCAAGCACTGACTAATATTGAGATATATACTTATATAATTGTTTTGAAATAATGGAGCGCGGACTGAGTCGTCTGCATTTTAAATCTTTCCCAGGTGCCTAATAGGGCATCTAACTTGACTTAAGGACTTCCACATATAGCCGTCCGTAGTACGGAAACCCCACACATTTAATTATAGAACCTGAGAAATCTTTACTTCATAATTATACAGAACCTTTTTACCTTATTGCTTAAAACGTGATCTGTATAGGCTAAATATTTGTATCTTAAAATCTGCAGTGACCTTATCGTTCTTTGTTACAAAGCGAATCTACATGTATTGCAATACTGATGTTCCCTGCTTTAATGTTTAACACCCAGCTGAAGGCATTATGGCTCGATAAATATTTCAAGCAATTATAAATTTGAATCTGCGGTTTCATGTTTCAGAGTAAGCTCTATCTTCAAAATCAGGAGGAAAATAAATTGTGCCCTCATCTCCTCCTGTTGTCATCACCTTATCTTGGATCTAGCGTATTTGAAATTTTTAAAAGATTACATTTTAAGAGTTCGATTTGAATAGACTTTCTCTTTTTTTATTATTTTTCTATTTCATAATTAATCCCACATTTCGAATTGTAAAAAAAAATTATCATACAGTCAATGTATTAATAACAAGTCAATATACCAACGGGGACAAAAATACTTAGCCACAAAATGCAGCATGAATAAAAACAGCATATTTCATAAAACCTTATATTTAAACAACATAATGTAATTTATAACAATAATTTGTTATTATAATAAGCTAATTCCACGTACTTATAAATAAATAATACAAAATAAGGAACAGTATAAAATTTACACAACTTTTACTAAGTCCGGTCAAAGGACCATATTTTAATAAGTACAAAAAATTACGTACCTTTTGCCAATTTCGACTATTGCTATTGTAGGTAAGACAATTTTAAAAACTTTCAGTATTTTTAAATGTACTTTTACAATTTAAAATTCATTTCAATCTTTGATGAAATAAATGAACTTCACTTTTTTTTAGTTTATCATTCACGTTGTATCTCAGTCTTGTATTTACAAAATTCTTCATACAGAACTTAATGTTATGTATTTGAGACTAGATTCGTAAAATTGTCATTATATTGCCAACCTTAGAGTAAACGGTAATAACAAAAACAAAAGTTAATCTCAATAAGTTACTTTGGTAACTTACAGTTACAACCAGTTATTAGTTCAACATCGAATACTGTTAAAGCCTGCGCAAACCAGAGAATGGCGGAGAAGGGCATCGTCATTGAAGTACGAACAAAGATTGAAATATATTTGTGTATAATCTCTGCTGTGTCACTAAATTGGCGTACTTTGCACGCAGAAGCGTATAGAAGTTTGTTTCTTTCGGAGATTACTGAATAGTAAATCGTTGTTAATTCTATATTATTTTGAAGGCGTATTTTGTAGGCTAAAAGATTGTCTTTGATGCTTGTCTCTGCCATGCGCTATATTGCATAGAAGTTCAATAACTTTTCAAGCTGTATTTTATACTGCTTTAAAGTTGTTTCGATGAAGATCAATGACACAACATTCACTAGTTATTTTTAAAACAATAGACTTATAATATTAATACATAAACCTCCTTCTTATAAACGCTAGCAATGTAGTTATAACAGTACAACAGGGGCAGTTCAGTTCATGTATTATTAATAAATTAGATAAAAATTACATTTGAATTTTTACTTATATAATTATTAGCACTGTTTATAAAGCATCTGTAATTGCAAAACTTAAAATTGAAATATGGCTATTTCAATATGCTTTAGAAAAGATTGACAAAGTGGAAGGAATTCGCATTACACTACCCTACCGTCCACGATGCTGTTCAGGTATCCGATATATATACAGAGATCACGGATGGACCTCCCCTTGGTAACGACCCCCAGATATGAAGTGTATCATTACAGTAGGACTATTCATGAGAACACAAATTAACTAAGCACTTTGCACTGCAAGTCGTATGTTTGATTTTCTTGATATTAATATATTTAAAATAAATAATATCAACCTAAAATAGTTCCAGTACTCTATTGCTAACGAACGTTTTCTATTAAGGAGGTCATTGTATTAATAAATAATTTCGTCTACAATTGCCATGGCACTAAACACTCAGTTTTAGTAAAAAATCATTTGGAACTTGGAACGCTGCTAGCAAGTTTTTTTCTTTGCTTCTTCTCCTCTGAAGTCTGCCGTTGGAAAAATGCGTGGAGACTAGACATGGAGTTTTGGGCTAACTGGTTAGACGGAGACCATTCCAAAGAGATTGATTGATGTCTACCACCATTTGAAGTACCACCAGCAGTTCTCTCCGCTTCCAAATCCTCGGATTCACCCCATTTTTCTAGAAGATGCAAAAGAAGATCCTTTGTCTGATGAGCATTACTTTCTTCCCCTCTTCTGTAAGGCATTTGTCTTCTATTTTCTGAGCCATTAACTAATTTGTCTATTTTCTCCCGCCTCCTGTCAAATTCTTGGAAAAATGTATTTCGTTTATCTGTCGGTTGGTCTGGAACATCCCTACTCGTTGTCGTAACTTTCTTAGATTTATTACTTGTTTTTGCCCAGGGCATTTTACTAGTCATAGGTTTTTCTGGCTCCTTCTCTATAAGAAAGTTTGATGAAATTTTGTTTGTAGACTTTGATGAGTAGATTTTTCTTTCTTTGTTGGATGCATCACCATTGGTTGTAACAGTTCTAGTTAACGTTCTTGTTTCTTTTTTAAAACCGTTTTGTGTTTTTTCTTCCTTTGTAACTGTTTTTGATTCTGTAATATTTTTATCTAATTCCTTGGTGCTGTTATTATTGGCTAGATCTGTATTCATAGTTGAAAGCATGAACAAATGATCAGACAGTTTTTTAATCTCTTCAGCTAAGTTTTTTCTGACGAACACGTCTGGTTTTTTATGTACGAAGCAAGAGCTATCAGATGCTCTTCGCTCCACTGGATTATATCGAGGTGATAGATGATTTTGTTCTCTCAGAGGCGGGGGTTCCAAGTCATCTTCATCGAATACGCTGTCCGGAGAACTGCCCAAGGAGCTTCTTGGAGAGGGAGAGCAACCTCCTATGGAAGATTTCTGACAGTTGCCGTTCATGAGGCAGGTGATCTCGTGCGATTGGTTGTCGAATACGTAGGGCGAGTTAGGATGTTCGCCCCACCTCTCAACAAACAGTCTAAGGTTGTCTTTGGCGACATCAAGCTCGTGTTTGGCAGCGAGTGTAGGCAGCGGCGGCGCCTTCACTGCTGGCGGCCGCTTGATCAGCCACCTGTGCCGCAAGCACTCTGTCGCGCTTGGACGGGACCTGCGACAAAGACCCTTGTTTAATGACCCAACACCTAGAATTAAGTGAGAGATTTGCGTGCATTTGCGAATGGCGAAAGTGGAAGAAACCAGTTATTTTGTTTTATTGCCCTACAAATATTGATGTAAGGTCAAGATGGTTGAGGATGAATTATAAATGGTTTATAGATATAAGTACTGATCTACAGAGGGTAAATATGAATATTTTTATAATAAAATATAACGGCTAACACTAATACAACTACACAAACAACTACTTTCTACGTTAGAGTTAGAATAGAAAAGTTAAAAAGGTTTTTCTAAAAAAAGTAGCAAATTAATAAGTTTTTTCACAAAAAATTCTTTGGAAAGTCTTTAAAAACGTCATTAAAATGCTACATTTTGTAAACACAACTAGTTCATGCTGGTTAGTAACAACAATTGCAGTGTTGGATGTGGGTAATTAAACAAGTAACAAAGGGTCTTTATCGACAGGTTTAAATTTCGATGAAATATCAAACTTTGTTTTTCAATCAAAATCACAAATTAAACGTTTTATGAATTATGCAATTTCGATCGGCGAAACATTCAATAATATTTTCATTCAATAATAACCATTACACTCTTACACAACATGCTAGCATTGTCAAAAATAATATGGTCTTTTTTTACTGGTTCTCTATTACAATAAATATTTTTTTAAAGAATTCAATAAATCTTTGTCTGAAAAATTTGCAGCGTCATCAACAGCCAGTAACAATGTAGCACAGTCTAATTCTAGAAACAGAGATGCACTAAGTACTTACTCTTTGTCTTTGATGAGCAGTTTGCTTATGAAGTCCTTGGCATCTTCTGAGATCTCGTTGAAGGCTTCGTCGTCGTAGTCATACTTGGCTACTGTTACGTTAGCCATAGTTTCTATGTCTGTCTCGCCCATGAATGGTGATAGTCCTGATAAGCTGTAATGAAAGAAAGAAAAATTTTATTGTCTACACAAAACATTTTAACCCAAACATAACTATAATACACTTAAGTGTGCATAGATATTGGGGGCTGCATCAGCATTAAAGCTGAATGAGATGAACGACTTTCAAAATTTGATGTTGAAGTTTTAATATAGTAGGTTTCCGTGTCACTGCGTGAAGATGAACAAAAGCTTGCAGTTATTATGATTTAATTGTAAACCCATTACAAAAAAATCTGATATTTATAGAAACAAATATATGTGTTTAGGTAGGTTTTTTATACCTAGATTCTATTCAAAAAAGTATTAAAGACGTTTGAATATCTTTACTTCAGAGATATATAGGCTAGGATCGAATATGTTGCTAACTAAATTAGCTAGCGAGTCCCAACTTAACGCTTCAGCAAAGAACGCCCTTAAAAAAATTGAAATAAGTATTCCTAACAAAAAATCTATGAGAAATATCCATATAAAAATATCATACTCACAGGACATAGCATATTACACCAACGGACCACATGTCGGTCCCGTAGCCGATTTGGTCGAAGTTCACCACCTCAGGAGCGACAAACTCCGGCGTCCCGAACAGCACCTGCAACTTCTTCTCTGGGTCGTAGAAGCGAGCCAGCCCGAAGTCTATAATCTTAATCCTGTTTCCGGCTTTTGTTAGGCAGAGAATATTTTCTGGCTGTAGAAAAATAAAAGAGAAAAATTATAAATAACAATTATATAACAATTACAAGATATCTGATGGCAACAGTTAACATGGGTAAGGATAAGTATGGATTTTCGATATAAGGTCAAGCATCTTATATAGCAGAACAGGTGCCAGCAGTAACAGTGTCCAACTGTCAGGTAAACAAATCTTTCAAAATGGTGCTAAACTAGCCAGAGAGTATTAAATTTAGCAGTGTCTTGGAGTTAAATGCGATGAGTGGTATCGACGATGAGGCGATTTTTTTTCTTTTGTATATCCTTTAAATTTTAATAAACGTAAAAACTTTCACATGGTTTTTAAACACAAAATAATAGGTTGGGGAAAAAGTCTTTTCGTATTTTTGTATGAAAAGTCAAGACATTTTTTTCAAAGTTTATTTACAATATATATGTACCGTTTTGTTGAATTACTTTCTGCCATTTTGTGGGCAGAGACATTATCCCGTTACTGTAGAAACTTTGGGACTTCTGATCAAAAAAACGGGACAAATAGTTTTGGCAGTCCTCTCTTGAGGTCAACCTTACAGAACCTAAAGAATTCTGCAGAGACCGAAACAGGTGAAAATCTGAAGGCGCAAAGTCAGGGCTATATGGTGGATGCACTAGGACCTCCCAGTCGAACTCTCTTAATTTTTGCTGAGTGGCTAAAGATGTGTGTGGTCTAGCGTTATCGTGATGAAAGACCACACCCTTCCTGTTGATCAATTCCGGCCGTTTTCTCTCGACTGCTTCCTTTTATTCTCATCAGTTGCTGGCAGTAAAGATCAGAATCGATGGTTTTGCCGGGCGGTAAAAGCTCATAATAAACAATGCCCTTCCAATCCCACCATACACACAGCATCACCTTATTTCGTGTTAGGCCAGGTTTGGCCACAGTCTGTGAAGCCTGGCCAACTTTCGACCACGACCTTTTTCGCACGTTCTTGTCGTACGTGATCCACTTTTCATCGCCAGTTATCAATCTCTTCAAAAACGGCTCGGTTTCATTACGTCTCAATAATGAATCGCAAATGAGTACACGGTTCATTAAGTTTCTTTGAGTGAGCTCGTGTGGCACCCAAATATCGAGCTTTTTTGTATAACCAGCTTTCTTCAAATGGGTCAAAACTGTTTTGTGGTCAATTCCCAGTTTTTCAGCTACATCGTAACTACTAATATGCCGATCTTGCTCCACTCTTTCAAAAATGGCGTCCATGTTATTCGTAACAGGGCGACCAGAGCGAGGTGCATCTTTAACATCAAAATTTCCGGACTGAAAACGTTTAAACCAAATTTGTGCTACTCTTACTGACACTGCATCAGGTCCATAAACATCACAAATTTTTTTCACTGCTTGAGTTGCATTTTTGCCTTTTTTATAATAAAATTTTAAAATGTATCGAATTTCTTCATTAGATTCACTCATTTTTACGGAGAGAAAAACAAATGAAAAATAGCGGGAAACAACTTTTTTTTATTTTTTTCTTTTCTTTATAATGAAACCTTTTTAATGTTACCAAAACCAGCCAGACACAAATAGTACAGTCAAAAAAATTTTATAATAAGTTTATACCTACGTTATGCGAAAAGACTTTTTCCCCGACCTAATAGATCACAGATTTTTTTGTCTGTTGTGTTGGGTATGCAGTTTTTAATTGAATTTAAATGAAGTATACTTATAAACTAGTGGCAATAATTGTACCTAAACTGACTAATTTTACAATTTAATTATTTGTACACAACGAAAGCGCACAATATAATTTAGCGCAGCAATCTAAGATGGCATATAATTGCTAAGCTACTGGTAAGCAAATATAGCCGGTCGTTTATTCTTGACTTAAAAAAGTATATAGTTGTTGACTACTAACACTTTAGTATTTCCTATATCTAAATTACATTTAAAACATTTAAATGTCCCGAAATATAAATGACTATTATATTTTACGATATCAGAACATTAGCGTCATTTATTTCGTAGTCCAGTATATGATTTCCGACTCTTACAAGACTAGTAATATTACTAAACTTCACGAATAGCAAAATATTCTTTTGATGTAATCGCTAACAGTCTAATTCTCTCTTTATTTATTAACAACTAGATGACAGTAATAGTGGGAAATAAACAATGACTGCTACTAGTTCTCATAAAACTCCTGCGCATCTTTTCCGTGGTTAAACTATTTTTGATTTAATGATTGGATCTCGCCCAGATCTGTCATATATATATCGTAGCTATATAATGTGTGTAATGGTCCTTTTCTTGACCTTCTTATTTATACATTTAGTGTTTTTTAATCGAGTCGGCCTATTAACGTCCCACTACTGGGCTCAGGTCACACCAGGCATCGATATCTTTATTTTCAATTGGTTACATTAGCAATATTTGTGCACTTTATTTTTATTCAACTCTCAACCCAGAATAGTTCCGTAAAGTGTATTACGTAATAATTCAAAGTGTATTTACTAGCCTTTCTACCTAAATTCATTCATGTGGTAGGCGGCTACTTGTGCACAATACTCCAACTTGTGTATATTGTACGATTCAAGTGCTTAAAGTTACGCATCTTTGTATTCGTAGATATGTAGTAACTGTAACATCATATGTACGCGTAACTACGCATCAATGTTTGTGCGTAAACTTCATATTCTAGCAGAGTATTCCCTCGACCCGCAATTACATGCGTCATTTGTCTATTTAGTTATGGTTCTGCGCACCATCTTTAGACGGTCTTTTGTTACACTTAGGTAATTTCAAATTCGAAATAGGTAATTTAACTTCGCATTGTCCACGCCAGTAAATTTTATAAGGACAGTCAGTTTTATACCGTCAAATTACCGTGTGAAAATGTGTTAAGTATTCTTCAAGACTAAAAAAAATTATGAGCTTGTTCAAGTGATTTGCAATTTGTCTAATCTTACAGGAATCCCGACTTTTATTAATATAAGCAGCAGCCTAAGTTCATCCTTTTTTGGGCTAAATTTCATGGGAATTTCCCCAGTGGTTTAAGCATTTATAATGTTAGTGAGGACGAGTATTTAAGTACTCTCTGTCTTGTCTACAGGGCAAAGTTGCATAAATATCAGTCATAATCGTCAACATTTTCTCGGCTATAATAACTCCTTTGCTACCGATAGTCCATCCAAATTATTAAATGATATTGAACATAAATTGAATAAGATCTATCGTCCACATGCCTTCATAGCAAAATGCAGAATGTTCTGTAGCTAGTTTATCAGGTTATAAAACGCGCTGTCTGGACAAGCTCTTAGACGGTTAAAAAGAAATCTATCATTCATTCATCTATTTCCTATGTATATTAAGTATATATTTACAAAAAAAAAGTATTTAAGTATGCTTATCCGTTCTTTAGTATCCATAACACAAGTTCTTAATGATACTTATCTTGGAACTAAATAATTGGTGTGATTGTAAGAGAATATTTATTTATTTATTGACATACCTTCATATCAAGATGCAGGATATTCTGCCGGTGCACGAACTCGATGCCCTCGCAGATCTGCCTCATGAAGACCGTGCAAGCTCGCTCCGTCAGCACGAAGTCTTCGTCTATCACTCTCTCGAACAACTCTCCCCCGGTAATCCTGGAAGAAATTATACAATTTAATTAGTATAACCACGTCGGCAAGGTTGAATTTTATATGATAAATGAAGTGTCATATTGACCACATACAGCAGAAGCCGTCCGTGGACGCAGTCCCAAATGTTGAGACCAATTACCCACCCATGCAGCAGCATATCAGCTTTATAAAGACCACTGCTGAACATTAACCTCCCCAATAGATTACATTCAATTTGGGGTATTTGCCCATAATCGCCACGTAAGGCAGGCGGGTAGTTGATCGCAGTTTCAGCCAGTACTCGACTCCCCGTGAGATAAAAGGGGGTGGCACTACTCTAGGCCAGTACCACTCGGCACCCATTCAGGGCGTCCTTCATAAATGCAGTTTTAAATACCCAGGCGTATAGGAGCAGAGAAAGACATATGCTGGCAGAAAATTCCAAATCCGAATAGATTTACAGAGGAAGAGGAATATTTAAGTTCGAGTGTAAATATTCTTCCTGCACATTATGATGATGGTTCCTAAGACACGTGGTTCGGGAGAAGAAAGAAGAGGTCAGGATTCGATTGAAAAAGTTCTTTAAACACTGGTCGTAGTTATTAAACCTAAGTATATATAATATTATAGCTACCAAGTTTTTTTTGCTAAAATCTGTACTTCCCTAATCGAAATTAAAGTGTCAATTTCTAAATATCATAATCTTATTACAACATTTCTTACTTGAGTTATTTATTTGAAATTTTGTTCCAGTAACCCGTACTCTTTGTTCGTACGAATAATAAGACTCGGAAAAATTGACAACATCATTGCCCTTGAAATCTCAGGATATCGAAAAAAACATGCGCATGCGTGCCAAACGTCGTTCAAGGCGACCGTTGGCGCCAAAATAGATCTCTAAATAGATGGAGTTAAACATTGTTACATCGATACTGGTAGTATACGATAACTACCAAGTTTATTTTATACTCTAGTTTATTTTTTAAATCTGAAAATTAATTTGGTTTGTCAACAACTGCAATTTTTATACTGGGCTAGAGGTATCACTACGAGATCGAACAAAAATAAGGAAAACTATAGAAGATTAGGTCGAGATAGCTCAAAGAAATAGCAAGCTGAAGTGCAATCTGCAAGGCACATAGCACGAAGAATTCGCGGCCGTTGGTGCTTATAAGTTCTGGACTCTAGGGGATCTCCATTCCACAGCAAACGAAGCGTGAGATGTCCTACTGCAAATGGATGGTTGACCTTATAACCGGGAAATCACACTGGATGCAGACCGCTTGCAATCGGTCACATTGGCTTCCCAGAAGGGGCGTATTTATCATGATCCCATAAAACCCGTTAATGTCCTGAACATGGCCACATACACCAAGCAGATATGGATAGAAGCCTACATATTGGTAGTTTTAAGAACAACAGCGGGAAACTTAATTTTATTTCTTTTATTGTATTAGATTTTAAGACATAATTTAAAAAAAGCCGAGATGAGTTTCTTTAGGCATTCTTCTCAATCTCGTTGCCTTTTTGGAAGCCTCGTTAGAGTTACCGACAGACTGACTGACTGACGGACAATCCCCTCCCCCTTTAGAATCACGACAGACTGACTGACAGATCCCCCCTATAAGAGTAACCGACGGACTGAGAAATCTTGAGAAAAAATCCACAACAGACAGATAAACTGACAAAGAATCCATTTGCTTTTATTTCCTGATTATGGTTCCGCTCATATCTCTTTCATTGTTGTTAAAAAAATATATCGAATTTCCATTTTGTGTGTGAATATTTGACGAATCTAAATGATCATGTTGATCTTAAAGACAATAAAGTATATTTTATGTTATTTTATTTCTATGTATGATATTGACGATATTTAAAAAGATACTCGTGACTAATCATAATCAACATTCTAACTGTAACAATAACGATGTAGGTGGATGTGAAAAAGTTGTTTTGTCTTAATTATCACCTTGTTAGCAAGATGTAGTTGAAATGTTGTCACATATTGGCTACCAATGAAGGTCGTGTCACGTTTTGCTTTCACCGTAAAGGCCGTCGGAGAAATTTGTCGTATGTCTGACACGCTCCCATTTTTTTTGTCTCAACGTTGCGTGGCTCTTTATTTGCGAGTCTAATTAGCTTCTCGTCATTCTTGAGGCGGTCAAGGTAATTAGAACGAACTAATTGAAATTTGCTTACATTTTTAAATTATGTCGATTTTGTTAACAAATAAACTACATAATTCTCCGTGGAATTGTGTGAGTATAGTTTTTATACTAAGCATATACATAATCTCTTGCACACACGTCCTATTTTGGAGGGGCGGAAACCTTGCATGCAGAAACTAAAGTCTATCTAGTTCAAGTCTAGTTGTAGCAGAGTACACTGGCACAGAGATTCTTGAAGAAACTCAGTCGCGTTCTGCGACATCCTCGGGTAAGACATGGGGTGGCAAAACCAAACGTCTGATACTAAAGTCCTATTATAATTTTATCATATCAGCCTTGTAAAATCCACTGCCGAGTATTAGCCTCCCCAATAGATATCATTATATTGGCGGAATATGTCCATCATTACCACGCTGGGCAGGCGGGTTGGTGATCGCAGTTCAAGCCATTACGCAGGATGACGCTGCTGCCCAATCCGGTAGGATTTCTCTTCGTCGACTCGTACGCTGAGTGGGGTTGGTACTATTCTAGGCCGATACCCCACGGCACCATCCATAATCCCGTGAATCTGAGGAAACTCTATTTAAATTTATTGATAGTGCTGTTTATATTGTGATTATATACTTTTTCTATATTTTTTTTTGTTCAAACTAAAGTACATTTTTTCTATAAATTTTTATTGTTTACCCAATGTAAGTTTTTCCAATATAATTATATTATTTGTACTAACTCATTCGCTTCATAATTGAAACGGAAAATTCTGTTTCATATTTCATGAAACACTTTAAGTTACACTAGGTTACATACATTTAATTTAAATGTTGATACAGCTGTTTTCGTAAATTCTAATAGAAACTTATGTTTTATCACATATAATATATCACCTGAAACATATGCATGGAATTTTGAAAATGAATACAATTTATTTGGAATAGCAGTAGCAGGATATGTTGCCTGGCTAGCTTGATCAAGGTCATATGAAAGAGACCATAGCAAAAGAGAGAAATGGAAGTGAAAGCAGTAATTTTAACTTAGTATCCTTATAGGCGACGTAAGATTGGTCTAGACTTGGCAGTAGTTGGTATAATGATGTCTTCTGACATTTCGCACAGCATCATTTTGTTCCAAATTAAGCAAATTGATTATAAAGAATATTAAATTTATTGATGACTACGAAGAAACCCACCTAACATTTTTTATACATACATCCTTATAATACGTAGGATAGCCCAAGACTAATATTCGCATTATGGACAAATATTTGTCTATGTGGGAATCGATTATCCACGCCCCATCACAAATATCCAAGTTCAAGTTATGTCACCAGATATATAATTTTAAACTTCTTTTAGTTCGAAATTTGAAGTGAATAACAAATGAAACGGATATATCGAATGCCTTTACTGCTATACTATGTGCTAGATGCTTTAGTTGTCGTATTCGTTCTCTTTCGAAAAAACATGTTTCTAATTTAACATTTGTTTATAAGAAATATTTTGAAATTTGAGAAATATTAGTTTGTGTGCTTTCCCTGTAATAAAGTATCTGTTTATGTATGACGACAGATGTGGCGTATTATATATTTATATTTTCGACGACGCGTCGCCACAACCGACGTATGGTATAGTCAGACCTGACGTCATTCAGAATATAAATGTATGTGAAAACCATCCAATCTAAGACAAATATCCATGTTCAATTACTACAACACACACTCAATATGGACTCATTCGTTAAGAGTATTTGACAGTATCACGTAAGAAAATATTATTTGCTTAAACGCAGCGTTTTATCCGTTAGTCAGTCTCACACTGAAAGTCAAGTGAAGTATTAGAGACTGTGCAGTGTGAGAATGTGATAGCACAGTCGAGTGAAATCAAAGTTATGCCTGGATATTGTTTTTAAAAGCGTCTATGAAATTTTGAAGTCAACATGAAAAAATGACAATTCATTGTAATTTGCCATTTGCCTTGTATACGTTAGGTACCGAAAAAGTTAAATATTTTTTAAAAAAATCTTCTTTTTTTACATACAAAAACTTAAATGTACTCTAGTATTTGAAAATAAAATACTGCCGCGATGTGTCTTTTTCCCCGTTGGCACCAAAACCCTTCAGATATGAAGTTTGAAAAAGAAGAAATAAAAAAAACTGGCGCCACATTGTTAGATGTTCTATTATTTTTAAATTGTATTTGATCTCTTTCGAATACGCGTGTTTTTAATTCAACGTAACTCATTTGTTTTCATGGAATATTTTTAAACTTTGAAAAATATTTATTTTCTTGATGACGTCACACCTGACTATACGCCCCGTCGGACGTCATTTGTTTGAAAATAAAACAGCTGATTTTTTGCGAAGTATTGAAAGTATGACGTCAGCGGATAGCTGTTTTGTTCATCTCTCTTGATTCTGGAGAGATCACTAATAGTTTATAGCCTACCTAATAAACATCCCAAATGTTTTGACGTCAGTGGAATTTGGTTTATAAATAAACTAGCGAGAGCAAGCGGCTTCGTCTGCTTGTCTTTTAGGACATGTATCTTTTTGTCTTTTCTCATGATAGATTTTGTTTAAATCAGCCCAAACACAATCTAATATCTCTTACATGAATTGTATTCTGACTCCCAGGAGTGTCCAATTTTTTATATGATATTTCATATTATAACTTTCCGCGTAATAAATCTAATCTGAATAGATGAAAATTAACATAGTAATTTTCACTTAATACGTATAACCCTTATTTATTTGTGTGACTGTAACTTTCAGGAACTACCTAATTCTAATAATCTCGAAATATCACCTACATCGAAAGAACTTTGATATCTTTATGTGTGTCGCTAGATGCAAACATTATTTGAATAAAGATAAAATAATTAAAAAAAACAATGTACTTTTCTATCTTAAGGGCGATGTTTGTACTATTGTACTTTACAGTCGTAATAAACTTTGATCTAAAACTACATGGCGACTATTAAGAAACAAAAGCAGATCGTAATAGAATAAAAATTCTTGGCAACACATGTTTATGGTAATTAAAATTAATTCTTTTTATTTGAGAGATAAAAGCAGTCTGGGAGCGCAGTGCCAACAATGTTACCAAGCGTATAGTTATATAACAAATTAAATTCATATCTACATCCATTTTGATGTGTTCTCAACATAACATACATAATATTACGCCTGGTTCCTTGAAGGGATAGGCCGGGTCATAATTATATGCCCACATTTAATATTTTTGGTCCGACGTAATAGGTGACTTTATGTTCGCCAGAGCCTCGTAATCAGCAGGTGCACCACTTGCAGGAGAGGTTGACTTGGGCTCCTCAGATCTTGGTAGGAGCCCTAAACACCATGATTACAAAAGATGTGTTGATAATAACTGCGTAATAAATAAAATTCATAATATGTAATGTGTATCGCGCCCGGGATAATACGGCGGCAAGCGTCTAAAATGGCGGCGTGCCAAATATGCGCGGCAGGGCTGCCAAAGAAAACGGGAAATCGAGTGGTGATATCGTGATTGTTTTACGATAGATGGGATGCTTACTGGCTTTGATTTATTCAGACACTAGCCTCCGCCCGCGGCTTCGCTCTCGCGTTTCATAAGAGGCACGCTTTTCATTATAATTTTATAAACCAAGGTGATAGCGATATAGGTTAAACTTCACTACCATGATGTGTGGATAGAAAAAGAAAAGAATGTGACAACTAGTAAAGAAGTATGGAAGAGTAAGCTGCTTTAATTTAGGGCAAATTTCCATTAATTTTATTTTATAGAATGTTAAGTTTGTAAGCTTGATTTGTCCGACACGAAAGTTAAAAGTTGGAACCCGTGAAATGAACAAGGCGGTTTCTTGTGTGTTTTATTTTGAAGCTGATGATTGATTAATCTATTGTGTGGTGGTTTAGAAGATTATAAGATTCCAAACTAATAATACTACTAAGCTACTAATATAAAGCAATGAAACGTCACACTGTCTGGCGCCCACTGACACTTTAATCGCCGACAGTGTGCGTCTGCTGCACGTAGGTATGCCAAAGGATCCCTTGGCGTACCTTATACCTATAGTGGGCGCTGTACCTCATATTTAAGGCTGTCTTCAAGGTGTAAAATGTCGCAGAAGTTTGAAAGTTCATCTTATGTTGGACAGTAGTGTTTATAACATCAGAGGTGCCCGTCTCCGATATGCATGTTATCTCTGCAAAGACGATTTGCACCTTGAAACACAATTTTAATTATGGTAATTTTTTAATATAAGTTTGACATATAAGATTTGTCTGTTTGTGGCATCGTAGCTTTTAACGACTGAACAGTTTTTAGTAGTTCTGTTTCAAAATTATTTTGTTATTCATAATGTTTCTATAATGGAGGTACCAACAATTAAGTCAGAACAAAAAAATACAATATACGGATCAAAATCATTTTTTTTTAATTATTTGTTTCAGGTGTTCATTATCGGAAGCTTCAAAATTTAAAAACGCTTTTTTATAATAAATGTGTATTAAATGAAAATATAGAACAACAACAATTTGCCACCCCTTAGTTGATAGTGTCGGACAGACGCTGTCACATTGACTCAGCCGCCATCTTGAGTTCGTGCATGGCCTTTTTGGGGAAGCACTTGACTTTGAAGCCGTTTGGAGGAAATGCGTCATTCCAACTTCCAACAATTTACTCGACGCTGACTGTTGTAATGAAAATGTAAATTTTGATACGATGACAGAGATTACTGAGCACCTAATGAAATTAAGTATGTTTTTTAAAATTCGAGATTTTTAACGATCAGTGACAATTTTATGTACTCCATAATTGATGTCCAGTTTAGAGACAAAAATATGTTAATCTGTTTGAAAAATGATTAAATGGATATATAGCTAAATTATAAAGGGATACAATCATTTAATACCACGTGGCGACTATCATCCTTCCATAAAACGGATCGAATCATGCCATGAAATTTCCTATGAGATCCTGTAATCGTGACGTCTCGCGCAGCTTATTCCAGTCTAATACTATTTTGACAGTTGATTTAAACTTTACGGAAATTGATACTACCTACATATATGTAACGATTTAAATTTTTACATATACTTTATTCCAGTTGCTTTATAATTAAAACAAGCAAGTCTTTCAATCTCTACACGCCAAGCAGCATTGTTCGTAGCGCTCAGACACCATCTTGAAACTATCACTTATAATATGCAGTGTTTCGTTAGGTTTGTATTTTCGTGTGGCATTTGTATGATTCACATAAATACGGACATGTTCCTTTTGTAACTTGTTTAATTACCATGTACCATACCTATATTGTATTATTTATACGATTTTCTTGCCTGTTCTTTTACGATCAAGTGAATCCCGCCCGCAGTGAATGGGCGCGTTAAATTTTAAGTTTGACCATCACAGGAGCTCTATTGAGCCAAACTTGAATAAATGATTTTGAATTGAATTAAGTTGAATTAGAAAAGCATCTGTTTTAAGTGCGAACGCAGATTTAACTCTGTATATGTAACGAAACTCTTAGCCTTATATGCTACTACTGCCTATATTGATAGAAAGCTGACAGAATCGATACCATTTGTAACAAACAGCATTAAGTTTTACTTTACTTGCGGGTGGCCATAGCACATATTAAATGACAAGTTTCCAGACCTGTTACTGTAAATCACTATCCTTTATATTAAAAAGAAAAGGGACACGAGTACCTATTACTATAACTCAAGTGTCGTACACGATCGTAAAATATAACGATTCAGCAAAAAGTTGTTCTTAAATAGCTTTAGAAATATATATTTCTAACAAAATGGAGCATAATTCAAATAAATATCACTTTATTATCACTAGATATCGTTAGGAATTTGAAATTAGATGCGTACTTAGAATTTATGTTAGTGATTAATGGAACCAAAAGACAGAAATGTAGAGATAATGCTGCAATAGACTTGCCTAATTGACATAGCGTTTCCAAATGAATAATAACTTGTGGTTTAACTTCGAATTAGAGAATATTTTATAGATAACTGGCTTCTAACCGCAAGGAGTGTAAGGTATTTTTATCTACAACAGAATTATAGGTACACCATTTTACTTCTTTAAGCATAGAGCTAGATTTGGTTTCCATAACCTATAGAAGCCGATAAATTACTTTTCTTTATTTGAAAAAAAATGATTGTTTTGTATGGGGTCATTTAAAGGGTGAATCACAAAAAAAAAGTATCATAAGGAATATGGAAAATATGATTAGAAGATTCGGAAATTATTCTCTTTATTTAGATTTTAAAAATAAGCTTGCGTCAATTATGACTGTTAACAGTCATTAAGATGATGGCTTAGTCATGATCGATTATATTTTCCAAAAAGCATGCCAATGATTGCACTTGAGCATGCTGACTAGTGCATCAAGAGTAACAATTAGAGAGACGTTGAATTAATCAATTAACAGTAAATTATTGTGGCTGTCCACTACTTCATTAGGATGACCTATTTAAGAATTACGAAATTGAATAAAAGAGGGCCTATATAAAAATAAAAGGCTCTTTTTAATGGGATCTTTGTAAAGTGCGGAATATCCAATCATCTTTATCCAAAAACTCAGTTAAACAATATGCATTCAAATAATATAACAACGTGACAAGCAAGGAGGTACGGTGTATTCGTAAACGTATTTTGCGTGTATTAAGTGACTCAAAATGTTTAAATAAGTTAAACCTGTGCCCTCTTTCCATTGGAAATACCGCATCTTAAAATCAGTAAAATTGTTTGGCCGACATTTACTTTTTAAACACAGTTATCGGTTTTGGCTGACGTAGGTTATATTGTGTTCACCTCTTATCGAGTATTGTTTCAACATTGCTAAGTGAGTGATTCAACTCTTTGATATCTTTGGTATACAAACTTCTTTCTTTATGTTCATTAGGTAGTTTTTAAGTTACATAAAAAAGTATCATTGTAGAAAAGTATAAAGAAAAAGGTTCGGATTTAGGAAAAAGATGGGCGTTACGTTTTTTTTTCCGCTTTAGTTTCCATTTCAAAAATACTTAATAAAAGTATTAAATTTATCAACTCGATCGTATCAACTTAAATTATAAGGATCAAAAAATAATAACTAAATATGCGGTACTAATAATAATAAACAAAAAGACAAACAACATCATATTGAAAACTGTAAAATATTAGTAAAAAATTAAAATAGAAAATTTGTAGTGAAAGCTCTGCGACTAATTACTATGGACTTGATTAAAGAGTAGAATATTTTTATATTTAAATTTAAAGCTTGAAATACTGTGTAATATATAATGTGTAAAAATAAGCACGAAATTTGTTGAAATGAGAAACTTTTTTATAAAAGAAGAAATAAGAAGTTTTTTTGCGGATTTGCACTATCCCTGACAATATGCTACATAAGTAGGTATTTAGTAATGTACTTGCATTCTGGATTACTAAAACATTACACTTAAAATATCGTTCGCGTCCTATTCATCTTTCTGATAATTCTGTTGTTTAATAAACCTCTAAAATACAAACAACATGGCCCATTGACCTTCGTTATTGTTTAATTAACCAGATTTCCATTGTTCCCAGTAGCCCTCCTTTCACTGAGCAAAGTAAAATAAGAAAACTGTTTACAAAACATAATTCAGGGAACAAAATATTTTAAATATAAAACACGGTTTTGTTTTATAAACTTCAATGAAAGTACTCGTTGTTATGAAACTTTAAGCAAACATCTTTTAATTAAACTAACAAGAGTGCATAAACTTTTTAAATATTAACAGTTTTAAAATAGAATTAAGGATACACCAATATGCAGCCTGCATTTTACAGATTTCACTTTTATTTTAACGATTGTAAAAATGTTAGGAAACACTACCACTAACATAAGGTATGTCCTATTTTTTAATGTGTCTCGTGATTTCATTGTCTTTAATATTGGAGATTTAATAGGAAGCAGTTCATTTAAAGATGTCTTGCACAACGGTCACTAATCCTGATTAGAGCTAAATCTATTTAAAACATCGTTCTATCCCTCTCATCTTCAAACAAATGACAGAAATGCAATGACAGAAATGCAATGACATTTTAGATCAAATTTATCTTAAATCAAATTAAGAACTGTTGTGCAAGGCGGCCTTACACTATGGAAGCCGCAAGAAACAGCTGGGAATATATGAAAATAAATAATTCCAATATCAGATTATCTGATAAAGAAATGTATAATAGATAATTAACTTGAATAAATAAATATGTTATGACAATTACATCAATTATTTAGTTGCATGATATCATCAAGAACTTGTGTTATGAAAACTAAATAACGGATGAACATACATAGACATTAGATACTTATTTTTATTGTAAATACATATTTATATATATAGGGAAACCCCAGACTAGAACAAATATTCATGTTCATACTCACAAAGATTTGTCCTGTGTGGGATTCGAACCCACGACCTTAGGAGCAAAGTGCACGCCAATTCGGTCGTCAAATAGTTAGCTTTGAACCTGCATAAACAATGTATTACAAATATCTACCTACAAATCAAAATTAACCATGAATGAGCAATGACGAATCAAACTAGATATTTTAAGAGGGACTTATAGTAAATTTCTAGTGCCACAAATAGATATTTAAATGAGATTATCATGAATCAGATCGTGCCGTCGGAGGCGTTAGCTTAAAAGTGAAATTTCAGTAATTAGCATACACCTGTTAACAGCGTCACTCTCCAAGATCGTCCCACCTGGAATGTTGACAAGTTATTTATAATATTGTCTCCTAATTATATATAAGAGCTCCTAGACTAACCCACTCTCTCACCGCTCTGCGAAGCGCTCGTAGCTCTGCGGTGCTCGGTGGTCGGAAACGATCGTCGAAGTATAGCAGAGTTTACAGAGGTCAGTCCTTGGATGGGTGACCGTTTGTGTGGCATTTGATATCGAGCGCTTCCGTGCTTCGGAATGCACGTTAAGCCGTTGGTCCTGGTTATCACTAAATGTGGTAGTCGTTAAGCCATGTTAGAGGCCTAATGGGCGGCTTGAAAAATTCTAACAGCAGGACGCCACACATCTGCCTCCGCCAATCCGCACTGGGTCAGCGTGGTGGAGTATGACCCAATACCCTCACACCTTGATATGTAAGAGGAAGCTCGTGCTCAGTAGTGGGACGTTAATGAGCTGTGATGATGAGACTAACCCACCGAGGCGTGAATATTAATAAAACATTAATTAATTATGATATTAAGAGCTTAATTACACGTTTATCCCATTACTGTGGTGACGATGTAATTTTAGGTCAAATTTTGTCGATCTTTGTTTCTAAATTTTATCTTTAAAGCCTGAACTAAAATCTATTGTTTTTGTTCTCGCAGTGTACGCCACAAAACAGATAAAATATCTGTAAAATTATTAATAAAAACTACTGTATTTCGTGCAATTTTTTTTGTGTTTGTGTTTTGGCTGTATGCTAAAAAAATGGGAGCATTAGGTCGGCTACTTTTCTACACAATGAATTAAATTCATAATTATTATTCAAACGTAATTAATAACTGGTAAAGTAACTTAGTTTAATAATTTTTAGTCAGTGTAGCATTTTTCCGGCTGATTGATATTCTGCAAATTTTGCAATGCTTTTTACATAAAATGGATTAGCGATTTGACCGCTATCAAGTGCAGTTTTATCAATATCAATCAATAGACTTTAAAGTTTAGGCAGAAAACAAACAAGCAAAAGGTCAATAAGGTTATTTCTAAAGTATAAAATTTTATAGAAATTTGTCACTGTGACGGAATAAACGATATTAAGTCATCCCACAATTCAAATAAGATTCCAGTTGCATTCTGGATTATTGTCATGACGCAATATATGTTCTGCCAAATATTCAAGTGGTTCATGAACCATTGGATTTCGTTCATCTGTAACATAAACTATTCGGTAATTATTTAAATTTTCATAGACTTAAATATGACTTTAATGATTATTAATTATTCTGTCCACAAACCAAATGATTTGGTTTGATTTGAGTCTCTGAGATACCAGGGCAAGTTGTTGGCAAGGGTAGTAATTTTGTTTCAAAAATACCGAATTCCTATTGAAACAACTTTATTACTTAAAAGTGGTATTATCAGGATTTCTTTCCGCAAATTATCTTTGGATTGAACAAACATGGCAGTTAATAAACACATCACAGAGTATTGTAACAAATGACCTAACAATAATAATAAAAACAAAATCACACATTTTAAACATTGGTTAGTTTTATTTGAGTCGCCAAGATACCAGGTCAAATTGTTGGCAAGATCAAGTAATATTGTTTCAAAAATACTGAAACCCAATTGAAAGATCTGTATTATCAGGATTTCTTTTAGCTCATAATCTCCGGATTGGACAAGCATCGCAGTCTATAAACCCATCATTATAACTCCACAGACTAATAACACCTAAACCTGGCACAATCAATGATTTTGATTTGAATATTTGAGATACCAGGGCAAATTGTTGGCAAGATCAGTAATATTGTTTCATAAATACCGAAACCCATGTGAAACATCTTTATTATCAGGATTTTAATCTTAGCTTATAATCTCCGGATTGAACACATTTAAGTTAATAAACACATTACATAGTACTACTATAACAACTAACCCTCTAAGTAACCTATGGTTAAAACATATGAGTTTGATTTGATTGCCAAAATACCAGGGCCAAATTTTTGGCAAGATCAGTAAATTTGTTTAAAAAATGTAAAAAAATTAAAACGTCCTTATTATCAGGAATTCTTTTAAGATTATAATGCGGATTAAAGAAATATCGCAGTCAAGAATCACATCACGCAAAGCACTATTCTGTGTGCACAACAAATAATTTTGATTTCAGTCTCCAGGATACAAGAGAAAATCGTTGGCAACGTTACTCTGCTTTACAAAAGAACGAAATCCAATTTGTAACAAGTTTATTATCAAGATTTATTTTCGCTCATAATCTCCGGATTGAACAAACATCGCAGTCAATAAACACATCACGCCGTGTAGCTATACAGTCGCGAACCTTGACCGGTATTCTCCAAACTTTCCAGATTTCGAGGAGAACGCGAGTGTAGTGGTGAGTCACCAACCAAACCGCAACTTGTTTGAATGGAACCGAATTAGAATAGAAATGTGAACGTTGAACAATCGCGTGATGCGCCGGAGCAGGTGAGTCAGTCGCTCGCAATGACATGCCAGCTCTCAGTCCTACTAGACTTGAAGCAGCTGTCTAGTGTACCTACAATTCATTTAAATAACATTTTAAGCAGCCATTACAGCTCCGTTCTATTCAAATTGCACCCGATGCTCAACTGACGAAATTGCAACATATAAATTAGAGATATTCAATGTATACATTTTACTCTTGTGTAGCATTTACTTCTAATGGTGCCAATACAGCTCTCCATGTTACGAGTATTGTCTTAAAGTCATAAAAGTTTTATATCAGCAGCTGATACTGCAAGGTTTAGAACTCCAGAGAACTGGAGGTCCTTCTTGTAATATAGTTTTTCAGGTGGTTATTATATACAAAGGTGTATTTTGTATTTAACGTCTCATCAAAATAAATAATTAACTAACATAACCTTGATGCAAATCGAAAATAGTAACTCAGTTCCCAAATCATCATAAAATCAGTCTTTTATATGCAAATCATTATAACATTAGCCCAAGGAAGTCTACTGTGCTAAACGGCCTATGTTGGCTTAGGACTTTCATTGGGAGGCGATCTGCATTAAAATCTTGACGCACAATCAAACTTTTTAAAGGATCAGTCTACACATACAGCAACATATACAAATGTTTCATACTTACAGTTCCAATACGACGCACATGTACTTGCCCCACTCGTAGGCGTCATACAGTTGTATGAGCCTCGGGTGGCGAAGTCTCCTCATGACGTCCACCTCACGCTCCACATTCCTTCTCTCGTCCCTTCTGCTCACTGACACCAGCTTGGCTGCGAGTTCAAGCCCCGTGCTTTTCTCACGGCAGAGGTATACCGTTCCAAATTTGCCCCTGAAAATATTCAGGAATCTTTAGTATATTATGTAGCTAGTATATACTTATCTGTACTATTATTATAAAAAGGGAAGATTTAATTGTCTTTGCATTGATCAGGCTCTGCAAATACTGGACGGATTTAAAAACTTAAAATAGAAAGCTTCATTCTTCATGAGTATCATAGGCGATATTACTTGATTAATTGATTTAAATTAGGGATTCCTACGAAAACTCCAATGAGGTAAACCGTGTCTGAAATAATGTAGATCATCGACGCAGCCGTAGTAAGTAGTCAGAAGCTTATATTTTGTAAAAGTGAAGTGTAGAAACCGAAACCACGTTAATACACACCTAACTCATAACGTGTAAAGAAGAAGGAGAAAGTGTAAAGGGATCCCTACCAAGACCTAAGGAGCCCAAACCAACCTCACCTGCAAGTGGTGCACCTGCCGATAAACGGACGAGGCTCTGGCGAACATGCAGTGCCCGGTAGGCGGCGATAGGCTCGCCACCTATTACGTGAGGCCAACAATACAATTGGCGAAGTGTGGGCGTATAATATGCCTCTGCCTACCCCTTCGGAGCAACAGGCGTGAATGTATGTATGTAATAGGTTGAGAAGATGATATAACGAATTAAGAATAGCCTCATCATCCCTTCTTGTTAAAATTGTCTTTGTGTAATAAGTGGGATAATTATGTAATTTTTCGGCGAGGTTGGAACTAGATGCCAATCGGATCTAACACGAAAGCGTCAGGCTACGACCGCTGTTGGGTAAAGCAGTGAATTAAACATATCCGTTCTTAAAAAAGATTAAGTTATTTCGAATATTCCTGTTGTAAGTAGTACAAGGTTACAAAAGAAACATCAATTAAGATAGAAATTCTTATACTCCTTATTAAATGCGAAGCGGCGACGATAATGATCTCTTGTCGGTTAATTACTACTAATTAAACCAGTATTTTTGGCACTTGAGCTTCTTTTGGCTCCGTAGTGCGGACAGCTATGTCACAGGAAGAGTTTTTGCGAAAAGTTTAATTATTATTTCTGGCAAGGGCCAGGTTTGACAATAAATATTTTGAGTAAGTTTTTTTTTAGGTTTAAGAAACAAATTAATTATATTTAAAATAAAACTAGCTTGGAGGTACGGTTACAGTTTGTATTAATTGTTTGAAAAATGTAACTGTTTTTAAACACACTGTACGACATAAGTGAACTATGGGATGAATTATGAACTGGTAATATCGAAAGTTTTCATTCGCTTCTCTATATCTGAAATATTACTCTCTAAAGCTCTAGAAGATGGCCGTTTGACGTCTTACTCTCGTTGTGGATAGTTTCCGCCAAAAGCATATGTGTGTATTACCATTACCATTAATTATTATGGTGTATGGGGATAGTACTTTAGTACTACCTGCCAATCAACGGACGGAGCTCTGGCAATCACAAATGTTCCCGATAAGCGGCAATAGGCTCGGCACGTATTTTGTGGAACCAACATCATACTGAGGAAATGTGGGCGTCTAATATATGTTTATTACTTCGGGGAAAAAGGCGTGATTGTGTGAATTTATTAATGCATGTACATTACTGGCCGGTGACGCGTGAATGAGAAGAACGTTACGCTGCGAACAATTAATGTATGCATGAAAACTCCCTGTCTGTACAATTCTTACGTATGTTTAGACAAGTACTTTATATTTGTCAATAGATCGTAATATTAGGTCGGGGAAAGTCTTTTCGCATAACGTAGGTATAAACTTATTATAAATTTTTTTTGACTGTACTATTTGTGTCTGGCTGGTTTTGGTAACATTAAAAAGGTTCCATTATAAAGAAAAGAAAAAAATAAAAAAAAGTTGTTTCCCGCTATTTTTCATTTGTTTTTCTCTCCGTAAAAATGAGTGAATCTAATGAAGAAATTCGATACATTTTAAAATTTTATTATAAAAAAGGCAAAAATGCAACTCAAGCAGTGAAAAAAATTTGTGATGTTTATGGACCTGATGCAGTGTCAGTAAGAGTAGCACAAATTTGGTTCAAACGTTTTCAGTCCGGAAATTTTGATGTTAAAGATGCACCTCGCTCTGGTCGCCCTGTTACGAATAAAATGGACGCCATTTTTGAAAGAGTGGAGCAAGATCGGCATATTAGTAGTTACGATGTAGCTGAAGAACTGGGAATTGACCACAAAACAGTTTTGACCCATTTGAAGAAAGCTGGTAATACAAAAAAGCTCGATATTTGGGTGCCACACGAGCTCACTCAAAGAAACTTAATGAACCGTGTACTCATTTGCGATTCATTATTGAGACGTAATGAAACCGAGCCGTTTTTGAAGAGATTGATAACTGGCGATGAAAAGTGGATCACGTACGACAAGAACGTGCGAAAAAGGTCGTGGTCGAAAGTTGGCCAGGCTTCACAGACTGTGGCCAAACCTGGCCTAACACGAAATAAGGTGATGCTGTGTGTATGGTGGGATTGGAAGGGCATTGTTTATTAGCTTTTATTATGAGCTTTTACCGCCCGGCAAAACCATCGATTCTGATCTTTACTGCCAGCAACTGATGAGATTAAAGGAAGCAGTCGAGAGAAAACGGCCGGAATTGATCAACAGGAAGGGTGTGGTCTTTCATCACGATAACGCTAGACCACACACATCTTTAGCCACTCAGCAAAAATTAAGAGAGTTCGACTGGGAGGTCCTAGTGCATCCACCATATAGCCCTGACCTTGCGCCTTCAGATTTTCACCTGTTTCGGTCTCTGCAGAATTCTTTAGGTTCTGTAAGGTTGACCTCAAGAGAGGACTGCCAAAACTATTTGTCCCGTTTTTTTGATCAGAAGTCCCAAAGTTTCTACAGTAACGGGATAATGTCTCTGCCCACAAAATGGCAGAAAGTTATTCAACAAAACGGTACATATATATTGTAAATAAATGTAAATAAACTTTGAAAAAAATGTCTTGACTTTTCATACAAAAATACGAAAAGACTTTTTCCCCAACCTATTATATTATTTTTGATAATCGTAATATTCGTTTAAGCTTTTAACTATTCTTTATATATATAAATTTTTTTAAAATAATCTCTACGGTATGGAGCGCCATCAGTTTGCTGGACTGCATCCATTGCTTTTCATCAAGCTGGCCAGAGAGAGAAAAAAAATCGAAATTTCTAAGGTAGCAAATGCACTGTCATTTGTTGTAAGTATCTATAATAAAGTTTAAGAGTGTATCTTAGAAATAAAATTATGTACAACTTGTTTTGTGTCTCACCTGCCAATCTCTGATAGCATTTCGTAATAATCATTGACATCGGTGCTTCTCTTGATTGTGACATCTCGACAGGGGAACGGGGGCTCTATCTCTGTAACAAAAAAGTACTATCAAAAAGCTGCTTCGTTGTTTGTATAAAATATCTTTTTCTATGTAAATTGAATCCCAGTTGCCAATAAAACAGGTCCACACAGCGCGACGGGTTAATTTATTATTATTTGTTTATAAAGACTATTTATTTATTAAACCTAGCACGTGTTTTTAATTTAAAAAAAACCGCAAACTTGATTATTTAAAAAAATATATAAATAAAAGATGTCTTCCAATTGAGGGACGATAGATACGGTGCTAAGAATGCTGCCGACACATTTTTAAAGTACAACATTTATAAAGTATGTTGTATGACATATAAATAAATAAAAGTCCCAGAAAATTGTTCAAACAGTTTGTTCGTGGGACTTGATAAAATTATTATATATCTATATTATTATAGCATTGAAATATCTATATAAAAAAAAAAATCAAATATTAAAAATATCTCTCTTACCAGAGTAAGAGAGCATACCCAGAGAATTGAATAAAATCAAACCTGTCACGCAATTTTATTTTTTAGATATGAAGGGGATTGCATCCCTTGTATCACGGACGCCATCAAAAAAAGAAAAGGAGTTGGAATGGTTTATCTCCCAAACTACAGGTGTCACAAAAATAGTCTTTAATATTTAAAATCACGCAAACGCAACCGCAAACGTACGTTTTCAATGTAGTTTTACAGAATAATTTTGTATGTATATGTACTAAATTATATTGTAAAACCACATTCTTTTTTAAAGGTCGATGTGCAATATTTACCGCCAGATATTGTTTAAGGATCTTTGAAAAATAAACAAACTTTGCAGCCTGCTCAATGTGGGACCTTGAACTGCGTCGGCCATGAGACTTTATTATAATTATGGAATATCTCTCTTTGTCTGAGTATTTACAAAAAATAACATCTGCGGTGTTTGGGTCCCAGAATACTAAACTTAATGTGGGTCCTTGAGTTGCGTGACATTCACAGTCAAAGTCATTTATTCAAGTTTGGCTCAATGAAGCTCTTACGTATCATCATATCCTAGCATTATCCCGGTTGCCTTAAACTTAAGCACTGGGTCCAGGGTCTGTCTGAATTCAGTTATTAACGTTAAAGTTCTTTGAATGTCAACCTAAAAACTAACGCGTAAATAAGTGATCTGCTTGCACCACAAACACTCACGACATTCTGAGCCGAGGTTCGGGTCTACTAGAGACCGCCCTTAGTATGTCGCTCTTCAGTTGAAATACTTTTAGTATTTAATCTAGGTTTGAGGCCCTCAGTCTCGCCTTCTCCAATACATTCCGGTTGCGCTGTAACGGCCATCAGAGGCATGCAGCATCCACACACATGGAGTTTAGCCGGTCGGCCCCTTATGGGTCATCCCGGCATAACCAACTCGCCGGCGAGAGGTATCTGGGAGTTAGCCGGCTGGCTTGGGCCACCGCCACGGCGGTGAACCAAGTTAGCTAGCGTGAAGTATACGCATCTTCTTCAAAGATGCGCGTACTTTGCTCCGGAAGCGCACGCCCGGCTCATGCGTGGATTGCAGATTCTCCATGTATAAAAAAAAAAGTAAACTGCTTGATCGTAGAAGAATGGGGCAAAAAACTTGTATAAATAATATATTTGTTTTTAAAAAAAAATCTAATTTATTTACTTGATTTTGAACTTTGACGAACAATACGGCGTGGAGACGAGTATATCCGCACCCCGCTCCTGAGGTCGTAGGTTCGATTCCACAAATCTTTGTGTGCCCGTGCATAAATATGAATATTTGTTCTAGTCTGGGTGTTTGTATGTAATCTTAAGTATGTATTTACAACAATAAAAGTGTTTAAGTATGTTTATCCGTTATTTAGTATCCATAACACAAGTTCTTAATAATACTTATCTTGGAACTAAATAATTGGTGTAATTGTCAGAAAATATTTATTATTTATTTAATTATCAAATTACTTCAAATACTCTAAAGACCTCTTAATAATGTCTCATTCTCTTTCGTATTAAAGAACTGATCTTCGCAGTTTAAAAGTTTTTTCTTTTAAAGTAACTAATTAAAATTTGTCTGTAAATAGTATGTAAGGATTGATAGTAATAATTAGTTAGGTAACCTTTAAACAGCCGGTACAAATTGCAAAACATCTGCAGTTTAAAACGTTTATTTCCACAACGTCACATTTTTAAATTTAAGAATAATTATTTAAAATAGTATGTGACGATTAATGGATAAGCAATCAATTTTTAATGCGTTCTGTCTCAGTTTTAACAGCCGATCTAAATTGTAGAATCTCTGCAATCGTGTATTTTCATGAAGTACCCAATGTTAGTATGGAAATTAAATAGTATTCATTCTACTGTTATATTAAAATAATATTATATAGCGATAATTGATAGGTTAAACAGCCCATTTAAAAGGTCGAATCTCTGCAGCCTAAAAAGTAAACTTTCAATAAGATCGACATTAAAATTTATTTATTACATTTTGAAGAGGACCAACATTTTGCTTGCAAAATTTAACGTCTAATCAAAGAATTTGATGATTTCATCAACCCCCCCTGAAAAGATTTTAGCATGCTTTTAATAATACTTCAAGTACTTCACTTAAAATTTTGTAATTTTTACTTGTTAATTTTTTTTATAGTTCGCCAGTGAAAGGCGTGGTGATCTTAAACACAGGCAGACTTTTGCTTAATTTAGACTCCAGGCTCCCACATTAACTAATTCATTATTTTAACTTAAATAGTGTCATTTGTTTATGACTGTTTCAGAAGAAAATTAAATTATTTTTTATTACATATTATACAATGCAGTATAGTGTTGTAACAATTAATTAGTTAACCTCTTATTAATGCGTTCGGTCTCAGTTTAAACAGCCGATCTAAATGGTAGAGTTGAACGCACTGCGGGCGCCGCGTGAAGTGTGAGCCACCTTTGATTACTCATCGAATTTAATAATAAATCGCTACTCGACAAGGTAAACCGTATATAAATATAGTCAAGTACACGCCATACTTCCCACGTGTGACTATTAAGATGCCCAAATGTGTCAAGCGTTTTCTTTAACTTTATAGTCGCGTGGAAATATCTGATATAAACGCATTGTTCTCAAGGTTAGTTTATAAAGCTCAGTTTTCCAATCGTCCGATAAGATTCAACAATTCAATAACACGTGTCATAAGAAATATTAATATGCACATACTAAAATGATATCATTCTTAGAGGGAAATAGGGTTCGAGAATGACATTTTATGTTGACATAATTGTCAGCTGTCAGTAAATTTTTTTTTAATTTTTCTTTTAAATAATGGCTTCGTGCGGTTTGAACATTTAGCCAGTGTCAAGTAAGATATATATAATAAACATATGAATTACAGTAAATGAGAATGAGTGGTGATAAAGATGACAAAATTAAATGGTAAATGAGATGCCCTCCCCCTAAACCTCTTGAGTCCTCTGTAAAGATGTGGGACTATACTGAAATCTCACATGGACTTCTTGAGAGAATTTGAAAAGTGATGTTGCAGTATTGCAGAAGTTTGGGCGTTTAATACGCCTCTGCCTACGCTTTCGGGGAAACAGGCGTGAATGTATGTTATTTTATATAAATCGACTAAGTTAGAAAAGTTATCATAATTTTACCAAAATAGAATTTAAAATTATATTTTAAATGGGAAATAAATCGGCTCTCAATTAATAATTCACTATCTCAGCCCATTAACACTACTGAGCACGAGCCTACTCTTAAATATTAAGTTGTGAGGGTATTGAGTTATACTCCACCACGCTGACCCAGTGCGGATGCAATGCAAATTTGCGGAGGCAAGTGTATGGCGTCTTGCTGTGTGAATTTTTCAAGCCGCCGATTAGGCCTCTAACATGGCTTAAAAACTATCAAATGTAGTGATAACCGGGACCAACGGTTTAGCGTGCCTTCCGAAGCACGGGAGCGCTCGATATCAAAAGCCACACACACGGTCAATCATCCAAGGACTGACCACTGAAAACTCTGCTGTACTTCGGTGATCGTTTCCGACCACCATCACCGCAGAGCTACGAGAATAAATAATAATAAACGTGTAATAATCTCAGGCCCAAAAGTACGAGTATACCCCATTTCGAATAGGGAGAAACCTTTCTGCAACTATGTAAAAAGGATCTACTGAGTTGTACCAAAGAGCTCTAAAACAAAGACCAACTTTAAAAAACAATTTAAAATTTTACTACTAGATCGGCAACGGAACTTCTGCATGGTCACTTTGGGGACGGTGCCTTAGTGCTTGGACCGCCGTGATAGTATTAGTAGCCTTTTTTATTATAGACGTATGATCAAAGGTTTAATTAATTGTAATAGTATCTATATCACTATATACTTATAACGTTATTTATAAAATTGTTTTTAATTAGTTTACATGACACGGTGTTTTAAGCGCGTCTCCTAGCACTGTTTTGGCAAAAGCTGAAAATCAGTGTTTTGCTCTCACAAAGCAAAAAACACTTTGGGGACGGTGCCTTAGTGCTTGGACCGCCGTGATAGTATTAGTAGCCTTTTTTATTATAGACGTATGATCAAAGGTTTAATTAATTGTAATAGTATCTATATCACTATATACTTATAACGTTATTTATAAAATTGTTTTTAATTAGTTTACATGACACGGTGTTTTAAGCGCGTCTCCTAGCACTGTTTTGGCAAAAGCTGAAAATCAGTGTTTTGCTCTCACAAAGCAAAAAACACTTTGGGGACGGTGCCTTAGTGCTTGGACCGCCGTGATAGTATTAGTAGCCTTTTTTATTATAGACGTATGATCAAAGGTTTAATTAATTGTAATAGTATCTATATCACTATATACTTATAACGTTATTTATAAAATTGTTTTTAATTAGTTTACATGACACGGTGTTTTAAGCGCGTCTCCTAGCACTGTTTTGGCAAAAGCTGAAAATCAGTGTTTTGCTCTCACAGAGCAAAAAAACCACTGAGCCGTAGCCATTCTGCAGCGCTGCGGCACACATGCACACTATGTGAATGTTTTACTTTTAGTTTTTATTGTTATTTTCATTTTCTTTATTATTGTAATTTTGTTATTTTTTTGTTCTAAATACATTGTGTCTCTTTCGTTGCAATAAATATTTTATTTATCTAACAGTATATTAATGTGAAATATATACACTAAAATATATAATGGTTTACCATGTGATATGGAAAGCAACAGTATCACTAAAAAGACATTGAAAAGTAAGTTTAAAAAGTACTTATTGCATGTATTTTGTATGAACCTATTTAATAATATGTTATATCTAAAATGAAAACCATTTAGGTCACTGTAAATAGTTTCCTTTTTTTATTTTTATTTAATTAGATCGATAAGTTGTAAAATTGAAAAAGTAAAATCATCTTAGGTTATGTAACATTTTTATTAAGGGAGTTACATCTGCCAACAAACTGTACAGCAACAGGCAAAACTAAATAAATACTTTTTCAGTTGTTAAATGTTAAGAAAACTGAATAAATATATTTTTTTTTCATCTTTATGTGGAAAGTGTCAAATGGTGAGATATGGCTAGCCTTAGTCCACATGAATCTAGACTCATTCTAATTCTCTTAGTCGCTTTTTACGACCACTTCGGACCATAGGGTGGTAGATTACTTAAAAAGTATCGCTACCATGACACTAAAACACCTTAATTATTATTATTATTATTTATGGACAGATATATTTTAACAAGACCTAAGGAGCCCAAGCCAACCTCACATAAAAGCCAACGGACGAGGGTCTGGCGAACATAACAGTGCCCGGCAAGCGGCAATAGGCTCGCCACCTATAACTTGGGACCAATTATATAACTGGCTAAGTGTGGGCGTATAATATGCCTCTGCCTACCCCTGGTGAAACAGGCGTGAATGTATGTACCATTAACCTCCCTATTTTTACCGTTAAGTCTTTATAAAAACTATATGTCGTAAGAAAATTATGAAAGCTGCAGTCCTGTCCAGAGCTCCTTTACTAAACTTTTTAAAAAGGGAAGGAATCTGCAGTATGTACTGTCTTTGTGAAACATCAAAAAGATTTATTGTAACGTTTTGCTCAAATATTCACCAAGCAAATATTCCCAAATTAATTACTGAAGCAATGATTCACATGTCAGTGTCAGTCCAACACAAACGATGTGCTGGTGAATTTCATAAATAAATAGTTTTATGAATGACGGCCGTTACACCGCGGCCTTGCTGCCATCCTGGTGTGGAATCTTGGACCAAAGCCGATTTATTATAAGTACAGTCAAATGCAATTATTTGTATACGTGTGCAATTAAATGTGTAAGCTGCATTGTTTGGATAAACATATAGCAAAGATAAGCAAAGCATTTATGTGAAAGAAAACAGTTGTTAATTTTGTAACATTTTATTAATTATTGTTTTAACTTATTTAAAATGTAATATGGTTGATTTTATGAATTTTTTGGTATTGAACAAAATATATTTAATTTAACTGTACTGTATTTTAAATTTTTTTTTGTTTCCTTTACCGCGCAAGTGTATAATATAACTGAATTAAGAACTTATTAGTAATTTTTTTAGTAACCGTGGTGAGACCCCACTGCAATTCAGAGGATCTCGGGTTCAAACACTGGTCGCTATGGTAAGGCAATCGTTATTGCCCCTTAAGTTAGTGCCTTCTAATATCCAGACAGATGGTTTAACCATAAAATGTTGTTTTTTTGCGAAGGTAGACGGCAGTCGCTCCGTGTAAATCTGTTTAGACCAGTATACAGACCCTGAGCTTTAAGATTATGTCTAGGGCAACCTGGATATTGCTTGCTCTTGCTATGCATGCTCTGTGAAGGGAGGACCTGTTAACATTTGATACGTTTTATTTAGACATCTCTGAACGTTACCTATGCTACAACTAGGCTAAAGATAACTTTTAAATAGTTTTAATGGCCTGAATGGAATATTTAGGCGTGTATGTATGTATCAGAACTTCGGCTTATTAACAAAAGTGTATACATTTTATTGCACCTGACTGTACTTTACATATGGCACGTGCAATTGCCTTTGTGTTCAGTACCGTATTAGATAATAACAAGTGAGGAATAAATTTGGTACGAAATAAGGCGGTACAGACTTAAGCACCCAATTAAATAGCAGTTAAAATAGTTGTACCCCTGTTTCTCTCACGCTACTGGTGGTAACTGCAATAAAGGCTCTGATTCTACTAACTTATATAGTGATCGTAACTCTATAGAACTAGGTATTTGTGGTGGTGGTAGGAGGTACTGAGGCGTGGTGCCTGACTGTGGGCTTTATAAGAAAGTTTGTAATAAAGACAGCTATGCTATGCTGATGATAGAATCAGAAATGAGGAAACCGTAACTGGAATTACCGATCTAGCGAAGCGAGTTTGCAAGCTGAAGTGGCAGTGAGAAGGCTTCATAGCGCGATGGCGACTACGAACCAGCAAACGTGAATGAACGAACGAATGAACTGGTCAAGGCGGCGGGAAGCCGTTGGAAGCAGGCGGCACAGGATCGATCAATGTGAAAAGCAATTGGGGAGTCCTATGTTCAGCAGTGGACTCTAATGGCTGAAATTATGAGGTGGGAATTCTCACCAATATGGTGCGAGCTTTTTAGATTTTTCAGTGGGCATATTACGTTACCTTGCGCAATTATCTAAAGCCTCATTAAGTTCAATGTTTTCATAAGTTACATTGTATGCTACGGAAACTTCAATGTTTACTATAAATATTATTATTTACCCGTTAACTTTTCAATTCTACAGTCTGTCTCAAATTCAAATAATAACAAGCTTATTTCTTATAAAGACAAAGACGTTTTTCCCCATGAAATATGATACGTAAGTGGTCTTAAAATGTAATAAAGTCCGCATATTGCACTAGTAACTGGCACGCAAAAATATAAGTAAAGTACTACTAATATTAAAAAAATAAAATTCATTCTTCAAAATATTCACTTATTGAATAAAACACTTATCGACAAGCCATTTTGGTCAATGGCATCAGCTTAAGGGTATTGTCGAGCCTATTATAGACATTTATAGACACCACATAGCTGTCCTTCGCATAAGATGCAGAATATTATTATATAATTCATTTAGTATTACGAATAATTATAATTTAACTGTACAAAAAGAGTTTACTGTTTTTGTACAATTAAACATATACATGCTAAACACAGGTACTAATAGATAATAAAAGAAACATAAAAATGAACATTGCATACTACAAAATTAACATTAATGGTGTTATTAACTAAAATAAATTAACTAAATAGTGTTTCGTTCTAGTATCTAAGTAACAAGCTCTCATTAACAAATTCATAGATCCCATTGTTCATCTCAAAGAATAAAGTGAAGTTAAGTATCGCTTTTAGCGAATTCTATTGTTTTTGGGAAACAATGATGTATAGCATGACGGTTGAATATAGCTACCACAAATCTTTGTCGGAACAAATTAGGCAATGGACTAAATATCTTTTGTTTACAATTTCATGTCGAATTTTAGTTGCACGAAAGAGAAGATATAGGTTACTTTTTATACGTACAGTGCTAATATTCAGAAATTAACTATCATACTAATATAATAAGGACAAAAGTCTAGCGTTCACATCTGCTGCGCATGCGCTGCACGCATGCCGTCACTACAATGGTTGGCTGCTCCTTTTTAGCGCAATTCATGCGAATGCGGACAGCTCAATACTTATACTTAGGTATTATAAGTAAAGTACTTAATCTGTAGAAAAACTTCAACAAGTTGATATGATAATGACGATCTAGATCTCTGGCTACTAGTGAAGTTTGCAACAACTTTTTAATGTCTTTTAAATATTTTATCTATTATTATTATTATTTTATCTAGATCCCTTTAAAATTGTTTTAGCAAGGTTTTTGTCCACTCCAAATGGGGGACATGGACGTTTTATTTATTGTATAAATTTTTAGGAGTACAGACAGCTTATAAAGACAACATGTTCAAAATTCAAATTTATTTATTCAAGTTTGGCTCAAAAGAGCTCTTATGAACGTCAAAACTTAAAAACTAGCGCGCCCATTCACTGCGGGCGGTAGCTTGATCGTAAAAGAACGGGCAAGAAAATCGTCAAGTGTTGATTACTTAAACAAAGCAGCATAAAACAACTAGTTTTAAATTAAAACGTATACTCTCAACACAGCAATGTCACGTCGTCGTATCTCTAATTGACGTTGTCGCCAACTCCCGAAAATAGAGGCCGAATACCGACAGCTTGCCAAAAATCCAATGTTTTTGTTTACTTTAATATACGAGTTAGTTTTATGAGTTAATTTTGAGCCGGTTACCGCTTTCAGTTTGTCCTTTCGACATATTTAAAGGCCTCTTAATTTCTTCGAATTTCCAAAAGTGTTGGATGAAGTTGATATTTAAGAAAAAAAAATGTATTTTTGTTATGAAAAATGGATATTTTAAATTCGGAATTCTTTTTTTAAAGCTAGGCTTTATTTTTAAGCAGCACTTGTGAATCTAAAAGCGCCACTGCACTAGCAAGGAACTCTGTTGCAGGATTCTTCGAAAGGGTTACCGCGGAAGGAACATGGATAGTTTAAATGTTTATAATATGAATCCAGAAAATTTGCAATAAATAACCCATATCTTTCTTTGTTATGATCGTACTGACTTTAAAATTAGGTCAATGCACACTATATAGTCCTTGCAAGCTTTCTTGACATACGAAAAATAAAATGTAAAACCTTTTTACGTGACAACCAATTCGACCTTCTTACTAAACCGTTAGTAAAGTAAAAAGTTTAAATACTTGGTTGAAGCCTCGTTTGTGGCCTTAGTGCATCAAGTATCTGAGTCACATGGAATGCGATAAAAATGCAACCAAGACCGTTTAAAAATTAAACGAGGGGTCATCGACTTGAAATTAAATACTCCTGAGTCGCGCGACAGCTTTTAATTACGACATTTTTGTTTTTCCCGACACATTGGAAACGTTCTGTAAATTATTCATTAAGCATTAATGTGGTTAAATTGAGTGCTTTTTTGCACTTGTGATGAAACATATTGATATATTTAAATCATTACTTGGGATTCAATTTCAAAGCAAGCAAATTAAGTATGTCTTGCACAAAGGTCACTAATCCTAATTAGAGCAAAATCTTTTTAAAACGTCGTTCTGTCCCTCTCAACTTTAAACAAATTACTAAAATGTAATGATATTTGAAATCAAATTTAGAACTAGTGTGCAAGCTGCCGCTGTTATAACTCCGTTAGAATATGTGGTCGGAAACTATCGTCTAAGATAAGCAGAGTTCACACAGTCGGTACTTGGAACCCCCCCCCCGAACAGGTCTCCACCTTGGCGTGGTGGGGGGGCTGAGTACCTCCCGGAGGCCGGGAAAAGGTAACACCCAGAGACCGACGACTCTGGGTTCCCTTAGTACTGACTACCGGGGGGGAAACTAAGAGGGACCTGTGGAGGGCGCAGCGGGCGTGCCAGGAGGGCCCGCTCAGCAGCGCCAGGAGGATCTAGGCAGTGGGGGCAGGGGGCCCCTGCTGTCTAAACATGAGTAGGGTGTTATTGGGGATTCTGGAATCATTTGTTCTCGCTTCGCTCGAACTGCATGATTCCAGAATCCCCAATTGTTTTTATCGAGCGATGACTAATGAGGCTTCCGACGATATGATTTATAACATTGGTATTGTGTTTCATTACGCGCCGACCGATACAGCGAGCAATAATAAATAAGAATATTAAACAGCCAAATCAATTGCTCTCGCTTCGCTCGAACTGCATGATCCCAGAATCCCCAATTGTTTTTATCGAGCGATGACTAATGTGGCTTCCGATGATATGATTTATAACATAGGTAGTGTGTTTCATTACGCGCCGACCGATACAGCGAGCAAATAATAAATAAGAATATTAAACAGCCAACTCAATTGCGTTATCAGTTTATAACTCATCTTTTTATGTTGCTGTTAACTAGAAATTATATGGCATACAGCATTCACAGCATCAGGTATTTTATTTGTTACTAGATTTTTTTTCCGGCTCCACCAACGTGGGTGTCGGTTATCACGTAAAAAGTAGCCTATGTACTTTCTCAGGCTCTAGAGTATCCCTGTACCAAGTACTACCTATGTAGTTTAGGCGTGATTGAGTAACATACAGACAGAATTACTTTCGCATTTATAATATTAATAGGATTTATGCAATCCAAGCTGTTTCTGTATGATTGAGTAACAAAACATAATTAATTAAGTATCATCACTAAATTTAATAAGCTGATATTTTATCTTAAGGTTTATTTTGGTTAACTCTGAATTAGAAGGAATTTTGTAAAATTATTTTCAAGAATGCTAGCCGCCATATTATATTTATTCAGCATATACCAACTAGTCGGATATGGTTGGACCCTGGTTCATCAGAAAAACGATGTGGCGATACAGATAGAAAAGAGAATATTTGGTCATAAGGAAAAAATGCATGCTTCAGTGAAATTTAATTATCTACTACCAAATAAATATGTATAGGTAGTAATCTAAACGTTTCATTTATAAAATAACACACACAACATAACATCACGCATGTATTTCCCCATAGGGGTAGGCAGAGGTGTACTACAACACCCACTCTTCGCCAGTTATGTTATGAGTTTTGGTTTCCATGTAATAGGGGCGAGCCTATTGCCATCCACCGGACACAATACCAGACTCCGTGCTGCTGTTCAGAATTTCTAAAAACCCTCCCACAACACTTTACATGCTAATAATTTATAAGTATTGTAACACGAAACGATATTCTAAATAAGTAGGTCCTAAAATATATTATTATAACTTAACAGCGCATTGCGCAAAATTTCCTAAAATAAAATAATAAAATGCGATGATTTTAACTGTTCTTGCTATCTGTAAATTGTTTGTATAATTCACTGATAATACATAAAGTAATATTGTATAATAAACGTATTTTAAACAATACCTACTGGAAAATGTTTCTAATTCAGTCATATCAATAATTTGCAATCAACTAGATTAAATTCGTTACATAAATTATAATAATGATTTGTTTACTTTTGAATTTAAAAGATTTTTATTAGTAGTACATTACTATGTTAGTATTTATATTCCTAAGTATTGAGATATTTATAGGTTTTATAACATAAAAAATATAAAGTTCAAATTATATTGGTTATCGCTTTTGAAAAAATTGTAATAACTATTTAAATGTGATACTCATAAAGATCAGCACTAGAACAGTAAAGTACATAGAATTTCCTTTTTAGAATTTCGTCTCAGGTATCCGCGACATCGTGGCGCCCACTGCCAAATTAGGGAATGTAAGGCAGTGAGCTTAGTGAGTAAACATGATTAATTAATTATCGACTGTATTTGACTAGTACATATGATTGAAATACCAATATATCGTTGACGATATATTGATATCTAGCTTTGCAATATTTAATATAATCGCTACCTTATTTTATAGTAGTATAAAAAGCTATCACTGAGGAGCGCATCCAGAAATTTTGTGATATCGGTGTGCATTGTCTGTGTAGCGTGAATTATTGTATTGTGTTGAGTGACAAGATCGGCGACAATAAGTATGTATGTACCTATTAATTTTTAATTATAATATCTAGTCTTGAATTTTACAGAGTTTTCAATAGGCAGAACGTACTATGTTCAATGAATAAATACTTTTAATTACAAATAACAAATACATTCTAATGAATCATTATATCATTTTAGGGCATCTCGGAATCCTTTTGACTCTGATACAGAGATTACTTTGCAAGCAAGTACGAGCGGTGAAAAGCCTCAAAAATCGAGGAAAAGGAAAACCAGCAGCAACAAAGTTAAACATAACAAGAAAACTGCGCCTCCTCGTGATTTATCCGAAGACTCTGAAGCCGAGCCAGTATCAGCTACTGTTCGAAAACAATCCTCAATATTTTCAGACTCTGAGGTAAGCATAATAATCATCTAATACTTTTACAGTTAACAATAGTTTAATATTTAATTTTTTACCTGTTGTTTTCGTCATCATGATAAAACGTGTTTAAATGAAATATCTTACTCGAACATGAAGTAGGTGCCTACTATCTGTTTACATCTACTTTATTTGCACCGTTTTCATGCAGTTAGTGGTTCTCAAACTAAGAGGATGTTAAATTGTTGCTATAGTTTCTGAGAGTTATATGTATACTAACAACAACAACAACTCGGTCTCTTTTTATAATTAATGAGAATAGTATAAATTTATAGAGTGAATTTAGTAGCCTAACAGTAAACTTTTTATGGGTTTGTTGCTATGCTGTTTAATTAAATTAATAATGATTTTATTATATTTTCAGGACGACGGAGCGGAGCCTGTTAGAGCTGCTGCTCTAAGAAGTTATCTGGCACGGCGCGTGGGTTCCGGGTACACCCTACAGCGTGATCCAACTCGCATCGGCCAGTTTTACATAGAGCTGCGGGTCTACAACAGCAAGGAAGCAGAGACGCTTGCCGCTAATCGTTGGAAGCGAGCGCTTTTCACACTTCGCTCATCACATGACGATGGCGGTCCGGTATGGAAAGCTCTTACTGGTTTAGTTAGCGCTGCTAAGCAAGAGTATGCAAACATAAAGCCTATATTATATCCATCAAATGTTTTCTAAATTACACTATACAGTTATTTTTGTTTACTCTTGCTTCATATAGGAATTGAGTAGGTATTACCGGATTAGTTAATCCTGTATCCAAATATAAAGTCTCGGTATATTATAACCATCAAACGTTTTTTTAATAACTGTAACATGTTATGCTATATTTTGTAGAAACGATTATCTTATTTTTATTATACATTTGTTTGTAGCACTTATCTGCTTCAGATTTAGAATTTAGTATTGACCCTTTTTCGGTATGATATTACAATATAATGCATTGTGCTACTTCACAGGTCTCAGCCAAACATTTTATTAAACTCTGAATCTCTGATATATTTCAATATTGCTCAGAATTTATGAAACTCTGAAATTCAAATATCTAGAAATCTAGAATATTAAATATTCATCATAATAATTTACTTTTACGTTGTTTAACTTTCTTACAGATCTAAACCAAAAAATTTACAAAAACTGATATTCCAATACTGCTCAGAATTTATGAAACTCTGAAATTCAAATATCTAGAATATTAAATATTCATCATAATAATTTACTTTTACGTTGTTTAACTTTCTTACAGATCTAAACCAAAAATTTACAAAAACTAATATTCCAATATTGCTCAGAATTTATGAAACTCTGAAATTCAAATATCTAGAATATTAAATATTCATAATAATAATTTACTTTTACGTTGTTTAACTTTCTTACAGATCTAAACCAAAAATTTACTAAAACTCTGATATTCCAATATTGCTCAGAATTTATGAAACTCTGAAATTCAAATACCTACACATTATTTATACAGTATAATTTAAAAATAAAAGCTCAAAGTAATATAAAAGTCTAGTTATCGAAGTTGACAAGTATTGATTATCTTGCTCTATTCTTTACAAAAATGAAATTCTGTCATAGTTGTCAGTTACATGTCTCAAAGTCAAAGTATTCATCACATAAGAAAAGTAACAAACATAAAGCAAATTGTTTACTTCGTACTGAATACGAAAATGTTCAGCTGATAGCCAGTGCTTTCAAAGACAGAATAGCTAGCTACAAAATAAATCCTCAAACCACTGAAATAATAACACCTGAATTATTTTTATCTAATGTATTCAACACCATTTTTAACTTATTACAACCATTATTACAAAAACATAAATCACTTAAGATAAACTTTGAACTTTTTGTACTATATTTACTTCCCAAAAATGAAGAACTATCTCTAAAGTCTTTTAATACTAAATATTCCATAGTGAATCAGAGTACAGATATCTTATCTTTATACAAAGATTGCATACAACGATTAATATGTAAATGCTTCGAGTTTGAATTATCAGAATCTGGTTGGACTATAGAGAAAATAAGTCATTTAGAAATGAATATTGCAAAATATAATCCTTTGAGAGCAGGAAGTTACATTGCTTTACCTTCGAGAATTAACAAAATAAAGGCATGTGTTAATATTCAGAATATGGATAATCATTGTTTTCTTTGGTGTATCATTGCTCATATGTATCCAGCTAAAAATAATCCTAACAGAGTTTCATCTTATCCGCATTATTCTAAGATATTAAATACTATCGGAATGTCTTTTCCCCCAACATTTGAAGATATAAAATGGTTTGAAAAACATAATTTTAATATAAGTGTCAATATTTATGGTTTGGAAAAAAACAATACTATAACGGGTCCGTTATACAAAACTAAGCTACGAAAGTTAAATCATGTAAACTTATTATTTATTAACAAGAATGGTAAAAATCATTTCTGCTTAATTAAAAACCTTGAAAAAATTGTTCGCAGTCAACTTACAAAACATAAATCTAAGATTCATCTATGTGAAGAATGTTTTTTATATTTTATAACGTCTGAAAAACTAAATAATCATAATTGTGGTAGATTGCAAACCGTTCTTCCTGAAGAAAATAGTAAACTTAGATTTTCAAATTATCAAAAAACTCAAAGAGTTCCAATCGTCATTTATGGAGATTTTGAAAGCTTATTACGCGAATATTCAGATAAAAGTAAAAGCCAATATATTGAAAACATTCAAATTCATGAAGCCACTTGTTTTGCTTATTACATATGCTGTGAGTCTAACCCTGAATTAAATAATTTAGTATCATATCGTGGCCCAAATTGTTCAAAAAAATTCGTTGAGTCAATTATCAGCGACTCGCAAAGATTGTATCAGATTTTGTCAATGCATAGACAAATGTTACCTTTGACGAATGAAGAATACCATTCCTTTAAAACTGCTGTGAAATGTCATATCTGTAAAACAAAATTTACATCTGATGATCATGTTGTTCATGATCATGATCATTTCACTGGTAAATATCGTGGGCCGGCTCATAATAAATGTAATCTAAATTCTAAAACATGTAATTTTATTCCAGTTATATTTCATAACCTTTCTGGATATGACAGCCATCTATTTATCAATGAAATTTCTTCAGTATGTGGTTACATAAATTTAATTCCAAAAAATAAAGAAAAATATATTTCTTTTAGTAAATTTGTGCCACTGGATTCTAAAAACACAGTCCAACTAAAATTTATTGACTCTTTTAATTTTTTAAGTTCTAGTTTGGATAATTTAGCGAAAACTCTAAATGTGGCAGATTTCAGGCATTTAAAATCATTTTTCATTGATGAAGATTTACTGAGATTGTGTCAAAAAAAGGGTATATATTGCTATGAATATATAAACTCTTGGGAAAAATATGAAGAGACACAATTACCTGATCGAAATAAATTCTATAGTAGACTCACATCCGAAACTGTATCAGAAGAAGATTATAATCATGCATTAACTGTATGGAATAAATTTCGCATAAATAATATAGGAGAATACACTGATTTATACCTAAAATGTGATGTGCTATTATTATGTGATATTTTTGAAAAATTTAGATCTATGAGTTTAAAACACTATGGGCTAGATCCCTGTCATTATGTTTCATCACCGTCATTAAGTTGGGATGCTATGTTATTAGTTACTAAAGTTGAATTGGACTTATTATCTGATATAGAAATGTATGAAATGCTAGAAAATGGCATCAGAGGAGGGTTAGCCCAGTGCTCGTTAAGGTATGCAAAAGCTAATAACAAATACCTGTCAAATTATAATGAACAAGAACCTAATACTTTCCTAGCTTACTTAGATTGTGTTAATTTATATGGTTATGCCATGATGCATAGATTACCGGTCGGAAATTTTAGATTCCTTACGGATAGTGAAATTATCAAATTCAATATTAACTCTATTTCATCTGACAGTGATGAAGGTTATATACTTGAAGTAGATATTCATTATCCTTTTGCAATACACGACGAACATTCTGATCTACCATTTGCAGCAGAAAAAATAATTCCTCCTATACCATGCTCCAGTAAAACAAGTAAATTAATAGCTAATCTTTATGATAAATATAAATATGTTATACATTATATTCATTTGCAAGAGTGCCTAAAAAATGGTCTTGTAGTGTTAAAAATTCATAGAATACTTTCATTTACACAAAAAAAGATCTTAGAACCATATATAACTTTAAATACTCGACTCAGACAGAAAGCTACTTCAGATTTTGAAAGGGATTTTTTTAAAAAGCAAAACAATTCAATATTTGGGAAAACTATTGAAAATAAAAGAAAACAAGTTGATGTTAAGTTAGTTAACGTATGGAAAGATGACTTCAATAAAACTAACAAAGTTAATGGTGCTGAAAAGTATATAGGGGCTCCTAATTTCAAAAACCTTGCTATAATTTCTGAAAATCTTGTTGCTATTCAATTACAACCGTCAAAAGTAGTTTTAGACCGACCAATATATATGGGCTTTACGATATTGGAACTAGCAAAGAGTCACCTATATCATTTTCATTATTCCATAATGAAAAAAATATACCAAAATAACATTCAACTATGTTATACCGATACCGATAGTCTCTTATATTTAATACGTACCAAAGATTTCTATGAAGACATGAGAAATAATATTCAATACTTTGATACAAGTAATTTTAAAATTAACAATATTTATGGAATACCACATTGCAATAAACAGATACCTGGTTTCTTTAAGGATGAAATGGGTGGAGATGTCATATCAGAGTTTATTGGTTTGAGAGCTAAGCTGTATTGTATTAATACGCTGAGTGATATAGTTAAAAAAGCCAAAGGGGTAAAAAAATCTGTTTCAAAAAAAATTACCATAAACAAATATAAAAATGCATTAAATTGTAACATTAATTTTAGATACCCTATGTTTGTTATAAGATCTAAAAATCATAAACTCTACACACAAAGAATCAATAAAGTGGTGCTTGATGGAAATGATGACAAACGTCAAATAAAAATAAAAAATGCTTTAACTTTACCATGGGGTCATTATAGTTCTCTATTCTAATCTGAAGCAGATATTTAATACTATTTTCCTTAACAGGATAATTATATTATTATATTTGTAATAAAATTAAGACATTACTAATGTATTTTTTATTTTAAAAATGTAATAAATATAATACCTTGTATTCAACTGATTTGTGTTTGATTTTATATTATTATATTTGTAATAAAATTAAGACATTCTGTATTTTTTATTTTTGAAATGAAATAAATATAATTTCTTGCATTCAACTGATTTGTGTTTGATTTATGTTGTTATTAATACACACTGCCTGACTGCCTCGTTGGTCCAGTGGTCGTGAGAGCGATCGCTGACCGAGAGGTCCTGGGTTCGATTCAAATATGAAATAACTGTACTTTTATTTACTAAACAACCCCATTTTACTAAACAGGCTTATACATAAAAATAAAACAAGATACTGAGGTAATATTCTTTATATTTATTTATATGAATAAATGAATCAATAACATATCCATAATAACATTTAAATTTAATTCTATATAAAGTTAATTTAAAGGTAATTTATAGGTACATGTTACTCTAATTTGTTACAAATTTTTCGCACTAGACCTTGAGTAGCATCCATAATTTCATCAAAAGGTTCATGCACAATATATTGTACACTTACACTAGCATCATCACTGTCGCTACAGTCATCCTCACGGTCTGTAAGTTCATGGATGTTAATTTTAATTAAATATCGTCCTTTAGCACCGCTTCTGCCTCGTCGAACAATATATGATGTCGATGATGAAGATTTTAATGAACACTCCCTCTTTCTTTTCAACTTTGTCTTGGTTTGACGCTGTTCATTTAATGCTCTCTTTTGATTACACAGCTTTTCATTTTTTTCTATTTTATCAAAATAAGATTTGTAATTGCCTTGAGAAGAATAAAAATATGGGCTAGTTATGAAATCTTCATCGTTTAGATCCGCTGACCCCCTCTGTAAAGAAATTAACATTTTGAAAACTAATAGATAACATCACACCGTTTACCAAAAAGGCGGTGAGCCTATTGCCATTTAGTGGGACACAAACCAAAACACCCAACCGATACTAAGAATCCCTATCAGAAAAACTCGATACTTTATCCGACTCGGGAATCAAACCCGAGCCCTCTGTGTCGCAGTCACATTATAACAATATACAGCTGTACTACGGAGGCAGAAAACTAAAACATTTATAACAAAATACAAATCTGATAATTATAAGACATTTTGTATACACACACACACTAAATAGAGCTTGAAGTTACGTACCTCACATAATCCAGATGCTTCGCGTCTATCAGAATGCACATTATCATTGAACACAATACTAGGACTGTATGATGGTGATTGAGACATTTTATCTGTAAATCGCAAAATAGAAGACGCTAACAAAGTGACTGCTCGTGATGATCGTCCTCAGCGAACTATTTTATTATTGCTAAACTGGATGGTTGGATTACACATTCTTGAAATATGATATATAATGTTCTTAATACAGTTCAATGACACGTCTTCTCATTTTAATCAACAGTAATAGTCTTATTTTAGGTATAATATATTTATGAAAGGATGGTTATAATACCATCATTAGTAAAGATGAAGTTGATCAAACAACCCATATCTCTAAATGTAAATAATATTAATTTTAATGACTCTAGGTGCCAGATCCGACACAGCGCTTTATTGCCTAATACGATTCGTTGTATAATATGTGGGCCCTCAAATTGTGGTAAAACAAACGTTATGATCAGTTTATTATTACATGAAAATGGTCTCAAATTTGAAAATCTCTATCTTTACTCAAAAACGAACTTCCAACCAAAATATCGTTTCTTAAGTGAAGTGTTAAGAAGAGTACCTCAAATTAAATTCTATGAGTTTAGCGACAATAAAGATGTTATATCACCCAGTGAAGCATTACCAAATTCTATATTTATTTTTGATGATGTTGTAACAGAAAATCAAACGAATATTCGCAATTATTTTTGCATGGGGAGGCATAAGCAAATCGATTGTTTTTATTTATCTCAGACCTATTCAAAGATTCCGAAACAATTGTTGCGTGACAATGCTAATTTTCTTATAGTATTTAGACAAGATGATGTGAACTTAAAACATATTTATGAGGAACATGTCAGTCCTGATTTACACTGGAACCAGTTCAAAGAAATCTGTAAAACAGTTTGGAGTAATCCTTTCAATTTTTTACTTATTAACAAAGAGTCTACATTAAATAATGGGAGGTACAGAAAGAATTTCGACACATTTTTTAAATTTTAATCATCGCAGAGATGTATGTATGTGATACATATAAATGAATTCTATACAGAAACATTGCTAGTGTTATTTCTCTCTTAGTTGAACACAGTTGTGATTACATAAGATGGAAAAAAATATTAAAATAGAATTAATGAAGTCTGTCGACTCTATAAAAAATAAAATAAAAGAAATGAAAAATCACGAGCATGAAGTTAACTTATCCTTAAATAAAATGTTGAAACCAGTTTCAGACCCTCTTAAAACTTTTATAAATTCTAAAAGATTAATTGAAAATATTAAGCATAATAAAAACGTGTCCGATAATTCTGCGCCTATTGAATCAGATTCAAATTGTGAAAGCACTCCAGCTACTGAATGTGAAGATTTTTACGATGCTGATATAAATTTTTCAAGCTCTCCTAAAAAAGAAGCAAAAGATAATTTAGAACTTTCGTTGGAAAGTGAAGATATCTATGGTATTTATGATGGTATAAATGTGCCATTTGGAATAAGAACCGTCGATAAAACTTTAATGATGGGTAACTCCATAGCATCATTTTCTAAAATTCAAAATATTGATGGAGATAACTTAGTTTTGGTTAAAATTGGAGATAGAAGTTACGATTTGACCCCTGGACTAAAAGAACTTTTACTTCGAAAGAAACCTGATTTAAAGATTGTAAGTGACGCTGATAAATTTGTTTACAAAGATATACTACATTATACCAGCGCCCATAAGAGGGATTTTAATCCTAGAGGTCAAATTAGAGGTGACAAAGGGCTTAAATATCGGGATATAATCAGACCATTATTTTCTGAGACTTTGTTGGAAAACAATCAGAAAAAAATTGGAGGAAGTTTGCCGATGCTTAAAACATATAAAAAGAATACTGACTTAGTATATTGGGACGATCCGAACGAATTGGTTGAAAGATTAAAATTATTAGTAGCTTCAAGAGATGCAGGTAATACAAACCACGACAATGAAATTTTATCAATAATTGAAGAATTAAAAGAAGCTAATATAATTAGAGAATAAATATTGATCATTAGGAAGCTTTTCATTCAGTATTACAACGTCATTCATTATGAACATTGAAAAGTTGGTGCATTCTATATTATAAATACACAGTGTACCTAAAATATGTATAGGTGTATACATATGAATATCTAAATAAAATATATTTAAGATATTTTTTTAACATGAGCAAAGCGGATGTGGTAAATGAAATTCATAAAAGTGCGAGGGTGAACTTTCCGCGAAGGCATGTTATTATGAAGGATATAGATGATCTATGGCAAGCAGATTTAATAGATATGCAAACATCATCGAGGGAAAACAATAATTATAAATATATTCTCGCCATAATTGACACATTTTCAAAATATGCTTGGACACTTCCTTTGAAAAGTAAGAACAAAAATGAGGTGTATAATGCTTTTGCAATTCTATTAAAAGATAATCGCATACCTAAAAATTTGCAAACAGATAATGGTACAGAATTTTACAATAACAAATTTAAATGTCTTATGCAGTCGTATAATATTAATCATTATTCAACATTTTCATCTAAAAAAGCTTCAATTGTGGAGAGATTTATAAGAACATTAAAATCTAAACTGTATAAAGAGTTTAGTTTAAAAGGTAATTATAATTGGATAAAAAATACATTGGACGATGTTGTTCATAAATACAATCATACCTATCATCGAACGATTAATGAAGTACCAGCAAATGTCAGCAATGTAAATAAGAAAAAAATATTAAAAAGATTTAATAGTTTAGTGAAAAAGCAAAAAAGTATAAAATGTAAGTTTAAAGTGGGTGATTACGTTCGTATCAGTAAGTACAAAGGAACATTTGAAAAAGGTTATACTCCCAATTGGTCGACAGAAATATTTAAAATAAGATATAAGCAGAATACTACTCCTATCACTTACTTAATTGAAGATACCAGCAGAGGACGGCCTATCCTAGGAGCATTTTATGAACAAGAACTTCAGAAGACAAAACACCCTGATATATATTTAGTTGAGAAAGTTATTAAAAGGAAAGGGAATAAAGTTTTCGTAAAATGGCTTGGTTTGCCTTCTAACGAAAATAGCTGGATAGATAAGACAAACGTGCTTTGAGATATAAATAAACCTAGTTGAATTACCAAACTCCTTAATATATTATAAAGTGTTAAGTCCTTGATTGGACAGTCTTATGATGTGTATTGGAGAGAATAGTCTTCTTAATTGGCTAATAAACCACCTACCTTTTGAATTACATTTGCGCGGATATAATTATTGTGGTCCTGGTACAAAATTAATTGCGCGGCTTACGCGCGGAGACCAAGGCATTAATAAATTGGATGAATATTGCAAAGACCACGATATTGCATACTATAAGTCGTCAAACTTAGAGGATCGTCACAACGCTGATCTAGTTCTATTAAAAATGGCAAAAAAACGATCAGTTGCTCCTGATGCGAGTACAGGAGAAAAATTCGCAGCACGTCTAGTAAAAAATGCTATGTTAACGAAAATTAAAACCGGTACTGGCTTAAAAAAAACTCGTCGCCAAAACTCTTCACCAAAAACTACTAGTGGAAAAGGTCTTAAAAAGAAATTGAAAACTGTAATATCTATGACGAAAAAACATATAAAAAAATTAAAACCAAAATGCAAAAAAAACTGCGATAGCATTAGCTATGACCGCTGTCAGAGAATTAGCTAATGATTCATCCATTAAACTTCCTCGCGTTATTCCGATACCAAAAACTGGTGGAGTATTACCTTTGATTCCTATTTTTGCTGGATTATCAGCTGTGGGAGCTATAGCAGGTGGAGCAGCTGGTATTGCTAAAACTATAAATGAATTCAAGATGGCTAAAAAACTGTATGATGAGTCGAAGAGACATAATGAAAAAATGGAGGCTCTCTGCATTGGAAAAGGACTACATCTTAAACCGCACAAAGGTGGACTTGGAATTTATATATCAAAAGAAAAAAACTAATACATCGGCTACCCAAACGAGCTCTAACTAACTTTGACATTTTAAAATATGGAAATAGTATTCCCTACTTAAGAGGTGTCTTTATGAGAAATGAACTTCCTAAATGTCCTAAAAAAAATGAATGTGGAGTTGTTAATTTAGATAGTTCTAACAATCCTGGTTCTCATTGGGTAGCCTATGCAAAATGTGGTGATTATATTGAATATTTTGACAGTTATGGAAATCTAAAACCCTTCAAGGAATTGATAAAATACTTAGGCTCGAAAATCCACTATAACTATGAAAATATACAGGGTGATCACCCTTACAATTGCGGGCATCTTTGCTTACATTTTTTAACAAACTTTTGGAGTAGGCATAGAATATAATAAACAAAATTATTGAAAGTGATCAGTATGCAACTATGTCTATAACTATGACTATCTCTGGGAATAAATCAGAATTAGAATCGTATTTTCAACCACCTCTTAGTTTATCTGAAAAATATGAGTGCGGCTTGTTGTACTATTCAGTATTAAGCTCTGCACCAATTAATGTGCTTTCTAATAATACTCCGTCTGTAATCAGAATTGAATGTGATTTAATATATGGTTCTTACAGTAACGGTATACCAGCCCATATTATTCATGAATTTGTGTCTAATAGTACTAATGCAGGACATCATTACCTAGAAACGCCTCGGAACGTTATTTACTTCCCAGTGAATAAAAATATAATTACATCTATATCTATTAAGGTTGTTGATGAGTTCGGCTACAGCATCCCTTTTATAGAACATATTCAACTACGTCTTCATTTAAGAAAAGCAAAATGATAGTATACAATATAAAGCCAGCCCTTAAAATAAAACACCGTACTTCTTCTACAGCCAGTAAGGTGCATAGACGTAAGAAAAAAGTGAAAAAATTGACTAAAACAAATAAAGACTTTCTAAAAGCACTGGGTTTTAAAGTATGAATATACTACAAATTAATAATTCACCGAGCTTCGATACTTCTATCGAAGGTTTTGAGATTCATTCTTACAATCCTTACAACAACTGCTTTAGAGAAAACGATGAAATCAGAATACCCATCCACCAGCAAGATATATACGTGTTACCATCAGCCAGTTCAGTTTACATCGAAGGTCATACAAAGTTGTATGGAAAAGATGGAAAACCGATTGAGAAAGCTGTTAAATTTACTAATAACCCTGTTCTGTTTCTGTTTCAAGACATCAGATACGAAATAAATGGTATTGAAATAGATCGCATCAAAAATTCGGGTATAACGTCAACAATAAAGTCATACGTTTCATTGAACGAAGCCGAAAATAAAGTTGCTGCCTTATGGGGTTGGAACTTAAACGGATTTCAAAATGATGCTCATTTTAGTGCTGTTATACCGTTAAATAAGATATTGGGCTTTGCAGAGGATTATAATAAAATTGTGATAAATTGTAAACATGAACTTATATTGACCAGAAGTAACTCTAATTTAAACAGCGTTATATTGACAGATGATATTACCCACTTCCAAATAAATCTTGATAGAGTACAGTGGAGAGTTCCACACATAAAAGTGTCAGATCGAGAACGACTAACACTTTTAAAACATTTAGAAAAAGATAGGCCTATTCAAATGGCATTTAGAAATTGGGATTTGTATGAATACCCTTTATTACCTAAAACAACAAAGCATTCGTGGTCAGTTAAAACTGCATCACAATTGGAAAAACCTAGATATGTTATTTTCTGTTTACAAACAAATAAAAAAAGTAATAAACTAAAAGATAGTTCTCTCTTCGATCATTGTGAAGTAACAAATATTATGCTCTTTTTGAACTCTCAATATTATCCGTATGAACCATTAGGCTTAAAGTTTTCTGAGAACAAGTATGGTATATTATATGAAATGTATGTGAAATTTCGTCAGTCGTATTACAACAGTCCAGCTGATCCTTTACTCGATCTGAAAAATTTTAAAGAAAAAGCTCCACTTTTCATCATAGATTGTTCAAGACAAAACGATAGTTTAAAAACGGGTCCAGTAGACGTAAGATTGGAGTTTGAGTGTTCAACATTGATACCAGATAACACAACTGCGTATTGTTTGATCATAAACGATCGACTAGTGGAATACAAACCTTTAAGTAACATAGTGCGGCGGTTATCATGAGTGCTATTGTAGATGTACAAGGCTTCAAAACAGAAGCAAACGAATTCATAATAAAAGAAATTGCTATACTATGTGATAAAAAAATTCAGGTTTTTCTTATAAAAGCCCCATTCCCATTTTACGATTTGACTAAAGGAGAACGACGACAAATAAGTTGGATTGAACGCAATAGAAAAATATACTGGAATGAAGGTGTTGTACCTTACTCGAATTATCAGAATTTGATTATAAATATTTTAAGAGATAAATGTGTTTATACTAAAGGTTCTGAAAAAGTGTTGTGGTTAAAAAATATTGTAATTAATAATAATATTAACAACTTAGAAGATAAGGGATGTCCTAGTTTAATAAACCTGTACAAGCAATATGAACACTCTCAAGATCTGTACACCTGTATTTATCATGATTCAATATGTGCTTTAAAAAACGTTATCTGTTTAAAAAAATGGTGTAAAGACTATAATTTAAATGTGTAAAGATTATATAATAAATTTTCAAATAAATATTTTTTGTTTTATTTACAAAGAGGAAATCTCCTTAATTCTAGAATATTTAAAAAGCAGCTCATAATTCATTTTCTGTCAATTATTCTAAACAGATGTGCAATAGCTAATTACAGCTCGCACATCGCTTTAGCGGATCGGATTCCCAACACATAACAGTTACGAATCGAATGATCCTACACGCCTTTGTGATTGAATACGATATGCAGTCGATAGACCGGCATTTAAGTAGGGAAAAGAATTGGGGCGCTCTGCATCACGCAGCTCGAGCATCGCTCGGCGCGTAATGAAAACACAATACCTATGTTATAAATCATATCGTCGGAAGCCTCATTAGTCATCGCTCGATAAAAACAATTGGGGATTCTGGGATCATGCAGTTCGAGCGAAGCGAGAACAAATGATTCCAGAATCCCCAATAACACCCTACTAACATGGACCCTCCGGGAAGTCGGCCACATACGCTATGGTCGCACCGCGCACGGGGAGGTAGGAGGGGCGCGTCCACTGCGCCTCTCTGAGGAGGTCCTCCCGGTTTTGGTCCGGGGGACGTTGGCCGCAGGCGGGGTGTCAGAAGCTGCAACCCTGGTACTGGCCCCCGCCTCTTTCTCAACAAGCGGCGGGCGTCGTCGGAAGATTTTTAGTGGGTATTACCGCTGGCAGTCGTGTCTGCCGGTGGTGAGTCCCACACCCCCTTTCGGTCCCCCTTTGGCCGGAAGGCAGAGCGTAAATGCATTTTGTTACCGACGAAAAACAAAAAAAATAAAAAGTCGGTACTTGGAAGTCTTGGTAGTTGCACGAGATTCGCATATTTTCGGGATTAAAATCCCTAACTGCAACACGCTAACCCTGTGTGATTTGGCGGGAACAAATCAATCAATGTGTTAAAACCTTTCAAGATGCTCATTTGGCTTTTAGTTTAGCTTTCAAAAAACTTGAAACAGTGGCACAACTCGCCCTTTTAACCAGGAACGTCCGATCGCAAACGCAAATTAAGCGTTTACCCATTCCAGAACTGACCTGTATGAACGCCGCTTAACTCGCGAGTGCTGCCTCGAGGCGCTTCGCATTTTTTATACCTTTTTTATATAAGGAGAGGATACAGAATTATATGGATCTTACCTCCTACAGGGTCTGTTTCGTCGACGTGAATCATATCTGAGGATCTGAAACAAAACAAACAAAATTTTATTTATAATACTGATGGGTTTTTTTTGGAGAATTATTATAGAAATTCGATTACATCAGGCATCTTGTTCATGTAACTTTAAATATCATATTTAAAACAGGTAACTATAAACTAAATAAAATAGTTTTCAGCTACTAGTTCCAAAATGTAGGTCTACCCATACAAACTTTGATTTCCTATTTTTAGCTCTTATATCCTTTTTCGCATTAAAAAGTAGCCTATGTCTTTTTTCAGGCTCTAGACTATCTGTGTACCAAATTTCATTTAAAATGGTTTAGTAGTTTTGGCGTGAAAGCGAGACAGACGGACAAAGTTACTTTCGCATTTATAATATTAGTATTATGAAGCGAGGAGCGTAATGCAGAGGCCCTATTCTAATTCAATATGAAACGAAACTGCGTTATATCTATCTATTTCACTCTCCAGGTAGCGAGTGAAAGGGACGGGTATAACGAAGTTTTGTTTTTCGTTGAATTAGAGTAGGCCCCCAGGTATACTGACCTCCTAGCTATATCGACCGATATGGCGTGGTGGCGATTATACCCGCATTCCACTCCTGAGGTCGTGGGTTCGATTCCCACACAGGACAAATATTTGTGTGTATAAATATGTATATTTGTTCTGGTCTGTGTGTTTTCTTATGTATATTCAGTGTATTTACAAAAATAAACAGTATTTATGTATGTTTATCCTTTATTTAGTATCCATAACACAAGTTCTTAATGATACTTATCTTGGAACTAAATAATTGGATATCGATAGTCAAACTATGTTATGTCTTGACTGTCTTGAGCGTATATGTATCTATAGTAACTCAAGTATACAATAGTGTGCATGTGCATTATATACAGCTTCTGTACTCTCGGTGTTTTGTTATACGTCATCAATAAACGTCTGGTCGTCAAAAACTCATCGCATAAGTTTGTAAAAGTAAATAAAATTGCTGTAAAAAGCCAAGTAAAAGCTTTTACGGTAAATTATTACTTACTTAAATGTAAATTTTTCATGTTTACTTCTCGCGAATGTGTAAAATGATTCATCCATAACTGTTGTCAGTTTTAGGAGCTTAAGTAATGGCTGTTTTTTTTGAGTGCGAAGATTTTTCTGTTAAAATTTTCAGACGGCCAGAGTAACAAAGGAACTGATATAAGACTTTGTTGGCTGTCTACATACATACATTCACGCCTTTTTCCTCGAAGAGTAGGCAGAGGCATATTATAAGTCCAAACTTCACAAATTATGTAGCTGGTTCTACGTAACAGATGGCGAGCCTATTGCCGCTTACTCGGAACTTTTATGTTCGCCAGAGCCTCGTCCGTTGATCGGCAGGTGCACGACTTGCAGGTGAGGTTGGCTTGGGCTCCTTAGGTCTTGATAGAGTTCGAGGCGGTCGGGCCCATCTTGGAGCGATGGGTCGGCCGTCGGTGGGGGTCGATGACCTTCCGGCTCACGCAGGTACTTTCCGGGCACGGGTGCTTCGGGAAGTATCTGTGTGACGTCGCCGGGGGGGAGTCGACCCGGTGTTGCCACCATTGTGACTGCGCGGAAGACACCGCGCAGCACACTTTGGTGGCGTGCCCTGCGTGGGCGGGGCCGCGGTCGACGTTGGTCGCGGCCCTGGGTGGAGTGGCTCTTTCGCTGCCGACCATCATGCAAAAGATGGTCGACAGCGAGACGGCATGGGAGGCGATGGCCTCCTTCTGCGAAGTGGTGATGTCGCAGAAGGAGGCCGCGGAGCGGGAGAGGGAGCGGGACCCGCTCTCTCTCCGGCTACGCCGTTGGCGCAGCGGGCGGGCCCTCCTGGCCCGCCCGGCCGCGCCTGGGGGTCTTAGGCGGCGGGGGCAGGGGGCCCCTTCCGTCTAGCTATAGACCCCCCAGAAGTCGGCCAGTCACGTCATGGCCGCAAAAAGAGGTAGGAGGGGCGCGACACACTGCGCCTCTCTGAGGAGGTCCTCCCGGTTCTGATCCGGGGGACGTTGGCCGCGGGCGGGGTGCCAGAAACTACAAATCCCCTGGTGCTGGCCCCCCGCCCCTTCTTCAACAGCGGTGGGCGTCGTCGGAAGATTTTTAGTGGGTAGGACTGCGGCGGTCGCGTCTGCCGCAGTGAGCCCCACACCCCCTCCCGGTCTCCCCCTTTTTGGCCGGGAGACAGTGCGTAAATGCATTTTGTTACTGACGTAAATAAAAAAAAAAAAAAGGTCTTGATAGAGTCCCTAAATCCGCTGTTGGCTGACCCGAATATTTTTTAAAGAACGCTTAGAGATATCAAACTGTTATTACATATCAGACACCCTAGTATTCCAAATATCCTTAACGTCCCATCAGCAAATCCGTATGTTTTAAACCTCAAAGTAACATTTGACAAACAAATACGAAGTTCCTTAAGGTTCTAAGTTTATATTTATTCATTACCACGTAATTTATCAATGGCTTAAGTCAAGCAGAAGCGGTCGCAGCCTGAGCATTTTGGGGGGTAAATAAAAAAATATATAATAACAATAATCAAATTAAAATCACATATCATTTATTTCATAAACTATTACAATAGTACATGAAAACGTCAAAATTAAATATAAATATAAAAAAACAATCGAAATGGTATTACACTGAAATTACGAAGCTTAGATTCACTTATATGCAACAAAGCCTGTAAGTGTATCTAAGTGCCAGTTCCAAACCACCGCTCTGTACGAAGAACTGGCAAGAAACTCACAGGCTATGCTCTTTTAAATTTATCCATTGGTTTGGTACTTGAATTACAATCTTAATTTGTCTATGAATTCATGTTCTAAGTCATTCATATTAGAATAGCCTGTATTAAATGGATAAATAATATGTCGAGTAAATTAGACTGTATTCCCCATATACTTTTTATTTGTTTTGTAAATTTAAAGAACATATGTATTTCAATATCACGTGAACCATTTTTTTGTGGTGTATATTAAAATTAATTGATATTGTGATGTCTTAAAGAAAACCATACTTTGTTGGTACTTTTTTTGGTGCTAAAAATACTAAATAACTAGCACTCAGTGCTAATAAAATTCGCGCAATTCTGTTCTTTCATAAAAAGTATTTAACAAGTCGAATTACAGCGTATACGTTCGCTACGATTAAGTTAGAGCATTGTTATTTAAATACTTAATTAATTAAACAGCAGTTTACTCGTGTCGACGCCTACAGTCGTGATTTAATTAATAAATTATGTTAATTATGACAATGAATATAGTTACTGTTAATGTTTCATAGATGCAATTTATAACCGACCGTTAGTTGTAAGAATAGAAAAATATATAATGCCTAGATTTTTCTTGCCTTTGAAAAATTTAAGAGAAGAAACTGATAGTTACACCAACTATGTGTTTCCATGATAAGTATAATTAAAAACTTGTGTTACGGGACACTAAATAACGGATAAACCCACATAAATACTTTTTTTTTGTAAAACATGCGTAATTATGTATTAACAAAAAAATGCTGGGTTTCCACATACTGTGAAGACTATCAGCACTTAAAACAAAAAAAAATGGTGAGTCGTTTCTAAATAAAACCATTAAGCTCTGAAGTTCACTGCCGTCTCATGTGTTTCCTAGTTCCTACTATACCGGGTCTTTTAAGCGGGGCGTTAAACGACTTCTTAACAGGCCGTCATGAGTGGGTGCGCTTTGTACCGTGCTTATTTCACGGTATGAAGCGCCTCTATTTTTTTTGGACTGCATCGACTGCTTACCGTCAGGAAGGATGTAGTCATAATGACTTACTGGGTTTGACTTAATGGGTTACTTTAAATGTACTTTTGAGTTTTACTATAAGCAATACAGAATTTATCTGTTTATCTATTCAATGCCAAGACAGACGGTCACTCATTCAAGTACTAATACATCTTTGTTTAGCTCCGATGCTAGTTTCCAAGTACATAGTCCTACCTGTGTCCCCCAATCCGCATTATCAGGAGTATTGCAGCCGAATTTCAATTCACCCCCTCCCTCACCATGTTTTATGATAACAGGACCTAGGCAAGCAGTCGGACGTCAATGGGCTGAGGATTTTTATTTATTTATTTATTTAATTAGAACGGAATACACCAATTACACTAATTATCAAAAACAGTAAAAGTTAAATATAATATTAAAATCTCACACTTAAAAACTTCTTTTATCCCATTCTCTCACAATACCTCAGACACACACTCCGCGGAATGGGTGATTTTGGGTGGGCTACGGTTCGGCAGGTTGGCCCAGCAAACAGTTTATGTTTCCTGCTCCTATAATAATTATCGGGTGCATAAAGTCGACACAGCTCACCATGAAGATCAGGAGAGTCTATTCTACCACGTAAAATTTTAATTATAATTATTTAAATTTTTATGATATTACGACTATTATTTATTTATTTACAAAGTATATATCTTGTATGGCATATAAGTAAAAAAAGACGTCCAACAAAACTGTTCAAACAGTTTTTGAGTGAAGGATCAATTACTATAATCTATGATTATACTTACAAATTAATAATAATTTTTATTTTTGCAGTTATAATACATATATGAATTATAATTACAGAGACCGTCTATGGTAGCATATTAAATAGGTGCTTTCTCAGTAAACATTTAAATATGGATGTCATGACCGTCGTAGCTAAGTACAAATTAACTATGCTTAGTTTTGGTTATAACATCGAATACCAGTGTCCGTCAATCTGCATTATGAGTGGAGTAAGACTCGCAGCCCAATTCCCCTTGACCCTCTCACCTCGTTCTATGATAAGAGGATCTAACCAAGGAGTGGGACGTGAATGAGCTGAGATTGTGATGATAATACAAACGTCTTAACTAAGAACTTTATATGATGAGAATTTTTATTACTTCCCCGGTTATGAATGTTTACGACTGAATTTTTTACGACTTGATCAAATTCCAAAAAATGTCTTTTATATTGCCGCGGTGCGCGCTAGTCAACTGTATATGTTTTTTTTATTTTGTCAAACAACGAAAGATTATTTTCAGTTTATAATTATACGTTAAAATATGAATCTCTAAATTATGCCTTTAATCTGTGCTTGTATATAACTAAATATAACATAAAATTTTGGTACCTTCCGAACTAGTGGTCGAAAGTGGACGAGTTTGGCCTGTCCTTGATATGAAAATTCACTCTCACCCCCTGAGGGGTCGAGTGTGAACTATGTTTGAGTGTCGATAGGATAACAATACACAAATATTTTAAACTATTGCATAGCTTCTATCGCGAGCCTTGAGCGTGGAGACTGAATCTAGAAATTCCGTAACGAATAAAACCTAACGTCACCCACTCCAACCGGCACAGCGGTTATACTTTTTAGTTTTTCCATCTATTGATAAATAGCAGCACTTTTAATGACTTTTTGAAATATCACGCATGTCTCTTTAGTTTAGCAACCCGCCTTTAGGTGGCATTGGTTGTATCGGGTGGCTAAAATTTTTGTTAACTTATCGGTCACCACGCTCATAGTGTAACTTAAATTAATATCAAAGAAAAAAAACCAAAAAAAAAAAAACTGCATAAATAAAATAAATTAATAGTTATAATTGCATAAGTTGATAATAAATGCTATGCAATAGCTGTACCGCGGCAGTCTCCGAGTGCCACACGTCTTTTTTTTAGGTGTCGAGGGGTCGAGAGTGGAATGCATGGTATTTTGCGTGAGGTAGTTACAATGGAAACTTTTTGCCGCGTACACATAAAATCACGCCTGTTTCCCCAAAAGGGGTAGGCACAGTCATATTATACGCCCACGTTTCGACAATTATATTGTTGATCTCACATAATAGGTGGCGAGGCTTCTGTCGTTTATCGGGAACTTTTAATGTTCACAAGAGCCTTGACCGTTGATCGGCAAATCTACCACTTAAATGAGGTTGGCTAGGGCTCCTAAGATGTTGACTGGGAGCGTAGCGTCTCCTGTAATCCGGCTACTCGGAAGTCTGGTACAGATGATGGTTTGAGGTCGGGAGTCCTGGTGCTGAGTGGCCTATGTTGACTGGACGTCCTTACTAAGCCTGGTATTAATATGGACTCCCCGGAAGAGTTTGGGGGGTGCAGGTTAATAAAGGAGGGGCGAACCGGGCAGGGTGGAAACCCCGCAGCCAAAAGTCCCCGTATGGGGCTCCTAAGATGTTGGTAGAGGTGTCCCACCCTTCAGGTCAGCCGTGTGCTTGAGTAGCGCATTGTGGTACGATAAAAAAGGGAACAAAAATATATATATATATATATCCTTTATTGCACATAAACATTCATATAAAACACAGTAACAAACAACATGTACAAAGGTGAGCTTATTTTTATAAGATATCTCTTCAAGCCAACCCTAGGAGAAGTGTCGGAGATTAGTGTGTGGGATAAGAAATAGTAAATTAATATAAATAAATATTGGGGGAAAATAATAATAATAACAACTAAACTAAATAAAAACATATACATACAATTATAATGAAAACATATACATAAATATATCCACAAATAAATAAATTCTAAATTAGTGTTAGCTCTGTTCTAAAAGCAACAGGTAGTGATTCTTTAATTTCTGTTTGAAAGACGCTACTGATACTCACGAACGCCCAGACTACTTTTTTCATAAATAGTAACTAGCTATTATGTATAATAGTTATATACATTATAGTTATATACTATTAAGACGTAGAATACTTTTATAGTTTACATACTCTAAAAAGTATGACAGTAGTGAGTATAACAGAAACCTCTTAATAAATTGCATATATGCACTAGAAACACCACTGAAGTGGGTCTTCTATTTGTGTTTTCGAATGAACAGACATCTACATAGTTCTACCGCTATAAGTCTTTCTAATGATCTTACAGGTTTGTCTAACTAAATATGGTTTTCGGAGGAAAAAATTAAGTGTAATAAAAATAATAATAAAAACCTACTTGGCCCGTTAACACAACGTTCATCATCTCAGCCCATAAACGTCTCACTACAGAGCACGTGCCTCCTCTCACATACCAAGGTGCGAGGGTATTGGGTCATACTCCACCACTCGGACCCAGTGCGGATTGGCGGAGGCAGGTGTATGGCGTCCTGCTGTTAGTATTTATCAAGCCGCCCATTAGGCCTCTAACATGGCTTTACGACTACCACATTTAGTGAAAACTGGGAGCAATGGCTTAACGTGCCTTCCGAAGCACGGAAGCGCTCGATATCAAATGCCACACAAACGGTCACCCATCTAAGGACTGACCTCTGTAAGCTCTCGTTTTCGACCACCGAGCACCGCAGAGCTACGAGCGCTTCAACGTTATTTAGCCGTAAACTATCAGATATCATATAGGTATTAGATATCAGATATTTTATCAATCAACTTTTTTTTTATCGACGAAAAACTTATAATCATAGCTTCTTAATCGCCATCCTTACCGCCATCGATGTCAGATATAACATAATTTCTACTTATTGTCGGTCATTTGACTTTCAAAGACCTAATTACATTTTCTTATGCAAATATGTACATAATTACAATACATAAGAAACACCCAGGCCAGAATAAATATTCATTTACATGAACACAAAGATTTGTCTTATGTAGGAATCGAACCCACAAATACCTAGCAACTAATCTAGTAGCAATGTGGTACTTATTAGATTTATTAATGCTATTATTTAGATTCATTTAAGCGTCGTCGCTTATCTAGATCCAAAAGAAATTTTATTGTTTCCTATCCCGGGCATTGTTATACAACTTCTTATACGACGCTCCTTGATGTAATAATAATAATAATGTTTATTTTTCACAAACACTCAAACAGGCCTTATAACATTTAAGGCCGTTTTTCTTTTTTATTTCATTTATGTATTCGTTTGACGGGTCTGACCCAATTACAACAGCTGACTTAGGGAGTAATTTTACAAGCATATAAATTTAAGTTAAAAATATAATTAAAGAGGACATTCATATTCATAAAACGACGACAACTTTGCCTGGATTCATTACCAGGTATCGAATATGTCAGTCAAGGTACTGACACAGGAAAGCATCAAGGCCGATGTGCATTCGGGTGTTTCTCGATCTAAATTTTCTGAGGTTTATCATTCCGTACCAGGGGGCCTACCGCCGAATTCGATGGATTACCGGTAATCCATCTAGATCAAACTTTGTTTTGCGTTCATTAATCCGTACCGGGGAATCAGCCGACAGCCACCACTAATTCATGACCTTCAGTCCGTGACAGACCAATTTCCATGAGTTCGGCGGTACGACAGAATTAATTCGAAATCCATTTTGCCTTATAATCGATTGCCATCGGCGGTAGGCCCCGAGGGATTCTGCCGAAAGCCATTGATTATTTATGACCTTGGCAAACAACTGAAGCGAATAATTATTTCAATGATTATTATGCGTTTCGATGACACATTTTTACCTAAATATTAATAGTTTGTTATATAATTAAAAAAAACACAGATAGAGACTGTCAAATATTACGTCAATCCTTCTAAATTTGTGTCTATATAGAGAACGCCATCTTGTATCGAGTTCCATGTGTTCGGTGGTACATACAACAGAATCAATTCGAAATCGATTTTGCCTAATAGTCGATTACCAGCAAGTTCGGCGGTAGGCGGTGTTTAGATATTATACTCAAGACTTCAGGAGCGGATTGCAGGTATACTCACCTCCACGCAATATAGTCCGTCGAATACATATTCGACACCGATACTATTCCTAAAATGATTGTTATATAAAACGTCTACAAACGCGTTAATACCAATTACTTTTCTGATAAGGAGCACTAGAGAATTATTTCGATTACTGATAGTTCCGCATCGGTACACACAACACACTTAAAGTAGGTTTGGAATGCTAAGAAACACATTTATATTAAATTGTGCCAAAACTGCAAAACTGCAAAAGGGGCCCGAAATGACTATAAAATGGCAAAAGTGCATATAAAGTAACGGTAATTGATTAAATTAAAAAAAAATAGTTTCTTTAACTTTTTTCATGATAAATATTAATTTCATATGTTGTGTTTATTCTGTATGTATATGTATGTTACCTAATACTATAATAAAGTGTTGCATGGAAACTAAATCTAATAACACTTTATTTCTACTGTGAGCGCAATTAATTTAATCTTATTATACTTCAGTCGTACTGCGTGCCGAATAAATTTAAATCTTATTACACTTCAGTCCTGTAGGTGATCAGACTAAATTATGTCTTCGCACTCTTTGAATCCTAACAATGTCGCATCAATTCAAATCTTAATATATTTTAGTTCTACAGCGTGTACAATCAATTCAAATCCTTCAAAGGCATAACTCAATGCTTGACAGTTTAAATTTTTCAACGTCTTTCTATTACAAGGGAAGTACTTATACATAAAAATGTGCAACCGTTTTGATTGAACTAATAACTAATAATGGCTATAGTAGATAAAGCTTGAAACACTTCTGATATATATAGATAGATATTTTTGTCTGTTCCTATGTCTTTTATTTTTGAGTCTGGGAACTTTATTAAAATTATGTCGCTAGATTTTTGTATTTGTTTTTATGTGTCATTTGTATTAAAGAAGACAAATACACATGTAACTTTCTATTCATACTCCTCCTGCATTAAATTGGAAGAAAAATAACTCACATCTGCCTGTTGTTCTTCTTGAATACCGCTATCGGACTCATCGTTCATCTATACCATATCACAATGCATTGTTATATCATTGTTTAAATTCACGAATGGGAACACAAATCGTCATTAAAAATCACATTTTGCGTTTTATTCATATCGTATGTAAATTCGATGAGAAATAAAAACTATACAACCAAACTGCAATTTCTTGTTCATTTATTTTTATGTAACTAAGAACGCTTATTTCCACACAGAAATAAATAAATTTAATTTAGAAATGCTAAAAACACATCACTTTATATACGTTTTCACATCTGAAACATCCTTAAAAATGTGTCCACTTTCAACTCACGCATTATCACAATTTTTGTCACCAGTCATAATTAATAAAACTTTCTTTAAAACTAAAATGTTGGCAGTACACTTGACGGGACGACACTGGATCGAAACGCCAGCATATTGTCGTGCATGTTATATTTTGATTGGTTTATAAAAAGGCGTGTACGTCATAGGAGCCGTGTACGCAGCTGGCACGTCATAGCTCATCCCATCGAAAGATCACATGGGCAATTCATAAATAATGTTAACGATCGAGTTCAATCTAATTGCATTACCATATTTACGACTGAATTGGAGTAGTTCCATATATAATGATGGAACTTGCACCTATTTATTTAAACAGTTATCTGTATAGGTAGAGTCAGAGCTATGCAGAGTTTCTTGCCAACTTAGGGCTGTTTTCTACCAAAGTTGAAACGAGACGAGTAATGCGATAACAAATGATACGCCATTTGTTTGCCAGTAGAATACATGTCGCTTAAAGCTGCATTTAAATTTGACTAATATGATTTAGAAGCTAAAATCCATGATCCTTGACTATCCAAAAGCTAAACAAAAAGAATTTGAATTTAAAAAAAAAAACATGTAGTTCCCACTCGGCGCGTATTTTGCATTAAAACGCCGCACATCTTTTTTCTGCCATGCTTGACACTTTCTACTGAATTTGAGCAAAGACGAGATGTACAAATTACAAAATTATATTCTATGCACATGGCAAATTTCATCTCCTCTTCGCTTTGGTGGAAAACGACCCTTATTAAAATGTAATATACTTTGATGTCAACAGGTTTTAAGATCAACAGGATCATTTAGATTCGTCAAACTTATTTAAGCATATATATAATTATTTGAATATTCTCATAGCAAGCTCTATTTTTAGTAATGTAGCACTTTATTAAATGACGTTCCATCAGTTCTTAGTAGGTACTTCTCAAAAAAACATATATGTACAAACATACGTACAGAATAAATTAATATAAATTTTGACATACAAAATATATTAATGAGTAAGATTTTTATTCGAGTTCATTATTACATCGTATGAAAACATGATGAAACTGATACATCCTCATTTATAATATTCAATGCATATTCATAGTATACTTTGAACAATTTACAATTAAATTTAATTTTCAATCAATAAACAGTGGAAATGAATACTGCCATCAAGTATAATAGGAGAATCACCCATCATATCCCATTGTTTCTCTATCACCGAGGAATTTTAATAGATCTTAATAGTTTAAGGGCATCGGTATAATGAATAGTTTCTGCCGTACAGGATGTTTCAACACTTACGTGATCAACTTGCTAATGCAGTTAGCAGTTGGAATTCTACGGAATGAAGGAAACGGTTTGAGAAATGTTTTGCAAAACCACTTTTTGTATTGAGCTTCTATTTAAATTAGCTTTACGAAAGTATTGGGAGTGGAGGACGTGTCTTTAAAGAAGTGTATCTTAGTAACTTTAAGTCTTGTAATACTCGTAATGTTGCCCCTATTTACAAGTCGTACTCAAAGGTGGGTACGAAACTAGAGCTAATAATGAACTTTATGAAGTGCATTATTTTCAGTTAAGCAAAGTCAGAATTGTAATAATTAATGAGGCATTACTGACCTTGACTCGTGCCGTTTGGTATCGGCTTAGAATAGTGCTTATGATACCAGGCTGATGTATCACATCCAGTCCTCAGACTGGACTTGAGCCTCGTCTTAAACTCCTAGGTGCTCAGGCCATACTCCATTTCGCGGAACCCGTGATAATTTACAAAGTCAGATATACTGTTAAATGTTTTAGCCTTTAACTTATCGACCATACAGCGAAAGCGATAGATAGATACAAGTCAAAAATAACTTTGTGAACACTGCTTAACTTTGCATTACTTTACGTGTCGTTGTTATGTTCATATGAGTCTTCAACATGCACCTAATAATTGCTTTATAATTGTCGTACCTAGTATTGTTTACAAAACCAGTGACGATACAAACCTAAGGACACCGTAGGTAATCATAACCATTGCTGATGTATTTAAGCACATGGTATTTAAGATCCATGGAAGGCTGTTATGTTGTTTTAGGATCTAACACTAAACTTAAATTCGGTTTCGATTTAATTGGCATTCAAATGAATTAACTTGCATACCAATAAAGATAAAGATAAGATAAAGATTCTTTTATTTGTCAGCGTGAGTTGGTAATAAAGGTATGATGATAACCAAATGAGGTAAATATTCAACAGAAGGTTAGGTCAGTGTTAAATTCAATAAGAACCGTTGATTACAAGACTGCCTCTCTTACCTCTGCTAGTATTTGTTTGTTTGCAACGTGAAAAAATACCTAAATAACCGGCACATACATAAAGAACTGACTTAAAAAACAATATCTACAAGATAAAATTTGTCCGAAATTAAATTGTTATCGCATATTACTTAGGCAACTGCGTTAATCGTTACTCTATCATTGTCTGATAAGATTATCTCTGTTGGCAGTAGTTGATGCAGATATTGTTCAACTTTTAAAACATGTATAAAACATGTTGACCTAAGCCTTGATGCAAAATGTCTCTTGTATTAAAATGAAAATTCATCCAACTGTATTGCCTATCATTTGTATGGGGTCGTCGCAGCATTTCTGTTCCTACCATTCACCTGGATAATTTTTCATCGACTCTTTCTTAATCATATGACTCTTCAAAAACTCAATTCATCTCTGTTTCAAGATCTAATATTTCATAAGCTATTGCATTGTACTTGAAAACGTCAAAATTAAATATAAAAAACAATCAAAATAAAATTAGACTGAAATTACGAAGCTTAGATTTACTTGCATGTAAGTAAATCTAATCACATAACAATTAAAAAACAAAAAGTAGTTTATAAGTTCTGTACAAAGAACTAGCAAGAAACTCACAGGCTATGCTCTTTTAAATTAAAGATAAGTTGATTGTTTGAATAATAGAAACAGACAAGATATTTTATGGCCATTTTTTTTCTCAAGTTCTTTAAAAGTTATTTAGTTTTTTATAATAATAATAATTTATTTGCATAAAACATGGTACAATTGTTGTTGTTACATTGATGTATAAAGGAGTCTCACATTTTTGTTAAATTTATTTTTTATTTTTAAAAAGTCTTACTCGTGACATCGTGTAATAAATTGTGTATCAATGATTATATAAGTAAGACATATCACATTATAGACAGACATTCATATATTGTCACATGAATTTTTATATACTTACTTATTAATTTCAATATACTTATTGAATTAATATTATTGTTGGATTGTCTTAGTAAATTAACATGAACAACCATTGCTTACATAATTGCTATGTGTTTTTATTATATTAAAAGTAAATAATGGAGTGCATAGGGATCCTACCGAGATCTAAGCAACCCTAGCAAACCTCACCTGCAACTACCGATCAACGGACGAGGCTCTGGCGAACATAACAGTTCCAGGTAAGCGGAAATAGGCTCGCATCCCATAACGTGGGACTATACAATTGGCTATAAGTGGAAGTTTAATATGCCTCTGCCTACCCTTTCAGGAAAACAGGCGTGACTGTATGCATGTATATAGCAAATAATTCGTTAGAAATATAAAGGGACATCTAGACATATGACGTAGCACAGCCAAAGAAACACAATGAATCTATTGGAATCTTAGTTGTCAAGTCCATTAAAGGTTTTAAATAAAATGAAAAAACCCACAATTTATTACCAGAAGAAAGACCAATACTCTCGTAAAAAATAAATCGTCGCCGTATTGAGAGTGGTCCTCTAAAAGATACCGCTTTGTGACCGACCGACCTCACGTATGACCACTTAGCTTTTACGATGTCGTTTAGACCGTAAATGGGATACAAAGATACCATCATTGTTACCAGCAAGAGATACGGAGGAAAAAATGGTCTATTGTCAAAGGTTGGCTACGTTACAATGTAGCTTAACAGGGGTCGTTCGCGTTGCGACGTCGTCTGACGAGTCAAAGGAATGCAAAGTTGGTCAGAATGAAATCTTTTTTCTCCTGAAAGCCCTATCGGCAGGTGCACCACTCTCAGGTGACGTTAGCTTTAGCTCTAAGGTACGGATGATTAGGTTACTCTGTTACCTCCTTGACACCTTACGTGGGCTACGAAAGTATTCATAAGATCCCGGTGCATCCCATACTTTAAGTCATATGCACTCTTTTATTATGGGTAGTGGGTCACTTAAACACTGGGATAGCAGTGTTTAGGTGACCCACTACACATCTATCTTGCTCAAGTATAAAATAAATACTATCTCTTTTATAGGTTCAATTAGTCATGGTGACGTTTGAAAAAAGTGAATAACATTACGAATATTGAGACATACAAAAAAATCGATGAATCGTGTGTGAAGAATATATATGAACCGTGCTTCGGTAAAACATTTACAAGTCAGTATAAAGTTGACACAGTTAATAGTTTAGAAACATCCGGTGTCAAGTTACTTGTAAAATGGCGTGGACAATGTGATTCTTTACAAAACGATGAAAAAGGTAGATACTTGGTGCAGCCATGCAGTTTTGACACTGGTCTCGAGTACTGTGGAGGATAGTGAACTCTTATAATAATATGTGTTTGAACGACAAATGACAGTCGAAAGATAGGTTTTTTTATTGTGCTTGAGACCGATGGTAAAATTACAGGTTGTAGAAAGAACTTGATTAAAGCCAAATGTTACGCATTTAAACAAGGGACATAAGCTAAAAATGATTACTTAGTAAGGCGCAGAGTAAAGCGCCTCTCCTTTGCCCACGAAAACTTTGATCCCCTATTTCTACCCTTTATAATCTTGTTTCGCATTAAAAAATAGTCTATGTCTTTTTGAAGCTCTAGACTATGTTTGTACCAAATTGCATTTAAATTGGTTTAGTAGTTTCGGCGTGAAAGCGAGACATACAGAGTTACTTTCGCATTTATAATATTAGTATGTATAAAGTCTTTGCTCAATCTCTAGACTATCTTTGTATCAAATTTTGTTTAAATTGGTTTAATAGTTTTTGCGTGATAGCGAGAGAGACGGAGTTACTTTCGCATTCATTATAAAAGCATGGATAAAGCTATTCAAGTTAAAACCAAAATAAGCACTTTCCGTTACAATTTCTTTAAATTTTTAACCTCTTTTGACAAAGAGGAAACTACACCGGACGACATGTTTGATAAGCATTATTCTAATTTAACTTTATCTATTTACGAAACAAAAAAAGAAAGATACACGACCGTCTGTCCCCAAAACACCTAACGACAGGTAGATAATAGTGCAGACCGGCGCACATATGTATGTGACTGAGCCCAAACGAGTTTGGAAAGTTATTGGGGTCGACGTACTGCCTCCTTGCTCTTGTGGCTTGTAATTTTGTCTTGATTTGATTTTTTTACTGTAATTTAAGTGACCAAGCAAACACATCGCACTTTTCATACTATAGGGGCCCAATTCGAAAAAACCATGATTTTTGGGAGAACGCGTTAAAAGATTTTTGAGCCCCAAAATTTTCACAAAATCGATCATTATTATTTTTTTTTTTTTTTGAGGTATACCCCTATAGTAGGAAACCTGTATAGTCCAGTTATCTTTATCCTGCATCTAGTAACACAGACTATGATGTTGCCTTAAATTATCGCTTCGTTCGTTGACTTGAAAGGGACTTTTTTTTTTTTTTTTTTTTTTACCTATACAAAATACTTTCCTTTTTGAAAGGAGGTATCTTATATACACTACAATCTAGCCTATGTAAAGACTAATTAGTAACTTTCTTTTATCATAAACTACTAAGTATTTTAAAAGTAAGAATTTGTCCAATAACACTATTCTTATTGTTTCTATTAAGGCGAATACACTTAGTAATGTGTTCTTAGTCACAGTATTACACTTCACTGACACTACACTAAACTAACTCAAAAGGTTTTGTCCTTCTCAGTCTTCTCACTAGGTCTGTGTTGTCGAGTAGCTGGATAGCCTCAACATTTACATGGTGATGAAGTCTTCTTTCATGAGCTTCTGCACATTTTCTTATTATGCTAACAACCAGATCCACTTTAAGGTCCCGATGTAGATCGTCGGTTCTGATGTACCAAGGGACATTTATTTACTGTCATTTAAGAAGCCAGGCAAAAACATAGTCCAATTATCTTTATCCTGCATTTAGTATCACACACTATGAATATAGAGGTGCATAAAACCAATGCCTTCTTCCTCTTGTTGCTTGTCATTTTGTCATGCTTTGATTGGGACGTTTTTTTCTGTAATTTAAGAAGCCAGCCACGTAACAGAGCTCACCTAATCTTACTTGGGCTTACTTAATAACTTACCCATCTTAATCCTGCATTAAGTCTCACAAACAATATGCAGGTCATCATATCCCGGTTGTTCTAAACTTAAACTTAGGGTCCAGGGTCTTATCTTATCACAAGGCCTCAGACTGTTCGTGGCGCACTTTGACCCTTATGTCGGATCTTTTGTGCATCTCCTTGCCATTCACTCCAATTTCCAAATATTATTGCCATCATCTTCATCATCATAATGACAGTCTTTGCAGATTGGAGCAGGGCCCAGGGTCAGGCCCCTATGTAATTTAATTCATGTAATTAAAATTCCAGTTTTGGAGCTACTGGGTCTGATCTCCGCAAACTAGTGGGGGACATTATTCTTTGGTAAGCCCAGCTGTTAGAAGGCAGCTGCAGGTGTTAGAAGGCACTGACTCTCTATTACCGACTGCCATATATGTTCAGGACAGCCGGGACCAACGGCTTAACGTGCTATCCGAGCCTCGGAGCAAGATATAATTCATGAGTGCGAGAGAGAACCAGGGTTTGAACCCGAGACCCTTTGAATTTAAAGTCAATGTGTCTCGCCACAGGGCCATTGCCGCTCAATCAAGACAATAAGCAGGTGTCCCATAGAATTTTGCAGAGTTTTTACCGACGACGACGACCGATATGGCGTGTAGGTCGGTATACCTACACTTCACTCCAGAGGTCGTGGGTTCGATTCCCACACAGGACAAATCTTTGTGTGCATGAACATGAATATTTGTTCTGGTCTGGGTGTTTTCCTATGTATATTAAGTATGTATTTACAAAAAAAAAAGTATTTAAGTATGTTTATCCGTTGTTTAGTATCCATAACACAAGTTCTTAATGATACTTATCTTGGAACTAAATAATTGGTGTAATTGTCAGAACATATTTATGTATTTAATGATACTTATCTTGGGACTAAATCGGTGTAATTGTGATTTTTTTTTCCTCTGTAGGGAAAAAACCAACCTTATATTATTGCCTAGTGCTCCATAAGGGTCATTTAAACAAGTATTTTGCGTTATTCTATGAAGATATGGATGTATTCTTGTTAATATTTAAATTAATAGAAAGAGCTCAGACCAAGAAAGTTGTTATGCGAGCCTTTGCCGCTTACCGGTGATTTATGTTTACCAAAGCCGGTCGACAGGTGCACCAATTGCAGGTGAGGTTCGCCTGGGCTTCTAAGATGATGGTAGGATCCCTATACACCCATTCTACTACCCTACTGAACCTATCTACCTATAGCCATATCGGTTATAAAAGAACGCTGAATGTTCTAACTTAATTTTAAGTCTTCTGATGATACAACCCTCTTTACACTTCATGGATTTGTTTAAAATCAATATATAGAGTGATAGAATCTAGTCATAGCGACTTTTGTAAACAGCCGTTACTAGAGAGTCGGACACAAATAATATAGGTCTCAATTAGAGTTGTCAAAATACTTTTTTATAAAGAACAATAAAAGTGCATAGTTAAAAAATTGTAAATGATTAAGTTGCTATTTAATAAATATGGCTGCAATTATAAAATATGGAATATAGTTAGTTTATTATTTACTAATTAGCTTCCAATTATAACACATAAATGTATAATTAGATAGATATATAGATAGACATACTCTTTATTGAGCAAGAAACTTAAAAACTACAGATTACAATATTAAAAAATTTACGTGTTTATGTGTATTTTTTATACAAAAGGTAAAATATCTAATGAAATACTTTGTTTCTGTAGTACCTACTATTTACCTATAAGAATTTTTTTTTACTAGTAAGTTAAAACTAATGCATTTATTTTCAGTCATACTGCTGTAGAAATACAGTCTTTCTGTCTAAAACTTACTAATAATAGGTCACTTCTCTTCACATTTTCCACTCGTCGAAATAAAAACAACAACAAGACAAAATAAAACAACATCCCCTCTTGACCTGTTTACCTGTGTTGTCATGGCAACCGCATAATACCCAAAAACAGAATCCATTATCTGTTACTTATTTTCATTCGACATTAGCGTAATTGTCTCAAATAAAGATGATCCCAATACAGAGCCTTTCATTAAGAAAGAATAATAATATAATTAACATTACAACAAACAGGAAAACGGAATCAAAACCGTTATTCAATTAGGCAACATAATGAAGCAATAGAATATACATAGATTGGATATCTTTTTCATTAACAAGCGCTACGCTATTGCGGTCAATTAGTCCACGACTTCTCCGCCAATAACAAAAAATAAGCAGACACATGACACTTCCTGTAATTGAATATTTAGAATTAAGCTTTTACTTAGTTTTTTGTACTAATCGTCAAAATTGCAGCAATATATGTTTTTTAATTATGTATTACAACTTTGACGAACGTAATTGTGCGAAGGTCAGGCTCCAGAGGTCTGTCTTTCGATGTCCACACAAGACAAATATTACGCATGCTTAAAGGATCATCGACCCATTAATAGATAGGTCAGGTTTGAGTTACGTACTTATACAGTCTTTCTATTTCTTACTGATATCGAATCAATGTTAATCAAACGTTCAAAACACAAGCAGAATTACTAATTAATGAATCAGTATCAATTTAATGCGCTTACAAGTAGGACAAGTATTCTTTAGAAGATCTTCTTTTGTGATGTCCCAAAAATCGTCTTTTTTGAGTTAAGTCACTATTATATTAGGCATGCGATTTGTGGATATAAACATGTATAATATACACATGTGTAATGAAGGAGTAGGTATGTTTATACAAAAAGGAAGTGCCTATCTAAAGAATAAAAAATGAAAAATATAATTACAACAATTATAACTTATAGTCAAAATTATCAACGTAATGTGTAATGATTATAAAAATAAAGATTTCTGCTGTTGTAGACGAGACCAGACAGACAGTGTTGTGACAAACCAATCGATAATTTAAAAGAGCATAGCCTGTGAGTTTCTTGCCAGTTCTTCTTACAGAGCGGTGGCTCGGAACTGGCACTTAGATTCACTTACACTTAAATATTTTTTGTTTTTTTAAATTGTTTGGTTGCAAGTGAATCTAAGCTTCGTGATTTTAGTATAATTATATTTTATTTGTTTTTGTTATTTTTTTATAATTTTGACGTTTTCAAGTACTATGTAATAGTTTATGAAATAAAAGTATTTGACTTTGACTTTGAACCCAAAATCTGTAAATTAATAAGACTGATATCGGTTTGGGAATGTGACCTCAGGAACGGAGTGAAGATATATTACAACGCGGCTTCGCGCCTTTTAGTCTTTGATAATAAATACCCTTTTGTTTATTATAATTACAACAATATCAAGTCAAAATTATCTATCTACATACAAATGCCTTTTCAGGGTTCCGTACCCAAAGGTTAAAAAACGGGATCCTATTATTAAGACTGTTCTGTCCGTCCGTCCGTCACCAGGCTGTATCTCATGAACCGTGATAGTCAGATGGTCAGATAGTCAAAATGTTTACAGATAATGTATTTCTACATACATATACATACATTCACGCCTGTTTCCCCGAAGGGGTAGGCGGAGGCATATTATACGCAGACACTTCGAGCGAGCGAGCATATTGCCGTTTACCGAGCACTGTGATGTTCGCCAAAGCCTCGTCCGTTGTTCGGCAGGTGCACCACTTGCAGGTGAGGTTGGCTTGGGCTCCTCAGGTCTTGGTATGATCCCTAAACACCCTAGGCAGTGTCGTCACAAACCCGAAATATGCGAATATTTAACACCATAACATCAGTTAGAGAATGCGACTATCGCAGTTGGAAATAGCTCGTCTGCGTCTGTCTGGTGCGCGCTGGCCTCGGGCGGGCAGACCGAGTGACATAAAGAATATCTATCGCAAAAATAGACGGCTGAAAATAAAAGGCTTTCGGTGTTCTGAGTTCTGAGGGCCTACTCTAATTCAACGAAAACTAATCTTCGTTATGCCTATCTCTTTCACTCTCTAGTTGTATCATTATCGAGTGAAAGGGACGGGTATAACAAAGTTTCGTTTTCGTTGAATTAGAGAAGGCCCTCTGTTGTTAATTGAGAACTTCTGCAGCTCGTTTAGGGTTTTGCATAGGTTTTATTCAGAAATTTCCCAACTTCACCGAACAGCTTATAAAAGTATCATCACCATTATACATACAAACATTTGTCACGCCTATTTCCCGTAGGGGTAGGCAAAAATCACATCCTACCACTTGTTAAAATGCTGGCACATACATATTATTTTACGCCCCTGATAACGATAAAGCTGAGGATGGCTGAGGTCCTAGTGGTTGGAAAACCCTGATCTGACTATTTAACTTCCCACTCCTATCTATTACTTGGCAGACGACTAGGAAACAGAAAGGCACGGACATCCAGACTCAGTTCAAATTCTATACAATTTGATCAGAGTCCGAATGCCTGTGGCTCGAATTGTGTAAGGAGATTTTATTATTAAGACATTTCTCAAATAAATCGTGTTATTGTCTAATATTTTCTTTAAGAGAAAATTCAATTTTGTCTCTGACCACGGCATAAGTTGGTTGGGCACCATTGAAGCCACTGGATACATATCGAGCCCAAAATTTTAATCCATCGTTAATCATGCAATATTAAATTTTTCAATTAGTGAAAGAGTTTCGAAAATCGATTATGTTGTTTCTGAGCTTACATTACACACAGTAATATATTTTAATTCTTTTTATAACAATAATTAGAGGATTATTCGCGTAAATAGAAGAAACAATATATCATTTCATTTTCTGAAATTATAAATTAAAACGAAAAACAGTGGTAGAAAAAGTGGTATGTATTTCAGTCTTGTAACAATGTGGAATGAATTATTTTCTGAGGTTTCTGCTGACGTCTAGCGTCTGTCGGAAGACAAAAGGCAATTGATTTACAACTGTGCAAATATTCCTGGCTTGATAGTTTATATAATGCATTTAGATATTAACGCTATTGCAAGGTTTCTTCGCTTCTGTGTTTTGTAAATATATTTAAAAAAATGCTATGATTAAACATTTTAATAACCGAACCGTTATATATATTTTTTTGTTATAACAAGTATTAATACTTCTAACTAGCTTACCCCAACTAGCTCAACACATCTTACATTCAAAATCATTACTGACGGCAAAAATCCTATAAAAAAAAATACTGAAACAATATAGTTAAACGACTATCATCATCGAGTTTGCAAATAGGACACTGGATTAGTGAGGGGCATCACTACCATGGATAAAAAACTTAGTTATCATAATCACTTATTATACAGTTAAAAGTAGCATAATAGTTACTGTTAATAATAATAACTACCCATTGCAAAGGGTTAGTCTCGCTACCAGCACATAAAAAATATTAAAAAAAAAAAAAACTATAAGGATTGCAGTGCAAATTAAAATACACATTTAAGGTATGAAAAAAATATTGATTTAGCGTCAAATGCGTGATTTGAAGCTAAAATAGTATTAAGAATGTGCAATCATGCTTGGCAGTCCAGGTTGGCAATTTCTGCATTTTGGATAACACATTACAAATAGTCATGACCAAATTATTATTATATAAATAGGCTTTATACAAAACAAGATCTAAAGTTGAAACAGGTTTAAAACTAGTGCTCTCACTGTCTTCATTTTATTTAGGGAGATACCTCAATTACATAACAGTTACCATAACACTTATTCCACAGTTAAAAGTAGCATTATAGTTAATAACTACCCATTGGAACTGCGTACACACTGCCGCCGGCAGAGTTAGTCTCGCCACGAGCACACCAAATAACCTTGCGCTAAATACGAAAGATATACCCACGGAATGCAAGACGCATTTCTGCCCAACTATTGTTCAAATGAGACACGAAAAACAATACCCCAGTGATCTGTACTGCACGATCGACAGTAAGTATTTACTGTTTAACAATAGCGTTTGTTAGTGGCGGAATGAATAAGCCTTGTGAGGTCTGTTCTGCCTACGAGTTTGCTGTTTGACAGGTATTGATAGTTGAAAGGCGGGAAAAAGGTATCGTCCACGTCGCACTTGGTAACGCGGGCACACGCGCGACAACACATGTTTTTATTACATAAGAATAGCTATATGATGATCAAATCAAATCAAATAATTTATTTGTCATTACATGTAATAATGGTCCTTCAATACAAGAAATAGATAGCTTCCGTAATGTATTGTTTTAGGCATACAAATATCAAGTTGAATAATAGTTAAAATTATTTACTTGCTCAGTCAATTATGAGTTATGAGTTACAGTAACAAAACAACTAATAATTTAATGTAGTAACTATGAACAAAATATGTCAAAATAAAATAAGAATAGTTATTTTAAAAGCAAAAGATTAGTACTTACAATTATTATAAAAATGTCAAATAAAAAAGTAAAGAAAGTCAAAGATGATTATTATAAAAGCGATAAATTAAGTAAATAATATTAAATTAAAATCAAACAACCTACAATCCACAATAAATAGCAAAACAATGTGACAGAAATTTGTCATCAAAATATTCTTGAATTGAATAGTAGCACTTCTCGATTAATAGTCTAGATAAATTTCGCTTAAACATAGATAAATATAAACCTAGATGATGGAGCTTTAGACACTGACGTTCACGCATTTACGGTTTTGAACACTGTTTCACTCGAGCACTGCTATCCTTAATTAATAAATGTTCTTAAACATCTCGCAAAGAGTCGACTAGTCCAGAAGTAAAGACCTTAAAGCAAATGTATTATAAACCAGACAATGAAAATACTTTTTTCTTAAAAAAAAAAATACCACCCAGACTGAGACTTATACCCATATTCATATTCACATAAACACATTACCACCTTCTTACACACCCGTCGGTTTAGGGTATTTCGACGAGCCCTTTCCGAAAACCGTGTGGATGATCATACTCTAGTCGTAATATAAATAAATTTATCCCATACTCACAGCACCGAAATATTTGTCCCGGAAATGTTTGTGGGGCGATTGAGCCCACGACCTCAAGAACTTAATGCAGCTTTGCCAACCTCCGAGTCTTTGGGGTCGTCAAAAATAGATTAGTATCCTATAATTTTTCGTTTCTTTAATATCGTCGTAATCATATGTTTTTCTAAACTATAATATAAAACTGGGTAAAGAGGGAGCTCTTTTAACACAGGTTTCTTTGAACTTCACTGAAGAGAGTCCTAATTCGGCTATTGTAACTTTACACTTTGAATTATGATTTTGTAAGTAATGAAGTTTAGATTTTCTTTCAACATATATAACGTTTATTGATTCAGGCGTTACTTTGCGGAAATCCATTTTAAGCAAGTGATGAATCAAAAATATCTTTGTAACAATTTCCGCGCTACTATGATTTCCCTACACGCTTTACTCTCGTTTTAGTGTTGGTCGTGAAGACATCGTTGTTCTGAGGCTCTTCGAAAATCGAGAACCAATTCAACACGTGTCGTGTTGAATTGGTTCTCGATTTTCGGGAAATTACAGTTGCGCGTGAATTGTTACAAATATATTTTTCAATTCATCACTTGCATATATAAAGTTCTGTATATAAAGTCTTTATCTTTAAGTCTTAAGTTATAAGCATTTTTGTTGTTTTAGAGAACTAAATTGATACTGTAAAAACTGAAGTTCAGCCAAATCTGGTCAGACCCTGAGCAGACCCTAGGCCCTAAGCTAAGTCGAGGGCCACCGGGATAATGCTACTCGTAAGATAGATAGTGGTCTAAATTAATATGCAATCTTATTTATTGCAAGTCACATTAGGTGAATGTTCTAAAGAACATATCCTAAAGTAAATAGTGCATAGGGATCCCACCAAGATCTGAGGAACCCAAGATAACCTCACCTGCAAGCGGTGCACCTGCCGATCAACGGACGAGGCTATGGCGAACATAACAGTTCCCGGTAAGCGGCAATAGGCTCGCCCCCTATTACGTGGGACCAACTATATAATTGGCGAAATGTGGGCATGCAATGTGCCTCTGCCTAATGTTTGTATGTCAAGTTAATATTTAAAAGTAACAATAAATGTAATGACTGAATGTTTAAAATAGAATTTTATGTATTTCTTTATATTCAATAAGTAATTAAACAACCTTTATCTTATAGGTAAGTATATCTTATCGCAATATCCTTTAGTTATCGATATGTACCCATTAGTCATCGTTGGAAAATAATATGTATCGATTAATATGGCGATTTAATGTTATTTTTAACCAACCTTTTGTACCTAAAAGGTGATGACAGAACTAAGCTTTGATTTCAGTTTGACCGGCCTTCTATCACAAACAATAATATATAAAACTTTCTTCTGTCTTTCCCTGTTTAGATCTTAAAAACAACGAAACGGATTTTGATGCGATTTTTTTAATAGATATAATGGTTCGAGAGGAAGGATTATATGTTGGTCATGCGGACGAAGTTGAGGCCGCTAATCACACTAATATTATAAAAAGGAAAGATTAAAATTTTTGAATGTATGTAATAAAAAACCTACTAGACCTATCAAAAAAAATCTTTTACCATTCAAATGTATATTATTTCTGAGTAACATAGGGCCTATTTATTACTAGACATACTATAAAATATTAAGGCCCTACTAAAACTCCAATAATGTAATCCAAGGTGTAAAATGTTATTTAATAAGTAGCTACCGAAGTGTAGGGAGAATGTGCCAGTTGTTAAAATACATATATATCTAGCTGTTATGGCCATATTAGAAAATATTCGACAAGTGTAAATAATTTTACCGATTTATATTTGCCCATATGATTTTAAAAAACTTACATTAATTATTCTAAGTACATATATGATGGTATGAAACTCTTCGTGTGCAAGCCCAAATCGCACTTGATCGGTAATTTTTCAATATTTATATTTAAGTTTCGATAATGTAAATTAATCGCTCGTAGCTCTGCGATGCTAGGTGGTCGGAAACGATCACCGAAGTAAAGCAGAGTTTACAGAGGTCAGTCCTTGGATGGGTGACCGTTTGTGTGGCATTTGATATCGAGCGCTTCCGTGCTTCGGAAGGCACGTTAAGCCGTTGGTCCCGGTTATCACTAAATGTGGTAGTCGTTAAGCCATGTTAGAGGCCTAATGGGCGGCTTTATAAATTCTAACAGCAGGACGCCATACACCTGCCTCCACCAATCCGCACTGGGTCAGCGTGGTGGAGTATGACCCAATACCCTCACACCTTGGTATGTGAGAGGAGGCTCGTGCTCAGTAGTGGGACGTATATGGGCTGACATGAATGTAAATTAAACTGTATCTTAAATGTTTATCAAAAATATTGATTTAGCCTTAAATGCGTTTTTGAAGCTGAAATAGTATAAAGAAAGTGCAATCATGCTTGGCAATCAAGGTTGACAATTTCTGCAATTTTTGATAACACATTACAAATAGTCATGACACTGTCTTAATTTGATCATAAGTATAAAAGTGACAGTATTAGTTTAAGCCTGGCTTAACTTTAGATATTGTTTAGTAACAAGCCCCTCTATAAAATAAAACGTTTCTATGCCAAGTTTTTACACAAAGAGCTTGTAAACATATCATGCACTTTATGAAGGATTCAATCATATGCATGAAATTGTTTTATAGGTGCGTTGTTTGGGTTCGTATTACAACTTCAATATTATCACAAAAAATCTACTGCTAAAAACTGATAAAAAGCAATAAAAGACAATACAAAGAAAGTAATGTAGAATTTTACGAGTCCTCTCATTTCGCTTTTGAATCTCAATAGTTAAATAAAGCTAACTGAGTAAAGAAGAGTTGAAATTTTACAAGTCGACTTATTTAGCTGGCAAATCTCAAAATGGAAACCAAAAAGAATGCAATGCTAACTGAAAAAAGAAGTGTTTAATTTTATTACTCGTTCTCAGCTTGTAAATCTTAAGAAGTAAATAATGTTCACAATAATAGGGTTTCTAGATACCCTACTTTTTTAACATTATTTACTTTTATAACATAGCTTGTAAATCCCAAAAAGTAAACATGAAAGGCCGTTAATGATAACTAAATAGAGAAATCTAAATTTTACCAGTTTACCTTGTTTAGCTTATTAATCTGGAATAACGAAGTAATAAAATAAGAAAGAAAAGAAGTGTGGGAATGTTACAACACTCATTCCCCTACTAGTGAATCTTAACTAAGAAATAAAAATCAATTAAAAGAAAAAATAATAACTAAGAAAATATTTGGTATTATTCAATTAAGAACCTACTTAAGTAAGTTTAGCTTGAGAATTATAAAAAACAAACAAGTGAGGAAGTAATGTTTACTACTTAAGAAAAGAATCTGAATTTTATTACTCATGTTGTATAGCTTGTAAATCGTCAGATGTAAATAATGCTAACTAAGAAAAAGAGTGTCGGAATTTGTACAAGTGAGTTAGTTAGTTTATCTGGTGAATCTCAAGAAGTAAACATGAAAGTGTAAAAGTCTGCGATGTCGGTCATTTGGTCTACGCCTAACGGTTCGAAAGTTACGACCCGTCGGACTTACTGATCTGCTGGCTTTAGTGCATTTCGAGACCTATATTCCTACTTTTAAGAGCCATATACGGCGCTGCACACACTTACCTTCGTCTTTAGCGCATACACATCACAGTAAAACGCCCAGTGAGAATTCTAACCGGGAGATGTCCGGTATAAGAGCGACAAAAAAATCACTGAAGCACATTCACATTAACACTGGCACAAAATTAAATTCCGTTTCGTAACACACGGCGCCGCCGGTTTATAAGAAAACAAAGAACAAAACAAACTTAACGATATTTAAATGGATAATTGAAACGCAGCAGATCGTGGCCAGCCGATCGCCGAGTTGCGACTGACTCTCGCGCCGGTTGTGCGCCGTCGATTCTAATTTTATCGTGACAGTAATACGATATAAAGCCGGTCTTTTTCCAATGATTTTATTTGTAATATCAACTGGAGAGAGCTGGCATTTGATTTTGAACAAGTAATACATTGTTCTATTATATTCTCAGCTGTTTATTTCAGAACTATAAATACAGACTTGTTGTGAGCTTTCGCCATAAACTTTAGGGACTATGTTGTAATTGAATTTGTGACATAAAAAGTTAAAAGTTTTGCCAATCACACTTGGAGCATTCTATGTCTTTTGGGGTTAATAGTAAAAGCATTATATGTATATGTTTTTAAAATATTTTAAAAAAATTACATATTACAATAGTCAACCTGTTGTGATTATGATTAATTGAGAAAGTGCCATAAATGTTTGTTTACCCACATACCTAATGATTGAATGAAATAGAATATAGGATTATTGGACAAAATCTTATCTTAGTTCCGTAAATACTTGAAGTTTGTTACAAGCATATAACTAACAGACCCTATTTATTCTACATAAAAGTATAATTGCAGGCTTTTCTGTAAAGAGAAATTACCTACATGTCTATGAAAACTAAATCACGCCTAATCCTTCGAATAAAGGATAAAAGGATTCGAATATAAGTTAATTCAAGTTTGATTACAAGTTATTGTTTTATAGATTACTAAAGCAGACCCTGCAATCGTTGTTAAACCCTTTAAATGTCCATTTCATCGTTTTAATTTTCAAACTGCGTTACTCCAATAAATACAAAATTTGACTTTTAATTCCATCTAGTGTAAAATTTCGAGATCTATCGATTCGAATATCTCTTAAGTCCCGTAAATTAATTCTTAATTAGTTATGAACGAATTGTAATAACACCTTGAAATATAAACTGTTTTTCCTTGTTCATATAAAGTTTGCTCAAAAGGACATAAGCAGTTCAAAAATTAGGCTAACGGGGAGTAGGAAAAATTATTAAAATTTGTCAATACATTTTGGATATTGACTACAAACACCGTGAAACCATTTTTATATACTTTTACTTACTTGGCAGATAGTTGATGATAATAATTTAGGCTACTTTTTTTTAATAGATACTTATAGTTCCACGCATATACAGAGTGTCCTAGGAACGAGTGTCAAGCGGAAGTCCAGAGATAGAAGAGCCTCTGAGGTACCCGAATCACCCCATGTTTGTTCCCTGATTTTTCTATTTTTCAATTTATAATTTTTTTATTAATTTTTGAGCAGAACTACTAAAAAATATTTGTAGAAAAGAGTTCTAGACATTTTAGGTTTTTTTATCGAGCCACTATATCTTGAAGAGTTGTTCTTTCATAATTTAATTATCAACTGCGTTACTTTAATGAACCTCGTAATTTTGTTGGTATAAAATGATAGCCAGTGAAACCATAAAGACAAATATATTTTTTGTTAAAGTTCAAAATTTTAGTGACAATTTAACGAAAGTACCTTTCATTTTATACCAAAATTTTTTATAATTATTATCAATATTTGATTTAAGAGGCCAACTATGAAGATTAAATTTTTACTTTTAAAAATAAGAATTTGTAAGAAGAATAAGTCGAAAATTTTCAGTAATTTAGAAAAAAATTATAACTTGAAAACTATATAAATGGCGGAAAATACATAGAAATAATTTTAATACTACAGGGAGTGTTCTATCTCTTTCGCTTGACACTTGTTTTTAAGAGACCCTCCATAGGAAATTACCATTCTTAACAGCAGATAATAATCCCGATATTTCATACATACACATCTTTTTTGAATGTGTTTATGGATGTAAATGTATTCCTTCCCAATGACGCAACCTCCTGAATTTAATTTGGAGACGGAATAATAATTAATGTATGTATGTACCTTCAGATAAAACTGTCATATACTTAATACCTAATAATAATAATACTAATACTCTAATAGATGATACGAATATAATAATTAACTGTAGCAGTGATATACCAGTGGCGAACCTATGACTTTTCGAAGTTCGTTCGTAATTATCATTTGCTCCGTGCCTTAGTAAGCACGCTAAGCTGGTTCGGGCTGTAATCAATATCTACAGAATTTATTATTAGGAAGTCAGTCCCGTCTTATATTCTGAAAGCTGGTTAAACGATAGAATGATCCGTCTGAATTGCGGAGGTCAGATAGCAGTCGCCCCGCGTAATAAGTAAAATACAGCCAATTCTGGTTAAATTTGTAAGCGGATAATAATAATAAATAAATAAATATTCTCTTATAATCACACCAATTATTTAGTTCCAAGATAAGTATCACTAAGAGCTTGTGTTATGGATACTAAAGAACGGATAAACATACTTAAATACTTTTTTTTTGTAAATACATACTTAATATACATAGGAAAACACCCAGACCAGAACAAATATTCATGTTTATGCACACAAAGATTTCTGTATGGGAATCGAACCCATGACCTCTGAAGTGAAGTGCAGGTTTACTGACCTCCACGCCATATCAGTCGTCAGATCCTGGGTTCTTAGCGTAAGTCAAGGATATAATCAAGATAAATACTAGGATATTATTATACTTCATTAACAAATTAAGTAATAACAAACGCTAAACCGGATGATTCATTATTTTACCATAGGAACTATAAAGTGTTGTGACAAACATTTACGATAAATAATCGAAATCACGTACCCAACGGTAGTGTTTACTCACTACAAAATACAAGGTAGGCAACATTATTTTTAATTTAAACTTAATAGCTTATCATCGTAATTGCTTTACTGTTTACAATATTTAGGGCTTAGCTCATGATATTCAAGTAAGTCTCCACACACATGAACAATCACGCCTGTTTTCCCAAAGGGCATATTACACCCCCAAATTTCGCTAATGTATTTTTGGTCCCATGTAAAAGGTTGGGAGCCAATTGGCTCTTACCGGAAACTTTTACGTTCGCCAGAGCCTCATCCGTTTATCGGCAAATAAGTTCATATTTAGTGTTTACTTGACAGATTGATAGTCGGTACAAAATTGACATTTTATAAGTCCTCATATGGAGTGTTGCTGCCATCTTTGGGTAGGAGTGCCTGAATATGAATGGTCTGAGATCCCAAGCTTACTTGTGGTATTGAACCATAAAGTCCTTCTTGTGTTTGTTCTCATCATATCAGTCTTAAGTCTACTGCTGAATTTTAGCCTCCCTAATAGATTAACATTATATTGCGCGTATTTGCCCATAATCACCACACTGTGCAGACAAGTTGGAAATCGCAAATTCACCCAGTACGCAGGTTGGCGCTGCTGCCCATCATCCGATTGAATTTCTCTTCGTCGACTCTTACGACTCCCTGTGAGATGAGAGGGGGTGGCACTATGGCGTACCGATGCCGTGTGGAAAATGTCCTTTAGAGAAGCATAATTTTGGGCTTTTTCGCAGGAATATTACATACTATTTAGACGACCGATATGGCGTGGTGGCGAGTATACCCGCACTCCACTCCTGAGGTTGTGGGTTCGATTCCCACACAGGACAAATCTTTGTGTGTATAAATATGAATATTTGTTCTGGTCTGGGTGTTTTCCTATGTATATTAAGTATGTATTTAAAAAAAAAAAAAAAGTATTTATGTATGTTTATCCGTTATTTAGTATCCATAACACAAGTTCTTAATGATACTTATCTTGGAACTAAATAATTGGTGTAAGTGTCAGAAATATTTATAATATTTATTTTATTATTTTGCTATTTCTAAAATCTGATAACAAGGATGAGAAACATGAAAACGCCGAAGATAGATCTCTGACTTTAGAGTTAAGTACCAGGTTAAATGCAAATTATAAGCAAATACACCCTATAGAATGTTATCTATTGTGGAGGCTAATGTTCAGAAGTGGACTTTATATGGCTGATATGATGGAAATACATATCGCCATTACGTCAACAAAAATCGTCGGTAATTTTAAAATGCATGTAATTCATACTACTACTTTGTTGCAGTAAGTGAGCAGCTCGGAGACCGAAATATATATTAAATGCGATTATAATTGACCAAGTGCGAGTTGAACTCCGATAGTTTGGGGTTCTGTGACAGGTTTTTAGCAGGTAAAAATTACTTTGTGATACAGGACATCTAGATATGTTTCACCAAATCTACTTTTAACGACTAGAAAAATTACGACTCTTATAGCGTAGAAGTCAGTATTCCGCTCCTAGAGCCGTATGTTCGATTCCCGTACAGGACAACTCTTTTTGCGGGTTCCTCTATCCCACGGGTCTAGGTGTATTCTATATTATATGTGCATAGATAGGGTGTATAGGAATGCTAAGAACACCTAAGGAGCCCTTTTTTTCGTCGGTAAAATAATTCTGTTTACGCACTGTCTCCCGGCCAAAAGGGGGACCGGGAGAGGAGTGTGGAGCGAATCCCGCTCCCTCTCCCGCTCCGCGGCCTCCTTCTGCGACATCACCACTTCGCAACATCTAAGGAGCCCAAGCCAATGTCAACTGCCAGTGGTACACCTAGATGCTAATGCTATGCTGATCAATAGACGAGGCCCTTGCGAACGTAACAGATCCTGTGAGAACAACAATATAGTTGGCGAAGTGTGGGCGTATATTGCATCTATCTACTATCCCTTCGGGGAAACAGGCGTGAAAGTTTGTATGTATGTAATTATATTTATCCGATATTTACTATTTCTAATACAAGTTCTTAATAATAGGGATTTATTTATCTTGGAACTCAATAATTGGTGTGATTGTAAAAAAAATATTTATTTTACTTAACCAGGGATCCCCAAAAACAAAACGTTATAAACTTCCGACATATCAAATTTTCAATCTCACCGAGCAATTTTGCGTCCTCGCCATCCAATATTAGTTGTAATTCGTTTTTGTAAACATTAAAATGTACGCAAGTGTCTTGTATGTGCCTTTTGCGAAGTTAACCACTTTCGGTAATGCATTCAATGACAATTTTATTGGTTTACACCAGGAAATGTTCGGCAGACGACGTGATTCAGTTATTTGATTGTTGTGCCAGAATTATCCGATAATATTCCGCGTGGACAGTTCGAGGTCTTGTACCACGTGTTGTGATTCATACAATGTACCTATATGTTGCAAGCATGTTGTAGGATCTTCCGTTTCTGAAATTGAATTAGACATTATATTGATTGAATTGATATTATTAAAATTAGACTGACAATGTTGGACTTGTTGATTTTAAAATCAGAAACGGAAAAGTATATTTCTGCTTTTTCAGATATCTCTAATCTCTTATTATACTTATTAGACTTAAGCTTTATAAATTTGTACGTATGCATATTATGTTAAACTTATTTTTTTAATTTCTGTTTTTCTTCTTCTATGTTAATATCTATGTAGGATAGGTTTTCGAAAGTCGAGGGAAAATAATTATAATGTGACTGATCAAGCACTCGGGTGCCTACTTTGACTTGTGGGAATTTACTGTAAACATTTATTTGAAAACGGGTAATGTAAATTAGTCCGTTAAATTAAAGCTTCTGAAATGTTTATAGAAGCTGTAAACACAACATTTCTTTTGTTTTTTGCTTTTGGCCATTGCCTTGCCGTTTCGTAAACAGAGGATTTTACAACCTGCCTGCAGCATGTTTAAAAAGGTGAGTAGAAATTAATGAATGATGAGATGAGTAATATAAGCGGATTTTTTTCCCCACTTGGATTCATTACAGGTGTTGCCTATCGTAACTTCACAAACTGTGAATATAACTTGACAAATTTAACAAAAAAATGCATGTCACCATACATTTTAAGAAAATATAAAGAGCATTCAAAATTTTGCAGTATTTATACAGTTTTCTGAATTGACGATTGTGACGGACTTCTGTCACGGTGATACAAGTCCGCAACATAGAGTGAAAGCTTCCTGTTTTTGATCACAAGAAGGATCAGATAATTATTATTCACAAAGTGCAATTTAAGCAATGCCTTAAAATAATATGTACGTACTTTCTATGTGTAGATAGGTACTGAACGACGGACATAAATACTTTTTTGTAAATACATACTTAAAGTAGTTAGGAATGTAAGGAGGACAAATGTTCATTACTCATGCACACAAATGCTTGTCTTGGGTGGGACTAGTCTTTCGCGAAAATATGTACAGCATCGCCGTTGTTGTCACATTTGGCGGCTAGTGTTTGGGGCTGAATGGTGCCCTGTGGTACCTATCTCCTATATATTGTGGTCAATATCTCCCAATATAATGTAATCTACTAGAAAGAGCAATGTTCATAAGGCAGATATGATGATGATGTTAATGGAGCCTCTAGCAACTGCGGGTTGGTGCGTCGATAACTGGCGAAGCGTCATATTAATTGCAAAAGCAAAACTACTGGCTTTAGATCATTTTATTATATTGAAATACAAAAAAGAAAAGAAAAGAAAAATATAGGCTTGCATGGTTTTTTCAAACACACATTTATAAGAATATTTCAATAGCCTTTATAATATACACTCCAACATTAGTGTTGTATATTGAACAGGCAACACAATATTACAAGGTTGCCATGGCGATGGAACAGCAAAACAAACAGCTTGGTTTGTTGTGTTTGATTAATTTCATTGGTAGGCTTATAATTATTTTTAGATAAAAAATTAAGCTATAAAATAAAAAAGAAGAACAACCCACGTAACTACCGTATAAGACAAAAAGTTGAAGCACATCTGTTATCGGTATGTAATTATCTATTATTCTTACTATGTAGGTACTTTATTAATGATCAGTTTTTGGAAAGTGCTCAATGAGCGATAAATTTTATTGTGTGTGACCAATTCTGTCTTCCAAAAGCAGAGCTCTATATTAATAACTAATCAATGACTAACAGCGCTACAATTTAGTGATAGATAATCTAAGACTGCAAAAAATACAACTGGCCTACCAAAATTTCTTTAGTTTTTTAATATTTTTAAGATTTTTCATTACCTAACTAAGTATGGGTATTGCTTGCTAAGAAATTTGAAAAACATCTGAGTCTGATAACTTGATCTGATTTTGATAACTTCTGGTGCACATAAAACATTGTAGTCTTTGTATTTTTTATTGTAATAGGTAATCTTGCTTGCTTCATTCTAGCACAGCTTGGTCTGTACTTTCCATACCTTAAAATTGATCTTGTTTTTCAGGTAACTGTAACCATGGATTTAAACATAATGGACAAGTTGCGACTTCTGAAAATCGACACTGAACTACGACCTCTGATTAAAATGAAACCAATGAGTCGATACTACTTCATAGCCCCCACCAACCCTGGCGAACAGTTCTACGTCTTCGCATCAACAGCAGCTTGGCTTATCAGAAAAACTGGCAAAGATTTCGAGCAGCCCAACGAAGAGGATGACCCAAATTCCATCATCGCCAGCATAATCGATTCGTTACGAGAAAGAGATATAAGTGTTGATTTCTCACCTTATAAACTGAAGCAAGGTTACGGTGATCAAGTCTGCTATATCCTTAATGTTCTTGCAGATGAAGCTTTAAAGAAACAGAACTGGGAATGGCAAAAACCTATAGTCGACATCCCAGAGCCAGAGGAAAATGCAGATGACCTGGATCAAGTTGAGGATGAAACAGAAATTACTTTAGATAAGGTCGAAGAGGAAATGGCTATATATTCAGATGAATCTGCTGGAGAATATGATGAAGCAGAAGAAAGGGAACAGAGTAATGTGACGCACAAGGTTCACGACTGGGAAGCTTGGAAACTTGAGTTGGAAAGGGTAGCACCTGCTTTAAGACTTAAAATTACGGCAGACGGCAGAGACTGGAGGGCTAGACATTCGCAAATGAGATCGTACCGCGATGAGCTTTTTGACAAATTTAAAACCACTGGTACACAGTTGAATAAGCTTCACTTGAATATCACTTCTGTTTTAGACAAAATAACATCTAGAGAGAATATTATTAACGAACAATTCGAGCCATTGGTTAGAGAATATGGTTCTTTGTTGGATGAATTGAACAAAGTGACGAATGAATATAAAGAAGCAAGCGTTGGTGTGACTGAAAGACAAGAACTGTTAAACGAGATAACAGCCAAAGTAGAGAATATAAAACAAAGGACAGAATCTAAAGGATCGTCTATGAACGACAATTCTCCATTAGTAACAGCTAAGAAAGCCGTATCTACTCTGAAAAAAGATATACAAGACATGGATTTTCAAATAATAATTTTGTTATGGTTACTTACTTCTAAAGAAAATCCGAATAACAATAATTTCTTTTCCAATGCTGAGTCTAGAATAACGGCCACTGAAGCCTATTGATTTAATTGTAGAGATTCAATAAGTATCTAAACGAAGGAGTATTTAAATTTAATAATTGAAGTACCTTATATTAATAAAAATTAAAAAGACATAATATTATATTTTCTTTATTTTAAATAAGAGTTATACTAAAGTAACAGTTTAAAAAATATGCCACAGTGATAAATTAATTTCTAAAACATTTAGTGATGAAGAATAATACTTAAACATAAATATGGTTACTTAAAAAAGGTTAAAATAAATTTAAAATATTTCTCTGATCTTTGGTTGTTTGCATCACCTAGCCGAATAGATCTTTATGTAAACTAGCGTATTTTTAAATTCAATTCCTCCATATAAAAGGGAATGTATTATACATTCGAAAGTATTACCTAGCTATAATTTAATAAATAAAAATATAATCTAAAACATATATTGACTTACCTTGTCGACTATTGTTTCGAAACATTAAAAAATCCGGAATGATATACAAGTTAGAGGCTCTCATGGTACAATAAAATTATAGTAGCAGAAAATATTGTTTTTCGCAGAAAAAAGTTCTTAGTCTATAATAATATTAACGTAAGATATAAATATTCAACATACTACACCAAAGAGTTAAGATACAATTACTTCATGTTTTTAGTACTTTGTGTTAAAAATATAATTGGGCAAGACGCGTAAAGAGTTAAAAACAAAATAGAATTGTCTTATTTTAAAATATTTTACACGTTAATATTTTTTATTCTGAAAGTAGGTCTTTGACCTCTGGTGATTATTATCTTATGTTGCATTTATTAATATAAGATATTAAAATAATGTAATGGCATTAAATCTACGTAAGTAAATAAAGAATAAATTAATACACGATTATTTTGTCATGATACTTTTTTGTGCGGTTACTTAGAATTCAATTAATTAATTAATTCCAAGATTAATGTTACAATTTTTTCGCAATATATTAATTTTAAATATACCTGGTGATTTTCTAAAACTATAAAAAAGGTAAATAAATCTTTATTAAATTAATGGTACTAAATGGGTGATCACATAGTTTGTCTCATTGTAACTAACAATTAACTTACTTAGAAAGTCGAATAATTTTATTACTATCAAACAGTGCTACCGGCAGTATTACAGTATCATGGGTATGATTTAATGTCCCAGAACATCTTGTTATAAAATGTTTACAAGCAGCTTAATGTCTGCCATAGACGCCCAAGTAATTAATCAAACAAGCTGGTTCAAACTGTTTGATGAAATAAATATACGATTATTCATATTTCTTTAAGTCAATTCATTATATTTGGTCAAATTTTACCACATAAATTCTGTTTGATCAAATTACTCGAACGTCTATGGCGGTGTTAACTTCGGGAACCGTTTCCAACCATATAATCTTTTATGAGACGAACATTTTGCAATAGCCGATAATTTTAACACAAAACCAGCGGAATTTGTATCCGAAGATTTGATAAAAAAAATTAAAGGAAATAAAATTAAAATGAAATAAATTACTTAAACTTAAGTATTTTGTATCCTTACATATGTTTAACCATATAAAATAATATAAAAATATACTTACTATCTACAAATAACTGTGTGTAAGTGATTATTTTGAATTAAAAATCCAAGCAAAGCTAATTTGTTAAATGTATGACTATTTTAAAAGCCCGTCATAACATCGTTTATGCACATATATAAAACTATATACTATGTTGTTGGTCTTATTTAAAAATATCTAACTTGATTACACTATTAACTAACGCTTGCGCATAACCAAATTTAATTTAAAACAATGAGGAACACTTTAACTTAAACGATATTTTTTTAATACATAAGTATTAACATCAATACAGAAATATGTTTGTATATCGTTTTAGAAAATGAGTGTAATTATATTTTAAGCCTCTTTTGAATTTATTTATTCCAGATAGTTCTTTGGCGAATTTTAAGCCTTATAGTTAAAGAACGGTTGAACTAAAGATAATATGACTCAAGATAAAAATACTTAAAATATTGATTAACTTTACTTACAGCATATTTTACTTAAAACGTAAAAAAATAAATCACTGTGAACATTTCCAATTCCAAAATAGTTAAAGTACTTTTGTGTTTTGGATATTCTGTCTAATACTGAAACATAAAACTTATAAAAAAATAACAATGAATTTTCTGTAAATTGTCCCGATTTTAATTATCTTTATGAAACTCTTAAAATACCTTTTTTATAGCGATGCAGTCGCGCGTTTTACAGTCGCGCTTTTGCATTGCACGTTAGTCGCGTTTGCAACATGCGATAGAAACAATGCAAACGCGCGACTGCATCGATACACATGTGCGAGAGCATCGCGATTGTATCGATGCAAACGTGCGACCGTTTCTAACGATATCGGGGGAATGAGTAGTGGAGAACCGAGCTTTTACATTAGTGTGTTGATACTCAATGGTTTGCATCGCGACAGTGTCCCGATATTAGCAACCAACTATTTATTATATACCAACTATACCAAGAAGGCTTGGTATACCTTAAAGGTGCTGTAAAATTTGTGCAGTACAATAACTGTTTCGGGATTCTGATGGCACTCCCTAGGTGGCCGCTATGCGGAAGTTCATCGGTGCTTTTGCGCGGTAATTTGCAAAAAAGACGGGTTTACTTCTAAGTAGAATGAGATCTAGTCCTAACAGAATCCTGAACATGTTGGTAAATAAGTTTGATGCACCAATAATTAAGCACTTTGTGTCTGTATTGGTGCATCAAATAACGGCAAGGTTTAAGTTTTGTTAGATTTTAGTTTTTGTTATTGTATTCACTAACACTAGAAAATTACTAACAATTAGACCATTGTTGTCAAATAAATGAATTTAATTATTATTATCAGAGATACTGACTCTGGGAGAAGGTAAACATTTAGCAACATCATCGTCATTGTTTTGATGAGAACGCGCGATAGCATTGCTACAAAAATAGCCATGAGCCCTTGCCCTCTAAATTTAATATGTGGCCTATTAATCGGATTAAAAAAATAATAGTAGTTAGTGTAGGTAAGCAGTATGTTGCTGTATATTTCAAACCTTAGAGAATAAATGGGTATTGAGCGCGTGTGAGCGAGTTTGAACGGTTCGCACGGGTATGAAGGACTCAAACTGGAAGGGCGACTTATTTTCTTTACTAAATTGTATGTCCGAATTTAAAAAATTAACTTTTTCTTACACTACTTTTATAGAATTTTTTTAACCAGTAAACCGCTACAGTATTTAGTAGATCACGCGCTTTTTAGCCACCTTATACCCTAAGATCAATATGGGACAAGAATATAAAGTATCTCGAAGAACCGACAACCGATCGGGCGTTAAGGTTCTTCAATGGAGGCCGCGATCAGCAAACGTAGTAGAGGACTCTCACCCGATTGACCGACGATCTAGTCAAGGCAGGAAGCCGGTGGATGCAGGCGGCACTAGATCAATCCACGGAGGCCTATGATACATAGGATTATTCTATATCTTTCGCTTGGTTTAATATAAGGCTCTTCGCCTGTCCCAAATATATGGAATCCGGTTTCATTTGTTCATCGAATGTGACGTTGTATTTCCTTTTGAGATCGTCCATGAATTCCTGTTTGAGAAGGGCTAGGCATCTGTAAATGTAATTGATATTTGTGAATCGCATGTAAAAACCTTTGGGAAGTTAAATTAAGTTAATTAGTCATAGTTCTAGCATTATCCTGGTTGCTCCAGACTTAAAGACCAGGGTCTGCTTACTGGTCTAACCAGATTTGGCTGTACTTCAATTATTACTTGGAGCGACTGCCATCTGATCTCCACATCCCATAGAGACACATCATTCTATGGTTAAACCAGTTGTCTGAATATTAGAAGGCACATTTCAAATAACGACTGCTTGTGCATGTTCTTGACAGCCGGGACCAAAGTTTTAATGACACAGAGCAAGCAATATTTAAATTACGCACATAAATTAGAAAAGTCATAGGTGAACAACATAGGTGTCGGTTTGAACCCGAGACCCTCTGAATTTGAAGGTGATGGGACTCGGCGCTCGTAAATTAAGTTTAGGAGTGATTCTGGAAAAAGCATTTTCAGTATTACAGATATTAATATTTTTTTAAAGATATATGGTATTGTGCAGACTGTCAGCACTCAAACCAGGAAATTTGGAAAGTCGATCGTCTGCAACACCACTCGGCTCTGGAATTCTCTACCGGTCCATGTGTTTCTCAGCTTTATTAGTCCTGGATCTTTAAAGCGGGTCCCGGAGTCGCATTATGCAGGCATAAGTCACATTATGAAGTGTCATATAAAGAAAACCTATGCATATTATCTAAGGATTAAAACAATATAATACTTTACACAAGAAGCGCTCGTAGCTCTGCGGTGCTCGGTGGTTGGAAACGATCACCAAAGTATAGCAGAGTTTACAGAGGTCAGTCCTTGGATGGGTGACTGTTTGTGTGGCATTTGAAATCGAGCGCTTCCGTGCTCAGAAGGCACGTTAAGCCGTTGGTTCCGGTTATCACTAAATGTGGTTGTCGTTAAGCCATGTTAGAGGCCTAATGGGCGGCTTGAAAAATTCTAACAGCAGGACTCCATACAACTGCCTCCGCCAATCCGCACTGGGTCAGCGTGGTGGAGTGTGACCCAATACCCCTCACACCTTGATATGTGAGAGGAGGCTCGTGCTCAGTAGTGGGACGTTAATGGGCTGTGATGATGATGATGAATACTTTACATTCTGTAGCTGGGATCTGCCCGGAATGCGGAGATGTCCGCAGAAGGCGCATGAGGTGTGTGCGTCACAAACGCGTCCGGCAATACGACGCATCGGTACCCTTGCGCGCGCAGTTCTACGCTGTGCGAAACCTGTAAGGAAAACTTAAGTATTTGAGTAAAGTTATCAAAACAAATGATATTTAACCACATTAAGTACAATAATATCTATAAAAATACCTTTGAATCGTGAACTGAAAAAATAATTATTGTTAAAAATAATAACAAAGAAATACGTACTTATCAACTAAAGTAGTAAGTAATGCTGGTTATTAAAGACAATTATTGCTTGAAGATAAATAAAAAAAATTGGTACTTGACGATTATAGTGTGCATTCGGGGCGCACAAGATTTCCATAACATGTCATATGACCAGGGCCCGATTATCCAATAGGTAGAATAGGCTACTAGTGGCCTGCATCAAATATGGCGCCACGTACACATGATTATTTTTTGGCAATGTTTATTTGATATTAATGATTTGTATGTAACGTTGCACCCACACCGCAATTACTCTACAAAACGGTAATATGTTTTATTTTTTATGCTGTATTAAAAAACTTTTAGTTATCGGATTTTAATGAGTAACACTTAAAAACGTTCCTCAACAAAAGGTTATTTCAATTGGGATGCACCGTAAAAACCGTCAATTACAATACTAGGTGTATTTATTTTTAAAATCCAATAGTAAGGAGCTCTGAGACGTGCCGTGCCTTTGGGCTTTGTCATCGTTAAACTGGCCCAGCATAGGGTACATACTTGGGTGAACCATCAATACTGGTGCATAGGGATCATAATAAGACCTAAGGAGCCCAAGCCAACCTCACCTGCAAGTGGTGCACCTGCCGATCAACGAACGAGGCTCTAGCGAACTAAACAGTACCCGATAAGCGGCAATAGGCTCGCCACCTATTACGTGGGACCAACTATATAATTGGCGAAGTGTGGGCGTATTAATATGCCTCTGTCTACCCCTTTGGGGAAACAGAATGTATGTACGTATGTATGTATGCAATAGAGTTCATGCGATGAGCCGTTTCTAATAGGGAACAACCGCAAGTTTTAGTACTATTAAGAGTGTTTTAGATTAGAAACAGACATTGGTCATTGGTCTTTTTAATAGCGCAGAAAATCGCACCAGTCCTTGAAACTGCCCTTTTAACTTTTATTGGTTCATCATCATCATCAGCTCCCAGACAAAGACCACTGCTGAACATAGGCCTTCCTCATTAGCTTCCAACGTTATCCTGCAACTCTTATCAGATCACCCGTACATCTCGCAGGTGCACAGCCGATGCTACGTTTCCTATTAAAGGGTAAAATTCCAGAACTTTTCTGCCCCAACGGCCGTCAGTTCTTCGTGCTATGTGCCCTGCCCACTGCCACTTGAGCTTGCTGATTCTTTAAGCTATGTCGGTGACACTCGTTTTTCTACGGATCTCTTCGTTTTTGATTCGTTCTCAGTGATTTATTTCAAAATATACATATTTCAAAAACTATCACCTAAGGACATATCCTAAGGTGATAGTTTTTGAACACCAAGTGTTGTCATTGTCATACTTTATTCCATCCAAATCCTGAGAACCGCGTGTCGTACTTCGGGACAGTTCGATGCACTACCAGGTAAGGCTCGTAATCGGGTTGCCATTCTACCTGAAAGTAAAATATAAAGATTGACAATGTGTTAATTTAATCTGGCATCATCATCTCAGCCACAAATAGTCCACAGTTGAAGATAGATCACCCAATGGTTTTCCACTTCGATCGATCGAAGAATCGAAGATCGCAAAGAAACCGATGACGCATGGTGCGTTAAGTTTTTTGAACGGGTTTTGCGAACAGGCAAATGTAGTATAGGATGGCGGATGCTAGCGGCTCATGACATGAGATCATGAGTTCTTCGATTCTATGTGCCCCGCCCCACCACTTCAGCCCGAAGTCGATCGATGAGATCATGAGCCGCTAGCATCCGTCATCATATACTATATTTGTCTGTTCGCAAAACCCGTTCAAAAAACTTAACGCACCATGCGTCATCGGTTTCTTTGCGATCTTTGATGCTATGCGCCCCACTTCAGCTCGCAAATTTATATTGCTATTTCGGTCATTATAGTTCTACGAATGTTTCTTATCTGATACTATTACATAAGAACACACTACAGGCTCAGCTCAGTTTCACATTACATACTTACTTCACTGTGATGGAAGGTTCCCTTAGTGCTACTGTATTGGTTACGGCTACTGGGGACCCTTTCAATATCTTCAAATATTCACTGTGTGTGTTTTGTATTGTTAATTTAAATTATATTTGATTGATAATTTAAAAAAACATAGCCTCTGAGTTTCTTGTCAGTTCTTCTCACAAAGCGGTGGCTTGGAACTGGCACTTAGACTTACACTTAATTTTTTTTTTGCATGTAAGTGAATCATTTTCATTTTCATCAATTTCATTGTAGTAGTGTTTAGTTTTTTTTGTTTATATTTTGTTTTGACGTTTTCAAGTGCTATATAAGATTATAAAAAAAAAACTTTTTACTTTTACTTTACTCCCATCATAGCATATTGTTCTATGTGTACCTTTCATTTTATTTGTCTGTCTCATTTTCACGGCATAAGGGCCTGACGGCATACGAGCGTTTTCAATACGGAGCGGATGCGCAGCGAAGACTTTGCGGCCGCGCAACGTCTTCGTTACCTGTGCGTGGCGTACGATATTATAGGTGACATAATGGATTCCGAAGAAGAAACAATGCTGTTGGCATTGTTACTTCGAAGATGCGAGAAACGTAAACGAATACATCGTCGATTGTGGGAGGATCCATTAAAAATTTATCAAATGAAAGAGCGCGACTACTTTTTGTTGTTTTACGTAACGACTTTGAATTTCACATATAAACAACTCTGTATTAGTCGCTCTCCCAACCCGCAATCTCCCAATGATGCCGAGATGACTTATACGAGTACTTTCTTTAACATTCATGTCTCGTTACGGACTGAAGTGAGGCGGGGCCGGGCGTTTGTATAAGACAGTACAAAATGGCGTCCACGCGGCGATCTCGTCGCGCGACCGCATCATGTTCGTTGTTCGACTGCAACGTGTTCGCTGCGCATTGAAATCGCTCGTAAGCCCGTATGATAAGGCTCTAAAGAATGTAGGTACAGAAATAGATGGAACCTTACAGAACATATCTTTTCACTGGTTTGGACATTTGGGCACTATCTGGTGAGATACGTGGAAATAATCACGAGAAGAATAATTACCTCATACGGTGCGGTGGCCGACACCCATCGAGTATAGTTAGTAGCCCTGTGTCCTTTGGGCCACTCTCTGGCCCTGAAGGGAGCCACATCGCCCATGTTGTTGGCACTGGATAGGCGAGTTAACAGGGCCGCTTTGTTACGAGGCGGCGAGGCCCTGTAGCGTTGTGTCTCGAATGCTGGTACCACTAAACACTGGAAGATTAAACAGACAATAAGGAGATAATTCAGTAACTTAAGGTAAACTTACTGACTGACGGACAATCCCCTCCCTCCTTTAGAGTCACGACAGGCTGACTGGCAGATCCCCCCGATAAGAGCCACCGACAGACAGGCAAATCTTGAGAAAAACCACACCAGACAGACTGACAAGCCTTGACAAAGCTCTGACAAAGAACCCATTTGCTTTTATTTCTTTATTATGGTACCGCTCATATCTCTTTCATTATTGTTAAAAAAATATTGAATTTCCATTTTGTGTGTGAATGTTTGACGAATCTAAATGATCATAAAGACAAAAAAGTATAATTTACTTTATTTTTACTTAAAGCGGTGGCAGCTCCGTGAGGCAACATACACCATACATACATACAATCAAGCCTTCTTCCTCGAAAGCGTAGGCAGAGGCATATTATGCGCCTAAATTTCGACAACTCTATATTCGGTCTTACGTAATAGGTAGCGAGCCTATTGCGTGAGACAAGATGGTCCAAATCGACCACAGAGGTGACCGAATGTTTGGTTTGCTATCGAAAGCTTTCGTGTTTTAGATGGCATATTAAGCCGTTGGTTACGGTTATAAGTCAATGTGGTAGTCGATAATACACGCCCTATTGAGCAGCATAAAAAATTCTAACAACAGTACGACACACACCTGACTTGTCCAATCCATCCACATTTGAATAATTTATTGATTCAGGCGTTTCTCTGGCTGTGTGAACTGTATGCCTCTGAGATTTCTAACTCGTTCATAGAAAACATGAGAAAATGTGTTTCTTACATGTGAGTTGGTTTCCTCCTCTGACCTAGCATTTGATAACCTGCTTAACTTCTGTACTAAATATATATTATGAGCAGCTTTGGAAGCCAGGTCTCGTGCTTTATAGTCCAATAAATTAAATTCTATTCTATGTAAAGAGTTCGCCAACTCAACATGTCGACATTTTAAATGTAATTTATAGTTGTCTCTAATTGAAAACCAATGTAGACTTTCCTCATTTAGCCATATTGATCTAGCACTACTGAGGGCAATATTTGTGGCTCGACTGTGTGTATTGTATGTATGGTATTCATTCAAACGTTTGCATAGGTGATTGAACTAGATGCTTTGTGACGCAATCCTGTGAAATTGCCTGGATGGCTTTACTTGCCGACCTTAAATAATTTGCGAAAATCCATTGCAAGTAAGTGATGGATTAAAAATATCTTTGAAACAATTCTCGCAACTATAATTCCCCAAAAAATCAAGAAACAATTCAATACGACGTGTTTTTTACATTTCAGGTAAAATAGGAGCCTCAGAAAAACGATGTCTTCACGACCAACGCTGAAACGACAGTAAGCAACTGAGCGTATTCGAGCGCATTACCCTTCGCCTTACCCTTAACCGCCACGTCATCTCGGTCTGAGTCAGAGTGACCGTTATAAAATTTCTGGACCATACGTAATAACGATGATTTAGAGAACGTATTTTGTTCGTTATATCAGGTATATATAAATTAACATGTAATGTTTGTCAAAGTGTCTATTGGAGCATATAGCTGCTTACAGACATAATTGTCCAGATAAAGCTTATTTTGCACAAAAACCTTAGGACACACGTTCATAAATAATTATAATTTTGAAATTTTTCATTTACATCACAAAGGTCTACGGTTGTGTGCATTGAAAAATCTACAAACAATTCAACACAATAATAAAAACTTACTGCTGAACGAACAAAATAAGTTCTATAGATCACCATTATTACGTATGGTTCAGAAATTTCATAACAGTTACATACCATTTTTTGCGCATAAGGGTAGACTAGTTTAAAGTTAAGTGCCTTTTACAAGGATAGGGTTTGACTAGCTTAGTGCTAAATAACTTTTTTTGCAGATAGGGTTTGACAAGCTTAGTGCTAAATACCTTTTTTTGCGGATAGGGTTTGACTAGCTTAGTGCTAAATACCTTTTATTGCGGATAGAGTTTGACTAGCTTAGTGCTAAATACCTTTTATTGCGGATAGAGTTTGACTAGCTTAGTGCTAAATACCTTTTTTTGCGGATAGGGTTTGACAAGCTTAGTGCTAAATACCTTTTTTTGCGGATAGGGTTTGACTAGCTTAGTGCTAAATACCTTTTATTGCGGATAGAGTTTGACTAGCTTAGTGCTAAATACCTTTTATTGCGGATAGAGTTTGACTAGCTTAGTGCTAAATACCTTTTTTTGCGGATAGGGTTTGACTAGCTTAGTGCTAAATACCTTTTTTTGCGGATAGGGTTTGACTAGCTTAGTGCTAAATACCTTTTATTGCGGATAGAGTTTGACTAGCTTAGTGCTAAATACCTTTTATTGCGGATAGGGTTTGACAAGCTTAGTGCTAAATACCTTTTTTGCGGATAGGGTTTGACTAGCTTAGTGCTAAATACCTTTATTTGCAGATAGAGTTTGACTAGCTTAGTGCTAAATACCTTTTTTTGCGCATAAGGGTTGACTAATTTGATGGCGGCACGTAGATGCCGATAGAGTCCCGACATCGGCACGAAGTCGGCGTCCATTAGGAACACGTACGGCGTGTTCACGTGTTCTAAGGCCACGTTGCGTAAGTAGTTCACTGGGTAATGCACCTGTTTTACATAATAAATGGCTGTTTAAAAGCCTCAAAAATTTTGTTAACTATAAAAAATTATGTATGTAATAGATTTTTAATAAATACATGTAAACGTTTTACACCAGAATAGGGATTGTCTGCGCAGGACAATTTTAAATAAATGAAAGAAAGTGCAGGGAGTGACTAAGCATGCGAGTAAAATAATGAAATAATAATGTCGCCGCGTTGTTATAGTTACGCGCCACCCCCATCAGGCGCGGTCCGATGGGGGGAGACACATGGAAAATGACCCCCTCCACGTTCGGATTTTTTATTGGGGTTTATGTTCCTCCTGACCCCCCCCCCCTTCGTAAAGCGCCTGATGTTTATAGCATACACATATACACCAAAGTAGTTTTCTACTGAATGAATTTGAAGGAAATATTATAATAATACAACTTTTAAAGATATTGTGTGAAGTACTAATCTTGTACAAATTCGCGGGCACCAGCTAGTACTTCAATAATCTTACCGCGTCATGTTTGAATACAAGGTGATAGCCGATGTTTCTCCGCGAGCTGAGCGTCTCGGACCAGTCTCGGATGAAGCTCTCCATCTTGCCCACTTCACAGTCTGACAGATAGATGGCAGCACTAAGGGGACCTGAATACAATCACAATACAAACTTTTTATAATTTTATTATAAAAATACATTTAAGTCTTGTTGGACTGTGTCTGATTTATGTATGGCGAGTGTCTGAGTGACTTTTTTTTTTAAAGTCGCTTAATATGGACAATAATTTGGCTAAATGAATATACAAGCATATCGCTCATATCGCTGGCACCGTGCCACGGATAGCACGTTAAGCCGTTGGTCCCAGCTGTCATGAATATCTATGGCAGTCGTTATTAGGAAGTCAGTGCCTTCTAATATCCTACATACATACAATCACGCCTTAGGGGTAGGCATAGGCATATTAAACGCCCACATCTCGCCAGCTATAATGTTGGTCCCACATAATAGGTGGCAAGCTTATTGCCGCTTATCGGGAACATTTATGATTGCCAGAGCCTCGTCCGTTGATCGGCAGGTGAACCACTTGCAGGTGAGGTTGGCTTGGGATCATAAGATCTTGGTAGGATCCTCATACACCCCAATATCCTGACAGCTGGTTAAGCCGTAAAGTGGAGTTTTCCCTGAGTTGCGGAAGTCAAACGGCAGTCGCTCCATGTAATAACTGATGTTCAGTCAAATCTAGTAAGCAGATTATATCAATTGCATGAAGTTCTTTTCAAACAACGGGAGCTTTTAATTTTAAATGTCATACATGTGGTCACCCATTGAATGACTGATTTCTGTGTACTTATTCAAACACCTAGTCTCATAAAACTAAGAGTGCATCAATAAACAAAATATGTTATATTTACCTTCCCAATATTTCACTAATCTCTCCAAAAATTGCAATCGATCCATAGACAACTGCAAAACTAATGTGACATCGAAATTGTCTATGTCCGTGTAACTATAATCCATGTAATATAAGTGTGTGCGTAATTTCACCCTTTGTGCCGCGCGAAAACTTATACATAAGTCGGAATGATCCATCTAGAAACAAATAATGTTAGGGTAGAATGCATAATGAATAAATGGAAGCGCTCGTAGCTCTGCGGTGCTCGGTGGTAAGAAACGATCACCGAAGTCCAATAAATAAATAAGTAACAATAAACTTCAAACTAACCTTATACATGACTATGTCTGACTGACTACATCGATGTAATTTTTCTCGCAATAAATTACCATCAAAATTCACATAAGATTGGTGTATATTCCTAAAAAAATCTGCATCTCTAATCCTTATATTATATTTTCCTGGGGAATTCCAGTGTATAATCTGAAAAATATTATTAAAAATATCTATATCAAAACAAAAATACTTAAATTAATTAAATTTAAATATGATAACCTGGAATATAATGAGCCGCCTGAAATATTATAAAATGATATTATACTATAATGGTGTTAAAACTCCTTCCTTTTTTAAAGGTTGATGTGTAATATTTATCGCCGGGTAATGTACTAATGACGTGTAGTACCGGCCTAGACTAGTGCCACCCCCTCTCATATCAGAGTCGTAAGAGTCGACGTAGAGCAATCTTATCGGACGGGCAGCAGCGACATCCTGCGTACTGGCTTGAACTGCGATAACCATCACGCCTCCCCAGCGTGGTGATTATGGGCAGATACTCCAAATAGACTGTAACTATTGGAGAGGCTGATATTTGGCAGTGGACTTTATAAGGCTAATATGATGGTGATAATGAATGGAACAACAATATAATGTGAATAATAATCATGTATATGAATAACACATAAGTGTAAAGTCGGCCTAAGTATTAGGTAGCCTAGTTTTAATATTTATTTCAGATTAGATTTAAAGCGCAATATTTCATATTTACGCGTTAACTGTTTGCAAAATTTACAAAACTGATGGCAAAGTTTCTCAATAACTGAATCAAAATTGTTAGTAAGTAAAAAAGTGGCCAACTGAGCACGGGAAAAAATTTACTGGGCAGAAGTGCGGATTCCCCCCTCTTAGTAGTCACTCTTACAAGAACTCCAGGTCAGTAAGTCGGAGCCATACTCTTTGATTGCAATTATTAGCAAAACAAAGTATTAAGGGAGATAATTTGTATTTTAATTATGACTTACCTACATAACTTGTTCTAAAGGCTTTCATTAAAAGTTTATCAACGCTTGTACTATCATAAAAAGTAGAGGCATATCTGTTTAAGCAAAGAACCTACACAAAAATGTACCAAGTAAACTAACTCACCTTTACATTATTAGTATCTTCACCATAACAATTCTTAGCTAAAGTTTTCGTTGACATTTGTACATTATACTGACAACTTATATTGTAAATAAACTTAGGATTCTTCATTATAACAGCGTTTATAACGTCCTGATCAGCTAGAGTTGTCTGTTTCAACCTATACAAGTTATCGTTAACTGCATCATGCCACAAAGAAGTCCAATCATTATTTTTCCTTATTTTCTGTAAGTCTAGAAGCATTATACCTGTATTATAACCTCTGCCTAATGCAGGCCAATGTTTTATTGTATCGTAGTACCAATCACTTTCGTTTTCTACAGCACCAATGATCTGAAATTAATTAACTTCTTTTATTAGATTACAGTCATCAAATGCTAAGATTAGATAAGGGGTAGGTTTGCTTTGTGTTTATGCAATGCAGAGTCGATAATTGAGAATATAGGGATTGATTAAAGCGATGAAATTGAAAACGTCTTCTAATGTAGACTACTTGATAAATACACATGTATTTATGTGGTATGCTAGTGGACATAATTGTTCCTTTAATTGAATTATATTTGGAATTTTTCTATGTTTTACAAAGAGATTTATTTGGAAAAATAAATGGAATATTATTTTTACTTTCTTAGACTACTTTCTCAAAGAAAAAATACAGAAATTAATAACAATTATCCTAATCTCACAAGCTAGTATTAAGTAAACAGTCTTCAATTTACCTGATCTTCAGTCATATTCCTAAACATAGCCCACAACTCGGCAACATCACATAAGAATGTCAAATCAGAATCCAAAACAATGACTTGTTTCAACGTCTGTGGCAAAATATCAGGAGATAATAGTTTAACAAGTGCATAGATACCCGAGTAGTGACTGTTTGGTATCCATTTTACTTGTGTTAGCCGGCTTTGGGCATTGTAGCAAGTGTACTTAACTGAAATAAATAAAAGGTAAGTAATTAAATATTATTGATGTGAGAACAAGGCAAAAATATTTTATGTTCTTAAGTACCTTATTTGTTAACAGTAATATCTATAAACATTTTATATGCAACAAAATAGTAAGTACCTAATAGGCCAAATTTTTTGTCCATACATATTTATAACATATTATTATCAGAAAATTTTAATTAAAACTACAGACCAAAAATATTTTTTTCTGTGGGAGAATGAAACCCACAACATTGGAGATACTGAAGTCCTCTTCAAATTCGTTGTCTGTTAGGTATAATTAAAGCATCAATTAAGTAGTTCATAATTCTAGTAAATTGGCTTACCATCAGGTAAATCCCATGTGTCAAAGAGTACTTCAGTGACCTTTTGAGAAGAGCCATCTACTATGAAGTGGAAATGCAAAGGGTTTTGCCGATGATGCAGCAGTGACTTCAGCATTGGAGTAATAAGCCTCATGCATTTACCCATACAAACTAAAGCTATATGAATTGTCTCACAGAGAGTGCCAAGAGCATCTGGTATCTGAAAATTGCTATAGATTTAACAATAGGCAATAACACTATTAAAAAATTATATTGAGTTAACTAAATCATCATTATTATAACCCATTAATGTCTCATTAATTTTGAGCCCGCCATGTGGTACCGGCCTAGAATAGTGCCAACCCCTCTCATCTATAGAGGAGCCTTAAGAGTCGACAAAAATAAGTTGTATCATATGATAGGCAGCTGTGTCCTCCTGTGTACAGGCTGGGACTGGGATCACCAATGCAGTAAGAGGATTGGCATAGTCCCAATAGAATGTGATCTTGAGGAGGCTAATGTTTCGGCAGCAGATCTTATAAGCCTGATAATATGATGATTGAGCATGAGAGTCTTCTCAAAACTACACATGGGACCAAAGCCTTAACGTGCCTACCGAACCATGGCAGCACTAGAAGCCAAACAAATGGTCACGCATCCAAGGAACTCTGTAAACATATGCTTCAATGCCACACCAATAAAATATAATAAAAATGTAAGTAAAGTAATGTTAAAAACGAATTAATTCAAATAACTTACTTCAGGAACTTTGTAAGTAGTAACTGAATCAACTGACATTTGTTTTATGACAGACTGAGACAGTCTTAGCTGTGTTTTGAACACTTTGTTTTGAGTTTCTAGTAAACTTATCCTTGAAATTAACCACCAATAATACACCACAGACACTGCTATCCATATCCCAAAAGGCACTCCTAACCAGGGTCGAAGAAAAAGGCATGATAGAACATTTTTTGATTTTATGTTCATCTTGTACTTGCGTGCATGTTACCTTTTATATTATTGGATGTTTAGTTAAGCAATAATTGACCTGAAAAAATATTTAAGCAAGTTAAAGATGCTTCTACTTATTTTATTGGTGAGAATTAATTTACAATTAATAACACCAATTTAATTGAGAACTAACAATTTTTAAATTCTGTATGACGTCTTTTGTTTTTATTATTTTAAAGACAGATAAAACCAGTAAAATGAGTACCACATAAATCAACGAGAATTATATTTGTCATCAACACCATAATTTTACATAAGAAAACGCTCAAGAGACGTCTAAATTTCGGTAAAAGTAACAAAGTAACTAAATACAGAGAACAGAAACAGGTTGTTTCAAACAGCACACAGCTGAGTCGAGACGTCAAAATCACTCCCAAAATGACAAATGACAACTCAAATGACACAGACGTTATGATTTTTATTCCTTCCATAATAAAAAAGCTAAGAAGATATCTATTAGCCTTTATTTTTTGAATTTTTTATCTTTTATACATACGTACAATAATTTCTGTTGCCTCGAAAAGGTAGGCAGAGGCATACTATACGCCATACATACCATATTCGCCATTTATATTTTTGGTCCCACGTTATATATTCACATGGTCTTTTATTTAATACATTCAAAGACGCTTCACAAAATTTTTAGCAAAATGTTATTGTTAATAACTATTTTTACAATTAGAAAAACAAATACATAACTTCAATTTGAATAAATTATATTGAGTGTGTAGTTACTTAAGTTAAAAACGAGATGAAGAGAAAAAAAGATGAACAAAAAATGAATTTGATAGAAGACTTTCTGAAGGCTTCCGGCAAAACGTAAAAGTTATTTGAAATTTTGAAATCCATGGACAGCTCGGGGAAAAACTGCAAAATCGGATCTGTCAAAAATCAGGAGTTTGGATGGAAGTATAGCGAAAGGAAAGGCATGTTTGTTAAAGAGATGGAAGAAGTATTTTGAAAGCCTCTCTTTGAGACAGATGAAAGGGCACCACTTATGCCAATGTGTCACAAAGTGTTCAGAATGATAGCATCAGCATGTACAAAATTTTGAATGGCATGAAAGGAATATAATTAGGAAAAGAAGCAGGACATGATAGAATTTCCTTAAAGATGCTGAGGGCTGGACAGGGCGAGGTAGCTGGTCAGCTGCAAGTAATGTTACAATAATAATTCAAGATCCCCTCGTTATTGTGACTGTAGAGTAACGTGACGCAGAAGTCGATGCGATGTTGTTGGTTTTCTTCACTTAATTCAGGGGTTATCCACTTTTCAAGCTTCTTTACTTTTACAATTTGAAATGATCTAAGATGGCTAAATCATTCACACTAAAGTCTGCAACTAACTCTGGAGTGGTTTGAGATGGATTCTCTTCCACCATCGCTTTCAATTCATCATTGACAACTAGGGTCTACGGCCGTCCACAACGAAAGCGTTGAAACCCAAAAAGATACTTTTAAAGAGGCTTTCGAGTAGGTACGCATTATCAATCATTCGAGCTGTTTCTAAAGCGCTCGTGGCACGAAGGAACTCGTATCAAAAATATTGTGGTATTTAAAATTTTCCATAGTGAGCACAGAACGATGAGAAAACAAAATTTAATGGCGCGAAAACAAAAGAATTTTCAATTTCCTAACATTAATAACAGATTGTAATTGAAATAAATTTAAATTCGGAATTCCTAGCCACACGACGAATTTTTAAGATCACAGTGACCCGTTCGATTAACCTACAATTTCATATGTATCTAAGTATGTCTTTAGGGGTAAACAGCACTGCATTCTTCAACCCCAAGCATCAATAAATATGCGTCTGGGTGGTAAATGCGGGCAAAGAAACCCTTTTTAGGATAATTTCCATCGTATTTTCAGCCAAATGAAGTCCACTACCTACTAAATATAGGCCATCAGCATAGTTTTCTACATTGATTAATATTGAACTGCCTGTATTCCTAGCTTCGCAGATAATAAGGTCTATCGGTGAAAAGCCGTTCTCTACTACGTTTGCTGGTTCTCGGTAACTATTTTTATTGTTATGAAATTAAAATACTAGAATAATAAAGAACTCACAATTTATTAGTCAATAACATTAAATAAAAATACAAAATTCAAATTAAAGTATTAAAATATTATTATATCATTCATAGCATTTTTTAAAATTAAGTTTAAGTAACAAACGGTAACTTGAATAGGTACATATGAATTGGAAAAATCATTTATAATTTAAATGGAAAATTAATATTTCAATTTCAATCGAAAAAGTTTAAGAAATATTTGTTTGTTACAAGAGTTTTTATGCAAACATATATAAAGTAAACTACAGGTAAAATAGTTATTTATTTGTATAATTATATTTTATTATATTATAATTAAATTAAATTATAAGTAATACGGATTTATACATACAGGTAAATCATTAGTTAATTGAATTAAACAGGTTCATAACTACAAACTTAATAAATCTAGAACTTAATTACTAAATAAAAAAATCTGAGCCACGCGATGGGTTCCGACGTCCTCACTAAAGGACTGCTAATTAGAATGGCTTCAATTTAAATGTCGTTCGTTGCTTCTTTGCCTCAACAAGATCGATTGTCAATAGAATTATGAATTAAATGTAATGAAGAATACGTTCGTATTAAGCATTATCATGGTTAGTTTCGACCAAATTATTACGGTAGCGTAGTTCACCTTATGTAAAAAAATACTACAGATGCTGACAATTGATTAATCTCATGCGCAGAATATGTGGTTTTTTTTAAATGAATGGCGGTGAGGAGCGGGGAAGTCACGTACTGATTGCACTATTGGTTGTCTACCAAGAGGTTTCTAAACTTTGAAAAAAAAACCGAACTACCAAATACTTTATCTACATTTGGTCCTCCATTGCAAATGTTTCCGTATCAAATACACTGTAATCGAAACATGAACAAAGGTTTATATATATATGTTTATATAGCATATTTTATATGTAATTTAGAATTTTGAAATTTCTCTAGCCTAGTCAACCGTTGCAAGTGCATCGTGTACATAATTTTCCCCCAACAACGCCGAATTTTTTTTAACATAATTGCCGGCATCCGTGGTTAAGTTAAAATGATCTCGCTACAAATATTTTTAACTAGAGTTTAATTTATTTCGGTTTCACCATCCCACTTTCTTTCTTGAGGCTGGCCTACTAAAGGTTCTACCGGAGGTGGCGGCGGCGGTGGCAGAGAGGTGTCATACTGCCCATAAGGATACGAAGGCTCTGAATTGTCGACGACTCTCAGTGGAGAGACCGGAGAAGTAGGCTCAGGGCTCTCTTGAGATAAGTCTTTTTTGTATAAGATGCTTTCGTCATCAGAGTTTATTCTCATGGACTCATCGGGGTCGATCGGTCGGGTCCTAAAAACATATGGAAACATGAAGTCAGCTTCAGAGAAGATACTCAGGTATCTTATAACAATAATTACCTTACAAACACACCAACGATTTAGTAACAAGATAGGAAGTATCATTAAGAAATTGTGTTTGCGATACTAAATAACGCGTAAATGTGCCGCATACTTCTACATACTTCTATGTAAATATATTAGTACTTAACATACATAGGAAACAACCAGACCAGAACAAATATCATTGGATAAGAAGATTTGTCTAACTGGGAATCGAACCCATGAACGTCGATCATAGGAGCGGAGTGCAGGTATTACCTACACGGTACATGTAACTACATATAATAATATATAATGTGACATTGTTGCTTCATTTTTATTTAATGTTTTTACCTATACTAACTGTTATAATATTGTTTAAATCTATTGACATCATTTGATACATAATCAATAAATAAATAATAATTTAATAACAATAATTTAATAAAGGTAATTTAATAATAGTAATTTAATAATAATAATAATAAGAATTATACGGCGCCCTTCCTCCTCTCTTCTCCACTATGCTGTGCCCGACAGGGTCCACAAATGTACCAAATTGTAATATTCACCACCTTACAAAACCATTGTTAAACGCAATAAAGTATTGAGTATTGAGTACCGGTCTTCGAATGTTGTGTATATTCATATATGCCAACCCTTGACTTTTTATTCGATTCCATTGTTGAGGAGACATTACATTATATGAAGATTTTTTGAATTTTTTATCCTCGTTCAGTTAATATTTATGATCTGATCATAAGTCATCAATAAGAAAGAAATGTGTTCCTATTTTAAATTGTGATACCCTTGCAGGGTTCAATTGCGGACAAAATGTTATTTTGAAGACCTAATTGTACACCAAATAAAACAATAAAGAATTATGATTATGATTTTGATTATAAGTCATCATATATATCATCATAAATCTAGAATAATGCATGTAAGTACATGCAATATTTTAGACTTATTAATCACAGCTAAGCCACACTCCACAAATCCCCAGAGAGGACTGACTGAAATAGGTGTCTTGCGTCTTGTAGTAGTGATAGCGCAGTGGCAAGACCCCTTCCCTTTAAATTCAAAGTCTTGGGTTCAAACCCTGGTGAACCTGTGACTTTTCGAAGTTATTTGCGTACATATCGCTTGCTTCGTGCCTCGGAAAGCACGTTAAGCCGTAGGTCCCGGCTGTCATGAACATCTATGGCAGTCGTTATTAGGAAGTCAGTGCCTTCTAACATCCTGACAGCGGGTTTAACCATAGAATGATGTTTCCCCTCTAGGGAGTCCAGGGCAACCTGGATAATGCTAGGATATGATGATGAGGTGTATTGCGTCCTGCTGTTAAACCTTTTCAAGCCACCATTAGCGAATTTCTTATATATAAAACCTGGACCTAAGGTTTAACGTGCCTACCGAAACAAGCCTTAAAAACATTTCTCTATCTGAAATAGAAAATCAACAATTATCTCACTTAATAGTCATGAAGTCGTTTTCGTCTTTCTCCTGGGCTTTCCTTCTAAGGAGAATTCTCCATCCAATGCAGATCAGCACGATGACAATTGGCACCATCACTGCGCTGATGATGCCCCATGTAGCACCCAAGGTCCTTGCCGAGTACTCTTGCTTACCTGTATCATGGTAAATTATGCATTAAGTCAATTTTTATTTGCTTTTATTTCTTTATTTGCTTTTATTTCTTTATTATAGAACCGCTTATATCTCTTTCATTGTTGTTAAAAAAAAGGAATTCCATTTTTTGTGTAAATATTTGACGAATCTAAATGATCCTGTTGATCTTAAGCACCAAAAAAGTTTTATTTTTATTGTATATGTTAAACTAACCAAAGGCTACGATCATAGGAACAATAAAGAAGATATTAATTGAGCATACAACTAAAGGAACTATTTTTTTAATTAATTCTCTTCATTCGGTAACATAGATAACAAATATGACATTATTCAATCAATTTATTCAAATTCTAGGATCTCTAAATTCATTAGAATTTATCTTCCCCATGAACGGGAGTGGTTTTTCGTGAAAACTCTTGTTGATACTGCTTTTACTACTTGAATTTAATATTTAAAAACAATTTTTTAAATGTATAGTAAAAATTTCTATTTTGACACATATACCTTGTCAGTTTTCTAGGCATTTCGTAAAAAAACATCCAACCAAATTAAAGTTCTAAATACAGTTGTTTTCAAAATTCACTGACAAAATATGAATAAATTAACATGATTGGTGATGATTTTATCTCCCTTATCTTAAAAACAAAGTAATATACAAAAATGGCGAAACTCACCTGATTGCGTGACCCAAATTCTCTTGGGTAAACAAAAGATAAGAAAGCAAGTAATATACTCTGATATATTTAGTCACTTTTTATTGATTACTTCCAAAATGAAACGCATCACACTACCGAGAAAATTTCTATTCCTTCACAAATTGGCATTGAAAGTCATATTACTTTGTAAAGGAAAGTAATATCAAGGGATTACTTGCTTTCTTATTGTGACAATAAAGAAAATAATAATTCGGTTCAATGATATACAAATAGGGACATTATTATACCTTTGGGAACAGAAATTTCCTCTTATGGTGATAAAGAATATTATGTAAGTTTTATATTATATTTCTTAGATTCATAATACATTCAATCAATACAACAAATCGAAAGATACACAAACAAAAAAGAAACAACAACGGGAAATATAAAATAATTCTAACGATTTAAACTAAATAATGTGCGAAATCTTATATTAAAATAGTGCTTAATGTAATACTTAAAGCCCTGAAACACCCACTATTTAATTGTCATTCTAAGGGCAGTGAACGGATTCTAACAGTCTATGTTTAAAATGTTTGCGGTGGATCAATCGTTTATATATTATATATACGTAATCGTATACCTAATGTAACGTTAAACCATGGTTGATCGTCCACTAAAACTTGGGATATCAGCCATCGGAGGGTCTATCAATGTTTCCACAGATTTACCTCTTTGCGGTGGAAGAGTAAACGTCTTAATTTCGTCAGTAAGTGGAGCACTTTTCGGCGTCTGAGGCAAACCAGGACTGTCGAAAGTATTTCTGGGACTGATGTCAGAGGTTGGACTTACTGCTGGAGAGTAAATTTCAGAGTATGTGGGAGACGGAATTGGGCTGTAGGTGTTCTCAAATTTCTGACCGTAAGGGTCTTCTGATCCATCCTTTGTAGAGTAACCCGAGTCGCTAGCTAGAGCATGGCGACCAGTCTGACGAGGTTTGCTCACATATTTTATATCGTTCGCTGGACGAGTAAGTGTCGAATCCCGATTTGACTCCGATTCAGAAGGAGACGTCAAGGAAAGAAGATCCTCTTCAGATAAATCCCACAGTTTTTCAGGGAAATCCACTTCAGGTGCGTTAGGTAAGGGTTCGTTAGTTTTATAAGTTTTGTCATAAGCACGTCGCTTTTTGGCTAAAGAAGATTTATCTGATTTTCCTGAGTCACTTAGATTTGAGTCTGTCCAACCTATTCCTGAACTTTCTCCGTCCTGTGGTTCAGGCTCGGGAGGAGGCGGAGCTGACCTAACTGGTATGACAATTGGAGTTTCTTCAGTGGGTGTATCAGGGAATTTCGGTTTAATATCTGATTGACTGCGTAATGTTGAAGATTTCAAAGTATCGGTTATATTTCCCATTGAAGCGGATCTAAGGTTGAGTCTAGAAGCAGACTTTGATCGCGGAAAGTCTGCGAAGCGGAAGCCGGTATTTCCTTCAGATCTGGGTTTGTACCAACACCAGAACCAGCTGAGACAGATCAGGAGGATCAAAGGTACAATAATGGCCACTATGATGCCCCACGTCAGAAATAGTGCGCGCTGTGAGTACTCTTGTTTACCTGCATGTCAAAAGTTTTGATTAGACTCTGCACTATGGTATAGTATTTCTACTTAACTGATTTTCCTTGTTGTCATTAACAGATGAAAATATTGTATGTAATACGGGTAGTATCTTTACTAGTGCCCTTGTATGTTTTAGTATAAGATCGCTCTTAATAATAAGACCGCCAAGATTTTTTTTTACTTTCTTTATTTTTTAGGCAATAAAAATAGTTTCTATAAGATCTTTACTTTGAGGTATGATACAGATTTAGAGATTTGTATGTCAATAATTTTTAAAATAATCATACCTTTACCATTCTTAAGATTTTTTATAAGTTATGTGGAAATGTACATATTTTTTTGGTAATAAAATATGTTATTGTACTATAAAGAGAAATTTAGTTCGCCAAAGATATAAATAGTCCTTTCTTCTTCAGGCATATAGATATTTGTACTTACGTAAGCACTCTGTGTATCCATAATCAGGTATGTTCCAGCGTCCGTTGTCCTCGCAGACTCTTCGCTTGTCGCCTACCAGCATAAACTCCTGGTTGCACTCGAAGTTCACCTAATGGGTTCCATTTAAAGATTAATTATCAGACATAATCTCCAGTAAAATTTATCTGATTTGTGTTATAGGCATTTTAAAATGTGAAAGAATATGACATGAACCGAAATGGCGTGGAGGTCAGAATACCTGCACTTCACTCTAGAGGTCGTGGGTTCGATTCCCACACAGGACAAATCTTTTTGTGCACGAACATATATATTTGTTCTGGTCTGGGTGTTTTCCCACGTATATTAAGTATGTATTTCCAAAAAAAATGGTATGTAAGTATGTTTATCTGTTGTTTAGTATCCATAACACAAGTTCTTAATGATACTTATCTTGAAACAATTGGTGTGGTAATAAAATATTTATTTATTTATATGTCAGAACAGTTATTTGAAGTTATACTTTTGTATGTAAATTATATGGTTTTTATGGGTAAATTTATTACATCATTATGACACATTCAAAATTTACCAATTGAATATTTTAATATATTATTCATTAAGCGGTAATACGGAATTAGAGAGAGATTAATTTAATTTATTATAATTCAATTTGCTATTGCAATTCTACAGCCAATAATATATATCTCAGCACATTCATATCTCACTATTGATCTCAGGCTCCAACCACAAGTTGTAGGTAGAAATCAGATAATACTGCACCACTCGGACCTAATTTAGGTAGCAGAAGATAAAACCTCTCACTTGGCTAGTCAACTGCTTGACGTGCCTTTCACACGGAAGCCCTCGTTAACAAATACAAGCCTAACGGTCACCCCTGCGAACTTTGCGTAACATTCCGACCGCACAGGGTCTAAGCGTCATGAAAATAAAGTAGAAAATTAAACAATTAAAAATGAAGTAACTGACCCTGGTACCAGGCGTAAAGAAGAAATTGCTCTTCCTTCCAAATCGAGGAGTCTCCAATATTCCGCAGCTGATTACTCTTCGCGCGTTCTGTTGCTTTATGTTTGTCTATAGTAAAAAAATAGTCACATTAAAACTTTCCACTGTCTAAATACTATAAAAAACCACCGTACAAGAGGTATTAAAAAAACCGATTATTATTTGAGTAATTCTAAAAACATTAAAAAAGGGAATTCGAAACCATTTACAAAAGGGGATTCGAGACCATTTAAAATTTGAGAATTCGAATTAATTTGAAATTTCGAACAGTTTTTTCTGCTATAAAATAGGTAATTTTGGCCAACCGTTTGCTTAAGTTAATACAACGACAACCAATTCCAAACTGTGAATGGATCTCTATAAAAGGATGATTGTCCTAAAGACCTTCGTCTTTGCATTATAATTAGGAGAACAATAGTCACGTAATACGCACTAGACATTCGCACGCGATAAATAGTGTGTCATAGGCTTGTCATAGGGATTATTTTGTACCCAAGTACTACATGAATTACCTACCTACTATCGCCAAATGTCATTAATATTCTTGGCACCTCGTGTTGAATTTACAGGACACGTCTCAAAAACTGGCGCGTGTATCGAATGTGACTATAGGTTGAAGTTTAAAATGTTGAGTTTTTTTAAGTATTTTTTTTATAAATATGTCATGCCTTCCTTCACAGAAGAAATTGCCCCATATCAACTTCAATCCAGTAAACTAACAAGTAATTTTCTTTTAACTTAAACTTCTGATCTGATCTGCGGGTTCAGCAGCGAACCTGACAGTCTCTATTTTTTAGTTAGATAGGACTCAAAATACTTACAATCGAAGACAAATAGTTCTTAGTGAACTCCGCCATATCCCTATCGAGCGTCATCCCGTAATCGTATCGGCATTGGTACGAGTCTTGGCAAATGTCTATTGCTCTAGCGACATCATGGGACCGATTGGCCGGTAGAAAATCTATTGGTTCTCTAACGAAATTCGGCTGGAACAAATTATCGTTGTAATATGCTGCTGTTCTGCCGAAGTCTCGTGTAAACATTGATATTCCTAAGTGCTTCTGATCTCGATCCGATAGTTGCCCTGAAATGTATAACAAGTTAAGTATAAGGATAAACACTTTCTAGTCATAAGCTGAAGTACTGCTTATCAGCAGCTAAACATAATTTATAACTCTTTATTGAAAACAAAAGAAAAATGTTACAAGAAAACATTACATATAAAAAGAGAGATGTACAAAGGCAACCTTCTTTATAAGAGATCTTTTCTAGCCAACCTCATGGGTAGTCACATAATTACAACAAGGTTTGTTAGTTGTGTGGCCTAGAATAGTGCCGTAAGAGTCGACGAAGAGAAATCCTATCGGATGATGGGCAGCAGCGTCATTCTGCGTACTGCCTGGCCAGCGTGGTGATTATGAGCAAATACCCCCGTATCCATAAATGATTAGATTTTTAACGATCGGCAAATGTGTGAGAATCGAACCCATTAACCATACTCCGGTGATCGCTTCCGACCACTTAGCACCACGGAGCTGCGAGTGCTTTGAAGTTCTGGATATACTAAATAAATAATTATCTTACAACACCAATTATTTAGTTCCAAGATAAATAAGACGAAGCTTTTGTGTTATGGATACTAAGTAACGGATATTTATGTACAAGTGGAGTCTTGTCATGCCAGAACTATATCCATATTTATGTTCATGCACACAAATCTTTGTGCTGGGTCGGAATCGAACCCATCGACCTCAGGAGTGGGGTGCAGGTATACTGACCTCCACGCCATATTCGTCGTCAGAATTATAGATTCTACTTTGGCTAGTCGTATTTTATGATATCCTCGGACAAGACATGAGGTGGAAGAATAAATTGGAGGTTCCGCTCTAAGGAAAGTCTATACTTACAAAACTGAGCAAAATTATTATGAGCGGCTTGGAAGTTGTTCATATCAACAGGAGTGATAGTACCGTCAGGTTTGGTGAAATCGTCATTTATGTCCAGGGACCAGTTACCGAATAATCCAAGCGTTGAATTCTGTAACAAAATGAAGATGTTTAGTTAAACCACTTAATTATCACAGCCATCCTCTATTCTTAACACTAAGGCTGTGTCCCCAGTAGGCAAACTGTTAGCGGCCGACTGAGTTGCAAGACTGAGAGACCGACGCTGCTAACTGCGTATCATCATCATCTCAGCCCATATACGTCCCACTACTGAGCACGAGCCTCCTCTCACATATCAAGGTGTGAGGGTATTGGGTCATACTCCACCACGCTGACCCAGTGCGGATTGGTGGAGGCAGGTGTATGGCGTCCTACTGTTAGACTTTATCAAGCCGCCCATTAGGCCTCTAACATGGCTTAACGACTACCATATGTAGTAATAACCGGGACCAACGGCTTAACGTGCCTTCCGAAGCACGTAAGCGCTCGATATCAAATGCCACACAAAGGGTCACCCATCCAAGGACTGACCTCTGTAAACTCTGCTGTACTTCGGTGATCGTTTTCGACCACCTAGCACCGCAGAGCTACGAGCGCTTCAACTGCGTATAGTAAGCGCAAAACTAGCAGACTGTGGACACTCCATTTCAAATATATGAAAGGACATTCTAAATCGGTACGCCGCAAACTCCGTCGGCCGCTAACAGTTTGCCTACAGGGGACACAGCCTTAATGTGGTAGTCGTTAGGTTATGTCAACGGAATAATGGATTGACAAAATTTTACTACACTACGCCACATAGCTGCCTCCGCCAATTCGCACCAGGTTCTCACGGTAGAGTATGACTCAACACCGCCATACCTTCGTACGTGAGAGGACCCTCGTGTTTATAAGTGGGACGTTAATGATCTGAGATGATGATTCTCCATACTACATCCCCACAAATTGGATCAAGTTAGTTAATAATAATCCTTTATTGCACAAAATAATTGTAAGTATTACATGAGGTATATAAAATAACATGTACAAAGGTGGTCTTTTCTCTAGAACAGATCGCTACCAGCCAACCCTAGCAGTTGTAAACTAAATCGTTGTACAGGATAAATGTTGTCCAAGAAAAGAGTTACTAATACAAAATATAATTAAGAACAAAATAATCATATTCTCAGTAAATCCCTCTCCTTTCCTCTCTTGAACCACACGTGCTGGTTTTTAGAACCAAACAAATTGTGAAGTCATTTTTTTGTAAGAGAATGATCGTAGGTACAAGTCTTTGTGATTCTCTGCCGGCGCATATGTTTCCCAGGTCCTACAGTCCCGAGTTTTTGAAGTGTGACATGAAACGGCATATATGCAGGCCGTCATGAGTGGTTGCGCTTGTTACCGTGGCCATTCTGCGGTATGGAGCGCTCAATTATTTTGGACTGTATCTACTGTTCACCTTCAAGCGGTTATTTAGTTAAGCGGACCGATGACCTCGCCAGGGCGGCGGGGAGCCGGTGGATGCAGGCGGCAAAGGATCGATTTACGTGGAAAGCAATTGGGGAGGCCTATGTTCAGCAGTGGACTTCAAATGGCTGATATGATGATGATGATGAATTTTACCATATTTCTTACTTACCATATAAGTCCAAGGTAAATACACCCTTGCTGTCATGTAGCCCTTATTTTCCACTACTTCTACACCAGCGCCCGATGAAAACATAATTACGATCTCAGACTGATTCAAGATGTAAAGAGGCTGGTACACGGTTACGCCTAAAATAAAATAATAAAATATGATTTAAATATAAATGGGACTTCTTGGCGGGAAAGTGAAGCGTCATGTCTGTAGTTTTGTTTTGGTGGTGGATTATTAACCGTTAAGTGTTTGTGAACGTACATGAGTGTTGGTAAATGAAACAAAACAGTGCAACATAAAATTTCAAATTCTCTCAAGAAGTCCATGTGAGATCTCAGTATAGTGCCACAACTTTACTAAGGACTCAAGAGGTTTAGGGTAGGGCATGTCATTTACCATTTATCATCGTTATCACCACTCATTCTTATTTACCACCATGATTTATATGTTATTAATATATATATTACTTGACACTGGCTAAATGTGCTAAATGCACGAAGCCATTTTTTAAAAGAAAAAAAATACAAATGCTCAAATAAAAAAAAACAAAATCTTTAAATTTTTACCTGGGAAGTATTGAGTCCTCAAAGCTGGTCTGTCAAAGTATACTCGTTTACCGTCAGCAAATACGTCGAGCCTGTATCGCCATTGGGAGTGTCTCGGTCGAATTCGAACCTAAAAAAAGTTTAGGGAATTAAAACAAAAATAAATATGTAAGTAAATAAGTTTGTATTAACAAAAAAAAGGTATGTAAGTATGTTTATCCATTCTTTAGTATCCATAACACAAGTTCTTAGTGATATTTATCTTGGAACTAAATAATGGGTGTGATTGTAAATAAACATTAATATTACAATATTTTATATTGGATACGACAGACGTTCACATGAACTCATTTCAAATGACAATATATGGAATGGAATTTAATGATTTAATTATTCCATTAATAATAAATTTTGAAAAACATATTTGTCTTATCCATGTCTTTTATAACATAAAAAATAACCTATTTAGTTGTGGCAAACTTTACTTTTAACACTGACATCTCTAGATGAAAAGCTTTGCAAGGTGTCTAGCCTGTAACAGCTTTACCGACATGAACACTTTACTTTATGTAATAAAGGAGTTTATTATACCTCAATAGGAGCAGAGTTGTTAGAAGCAGCCACAATAGAAGTCAAATGAGTTGCGTTGACGGCGCCGTAAATGTTCTTGGGGACCTGCTCGAATCTGCCTTGCACATCCAGTTTTAATTGAGACTTGTCTACCCTCACAAGCACGTATTCACCTGTCATACACAACGATGTTTTATTAGGCTACAAGGTAAGCTATGGTATAGCATAATATATAAAACTTGGGAGAATGCTCTCTTCTTAACGGGACGACAAAAAATATGGTTGAAGTAACTGCAAAAATATGAAGATAACTGGATTCATTGAATTGTAGCAAATAAGCAAGTGTCTAAATTTTACCCTAAAGTAAGAAGACCATAGCGCGTTTGCGCGATTTTTCCTCTAGTACTCGTGGGCAAAGGTAAGATATAGATAAAATAAATTACCTTTTCCGTTGAAAGTATATTGAAGATCATCGAAAGTTACGATATGGGGATCTCCAAAGATACCAGCCACTCCTGGTGCCTGATATGCTACGCAGTCTTGGGATGGACGGCGTTCAAACCTGTTCCAGAAAAAATATTAATATCATTTCTTCATTGACGGTGGTTTAGCAAGAGTTTTATGTTAGTTATAGTTAGTACCTAAATGTTTCACATCCAACAGCTTGCTCTTCCTGCCATGAGCAGCATTGGTAGAAGGGAATCATGTCATGGAACCAGTGGGACAAAGATGGCACCTGAAAAATAAAATGACATGTAAGATTTGGAAGGTAGATTTTCCAAAAAATATCCAGAAGAATAAAATATTTATTACTGGTAAAGTTCCTGCTGTTTGACCAAAAGTCATTTGGCAAAATTACACTTGACAAACATATTTGTCATCTTTGGCAAAAAATGGTCTCACCAATTGATAATTTTACAACTAATCATTTTAAAAACGACTCACTTTTACAAATGAGCAACACTTAAATTTACATTTTAAACATAATTAACATTTACCAACTGAGTTATCAGACAAAACTACTATTGGTTTAAAAACGTTTGATGAAATGTCTTTTAATCTGTTAAATATAACACATAATGACAATCAGGCCAAACCTTCGATGATAGATTAGGTTGAGGTCTTTTATTTTTGTTGACCATCACGTAAGTATGAGTTTTGACCTGTTATGGTTGTTTACTATAACAACATATTTTGGACAAATGCTTAATTTGCGAAACGTATTATTTGGTGAAATAAAAAAAAGGTTATGTTAATATGTAACACTTTTAACAAGTGCAGTGTTTGCATCATAATTTCTAAGTGAGTTTTGTTAGATGATACTTTTTGCCAAATGTTTATTCATCTCGTTTGCCATAAGAACATTTGGTGAAACGTTGTTTGTCGAATGATTTTTTGGTCAAACATTAGTAATCCAGTCTTGTGTTATGCTTAAAGAAACATACCTTGTTTGCCTCGTTGTAAGGTGTAAACCCAAAGTCATGAGACCTGTGAGGTCTTGATCCCCACATCTGATCATAGGACAACATGAGGAATCCGTTTTTGTCGTAGCAGCACTGCTGTCCTGACCCTTCCGCGCTGTAAAAAACAAATTGGTGATATTTAATTCCTACATAAAAACCGTAACATTCGTACGTATTACCGAAAGTTATTATTACTCGTATAATACCAACCTTGGACCACTACTCCTCACGCAGTGGACACCACCCCAATGATATCTACAGGTAGGATTGGTATCTTTATCGCAAGCTGGGTCAGGCATGAAACGCCCTTTGTCCAACAACGCGTGCTCTAATGTGCAAGGGCACACCGGAATTTGAGAAGCAAAGTTTTTGAGGAACCTATCATTTCTAAGCCAATTGTTACACATTGTTTGAGACCACCGCAGTCCGTGCAGACGTTCCCATTGTGGTGCGAAATACCATCCTAGTGGTATAGGACGACTCCATAGAATTCTGAAAATGAATGGTCGTGTATTAAACTGGAGAGTATTAAATTGCTTACGACATTATCCAGTGATTCAGGTTATGCTTACGGAGAAATATTGATTCCGCCGTAAATTTCAGGCGAAGTTAAATTGATTTGGAGAAAACCAAACTGCATGTCGTTGTGCAATAGATTCTCCCTGTTCTTAAAGTTTTCTGGCTTGATGATATACTCCCCAGTGTTGGCCACTGCCGCTTCAATCATATCAATAAACTCTAGCTGTGGTCTAATAGTAACTTCTTTGTATCCCCATAGACTTATCTGAAGCTGTACGTTAAGGTTTGTAGTTAAATTGAAGCGATCCCAAGTTATTTTTATTTCCTCTGGATTGCTCTGATGTACTGCGTTATCCGGGAAAAATATCTTTTCAGTTGCTGTGCCCGGCGTCTCTGTAAAATGAAAGCTTTTGAAATTTGGGCATTTGAGTGTCGATCATATTCTTTTTAAAAAAGTAAAAGATTTGTTGGTTAAAACATCGATTTGTTGGAAAAGGAATGTGTATTTTTTAATTTCAGATCAATATAACCAGTCGTACCATTTAATAGTAAGAAATGATATAAATGGTAGATTAAGCTATTGTATGATGTGAAAATTAAGTCTTCACATTAAAGGTTCACTTCAGATTTGCTTTGACTTCTCGGTGGTAAATATAAAAGAAGTGAATATCATGGTAGCTTACCTACGAAGTATTTTCCTTTCCATTTGTAGGGTTCATTGTTGATAGCTACTTCAAATCTAGCGTATCCGTTGTGATAAAATCTGGGCTGTACACAGATAGCCCTATTAACATCGATTACAGTTCCGACGACAGATTCAGTGTCGAAACGACAGGTGATGCGATCGTTAGGATTGAAACAGGGACCAGTGATGTTAACTACTGTCCCCCCAAGCATGTTACCGCTCTCAGGAGCGAAAACGAGAGGTAAGTTAGCACCATCTGTGGACAATTTAAAACAAATTAGAAGAGGGCTAAGATTAAATAACAAAATACGATCATAATATATGTAGTATAGGTAACTGTGATAGTACCTATATCCTTGTTGCAAGTTCCCATAAGAATATTCTCGTCTATTCTAAATATGTGTCGTCCTGGAAAACCATTAGCCCATCCTCTCCCCGTCAAATCGCGAAGGACAGACTCTTGCGAGTATGGTTTGTATTCGTAACTTCTTGTTCCGTTACCAGCGTTAAATCCAATCTGGAAGAAAATACATTCTTAAGAAGCTTGTTTGATTCAATATCATCACAATAATTTTAGTCATATGAAGTCTACTGCTTAATCGGCTCAATCTACTAGCTCTTCCGCCGCCTTGTCCAGATCCTGGGTATATCGGGTCGGGTTACTTACATACGAAACGCTATATGTAAAAACAAGCGATTTCAAACAAAATATACTTACATAAGCTGGGACACCACCTTCTCCACTGGTTGTATCACCTCCGGCTTCAGTGTGACTTATCCAATTGATTTCGAGATAATTAAAGATACAATAAGTGAATACTTCATCAGTGGCTAAAACCATTTGGTATGTGTTCGTCTGAAAAATATTATAAAAGAGGTTTAAGTTGAGATATCAATGAAGACATTAAAAACATACATACTTTTAAGCCTGTGTCCTCGAAGGGGTAAGCAGAGGCATATAATATAACTGGCGAAATGTGGGCGTTTCGCCAGTTATATTATTGTTCCCGCGTTACAGGTGGCGAGCCTATTCCCGCCTACCGGGAGCTTTTATGATGAAGACATTCAATTAGAATAAATTAGCATTATCATCATCTCAGCCTTTTAACGTGCCACTATTGAGCACGGGCGTCCTTTCTCAACATAAACGAACAAAATATTTTAGAATGAAATGGTATTATTTACTAATAAACTCACAGTGAATAGGGAATTGTCAATACCGCCGGCAAATGACATATTCTTCCAAGTGATGGTGATGGCATGCTTAGGGAAGAAGTTGTCAGATCCAATGACACCCTGACGGATATCCCATGTAATACGTTCACGCATTTCAACGCCCAACTGGTCAGTGCGAGTCTAAAAAAAAGCGAAATATATTGTTTCTTTTTGACACTGTACAAATTGTAGCTAGATAATTTTGTTTCATTGAATTTGTGGTTATCTATAAAAGCCATGATTACTTTTTTACTATAATGCCAGACAGAGCAGACAGAGGATTATTTTCCTAGAAAATTTTACATTACGGTGTAATTTTGTAGTAATCTTATAATTATTAGCAAAATTTTTTTGCGCTGGACATTTTGTCTTTGATAATCTATTCTTTTGACTATATCATTAACTAACAGTGTAAAAGTAAGTCAAAGCAAATATTTCTTCTGGGTTTTTAAGGATTACTTATGTGTTGTTAATATTAAGGTTTTAATTAAAGTGTTATTTTTAAACTGTTAAGATGTCATCGAATTTAGTATGGTAAGTTACCTGTAAGTCTCTGTCCATCCTAAAGTAAACACCAGGCCTTCTCTGATCAACGTCATTAGGTCTGATGCTGCCGATGCGGCACTTGCTGAAGAATATCCCGATAAAAGAGGGGTCATTGACATTCGGCCAATCCCTCATAGGGAACGAGAGAGGATACCTGTAGTGATCTGGGGGGTCACTGAAGTAGATGTAGCCATTCATTGAAAGCTAAAATTAAATAAGAAGATTATGAAAAGGTGTCATATTTGTAGAATATACACTAATTAATTCATTAAATATAACCTTTCCCCATGTGTGAAACAACACTTTCTAGAAACTTCTTATTTAAAACTACAAGAAGTTGGAAGATTGGGAAGCCGTGAACTTAGAGTCTGAGCCCGATCTTCACTGTCTATTTCTATAGTTACAAAACATCACTGATCTAAGATCCAAACTTCTCTATGTATCTTCATAAGTAGACCTAATGGTTATCAGATTTACTTTACTTTCTATACTTACAAAAAGGGTGAAAAGAAATCACTAAACTTAGAATTCAGGTTCACTATGTTCATTCATAAATGACCATAATGTTGGGCCAAGTTTTTTGAATTGTAATTAATTTTACTTTCTAAAGTAACAAAGAGGTTTATAGTAGTAGTATAGTTTATGCTACATAGTTTTGTAACATCATGTAGGTCGACAATATTTCTTCAAACCAACTACACAAAATTTCTGATAAACAATTATCTCCTTCCAAATCTATGTGTGGAAAGAAAAAAATATAATGTATTCAGTTATGATACTCACCCTGGTGTAATTGAATCTAAATCCATAGAAAGGTAGCTGGAAGTTGAAGTTCTTGTGGATTTGTGGCGTGGAAGTGTGAATGTCTCTTTGATAATCGCCGAGGTTTTCGTCGCCTCCTTGATCGTAGAACCAGTACAAGAAATTGGATCTGATTTGAGTGAGCCGCTGGCTAGTGATGACGTAAGGCTGCCCATTGTTCTGGTACGTGGTGGAAGGGAGAACTCGACCATCAATGTGCTCTAGGAAATAGAAAAGAAATTCTTAACAACGTACAAAAAGTGTGAAATATTTTGTTGTGAGCTGTAGTTAATTAAGAGTATTTAGATTGATATTAGAGACGATAATTTAGGAACGGATGTGTAGACTAGATGACTACGATGTAATTATTTTAGAGGTAGCTTGGAAATAGCCATTTTTGCTGAATAAGTAAAGGAACGATTTCCTCTGGCATGGGAAGGCTGAAAAAAAAGAATTAAGCGTGTGGAGAATACTAGGATCGAGAAAAGGGTGAATGAGTCGATGACAAATAACCAAGGTGGAATGTAGGGATAAAACATACGTCGACTCCAGATTAATTGGAGGCAGGGCAGGAGGCTGATGATGGACTGAAAGAAATACTTTACCATTACTTAGATCATATTACAACTTATTCTGCAACTGCGATCACCAACCCGCCTGCCTAGCGTGGTGATTATGGGCATAGACAACCTCCTACAATATAATATTTGGGAGGTTAATGTCAAGTAGCGGACTTTATAAGGTTGTTATGATGAGGATGACTTGCTTTTGATGGTGGTGGTGAGGAGGTGGAAGAAATGGGATCTGACTTCTCCCACGGTATTTTCTTTCCCCGTGTGCAAACAAAAATATCGCAAGTGAATATTATATTATGGTGTATAGGGCTTCTACCAAGACCTAAGGAGCCCAAGCCAACCTCAAATAGTGCACCTGCAGGATCCTGATCAACGGACGAGGCTCTGGCGAACATAAAAGTTCCCGGTAAGCGGCAATGGGCTCACCACCTATTACGTGGCACCACCAATGTAAAATGGCGAAATGTGGGTGTATAGTATGCCGCTGCCTACCCCTTCGAGGAAACAGGCGTGATATTATGTATGTATATAATATTCATAACAAAGCTAATTCGTATGGTATTCCCTAAAACCTTGTTTGGTACTTCTCCATTGGACGTTATTATAAATAGCGTAGGTCATCCTTCTGGTAGCTGTATAATTAGGTATTTCAGGCATCTTTCAGCAGCACAACTTGTTTTTTCTTATTAAAACTGTCCCCCGTGTTAATTTAATCCTTAGTATTTACTGTAATTTTAATTTATTCCCCAGTATTTACTGTAATTTTAATTTATTTCTCAGTATTTATTGTAACTTGAATATAAGGTTTTAAATAAAAAGTGTGATTAATTACAATCAGCTCAGTGGGGCCCGTGTAAGCATTTGCATTCTGCTTGGTGTCACTAATATATCGCAAATGTTGTTAGTAGAGAAGCCTAACTCATTAAATACGCTTTGATAGGCATTCATGTATTTCCAACTTCCACTAACGAAAGAACAAGCAAACGAAGCCGGGAGCTCAGCTAGTTTACATAATATTTATTTATAGAGGGGCTATGAAAGGTTTGCCACTGACATCATGTACTAGGAACTATGAGATATCTGACAATCGACAGTTGATAAGTTATCACATCGAGTCCAACCACGATATAAGAATTGATTGCTCCTTTGTTAAAAATGTGGATTGTATGGACTTGAAGATATTTATTCGTACATCGATATCAATGAAACAATTTGAATTTAATTACTAGCTCAGTGTCGAAAGCGGCACCTACAAAGTATTCTCCTTCATGTCTTTGTTTGGCATTACAAAATTCGCTTTGCTTTTTCATAGATACATTTTTATTTAGTACTAATATAGTTTATAGTTTATCATGACTAATATCACCAAGCACAGTTATAGTACTAACTACGCGAAAGATTATTACTTCACGCAATATCTTTAGGAATAGCCAATGTGTTACTCTAATGTAAGTGGTCTATTATAAAAAAAAAACATTAAAACCCATTCCTAACTTGCTGCGTGAAAGAATAAGAAACATTTAGAGATACGAATATTCGCGTTGATAATAATAGAAAGGAGCTATGTCCTTTCATAAGATAAACAGATGAAACGTAGAAAGATAAACCTGTTATTAGAAATGTCAATCAACATCTGAAATATTACGTACAAAACGTATAAGTTGTGTCATCATCTCAGCCTATAAACGTCCCACTACTGAGCACGAGCCTCCTCTCACACACCAAGGTGCGAGGGTTTGTCGGATTGTCGGAGGCAGGTGTATGGCGTCCTGCTGTTAGAATTTATCAAGCCGCCCATTAGGCCTCTAACATGGCTTAACGACTACCACATTTAGTGATAACCGGGACCAAGGCCTTAACGTGCCTTACGAAGCACGGAAGCGCTCGGTATCAAATGCCACACAAACGGTCACCCATCCAAGGACTGACCTCTGTAACGTAAAATTGTTTACATAACACAAATTATCCTTCTACAGTCAGTCTAATAATTATATATCTACTATTTTTTTTTCTGACGCTGCTGCCTATTCTCTGTATTTTTCTTCATCGGCTAATATGACTTTCTGTAAGATGAGAAGGGGTGGAACTATTTGAAGACGGTAACACACAGCACTAAACTAAAATAGATTGCTAAACGGAAAAGATAATTGCACATACTCATCCTATCAGTTATAAGTAGGTGCAGGTGAATCAGACATCAAGTGGGTAGGTAGGTACTACTATGTTTGCATATAAAATTCAGGCCCTACGCAATGTTTAATATAGATAAAGGGCTAATGTTTCAACATTCTGAAAACACATTAGTTGTTTATTCACTAAATAAAATTGGATAAGAACGCAAAGAAGACTGATAAACTAATTAAATTAACTATTTTTTTACAAATTCTGAAAAGTTGTAATAGTCAATTCATAGTCATATTTCAATAATCACATATACTCCTGATACTCTCTATGCTTAACAAATAAAATCTAAAATATGCAGGTAGCAGTCATAATTATTTAAAATGGATATCAATTATTATAAAGTAACAGAAACGAGATTTTTTTGTAAAATAAATAGTCAAGTGCGAGTATTACTTGCACACGAAATAAAAAATAAGCAACAGGCTAGAGCAGTCTTTCCCAAAGTGGGCGATAACGCTCCCTTGTGGGCGCTGCAGGTCTTAAGGGGGGCGGTAAGAGACCCAGAAAGAAAATGGGGGCGTTGTGTAGAGGCCTGGGGGATGATTTGTAATTTTATTTAGCTAGGAAGCCTCTTAAAATAATTTTTTTTCTCAAAATGGGCAGTAGACAAAATAAGTTTGGGAACCAGTGGGCTAGAGGAATTAGTTTTAATTAAATTTATTATTTTTAATTACATTGGGCATGTGGCAGTAAAATAATAAATTTAAATGGTAAATTTTTAAAATCTTATTAATTGTATTAACATGAATTAACAGACAGATAGCAAAAAGCCTTTGTTAGGACCCTGCTGGCAGCTAACAAACTTTAGTCTATGTAAATCGTCTTTAGACTCTTTGTCATGCGGTAAGTAGATGTTATACAATAAAATAAACTAATGATTTAAGCAGACTATCGATTACCGTACTGATCACTGTTTCCCTCTGGGTTGTGCAGGTCAGACGGAAGTCGCTTCATAATAATAACGGAAACTCAGCTAGATCTGGTTTACTTAGTGAGCTGACCCTGGGCCCTAAGCTTAAGTATAGGGCAACCGGGATAACGACGACCGATATGGAGGTCAGTATACCTGCACTCCACTCCAGAGGTTGTGGGTTCGATTCCCACATAGGACAAATCTTTGTGTGCATGAACATGAATATTTGTTATGGTCTGGGTATTTCCCTATGTATATTAAGTATGTATTTACAAAAAAAAATTATGTAAGTAATGTTTATCCGTTCTTTAGTATCCATAATACAAGTTCTTAGTGATACTTATCTTGGAACTAAGTAATTGGTGTGATTGTTAGAGAATATTTATTTATTTATAATGCTAGGGTATAATGAGACTATCCATCGCCGTAACACTTTACCTTACTTCAATAAGATTACCGAAGTGAAGCAGCATACACAGAGAATGGATTCGGCCGTGAAAATATCTAAAATAAAGATTTCATTGGTATTTTTCAACATTGCCGTAAATTTTCAACTATAATCTGATAAAGCGTGTTGTAATTAACACAGCAGTGAAGTACTATAGGAGTGAGGTGCGGCCCTTATCACTGATAAGGCAATGATATCACAAAACAACTGGAAAGCTAACCCCATTTGCGTGAGCGTGGTGCTTCTATTTTATTAATAATATTTAGGTGAAGAGTATAAATTAAAGCAGTAGAAATCGATTAAAAAATATATTTGAAGTGAGAATGTAACTCATATAAAATATTTTTGAATGTGTTCACAGATTTACTGACTCGGCCATTTGGAAACAATATGAGAGGAACATTCAGTATAGTAAGAAAAAACAGACAATGCACCTAACTCCAAACAACCAGACAAATCTTTGTGATTTATTGTGTGTTTAAAAACCATGTGAAAATGTTATTATGTTTAATAAATAAATAAAAAAATATTAAAAAAAGTAAAAAATAATTAGCTGTATCATTTATATTTATCACAGTATCTCTTGATTGTCAATAATTACTTAAAAAGGGTTTTAATAATGAAAATTTAATACCGACCAATAGACCAATGTATATTTATTTATCTCAACAATGAAGCATCTAACAGAAGACCAGACTTTGGTATCACTCAGACTCTCCATTAACTGAATGACATTGTAATCGTGTATGTGTAAGGTGTTATTTTTGTTTAATCTATACTGATAGGTATTGTATAGCAGAAACATTTGTATTTTTGAATTTTTATTACGAATAAACTCAAAAACTATTTGAGGGATTTTAATAATTACTGCAACATGATACCTGAGTAAAATATATAAAGAAGGCTTCTTTACCATACTTTTAACAAACTAACCCAAGGTGTAAAATTGCGAGGGCGTGCCTAAAACTAGTAGCAGTACTAAGTACTAGTTTTTGGAAATAAACAGGCGACGTCGAGTACGAAGTTAAACTTTGTATTGTAACTGATCTTGAAAGATTAAACTGTGGCTTGATTCCGTATCTATCTCGAAATTAGGTAAAGTCAACAAGCCTTAGTATGACAAACAAACTTTAGTGTCAGATAGACAAAGTAGTCTAATAAGACATCAACACATTGTTTTTTTTTAAATATTTTGTAGTAAAAAAATGAGACTTCAATATGATTAAGTAGACGCTATATTCGAAAGGATGTTGATTATGCAGAATCCTTGATAGGGTTTAGGATTAATTTCTGTCTTTATAGTTGACTTTGATCGTTGAGTATTATCTGCTTTACCTTGGTGATCATTTCTGAGAATCCGGATTCTACGAGCACTTTCTTCTATATCTATGAATTCCTTAGACAGGACATAATATTTGTTGTATAATTCTATAATTCCGACTACTGGGAGACAAGAAACAATAGAATCCCAACAGGATGACTGGAAAAAGGTTATGATTTTTTTAAGCCTGTGAGATCTGTAATAAGTATGTTTAAATGCAAAAGGGAATGAACCCGAGAGTCTAATCCTTGCCTTGGTTATTATGATATCCTCTATGACTCATTGTTAGCATTTTGCGTTGCAAGAGTCACCGTCATCTTATTATACAATGTATGAGCAATTATTGAGATAACTTTATGTAGACAAATAGAACCTACTAATTACACAAATAAATGGTAAATTGTCTCCATGTTGCGGTTCATTATAGTTTACGGGAAGTCTTTCAATTAAGATCAGTATTTTTTTTCCATGTATCCTACTAAGTAAGATCTTAGGAGTACAAACCAACCTCACCTGCAAGTGGTGCACTTGCCGATTAATGGACGAGGTTCTGGCTAACCTACAATTTTCCGGCAAGTGGCAATAGGCTCGCCACCAGTTTACGTGGGATTAATAATATGAAATGTGGGCGTAAATTACGCGTCTGTGTACTCCTTCGGGGAAACAGGCATGATTGTATGTATATATGATTATTTTTATGTACACCTGGAAGTGGAAGATAATCTAAGTGATGTCATATACCAGTATGTGTCCAATTTGATGAACTCGCTGCATTAAGTCTTATTGGGATGTAGCATTGTAGTCAGAAATATAATTGAATACTGACTTTTGTATAAAAATAAAAGTATCAAATCTAAATTCCTATTCTATTCAAAACCGATATCAATTAACATGACTAATTAAAACCTATCTAGCTTCTTCTGATTAAAAATGCTAATTAAGAATTAAGCTGTCCCACCATTCATAACTAAGTCTCGTTAAACCTCATGGTTAGAAAAAGCTTGTGATACGAGTCTACCTACATTATCGATAGTTTAAACCTGGTTTCTGACCTTGTTTCATTAAAAATCTCAATACAAAAATTGTCGATCAATTAATTAATCTAAGTAAATTTATTGACATGTAACTACAAAACAAGATGGCGACTCGTTTCAAGATGGCTGCCATTGTTTATTGGTGACATCATTAAATTGTGACATTAGTCATTCGGTTAATGACTAAAATCATGGCGAATAAAATTCATATTTGGTTTCTAGTGCAGTATTGATGTTAGAAATAAATTATTAAAGCCTGATAAATGCGAATGATCAGAAAAATGTAATTCACATACCGTATTGAGAAGAAGTGGTAGGCGTAGGTTCCAAAAACTGTCTCTGGCTTTGCATATCATTTATGTTAACTGCCTCTAGTTCTGTCGGTGCTTCTGCAACTAGAGTATCGTCAAATACTTGATATTTTCCACTCTTTACTTCCAAATTTTCTCCAACAGATATCATTTCAGCAACAGGCTCTTCAGGAGGTGCCACCTCATTGTTTTCATCTTTGTTTTCCTCATTCTCTTCTGGGACTTCCGGCACAGGAGTTGTATCAAAAACTGTCCGTTCTGTTTCACTAACTAAGTCTTGACTTAAAACACTAGCACTTATAATTAGGACAGCTGCTAAAACTAATTTTATTTTAACACCCATTATTCGATTTTTTTTCTACTATCACATATTTTTTACTTCTGCCGTTATCAATTTTTTCTGCAACAACAGGTGCTTCGTGATTGTGTTGTCCGACTGAAGTACGAGTACATTGTGTGCCCATTGATATGGCCTTATCTGTTGTAGATATGATAAGATAGCGAAAAGGAGCGATAGGTGCGCCAAATTCTTTTGTCCTAATACACGAAGCCCTTTTTTTAGGTTATTGTTTGTAATAAAATATTCGACTGCGTTCAAATTATTTGCAATTTCTATTTAATAATAATAAATAAAAAAATTTACCAGATTATGATGGTGACTCAGTTTCTCATTACCTACTTACTTGGCTGTGATGGAAGGTTCCCTTGGTGCTACTTTATTGGTTGCGGCTTCTGGGGAAACCTATTAATATCTTCAAATATTCACTGTGTGTGTTCGATATAGTTATATTTGATTAATAATATAAAATAGCATAGCCTGTGAGTTTATTGTCAGTTTATCTCACAGATAGGTGGCTCGGAGCTGGCACTTAGATTCACTTACTCTTAATTTTTTTTGCATGTAAGTGAATCTAAGCTTTGTGATTTTAGTTTAGCAATATGAAGTTTTTTATTCACATATTTAGTTTTGATCTTTTCCAGTTTATGAAGTAAAGAACTTTTAACTTTTTTACTTTTATCTTTTTTAAAATCTAGCTCAGCGTCCCTCCACATTATTTAGAAGTAAAGATCCTGGAAAGCAAAAACATCAGTGACGAAACAGACAAGAATATTTTTATAACACTTTACGGCCCTTTACTTATCGATAAAGTGACGATAAAGGGTACAGTTTTAGTGATATCTATGAATTTCCACGTACAATAATTACATGAATCATGACGATGTTATTCAATGTTATTCGTAAAGAGTTGTTTTCCTAGAGCAACGAGATTACTCATTTCCGTTATGTGGGTGCTTCCGACTTCATTTCTTTTTTATTTCAAATGTTATATGCAATTTTTAGAGTAATTCTATGTTATGAAAAGTATAGTTAATTACTTGTGTTGAGATAATATCCCAGAGTTTATTTAGGTTAGTCTTTAGATCCCCCCCGATTTTGCCGTGGGGTGTGGACTATAACAGTAATATGGCTATTGAATGTTATTTTGAAAGGGTTCTGTCAGAACTAAGCTTTGGTTGCAGGTCGATCCTCCCTCCCCCCCGACTGGTCTCCACTTTGTCGTGGTGGGGGTCTGAGTACTTCCCGGTAGGGTGGAGAAGCCGCTAGTTAAAAGTTACATCTAGAGACCGGCGACTTTGGGTGCCCTTAGTACTGACTACTGAAGGGAAACTAAAAGGGACCTGTGGTGGGCGCAGCGGGCAGGCCATGAGGGTCTTAGGCGGCGGTGGCGAGAGGCCCCTACTGTCTAACCATAGACCCTCCGAGAAGCCGGCCACACCAGCTATGGTCGCACAAGGTGATAAGAGAGGCGCGTCCAATGAACATCTCTGTGGAGGTACTCCCGGTTTTAACCCCGGAGACGTTGGCCGCGGGCGGGGTGTCAGACGCTGCAAACCTGGTACTCTTTAGAAGATTTTCAGTAGGTATTGCGGCTGGCAGTCGCGTCTGCCGATGGTAAGCCCCACGCCCCCTTTCGGTCCCCTTTGGCCGGAAGGCAGTGCGTAAATACATTTTGTTACCGACCTTAAAAAAAATATTTATTTATTTCCAAACTAAAACCTATTTTTACAGGTTATTGGCAAAATATAATAGACAAGATATATGATATAATACATTTGTTATTCACTATAACACATATAAAAGAGCGTAAATTTCGTGAATTCGCCCAGAGAACATTGAAATATGTATATTTAACTGCTCAGCCAAATAAAAATAAAGTTTAGTCCTTAGATGGTTGAAAGTTTGTGTACATTGCACATCGATAGCTTTTGTTCTATAAGAAAACAGTTACCAATTTCTAAAAGCGTTTACAGACGTTAGTCCATATAATGTTCAAATATAGGTAGGTTGCGCAGCATTTATTTGAGCGCTTCTTCAATGAACTATGAGAATTATATAAGTATAGTTAGACCTGCATACGGGCAAGATTTTTTCTATTAATACAAATAAAAGTTTGAGGGCGCTTCTTAATAGAGGTAATAGAAAAAAGATACCTAAGACATTGAAGCATAGTGAAGCATATGTCACTGACAATGAGAGTTGGGTGACAGCTTGCTTGACGTAACTCGGTTCGTTGTTGGCGGCATGGCGCTAGCTAGCTGCTGATATATAATCGGTTTGCAGCCGGCCCAGGGGGCCTACCGCCGAATTCGATGGATTACCGGTAATCCATCTAGATCAAACTTTGTTTTGCGTTCATTAATCCGTACCGGGGAATCTGCCGACAGCCACCTCTTATTCATGACCTTCAGTCCGTGACAGACCAATAGGTAAATGGAGAACGCCATTTTGTTTCGATTTCCATGAGTTCGGCGGTACGACAGAATCAAGATGAAATTCATTTTGCCTTATAATCGATTGCCATCGAACTCGGCGGTAGGCCCCCTGGCGTCCCCTCCCCTTGTAGTCAAAGCCTCCAATTACACTACACTTACTATTAAGCCTTACCGACCCTATATACTAGATAGATAATCAATTTATTTGCACACGCATACAACACACTTTCACAATACAATAAAATTAAGCCGGAAATGCAAAAAAATAAATACACATCTTTAATTATTCAATATTCTTATAGTATAGGGAAGTGCGCTGCAGCCGTGCAAAATGGTTATGGCTCAGTGAAATTTTACTCTAACGATCAAACACTGATTTAAAGCCATAGACCAGACTAAAAGTAAAAAATAAAATAAAAGTTATGTGGTTAGATTCATCCAAAGTAAAGTGTTTATCCTAAAAATAAAATAATAAACGCAAAAAATTAAGCAGCTTTAGTGAAAGTCCCACCTAGGCATTCCCGCGAGAAATTACAAAATAGTTCATAATTTTAGAAATTATGTAGTTGGTATAATATAGAAGGGGTGAAAAGGGGTGTCAAAGTTTATATGAAACTTTTAATCGTAGGGTTTCCCAATAACGAGGAAATAAGTATTGCTTAAAGTAATAGTTTTTTCCAAAAATCCCTGTAAGTTTTTTTGGAAAATCTTTTCTTTCTAAAGCTAAAATCACAAAATGCACTTTTGTATTAAAATTAAAAACTGAGCCGCGACTTTATTTTGTCAGGGAGAGCTTTTTCAGTTTGGCTGGCATGATTTCTAAGGGGTTTTCATAAACAGATAGCTAAAATTACAAGCTATTTTCATTTTCCCGCGGGAAACTTGATATAAAGGGTAAATGAAGGACGCGCCGACACGCGGACGAAGTAGGTACTTATACATTTTCTGATGCATAATTCGGCATTTTATTATTAACGAACACCTTATCAAACTGAATTACAAGATTGATTTAAACATAACGAACAGATAAATGCATTTTTTTTAATATAATCTTTGTAAGTTATCTTTGTTTAAGTTGCATAAAATTATCATTCTCCTGCCCTCAGAACAGCTCAGTATACCTTTATCTATATACAGCATCGTAATTCGTCGTCAACTCTTCCACCACCTCGAACATCCTTTACACACACAATTCATATATTTTTGGGCATTATCTTCCACTCTAGGATATGAGCATTATCCTGGTTGTCCTAGTCTTAAGCTTATGGCTCAAAGTCTGCTACTGGTCTGCCAACATTTTGAGTCGGACACGGAGCGAATGCCGTCTGATCTTCGCAATTCGAAAATTCAGGTGAAAACATTATTATATGGTTAAACCAGCTGTCAGTATAGGATTCTTAATGACGACTGCAATAGATGTTCATGAAAGCAGCGACGAACGGCTTAACGTGCTTTACGACGCACGGAGGAAGCGATAATTACGCACATAACTTTAAAAATTGCGACTAGGGTTTGAACCCGAGACCCTCTGAATTCTCTTATCGCCTTCGAATATCGCCGCTCATTCTCTTCCACTCTATCCCCTGAAGTCCATATTCATATACCCTTGCCATCGTCTCTTTTCATTAAATACTCACACTTCTCATTTAACAGACGGACTCCTATAATATTTTTTAGTCTCTGTTAAAGTTAAGATCGTAAAGTACTATCCTATACCTAATTAAAAAAAAAGTGGCATCAATTTGATAACTCTCATATACTAAATAGGTTCTTTAAAGATTGGTAACAAAATGCATTTACGCACTATTGCAATTGCAAAGGGGGACCGAGAGTGGTGTGTGGCACTCACCACCGGCAGACACGACCGCCAGCAGTAATACCCGCTAAAAATCTTCCGACGACGCCCGCAGCTAGTTGAGGAAGAGGCGGGGGGCTAGTACCTAGGTTGCAGCTCTGACACCCCGCCCGCGGCCAACGTCCCCCGGACCAAAACCGGAAGAACCTTCTCAGAGAGACGCAGTGGACGCGCACCTCCTACCTCCTTGTGCGACCATAGCGTGTGTGGCCGACTTATCGGAGGGTCCATGGTTAGACAGCCGGGGGCCCCTGCCCCCGCTGCCTAAGAACCTCCTGGCGCCGCTTGACGGGCCCTCCTGGCCCGCCCGCAGCGCCCTCCACAGGTCCCTCTTAGTTTCCCCCCCGGTAGTCAGTACTATGGGCACCCAGAGTCGCCAATCTCTGAGTGTTACCTTTTCCCTAGCGCCTCCTGCGCCCTATCGGGAGGTACTCAACCCCCCTACCACGACAAGGTGGAGACCAGTCAGGGGGGAACATCTACGGAGCCTAAGTCAACTTCACTTGCAAGTTGTGCACCTGCTGATCAACAGACGAGGCTCTGGCGAATGTAACAGATCCCGGCAAGCGGCAATAGGCTCGCCACCTATGTGGGAGTGTAATGGGCGAAGTGTGGGCGTACAATATGACTCTGCCTACCCCTTCGGGAAAAACAGGCGTCAATGTATGTATGTATGTACTCTTTAAAGATACTTCATTACTGAGAACGACCAACTAGCACGATGGAAGACTTTCTAGAAATAAACACATACTTGTATTACTTTGTTGTTTCACTGAACATTATCTATCCATCATATATTATAGACAGTACTTTAATTATTAATATATAGCACCAAAATCACTTAAAATGTTTTGAGTACCCACTCTCTAAGTACTGTTAATGACACGTTAAATAATTTCTCACCAGATAATGTTAAACATTCAGTCCTAGCCGCTAAGGCTCTTTTAAGGTAATAATTGACACATCTTGATATGTGATACACTGTACAAATGCTTTGGAACGAGTGCAACAAAGAACCACACGGCTCTAATTTATATTCCAATAATATATATGCAACTAATAACTAGTATTTTAAAAATAGACATACATTTCTCCGTTTACGAACGTACTATAATGATAGTTTAGTAAAGACATGCATTGGAAAGTGTTTTTAACATTAATCTCAATAGGTACATTGAAACTATCAGTTTGAGTAAAGGTGACATTAAGATATCTAGATAAGTAGTCAAACACTGTTTTATATCGTACTATAGGTGCTTGTTATCTTAATTATATCTTTTAGTTGTTTATAATGTATTCGGATATTACTTATTTCTAATAAATCATTTATTTTATTTCGGATTTTTTATTTTATTTTTTTAATCACACCAATTATTTAGTTTCAAGGTTAGTATCATTAAGAACTTGTGTTATGGATACTAAATAACGGATAAACATACATAAATACTTTTTTTATTTGTGAATACATAGAGTTAAGATACATAGGAGAACAAATATTCATGTTCATGCACACAAAGGTTTGTCCTGTGTGGGAATCGAACCCACGACCTCTCGAGTGAAGTGCAGGTATACTGACCTCAACGCCATATCGGTCACAATATAATTCTCTTTATGCGTATATCCAGTGTCTTTGGTACTGGTGTAGAATAGTGCAACCTCCGCTCATCTTATGGGGAGTCGTTAGCGATCACCAACCCGCTTGCCCAGCGTGGTGATTATGGACAAATACCCCCATTAGAATGTAATCTATTGGGAAGGCTAATGTTCAGCAGTGGACTTTATAATGCTGTTATAATGATATTGACTGTGATGGAAGGTTCCCTTAGTGCTACCTTATTGGTTACGGCTTCTGGGGAATTTTAATAACTTCAAATATTCACTGTCAGTGTTACATATTGTTATAATTGATTGATAATTTAAAAGAGCATAGCCTGTAAGTTTCTTTACAGTTCTTCTTACAGAGCGGTGGCTCGGAACTGGCACTTAGATTCACCTTAACTTAATTTGTGTTTTGCATGTAAGTGAATCTAAGCTTTGTCATTTTATATTTTAGTATAGTTGTATTAAGTGTATTTAATATTTCATTTTGAAGTTTTCAAGTGCTATGTAATCGTTTATGAAATTAAGAACTTCTTACTTTTACTGAACTATTTTTTTTAATTTTATAATTCAAGGAATGCTTGATAGATTTTGCAATTTTTTACCATACTACTAAAATGTATACAGGGGAACCTACCATCATCTTTAGTGCCTAAGCCAACCTCACCTGCAAGTAGTGCACCTGCCGATTAACGGACAAGGCTCTGGCTAATATAAAAGTTCTTGGTAGAACAGTAGAAATAATAGGTATACTAGTATAGAAGCAATAGGCTCGCCACTTATTTCGTGAGACCGACAACACAATTGGCTAAGTGTGGTCGTATATTATTCCTTTGCCTACCCCTTCGGGAAAAAAGGCGTGATTGTATGTATATATGTAAAATTTGTCTTTGGAAACAAAACAAAATCGAATCGTTATTTATTGCATTTCTCACGGAGTTAATATCCGAACACGATCGATTAACAATACACACCACACCAACTGCACACTGACTCGGTAACGCAGTATCCAATATATAAGCATCGAGAACAGAGTCCGTCTCATACATACGAGTGAATCAGTTGTGGCACATTGCTCCTGTTATTACTGAGACTTAGTTCAGAAAACATATTGTTGTAACAATGCCGTGTGTTGGCTGTGGAGACAGTGAGTGTTTTAAACTATTTACCAATCAACTATACATGTATTATTATAGAATAATTGACTGTGTGTATATACGTATATAAATAACGAACGAATAAAATGCAATAACATACTTTTGAGAAAATTATTTTTACTTATAATTTATAATATAGCTACCAATAATAAAGCTTGCCAGTTATTTTATGACTGATTTTCTACCATTACACCATGGTAGGTTAGAACAGGTGGTTTGCACCATACAAAATTATTAGGGTGTTAATGATATCATGCCATATAACATAACAGCCTCAATATAGGTTAATAATTTAACTATGGAGTTTGTTTAAAAAGCAGCGGTTTTGTAGATGAATACTCAATATTTTTAATGATGTTTATGTTGAGGTAGGTTAATATATTGTAACTTTTAATTAAATTCGCCACAAATATTTTGTGACGCTTTAGTTATAAGTGTTATAAATTTTATATATTATGAAATCTGATAGTATGTTGTTTTCATTTGTACACTTAAGTTATGAGACGAGAAGATAGGAGGTCGTGGGGTCGGGTCCTACACGGGCGCCCGCGCACTAGTTAATTTTTATATTTTAAGTAAGAAATTTTTTAATTAGAAATATATATTATATTTTGCCATCATCTTCTTCATCAGCTCCAGGAAATATTCTATATATATACTTTACTGAACATAGGCTTCCCCCATAGATTTTCAAAGTTTTTTAATATCGATTGCCAAACAACAACAACAGTTAGGTACGTAACTTGTCAAATTATAACGAAACAGCTGTTATAGAGCAAGCTTGAGTTTTTATGTGTAAATATAATCGAAAACCTAACTTTTTTTAAATCTAAATTCTTAGAAAACGTACACAAATGATGAAAAGATTTTCTGTGTTGATTTCAACAGTCCCTAGAAGTAGGGCTGCCATCACTTAAATTGCCACTTCACTTAAATTTTTGCCACATAATAAAATCATCGTTAAAATTAACAATTTCTTTGTGGGTTATTATCTGTATTATTTTTCCTTGACAACAAAAGGGTTCGGGTTTCTGTTGGACATTTTTAAAATCCCCTGCCAGACGGACCTCGGAGTCCCTTGAAACTAGAACCAATCCGGGGAATTCCGGACGGATGGCAGGCCTACCTAGAATTCTCTAGTAAAGTCTCCACCATTTTACTGAGGTTTGACTTTCACTTGACCCAACAATGGTGGACTTTACTTGACTTTGTCTAAATTACAAAAACGCTGCATTTATGCAAAAAAAAATATTTATTTTATTATTTGACTCTTGCTCTCTTAATGAAAGTCCCTATCTAAAAAAAATGATTGTTTGTTAGCGCTGTAACACAGAGTCAATAAGGATGGTCATGATTGACCAAGCGATATCATCAGGTCATGACCTACATTATTGGTAATCACAGCCAATTAAGGGACTTAACAAGCGACAAACCTTTGTGTCCATGTACATGAACATTTGTTCTGGTGTTTCCTAGGTATAATAAATGTGTATTTACAAAAATATTGGAATAAAACAATTGGTGAGAGAATAAAGAGTTAAATACATTAATAAATATAAGAAGAAAATTTGAAAATAGAATAACAAAAAAAAACAAAGTGAAATTGATTTTTTCTAGTATAAGTTTCGAAGCATAAAAACAACATTAAATATTTCAAGTTGCACCAAAAGGTTTTATTATCAGCCATGTTACCAGCCTGTGATTTACTACTTAACATAACTTAATGGCAGCATTCAAAATAAATACAAATGGAAGCCTTTACAAAATTCACTGCCGTTGATGGTTGGGATCATTATTTCAAACCTGTTTCATGTCCTTCGCCAAACAGGATCTTTCAAGTCCTTCACAATGTCAAATATTTCTTTCAAATTAAAGTTGCATCGGTCAAATAATATAAACAGTGACAGTGGTTGCCCCTATGATATGTTCTCCAAATAGTAGAATGCATAGTTAGGTGTCATAATAGTAGCATTGTAGGTATACTATATAAAGAAAATCTTTCTATAGTATACAATACAAATATAAAACTTTCTTTCCTAAACATTTACAATTTGCCAGTGCCGTAACCAGCCTTTTATGCACCCGGTGCGAACTTTCAAAACTGCGCCCTTGAAAAATGCTCTGACCAAGCTCTGAAAATATAGGCCAGGTACAGTAGGGCGCCTCTACACCATGTTTGTAATAAAAATGTACCTACTAGTTACCATGCATGAGATAAAACTAGATAATAGCCTCGTCATTTCTGCGCCCTGTGCCTGGGCAGTCTGGGCACTGCTGGCACCGCCCTAGTTACGGCACTGCAATTTGCCATGTATAATTGTATATACCTACCCATATTTCGCCAATTATATTTTTGGTCCCTCTTGATCCCCGTGGCAAGCTTATTGCCGCTTACCGGGAACTTTTTTGTTCTCCGGAGCATCGTTCGTTGATAGGCAGGTGCACCACTTGCAGATGAGGTTGGCTTGGGCTCCTAAGATCTTAATGCATCAATAATAACTAAGTAAAATATTTATTTATTTATTGAAAAAACACCATTAACATAAAATTGTACATTGTTAATTAATAACACACAAAAGAAAGTTAAAAGATATGCCTCTACAGGTATATGCAACACTATAGAATTTTAGTCGAAAATAAAAGTAAAAAAATAATAATAAAACAAACACTATAGAACAATATCCTAAACAATAATAATAAACATACATTTACATGATAATTACCACAAATGTTCTTAAATTTATTCTTAAAAATACGCTCAGAATCCTGAAAAATGTCGATGCTGCTGGTATTACTATTATTGTAAGTATGCATGCACCGATGTAGTGGAGCACCCCTACCTAGGTTAGTCCTACAATAAGGTGTAACAAAGTTTTTATTCGTAGGGTGTCTAGGGACACGAGAAGGAACAGCAATATTAATTTGGTTTAATAAGTTGGAACAGACTAAGGTCCCATGAAGAAGCTTGTGCAATGTCATAAATCCAAACATTTGCGTCGATGAGCTAGTGTATTCATTTGAAAATACGAAAGTCGAGCCTGCGCGTGCGCCGCGTGGTTAATTCTTACTTCTGTAAGCAAGATAACGAGTAAACTCTTCTGTATTCGCTCTATTCTTTAAGAATGAACCATGTAGCTAGGATTCCAAAAACTTGAGACATATTCCAAATTAAATTAAATTATAAAGAAGTATTAGTACCATCATCAGCTGAAGTCAGCACAAGCTTGTTATAACGTAGCAACATAATGATGTTAGGTGTATAAATAATAATAATGTAAACAATAAACACAATAGGTTTACTCTTTACCTAGGAAACACCTGACGAATAATCTAGATTCTAGAACAAAAGCACAAGTTATGTGCGTTTTGATTTATGTTTGATGTAAAGCGGGATGTTTACAAGAACACACGCTAAGCCTTGGCTAATTAAGGTGAACGGACACAAATCCTAGTTGAACGAGTTGAGCGAATCGTACGAATTTAGAATTTTTATTCACGTAATAATTATAGTCATTAAAAAAACGATAATACCTATGCCTTGCAATTGCAAATCTTTGTGGTTGACTTCAAGTGCAAAGATTACTGAACTGTGCGAGGTTTCCTAAGATTTTATGTAAAGAACTCTAAAATTTGTTTTGTTCGAAGCGTTTGTTTCGATTAAGTGTGCGTAAACCTTTATATTGCGTTTGGTTTCTATCCTAACAATTATCTAGAAAATGGCTGCAAGGCTTGCGCGGGAAAGTTAATTAGAATAACAAGCGGTAATAAGTGCTGTGAGATTATTTGTAGTTTTAAATAAGATAGAAACGTATATATTTGACAGACTTGACTGAATATCAGTTATTACGTGTGGCGACTGCCTTCTGTCCTCCGAAACCCAGAGGGCAACATCATCCTATGGTTAAAACAGCTATCAAGATGTTAGAAGGCACTGACTTCCTAATAATGACTGCGGTAGATATTCATAACAGCCGGGACCAACGGCTTAACGTGCTTTCCGAGGCACGGAGCAAGCGATAATTTTTAACCTAAAGTTATCCGTATTATTTTTTTATGTAAGGATCATGATTTTAGTTATAATTTAGCAAAAGTAAGTTTTCACTTTGTTCCAACATTAAATCAAAGTTACGAAGCTGATGATTTCAATTATATAATAACAACTTCAAACATTCAGTCGAATATTCAAGAAAAAATTATTTATCTTTCACTTTAATAAGGTGTACAGGGTTCCTACCAAGACCTCAGGAGCCCAAGCCAACCTCACCTGCAAGTGGTACACCTTTTTTTTTTTTTTTTTGTTTTACGTCGGTAACAAAATGCATTTACGCACTGCCTTCCGGCCAAAGGGGGACCGAAAGGGGGTGTGGGACTCACCACCGGCAGACACGACCGCCAGCAGCAATACCCACTAAAAATCTTCCGACGACGCCCGCCGCTTGTTGAGAAAGAGGCGGGGGCCAGTACCTGGGTTGCAGCTTCTGACACCCCGCCTGCGGCCAACGTCCCCCGGACCAAAACCGGGAGGACCTCCTCAGAGAGGCGCAGTGGACGCGCCCCTCCTACCTCCCCCTGCGACCATAGCGTGTGTGGCCGACTTCCCGGAGGGTCCATGGTGAGACAGCAGGGGCCTCCTGCCCCCGCTGCCTAGACCCTCCTGGCGCTGCTGAGCGGGCCCTCCTGGCCTACCCGCAGCGCCCTCCATAGGTCCCTCTTAGTTTCCCCCCCGGTAGTCAGTACTAAGGGCACCCAGAGTCGTCGGTCTCTGGGTGTTACCTTTTCCCTAGCGCCTCCTGCGCCCTACCGGGAGGTACTCAGCCCCCCCACCACGACAAGGTGGAGACCAGTCGGGGGGGGCAAGTGGTACACCTGCCGATCAACGGACGAGGCTCTGGCGAACATAACAGTGCCTGGTAAGCGGCAATAGGCTCGCCACCTATTACGCGGACTTCCGCTTAACGCTCGTTTTTGACCTAAAAGCCCTTTTTAACTTACTTTTGAATTTTGACAATTAAGAATACAGAAAAGTTCAGTTCTTAATTTGGTGACAGTTTGTGGCTATTGACTCGGAAGACACGTTAAGTATTCGTTTCTTTAGTTATGTGGTTAGTTGTGAAGCCAGGTTAGACGCCCTTATAAAAAGTCCTAATCGCAAGTCGCCATAATACCAGCCTTCGCCAACCTGAAATTGGTCATCGTAAATTCTTATCGCAGGACGCCAGTCGTCACTCACCTGCCTCCGTCTCCTCACGTCGACCTGAACTCCTGCCACCTCGCCCAGTAGGTACTAAGGTATAAATATAAAATTTCACCACTCTATTTTTGTTTTCAGACTGCAAATGCACTGCATCGCAGTGCTGCCAAAGCTGCAAATGCGATTCGTCTTGCAGTTGTGCAGCTAAGAAGTCCACGTGCAGCGGGGACTCCTGCGGTACTCCTAAGAAGTAGACCCTAGGAGACTCTGAGAGAACCTTCCATCTTCACCAGTATTTCAATTTATCTAACATAGTGATAATAAAAAAAATGTCATTTATGTCAAGCAATAATGTAACAAAGAAATCGGAGGTTCATATTCTACATACCTTAATCTAAAATAAATATCTTTAGTGACATAAAAATTCATTTTAGGAACGATTAAGATGGATCCCTGAACAAGTGTAGGTAAGTTAAATAAAATTGTAACCATACCAATAAAAATAGTTTCAGTTATTTTTAACTGGTAACTTACCCAATATGCCTGAATGAAACCATGTGGTTCCTATAGTTTTCAAATATTATGTTTTTCTATAATTTTGATGTTTTTTTAACTTTTACTCCATAAATGATTTTGTAAAAAAAAAACTAAAAATTTTTATATTACCTAACTTCAACTTTATTCAATCAATATCTAATTGTAATGAATATTTTAGTCCTGATAAAATTATACAATAATTATTTAGTGTTCAACAATAAATATAATTATTAATGTCTTGAAAAAATTATATGTCAATTATCGTATTATTCTGTATATACTTAAATAATTTAAACAAGAAATATACACACACAAGCTGAAAACAATGGATATTAAAAAGCGTATCGGTTCTAACAATAGATGTACCGTAACTTAAAAAAAATTATAATTACTACAATAATTATTACATTCGATTGGTCTGACTTTCAAGTAATTCAGTATGTGTATATAACTGAATAATATTTTTTAATAAATAAAATATAAAATCGAATCTCTCGTTTTTTTTAATCACTTTGTCACCAGCAATGAACAATGTCGTAAGTCAAAACACTATTCAATACGCCAAATATATATTTTAAGAGGAATAAAATAAGCGTCAATGGTTTTTAAAATTTTATTATATCAGCCTTATAAAGTCCTCTGCTGAACACCCCAGTACATTACATTTTATGGGTGGTATTTGCCCATAATTACCAGATTGGGCAGGCGGGTTGGTGTTCGCAGTTCAAGCCAATACGCAGGACGACGCTGCTGCCCATCATCCGGAAGGATTTCTCTCCGATGAGAGGTTCTATTCTAGGCCGATACTACACTGCAATGGGACATGCTAAAATAATAATGTTCTGCGATATTATCTATAACATCGCATAAAATTATTATTTTAGCATTAATTTTTTTTTTTTTACTGGTCTAACAGTAAGGTCACTTTATCAATCAATACATAAAAATAGATAATAAACAGTTAAATGTCAAACATAAATATCGCTCTCTTAGTAAAATAGCGAGCAAGTTTTTTCTTACCTAAATTGTAGAGTTCGCTTTTTGAACTTGATTTTGTACTAATTTAATTCAATTTAAATCGTTTGTTTTGGATACATGTCGTTTAGGTATAGGATGTTACAAATTATTTAAATTAGTACAACACATGAACCCTGCAAGGGCATAGCAATACAAGCTTATATAGTGCAGTGAAATTAACAAAATAGCCGTATTATTACTATAACTAACTTATTAAATGATTTAATAATTATAAAGGAAAAATGGATATTTTGAGGACACATTATAAAAAAACAACATTATTGCATTTTGGTATAGACTAACTTATTTATTTATGTGGAATTATTAAATAACAAGTTACAAAACGTTTTAACATTATTGCACTTTGGTATAGTATTAATTTATACAAACATTAATCATTTGAAGAATTTATTAGAGACTCTACATAATCAATATTTCTAATGTATTTAGGTAGAACATTGTACAATTTCACTGCCATGAAGTGTATGGTCTAGATTTTTTTATATAGCTAGAGTACTAGTTGGTAAACGTGGTTTATTTTTAGCTTTGAAAGAGGTTGTTCTTATTACTTACTAGGGTCCAGTATAATTATTAGAGTTTAATAAGAGCCTGGCTTGAATGCTTGCTAATTTCAAGTATTTAAATATTTCAAAAAACCACTCAGACAGCGACAGCTCCCCTCTTCCCCCGCAAGCGGAGGACGAACGATCATCGAAGGCTGATGACAATCGCCACCGCCCACCTCACGCTCAGGGAACCGCGCCACGTCTCCTCATCGTGGTTGGTTGATGCCTCACATGGTGTGAAGGTCTAGCGAAGAGCTTACTATAGAAATGATCCTATGAAGTAAGGTCTTAATTTAACAGATCGAACAGTGAGGTAGTCATTATACTGCTGCGACTCTTGATAGCGTCGCATAAATGTTGTAGTAAACAGCGCAGCGCCTCCTGTTGAGTAGATCTAAAACGAACTGCTCTCGTAGTGTCGTACTTCGTAGCAATGCTTCGACAAAGTATCACATCATTTGGCAACAGCTATGAACGTCAATATATTTAATACTTATTGTCATCGTTTGTTAAATGTTACTTTGCCTAAGTCTCCTGTTTCTGTACTAAGAAAATATGACTTGTCTTTCGTAAGCAACATCTTACAACCAGAGTTATAAAATCTTGCTCCCGTAACAACAGGAATTTATATTAAAATAACTTTTATATACTTCACACATTTTGGTAGGATTTTAATTTAGATTTTGATAGAGCATTATGAATGTAGAGACAACAGATTATTGTTCTAATTTATTTTCTACTATTTCAGCCCCTTAATGCCTAATAAGAAGCTCTACCAATATTTCCGAACACTACTATCATTTGATTTGAGAAGATCAGTTTGCAAAATATTAATAAGATTATTTATAAGTTCAAATTAAAATAATGGTTTGACAGAAAATATTTGTTCTGATAAGTTATTTCAGGCTTCTATAAGTATCTGACGCAGATGAAGAAAATTGTAAATTAAAGAAAGTATTTAAATTAATCAAATAAAAAAAATTATTATATTACACAATTTTCGTAAGCAATTTGTTGTTTGCATTAATGGGCTTTGTTAAGCTTTATATTATTGTGATCCTGGTAATTCATTATTTGATGCAGCTATCTGTAAAGAAAATATAAACAGTAAAATTTAATATGCATTCAATTTACTTGTGCATAAATAAAAGACTGTGGATATATTATTGGAAAAAAACGTTAAAATTGTGATAATTATTGAATTCAATGCAATAAATTTATTGCCATCTAAGTGTACATAAGGTCTTAAGAATAAAATTTGTTACAACTTAGTTACCTTTATAGCTACAATAGCTTACAGTCTAATTTGATAGGTTAGTTCAGTTTACTTCATAGATTAGGTTAGTTTACTTTACTAGATCATTGCTATTGGGAACATGGGAAAGCTTTCTTTTAGCAGTGGACGTTAAGTGGTTGAGGTGATGATGACAAGATTATTCAAGCTAAAGATAGAATAGAATGTTTGGTCTTTTGCATGTTCATTGGAACTCAAAACATTGTGTCCCGATTCAATTACAGATTTTGAAAAAAGCATTACGTCGACGAGGATTTTTTTTATATACCTAGTTATTTCAAAATTATCAAACTTTATATGTCTTTTATGTAATCAATGATTTATATCTGCAATAACTCGATTGACATTATGATGTTTAGTAAAATTTCTAGACAAAAATGATTAAAATCCAATCGTCTCGTAGATAGAATCTCTTAACAAAAGCAACAAAAATAAGAACCCGAAAAAAACTTTATACAACATACGTACAAAGTACAAAGACTACTTCAACTACAAACTACTTACTTTATAAAAATTGAGCATTGCAATACATTTTAGAAGCGTATATCACTGTCAAACACATGTGCAAAATTTAAAAAAACAGTTTGTGATAAACGTCAGGATGACTTTCTCGGAATCTTTTATACTGTTCATAGTTTATTTAAAGCTGATTGATCAGATTTTTAATAGCGTCTTTAAGCGTATTAGGCGATTTTACTTTGGATGATTATTGCACTATCTATGAATTTGCTACGCAATGGCACGGCACAACATTTTCAAAAAATTATTTATATTAAATTTTTGACAAACAATTTGAACAGACTTCCAAAATTAAACTTCCTCAAAAGGATGCAAATAGTTATTTAATTTATTACATATAGTAATCAGTTATGCTTGGAATCATAAGAGGAATTGGTACCCGCTTTTAAAACATACTACTATGTATATACATCAATGCGGTAAGCAATCAGACATGTTTGACATTTAAATTCTAATTTGAATTTGACTAATAAACTTGCAATTTAAATAGAAACATACATGTTCTTTCTTCAAATACTTTCATAATGAATAGGTAAGTTAGTGCGACTACTGCAAACAGCAAAACTTTTTTAAAAACAAACTGTGTCATTAAAACTATTGAATAATTACGAACCCCATCTTTGTATTTATTGAACACTCTCACTCTTGAGTCACTAAATAAAATGACAGAATAACTTTTTAAACAGTATTGTATCGCAATGGGACAACTACAACATAGAACTTTACTTTTCTAGAGCAATTTAAAGAAAAAAGAAGAATGTAAGTGGCCGCCTACACCTGAATACATTTGAAGAGACCTATAATCGAAGAGAAAAAAACAGAAGCTACTGCGATATCTCTTTTTAATTTTTATCGTGTAATTATGTCTTTAGTTAACTTTACACATACAAGCTGAAAACCAGGGCAATACTTATAATATATTTAATAATAAGCGGTTCTAACAATTCACGAATTAGACGCACCGTAACTTAGAAACTTTTTATAATTTTTTCAATAATTATTACATTTGATTAGTCTGACTTTGAAGTAATTCAGTATATAAATACATAATATTTAATAAAAATTAATCTCTTGTTTTCTGACCCATTTTCTGTTTAATACGCCAAATAAAATTTTAACGAAGAATAAAATTCGCATTTCAAGCTAGTACGCAAGATGGCGCTGCTGCCCATCTTCCGGTAGGATTTCTTTTTGTCGACTCTTACGATTTCGCGTGAGATGAGAGGGGGTGGCATTATTCTAGGCCGATACCACGGCATTGGAACATACTAAAGTCTAAAATGATAACGTTAATCGAAGTTCTGGACCAGTAATGTCACTTTATTAATCGATACATAAAATTTGGTAATAAACAGCTAAATGGGAAATATACATATATAACGATCGAGCGTGTTTTTTCTTACCTAAATTGTAGAGTACGCTTTTGAAGTCGACTTTTTACTAATTAAATTCAATTCAAATCGTTTATTGTGTTACATGTAATTTAGGTGCCTAAAATATTTATTTTAGTGCAGCGCATGAACCCTGCAATATCTGCTAATTTAATATGAAACTAACAACTTAACGTTTTATGCTATGAAATTAACGACGCAGAAAAAAAAGTTCGCTGGTTTCGAATATGTTTACAAATCAATATCGCCCAAGGTGTCGCTTCATGCAATTAGGCTTTCAACCCTCAGCAATAATCAGTATCTCAACTCTAATATATTTTTGTAGAGCATTGTACAATCTCACGGCGATGGAGTATTATGGGTCCAGAGTTTATATAGCTAAGGGACCAGTTGGTATTGGTAAGCGAGCGTGGTTTATTTCTTTTACTTAGGTTTTGTAAGAGGTTGTACTTTTCATTCACTTGGTCACACTACATTTATTAGAGTTTACATGAAGCCTAGCTTATTTAAAGATTTATAAATTTTCAAAAAACCACTCAGACAGCGACAGCTCCCCTCTTCCCCCGCAAGCGGAGGACGAACGATCATCGAAGGCTAATGACAATCGTCACCGCCCATCTCACGCTCAGGGAACCGCGCCACGTCTCCTCATCGTGGTTGGTTGATGCCTCACATGGTGTGAAGGTCTAGCGAAGAGCTTACTATAGAAATGATCCTATGAAGTAAGGTCTTAATGTAACATACTGAACAGTGAGGTAGTCATTATACTGCTGCGACTCTTGATAGCGTCGTGTAACTGTTGTAGTAAACAGCGCAGCGCCACCTGTTAAGTAGATCTAGAACGAACTGCTCTCATAGTGTCGTACTTCGTAGCAATGCTTCGACAATGTATAACATCATTTGGCAACAGCTATGAACGTCAATAGATTTTATACTTTTCGTCATCGTATGTAAATGTTATTTTGTCTAAGTCTCCTGTTTCCGTACTAATAAAATATGACTTGTCTTTCGTAAGCAACATCTTACAACCAGGGTTAGAATATCTTGCTCCCGTAACAACGGGAATTAATAATAAAATAACTTTGATATACTTTACATATTTAGGTAGGATTTTAATTTAGATTTTGTTAGAGCATTATGAATGTAGAGACAACCAATTATTGTTGTAATTTTGTTCCTACTATTTCAGTCCTTTTATGCCCAAAAAGATGCTCTATCGTCTCTATATTCATACACAATCAATTGATTTTAGAAGATCAGTTTGAAAAATATTAATAAGTTTATTTATAAGTTCAATTTAAAAAATGGTTTGATAGAGAATATAATATATATACTGATAAGTTATTTCAGGCTTCTATAAGTATCTGACGCAGATGAAGAAAATTGTAAATCAAAGAAAGTATTTAAATTAATCAAATACATATATTATTATGTTTTTCGTAAGCAATTTGCTGTTTGCATTCATGGGCTTTTTTAAGTTTTGTATTATTGTGTTCCCAGTAATTCATTATTGGATGCAGCTATCTGTAAAGAAAATATAAACAGTAAAATTAAATATGCAGTAAGTTTACATACTCGTTTCATAAGCTTTTTTTTTTAGTAGTGGACTTTGCACATAATTTTGAAAAAAAAATAGGTTATAATTGTTATAGATAAAACATAATTATTCAATTCATTACTTGCTATGGGTATTATCTATGTATGTATGTTTGTTTATCCGTTGTTTAGTATCCATAACCCCAGGTCTTAATGATATTTAACTTGGAACTAAATAATTGGTGTATTTGTCAGAAAAATATTTACATTTATATTTATTGCCACCCAAATGTACATAAGGTCTTAAGAATTAAATGTATTACAACTTAGTTACCTTTATAGGTGCTGCAATAATTTATAGTCTAATTAATAGTTTAGTTTAGTTTACTAGATCACTGCTATTATGAACATGGGAAAGCTTTTTTTAGCAGTGGACTTTAAGTGGTTGAGGTGATGATGACAAGATTATTCAAGCTAAAGATAGAATAGAATGTTTGGTCTTTTGCATGTTCATTGGAACTCAAAACATTGTGTCCCGATTCAATTACAGATTTTGAAAAAAGCATTACGTCGACGAGGATTTTTTTTTATATACCTAGTTATTTCAAAATTATCAAACTTTATATGTCTTTGTTGTAATCAATGATTTATATCTGCAATAACTCGTTTGACATTATGATGTTCAGGAAAATTTCTAGACACAAATGATTAAAATCCAATCGTCTCGTAGATAAAATCTCTTAACAAAAGCAAGAAAAATAAGAACCCGAAAAAAACTTTGTACGTATGGTTAAAGAATTCGGAGAGAATTAATAGTTGGGAGTTTGAAAAGCTAGTTATTGAAAAGAGGGGAGGAAGGGATTTCAAGATATGCAATTAATTATACGTGAGAACTGAAGTGTATATTACCAGATACTCTAAGCTTAGTAATAAACACATAAAGCATAACACAGCATTATCCCGGTTGCCCCAGACTAAAGCCCAGGGCCCAGGGTCAGCTCACTGGTCTAACCAGATTTGGCTTAACTTCAGTTAATAATAATAATAATAATAAGCCCGCAGGGCAGCTTGTGGCGAGCTGTTGGTGAGTGGCGACACCACGGGCGTAAATCCGAGTGCTCCAGAGGGTCGGACTGCGGTCTCGTCTCCGGTTCGCCGGAGTGGGCCCCAAGAGGCTAGCAGGACCCTCGCCCCTGGCTTGCCTTCATTGGCTGTCCAGGGTGGAGTCGCAAGAGCTACATGCTCGCAGGGTGGAAGTGAAAGATGTATAAGTCGTGAGTTGGCGCACTGTCCTCTTGGGCAGTGAGTAGAAAACAGTGTACACCTCTCGACACCCTGAAGCCGAGGATATTTATGTTGCGCTCCTGCCGTTGCACTACGGCTATTTTGGAGTGCCCATTCAATCCTCTGGCTAGTCACCGCCTGCCATTTACAATCATTTGAGACTGATGATGACGGCAGGTGTCCGGTAGTCTCCTCTATCCATAGTCCAATTTACCCAGTCCTTCAGCTTTCAACCCAATATCCCGGCCATAGTAGATTCCATCTTATCCTAATAGTACTGCACAAATCGGGGATTGTCCTTAGGTGTATTTCTATAATGCACATAGGGATAATCGCCGGTTTGTGTCACATAACCATTAGATCAAAATTGTCTAAGGGGCCTCTACGTGTTGGCTTCGGCCCCACGCATGCCTTCCAAATGTCCGGGTCACCATTGGCCCGAGATCGGAAAAAGACAAACATAATAATAATAATAATGTTTATATTTCTCAGCACAAACAATTGGTACATTAGCAGTATGTAGATGATTATAATTATTACAAAGTAACAGTTTGTTTGTGTGAGACTGATGCCTGAGATAAGTATGAGTACATACCTGTTTTACAGGTCATCAGGCTCCCAAAAACCTACACATATTACATAGAGCTGCCAACTGACCTCCACAACCCAAAGAGAAACACCATTCGATGGTTAAACCAGTAGGTTAAGATATACGTAACACACGGTATATTATTTTAGTTGGAAATATTACGGTATTTAGAAACCCCAACATCAACATAATATTATTCATTTTTATTTTATCCTTACAGATATTTTTGTTCAGTGTAGGATTTGAACCCTTAGAAGCGGACAGCATCTAGTGGTAAATGAAATAAAAATAATACTTACCGTCAGGAATTGAGTCATTTTGAACAAGAGCACAATCAACGTTCCCTCTTTCAACTGGGATATAATCTGTAAAAAAGAAAACATATTGTTCAAACTTTGACATCTTATATACGCATTTTGTGAAAAAAGGTCTATTCATCTTTAAACTACTCAAGAAAAATGTAGCCCTGCAAGACGAATGATATGGTGTGCAAAATCTAAAAATCTGTTTTTGAAGGATTTCTTAACATGACGGGGTTTTTTTTTACTTATTTGTTCGTTTATTCAATGCTGATTGAACAGTTTTGTAAAAGCGTATTTTGGCGTATTAGTCGATTTTCAAAAAATATATAAAATAAAATTTGACAGTAAAACAATTTGAACAGCCTTCTAAAATTAAACTTCCTCAAAAGATGCAAATATACTTATATTTATAACATAGAGTAATCAGTTTGAATTTCAATTTGAATTTGACTCATGAACTTGCAATATAAGTGGAAACTTACATGTTCTTTCTTCGAATATTTTCATAATGAATAAGGTAGTGCGACTACTGCAAACAGCAAAACTTTTTTAAAAACAAACTGTGTCATTGAAACTGTTCAATAAATACAAAGATGGGGCATCATAAAAAGTCACTCGATAAAATGACAGAAAAACTCTTTCAAAGACAAAGGACAACTACAACATAGAATGTAATTTTTCTAGAACAATTCTATTTGAAAATATTAAGAATGACAGTGACCGCTTACACCTGAAAACATTTGGAAAGACCTATAATCGAAAAGAGGTGTATAGGCAACCTACCAAGACCTAATGAGCCCAAGTCAACCTCACCTGCAAGTGGTGCACCTGCCGATCAACGGACGAGGCTCTGGCGAACATAACAGTACCCAGTAAGCGGCAACAGGCTCGCCACCTAATACAGGGGAAACAGGCGTCAATCTATGTAAGTATGTATAATCGAAGAGAAAAAAAAACGTTTGATCGTAACCATATAAAAAAAATCAGAAGCTACTGCGATATCTCCTTCGGCTTAGGTGATGATTATGATGATGATGATGAAAGTGGACTTGTTTATTTTTTATACTACGTTTAACTATTGGGCCGGCCATATTATGCCGTGTTCGAAAAACTATCGAATTTCATACTGAAATGTCATACGGTATCGGAAATGTTTTAAATAAAGACAGTAGCAATATATTTAAATATGTAAAACATTCAAATCTTTGTCAGTTAAGAGTATCAAGCAATAGATTTGTAAGAACCAAACAAGATAATTAAAGAATCCCTCTAATTCTCCAATTAAATTACATTGTTTGCTATGAGATCTTTATTGTCCGATGATGCGTTAAATTTGTACAAAAACTATTGTGGTAAAGAAAGAAGCGAGGTCTTCTCCCAACCTTGTTATGTATTGAAGGTGGCTTTTTATCAGAACTACGAGTAATATAGTTAGTGGAAGTTATATAAAAGGCAGTGCTACCACTCTATAGGTATAGTCATTAGTTTGACACAGATTTGTTAAGTCGACTTATCGTTTTGTATCATTTTGAACATCTGCCGTAAACATGCCTGCTCCGTGTGAACCTTGCAAAGGTAAGTTCTATTATATTTTAGGTATATAGATGAAGTAGCTTTGTGTTTAATCTAATAAAATCAACCTCTTTGTCATTTTAAACATACTATTACATTTAAGCACGACTCAGTTGCCAAAATTCTAAATTGAAAAAAAACCCTGCTAGACATTTCTATACTTAAATTAAATTAAACGCTATTTTCATACGGGAACATGTAAAGGATTCTGACAATATTGTACAGATGCAAATCATTCATTTAAATAATCATAAGAATAATACATGTACGTATAATACTTTCCAAACATCAAATATTTATTGCGATCATGAGTAGATACATAGGATGTTATAAGAGGTAAAGGTACATACATGATACCCTGTTAGGGCGCAGCAACACAATTTCAATATAAAATTACGTACACACTATTTAATTGATCTTATATTATATTATTTTTTTTTTTTTATATATTATTATACATGAGTATACTATATATGAATATACCTCTATTATTATTTTTCCATCATATTTCATTATAATTTAATTATTATTTATATATCAAACTGTGTTACAGTTAAGTTCTGTCCTCGAAAAACTCTTTTATATTTAACGAGTTTGTGAGTTGTGAGTAATGGTCTTTCTTTAAAGAAAATAGATTAATATGCTTTTTGACCAATAGACAGATTTCAAAGATGTACGTAGATGGTAATGTTAGTATGCCAAGTTTAATAAAGTGTGGCCTGCTGCTATCCAATCCGTCGATATTTGCGAGAAGAGTGCTTTTGTTCGTATAGAGACGGAATGAGTTTATAGCAGCATGATAATTTCAACCCACTGATACTGCATACTCCCCAATAAGAGCTAGCCCGTCATCGATGGATTAAATACGCCTTCTAAAACTTTAAATTAAACTAATTAATGTTTCATTCATTAAAGATACATCGGTCTGCCGGAATAGTGTTCTCAGTGTAATCGACATTAAAGGTGCCAAGCATCTTAAATTTTGTTCCAAGACATTAATTATTAGTTTTTACACTTCACTTACGCATCTTTCATGTCTGTTGTGTTTGTCCGTAATTATGTTAACATTGCTAGAGAGTTTTGTCTTCTGTTATTTTGGACCTTGTGACTGCAGAACACAATTGTTTTAATATTAGGTATTTTTATTGTAACTGGCGGGAGAAAAAACCAAACTTGACGATTTTCTTGCCCTTTATTTTACGATCAAGCTCCTGCCCGCAGTGAATGGGCGCGTTTGTTTATAAATACAACATTCATAAGAGCTCTATTAAGCCAAACTTGAATAAATGACTTTTGAATTTGATTTGAATTTTGTTTCCTTTCAGAGTCGTGCAAAGATGGCGCCGCAGCGTGCAAGGAGGATTGCACCTGCGAGACTAACTGTTCTGATTGCTCAACCAAAGAAGGTAAGCACTACTAACAGTAAAAGTAAAAATATCATGCGGAAGTAAGTCTGTCTGTCACCTTTTTCACGCTTGATCTGACTTACTTAAAATTTTGTGAGGAGGTGCCGAAATTATCTTTTGATTATGTAGAAATTGAGGTAAAAGATCACATCACATATGTATAGTATACTACATGTAAAGGAGAATTACTTTAGAGTAATATTAACTAAAGAAGATCGCATTGAGCCCAAAAATTACCTTCAAATAGCTCTCCTGTAAAATTTACTTAGCGAAGGTGTGATATGTATATAATTCTACTGTACGTGTGTATGTCACTAAACTCCTCCTAAACGGCTAGACCGATTTAAATGTTTTTTATATGCCTTTGGGTGGCGCCCTGGATGGTTTAGTTTCACAAATCAGCCCAACAGAGGGCGCTGCAGTCCATATCTATGTTATTTCTTCGATACTGCATCGATTTGATTGTTTTTTTGTAGTTGTTTAATATCCTAATCGCTTGAAATATCTTGCAGGACAACGTTTGTGGGGTCCGCTTGTAGACATATCATATAGTGCGTATTAGTTATTTTATTTTGTTATTTAATTCAAAAATACATATAATTTTAGATAGATAGATAAACTTTTAATTGCAACGAAAGACACACATACATATAAAACAATAAAAACAAAATTACAATAATTAAAAAAAATATATTAGGTCGGGGAAAAAGTCTTTTCGCATAACGTAGGTATAAACTTATTATAAAATTTTTTTTGACTGTACTATTTGTGTCTGGCTGGTTTTGGTAACATTAAAAAGGTTCCATTATAAAGAAAAGAAAAAAATAAAAAAAAGTTGTTTCCCGCTATTTTTCATTTGTTTTTCTCTCCGTTAAAATGAGTGAATCTAATGAAGAAATTCGATACATTTTAAAATTTTATTATAAAAAAGGCAAAAATGCAACTCAAGCAGTGAATAAAATTTGTGATGTTTATGGACCTGATGCAGTGTCAGTAAGAGTAGCACAAATTTGGTTCAAACGTTTTCAGTCCGGAAATTTTGATGTTAAAGATGCACCTCGCTCTGGTCGCCCTGTTACGAATAAAATGGACGCCATTTTTGAAAGAGTGGAGCAAGATCGGCATATTAGTAGTTACGATGTAGCTGAAGAACTGGGAATTGACCACAAAACAGTTTTGACCCATTTGAAGAAAGCTGGTTATACAAAAAAGCTCGATATTTGGGTGCCACACGAGCTCACTCAAAGAAACTTAATGAACCGTGTACTCATTTGCGATTCATTATTGAGACGTAATGAAACCGAGCCGTTTTTGAAGAGATTGATAACTGGCGATGAAAAGTGGATCACGTACGACTAGAACGTGCGAAAAAGGTCGTGGTCGAAAGTTGGCCAGGCTTCACAGACTGTGGCCAAACCTGGCCTAACACGAAATAAGGTGATGCTGTGTGTATGGTAGGATTGGAAGGGCATTGTTTATTATGAGCTTTTACCGCCCGGCAAAACCATCGATTCTGATCTTTACTGCCAGCAACTGATGAGATTAAAGGAAGCAGTCGAGAGAAAACGGCCGGAATTGATCAACAGGAAGGGTGTGGTCTGTCATCACGATAACGCTAGACCACACACATCTTTAGCCACTCAGCAAAAATTAAGAGAGTTCGACTGGGAGGTCCTAGTGCATCCACCATATAGCCCTGACCTTGCGCCTTTAGATTTTCACCTGTTTCGGTCTCTGCAGAATTCTTCAGGTTCTGTAAGGTTGACCTCAAGAGAGGACTGCCAAAACTATTTGTCCCGTTTTTTTGATCAGAAGTCCCAAAGTTTCTACAGTAACGGGATAATGTCTCTGCCCACAAAATGGCAGAAAGTTATTCAACAAAACGGTACATATATATTGTAAATAAATGTAAATAAACTTTGAAAAAAATGTCTTGACTTTTCATACAAAAATACGAAAAGACTTTTTCCCCAACCTATTATATATAACAACAAAAAAACTAAAAGTAAAGCATTCACATAGTGTGCATGTGTGTCGCAGCGCTGCAGAATGGCTTCGGCTCAGTGGGTTTTTTGCTCTGAGAGAGCAAAACACTGATTTTCAGCTTTTGCCGAAATGCAATTTTTATGCAGTAAGGTGCCATAAACTCTTTTAAGTTTTACCGGGCATCAGTGTTGTCAACTTAATTACAATAAAATACTATGATGTCAAATATAATGAGGATAATAAATATGTATATTTTTATTCCAGGAGGATGCTGCTAAATCAAGATGAATCAAGGACAACGATTTCGGATATGGGATCGGATATTTGTTTGTTTTATTTTAATCATGTAATTTATGTTTGATTTAGTAATAATGCATATGAAATAAAAATGGTGCTCCACACACTCTTATTTTATTATTTCACATTTTTATAAGCCGTAAGCAGTTGATGCCGTCTATAAAATGAAGAGCTTTATGAAGTGACATACATAACTTCATAAAAATTTTCTGACAATTACACCAATTATTTAGTTCCAAGATAAGTATCATTAAGAACTTGTGATATGGATACTAAGTAACGGACAAATATTCATACATCCGTTTTACATAGGTCTGGTATATACATACATAAAGTCACGCCTGTTTCCCCGATGGGGTAGGCAGAGGCATATTATACGCCCACACGGCACGGAAGCGCTCGATATAAAATGCCACACAAACGGTCACCCATCCAAGGACTGACCTCTGTAAACTCTGCTGTACTTCGGTGATCGTTTCCGACCACCGAGCACCGCAGAGCTACGAGCGCTTCCCTACGAACATGTCATTAGCATTCACATCCCGCATGCAGAACTTTACCACATCTGGCGTCAGCAAAGCGGTTTTTATAACCATGACGTAGCCAGAGAGAAAGATTTCCCCATCGCTTAATGAACTTAACAAAAATATCTCTATCAAAGCACCACTCGCACGTTTAAATCATCATCATATCCCAGCATTATCCCAGTTGCCCCAGACTTAAGCTCAGGGCCCAGGGTCTGCTCACTGGTTTAACCAGATTTGGCTGAATTTCAGTCATTATATGGCATGTACAAATCAACTTATGTGATTGCGAAACGATACAGCATTACTCGCAAACATTCTGACAGTAAAAGTTTAGTTTTTTAAAGGATTTCAATAACTTGGTTGTTAAATGTTTGTAAAAGGTAAATTTCAGTTCAAAGTAGGTATATCAATCAATCAAATATCATTTATTTCATAAACAATTAAATAGTACTTGAAAACGTCAAAATTCAATATAAAAAACAATCGAAATATTATTACACTGAAATCACGAGCTTAGATTCATTTATATGCAACAAAATAATAAAAAATATTTAAGTGTAAGTGAATCTAAGGGCCAGTTCTGAGCCACCGCTCTGTAAGAAGAACTGGCACGAAATTAACAGACTTATTCACAGGCAGGCTCTTTTAAATTTATCAATTGTTTTGTTACTTTAATTACAATCTTCAGTTGTCTGTAAAGCTATTACAGTGCAATATAATAAAATATTAACATTATTCATGTTTTATATAAGTCATCCCTATTAGAATAGCCTATAATCTATATGAAACGGCAGTTTATTCCCAAGCATTTTCATCTGCCGTATAGTCTTTGATAGAATAGTATCCCTTTTAACACAGCTTGCGTTTTATTGTTAATTTAATTTTATTTAGGCTTAATTGTTGAATATTGCTTGGAATTTTACTGTACTTAGAATCGCACACATTGACCTTTAAATGATTTGTTTATCTTTTGGAGCCTAGTGGCAGGTATTGATTTATGCTTATTCCTTGTGTCTAGGTTATGTATATAGCTTTTCTTACTAAATTGATAAGTATGCTATGTACATATACCAGGTTTTCATGAACAAATTGACCCGCAACTGTCAAAATACTAATTTCTTAACAGTTTTCCCTTAGTGAATTTCCACACGGGAGATTATAAATGGCTCGAAGAGCCCTCTTCGGAATATAGGAGTAGTATACTTGTAAATTGGTACGACAGATCAAAAATCAAACATCGGAAAAAAATATGGATTAATTCATATTGCTATTGCATTCCATATATTTTTGTGTTGATTCAATTATATTTACATCTAGAATGAGTTGTTGTGAGTGGTTTACATAAACCGAATACATTTTGTAACCAAATCAAAAAAAAGCCCACAACTAAAGTCGTAATATTTTCATGAGATCATGAGTTTAAGTAAGACTATTAAACAAGAGAAATTGATTTTCTAAAATCTGCTCCACGAACGTCCTTAGACTTTGACAAAAAACAGCGGTTTAATTATTTCAATAAATAATTTGCCTCTTGACCATAATTAAGGAGAGCTCTTGTATCAGGATCTAAAAGTGATGCAAAATAGACACCAAGGTCGCTGATGGCTGATTTCTGTTAGAATCTAACACATGCGGATCATTAACAATGCACATCGTAAAAAATGCAGAAAAAGGAGCTCTACCTGTGTAATAATGTACATAAATGTTAAAAATTGGCTTATTTTTAGATATATCTTGTTTCCTAAAACTACACATAGGATTTAATAAATAAGTATGCCGTTGTAATTCAGGTACCCAATATACTAAATAAAAATTTAGTTTTGAAAGCATCAAAATCACCTGTACAATGGAGTTCATCAAAACTTTACCAACAATAACACTCAAGATGCAGTAAAAAAGCTGTACCGATTTCTAAAAAAAACTGTTTGGCTTCCGAAAATGGAACAGGGTATTTTAGAAAAAAAAATGCGACTGTGCAAGAATATTATCTAACAATTTCCGCATAACCTCTCTTTTCATCGTTAAGTTGTTATTTCTTTAAAACTTTACCGATGACATAAATAAATTCAATAAATTTATTTTGCATTCACTTATTCATTAAACCATATAGGTGTAATATGATTTAAATAATAAAATAAAACAAGACGACAAAGACAACATAAACGACACTGAACGATCAGGGAAAACGCCTCGAGAGCCCGAGAGACTCGCGCGCACACCGTGGCTCTCAGGCGCCAACGACGGGTTGAGTCCCTTTCAGACGATTTGGCTAAGTTGCAGCAAAGGTAACATCCAAACATTGTCCTAAGTAAAAGTTTAAAACATTTGAATAACGACAATATGTCATTTAAAAGGTTGAAAATTAACGGTTAAGAGCACGCGTTGTTTTTAATTTTATCAAAAGTAAAAGGTGTGTCTAGGTTTACTGAAACATTGCGAAACTGTTGTTTATCAGCAAATAGTTTGTACTATATCCAAATGAAACAGATAAATTCTTGAATGAGGTAAGACAGGAAGAGAGCTCTATCAAATAAGAGAATTATATATATTTTTTCTGTTTTCTATATCTGCAATCAGTCGCAATACTTTAATCAGATTCGTTGTGCGAGTGATGTTGTTTGTAAAGAAGGAGGCCAGTGTCTCTGACTCTACTTAGAGCACGTGGTTTCTTTTTAATCTTTTGACCACATTGGCAGTATCAAGCAATTGCAAAGCGAGAGGATTTGGGTGATATTTTAGCCTTTCCAAATGTAATTTTCTACAGTGCTTAATCTCTGAGGATACTGTTGATAAATTAAGGTAAAAGAATTATATTAAACCATATTTCTTTATTAAATAAGACAGTAAAACAGAACTATAGTGACAACAAAAACGACACTAAATGCGATCGGAAAGAACGCCTCGAGAACCCGAGAGACTCGCGCGCACACCGTGGGGCTCTGGCGCCGACGACGGGTTGAGTCCATTGTATAATATTTTAGCAGCAACCACCTGTAAATACAAACATTATTATTTTAATACAATTGTTCATAGACAAAACATAAGGCCTTATTAGTATTTTTTGTTCTGGCGGGAGATACAAACTTGAACTCAAATAAACTATGTCATATTATTCTTGAAGTAATCTCCCGACCTAATAAAGCGTCTTTCCTGCCTTAAAGTCATCTAAAGACCATAAACGCCCCACTACTGAGCACAATATGCTTCTTCTGACAAACCAAGTTAAGTGGCAAACGAAGTCACTAAACTGGACTACTTGAATTTTGATACATTATTAAAAGCAGTTATTCTACAATGCTATATTAATATAAAGAGAAGAGTTTTTATTTTTCTTTGTAATGACTTTGTTTCGCTATAAGTTACATCCATTGTGAGTAGTAAAGGTTATATTAAAAATCAAGCGAAATAAGGAAGCCCTACGAAAACTCTAATAATGTCACCAATATATGTAAAATCTTCAGTTCTGCGATCGAAGTTGTGGTCAGAAGCTAGTAATGGATAAAGATTGTTACCAGTGGAAGAGCAATCGTCGCAGCCCTTTTCCTTGCAGGAGCAGCTGTCTTCGCAAGAGCCGTTCTTGCAGGAGTCTGTTAAGAAAAAAAAACGATTTGTTTTATTATACCTATACAAGTTGTTGATCTGTGCAAACCATAACTATAGCCTCGGTCTTCCTACATTGTTGTACGCTACTTTTTAGATTAATTGTAAATTTCAACATGCCTGTTTCCCCGAAGAAGTATGCAGAGGCATATTATACGCTCAAATTTCGCAAATTATATTATACTCACGTAATAGGTTGCGAGCCTATTTCCGCTTACCGGGAACTTTTATTTTCGCCAGAGACTCGTCCATACTCTGACATAAAAAAATAGGTATAACTTAAAGCTATAATAAATTTATTTAAATATGACATGAAATTTTTTAAATAATAGTGTAATAATATATATACTTAGGGACATTTAAAATATATGCACAATAATTATTAATTAATAAAATAATAAATAAACTATACAATTCTTATAGTAGTACAAAAATACCTAATAATTACCTAATTTACGTATACTTACTCATAAAATTAAATCATTGATGTTGTGAACTATTTAAAATAATAATGTAATAATATATATAGGGACATTTAAATTATATGCACAATAATTATTAATTAATAAAATAATAAATAAACTATACAATTCTTATAGTAGTACAAAAATACCTAATAATTACCTAATTTACGTATACTTACTCATAAAATTAAGTTACCAATAATGGTTATATTTTGATTTAGGACATTGATGTTGTGAACTATTTAAACTTTATGTAAAATTGTAAAAAAGAACCTAGTATGCTTCCTCTCTCCTAAGTTTGCCGTGCCCAACAGGGTCCATAATAATAATTGTAACTTGTGTAGATTGTAGATAAACATTGAATTGAATTGAATTGTCTCCTGATTGGCAGGTCCACCACTTACAGGTGACGTTAGCTTGGATTCCTTATTCCTTTGGATCCTCTTATACCTTTTCTTAAAAGGAACTTTAAATATGCACTACATTGTTAAGATTAGTAATTAACAATGGCCGCGAATTCGACTATGAGAAGCTAATGATAAGCTGAATGTGCTTGTGTTACAAGTAGGTTCACATTCATATATAAAACTTTAAGTACCGTTGCTTCTAAACCATTAAGGAATAAAAGTTTATAAAATAACATAATAATAATAATAATAAGCCCGCAGGGCAGCTTGTGGCGAGCTGTTGGTGAGTGGCGACACCACGGGCGTAAATCCGAGTGCTCCAGAGGGTCGGACTGCGGTCTCGCCTCCGGTTCGCCGGAGTGGACACCAAGAGGCTAGCAGGACCCTCGCCCCTGGCTTGCGTTCATTGGCTGTCCAGGGTGGAGTCGCAAGAGCTACATGCTCGCAGGGTGGAAGTGAAAGATGCATAAGTCGTGAGTTGGCGCACTGTCCTCTTGGGCAGTAAGTAGAAAACGGTGTACACCTCTCGACACCCTGAAGCCGAGGATATCTATGTTGCGCTCCTGCCGTTGCACTACGGCTATTTTGGAGGGCCCATTTAATCCTCTGGCTAGTCACCGCCTGCCATTTACAATCATTTGAGACTGATGATGACGGCAGGTGTCCGGTAGTCTCCTCTATTCATAGTCCAATTTACCCAGTCCTTCAGCTTTTCAACCCAATATCCCGGCCATAGTAGATTCCATCTTATCCTAATAGTACTGCACTAACCGGGGATTGTCCTTAGATGTATTTCTATAATGCACATAGGGATAATCGCCGGTTGGTGTCACATAACCATTAGATTAAAATTGTCTAAGGGGCCTCTACGTGTTGGCTTCGGCCCCACGCATGCCTTCCAAATGTCCGGGTCACCATTGGCCCGAGATCGGAAAAAGACAAACATAATAATAATAATCCGTTATTGCACATAAAAAATAAATAGATTACAAAAGGTATGTAAAACTTAAAGTACAAAGGTGGACTTATATCTAGAACAGATCTCTACCAGCCAACCCTAGAAGTTGTGTATAAATTTGTAGGTACGGAATAAAATTTGATTAAAGATCTTTGTTAAAAAAAGGAAATAAAAAAAATCTTATAAGACCATAAATACTTACATACATATATATCAATATTATGATTAATAATGTACCTAATAAAAACTAAATATTATAAAAAGTGTTAACTAAGTGCAGACAAGTAGTGATTCAGAAAAGACTAATTTGCGTTAAAATATATAATACGAATTAATGAAGCAGAAATTACGACACGTCATATCAATTTGCAAATTTTAAAAATGCATTTATTGATCTATGTAAAAAAAACTGGGAGTTAACGAAAGATAACTGGGAGTAGAGCAGAATAATGATGATGATGATGAAGATGATCAGATTATATCGGAAACTATACCTTTGCAGGGTTCACAAGGGGCGGGCATGATGACTATTAGTATTGTACGTATGGAACGGCAACTTACTATGATAGACTATCGGCAGACCAAGTTTTATATATATTATAGCATAAACAAAAAAACAGCTACTCAATAGAACAAGGTTGCCTAAAAAGTATCCGCTATTGTCAAAGGAGAATTGTATTGACTGAGCTTGACTTGGAAAACTAGATTTTTTGGCGTGTTTTTATATTTTGAACTGATACTAAAAAAAGTCGCAGGATCACGTTGTCTGCAATCGGTCACATGAAATAATGTTTTTTTGTTGTTTATTAACGGCTTCGTACGGTTAGCATATTTAGCCAGTGTCAAGCAAAAGATATATGAACAATATATAATTTATAGTTCATGAAAATGAGTGGTGATAAAGATGATAAATGGTAAATGAAATGGCTTCCACCTAAGCCCCTTGAGTCCTCAGTAAAGATGTGGGACTGTAGTGAGATCTTACATGGACTTCTTAGGAGAATTTGAAAAGTGATATTGCACTATTTTGTTTAATTTACCAACACTCATGTACGTTCACAAACACTTAATGGTTAATAATCCACCGTTATTATACATTAATGTAAAAATTTTAGAAAATAAAATAAAACTGCAGACATGACGCTTCACTTTCCCTCCAAGAAGTCGTTTGATGATGATGATTGGGTTTGATTTTTTTGTGTATGTAAAGGGACCCTACCAAGATCTGATGAATCCAAGCCATCTCCACCTGCAAATGGAGCACCTCCCGAACAACGGACGAGGCTCTGGTAAAAGTTCCCGGTAAGCGGCAATAGGCTCGCCACCAATTACATGGGACATACAATCATAACATCACGCCTGTTTCCCCGAAAGGATAGGCAGAGGCATAATATAATACGCCCACATTTCGCCAGTTATATTCGTACTCCACATGTAGGTGAGGTTGGCTTGGATTCCTCAGATCTTAGTAGGATCCCTATGCATCGTGCTTAGTACTGGGACGGTAAAGGGCTAAGATTATGATTCACGTAATTTACTCAACTAAAGTTAAGCTTGTGATGTGCTTGTTGAGTGAGGAAACTAATATATGTACTTACTTTTTTTGTTCATATAAAGGTACTAATTTATACGAGGTATATATGTACATACCATAGAAATATTCATAAAATATAATATCGTCCTTAGTAGGAATCGATTACACAACCATAGGGACTAAGAACGTTACCTTAACATTGTATCGGGCTTCACAGTTAGCGCCCTCTAGTTTTGTAGTTGGTAAATTATTTTCTGCTTCAGCCAGATTTAAAATGGAAGCGTGTTTTTTACTTATATTTACTTTACCCATTCTTTTATTCAGACTTAAAATTATTAATTTTCGTACGAATATGTAGTAAAACAATAGAAAAGATGACTAGATAAATATTTTAGTAGAAAATTTGTTATGTGTCTAATTTGTCAATTAAAAAAAATTCACATCTAAAAGACATGAAACTTCTGCAATTCAGACTTTTATTGACCAAAACCACCCATGCTCCGTCTTGAGCCCATGGCCCGTGCAGCAGGAACCCTTTCGAACAGTTCCCTAAATCCGGCTGTGTAGTAGCTGCTGAGGAATAGGACATATGCGTGAGGGTAGGGTACTACTTAATAGGGTAGGGTAATACTATATATTACATACATAATATGTCATCAAATCAGCCAAAAAAGTCCACTTCTGGACATTGACCTCCCCAATAGATAACATTCTATTAGGGATATTTATCCATAATAATCACGCTAGGTAGGGTTGGTGATCGCAGCTCAAGCCAGTATGCAGGATGACGCTGCTGCCCATCATCTAGTAGAAATTCTCTTCGTCGACTCATGAGAGGGAGGGGGGGGGGGGGGGGGCTCGACCGATATCACACGGCACATACTACACATAATGACATATATACGTAGTCTACACACTACTCTTAATAACAGAACTCTGTACAAAAGTTTAAAAAGAGTCATCTAAACCAAAGTCAAAATTTAAAGAATAAGTAAGCAAAAGTGGAAATGGGCACGGCACATCGGCTGCCCAAAACCAAAACCTAGCAAGGGATTTATTTTTAAGTCACGTTTTATAAAAATTTCCAAGATTACGAGTACGTGTTTAAACGTGTTTAAACAAAATGTCTCTTGCTAGGTTTTGGTTTTGGACAGCCGACAAAGCTTGAAGGACCGACTATTTTTCCGAGTTTTTAGTATATTCCTCTTAACAAACTCCCTCCCTTTCTTTAATAAAGAGGCTAGAAGGTACAAGTTGTCTTATCTACCCAAAGCACTACAAGAAACCAATCAGGAAGTATTATATTTTTTCTCGACCACGGAAAGTTACCCTCTGCCTTTGTAGCTTTCCGCTTGAAAAAACAGCTCAGTCCAAGGCAGTCGCTAAACAAATCTTCCTATTCAGTCTTCGAGGTCTTCCGGCCAGCGGCAGCCATATTTAAATGTTAAAATTATAATTATTTTTATCATTCCTATCACTACAGTCCGGAAGCACGGAGTTAAGAGCAATGTTGGCTGTTTACAAAGCAGTACGAGGTAATTACTCCTATTATATTATCGCTGCAATGATTTATTTTGTACAAAAAAATGTCTAATCATTTATTTATTTTAATTATAAACTATGTTCCTTATTTTAAATTGTATTTCACAAACATTAATTTTTTCACTTATTTATTTATTAATAATATCAAAATACATATAATTGTATGCAGTAAGATGCCAACATAAACTCTTTCAAGTGTTACCGGGCATCAGTGTTGTCGACTTAATTTCAGTAACAATACTAGTTAATGAGTATATAGTAGTTACAATATAATAAAAGGTTTAAAAAGGTTTAGTAATAATAATAATAATACTAATCATATTAATACATAACTTAGTTTGGGTTTACATGATATAGTATGATAATATGAACTTACCTTGGCTTCTATGAGTATTATATTATGGGATCTTATGAAGCTAAGATGAAGATGATTTCTTATATTGGGGCTCGAGTTACCTTGGGGCGATTTTTCGTTTACAAGTAATAACAATTATTATTCAATCAGCTAATCATTTATTTGTAAGATTACAATTTTACAGGTAGGTATTTTAATTTTGGTATGCCGTTAGTATTTTACCTGCAAACAGACGCGCAAATATTTTGCTACAATCAATTATTATTATATTCTGAAAACACCAAATAAACATAAACAAATTTGTGATATAAGTCATAACATTGTTGTTTTTTTTTTTAAATTGATTTAAGTAATACATAGTAATTAATACAGTATATAATACATATATATTGTACCATATCTACAACATAATTTCACATAAGCCTTCATCAAAGAATAAAGTCGAAATGCCAAAGAAAATGGCTTCACAAAGAACACACTTTATATTATTTTATGTTTACGTATTAGTATAATAAAATAAAAGAACATGTCCTTATATTTTTTAATAAAGTATGTACTTAGATTCGTATGTACATGTATACCTACCTATCTTTGTTATTTCACAGAGACCTTCACCAAAGAATGCAGGCCGAAATGCCCACCCGACTGCCCCTACAAAGACCATGTGTCTCCCTCACGCAATATGGCCCTGGTGTTCAATATCCTCGGCATCATGGTAGCCATCTTCGCCACTTACCTGATTGTGAACACCGACTCCAAGTTATACCTCGTATTCTGGATCTGCTACTCAGTGCTCAGGCGCATGATGCTGAAGTCCAAAAAAATGCATTATAAGTCTGATTAGTTTTGTGAGCGTCTATCACACGTAAATAATAAATAAAATTCTAATTTATTCTAGTGCATAATAATGTCATAATTTATTTTTGTTGAATCACAGTAAATTATTGTTTTCCTATATTTGTTTGTTTCTCTTTAACCATCATCGTAATTCTGCCCTACTCTTAGTTTATTCTAGCCAGATCATATAATTCTTCATGTACCGACTCAATCCATTTCTTCTTTACCATTACGCCGCAAATTGTCGTTATACTTAGTAAAAGTAGAATATTTTAGCTCGCGCATTCTTTTATTAAGACGAGAAGTGATCTGTAGATGGCGCCCTCACCGAGGGAACGGACAGAGAGTCGGACGAGTTTAGTTATGTCAACTTGTGTCGGTGATTCTTCTAAATCGCTGAAGTCAGCTGCGTCCACCCTCTCGTTAAGGTCAGCCTCTTCCTTTCCGCCCCGTAGTAGATATTAAGATTTACTTCTTACTATTCTCGTCAGCGATCTGCGTCTCTTATTACATTTCTGTTTAACCAAAATGAACACTAAATGTACTATTTTATATACGGAAGTCATGCTTATTTGTTTTAGCATTCATGCTATAAATTTTAATATAACTGATGAAGCACTTAGAACGTGTAAAGCTTATATAAGGGTCAACTTAAAATTAAAATTACCTTCATCATTATCATCATATTAGCCTTATAAAGTCCACTGCTGAACATTAGCCTTCCAAATAGATTAGATTCTATCTGCCTATAATCACCACGCTCGCAGTTCAAGGAAGTATGCAGGTTGACGCTGATGCCCATCATCCGGTAGTATTACATTTCGTCGATTCTTACGACTCCCCGTGAGATGAGATAAGATAAGATAAGATAATACTTTATTGTCAAACTGTGTACAATAGGTGTTACAAGGGTAAGGTAAGAAACAACAGTTGCCCATTTCGGACGTACAATATTGATGAATTAATCACTAACACGGTCAAAATATTCATTTAAGTTATAAAAACACTTATCCAATAGCCATTCCTTTAGTCGATTTTTAAAATTATAATTAGACAAATTCTTTAAGTATTGCGGTAATTTATTAAAAATTTTAATTCCAGCAATCAAAGTGCTCTTGTCAAAAATATAACTAGAAGCTAAAACAGGCCTTATGTCATTTTCATATTGTGAACGTATATTAACCTTGTTGGAACTCTTTTTACAAAAACATTCATTATGATTTTTTACAAACACACATATTTCGAGAATATATATACATGTCAATGTGAGATATTTATACTGTCTAAAGATAGGTCTTACAGATTCCATGTGGTCAATTTTATAAATAATTCGTAAACACTTTTTTTGCAATATAAATGTAGAAGTAACGTTAACAGAATTTCCCCAAAATATTACGCCATATGTCAAAAGGGGATATACATAACCATAATATGCATTTTTTGTAACTTCAGTAGAGGTCACATTTGACAGAACTGACAACAGATAACATTTACTTGAAATGCTTTTATTAATTTTATCAATATGTGCCTTCCAGTTTAAATGGGGGTCTATAATAATGCCTAAAAAGTTTGTTTCAGTAACTTGTTGAATCCTCTTGTCATTCATTACGATTTCTTAATCTTGTGCTACTTTCTTATAATTTCTGAATTGCAAAATTTTTGTTTTCTCTAAATTAACATGAAGATTCAAAGATGATAACCATTTTGTAACTAAATTTAAAGTACTCAGAATCAAATTACTAAACTCAGTTTCAGTCAATTTATCCTTAGATATAAATATTGTTGCGTCGTCGGCGAACATGACACATAAATGTTGCACTACTAATGGAAATTCATTGACATAAATTAAAAATAACAAAGGGCCCAGGACGCTGCCCTGAGGGACACCTAGTCCTATATATTGAAAGTCAGATTGATATTTTTTTAATGTTTTGTCATTTTTATCAAATGCATCCAAAATTGTAGCTTGACATCGATTTGTAAGATAGGATTCTAATAATTTCAAGGCGTTTCCACGAATTCCAATATGTTCCAATTGAGACAGCAGTATTTTATGCACTACACAGTCAAATGCCTTTGACAGATCTAAAAATAAGGCAATACACAGATTTTTCTTGTCGACTTCTGTCCAAATTTTCTTCAGTATTTCAAATATAGCCAGTGTAGTATTTTTATTTTTTTGAAATCCGAATTGATTTTTATTTAGTAGATGAAAATTGTCAAGGAAAGCTTTTAATCTATTACAAATAACTTTTTCAAATAACTTTGCAAAATTTGATAATAGTACAATAGGTCGATAGTTTGCTATGTCAGTTTTTGAACCCTTTTTGTGCAAAGGTTTAACCAGGCCTTTTTTTAACTCTTCAGGGAACACTCCTGTCTCTAGGCTAAGATTAATGATATAAGCAAGCGGTTCTGCTATATACTTAATACTTGCCTTTATTATTGACATTGGAATACCATCAAAACCCGTACTTTTTTTACTGTTGAAACCTTTGACAATTTTTTCAATTTCATGTGTATCTACCGGAGATAAAAAGATGCTATTTAGATTTGATGGAGTCAATGGTGTATATGAAATGTCATTTGAATTTTTAATTGGGTCAATAAGATTTATAAAATAATTATTAATTAATTCGACCATGTCAGTAGGATTGCTAAGTAGCGTGTCATCTTTTTTAATAATGTCAATTGTTTGCTTAATAATATTAGTTTGATTTGTACTACGTTTTATAACTTGCCAACTGGCTTGATTTTTATTTGAGCTTCGTTGTATATAATTTATATTATTCATTTTTTTAGACTGCTTTGTAACTGCTTTAAGAATTTTACAATATTTTTTATATTTCCTTTTTACAAAGTTACACTTAGATTTTCTTGTTTCTATGTGCATGGATCTTTTGTTTTTGCTTGCAGTTATAATCCCTTTTGTTTTCCATTTTTTTGTCTGTCTCAATGTTATTTTTTGTTTTTCCAGAGGTACACACAGTTCATAAATTAGGCTAAATACTCTTATAAATTCGTTATACGCGTCATTGGCATTAGTTTGACTGTAGACTTCATTAAATTTTATCTGTGATATATACTTACAAAATACTTCCTTATACTCTTCAGGGTTTCTTTTATATGTATACCAATACGGTTGGTTAAAACACACGTTCGTGGAGACCGTTATTATTTGACATGTGTGATCCGACAACCCAATGTCCAAAACCTCCGCAGTATATTTCTTGCTATTCGTATATATATTATCAATACATGTTTCTGAGTGACATGTTATCCTAGTGGGGACCTTAATTGAAGGAAGTAGTTTAAAGCTTCTGAACATATTTAAAAATTGCTTACTCTTGTTATTGGCCTCAAGGATATTGATGTTAAAATCACCTGCAATAAACACTTTTTTATAGTTGTTTCTAGTTCTTGCCATTATTTTCCGCAATAAAAGCTCCATATTGACCATAAAAGTATCCAAACAACTATTTGGGGTCCTATATACACAAATAACAAGATGATCTATTCCATTTAACAATATTCTACAACATTCGAAATGGGTTTCTATAGACATGTCTGATATGTACTGCAATTCCTGAAAATTAACCGAATTTTTAACGTAAATTGCAACACCTCCACGTCTTTTACGCTTCCTACAAAAATGTGCTGCCCTAGTGAAACCTTCTACTCTGAGTGAGTCTATTTCGTTTTCCCTTAAAAAAGTCTCACTGCAGCAAAATACATGAATATCTCTTTCGCTTGTCAAAATTTCTAATTGGTCTACTTTAGCTTTTAAACTTTGTACATTTAAGTGTAATATATTTAACTTGTAATTATTTAAATTTTCGTCATTATTCAAGAAAAAACCGAGATGTTTCATTCATTTGACTATTGCAGTTATTTTCTTCTATAGTATGTTTTCCTAATTTGATGTTTTCTTGCCCTGTTCGTTTGAATAGTTCTGGTATAGTACTTTGAAATGTTTTAATTGTCTTTTTATTTTTACAATAATCAACATTTCCGTCGATTAATTTTTTAAAGTAATTTGTTATTTGTTTCTGCACCAAACCGCTATTTATTTTAGAGTTATTAAACTGAAGCTTACTATGTCTACTCTTAGCCTCCCTTTTCACATATGCCGCATATTTGGTTTTATAATCGAGATGTATTATTTCCCTTAACAATAATCTGCTTATGCATAACTTACGATTTTGTGTAGTGTCGTCACTGAATAATGGTACAAAAGTAGTGTGATAAAATCTTGTACAAACAAATCTCAAAATAGAGTTTAATTTTTGAACATTTACAAATCTGTTCTCAAAAACTTCACCTACCAAGACATTTGTATTTGAGAGCAATGACAGATAATAATACAAATACGATCGAAAACTTAGGGGATCGCAGTCATCTGATCCCGCAAAAATAATGACATAGTCATCTTTGGTGAAATCTTTACATAAGGTTTGACATGATTTCAAAATTTCATTTAATGGTGCATTAGGTTTGATTACCGCCGTCACTTGGTATTGGTTTCCAGATAAGTTTTGCAATAATTCTCGAATTCCTCTGCATTTTTGGTTTCCTAAAATAAGAACGTTTCTCAACGGGAGAAGGTTGGCACTATTCTAGGCCTGTACCACACTGCACTCTAATGACCTTAGGAATAGCTGAATACTTAAATCTACTACTACTACTTGCTAAATACTTTCAACAACGTTGCAAAATAGAAATAAAGTAAAGAAAAAGTTCTTTATTTAATTAACTATTACATATAACTTAAAAACGTCAAAACAAAATATAAATTTTAAAAAGTAATAAATATTAATACACTGAAATCATGAAGCTTAGATTTCATCATCATTCATCATCTCAGCCCATTAACGTCCCACTACTGAGCACGAGCCTCCTCTCACATATCAAGGTGTGAGGGTATTGGGTCATACTCCACCACGCTGACCCAGTGCGGATTGGCGGAGGCAGGTGTATGGCGTCCTGCTGTTAGAATTTATCTAGCCGCCCATGAGGCCTTTAACATGGCTTAACGACTACCACACTTAGTGATAACCGGGACCAACGGCCTAACGTGCCTTCCGAAGCACGGAAGCGCTCGATATCAAATGCCACACAAACCACCCATCCAAGGACTGACCTCTGTAAACTCTGCTGTACTTCGTACGATCACCAGATCGTTTCCGACCCCCGAGCACCGCAGAGCTACGAGCGCTTAGATTTACTTATATGCAAATAAATAAAAATTGTGTGTAAGTGAATCTAAGTGCCAGTTCCGAGCCCCCGCTCTGTGAGAAGAACTGACAAGAAACTCACAGACTCTTTGAATTTTTTTTTATGAAATATAACAATACAAAACACAAATGAAATGAAGGAAATTCAAACTGTCATCAACTGTTTTTTACGATAACTGTAAGTACATTAAACCTTCTTTACTGCGCACTAGTTTGCAAGAATAGAAAAAACACTAAATACTTGGTATCTTGAGTCACCATCAGATTTAGACACAAAAAACACCATCTTTGGCGAGAACGTCGACCCCAAGTCACATCGCTATGTCGGCGTTCAGATTTTTTTTCCTGTTTCTAACATCATATTACACTTACAATTTTAATTGTTGTACTTTATTTCTTACTATTACTTTATGAGGTTTTATCCACGGTTTCCAATGCTTGACGGATGAACATCATTTGTTCAGCCTTTGCTTCTTAAAATTAGGGATCCCTATGAACACTCCAATTATATGTTGATGGAAAAATTGATACTACTGATACTATAATAATGTCTATACATAATCTGTATATTATTGTCTAGGCATTATATTACATTACATTATATTATGTATATTAATATATACTTATAAACACTTACACTTATATACTTAGCAAAGTAGATATCTTTTTATAAGAATGTTGTAGTGTCGGCATTAACTATTTTATAATTTGTTTTAGACGGTTTAAGATTATGCCATACTTTCTTGCCGACCGATATGGCTCACGCACTCCGCTCCTAAGGTCGTGGGTTCGATTCCCACACAGGATAAATCGTTGTGTGCATGAACATGAATATTTGTTCTGGTATGGGTGTTTTCTCATGTATGTTAAGTATGTATTTAAATGAAAAAGTATATACAAAATTACACAAATTCTTAATGATATTTATCATGTAACGAAGTACATAATTCGTGTGATTGTCAGAACGTATTTATTATTTATTTCTCTGTAATGTAACTTAATGTGTTATCTATTAACTCAATAGCCAGCGAAGCGAAGTATAGACCGGCCACAACTATCACAATAAACACAGTTCATTGTACATTAGTATTACAGATATATAACAATATTATTAAAGTACTTTAAAGTTAATAAATGTAATGCATATAAACAAGGATGTATTTTATAATACGCCCAGAGGTATTATTATTATTATCCTAATTAATGTTATATGATATTGCATTGTATAGCTTCACAGACAAATGAAGATTGTAATTCAAGTACCAAACCAATAGATAAATTTAAACGAGCATAGCCTGTAAGTTTCTAGCTTGTTCTTCTTACAGAGCGGTGGCTCGGAACTGGCACTTAGATTCACTTACACTTAATCATTTTTTGTTTTTAAATTGTGTTGTTGCATAAAAGTGAATCTAAGCTTCGTGATTCAGTGTAATAATATTTCGATTGTTTTTTAAATATTTATATTTATTTTTGACGTTTTCATGTACTATGTAATAGTTTATGAAATAAACAATTTTTGTTTTTTTTTTGATTTTCCCTATTATACAATCATTGTGTATCTCATTATAAGTGAACTTATTGTTTTTATTAGAAATAAATGTCTTTAAACCTAAAAAATATTTTTATTATTAAAAAAAGGTTTCACCTGAACTCACCATCATCATTTCAACCTATCGGCGTCCCATCAATCTCATACATACATACATACACGCCTGTTTCCCCGAAGAGGTAGGCAGAGGCAGGTTATATGTCCACGCTTCGCCAATTACATATGTAGTTGGTCCCACGTAATAGGTGGCGAGCCTATTGCCGCTTGCCGGGCACTGTTATGTTCGTCAGAGTCTCGTCCGTTGATCGGCAGGTGCACCACTTGCAGGTGCGGTTGGCTAGGGCTCCTTAGGTCTTGGTAGGATCCCTATACATCAATCTCATAGAGCCTCTAATGGCTTAATCGACTACCGCTTAAAGTGATAACAGGGACCAGGTTCAACGTGCATTCCAAAGCCTTCTATATAATGCTATACAATAGGACACCCATCCAAGGATTGACCTGTGTGAACTCTGCTTTACATCAGAAATCGTCTCGGACTATATGCGCAAAAAATTTTGAAGTTTATAAAAACTACGGGCTCTGTCATAACTGTCATCAGGTCAATGTTGTTCGTTACGACTTGAAAGTATGCCTAACGAGGTCCAATTAGTAACCTCACTTAGCAGTAGTTTATTAGTTAGTGTTCAAACCCCTACTTTCACAAATGTCAGTACTTGGTATATTTAAGAACATAATATTACATATATATATTTTATTTGTATTACTCTTCTTTGCTATAAAACTGTACATAATTTTTTTAAAGAAATGTATTCTGAATACATTGCGTTATTTTATTGGAAAAACTTTGTTTGGCTCAAAAGAGCTCTTATGAACGTCAAAACTTAAAAACTAGCGCGCCCATTCACTGCGGGCGGGGTGGCTTGATCGTAAAAGAACGGGCAAGAAAATCGTCAAGATTAGTTTTTTCTCCCGCCAGTTACAAGAAAATGTACTTAGTAGTAAAACAATTTGACAAATCTACAAAAACCTGTGTTCTGCAGTCACAAAATTTAAAATAAAAGAAGAAAATAACTTTTATTTTTTAATATACGACTTTTTTAAATATACTTAGATGATACAAGAGTAAATTTCTCAAAGTGGAATTTAACTTGACGACCGATCCAGAACGACAAGAAAAAGTCAATCATTCAAGTCTTCTTATTTTAATCGCGTATGATAAGGTTTTTTCTTTCTTTTTTTTAATAATGGCTTCGTGCGTTTTTGACATTTAGCCAGTGTCAAGTAAGTAATATATTAGTAATATAAAAATCATAGTAAATGAGAATGAGTGGTGATAAAGATGATAAATGAGATACCCTCCCCTAAGCCCCTTGAATCCTTAGTAAAGATATGGGACTATACTGAGATCTTACATGGACTCCTTGAGAGGAATGGAAAAGTGATGCTGATGTTGCACTGCTTTGTTTGATTTAACCAACACTCATGTATGTTCACACACACTTACTGCAGAAATGACGCTACACTTTCCCGCCAAGAAGTCCTATGATAAGGTTTATGAGAAAGAAGTATTACTATACTTCTACTTCTATAGGTCTTTTTGGGCCCTAAAGAGGTTTATATTGCAGATATAATACGGTTGATTGTAAAAACGTATAATAGATACTAATAGGGTCCCATTGGGGGTACACAATACTAAACGACCTTTCCAAGAAGACCTGGAGGATCTACATACGTGTATATAGAAATAAAAATGCCTTGTTTTGTCTATTTTGAAGCATCAATAAAATTTATAACACGAAAGTATTGTTATATGTCCTACTCGTATACAGAATCATCAGAAAACCGTTTAATAAGGATCGAAATGTATACAGCATACAACTTTTTTTATTCAATATCTGGTTTTTACCATCCATTACAATGATGTGCCCAAAACAGACAAACACTTATAAGAAAAATACTATAATAGTAATAAAAATACTTAATTCTTTAATCAATTACAAAAAGCTATATGTAAAAGCGCCCGCGCGTGTGTGTGCGTGCTGCTGTGTGTGTGTGCGTGCTTCCGTGTGTGTGTGCGTGCTTGTGTGTGTTTGCGTGCTTGTGTGTGTGCGTGTGCGTAAGTGTGTGCGTGTATAAAATTTATTAGCGCTCTTTCCACGTCGTGAAATTTTACTATACTTGCACCTTCCCAGACTGAGATGCAGTAAACCAGTAGTAATTGAGCCAAAAATAGAATAGTTTTTCTTCTTTGTTTTATTTAGCAGGGATAATAATGTGGCCTGAAAAAATTTCTCAGAAAAGGATAAACTTCTAACTAAATGTTGTAGGTATATTTGGTTATATAAGTGTATACAGAAATAAGACTGGCATGTCTTGTTAGCTCTATCTCACATATATAATAACGATGATCAGACAGAGGTATAGTCATAGGATCATGTTTGGTATTGAATCCGGAACGTTTTATGAGGTTAACATATCGGTAGTCCAAATATCAAACTGCGTAAATCCAAAAAATACAAAATTTGACTAGTGTAAAATTTCGACATCTATCGATTGGAATATCTTTCATAATATACATACATACATACATAAATTAATACTTTATTAGTTATGAACGAATTGGAACAACACCTATATTTAATTATTGCCTTAACTATAAAAGATAAACAGTTTCTTATTGCATTCTATAAAGTTAGCTCAAAAGGGCATAAGCAGCTTGAAAATTATTCTGACGATATATCTGTTTGCTTTATGTCACAGATATATTAAGGATGATCCGACAAAAGTTTAGTAATGTCCCATTGGGTACAGAATCCTAAAAGACTTTTTATTAGAATGTACAGATACGTGTGTACAGAAATGAGAATGGCCTGTCTTGTTCGCTATATCTCACAGAGATAATAACGATGAATCATTGGATTCCACTTGCAGAACAGCGGAGGGTCGTCGACTTTGCACGCTCACTTACTTCTCGACGATTGCCGCAGTATATAGTATCTTCCAGAAACTTTAAATACTTTTGCTTTTATGAGCTTTGCAAGCTATCCCGGTGCCCATAAAAGCACATCTACGGTCACGTCCACGCCGCTATTGATCCGTCAGGGAATAAAGTTAAAAAAGCCAGTTTGCTCCATTTTAAATTGCCACAAGCCTGCAAGGCCTCTACATGAGGCTTAAAAGACTCTGTTGAATCTTCAATAAGGAATACGCCACGTCCAAAGAAATCGTGGGCCATATCTAAATATAATGCGGTTTTAGAAGACAATTCACCTCCTTTTGCGTCTCCTCCCTCGCATCGCTAGGGATCGAGACGAATAGCAGACAGGGAAACCAACAGGGAAGAAGCCCGAATAGAATATGAGCGAATGAGGATCAATACGTCCCCAACGGAAAGCGATTGGCATTAAATTTTCTGGTTGGTTTACATCTTAATATAAAGTTGGTTCCTAAAAGTATGCTATAATGACCTGCTAATTCACATCTGTCAGTCCACTTTTCAGGACCAACGCTTCGATTACTATTCAAAAACTTTTCCGTCGTAATTTTTTTTACTATGAGCCTCGCCCATTTCCGATTTGTCATTGCAATGTCGTGACCTATCTCGAAAAGTTTGTTTCGGCTCCGTATATCCTCTTCTCAGGTATGTTCACACAAGGAAACTTTCAGAAAAGCTTCTTTGCAACCTAACCTTGTCTTTTTATATGACCCATATAATATGGGTCATATTAAAATCCCACGACTAAATCATAACGAAAAGCACAACCTGATCGTAAAATTTCTAAGCGGGATTTCTGCAATACAGTAATGTGACTTGAGTAACTGCAATAAGACATTTACTATGTCCTGTCTTTGACTTTAGATAGTTATTATTTAAAGGCATTTCGAACCAATTATTTCCACAACAGTAAACAAGTTAGAATAAAGAACTAATCAAATAATAATAATAATAAAACTAAAAATAATACAAAGAGGAAATGTTGCCAGCGTTCTTGGCACCGTACCCATGGGCCCACAGTTGGAAGACATCTTCTATTTATAGTTTTAAGTTAAGGTAGTTTATTTAAGTTGTTTAGGTACTATATATTTTTGCTGTAAATTATTTATTGATTAAAAAGTTATTTGCAACGAAATTGTATTCGGAATCAACAATTTGTCAAATAATTATGACAATTAATTAAACCATTGATCTTACGTCTATAATAAACTCATCAAATAAGTTAATTACCAAAAGTTCTTTTAAGAATCTCATAGTATCTTGTGATGCTATAAAGTGCGTATAATAAGAAGATACTAATATAATTTTTAGATTTTCATACTAACAAGTTTAATAAAGTAAGTAAAAAGTTTTTATGCCATAAACTATTACATAGCACTTGAAAACGTGTTTATTTGTTTTAGAAATATAATTATATGTTGATTATGGTATTTATTATATAGGCCTCCGTTGGGGAGATTTGATTGTCTGTTTGTGTTCAATTGGCCCAAAACTACTGGACAGATTTGTTTTTTTTTTTTTAACTAATACAAAACTACATTGTTTGTAAGTAAAATGAGGCGTTATGCTAATATGGTAAATGCTACAATATTTTGCTATTTAAATTAAGAATATTTACAATAATTTACATTATAAAAATAAATTAAAGATATGAAAAAATTCTGAATATTACACTAAATATTTAGTTCCAAGATAAGTATTATTCAGAATTTGTGTTATGGATACTAAATAACGAATAAACATACATAAGTACAATTTTTTTTGTAATATATACCTATATACATCGGAAGACACCCAGATCAGAACAAATGGTAATGGCCATGAACAAAAATATTTGTCTTGTGTGGGAATCGAACCCACGACGTAGGTAAGGAGCGGAATGCGGTAGGTACCTTTACGCCATATCGGTCGTCAAGGTGTAAATATTTATTAAATAGCCTCCTAATCGAAGCGAGGGCGTACCACTAGTATTAAATAAAGTCTACTATAGTTTCTGATTTGTAAACATTATGAACGTATTTTTAGCTAAACGTTCAAGTTAAAGTTACGATTTTCCTAATCATTAAAATACTTTTGTATAATTGTCTAGTACTCAAACTTAAACAGTGTTTATAATATTATCTGTGCTTAAACGGAGCGAAATTTCATCAAAGTACTTCTAGTCGATGCAGGTATAAGAACACATCAACAACTAACAAAACAGCATACGAATTTATGATCTTACCAAAGAGTTCTATAAGTATCAATTGAATCGCTTTTCGGCAAAGACCGCAACACCACAAGTGCCGATGTCAATTCGTTCTGAGACCGGTTCTACCCCCTCCCCGCCGCCTGTTTTTGTTTACGGCTTCTGATCATTTTATTGTAGGTACCGACCACGTAACGGCTATAAGTTACTTAACTATCTTATTATAGTATAGGGGATAGGTTGCCGACTTTTTTTCTCAAGAGACAAGGGAAACTATTAATATATTTATAAATCTCTGATGAATCAACTTAAAAAAAAGAACTATTACACCCTTAATGGGGTACAAATAACTAAATTCAGTTCAATTTAAAATTGAAAACAAAAGTCAAATTTCTACTTAAACTTTCAACTAAATTTATAAATTGTTTTAAGGTAAATAAGTATGTATTTAATAAGGTTTTTTGGCTTTATGGTACAAAAGTAAGATTTTTTCCCGACATTTTAAATCGAGCAACATTCTTGGCAAGTTAAGCTTAGCTGTTGGTCTCGGATATTACTTGTTAGAAGTAGAGAGCCTCAAAAAAAATTTTTTCAGCAAACATTTTCTTAGTATTTCCACACATTTCCACGATAAGCTTAGGTCTAGCCTCAACCTATACCCTTAATTTCAATCTAAGCATCTCATGTGGGCTATTGCTAAAGTATTATTATTATTATTACTTTCAGAAAGATTTGGTCCGGAATCTATCAAGAGTAGGAGTGAATACCACGAAAATCATTTTTTTGTGTACAATATACCTAGAAAAAGCATACACTAAAACGAAAAAGGTTCCAACAAGAATTATATTATTGGCAATAAATTATTTTTTGTTCTTTAATTGAATTTCAACCCTAAATGAGCGTAAGTTGGAAAACAATTGTCGAAAGCAAAAACACCGGGAAATAAAATTAAGTTTTTCAATTAAATGCTCAGAGGGGTGTATGTCTCTAGGAGTACCTAAGCGAGGCAGGGAGCACCGATCGTCTGATTCCCCCCACGTAGCAACTCAGTTATTGACCCGACATTGCTCAGTCGTATAGAAGTCTGGGCTGCCGCTGCGCGCGCACCCTTCTCGAAAGCACCAGAACCTAGTCCAGCCTAGGCTGCCTAGACTAGACATGCCTGCACCGTGTGAGCCATGTAAAGGTGAGTGAAATTTCATTTATTTCTTTGTACAAAGTGTACTTTTGTTACTTAATAGTAAGGAGTTTGTTTCTCGCTATGTCTGATGTTTTTGCTGGTTTTCACCAATTTTTATTTTGATAAATGGCGCAATTACGCAGTTATCAACTTAAGGTCACCTTTAGGGTATATTAGTATAGAATGCACAGTTCAGACCTAGTCGGCAAGGCGCAAATCATGTAAAGGTATTATCTAAAACATGCAACAGAGGGTTATTTGTATGTTTTTGGCTTCGTAAAAAACCTGTGTTCCACGTGATTTTCACATTTTGTATTCGCCAGTTTTAAAAATTTTATTTGTGCTTATTAGTTTACTTCGTTGGTATATCAATTGCCCGACAAAAATATAGGGCCGCCTAGATTATCCGCAATATGCCTGTTTCGTGCGAGTTAAGAAAAAAATTCTTCTCCTCTTGGAATAAGGTCGTATTTATAACTGTTTTTGCCGGTTTTCACCCTTTCTTTTTGGTTTAGTTGTTTGTGTCGTCGAAGAGAAACACGTGACGTAGCTGTCCAATTTCTATATTTATCATTTATTTTACGTTAGTTTTCGTAGGCTTCGCGTAAACTTTATAAATTTAAGGGTTAGAAGTAGTCGTCCAGTATTTCCCATAGATTTCTTATTTTTCTTTTGTAACTAGGTTAGTATTTAATTTCTTTGTACCACATTATGTATAGTCTCTTTAATTTGGGAGTTCTCAGGATAAGATATAGAAATTTCTGAATAAAACAACCAAATAGAAGTTTTAATAGAGACGTTTATTATTTTACAAACTTGTTAGATAATTATGACAAAAAACTGCACAATGACATTTAATAGGTATACAAAATAACCTTTAATAGTCTCTCCGTTATTTGTTTAGACAAAGCCTTTAGAACTGTTGTCTGAAAAGAGAGCCTAAATTGTTTTATGATCTCTTTTGTACTGAACACTGAATGCCTGCCCATAATTATTTTAGCGCTTTTTGTAGCTAGAGGCTAGATTCAGTTTGACAATATACCTACTTTGTTTTTGTAATGACATGTTAATATAGTATGAGGGCACGTTAAGCAATTAGTCCCGGTCATCGCTAAATCCAGTTGATATTAGGCGGGTTGGAAAATTCTAACAGCAGGACGCCACACACCTGTGGACTCCTCTATAAACCTAAATCCCTCTCCCCCTTTTTGGAGACCTGTGCTCAGTAGTTATTGGGCTGATATCTGAGTATGCAGTTTGAAGCGGTTATTGCTTCTAAAGACGAGTGAACTAAATTAAATATTGGAATTGGAATATAACTAAACTTAGGTTATGCAGTGCTTATCTATTTGTATAGTGCGCACGCAACTGCTGACATCAACCCCCTTCGGAAGTGCTGTTATTGGTGGTTAAACACATTAACTAAAAAATATTACATACGAATAACTATTTAAATAAAAATTTTATTAAATTCCAACAGTTACGTGCGGCGCAGGCGCGGCCGCGTGCGGTTCCGGCTGCACCTGCGGCCCGAACTGCGCATGCGGCGATGGCAAGGCCTCAGGTAATTATCGCCCTTATCACCTAGCTATTTACTCGCATACCAACTTATATTCGCTTGCACATTTATTTAAGAAACTTTGTTATAGTTTTTGTTATATTCTATTTTAATTTCTTTACGGATTAAGAACTTCTTGTAGATACTTCAAATCATAATGCACTATTTATTTATTTTGTAAGATACTGCCCCAGTAATTATGGCCTGTACTATTTAACAGTTTACTCGCATCTAAAACTATATTTAAATGAATGAATGAACACTTTATTGTACACTAAAATATAGAGAAATACAGCAATGGAAAAATTTAATTAAAATTAAAATTTATTTGCTTGCTCATTTATTTTCATTGTACCTCCCTCTGGTTTCATCAGATGATTTTGATATATATTTCTGATATTTCTGAGATCTTTTATATATATCATAAAATTATTCCAATTTCTTGACTACATTTAAAGCGTACTCTAAGCTATCTACAAATATTATAAAACTCGAAATTTTAGGTACCTACTTGTTTATCTAGGGTCGGCACATCCTATCTTTTCCTTCCGTAGTTTCTTATTCCTTTTCTTTTTTTTGGATATGGACTTACTTGTTGAAAGTATTTGCCAGTGTCAATAATCATTTTTTTTTTGCATAAATGCAGCGTTTTCGTTATTTAGTTACAATTAAAGTCAAGTAAAATCCGTTATAGTCGAGTCAAGTCAAAGTCATGTAAAAGTCCCAGTACAGTAGTGGAGACTTTACTAGAGTCGTCTCAGGAGTTTTGGAGTCAAAACAGAAAAGACACAATTCACTGTAATATGCCACTTTTCTACACCTGAATCCTACCAACCTCTTAGGAGCCCAAGCCAACCTTACCTGCAAGTGGTGAACCAGCCAATTAACGGACGAGGCTCTAGCGAACATAAAAGTACCCGGCAAGCGGCAATATGCTTGCCACCTATAACGTGGTACCAACAATATAATTAGCGAAATGTTGGCGTTTAATATGCCTCTGCCTACCCCTTCGAGGAAACAGGCGTGATTGCATGTATGTATCTGTAAATATTACCGCGAAGTGTCTTTTTCCACTTTGGCGTCAAAACTCCTTGATATCGACAAGAAAATTAAGATTTTTTAAATAATTGCCTGTTTTTTTCAGGTGGCAAGCCTTGCTGCCAAGGCGGGGGAAAGAAGTAAATTTATAATACTATATTCATAAAAAAAACACAAGAAAATAACAAAAAAATATATTATTCATAGCATTCAATATTGATTGAGTTGTAGAATAGAATAATTAATTTTAATTAATACGAACAGTAAAAATATATAACTATCTATGTTATGTTTATTAAATTCTTAGTTAATATTTTAGTAGTTAAGTAATTATAAAATAAGAAAAATAAATAATGTTGTGTGGTCATGAAATAAAATTACTTCAATGTCTATAAACGATAGTTAGATTTAAAATAATTACCTACTTAGAATTAATGAAAAAGTTTTCTTAAATATAATATGATATTCCTTAGATTATCCGCTTAAGAATTATTGAAATGATTAGTAATAAGTAATATTTTGTCACATTCAGTGTTTAATATTAAATAATCTTTTTCTCATTATGTAATTGGAGAAATTAGTACTTATAATACTCATTAGCTTAAGAAATTATTTGTCAGCACGCACACATGAATAATATTTGTGTAGTGTATAATTAATTGGGTAAATATAGATTTGATGTAATATCAAATTGTTAGTTTTATTTTACTCCTTCTAGTTGCTCCTTGAATATACAATATATTGCTACGTGTATAGGGTACCTACTACACCTGCAAATGGTTCCCCTGCTGGTTAACGGATGAGGCTCTGGCGAACATTAATGTCTTGGTGAGCGGCAATAGGCTCGCTACCTCTTACGTATAACATGCCTCTGCCTACCCCTTTGGGGAACAGGCGTGATTGTATGAATTTAACATCTATGGCAGTCGTTATTAGGAAGTCAGTGCCTTCTAACATACTGACAGCTGATTTAAACATAGAATGAAGTTTCCCTTTGGGTTGCGGAGGTCAGGCAGCAGTCGCTCCATGTAATAAGTAGGTACTCAGTGTACTGCCGTCCTTTAGCTAAAAAGCCGCTAAGTGTCAGAGGGTAATTTCTGAAATATAAACTTTATTGTAATACAGCAGCGTTTAAATTCCAAAAAATACTTGATGTACGCTAGCCGCATTTTAGCTAATGGACGGCAGTGTAGGGCGGTGCAGGAACATCAGCGCTGCTGTATTAGTAGATGCAGCAGCATTATGCTGATGTATCTTCTTTTTGATAGGTAACATTACTTATGTTTTTATAAATTATTTAAAAGAATAAAAAAATGCTGGCTTCGTGCTTTTAGCACATTTAGCCAGTGTCAAGTTATAAATGTGCTATTTTCATTTAATACATAGTAAATGACAAAGAGTGGTGATAACGATGATAAATGAGATGCCCTCCCCTAAATCCCTTGAGTCCTCAGTACAGATGTGAGACTATACCTACTGCGATCTCACATGGACTTCTTGAGAGAATTTAAAAAGTTATGTTGCACGTTTTGTTCATTTACCTACACTTATGTAATGTACAGTAATGTTCGACATATCACAAATTTTCTAAATGAAAACAAAACTGCAGACATGACGCTTCACTTTCCCGCCAAGAAGTCCGTAACATTATTTATGGTTTAAAGTTATTTGTTTTGTTTTTGTTTTTGTGATATTCATTTAATTGTATTAGGTCGGGGAAAAAGTCTTTTCGCATAACGTAGGTATAAACTTATTATAAAATTTTTTTGACTGTACTATTTGTGTCTGGCTGGTTTTGGTAACATTAAAAAGGTTCCATTATAAAGAAAAGAAAAAAATAAAAAAAAGTGTTTTCCCGCTATTTTTCATTTGTTTTTCTCTCCGTAAAAATGAGTGAATCTAATGAAGAAATTCGATACATTTTAAAATTTTATTATAAAAAAGGCAAAAATGCAACTCAAGCAGTGAAAAAAATTTGTGATGTTTATGGACTTGATGCAGTGTCAGTAAGAGTAGCACATAACCTAAACACAAGGAATAAGCATAAATTAGTTGTACCTGCCACTAGGCTCCAAAAGATAAACAAATCTTTTAAAGGTCAATGTGTACGATTCTACAATAAAATCCCAAGCAACATACAGCAATTGAGCCTAAATAAATTTAAATTAACCATAAAAAACAAGCTGTCTTCAAAGGGATACTATTCTATTAAAGACTATATGGCAGATAAAAATGCTTGGGATTAAGCTGCCGTTTCATACAGGCTATTCTAATATGAATGACTTGAAAAAATAAATATTGTTAAGGTTATGTTATATTGCATTGTATAGCTTCACAGACAAATGAAGATTGTTATTCTAGTACCAAACTAATGGACATATTTAAAAGAGCATAGCCTGTGAGTTTCTTGCCAGTTCTTCTTACAGAGCGGTGGCTCGGAACTGGCACTTAGATTCACTTACACTTAATTATTTTTTGTTTTTAAATTGTTTTTTTGCATGTAAGTGAATCTAAGCTTCGTGATTTAGTGTAATATTATTGGGTGAATTGCCCAAGCAAAAAAATACACGGCAAACCTGAGAACGGTAGTGCAATGTGCTGATTATTAATTTTATATATTTTTTCTCAACAACGTAAGTATTTCTCTACCTTGGCAAAAAAAATCATTGGTATCTACCCTCTAATATACCCAAAAAAAAAATTACAAAGTGTTATTTTATCATCACGGTGACCTGTCCTGAACCCAATTCCGCTCATAACATACCTTCTCCTGCAAATACATTCGTAATATGGATTTAAATTGATTTTGTTATCATTAAATTATAATATATTCGATCAAATAAAACAATTTTTGTTTGTTTATCTTCTTTCTCATGGATTTGACAGGCAGTCAACTTTTGTCTGGAAAAAAGTTATCATTTCAGAGGACAGTAAGTTTTAGTAGAATAGCCACATCAACATTGCGTTGTTACGCCCCTTTCACCTTTTCTCACTCCGGATCAGTCCGGCTTAAGCTCTCGGCGCGAACGCACGGGTCCCAACGTCTTGCGGTTTCCCGCCAAAAAAGTAAGTTTATCATTTCAGTAATATGGGGACAAAAATAGTTTCATTTCGGTGGCTGTTATAACTCGTGCTAGATTTGTTTAATTTGTTTCAAAATTGTGTATTAAATTCGCAGTAAGTACTGTTTTGTTTGAGTAGTGTTCATATTTTTTAAATAATTTTATTTCGGAGTTCAATGTAGAACTAACCTCTATTTTATCATCTCAGTGTTATCATTTCAGTGGATTCGGTGGACTGTTATACCAATTACAGTCCACCGGAATTAAAAGTATCTCCGAAATGATAAAAACATAAAGTTTTAGAGATCCTGGTGTCAAATACAAAGTCATAGTTTTGTAATGTACCTACTTTTACCTAGAGTGTCGATTAGATTATTTAGGTGTATTTGTTGTGTAATATTTGTGCTTAAGATATATAATATATACATATACATTACTATACTTTAGATACACATTTGTTCGGCTCAACGAAAATGTGATGAGTGTGTGGGTCACCACAGTGTAGATTATTATACCTACTAATTGTCAAGAAAATAATTATTTCGAGGGTTTACCTGTAATTAGTGAATTTAAGAAATAATTGTGTGATTTAAAGTGACATGATGAAAAATTAATCTTTAAGCTACATACTTGAACCTACTCGTAAATACGTACCCAGAAAGACTGTTTTATTGGAATAACTATAATTCGCATTAGGTATAAGAATTACTTATACATAATTGCGAATTATAGTTATAGGTAGAACAAAACTTTGTTGTTTTTTGTTCTATTTAGATATGTACGTTTCTTTATTGTTGTAGTAATTTAAGAATAAAGTGATCTCAATCTCAGGTTTCTGTTATGTTTCATACGTTTATGTAAAAGGATTAAAAGTACTAAGCTATTACTACTAAGATATTTTTATAATGTTTCTTATTCATTTATTGTATTTTAAAAATATAAGAGTTGATTTAATTTTAGAAGTTTTACTGATATACCTGTAGAAACACTATTCTCCTCTCGTTACCAATTTAACTAAATTATACCTAGCATTTTTCTCTTAGTGCAATAGGTAGACATTAGGTATTACTATTAATGGCATAACTTACAAATGCAACCATCATATTAATCAGAAACTTTAAGCTTTCTAATCGCGATACGTTGATTCTTTTGAAAATATATCAAGTAAATTAGTATTAGTACATAAACAAGCAAAAATATTTATTTAAGGTTACCAGCATTTACGATAAAGTTTTCCAACATTTTCACACAACAACAACCACAAAAATTACCAAAGGTTATAAAAGTAAAGAAACTATTCATTCATATCATAATAAACATTACATTACATTAATATCATTCTTTGAGGTTATTGTAACCTCAAAGAATGATATATTAGGTCGGGGAAAAAGTCTTTTCGCATAACGTAGGTATAAACTTATTATAAATTTTTTTTGACTGTACTATTTGTGTCTGGCTGGTTTTGGTAACATTAAAAAGGTTCCATTATAAAGAAAAGAAAAAAAAAAAAAAAGTTGTTTCCCGCTATTTTTCATTTGTTTTTCTCTCCGTTAAAATGAGTGAATCTAATGAAGAAATTCGATACATTTTAAAATTTTATTATAAAAAAGGCAAAAATGCAACTCAAGCAGTGAAATAAAATTGTGATGTTTATGGACCTGATGCAGTGTCAGTAAGAGTAGCACAAATTTGGTTCAAACGTTTTCAATCCGGAAATTTTGATGTTAAAGATGCACCTCGCTCTGGTCGCCCTGTTACGAATAAAATGGACGCCATTTTTGAAAGAGTGGAGCAAGATCGGCATATTAGTAGTTACGATGTAGCTGAAGAACTGGAAATTGACCACAAAACAGTTTTGACCCATTTGAAGAAAGCTGGTTATACAAAAAAGCTCGATATTTGGGTGCCACACGAGCCCACTCAAAGAAACTTAATGAACCGTGTACTCATTTGCGATTCATTATTGAGACGTAATGAAACCGAGCCGTTTTTGAAGAGATTGATAACTGGCGATGAAAAGTGGATCACGTACGACAAGAACGTGCGAAAAAGGTCGTGGTCGAAAGTTGGCCAGGCTTCACAGACTGTGGCCAAACCTGGCCTAACACGAAATAAGGTGATGCTGTGTGTATGGTGGGATTGGAAGGGCATTGTTTATTATGAGCTTTTACCGCCCGGCAAAACCATCGATTCTGATTTTTACTGCCAGCAACTGATGAGATTAAAGGAAGCAGTCGAGAGAAAACGGCCGGAATTGATCAACAGGAAGGGTGTGGTCTTTCATCACGATAACGCTAGACCACACACATCTTTAGCCACTCAGCAAAAATTAAGAGAGTTCGACTAGGAGGTCCTAGTGCATCCACCATAGGTATAGCCCTGACCTTGCGCCTTCAGATTTTCACCTGTTTCGGTCTCTGCAGAATTCTTTAGGTTCTGTAAGGTTGACCTCAAGAGAGGACTGCCAAAACTATTTGTCCCGTTTTTTTGATCAGAAGTCCCAAAGTTTCTACAGTAACGGGATAATGTCTCTGCCCACAAAATGGCAGAAAGTTATTCAACAAAACGGTACATATATATTGTAAATAAATGTAAATAAACTTTGAAAAAAATGTCTTGACTTTTCATACAAAAATACGAAAAGACTTTTTCCCCAACCTATTATGTAATAATACTAACTGTAATATCTGTATATTAATGATGATATTAAAAAAACTGTGTACTGTCCTGTCTCAGTGTTTATCTAAAATTTGTGGAAATCAAACCTAACAAAGTACGGAACCCTGGCTGGGGGCACGGTTGTTCTTAGCTGTATCATTTCGGTGGTAATTTTTATCATTTCGGTGGACACTTTTAATTTCAGTGGACTCTTAAAACTTTATCCTTAAATATTTATGTAAGTTTTGATAATATTTGATGTCCACTCACGCACAATGTTATAAAATAGACTAAAGTATTATTTGTCACTAAAAATATATAGATTGCATTGAAATAAAAAAATCCCACCGAAATGATACATAAAAATCTCTTGTTGAAATTCACCCTATTTCGATTGTATTTTTTTTCATTTGTAATCATGACGTTTTCAAGTACTATGTATAATAGTTTATGAAATAAATAATTTTTTTTACTTTTTTTTTTACTTTACTTTCACAAATTTGGTTCAAACGTTTTCAGTCCGAAAATTTTGATGTTAAAGATGCAGCTCTGGTCGCCCTGTTACGAATAAAATGGACGCCATTTTTGAAAGAGTGGAGCAAGATCGGCATATTAGTAGTTACGATGTAGCTGAAGAACTGGGAATTGACCACAAAACAGTTTTGACCCATTTGAAGAAAGCTGGTTATACAAAAAAGCTCGATATTTGGGTGCCACACGAGCTCACTCAAAGAAACTTAATGAACCGTGTACTCATTTGCGATTCATTATTGAGACGTAATGAAACCGAGCCGTTTTTGAAGAGATTGATAACTGGCGATGAAAAGTGGATCACGTACGACAAGAACGTGCGAAAAAGGTCGTGGTCGAAAGTTGGCCAGGCTTCACAGACTGTGGCCAAACCTGGCCTAACACGAAATAAGGTGATGCTGTGTGTATGGTGGGATTGGAAGGGCATTGTTTATTATGAGCTTTTACCGCCCGGCAAAACCATCGATTCTGATCTTTACTGCCAGCAACTGATGAGATTAAAGGAAGCAGTCGAGAGAAAACGGCCGGAATTGATCAACAGGAAGGGTGTGGTCTTTCATCACGATAACGCTAGACCACACACATCTTTAGCCACTCAGCAAAAATTAAGAGAGTTCGACTAGGAGGTCCTAGTGCATCCACCATAGGTATAGCCCTGACCTTGCGCCTTCAGATTTTCACCTGTTTCGGTCTCTGCAGAATTCTTTAGGTTCTGTAAGGTTGACCTCAAGAGAGGACTGCCAAAACTATTTGTCCCGTTTTTTTGATCAGAAGTCCCAAAGTTTCTACAGTAACGGGATAATGTCTCTGCCCACAAAATGGCAGAAAGTTATTCAACAAAACGGTACATATATATTGTAAATAAATGTAAATAAACTTTGAAAAAAATGTCTTGACTTTTCATACAAAAATACGAAAAGACTTTTTCCCCAACCTATTATGTGTTTTGTCAATAAAACATATTCTTATTCTTTATTACTGAAATTCAGCCAAATCTGGTGAAACTAGTTAGCAGAACCTGTGCCCTAAGTTTAAGTCTTAGGGTAACCGGGATAATGCTAGGATATGATGATATTGCTACCAAAAATAAACCGTACTTAATCTTCATCTCAGCCCTTCTTAGGGGCTATCCATAAATGGCGTCACACGTTAAGGGGGTGAAAGGGGGTTGACGAAGTGTGACATTTTGTGACAAGCGGATGGGAGGGATCCTAAATTTCGTGACGACACTTTTCAAAACCGAGGTCCTATGAAAATTTTAGAACTGATGTTTTGATGTAATTATTTCTTGCTGTACAATTGCAAAATATGTGACATCACAACAAGGAAGAGGGAGTCCCACATTGTACAGTTGCATTGCATTGTACAGTGTTGTGTAGTGGACTATGACCTAATACCCCCTCACATTGGTCCGTGAGGGGAGGCCTGTGCGTTGTGAAACGTTAATACATACATACATACATTCACGCCTGTTTTCCCGAAGGGGTAGGCAGAGGCATATTATACGCCCACACTTCGCCAATTATATAGTTGGTCCCACGTAATAGGTGGCGAGCCTATTGCCGCTTTTCGGGCTCTGTTATGTTCGCCAGAGCCTCGTCCGTTGATCTGCAGGTGCACTACTTGCTGGTGAGATTGGCTTGGACTCCTTAGGTCTTGGTAGGATCCCTATACACCCTGGAACGTTAATAGACTGAGCTAATAAGATGGAGGGTGACTACTGTAGTCTATGGACTATGGCAAGTTTCCATTTATTAGTTGATCATCAGCCTGTTTTCATCCACTATATGCTCAGGCCAACTACAAGACAATCGAAGATGAGAGAGATTCAGGATTCAACACGCGGTGACAGTGTGGGTTTCGGAGGACATATAAGTAAATTGGATTTCAATTATGTTTTTTTACATATTTTTATACGAAAGAAAGAAAGTAATCAGAAATATTTCAACCTATAATTATTGATGAAAAAGGCATTTTCTTCAGCTTTAAAGAATGGTTAAAATGAGATCAATATGGCGTCCACCCAGCAAGTGCGAAGCATTAGAATGTCAATGCTTTGACCCTGGTTTTCAGTGGTAACCAAAGATCGAGGGAGTGTGACTGGTCATTATTTAAATGTTATCCCTTCTTTAAATTACTAATAATTCATAACCGCTGGGGTAGCGTTTCCTACATTGGAGACCACGGCTTGGTAAGCGCATTGTAGCACGCCCTAGGTAGAGCAACGATATTCTCAGGGGGTCTTAGGCGGCGGGGGCAGGGGCCCCCTACCGTCTAACTATAGACCCCCCGCGAAATCGGCCACATGGTCGCATAAGGAGGTAGGGGGGACACGACACACTGCGCCTCTCTGAGTAGGTCCTCCCGGTTTTGAACCGGGGGACGTTGGCCACGGGCCCGCCTGTCAGAAGCTTTTTACTTTGGCACCTTTTTCAACAGCGGTGGGCGTCGTCGGAAGATTTTTAGTGGGTAGGACTGCTGGCGGTCGCGTCTGCCGCAGTTAGCCCCACATTCCACTCTCGGTCCCTCTTTGGCTGAAAGGCAGTGCGTCAAGGCATTTTGTTACCGACGTAAATTAAATAAAAAAAAGGTAAAGCAACGATACACCCAACGTGCCATTTGGTGCAAGAAATCCATCATACTAGCTCAGGGTTGGCTTACTGATCCAACTAAATTTGACAAAATTTTAATTATTAAGCAAGGGTGCACGTGGTAAAAGTAAAACAAGATTTCATACAACTCCATATTTTATTTATATGAAAAAAGATACAAGTAGTCTATGTATACAATAATTATGGAAGCAGTTAATGGGGACTCCTTTGTTTCACCAAAACTTTACGTAATGGTATATTTTGATAATTTATAAATCTTAATAGAGGAATATTTTCTTAAACCTTACATTTGAGAGATATAAAAAAACGCAAATGCTGTGCGATTAAACTACACAACAACAATATAAGAAAAAACTCAGTTTTAAAAATTAAATTTACGTTTATATCTCGCTGCTTGCAAAGATATAATCTAATGTATAATTATAAAAAAGAAAAGATAACTCATAAAATATCAGTCGGACATTAACAGTCATATTTGTTTTCGCGGTCAAATTAATATTTACGAGTGCTCAAAACGAATCTGACTATTAATGTTGCCACACGAAAAAATCAGTCGCTAGCTTAGCATACTGTATCGTTGTAAAAACATACAAAATACATATTGAGTAATAATTTTAACATCGTTCGTATATTCAGCACAAGTTCATTGCACTTAATATATCACACATCTAATAATGATTAAGATTACATACTTTAACATTAAAAAATACTTACATCCACTCAAAATAAAAATCAACAGAGCTCACAGCAGTTATTACCGTTAACATAATGTCTAACATAGTAGTGTAAAAGAACTACACATTATATAATACAAAATAGATCACGATAAAATGTACAATTAATTTTAACAATAACAACATTCTTAATATATTTTTTTCTGTCCTTATATTAATATAAGTAATGTAAATATAACCATTTTGATGTTTAGATTAATTCGATTATTTTTAACGTTTAATATACTTATTTTTTAAAAAATAGCCATCATTGAATAAACAATATCTACATCGTAAAAATTCATCAAAATAGTTACATCTTTGTTAGTTTCGAAAATATGTAATATATTATTAACGATTATTTTGAAATAGGGACTGTAACTCGTATGATTATATTTATTAATGGCCAATGCTACTACACAATAAATAGGCCTTATTTAAAGTACATACTTCATCTCACAACACATATTTACCGTCTACCGTTTAGAGAATGTCATAACCATAATTATATTCAAAAGCAGACTGTAACAAATGCACTTTGTTTTCAATTCCACAACTACAGTAAGAAAGTTAATATCTTCAACAATCAGAGCCATCGTTTTTGTGCTCACCAGATGACGCTACCAGTCAGTACGGATCTGCTAGTCTTGTATTTGTTGTCAGTCTGGTTGCTGTGGCTTTCAAAAGTATACATTCTGCACTAGCGCCTCTATCGGCGAATTCGAACACTATAGCCCAATTGCAGCAATAATTATCAATATGGCAACCCCAAGAACAACTTAAACGTAACGTAAACTAAAAATTCGAAAGGTACAGTTTGCTCAATTGATTTGCAGACCTTTATTTTAGTCATCATATCCTAGCATTATCCCGGTTGCTCAGCCCAGGGCCCAGTGAGCAGACCTTTATTTTAGCACAACATCATAATTTAACATTCATCACAAACTAAACAATCACTGAGTAATCACAAATTATATTAAAAACTAAATAAGAAATTGTTACAACTGAGAAAAACTACGAGATAAGTCAATGACAGCGTCTTGATGTTATGATTAACACATTCATAATAATATATATTTTTTTATAATAACAAATGGCAATTTTCTGCTAAAACGAGTCAAGTTGTTCATATCTATAGAAATTGACACCTGCATTTCCTACAAATGGTTCGACAATTTTAATTTCACATTTTGCTCGCCTCGTCCATAATTCGTTATATCCTATGCTTAAATAGGCTTGCGCAAGTTCCAAGACGAGCTGAAACCACTTTACGGGAAAACCTTTTTGCCATTTATTTCTTTAACTTAATGGATTATCTTAGGTAAGGTTATGGAGGCGATGTGGTGACCACTACCTTGTAAAGAATAGTAGGACCCAGATTTGTTTGAGTGTAAAATACTTAAACAAAAAAAATATCGATAAATCCTAACAATACTAGCAACAGTCTGTGTCTGACCAGATTACATACATTATCAGACGCTGTCAAACTATTCTCCTTTTTAAAACCTTTGTTATCGAAGCGATATCAATAAAGATCATTATCTCAGCACATATAATGGTACGAGCCTAATTGAGTGGCATCGCAAAAATAGTTGAGATGAATTCAGATCATATACCATCAAATTTAGTCGATCCAATGCGATTTGACGGAGCAGGTGTGTAGTTTTCTGCTGTTAGGGCCTCTACATACTGTTTATTTGCCACATATGACCGTGTCTAACGGCTTAAGGCGGACAAAGTGCACAGAGCTATCTAGGTGACAAGATCCCATTTTTGACCAATATAATTTTTGCATACAAAATCTGAAGGTTGGATATAACCTGCATTCAGTTAAGAAGAGTGAAATAAAAGCGAGCTATCAACTGGGCCGGTCTACGCGAACATAGGAGCGAAATTTCGTGTCGGAGGCCAGATCCACTTCATGTTTTTGAGCCATCGCTGGTTGATTGATCATTACTTTCACCCAATGACTGTAACGAAATCGCTTCTTAGACAACTCGGGCCTGCTTCAAAAGACCAGAATACAAAGCAGTGAGACAAATTTATGGCACTGGTTCCTCGTCAGTCCCCTCCTCAGAGTCGTATACTGGAGCGCCGTTCTTCATCTGGATCACTGACTTCTTCCTGTGACGCTGTTCTTTCAAATCCTTTTCAATGTTGCTGTAATAAAAATCACTTGATTACATTTCAGTTGGGATGGGGTTTCAAGCAACTAATAAGATATTTCAGATAAAGTGTTAATAGTCACAGGAATAGCTTGACAAGTAGGTATTTAAAATGTCGGTAACGTAGTTGATTAGCAAAAGTAAAAACCATATTGCACATCTGGTATGTATAGGGATCCAACCAAGATCTGAGGAGCCCAAGCCAACCTCACCTGCAAGTGGTGCACCTGCCGATCAACGGACGAGGCTCTGGCGAACATAAAAGTTCCCGGTAAGCGGCAATAGGCTCGCCACCTATTACGTGGAACCAACAATAAAATGGTGAAGTGTGGGCGTATAATATGCTTCTGCCTACCCCTTCGGGGAAACAGGCGTGATATTAATATGCATGGTATATGACGGTAGGACAAATTTGCCAAGATTCATGCCCAATTCTTCACTTAAGCTACTTGCTTGTAGTGAATGGGCGCGCATTAGTATTAAACTAGAATTCCATAGAGCCTGAATGAGTACAGCATTTTTAATTTTCATGTCCCAGCGAAATCCCTAAACACTTTACTGCTTACCATCAGACGGGACGTGATTTTTATGACGAGGCACATTAAACAAATAATGAAATAGAAATCCCTACCTGACTCCAATAAGAGGATGCAAAGCGCTCTTCAGACTTGAAAACAAGTAGGGATGGATACGCTCTTGGCACTCGAGTAGCTCCCGTGCCACATGTAAAGGTTCTTTCAAGTCCGAGAATGACTCTCGCAGCGAATCCCGAAGGTCCTCACTCAGGGGGGAGGGCCGCTTATCTGTCGGGTCCGATACAGAACGCTCAATGTAAGGCGCTTCTTTCCTGTAAAGAAGAAAGTTAATTTGTTACATAGTGTTACAAAAATGTGTTAAATTGCATGTAAGATCAAGCTGATTAGACTCGGTCACTTGGAATAAAATAAAATTTGTTGAGTTGCATAAAGGTTTTACGGCCATCAGTTTTTAGGCTTGAAGCTAATTATTTGACAGGATCTTACAAAAGCAGGATCTAAGGTACAATCAGAATTTTTTACAACCCTCCTACTGGGGATCGCTAGTGGAAGCCCATGTTTAATAGCGGGACGTTACTGGAACTGATATACTGATGATTTTTGATTGCAGTCAGATTAAAGTTTCAATTTTGACTACTAATATACATATTTTGACGACAGGTGAGTTAAATATTCATAGTATGTCTTCTACTTAAACAGCAGATCAATATACGTACAGCATGTGAGCGTCCGGGCTGTCCGGTGGAGAGTCCGGGGCGGAGAGCTGGAAGTCGGGTAGCGAACTCTCGCGGACAAACGCGTCCAGCGCACGCGCACGCACGTAGATAAACGGGCGTACGATTCTGACCTCGTGTTCCCTGCAATACAAAATTATTACCATAATAATACTTAGATTGTACAATAAATGACACAATTACATATTTATGTTCTGCGTAATTTGGCATTATATGGAACAGTGTGCGTGGAAATTTAAATTATTTTCAGCCGCTCTGGCAGTGTCAGGAACCCATGTGTAAATAAATACTCCTAATTCGGTTACACTGAATTATCCATGATCAAGTTCTTGCCAGTTCTCGCATCTCATTATAATAAGTATTTTTTTGATACTTAATCAACGATTCCTTAAGTAATAGTAAGAACGATTATATATTTACATAACCAATTGTTTGTACAATTTTTTAGGAGCTAAAATTGTATTTTATGTTTTTGTTAAAGGCGTGAATGTGTGTCGCGTATGTGTACACTGTACGTACCGTACGCGCGTATGTGCATGTAGGGCTCGTAACGCGCCGCCTCGGAACGCACCGGCTACAAACGAGGCGGCAGCGCGGTCTAGATGTTGCGCGAGCGCTGCCACCCCATACCCATGAGCGCGACACGCCGCGTATACGCGCCGACGCACCGCGTGCGACGCCCAACGGTGCAGCTCCGAGACTTTGTTTGTAGAACTGGGTCCTGTAAACAAGTGGTTTTTATGAATATTATTAATAAAAATACAAACTTTGACAGTAAAGTCTACGAGATTTTCCAGTTCCAGCTTACATTTTTGTTCAAGACAACAAAGTTTAGAGAAGCAACGACAGAATGTTCTATAAAACCGAAAACAAAAAAAAACTTTATGATTGGAAATGCACGAATCTAAAATAAGATCGATATGAAATTTTCTTGCATTACTATCTAATATATGAGTATGAGTACACGACTAACTTGTCCATAAATCTAAAAATTGTCTATACTATTATCCTGAATTTTTTTTAAACAAATCAATATATAAATCTTACTTCGTGTGTCGCTTTCGTCCAATTTGTCCTGGTAAATGAATTTCACTCCGAGCATCCTGCAGTATGCCATAAGGTATCGAGGATCCAAGTCCAATTTGTCCTCGTGTACAAATAGTGCTCCTGAAAACGATACAAAAAAACTATTAGTATTCGTAGAAATTAAATTAAGTTTTTAAGAATACTATATTATTTCTTTTCATAAGGACTCACTCGATTAAAGTTTTCTGCGACTTTTATTAAATCGTCCGTCTATATTGCTTTTGAACATACCACGCTATGCTTTCTGCTAAAGAAACAATCTCAAAGAATATGCTAAATACTACTATGTACCACTGATGACCGCTGCTTTTTCTGACCAAACTGATCAATTTAGTAGAATTGCTCTCCGAAGCTCCTAACCCATCAAGTTGGAAAACCTTATATTTCCCATACGACTTAATTCAAGGTATGTGCGAAGTTACTCAGAACTGTATCACTACTTTTCGCACATTCTAGATTGTCCCATTTGTTAATAAAATATGTTTCTCACCAATGCTGAAGTGGATTCCCTTGGAGCGCGCGAAGAACTGGTATTGGTGCAAAGTGTGCAGTAGTGCTAAGGAATGAGGGCTGCCAGAAAGGCAGACCAATATTTTATCTCCAGGACGGACCATGTTGAACTCTTGTATAGCCTGAAATTAAAGAAAACTGTTACAAAAGGATATGTTAATGGTGGTAAGTTTAACTTTATACACTAATTAAAATATATTATTCTATGCGCTTTGAGCCTTCTGGACTGTACTGACCCTTAATAAGCTGTTCGTCTGCAGAAGTGACTTAATAAAGTCGCACCTGTACTGTATTATTCTAGGACTAAAGGAGCTAGAAAGCATATGCGCCGCAAGAGAACTCCTAACCCAAATAGTATTATAGTAGAACTATTTACCAACTTTCTTCGTTCGAGTGCTGATAGTCTGCACAATATGAGGGTGGCTCCCAAAAACCAGCACAAGAGGTTCAGGAGAAGACAGAAGAAGGTAGAATCGTATCTGTTTGGTTACAGATGTGTCAAAACTTAAGCTATTCTCGTCTCGATTGTGGTCTTCGAAACGTTTTTAGGCAGTGCCCTCGTTCGCTGAAAGTCGTTGACAGTACCTCGAGGATTTTATGTTATATTGACCCTTGCAAGCCTGTTTGTTTGTAGAAGTGCCAAAAATACACACAAGTCTATAGTTTGCAAAAACATATTATAAAAGTCTTACCTCGACAGTCGTCTTCCAAACATCTTTGGGCGGGCAGTGCCACTTGCCCTCGTCGTCGAAGGTAAAGTCAGTGAGCGAGGCATCACTGCACGCGCTACTGTCGTCCTCTTCCCATTCACACTGTTCTTTGACCAGACGACACTCTGACTCACTGTTTGGAAGAAATATTTATTTAAGTATAGGTGCGAACAAAAACAGTAGTACATAAGTTACAAAAAATAATTCAATGAAATAAAACGAAGACAACTGACTAGTCTGAAGGTTTTTCGCTTCTTAGACCGTGGTCGTAACCAAGCACTGTAAAAATGTTCGTGTACATGTACAGGGCTGGCACAGGGTGTATAATGTAGGATGTACTTTCTAATAAGTTCGTAATTTTCAAGACCACACTTATGCAGGATGTATCTACGGTTCTTGCATATATCTATCATTCATGCTCTTGCATTAGAAAATGTTGAGGAGAGTTAACATCTAATATCTCAGGGTGAGGAACTATGAAGCAGGCGACAGTGATGATAAAAGATTTGCTTAATTAGGTAAAACTGAGTGCCTACCAGTAAATATCAGATTATTTGGCATCTCGTTCAATTATCACTCGACATAATACACACATTTAACTGCTGCTCAAAAAAATATTCTTAAACGGTTCGTCGCGCAGTTCGAGACAGCAAATTTTATCAATTACAAGTAGCATTAATATCTGCTAAAATATAGAAAACAGCATACTAACTAATCAGGTTTTTGAACTTTTGACACCGCTTTGAGCGTTACCGAGCTACACAATTTTCTAAACGCAAATAGTCTACTATATACAGGAATCCAAATCCGATGAAACATACCTGCGCTCATAGAAGGTGTCCTCGCTAGTGGTGCGATGGTCTGTCCCGTAGCCGCTGGACCTGGAACTGCGGTCCGAACAGCTAGATGAAGCATTCGATAATCTGCTGCACCGTTTTAGGTCTATCGATGTGTTTCTGAAGAAGATAAATAAATGTCCTGAATACGAATTCGCATGAATGGATTGGAACAAAAGTTAAATACGTAAGCCAATGTTTTTATGTAACTTGTAGTTTGAAAATAAATTCTGGCAACAATTTTGCTTATCACATCTTTGAACGATAAAAAATTCTACTACAGCGCTTACAGCTTCCCAAGAGAATGTGGTCGGTGATGATCTTTAAAGTTAAGCAGATCTTACAATAGATCCAATCCTTGGATAGATAATAGTTTTTGTGGCATTTGATATCTTACGATTATAGTAATTACACGTATTCCACATAAATTAAGAATTTTATTGCAGCTTAAACCTATGGCAATGTTTCCATACAGTTACAGCATTTTATTACCTGACCTAACAGTGGAAAATTGAGCAGGTAATATTGCAATGTATAGCGTTTATGTGTTATTAAAATTCTTAGATGTGTAGCGTTTATTACCAGATGCTTAAACAGTGGACGTAATGGCAGCTCCGAGTGTTGCGATGACGCAAAACCTACGCGAAGGTCGAGATAATAGTAATATCTACATCCAACTTACGGGTTCACAAATGCTAATCGGTAGGTAATTAAGATTAGACTGCAAAGTCGCTATCTTTGGTTGGAGCGTGTAAACAAAATATTCCGCAAAAGCGTTCTTGTCCGAAAAATGCGACATCTGTTTATAACTAGCACAATTTAATTTTGTGTATATTAGTTTCCATTAAAAATGCGCGTTGTTTTTTTATTGTGAATCAAATAGATGTTTTATCCTTTTTTTTAAATACGTATATTTTAATTTACTTATTTTACACGCCCTTAGTTGGGTCTTCGAAATGAATATGCCCATCTTCAGTGTTTCTCGTTTTTACGGAAAATTGTAGTTGCGTGGAAAATGTCACAATGATATTTTTTTAACCTACACATGCTTACTTAGAGAAATAATTGAGCAATTTAACTTTACAAAACTATATATTTGATGATATTTCTAAGAACGGTCACTCATCGTTATATATTTTTTTCGTTTACAGTTAAGACATGAATATTTTACTGAATAGCAATAAAAATGTCTTGATTGAATTATTTAGTAACGAAATGCGTATTATTATTAGGGGGACAAAAAAGAAAAAAGTTATTATGGAAGTTTGTCATATTTTAAGCATAAAACTTTATTTTGATTGGAAATAAATGAACACGTATTTTACTTCGAACATTTTTTCATAATAGCCTAATAGCATATGTAAATCTCGTCCAAACAATTTTCGTTGCCAAGTCTTCATATATAACTAAAATCTTAATGGTGTCAAACATTTTTGCGAAGCTACTTGAAATGTTGAGAGACTTTTTGAGAGTTTGTTCACACCGACTCAGGTAACAAGTTTGGATCGTTGCAATATAACCCATTTATATGTGATGTCATGCTAAATGAAGAAATGTTTTATGATATACGGATATAGATTAATAACAAAAGAAATACGGTAATGACGTAATCAGAGAGTATCCGAGCCAACTGTACTTTGCCCTAGTACTTATTTACATATTCTCGATAACATAAAGCCTGCGAGCGTTTGTAATTCATATAATATTTCTATGAAATGACTGTGAGCATTTACGAATCATATTTATTTATTGAACACAAGACAACTTAAATTTTAATTACAATAATTTAGCGAAATCACATAAACCTATTAAGATTTTTGCGTAATCCACTGCTCATCGTCTTAATATTATATTATAATACATTGCTACAATAACTCGGCAAGCACATATAGCAGATTCCACGTTAAATAAAAAAACAGAAAATATTGCCTTCTGGGCATCCGAGTCTCAAATCACAACTGGATCATGCAAATAATAACCTAATTAAATGCTTCTTAGCATCATTAATAACTTTAATCTTTCCTTATAAACCTTTCAAAATTTAGCCAAAATCTAGTGTAACAAAATTAACAAAATTATTACGAAGACGAATTTTAAAATCACTTTATCATTCCTTATAATTAAATTTCAATTTTACATCCTTACCTAATTGGCCTTTCAGATTCGTCCGGTATTTGGAAGACAACTTTTCCTGAATCGGTGTTGCGCTCTTCGTATGTTTTAGTTTGTCTGACGTGCCCTCCAGGGCAAACTGGCACTCCTTCTATAATATCTGGTACTTCACTTTTCTCATATTTCTGACAGATCCTCAATCGACCTTGTATGTTTTTTGCTTTTTTCGTTGTGGGATCAGATGAAGTTCTCCATTTCACTAAAATTTTTAAAACGTAATTATAATAGGCTTTTTTATACTATATGAATGAAAGTGCTACAATCCTAGAATGTTTCTAATAATGCAAGTACAAGTACTAATATTTAAATAACTTACCGAAATCTAAATACGAATCAGTTTCTGCGAATGACATGTTAATCCCGCTATCTTGAGAACTAATTGAAGCATTTTGGCACCACGTTTTCTTTACACAACAGTGCCTGCAGGTTGTGTCATTGCAAACTTCGTCATCTGACAGTTTGTTTGAACTTAAGGATTTGGGCATATTCGGAGAATTCTGTGATGTTGTTACCACTTGAATAATGGTGTCAGGAGTTGAAGTTTCACTTGAATTGAATGAGATACTGCTACGACCTGAGGCTTCATGAGATGGTGTGCATTGTGCTGATTTCGGCGACTGGTTACAAGGAGAAATACACTTAGGACACGTGTCATCATCATTGGAGTATTGTGTAGGAAGAATAGGACTGGTCGGACATTTCTTTAAGCACTGACTGGTTCTCTGTAAATCTAATCCTAACTCTGGTCCAGATCCTATTCTTCTCCTTCCCGTTTGGGGTGGAGAGTTTTTTCTTGAATTAGACGCCGTGTAATCAGGGGACATCATTTCATCAACCTGGTTAACCATCTCTCGAATTTCATGCTTGACTTCTGAGGCCATCTCTTTGGACATTCCCATTAAGTATTCCGCTACATCAATGACTGATACGGAATCCCTATCGTTTTGACTAGAAGTTGAGTTAATGCTTAAATTAGACTGTTCCACCATGTCAGAATTTTCCAATATATCATCCACCTTAGAAATAACTTCCCTTATTTCGGATTTAATTTCAGTTGCAATTTCTTTAGTCATTTCCTTTACATATGCATGGATATCTTCAGATGTGTGGGAAGTTAGAGATATTGTTGGAGATATGCGTCCCAATTGACAATAATCAGATACAGATGTACTACTCAGTGTTCTGTAAGGGAACGCTTTTTCAGGTGATATCATAGGGTCATCTAAAGAAAGCAGATCAGTTTGACTTCCACAGTTGCAAAAACTGCTTGATTTCTCATTTATATTTTTTGAACTGGCTTCCTTAAGTCCAAGATCCAATTTAGCTTGCGCACTTAATTGAACCGGAGGACTATCTGACCCTAAGCTGTAACATCTAGATCTCATTAACATTGGCTGTCTGGAGGTAATAATACGTAGTGGAGACACTATTTCTCCAACAGCAAATTTCACAGGTTGCGGTGCTGTTACTATATCTTCTTTGTGCGTTTCTCTGAGACTCGATTCCCGAGTATAGAACTTCTGTTTCTGCTTGAACCTAAATATTTGGCAATCGTCAATAGCAGATAAACTGAAATGTCTAGGAGATGACCCTAAAATCGGCGAACATGTTGCATGGGATCTGGATACGTGTAGGCTCTTACGTGCCCCTGTGTAACCGGAGGGATCAAATGGCACTATATGCTTAACATTTGCTGATTTACCTAGCAACAGATCGTGTGCTTCTTTTGGTAACATAAACCATCTCAAATAATCAATACGAGGGTTGAATGGAGCCCCTATTTCTGTTGATGTACACTTCATTGCAAGTTTTCTAGCTCTGTTGAATAAATTTCGAGCAGTCTGCAGACATTCAGTATACGTTTGGGGGAATATTCCTGGACCTGAAAGAACAGTTTCGCATAATAATATTAAAATATTTGGTAAATTGCTTGAGATAATTTATTAGTTAACATACAAATAGACTTACCAGATATTCTTCGCTCATGTGAAGTAACTTTCCCATCATGGAATTTCAATGAATAGAGAGACTTTCTATCCCTTTGAACGGAACATGTGTGGTGCCTCCACTGGCCAGTTTGCGAGTTTACAATGTACTGGGGCAGTATCTTCCAACCTTCAGTAGCGACCATCTTCAACGCTTCTAGAACGAAGGCCAGCTCACTGTCTGACATGAAGAATGGCAAGGAAACTCTGCAAAAGCCCGGCCTTAAGTGCTCATTGTGAATTGGCACTTCAGGAGCTTTAACATCACTAAGTTTGCGCGTGCGTGCAATTTCTTTTTGTCTGAAAAATAAAGTTTTTATTGTGCGATGTATTCCACATAAATTTATATTAAAACAAAAACAATAGGTACTATGAAGTGAAATGTTTTTGAAACCTGCATTTAATAAAATATTCTCAAAAAGCTCGTCAGACTTGATTTGGTTGGCATTCAACTCTAATTGTCAATAAGATGTACCTCTAAGACTTAAGAATTTTTTTTACGTCTATAACGTTCCATTTAATTCAGATCGTTACAAAATATTTAATTTAGTGCATCACATGACTGCTGCAAAGGCATAGCATTATAAGCTTATATAGTACAGTAAAAATTACATGTTCATATATTTTACATATTTATATAAACAATACCTATAGATATTCTTTATTCAGAACCTAACATTAATGCAATAAGAAAGTTACATAACAGCAATAGCCACAATAAAACATTTATCAGTTAACACATAAAACCATAATTGAACGAAATACAGGATGGTCTATAATTTCAGCGTAACCAACAAAAAACATGAGAGCTTTTAAAAAACTTCCGTTAATAAATTATCTGACAGTACTGACTAATGATGACATAACAAATTATTATTCAACAAGTTCAATGGCAGCACTAAATTTAGTTTTGATATCGTGTTCATGGACAATCTCCAGTCAATTAAATCCCATTCATTTGGTGTAGAGTGGAACAGGTTTAATACATGTTTATCTTGACCTTCAATTAAAAATAAGCTTTATAGTTATGTCATAAATAATATTATAAGCAACACTCGGTTGATAGGTAATCTCTTTAAGAATTTAATTAAAACCAGTATCACGACCTGATAAACATGCATACATAATAAAAAGCTACTTTCTAAAGTCATTAAACCCAAATTATTACGGAAAAAGGGCAGCGTTAAGTCGTCAGGTCCATCATACTCGTATTGGATCTACACAAAATATACAATTAATTGCAAAGGTTAATTTATAATACTTTATAATACCTTTTAATAATTTTTCGTATTTGCTGCTTTGTAATTCTTATTTTAACACTATCACAACTATTAAAAAATAAAATAAACTTTAATGTGTTTAAGATCAACAGGATCATTTAGATTCGTCTAATTTTATTAAACAAAATGGAAAGTCGATAATATTTTCAACAACAATAAAAGAGATCATATCTCTTCGCTATCATAATCAAGAAATAAGAGCAAAATGAATTCTTTGTCAGAAATTGTATTAGTTTGTCAGTTTATCTGTTTGTTATGGTTTTTTCTCAAGGTCTGCCAAAATTTATCACAATAAGCAATTTGTTTTGATCTGAGTGACTAACACTATTAACAACTGTTACACAACGTTACCGTAGAGACTCTCTTCTAGAGATAAGGCCACCTGGGTTGGTTTAGTTTCATTAACATTTTGTAACCTTGATTTGTGAACTACAAGACTAGGTATTATTATCCTTACTCAGAGCTACAAAACTAAAAATACCTAAAGAAATTTGGATATAAATGTGTATAACAAACGTACAACTTCGTAACAATTTTTCTTTACGGTGCGGACAATAACTGTGATATTTTCGGAGGCATATTATAAACTCTGCCAAATTATTTTGGAATCTGCGCGTTCAGACAATTTATAGAATCTAGAAATAATTTACTCAAATTGCGTTTATGCACATTTGATCTTCCGAGAAATTCGAAAGGTATTTTTATATTTAATCGTCTGACGAGGTGAACGGGGTGTTTATCTGGTTTCAAGTGATGATTCAAAATCATAATTATGTAAAAATATTGACATCCCACTATATGATCACGAGCCCACTCTTAGAAGCCTGGGTGAGGCAGATTCCAATGACCAATGACCTGAATCTCTCTCACCTTGGTTAGTAAGGATAACCCAGTGCACTGAAGCTGGTGTGTGATACCCAATATGATCTCTAACTCAGTTGAACGACTATCACATTCATCCGCATCCACGCTTCAATTCTTCGGAAGGCACGTTGGGATGTTGGTCCCGGTTATCATAACATGTCGTATTTACGCCATGTTGGAGGCCTAATTGGGCGCAGACCTGTTTCTGCCTTGCTGTTTCTGCCCTACACTGCTCGTTGCATACACGTACATCTGAAGTCTCGCTAACGACTCCAGATGCAATACAGATCTCTTTAAAGCGAGACTTAGTCTCTTAAATGCTACTATTTGAATGCAGAGCAAGTATATTTAAGTCTTATTGTACGAATGCTAAAAAACAGAGCAATCTGTATTTGTTTACTAGATAATTTACATTAATGATGATGATGAATTCACTTACGCTTCGACATTTAATAGTTTTTCGTACTCCTTGAGAAGCTGCTCATCGATTCCCAATATATCAGATCCATAGTTGAGGTTGCTGTTCAGTCCCCCTCTTGCTTGGATTCCGAAGACGTCATTGAGCACGGCACACACGAAGTTGTGATGCAGGAATGTGCCTCGTGGGTGCTTCACCATTAATGAGAAGATTGGCAATCGTCTTGCCGTTGACGCTTCGCTCCCCAGAAGAATCAGTTCCGGGATATTCTTGACGTGGGACAAGACTTGTCTGGAAGGAAACGGAAATCGATTAATCTCTCAATCTAATTCGCAAACATCTTTACACTAATATACATTGTACTCTTATTATCTCAGCCTTATAACGTTCCTCTACTAAGCTCAGACCTCTTCACGCAAACCATGGTGAGAGGTTATTAGACCTAACGCATCACTGGCCTCCGTCCGTTTGTAGTTTTTACTGCTTCCAACTTGGCATGCAAACTACCACATGAATTGATAACTGAGACAACGATTGAACGTGCCTTCCAAAGCACGGAAGCGCTTGATATTAAGATCCACAGAAACAGACACTCATGCGAGCACTAGTCTTTGTAGCAATACACTTTAGTTATCGTTTCTGACCTCCTAGTCCCGCGAAGCAATTAGCTATTTGTAGTCGAAAATGGTACTCAATGGTACTCTTGACTCAAATGATATTTCGTGACCGTATAGTCTTGCGGAGTTACGAACGTTTCTAAAAGACGCTTAAAAAACGCAGTTTTTTGGAGCATAACAGCATTATCAGAATACGTATCACTTCCGAGCGATAAAACCCCATCGCAAACTCCCTCAATGCATTAAAATATAACTTCAAGACGCGAGAATTGAGGTCAGCTCGAATAATGCTAGTCAGATAAGGACACAAAGTCACTTTGGAGTAGTGATCCATTTCAAGCTGGAATCGCTCCCTGGCGCGGCGCCAGCGGCCGACCCTGAAACGTAACGTCGACTACACTGGAAACTTCATCTCTACAGTTTTGCTTTGAAATATCTTTAACAGGTTTGTTTAACGCTGTAGCGGAAGAGTTATGCGCAGTTTCCATTGTGTTGTTTTTTCGACAGGTGCAAATTTTGTTTTTCTCTCTATAACTATTATTATATTTACATAACTAACGTTTGTTTAGGAACAAAAACGTGATATTGTTTGTTTCCACTTTGTTTTTATTTAATTTAAGCCTGTTCATAAATACGGCAGAGGCGGTGGGGAGTTTTAAGTCGGTGTAGGCCTTGTTGGCACTACTATCGAAATATCAAGAATCCCCACAATACACAAGGCATAGCTTACAACAAATGAGAGGTAATTTATAATGTGGTTAACACGTCATAGAAAATATTTAGAGCATGTCAAGTATCCAGTTTCGTGCACACAAAAATTTGTAGGATATGGGTTTCGAACCCGTGACCTTTTGAGCGAAGAACGTGTTTCCTGACTTACACGACATGCCTGTTGTCAATTGCCAAGGTCGAATTTTAAGAAGCCGTTTTAAATCTACTTGTTTTTTCATTTGCGCATATGTTGTTAGATTTCTGTCTAGTTTTAAGCTAAACACTATTTGCACCGTTACCACACATTAATGATTATGTAACCACTGTTTGTTGTCTCTAAGAATATCATCAGGATCATTATCATTGCAACATTATCCCGGTAGCGACTGCCGTCTGACCTCCGCAACCCAGAGGAAAACCTCATTCTATGGTTAAACTAGCTGTCAGAATGTTAGAAGGAACTGACTTCCTAATGACGACTGAAATAGATGTTCATGACAGCCGGCACCAACAGCATAACATGCTTTCCAAGCCACTGAGTAAGCTATAATTACGCAGATAACTTCAAAATGCCAAAGGTTCGCGAGAATGTCATCAGGTTATTTATTCCATTAGAAAAGTAATGGATTCTGAACTCCGATATAATTCGGTTGCCTTGACCCAAGAGGTTAGAGTTCAAAATCACAGCTGAAGTCACTAAACGGAGAAATCGGTATCAGTATTCTGTCATTTTCTGTTATGTTATATACTGCTGATAATGACATATTTATATGTTGTTGTTAAGAGACAACAAAACCTAGGTAATTTATCAATTTGTCGTCCATGTCAATTAACGTGGTAAATTATCCACATGATTAATATGTACTTTTTTAATTAATTGTTTATCTGTCTGTATATATTTATAGCTAAATAGAAATTGAAGATCGATATATCTGCACTTTACTCCAGACGTCGTGGGTTCGATTCCCACACAGGACATTTTAAGTATGTATTTATAAAGAAAAAAGTATTTACATATGTTTATCCGTTCTTTAGTATCCATAAAACAAGTTCTTACTGATATTTATCTTGTAACTAAATAATTGATGTGATTGTTAGAGAATATTTAAAAGATATTTAAAAGATATTTATTTTATTTAAAAAAAACTTGAGAATCTATACATCCAAGTAAGGTTCGTATCTTAACTCAATGTGTAAACTGTCGAACCGGACGCAGCTAGTGTGCAGTTGTGTAGAGACACGAGTATCGCCTAGCAACGGGCCCTATTTCTGGCGATCGCTGACCCATTTAGAGCTATTTAGGAGCACGCCACTCATGACCTGGTTCCGATATTGAGCGTTACTACAAATCGACAACGTGCAGTGCAGTTAAAGGAAATTGAATACGATAGTTATCTTTGGATATCTCGCATCGCGTTATCTCATCCCAAACTAAGAGGTGCGGATACTAGAGAACGTATAAAAAAAATTTGTGTCTTTGTTTTCATCAGTATAATCATTTCTTTTATGGGTACTGTGAATTTAATATACATTAAGATAATAATAATATCAATTTATAAAGAATTACTTTTATTTACTACATACTTAAAATGCATAGTAACAAAGACTAGAGCCAATGTTCAAATTCTATAATTGCTTCCGTGCTATATCGGATGTTAAAAATTTCTATAATACTTTTTTTCTTAACTAAGGCCGAACTGAATTAAACACAGAACATTTTCTTTATTTCCAAAGATATCGAATGAGAATACAAAGCCTCTATCTGAACTCTGATTTACTTGTTAAACAATCCGAAAAGGAAAATTGTGTCGAGATAACACAAAGGTGCTAATTGTCTTTGTGACGTAACAGCCTCTTCGGATAAATCGCACGACACGAGCACGCGACAGGCATAAATGAGATCAGACAAATGAGGAAATTGTGTGAAGCTCCAATATAGAGTTTGCGGAACTGAAAATTCCTCGGCATCCACCATTCGCAATAATTTCCTACTGATTAGTCTCCCTTAAAGCTTCCAATGGAAGTTGCTCATTACACTCTAATTGAAATTGTTTCCTTGTTTTGACAAGTCTCACTTCCTGCAAAGGTCACAAGATATAAAGCGACATACACTTGCTACCAACATTTACACAGTATGTTTTGATCTGGTAGGTCCTTTAGTATGCTGCGGGACTGTTCGAAAGGGTTACCGCGGTCTCGGGAAGGACATGGATTTTAGTCAGTAAAAGTCTGACACACCCTTGCGCTTCACCCACAGCGGAAGACGGTCATTTGATGATTATCAAAAAAAAATTATTTTAGTATACAGAAATCGAAAAAATCTAAAAGCATACCATTAGGTATATTCTGTAAGAATAAACAATTTTCCAACCGTTAAAGACATCCATAAAGAAATCCATGTTTAAAAAGGATTTATGCAGTCCTTAAATAAAATACTTTTTGCTCAGGTTCGAATGAAGTTCAAAAACATACATACATACATACATAATGTCACGCCTCTTTCCCGTAGGAAAGTGTGTGCCAAGATCATAGCAAGTGGAAGGATGTGATCTCTGCCTACCAAGTTCAAAAACAGTAGGTACTTATTTAAAGAACATTTAAACAGTTGTTAGTATTCAAAAATATATGTTCCAAATTCGACAAAACTCTTTTACTATTCTTTTATACCCAAACTTTGTCTTTGTATTCTAGTTACAATTTATAGGTAAACTTGTATTTGTGCGCAATAAATTATTACCAGAGGTCGGAATTAGGTAGAGTTATTTATGTACTTGCATCGAAATGTTGATATTAATGTGGACCTTCCCGGGATTTCAAATGGACAATCCCGTGTGGCCAACAATATTACAAATAAATAATAATAAAAACATCATAGATAGACAAATAAAACAAAGATACACATACCATACAATTTTTATTGGTTTACATTAATTCACAATACAAATAATTGATAGTCTTAAGCAAATTCAAAAATAAATAACAAATAGGCAAATAAATAAATAAATAATAATTAAGCAAATAAATAACTTTTTATTAAAAAGTAACGGGATTTTTTCTATTCTTTAAAATTAATCCCGGGATTTGAGGCATATCCACTATATTCTTTCGCTGTGTGAAATCAGTGTAAGTACATGAATAACTCTACCTAATTACGACCTCTGATTATTACTAACGTAAACTTTTTCGAATAAACAAAGTGTAATGTGACAAAAATAACAATATTATTTCATAAGCTTACAACTTCGACCATTATACATTTCTACGCATGGAGTTCTGTGGGCGTGACATATGGTAATCCAAGTATGTAGGCCAAATCGGTTGATCAACACAACCGACGATGCTTAAGTAATTTTACACTAATTATGTGTTTTTTCCTGTTTTTTTTTCCTTTAGTACTCAATTGTATTTATGTTGATATAAAAATACTACATAATAATAATAGAACAGTCTGATAACAAGGCAACTTAAGATAGAATAGGTATAGACCTAAGTATAGTATTTATGATCAATAATAGCTATAAGTTTCCTTCACATTGTTTCACATAACGAGAAAAAACAAAAATCATAGATTGATAAAAAAACATTCTGGAAATATCAGACACAGATTAATTTCTTATTTAAGGGTAACGAGGGAAGTAGAAATCGCACTTCGCTCAGGCGTTTTCTTAAATGTCATAGTTTATGAACGCAGCTGTCAGTCGAGCGACACGTAAATTTTGGGATAATTAATTTACACAGTGTATTTATGTGTACAGGGATCCTACCAAGACCTAAGGAGCCCAAGTCAACCTCACCTGCAAGTGATGCACATGTCGATCGACGGACGAGGCTCTGGCGAACATAACAGTGCCCGGTAAGCGGCAATAGGCTCGCCACCTATTACGTGGGACCAACTATATAATAGGCGAAGTGTGGGCGTATAATATGCCTCTGCCTGAAACAGGCGTAAATGTATGTTTGTATGTAATTAATTTACACTGAACTGTAAAAATTAACGGACGTAACCTTGAGACATCCTTGAGTGTTCGGAGATTTATAATAAAGTCGGGCCCACTGGCAAAACAACTGTGAACACTTGTCAGTGGCGCCTACCAGACGGAAGACACGGCTATAGGACGCAGTTTAATCCAAGTTTAATGAATTTAGACAGGCGTCTAACTTCTGTCAGATGGTCGTCTCGTTTATTTCAAGACTCAACGCAGAGTAAAACTAACTCAAACGCTAGACACGGCTGTTGGATGCATCCGACAGTTTATTTCTACTTTTTGCTCAGGTTCTAATGAAGTTCAATGATTTCTAGCTTAATGAATTTGAAATTACTATCAGATAATCGTCTAAAATGTATTATGTCACATCGCACAGTAAAAGTAACTGAGACGTAAGATATGACTGTGGGAAACGTCACCTAGCTTAATGAACTTGAGGAGACCTGTGAAAGCAACTCAACTCGTTTGTTTTATGACTCAATGCAAAGTTAAACTAATTCAGACTTGAGACAAACTATTGGACAACCATTCCTTCGTTATTGAATTGTAATAAGCGTGTAACTTCCTATCGGATAATCGTCTCGATCGTCTTATGACTCAACGCAGAGTAAAACTAACACATAAGTATCAGAGTCACTTGCAAGGCTGTCTACAACGTACGGTCCTTAGCGTTGAAATATTCAATTCAATCAACAATCTTTGGTAAACTTGGTGCCTGTGCGTAGATTGTTGACCGTTGAACCAATGTTTGCAATAACTCCAACAACATTTGACCTCGCCGCTCCACGCCGCCAAACAAACAACAAGCCTTATTGAACAACGGACGACTATTTCGGTCTTGCACCAAATATTTTGCTCACAAACTCAAAGCAAAATCTTTTTAGTGAACGTGTTATGGAACAAAACTGTTTTGTGTCGAGAATAATATGGCTGCAATATGAAACCGAATAGTATTATTTATCGTTTAACCTTTGACACGTTAGAAAAAAACTATATGAACTACTATGTCTGTGTAAACCACATTTAATTAGGTATCATTATCATCTCGGTTATAAGAAGTCCTCTGTTGACTTTCGGATTGTTTTCTGAATAGTTCGTTTTATTAAGTTTGGGATTCAAAATGTCCAAAAATTCCTCAACATTGGTTCGCGATTTACGCGTGAAAAATAACTGAACAACAATAACATTAGTCATGCAAGAGTACAAACAATCGTATAGACATATCTTATTATTTACATAGCGAAAATACTCAATGCCATATTCGAATAGAACATGTTTCTAACAAACGCCGTCTCTGCAGCTGACAGCTGGTACTCGGATAGCGCAAATCAGCTGTGCGTACGGTAAATGTTTTGTTCGACAATTTCTTTAATTAGGTCCTCAAGGTTTGGGCAATCTACACACAATTTAAATTCCGTGGATTCCTATCTAATGGTAATAGTCCGACACCTCACTGAATAATTATATTGGTCAATTTTAAGATCCTATCAGAAGATAATCATTTCGATTTCTCTCCTTTATAAGCCCTTAAACGCAAAGTAAAGAAAACATTTGCTAATAGCTAACGTGACTGACGTCTTTCGACGTATTTAGATGGAAATCATACGGTTTCTAAAGCAAAATAAAATGATAATATATTAATTTCTGTCTATATATCGACTAAAGAACCATATACCTTGTTCCGTTCAATACTTTGTTAAAAAATCACCTGGTAATATGATCCTGCCTCTCTGCTATGTTCTGAAGACCAACGGCATCCCTGAGCTGCATCACTATAGCTGCTCTCACTGTTTCTGAAGTTTTCAGTTCTTCTAATGCCTCTGATAATTCCTGCGAGAATATAAGTTAATTTACTAAAGGATATCAAGTGAAGTAAGCAACACTCGTGTATGGGATGCATGTGACGGCAGTTAGCAAAACCACAAAAGCAATGGAGAATTTGACAATATGCTTTAAATAAAAGTGGGTAAGACATTAGACTGATTTTATGCACTCGTGAAACCCAATTTCGACTATTTCGGAACTCAATGAAATCCTATAAAATTAATAAGCGGAGAATTTAAATCGAAATGGTAGGATGTTATTGTTAAACGTACAAATTAATGATCGCAACTCATTTATCACAAGCGAATTTATATTGCAGTGACCGTGTGAAAATGTAATGAAATGTGTAATTTGTTTCTTGGGAATGCTAATAATGAGTTCAGTACATTGTTTCATAATTATTATGTCTGTAATAAAGATTTAATATAAGATATTGTCGTTTAAATGTTCTGCTATGTGAATATTAATGTGCTTGCATTGCCAAATCTAATTCTCTACTTGACCAAAAAATTTAATAATGAAAAATAGGGATCCTACCAAGATCTAAGCCCAGACTAACCTCACCTGCCTGCCTCACCTGCATTACGTAGGACCAACTATGTAATTAGCGAAGTGTGGGCGTGTAATATGCTTACCCCTTCGGGGAAACAGGCCTGTATGTATATATGAGAATTTTATATTCTTGGACATACCACACAACACTTCTAACCCAAAACTTAAAAGAACCTATATTAGTGTGTACCGGACAACAATAACAAACACATCAAAACGGAATTAGAAAATGCTTACTACTATTATTGTAAATGAGGCCTGAGCCCAGTAGAGAGACATGAATGTTCATAAAATATCATGATAACAATACTTAAAGTATTTAGTGGAATTATTTAATGAGACTGAATGTGATGCTGGTGTCATAACAAAAAAGGTAGCAGTACAGAAGTAAGCCTTACCTCGACATCATTGGTATACAAAGGAGTATTTTTGAATACATCCTTCTTCACAACTGCGACATACGGCCCCTGAACACCACCAACAAACTTCTCACAATTGAAAAACAAGGCATCTTTCTTCACCATGTTTTCTTCGACGCCAGGGAATGTTGGGTTCATGTCAACATTGGAAGATGGTGCAACATGTGTATAGTCCCAAAAAGACCAGGAACCGTACTGGTGGAGGAGCAATGTGGTAGCAACATCATCGGCCAAGACCCCAGTGAGCTTAGAAGCCGCATGGAAAAACCCAATCATTCTCTTCCCCGTACCAGTATTCTGCTGCAACTTCTGCTCCAGGTTATTGAGATCAATAAAACCTTCTTTGGATTCTGGAATTTTTATAATCTGTAACAAGAAGAAACAAATATTGTTGTAACGATGTTATTTTTATACATGCATAAAGTAAGACTTGAACAATAAAAGTAAATATAAATATTTTCTTGCGATCATACTAATTGTTTAGCTCCAAGATAAGATCATTAAGAACTTGTTTTTTTTTTTGTAAATAACACCCAAGCCAGAACAAATATTCATTTCCAAGCACACCTTCACGCCATATTGGTCGTTAAAATATGTATAAGTTTAAAGTACGTTCTATACGTTTCTACTCTCGCCTTATTTTTATTTCGATACTACTTACTGGAAAGCAAGTCTTCAGCTGGTGAATTGCTTCAAATGGTAGCAACATTGTAATCTACATCTCAAATAGCGGGGTAATCAACCACACCCACTTCTAAACCAACGTCAATCAAATACTTAGCATAAGTAATACGAAACTTAAGCATTTGAGAAGGTCAATGTTCGACAATCTGGGATCGAATCAGCATTGTGCGATATTCGCCGAATGATCCAAATTGGACTGTGTTTCCTACCATCGCCTTGTATGGGGCTTGAATTTATTAAATCAAAGGTGAACGTACTTTTGAAACGTGCGTGCAGATAATCCTGGGGTTAGATATGAATGAACTTTATTTTCCTTGACCCTAATAGGAAAGTGGTACTTTAGTTTTTTAATTAAGAAACTTATTGCAGCATTACACGCACGTAGGTCGTCGGAAAAATAAGAGCAACGTTTAGCATAAAGGGTGTATAGGGATCCCACTTAGATCTGAGGAGCCCAAGCCAACCTCACTTACAAGTGGTGTATCTGCTGAACAACGAATGAGGCTCTGGCGTTCACGGTAAGCGGCAATAGGCTCGTCACCTATTACGTGGGACTAACAATAAAATTAACGAAATGTGGGCCTATCATGTGTATCTATGTGGGCCTGAAAGCCTATCCCTTCGGGAAAACAGGCGTGATTGTATGTATGTATGTTAATCATTATCTACTATGGTTAGCAGTTTCTGCCTTACCTAAATGGGATAATGAGTGTGACTTTAATAAATGTGTACGTATGTATAAAGGTAAGCAAAGAAAATTATTGGGGAGGCCTATATGTTCAGCAATGGACTTTAAATAGCTGAAATAATGGCGATGAGGTCAATTACAGTAAAACGAAAAAGACCAAATATTACAGCCACGTGTTCTTTAGTGAAGGAGCTTTGATAATAGCATGAAATCTCAAAGCACCACTGGCATCTCAGTTTGTAAACGCCCAAAAGCGCCTCCGGAGATGATTGCCAATGAATACATGATGAGAAGTGTTCCTTTATGGAAGGTTTTTTAATATTCTTTATATAAGAAAGCTGGTTTCTGCTATTTATGCTATTATTAAACATCCCACTTTTGTGTCGTTGACCCGTTTCAAGTTTGTCTCTCTCAAAAGTTCACGCTTCATCACCTGTAAGCAGGATGCCTTATGCTTATGTAAAGCTAAAAATCACGACCTTTACACCGAAAGTGGGTATTACAACCTCTGTGGCGAATAAGAACCTCGTCAAATGCGATTATACAACGCCTTATTCATCAAACAATCGATTTGAAGCAAACAGATGACGTAAAAAGTTAAAATAAGCCAGATTATGTCACCGCAAGTCCCTCGGGCCTTGGGCCGGCCGTTTGTACGAAGGGCACTCAAAGAGCCCCTTGACATGCCACAAACTGCGTAGCGTTCCACATACATTCGTTACCATTTATTAAACACTAGTTTTGCATGTACCTACTTTGTTGACTTACCATTAATTTCAAACTTTTACTTGTTCTGTTGAATAAATTTAGCCAAATCTTGTTACTTAGACCAATGAGCAGATTAAACCTAAGTCTAGGACACAACCAGGATAGTGCCGCTTTTCAAGACATGAATAATCCTTTGGGTAATTTTTAGGGTAAATAATAAAAAGCAGTTTCAAGAATTGTACTAAGTACTTAGTACAATTCTTATCACTTAAAATTTCGAATATCACTATTCCAAATAAACGTAGCTTTAGATGTTACAGAGTACATATTAAAAAAAAAACATACTTTCGCATTTGTGATATTAGTAAGGATGCCAAGGTACCGAAATTTAGGACATATTCATCTTCATCATCATTAATATCGTAGTTAATTAGTCCCTATACCTGGTGACGGGCTTCCTCTCAAAAACCAAGGTAAGTTTATTTCACAAATAGTGTATAATGCACAAACAACCAACATTATACTTAAGTTTAGAAAAATAAATAGTTTGCATAACATTACACTTGCGGTTTGTTTATGCGTACCTACACTCTGTGCAAAGAGGTATTATACTTATGTAACAACGAACAAAAATACTTCGTTTCCATTTGAAAAGTTTGAAATGATGATTAATGAAATGGAAGAATACAAGTACATACCTACTTATATTCTTATGACTTTTCGAAGTTATGTGCGTTATTTATTATCGCTTGCTTTGAGACTCGAACAGCACATTTAGGCTGTGTCCCCAGTAGGCAAACTGTTAGCTGCTGACTGAGTTTCCGGCGTACCGATTTAGTACACCCTTCCATATATTTGAAATGAAGTGTCCACAGACTGCTAGTTTTGCGCTCACTATACGCAGTTTGCAGCGTCGTCGGTCTCTCAGTCTTGCAACTCAGTCGGCCGCACAATTTGCCTACTGGGGACACGGCCTAAGACGCTCTTGGCTGTTATGAAAATCTAAGGCTGTCGTTATTATGAAATCAGTGCCTTCTAATATATTCATAGCTGGTTTAACCGTAAGGGTGTAACAGATAGATGAACTGACAAACCTAGACAAATTCTGACAAAGAATCCATTTGCTTTTATTTCTTGATTATGGTACCGCTCATATCTCTCATTGTTGTTAAGATAAAATTATCGAATTTTCAATTTGTGTGTAAAAATTTGACGAATCTAAATGATCATGTTGATCTTAAAGACAATAAAGTATGTTTAATTTTATTTTTATTATTTAAATTTAAGCCTTCTTTTAATTGATTAGACTGTAGTTTTCACCACAGACAAATATATACTTTTATATAGTAAAATAGACCCATAACACCTTAAAATGCAATAAATAAGGTTTTAGGGCCACCTACTCACGTTTCCTATTTGCTAAGCTGTTCCATATCAATGACTAAACAGTTCAACTGATTTATGTAGGTATAAACATATTTATGGAATTGAAAATTAATTGAATAAAAGTGAGTCAACGTTGACACTGCCGCCTCTGTTTGTTGCAACACGCGTACGTTTTATATTAGTCTGTTTGTTTCTCGCATAGTATTCATTGATACCAAATAGAGTTCTACGCTACTAAGTTAAACAGTTCGACTTGTATCCATCATCATTTTAGTCACATATATTACTGTATTTTTGTTGAAAAGCACTTATGTTATTAGTTTTATAATACACACACACACACGCATGCACGCACAATTCAATCACTTATAATCTAGCTTTAGTTTTTTTTTAATTTTCAATTTAATATATATTTTTGTGTTTGTTAATTCTTGCATTTTATGGAAGAGTGGCTTCTTCTGGCGCAGGTGTCTTATCACTTAAAAGAAGGAGTCAACCTTGGTTCTTTTATATTTTTATTAAGGTAAAGAAATAAAAAAAATAAAAATAAAAATTTTTATAATTAAAGTCAGGGGACCTACCGCCGAGTTCGATGGCAATCGATTATAAGGCAAAATGGATTTCAAATTGATTCTGTCGTACCGCCGAACTCATGGTAATCGAAACAAAATAGTATTCTCCATTTACCTATTGGTCTGTCACGGACTGAAGGTCATGAATGAGAGGTGGCTGTCGTCAGATTCCCCGGTACGGATTAATGAACGCAAAACAAAGTTTGATCTAGATGGATTACCGGTAATCCATCGAATTCGGCGGTAGGCCCCCAGGCCTCTGTAAAGTGGTGGAGGCGTCTACAGGATTTGGAAGTCAAAACGGAAAAATCACAATTCACTGTAATATGCCACTTTTCCACACATCTGTACGCTGCTGTACAAGTTATGTCTAAAAATCCACTATATTTACGTAGATATAAACTCTAATGTATGCTAGTTTGGGAACATAACATTCTGCCGCGATTCTTTTATTTAAATGTTTTCTTTTTGCCAGCCAGCTATTGACGCTGGATTTAATGTTCGATTCTCTCCAAGGTTCGCAAAAAGTATATATATTCAGCTAAAGCAATATTTATTTTATATACCTACAGAAACACATTTAATGGAAGGAAATTTTCGCTTAGAATCACAGACATGTTTACTTAAACTAATTTTCTACGTACCTATTAATGTAAACGACTCGTCACGGAGTCTGTCATATTTATTAAATTACATAATGTTGTAGATTATTTTATTGATTAATTTAAATGGCCGAAAATATAAAGTTTTATCAGTTATTAACGTACGGATAAGGAATAAATAAAATTCGTATATAAATTTGTGTAATATTATAATTAATTTGTCAGGGACTAGACGACTAGACTAGAAAAGAAATAGGAATGGAGATCACTGAAAGAAGACATATGCCCTGCATAGGCCAATATGAAGAGTTTGTCTATAAAATATCAATCATCATCAATAACTAGTGGCTCGCCCCCGACTTCGTTCGCGTGAAATTCGATTATATTGCACATCTTGTTTAAGTAATATTCGGGAACAACATCCCAGTTCGGCAGCAGATTTGCAATTTGTAAGCTATATCATTAGACGTAGGCTTCCAGTTGTACTACTTCATTTTGTAAACTTTAGGTTAGTAAAAAAATATTATTACATAGCAAATTTATCCCAGGTAATAAAAAACTTAACAAATTAGTTACACGCTTCTAACTTTAAAACTTAATACAAACTTTGATCCCCTATTTCTACCTTTTTTCGCATTTAAAAGTATGCCCTATGTTCTTTCTCGGGCTCTAGACTATATATACCAAATTGATTCAGTTGTTTTGTTTGATTCGATAGTTCGTGAAAGCAAGACAGAAAAATAGACAGACAGAGCGACAGACTTTCTTCGCATTTATAATATTAGTATGAAAGTATTGATTTAGTATAACAAGAGATCCCCACAAATCTTAGGTACTTTTTGTTTACAGTGTTCGTATAATAGCGACAGTTTGTTGGCGTTAATGTCAATTAATCTTATTTTCTGAAACAAGTAACGTTACTCTTAAATCTCTCATTCATCCAATAATTGAAATAAACAATGTGAATCCTTCCCATAACAATAGCAGTAAACGTATTTCAATACAATAACACAGGATACACGTGTTTGTAAGGAGATACCACGAAGAATGCATACAACAATACAAGAGAAGGACACAAGGTGAAAGTTGAGAGGATGCATGGTCGTATGGCTGTATGCAACAAAACAAACGCGTAAGAAAAAGAAACAAAAACAAACTGTCACATGTTTCCCGCGCGGCGTGTGTGCCTCCCACGTGATCGATAACGCAAGGAATTTGCCGATATTACTTTTAGGGTTGCCATTTTTACTCTAGTAGTGCTCATTGCTAGTCGGTACTAGGTGGTCGGAAACGATTAACGTAAATCAGAATTCACGAAAGTCAGTCCTTGGAAGGGTGACCGTGCCAATGAATATCGAGCGCTTACGAGCTTCAGAGAGCGTTAATTCGTTAGTATCGCTTACTCTACGAAATAGGCGTTAAGCCATATTAAAGGATGAATTCGGCGGCAGTCGGCACTAATAAAGTACGCTAAGATACTCAATTTGCGTAACTATTGACTGTTATTGGTCATGAGTACCTATGAGACTAAATAAACTGGTACATAGAGATACATATGTAAAATATTATCGTATACTCGTACTTTTAGTGTACTAAAATGAAACACACCTAGCATCTCAAGAGGAGTCGTAAGAGTCAACGAAGAGAAATATTATCAGATGATAGACTGCAGCGTCATCCTACAGGCTGGAACTACGATCACCAACCCGCCTTGCTCAGTGCGGTGATTAAGGGCAAATACCCTTAATATAATTAACATGTAAAAATATTGGGAATGCCTGTGTTCAGCAGCTATATGATAGTTGAAATTATGATAATTAAAAAAATATTTTATTCATCCAAAAAGTCAGTGGCAACCCTAATTACTTTATACCATTGCATTGCTTGCGTTAGTAAATGCAAATTTACTACGTATTGTCGTAACGACCCGATTATTGCAAGTTATGCAAGGCGACTAATCAAGGTCTCCTTAGCGTTCTCGAACTTTTCCTACGTTATGATTTGTCATATCACTTACTTACATACATACTTTAACATTACGCCCATATGATAGATAGATAAGTTATATATCAGGTAGGCTAGTTTATGTTATATTTAAATAATATTGTAGATTGATAATTAAAAAGATAGAATATTGTATTAATTAATCGTAGCATAAGATTATAAATAAATAATTCATTTATTTTTGGCCCAACACACACTTGCAAATCAACAGAAAATAAAAATACAAACTGATCAAAATATTTCACCATACAATACCATAATACATAATGATACAATACATAATATTGTTTGCCACGTCAAATAACGTTAAGTAACATGTGTGTGCCAATGACGAAAAAAAAAGGGAAAACTCAGAGAAGCTAGTTTTACCCTAGAAAAGGGGTAGGTACATTATCAGTTTTTCCTGAGGGACTTTCCGCTGAGCACGCTCTACGAAGACGCCATTATTTAAATTTAAAATAATTCATCCAGTAACAACAAAAATATGACACATTTTGGGTTTTCCCAAACTTTTCTACAACTATTTAAAAGGGATCTAAATATTTGTCGCAATGTTCTCTTTTAGCATAGAAAACTTTAGATTAAACGTGTCAGTACATGTTGAGCGGTGGCCAGCCCAACATAGCCATACATAACTGTTGATTTTTGACCTCAAATGTCACGGCGACTGCACGGGTATCCAGACATAATTGAAATTATATTGTGCCCTGTCTAGCAGTGGTCATTCACCTCCTTATATAGGTTAAGAATTTTCTCATCATCTTCGTCACCCCCCGAGACATCACTTGTTAAGTCTCCACTAATTTCATTATTTAAAGCCCTATCATAACTTGGAATAATCTTTGGATTTACAGTCCTATGCACCAAGGCGGTGGTATTCACTGAGAAAAGTATCCCATAGACACTTCGTGATAGTAGCACGCCAGAAGTATGATGAGATGATATACACAAAACTTCTTGAACAATTATGTAAGAAATGTGCGTGGAAAGCTATAAACTATACATACATACATAACATATATAATATCACGCCTGTTTCTCCGAAGGGGTAGGCAGAGGCTTATTATACGCCCACATTTCGACAGCCTATTGCCGCTTACCTGGAACTTTTGTGTTCGCCAGAGCCTCGACCGTTGATCAGCAGGTTCACCACTTGCAGGTGTTGTCTTTGGCTTCTCAGTTCTTGGTCAAAATATATCTATAAACAACATTCTTAAATTGCGAACCCCGAAATCCTTAAGTCTCAATTCCAAATAAAAGCTCAGACTGTGAACTTAAGTAGGAAAATTAGATACGTATAGTAAATAGTAGGAGCCATGCCTACCAACTTGTGAGATATTATAAAAAGCGTAATTTATTCAGTCATAATATGTTTGCAATTATTGTTAACTTGAAAGTCGTTTAAGTGTAAATAATATCTGTAATGAGTGTAGACTCGTATCGCTCTTCAACGCCGATAACGTAACACACAAACAGACCTTCAGTGTGATAAATGTTGTTGATCACAAGGCGCCTCTGTGTCTGGTCACTGGTGTTGTAATTACTATTAAATTTACCGATAGTAGTCCGTGAACTAAATGTAAATTCCCTTTTGTTAACTACTACAAGTATAAGTATGCCTATAAGTATAACTATTACTATAAGTATTAGTACTGTTACCGACAGACTGACTGACGGACAATGCTCTACCTCCTTTACAATCACGACAGGCTGACTGACAGATCCCCCCGATAAGAGTCCCCGACAGACTGACAAATCTTGAGAAAAACCACAACGGACAGATAAACTGACAAACCTTGACAAATTCTGACAAATAACCCATTTTCTTTTATTTCTTTATTATGGTACCGCTCATATTATCTCTTTCATTGTTGTTAAAAAAAATATCGAATTTCCATTTTGTGTGTGAATGATGAATCTAGATGATTTTTTTTTACTGCCTGATTGAGCAGCTTGAAAAGTTATTACAACAGTACGCCACACACCTGTCTCAGCCAATACACATTGGCTCCGCGTGGTCAAGTATGACCCAATACCTTCTCACCATGATTGGTAATACCAGCCGTTTGGTACCGGCTTAGAAAAGTGCCACCACCTTTCATCTCACGGAGAGTCGTAAGAGTCGGCGAAGAAGAATCCTATTAGTTGATGGGCAGCAGCGCAATCCAGCGTACTGGCTTTAACCACTATCATCAACCCGCCAGCCCAGTGTGCGATTATGGGCAGATACCCCCAACAGAATGTTATCTGTTGGGGAGGATAATGTTCAGGAGTGGACTTTATAAGGCTGATATGGTGATATTTTATAAGAGGGGGCTCGTGCTCAGTCGAGGGTCGTTAATGGGCTTAGATGATAAGCAAAGTTCCAAGATTTGAACGTAAATAGCTGTTCTCTTACCTCAGCGCCACATTCCCTCCAAGGCGCCAACTGCCTCTCTGTCTCCCTCATAGACACGAACAACGTCACCCTTTGCGGTCTGAGGGCCCTCAGGAATCTGGAGAGGGAGGCTCCCAGCACCACCACATCTTCAGGGCATGCCCCCACCGCACTTCTGATCAGGGATTTAGATTCCGATCTGTGAAAGTTTACAAATGATAAGACACAATGAGCGAAGTGCTTGTAGCAAAGTTAAGTAGAGTGTACAAAGGTTTTAAGCCGTTAAAGTCAAAGTCAAATAGTCAAAGTCAAATACTTTTATTTCATAAACTATTACATAGTACTTGAAAACGTCAAAATTATAAAAAAATTACAAAAACAAATAAAATATAATTATACTAAAATCACGAAGCTTAGATTCACTTGCAACCAAACAATTTAAAAAAAAAATTTAAGTGTAAGTGAATCTAAGTGCCAGTTCCGAGCCACCGCTCTGTAAGAAGAACTGGCAAGAAACTCACAGGCTTATGCTCTTTTAAATTATCGATTGGTTAGTTACAATCTTCATTTGTCTGTGACGCTATACAATGCAACATAATATAACAATATTCATGCTTTAAGTCATTCATATTAGAATAGCCTGTATGAAACGGCTAGGATAGTATCCCTTTAAAGACAGCTTGCGTTTTATTGTTAATTTAAATTTATTTAGGCTATCATCTATCGTTGTTGTTGATGTGCACCGTTTGTGGCAGTCATTAAACAAACACAGGGGCGGCTTCAGGAAAATATCTAACAGCAGAATGTCACACATCGGCCTCCGCCAGTCAACCCTGGTCAGCTCGCTGAATTATAATCTTTTTCTGTCATAGTTGCCTGTCTCATCATAGTTTGTATGAGCTGTACTATACACTGTAAGGCACAAGACAACAAATAAACACTAAGTGGCTTATTCCAAAACAAGATCTAAAGTTAAACCAGGCTCAAAACTAGTGCTGTCACTGTCTTCATGTTATCAAATAAAAGTGACAGCACTAATTTTATACCTGGTTTAAATAGATCTTGCTTTGGAATAAGCCCCATAATATTTACATACTTCTGTCTTTTTTATTAAAATACAACCTCCAAAAAAATAAAAATAATCTTTATCACGTTAAACGCCATGGCAGACACCGTTTATCTGCCAGTTTGTTTTATCAATGGGCCGATTGAAAAATAACAAAAGGGTTGTCGGACATATGGTGGCTGCCATGGCCCATAGAGCAAACTAGTATTTTCGGCTGGGCGTTTAAGCTGTTATTTGATGCACGTTTAGAATGTGTGACTTATCTTTCCTTTTAATCTAATATTACTTTCATTTTATATATGAAAAAATCTTTATAGTAAAAGATCCCTTAATACATACTTACAAAGATATGATATATAGAAATCACTCAGAACAACATAAGTTTTGATGTTCATGCACAGAAATATTTATACTCAGAGGGAATCGGACCAACAACAATGATCGAGCTAAAAAATTAAAAATATTTTTTTTTTTTTAAAGGCGGCAGCGTTTCACAATTTATGTCTGTCTGTCCATACCAGACACGGATATAACATAATCGTCTCCACGAAGCCACAAAAACATAAACAGTCTACTAAAGCTAAGTCATTAATCTTAGAACCAACAACGAATTCGCTAATCCGTGCCAGAAGCAGATTAAACTAGTATAATTATGTACTTCAATGCAGCTTTTATCGCACTGTTTGTTTGGCTAGACCGTAAACAGCGTTTAATTAGGTAGTTCTCTTTGAAATGCTGCGGAATAAATATATACGGAACTATCTACTATGGAAAGCTTCCAGAAGAAAGTTTGAATACAATCTCGCCCTCTGCTATCCTTTCCCAAAATTACACATTTTCAAACTATTATCAACATTTGAGCTGTGTGTGACCTGCCATTGTCTCAGCTCCTATAGTCCCGGGTTTTTTTAAATGGGACGTGAAACGGCACTTAGCAAGCCTTGATGTGTGAATGTGCTTTTGACAGTGTTTAATCCACGGTACGGAAAATTATTTGCTCTAAACATCTAAATCTAATAAAGCCGGACGCCACGTACCTTTTTTTTTAACAAACAACATGCAAGGTTACAAGGTAACAAAATGCATTTACGCACTGCCTTCCGGCCAAAGGGGAACCGAAAGGGGGTGTGGGACTCACCACCGGCAGACGCGACTGCCAGCAGTAATACCCACTAAAAATCTTCCGACGACGCCCGCCGCTTGTTGAGAAAAAGGCGGGGGCCAGTACCTGGGTTGCAGTGTCTGACACCCCGCCTGCGGCCAACTTCCCCCAGACCAAAACCGGGAGAACCTCCTCAGAGAGACGCAGTGGACGCGACCCTCTTACCTCCTTGTGCGACCATAGCGTGTGTGGCCGACTTCTCGGAGGGTCCATGGTTGGACAGCAGACATAGACAGCACTGCCTATGACCCCCCTGGCGCTGCTTGACGGGCCCTCCTGGCCCGCTCTCCATAGGTACCCCCTTAGTTTCCCCCTGGTAGTCAGTACTAAGGGCACCCAGAGTCGCCAACCCCTAGGTGTTATCTTTTCCCGGCCGCCGGGAGGTACTCAGCCCCCCCCCACGCCAAGGTAGAGACCTGTCGGGAGGTGGGGACGCCACGTACCTGCCTCCACCAATACGCACTGGTGAAGCATGACCTGAACCCCTTCTCACCTTGGTTTGTGTGAGGAGGCTCATATGCTTTGTAGTTGGACGTTAATGAGTTAAGTATATAATATAGTTAAAGAAATACCTGTAAATGTCGCTCTGTCCAGATGTGTAAGAGAACGCGGTGCATTGCGTGGCGTGAATGGGCAGCACGTCCTGGGCAACGAAGTCCTCGATCCACTGCAGAGCTCTCCCCGACCCATTGTAGTCGCAGTACACCACTGTGAACAAAAACAGCTTCATAAGTAACATGTTCTACTTGCCATACCATACCTTGCAATACCATTTCACACCTCATTAATTTAGGCAAGGCAGTTAAAATAACACTCGATGCAGCATATTGGATACAGTTCCTGACATGGGCATCGGCCAAGAGTGCTATGATCCACTGAGTGACGTTGAAGAGAGTTAAAAAACATATTTATTTTTCCGTTTCTTTCAGCTAATCTCCCTGGACCGATTATGAAACTAATTTTGGCTATTTTTTATTCTGGAAAATAAACATGAGAACAAAGTCCCGTGCAGTTACAAGTTGTGGCTAGACGAGTATTAGATTAGAAGTCAGACGACGAGACATAATCTCGGTCAAATTATATGTATCACACAACTAGTAAGTTCGTTGAACTCATGCTGGGCGGGATCAATGTCAAGCAGGTCGCCCGTAAGATAATGTCACACCTACACATTAGCCGACACTAGTAAAATAATGTCAAACCTACACATTAGCCGACACTAATAAAATCGTAAATAATAAAACTATAAAAATATTAAAAAATATTGCATCTGTATTCATTTTCAATAGGTACTTAAATGAAATATTTCTATAATAATAATATCTAGTCGTTCGCAGTAGTTATCACTCCTCTTTTTGGATCGATTTTCGTTTCTATAGAAGTTTTTGTGATATTAATTATTAATGGATGTTTCGTCCTACATTTACGTCATACTAATATGTTTCCGGTAGGCCGCAATAGGCTCGCCACTTATTACGTGGGACCAACTATACTGCCGAACTTTTCGGGGCATTCAACGAATTCAACAGGCTTGAATGTATATACTAATTCGAATAACTACGGGACTGACTTTTAAAAAAAATCACTATTTCAATGCTACATCGGCCCTGAGTAATATAGGCTATTTCTTTTACTAGAAAATAATAGGGAACCCTACTAAAACTCCAATAATGTATCCTAAATTGTAAAGTAATTAATTAATATATGTATAGCTACTAGTCTATCTAGTGCCACTAATAGTCGATCCACAAAGGAAGCCATTTTAATTGACTTTATTTTGTACTTATCTCTTGATTATTATTGCGTCGATTGGTGTTATTTATACAATTATATAACCGCTTAAAAAGTATTCTAATTAAATAAATACCTTTATCTGGGTCATGAAAAAAATGATAAATTATGTTTATATAAGATAAGGATTATTGTTTACTTACTTACGTTTTTCAGACTACCGAGCGAGGTTTGAAAAAGTCTATCTGGTTTAAATTAATATTATCTTAACTACCTACTTAAAATATCAGGTTTTGTATTACGACGTTTTTATTACAATAAATTCATAATTTCTTTAATATAAGACTGACATAATACGAATTTCATCATTTAAAAATGAACGTTATATTATTTTTTGTTATTGTTTTTTTTATCATTCGCTGATAAGTGTTTGTTCAATTGTTGTTGTATTTTTATAGGTACGCCAGTTTACCCTAAAAGGGCGCTACAAGATTACCAGCGAAAGGGCATCTGTCGATACAGCAGCATTACGCTGATGTATCGCCCTTTTGACAACTAACATGTTCATTTGTAATTATATAGTTCTTTTTTTATTATTTGTGTGTAATATTTTCAAATTTTTATTTTTTTCGGTTGGTCCGTTTCTTAGTAAATTTTTTTTTCTCTTTCGATTTCTATTACCTACCTACTTATATAAATTTTGAAAGGAGACTTTTTTGAATACTTTATTATACTTAGAGAAATTTAACATAACATCCTTTTTTTAATGCTTACTTCATAATATTTTTTTCTGCATTAGCGATTTGTGCACTAGTTTTTAATTTTTGACCTTTATAAGAGCTCTATTGAGCCAAACTTGAACAAATAATTTTTACTTTGACTTTGTGTGAGAATCAACTCAACAATCTTAAAAGCGAAGACAATGTTCTTAAACAGAAGTCTGCGCCATATTATTATTTCTAAACAATATTGAAAAGAACAATGTGTAACACTTTTGAAATACCTACAAAGTATTTCTTCAACAATAAACACTATAGCGTTTTAAACAAAGTCGTCCGGTTGTCTTTCTTTAAGTAGTACACAAAGAAAATTATATGATGAATAATCAGTGTTAATGTAAACAGTTCTGTTTATATAGTAAATAAAATTGCTGAATAATAAGCAAAATAAGTGAACAAAACCACAGAGCGGCGATAACAGCCGACCGGGTTACCCATATCTTTCAGTAACAATTACCGCACGTATTAACGTTATAGATAAAGGTGACGATGCTAGGAAAATCACCTAACAATGGTTTGTTATAAATCCATTAAAATCCCTGTTAATTTTACTATCGCGAAAGCATCTTTTTTAAGCGTCCAGTCTTTTTTTTCTATGGATAATCAATAATTATCCCGCTGTGGGTGGAGCGGAGAGTCTGACACACCTTTTACTAACTAAAAACCATTCATGTTCAATCTTAAGCCTGCTATGTCTCGGAGCCTTTTTTATTTTTATTTACGTCGGTAAGGAAATGCCTTCACGCATTGTCTTCCGGCCAAAGGAAACTGAGAGAGGAGCGTGGGACTCACTGCGGCATATGCTAACAACAGCAGCTGCAGCCCTACCTACTAAAAAAATTCCGACGACGCCCACCTCTGTTAAAAACGGGCGGAGGGGCAGTGCCAAGGTATAAAGCATCTGACACCCGGCCCACGGCCAATATCTCGAACCAAAGGAACCCAAGCCAACCTCACCTGTAAGTGGTACACCTGCCGATCAACAGACGACGTTCGACGAACCTAAAACATCCCGATAAGAGGCAATAAGCTAGCCTATATCGCGAGATCAACAATTCGGAGATTTTTGGGCGTATAACATGCCTCTGCCTACCCCTTCAAGGAAACAGCCGTGAATGTATGTTTGTAGTAGAATTACTTATTTGTAAAATAAAGAATAATATTTCAGCCTTGGAACTTCTAAGTATTTCTTAGAAATATACAAATCATATAAAAGTGATGACAGTAATTACCAATCAGTAACACGATGCAGGTATTTCCCTAGTATAACTAGATAGTTAGGGAGTTAGGTGTATAGACTAATGATAGTCTAGGTTTCCATTCAAGACCTCACTTCCACTCAAATGTAGACAATGTTATGAATAGGTTGTGTAGACTGTTTAGAACAATGGCCACTAATTATACACTTCATTTGTGGTTATGTTATGACACTTACGAGTCTAAACTAAAGATAGTCTAATACTCAATAACTTTTTGTGATCGAGGCGAGCGAAAGACTATTCGAGAGAAAAATCACCAATTAATAATAAACAGAACCTTAGAAAAGACTTGGTTTCGTCAAATACGGAATTTGAAGCTAAATGCAACCAATTATAATTTAGTAACAAATTATAGAAAAAGTGGTTAATGTCATCAAATACAATACAATATTACTCTAAAATATTATCTCATTACTTTCGTAATTATAATACTGCTGAAAAAAATAAGAAGAATTTATTTCCCGATCCTTAGCTACTCAAGCTTCGGCCCGTACTGCATTGGTTTTAAAATTTAAGTGCATAAGTGCTTTATTGAGCCAAACAAAAGTAAAATATTTTACACTAGACAACGGATAAACATATATAAATATATTTTTTATAAACTTAGAATGCACTAGAAGCCACCCGCGACTTCGTCCGTGTCACTTGGATGAAGGAAGTTTTTTTTTGAATCACTCTATCTATTAAAAGGAACCTCATCATCAAACATTAAAATCATTATGTAAATATTTAAATATTTCTGACACTTACACCAATTATTTAGTTCCAAGATAAGTATCATTAAGAACTTGTGTTATGGATACTAAATAACGGATAAACATACTTAAATACTTTTTTTTTGTAAATAAATACTTAATACACATAGGAAAACACCCAGACCAGAACAAATATTCATATTTATACACACAAAGATTTGTCCTGTGTGGGAATCATTATGCATATGCACATGCATAGTATTAAAGATCTTAGCATACGTAGGGACCGACAGCGGAAAGCGACTTTGCTTTATACTGTGTAGTGATAAGAAACAGCCAAGCCAGACCAAGATAAATGTCCATGTTCAAGTCCACTAATATTTGTATTGTCTCATATGGGAATCGAGCCAACTGCATTTGGTTTTAAGAGCATACAGAAATAACCAGCAAACAATAGCGAGTTACTAAAGGAAGTCATAAAGAAAGATCAACAGTAAATCTTGAAGAAGTGTACGACATTCCCCTAGGCCTTGAACTTTCTTGTTGCGAGCCCAATAAAAACGGGCGCTTTCCAACAATCTTCTGCTCGTAAACTTTGATGTCATTAAAAGCAAAGGTCGCTGGTATAATGCCAAGTGGAACACAACTTTGGTTTACTTCAGTATACATGGCGGGACATAAGTTAAAAAAAATGGCAGCCAACCACTGCCGGCACAACTGAATAAAGGGACAGAAAGTGACTAAGAGCATGCGCGAAGCGTAGCCTCACCGCGTTGCTATAGCTACGTTGCGGCACCCCCCCCCCATGTCGCACTTCGTTTGAGACCTGTTAATCTTTTAAGAAAATAGTTAAAAATATGCGCTAAAAAAATACAAACTTACTATAACACAAGTAGTAATTGTACGTGTGTAGACTTAAATCCTAGTCTTCCTAGACAATGGGTATTTGTGTTGTTAATAGATATTTATAATACAAATATCCATGGCAAGTAAATATTACTATTCAGCTTAGTTTGCTCAAGACAAAAACATTAACACCATCAACTGTTTCCTTTGTTTAGTTCAAACTTGCCACATTAAAAACAAAGTTTATTTAAAACGGCAATGAACTTTCAACACCAAAATGTCATTGTTGAACACCCAATATTTGTAATCGAAGTCTGTATATTATTTTCCGTAATAAAATAAGCCATTGCTTACTCTACATTACATATATTCAAGGACTATTTGCATATAGATTAGTGTCAATATTTTCTCAGTTAATATTGGCAGAGTTTTAGTACACGCGCGTGTGTCGTGATTTCTATAGACGTCAGTTCAGATTTACATTTTCGGACTTTAGGAGTTATTTGTTATTTGTGACAATTACAAATTTAAAAAGTTTTTAAATGAATCCATAAATATCAAAATAGGCTAAAACCTAACAATTAATAGTTAATTTAAAAATTCGTTTGTACATTTAATTATTTTGTGGGTATATAGGGATACTTCCAACATAATAGGAGCCCAAGCCAACCTCACCTGCAAGTGGTGCACCGATTAACGGACGAGGCTCTGGCGAACATAACAGTCACTGGTAAGCGGGAATAGGCTCGCCACCTATTATGTGTAAACAACATTATAATTGGCGAAATACGGGCTTGTAAAACATGCGTGATTGTATGTTTATAATTCTTTTGTTGTTTTTATGTACGGCCATAACTTTTTTGCTTATGAACAGATTCATGTGGTATAAATAAATATGACAAATGAAAGATAAAGCAATCAATTGATTGATAAATTACAATTCTAATATTGATGCCAAATAATCATAGATTAAATATACAACAGATATGACAGCCATTAAATATTCAAGAATAATTCCTACACGATAATTATCACCATCTTATTTAAAATTAAAATAACACTATAACTGGAATATAGAAAATAAATTTGCGACATCATCATCCTGCGTTTTTATTGAAGAAAATTTATTATTAATCTAGAGACTTTGACATTTGGTGGATAGCCTTAAGTTGATATGTAATCAAAGGTATATAAAAGCAGATTTTGAGAAAATACTTAAAGGATTGCATACAAGATGCATAATTACACCAAAATTTTCCAGATATAAGACGGTAAATTCATCATCATATTATCAGGAGTCCACTGCTGAACATTGGCCTCCTCAATAGATAACATTATATTGGAGGTATTTGCTGATAATCACCACGCTAGGCAAGCCGGTTGGTAATTAAAGCTCCAGCCAGTACGCAACATTACGCTGCTACCCATCATCCGGTAGGATTTCTCGTCGTCGACTTTTACGACTCCTCATGAGATGAGTGGTGCCACCCCTATTCTGGGCCTGTACCACACTAGACACACAAAATATGACGGTAGGTGCCACCCCTATTCTGAGCCTATACCACACTAAACACACAATAAATGACGGTAGTATGGACTTCAAAAATACAAATAATTTACAACTTTCAATAGTGATCCCAAGATAACAGTGTCAAGAGTAAATCGTCTGGGCCTTATCACGTTAAAACAAGATCTGACATTAATAAACATTATTCACTTATACGATAAGCTAATAAGTGATATCTTTATGAATGTACGAGTACATCACTTTATCTAAGTAAATACTTGATAATAATATTATTCAAATGTAAGTGTAGGTATGAAGTTACTTAATCTTATCACAAGTTCCACTCCTCTAGTATCGTGTTATTGATTCAGTATGTCTGCGAATATCTGTTCGTATAAATTATGATTGAAATATTTTAAATCTTATATAATATATCTTTTATGATTGGGACTTGGTAAACGTTTTCGTCAAGTAAACACGAATGTTATGTTTTCTTTTTAAAATATGATGCAAATAATAAATGCTTCAATATTCTTAAGCCGCATTTAACTTTCAATACTTTTTAATCTACGATTAAAAGTAACTTAACACAACACTTATGTAAAAAAAAAACCACAATATGTTTTCATAACACGATATTAAATTAATATAGATTTATCGCAACGGCAAATTATTTCATACAAATTAATTTGTATGCATCCCCGTCTCTCTGAAAACATATTTGCCTACAGCATCGTTAGTATTTGGCGGCAGAATACATGACACCTGAGTAGTACTTAACTACCTAGGCATCCTCTGACACTAAGAAATATGCCGCCTCGTTATTTTAAGGTAGCGAAGACCGGGTCATATGAAACAATAGGACTTCAGTCAAGAAGCCGTCTATTTTTCTGCTCGAATTAGGACAGACTGGCCGATCGGTTAGACTGTAAGAAATATGATGGCTCTACGTAATTTAGTAAATTAAGACACTCTAACCCACTCCAATACACTGAATGTCTAAGTGGGCGCCGCCCGGTTGGAAGTCCTAAGTACCGTTGAAGGCATGAAGTCAAGAAGGGTTTGAGCTGGCTCCATATAAAGAAGAGTGGTGTCTTGTCGTGTCAGAGGCCAAGACCCACTATACGAAACTAAGACACTTTAACCATTGTAGACCAGCACCAAGGCATGCCTCTGCTATCGCATAAAGTTCTTTTCGTTGTGTGTAAGTTAAGTATTTTACGTGGTGGATTTTTGACGTCCGAGTAAATTAACCTTTAACCTTTTGCATGTTTTCTTACATTTCTTACAGAAAGAATCATTAAAATCAATAAATAAATAAATAATAAATAAATTCAAAAAATAATTACAATTCGAAATCTCACACAATTTTTAGCAACTTTTGCTAAGTAACGATTTTAATCAACGCAACATTTAATTAAGGTATAGAACAACGTTTTCACGCGCCCCATTCGTTTTTGGGAAAGTCTACAAATGTGATAGTTAAATAATCATATCTCGCGGAGATATCAAGCTGAAGAAATAAATAATTCTTTCACTAATTTGTGTACTGTCTTTGATTATTTGTAAAAAAAACACTCCTCTATTATTACAGTCACGCTTAAGAAAACTCTCCTTGGGCACTTAAAAGCACTTGCCTTTAAAGTCATGACCAATTATGTACTATTTAAATCGGAAAATAGATCTATTTATAGCGCATCGTAGAATATCTGGCAACAGATACTCTGCCGCCAAATACCTATCTAATCTTCTGAGCATTCTCTGACAAAAAGCTGATCTATAAGGTGGCGAGTACTGCGACTTATATTCAAGAATAGGATTTCAATTATGTCAAGAAACCATAAGATTTACGGACCAAATTAGAACAAACTGACTGTTCGCCGGGACTGCAATAATTATCTCGGTTTTGCGTATATTAATAAATCAGCGTCTCTAGTCAAACCGCAAACGTCAACGAAATACTTAATTTTATTTGTAACGTATCATCAAAACCTTGTTTCGCATATCAAAAATACTAATTCAGTTTCAATTCTTGCAACTAGTATTTTGAATGTGTAATCATGATTATTGAAGATCTCTTTATTATATAGTATAATTAAAAGGAATGAGGGCTGATAATGTCTAGGTCTTCCTCATTTATTTCTATTTCATTCTATTCGAATTTGTCTAGAGTGGTTGATCAGATTATATACCTCCTCTTTCCTATGAAAAAAAAAACTACTTAAACTTAAATAACACAACTTCCTGGTCATCAAAAAAAAAATGAAACAAAAGAGAAAGTAAGCTTACAATGTTACATAAAGGTTAAGAAAACATGCTAAATCTTTTAACATTACAAGATTTTCATACAAGTGTATGTAATATAGAAGTCACAGTTTTCATAAGTTGCAATGAAACTGCGCAGTATGTATGTGTAAATTGAATAATGTACATTGATAAGCGATGCTATCGCGTGGGATTTGTAAAGATTTATATAATTCTTATGTTTATAAGGAAAATATCAAACTGGTCCTCTAAAAATGTGTGTATAGGGCTGCAAGTGGCTGCCGATCTTTATAAGTGGCGAAATGTACGCCTCTGCCTACCCCTTCAGGAAAACAGGCATGTGTGTATCTCCTAAAAAATACTTAATTGCACAAAAAAAAGTACTGATTGAGCAACATAAACGGTTCCTGAAGCTCAGTTAGTATTTTGAATGTGCAATAAGGTTAGGTTGACACTTTATTAAATTTGATAACACGTTAAATACATCTCTATTTTAATGCCAGCTCTCAGACCAATATGTATTCAAACAACTACAACTAGAATAGAATATAACAAAAATGTATGACATTAGCGGTCATGTCATACATTTTCATTCTTATTCTATTACAATTCCAGTTAGCTTTGATATAGGGATAAGCTAACGACAAAACAACTTCATTGTGGAACTAACAAAAATTATGCATTATTTTTTGTAATTAATTAATAATTATAATTTAACAATTAATAATTATTCCCTGACAATCACATCATTTATTTATTTTCAAGATAAGTATCTTAAAAACTTGTGTTATGGGTACTAAATAAAGGATAAATATACTTAAATTCTTTTTTTGTACTTAAATACATACTTAATATACATAGGGAAAACTCCCAGACCAGAACAAATATTCATATTTATGCACACAAAGATTTTCCTGTGTGGGAATCAAACCCACGACCTCAGGAGCGGAGTGCGGATATATTTTCCACCACGCCATATCGGTCGTCATATAACATATAAATTGCACAAGAGAGTGAGTATTCACTCTCTCTCTCTTATGCAATTTATGTTTCCAAGACAAAAATACTTAATTCAGAACTCAGATAAAAAATATAGGTAAGCAAATGCCAAGATCAGCTGGATATATATTTATACTGCAATATAGATACTATGAATATATAGCAAATACATAAGTTTTACTTAGGTAAACACGAGCAACTGATACCCACATTATTGAGTAAACACTTCAATTAGCTATGATATAGGTGAAATGTTAGATGGCTACGTATCACACAAACAGTTTAGTTAATGAAAATAATTTATTACTAGGAAACTAACAGATCAATTGGCCACAAGCCACTACATATTTGTTGACGCAATTTGATAATATTAAATTTGAAATGGATCTTTAGTGAGATTCGTTGTGTTATTTTGGATTATATTACGTGTTTTTATCGATAAATCTAAGGAGTAATGTCATTGTTATTGTGAATACTAATTGGGCTGCGGGCTTAGAAGATTTTAAGCCTAGTGAATCAGTCCAACAATAGTTACACAAAAATAGAAAAGTATTTTTTTATATACATTTAAATAACAATATACAGGATGTTTGGTGCATCGTTTGCCAAATTGAAATGGTGGATTGGGGAGGTCTTTATCTATCATCCCAGGCCCCACTAAAAGTTCTTGGGCCAACTACACTTAATTTAACCACACTAAAATTAATTATGTCTATTTTTTAAGTTTTTTCATGAAAAAATCCAAAATGTGACATTCAAAGCTTAATAAAAAAATAAATAAACAGTATGTATAAGTAATGTTGATTTTTTATTAAATTGCAATAATGTACCAATCCAACAAATTAATAATTACTTGCCAGCAACATGTAGTTTTTTTTTTATTAGCTCGCAAACTTTTAGAAAATGTTTAAAAAAAAACTAAAAGCGCTCATGTTCTTTATGTTAGGTGATGATGACTACCAGGGGCCTATAACAATATTTTGATTTCACATGTGATGAGTTCACTGATTAAGTTAAACGTTAAGAAAGAGTTTATCATTACAGAACTAGGGGAAGAAGAGTAATATCGTTACTGCAAAAATTCTGCGAGGGTGTTACAACGTTGCATTGTTTAATAAGAATTATAATGTTTACTAGCATAAGGAAATGACTGGCCAAATTGTTAAATTTATTAGCATTTTATTAGAACCCACTCGCAGATAAATTAATGTAGGTAAGGGTTCCATACCAATATCATTAGATAGTAAAACATTCTTTGTTCACGAGTAGCCGCATGGCGAAGGCGATACTTAATATATTACATAATACACAATATCAGTAGGTCTGGGCCTCCCCTTACAAACTCAGATCAATGCGGATTGGCGTAGGTGGCATTCTGCTGTTAAACTCATTCAAATCAGCAGGAAGAACTTCTAACTTGGCTTAAGGACTACCCGTTAATGAAGTGATAACTGGACCGAAGCTTGACATGCCCTCTAAAACACAAAAGCGCTTTTAAGTAATATAGAACTTTTGATTCAATGTACGGCGAGTAGATGTATAGGGCTAAAGGCTCTTACGAACATCTTCAGAATCCAAGCCATCCTTACCTGCAAGTGGTGCACCTGCCGATCAAAGGACGAGACTCTGGCAAACAAAAGTTCCCGGTAAGCGGCAATAAGCTCGCCACCTATTACGTGTGTCTAACAATATAACTTCGCCAAATGAAACCCGTCGACTCCAAGTTAATTTCTCGCATTGTGAATAGTGTGACGCCGAAACCCGCACAAGTTCTGCCATTACAAATTAAAATAGCCGTCGTCCTTGATCGCCGCCTGAACTCGGAAGATTCGACGTAGGAACACCAAACTTGCGAAATTTGAAGGACAAAACTAATAAATAATATAATAATGAATCGTTTATCACTACATTGTATAAAACAAAGTCGCTTTTCGCTGACGGCCTGTCCCTATGTACGCTTAGATTTTTAAAACTAAGCAACGAATAATAATGCGGGTTTTTAAAAGATAAAGTGAATCAAGATAAAGTTTTATTATATACATGTAAATCACAAGGACGAAATCGCGGACAGTTGCTAGTTACACAATAAAAGGTGTTCATGTTTCGCTAATAAAGTAGCATGTAAATCTAAGTCTAGTTGCTTACAAGATATTCATTCAATTTTTTTTCCGATACAAAACGCTTTGAAATTTGTTGTTAAATATGTTTAACATATGTATGTAATATCACGCCTGTTTTCCCGAAGGGGTAGGCAGAGGAATATTGTATGCCCACATTTCGCCAGTTATATTGTTGGTCACACGTAATAGGTGGCGAGCCTATTGCCGCTTATTGCCATTTTATGTTCGCCAGAGCCTCGCCCGTTGATCGGCAGGTTCACCACTTGCAGGTGAGGTTGGCTTGGGCTCCTTAGATCTTGGTAGGAATATGTTTTGAATAAGAAAATCTATTTTAAATCCTTTAATGGTATTGTTTTCCAGTAGCACTTGTGTAAATATAGTACTATGGTTTGGTCAGATCTACTTTTAAGCTGTTTTCAAAATAATTATCTATTCACATTCTGCTTACATTAATTGTTGATTATAATTTTTTTTATATGATATTTATTTCACCATTATATTTGTGTGCGTGTTTTATATTTTCTGATATTTCTTTTGTCACTGTGTCAAGGATCTCTTTTTCAGATCATAAACATTAAAAAAGTCAATAAATAAATAAATAAATATTCTCTTACAATCACACCAATTATTTAGTTCCAAGATAAGTATCATTAAGAACTTGTGTTATGGATACTAAACAACGGATAAACATACTTACCTAAATACTTTTTTTTTTTGAAAATACATACGTAATATACATAGGAAAACACCTAGACCAGAACAAATATTCATGTTCATGCACACAAAGATTTGTCCTGTGTGGGAATCGAACCCACGACCTCTGGAGTGAAGTGTAGGTATACTGACCTCCACGCCATATAGGTATGATTATAGGCAATAATATTTCAATGTTTTTATTAACGATAAGTGCACTCAAATCAAGTATAATTGATATATGTTATTTTACTTTATAACGAGACACATTCGTCAGATGGCATGTTATATGACTGCCCAAAATCAGTATAGTGTCGATTAAGCAATACCCTTGTATTTGCAATGCACTGCGTTCGTCTCTCACTCCGAGACATCAAAAGTTATAGAAGTCGCTTTTATTATTATCGATTAAGATAAACGTTTATTATAACACCATAATAGGATATGGCAGTAGGTAACCATTTCTTGATCACTAGACCATTACGCATACTTTATATCACAGACATTTAACATCGAAAGCAATTTATACATTTATGGCTAATTTACGTAAGCTACGATCTAGATTTATTATTCAACTCAATAATAATAATACACATAATTATTATTTTTACATTTTACATGGTATAGACAAATGTAGACCCATTTATTGTGACAAGGTATGGACTTTGTTATGATTTATAGGCAATAATATTTGAATGTTTTTATTAACGATAAGTGCACTCAAATCATAACATTTTGTTTACAGCTATGCATATATATGTTATAGGCAATGTGTATAATCCGGGCTAAAACGTTCAGACAATGTATACAATACGATTAATTTCATACATTGCCTAGGTATTATATTAAATTCCCGAAGCATATCAGGCAATGTGTATAATGGACGACCACAGGAACTATTATAATTTAGCAGAATGTGTACAGTGGTATAATTATATTTAGGTCTAATGTACTTACTCATAGTTTGAATTTGCACAATGTATTTATGCATAATGTACAGTCGCATAAGAGTATTTTAATTTAAAAGTTAGTAAAATAGAACGAAATCTTACATCATAGATTAGGTTCGAGGTTGTTTTGTTAATATATTACCTAGCAATGTAAAAAGTAATTAATGCTTCTTATCTTAGCTCTCAATATCAGTATCTATCTAACTAAATAATAGAGAAAAAAAATTATCACATACAAGACCTTCGACCGGCATTATATACAATGCCTAGGTATTCTATAAATTTCCTAGGCAAAGTGTACAATAGTTTAAACATTGAATATCATTTCATATATTGCCTGAACGACCCCGACATTCTATACATTTTCTAGGTATTGTATAGAATGCCTGCATTATACACATTGCCTATAACATAAACATAATAAATATTTCTACTCCTCTTGTATTCAAACTAATGAGTTAACAATAGAAAACACTCAGTGAATATTTGAAGATATTATTAGGTTCCCCAGAAGCCGTAACCATGAAAGTAGCACTAAGGGAACCTTCCATCACAGTCAAGTAAGTATGTAATGTGAAGTTAAGTCGAAATGACCTTGTATGAGATGTCATGGGATTAATTAATATTATATACCTATGTTTGTAATGATGATTTTTATGTGTAAGGTTTTTTTTTGGATAATGTGGAAATATTTCTTTTTTTGCCATTTATGTAATAAAAATATGCTAATTAATGAATTAATCTATAATTAAGTATGAATTTTATTAAATTTTGCTGTGCGCTATTAGGGTCTATGTTTGAAACCAAATTATTTATAAGACCACATAATGAACAACATAGTTTTAGCAATAAATATTTTAACACCTAATGTAAACGGAGTGTAATTCAACATAACGCGTGAACCCGAACACAAATCAATTTTTACTAAGTATTTTATTTGATAAATTAAGTGTATTTGCTTATTCATCATCGAAATCATTATGTCTTACGTAAATCCTAATGAGATACGCCAATACACAATATCTGCATAAATTTTACTGATATCAAAAAATGTATCCTTAATTTCTTGACTGTTTCTGGCCATCCTATACCGAGGCGCCAAAATGCCCACGTGCTCCTACAACGTGTCACGTGACTACTGAATTGAATGAGACTGAGAGCAGATGAATATCAAAACGAATTAACAATTCTTTTATTTATTTCTAGCGAAATACACATTTCAGAAATGAACTTTATTTTTACAGTAAATAAGCTTAAAACTTATCACTTGTATTTTTAACCTTTGTTTTTACTAAACGTTTAAAGAAATAATTGGTAGGTAGTAAACGTTGAAAGAAAATCAGTGCTTTTCCCTAATGTAAATACTTATAAAAAACACGATGTAAGATCGTAAAATAAGAAATATCATAAATAAACTTGAAGAAGGGTGCTGAGGGGTCCTACCAAGGTCGATCAACGGACGAGGCTCTGGCAAACACAAAAAATACCGGTAAGCGGCAATATGCTCGCCACCTATTACGTGGGACCAAAAATAATTGGGAAAATGTAGGCAATATATGCCTCTGCCTACCCCTATGGGGAAAGAGGCGTGATTGTATGTATGTAAACTTGAAGAAAAAACAACGTTGTTTTTCTATTTGGAAGTTATGAAAATCGCGTAATCCTATCAAGCAATCTAAAATACTGAATATCAAAGAATCTAAAAGCGATGATTTAATGTTATCTTATCGGAAGCAGGTCACGTGTAATATGATTGTCGAGCAAAACTAATATTACCATATTTGGGTCCAAACGGCACTTTAATCGAACAGAAAATGATAAATCCGTTGCGAAAACGTGACTCTTATCTGAATAGTACTTTACGTAAATATCGTTTATCTTTAATATGTAAGAGAGCTCTACGGATATTATGTTATCTCGACGGATAAAGACACGGTGATCATAACAGATGATTAAATACTTTTATTTTATAGAATATCCCTGTAGATAGTATATCATATAAAAAAACTACACTTACTTTTTAAGAGACACATCATAACAATCCTCTAAAAACTTTTTGATAGAGGACGGTTAAATACTTTTTTGTAGTCTCATTATCAAAACCTAATAAATATTTTTTTAACTAAGTGAAGTAGAACTCAATAATGTACTGTTTTACCGTAGAATTAGTTATTATTCCACAATAAAAGTATCATACGTGTTAATCCAGGGCATAATGTATCATCTTCGAGTCTTATTAAAATAAGATAGGCCTCTCTCTACACTCTATATGGACTTGCAAAATATTAAATTAAATATATCTTTTTACAACATATTAAAAATGCGAATGAAAGTTGGTTTTCTACACTTTTAAACATAAATTGCTGGACTACTTTAGTAATACATACTTAAAAAGATAGCTCAAAGTATTTTTTATTTTGACCTAAACTATATACTGGTTAAACTGTAACGAAATCCCTAAAGCAACATAGCTTACTTCAATACAACTTACAGTATTCACAGAACGTGATCAATAACAATTTCGTACTTAAATTTTAACACTAAAATGCGCAGAAGTGTTTACGAAAATGCTGTAATTCAATATATTTGTTATAGGAAACTGTATTTAGAACAACGGCAACGTTCACAAGAGTATTTGCGTAATGTAAAACAGTACATTTCTTAGTAGTAAGTGGTGTCGACTGTAAAGTATACTGGGAACTTACAAAACTGGTGGCAGTTGTTATTAGCGTAGGTCATGCTTTCTTATAGTTATTTTGGTGGCGTGTCAAATACGTCTTGATAGTTACTTCATTATGTATTAGCACGCTATCCACGCCTTTAGCCGCGTGACTACAATTTATCGCAACTTAAAGGCAGTGAACAAGAACAAGAGAACTAATGATTTTCATTCTCATCAATATTGATTCTGTCTGGTAATTGAACCTTAGAAGTACTAACCTTCGCGCAATATCAGTCGTCAACAAACCATTATGTAAAACCAAAACAACAATTCAAAAGTTATCTAAAATTATCTAAAAAAAAACAAAAGAGGTTTCATTATAACTGCGAAAATAGAATCGCCCAATTTAATTCGACAAGTTTAAAAGTATAATATGCTTTGATTGAAACCGGTTAGAGTTGATAATATGTCAACCAAGCTAGTAGATCAGACCTCCAGTACTATACCGTAGTGGCGGTAACCTTGGTTATCGGAATTTATGCCAAACACGTGCGCAGGCGCTCCGTAAACACGGCTCGCGATGGGCCGCGATACCAAACTATTTTTCAATTCAAAACTTTAAATAAATGAAAACAAACCGGTTTTAAACCTCTATGGGCGTAACCTCGTGGGCTTGTGCCTCAATATTATTGTGCCTTCTTTATAGAATTCCGACGTCATGGAGAAAAACGATACACAATAGATATACATAAATTTGACAAACTAAACTTGTATATTTGTTATAAATAGACAACCTAGGTGTATAGGGCTCCAACCATGATCTAAGAAGCCCAAGCCAACCTCATCTGCAAGTGGTGCACCTGCTGATCAACGGACGAGGCTTTGGCGAACATAAAAGTGCCCGGAAAGCGGCAATAGGCTCGCCACCTATTACGTGGGACCTACAATATAAATGGCGAAGTGTGGGCGTATAGTATGCCTCTGCCTACCCCGTCGGGGAAACAGGCGTGATATTGTGTATGCATGTATCGTACCTAGAGGTTTTACTGTGGGTACTAGAAATCAAATATTTTTTTGGACTATATTAGTATTTATGCACACAAAAAATTGCCATGTCAAGGAATAGAACCTAAGACCTCAAAAGCAAAGTAGGACTACTGTTCCTCCGCGTCACCTTTAAGGAATTCTACCACCCCATGTCTCGCTGCAGGGTGTTATCGAAGGCGACTAAGGGAATGAGGTATCGTCTTGTGTCTATGCGAGCGAAGGAGTACTAGTCTCTTCTTACTATTTAAAAAAAAACAAAACTATTTAATCAATTTTCGGGCGGGAACTTGATCGTAAATAAACGGGCAAGAAAATCGTCAAGTTTGGTTTTTTCTCCCGCCAGTTACAAATGTACTTAAACTAAAAACATAGGTAGTTTACAAAAATAAAAAACTTTAAATTTGAAAGAGCATAGCCTGTGAGTTTCTTGCCAGGGGGCCTACCGCCGAGTTCGATGGCAATCGATTATAAGGCAAAATGGATTTCGAATTGATTCTGTCGTACCGCCGAACTCATGGAAATCGAAACAAAATGGCGTTCTCCATTTACCTATTGGTCTGTCACGGTCTGAAGGTCATGAATGAGAGGTGGCTGTCGGCAGATTCCCCGGTACGGATAAATGAACCTAAACAAAGTTTGATCTAGATGGATTACCGGTAATCCATCGAATTCGGCGGTAGGCCCCCAGTTCTTTTACAGAGCGGTGGTTCGGAACTGGCACTTAGATTCACTTACACTTTTGTTTTTAATTGTTTTGTTGCATGACAGTGAATCTAAGCTTTGTGATTTCAGTGTAATCATATTTCGATAGTTTTTTTTATATTTAATATTGACGTTTTCAAGTACTATGTCATAGTTTATGAAATAAATGATTTTTAAAGTTTAGAGCTTTTGACGCTGATATTCTGCGAAAACCTAAATCCAAATTAACAAAAAGCAATACTGAACAAAACTAAAAATGTAAAAAAAAACAAAAATAAATATTATCAAAAGGAATCTATTATATATATTCGACCAAGACGAGTATATATATAGTTTATATAATATATATAGAGAGAAATAATAAATAATAATAATAAGAATATATATAGAGTTATATATATTCGAGATTTTGACGACCGATATGGCGTGGAGGTCAGTATACCTGCACTCCACTCGAGAGGTCGTGGGTTCGATTCCCACACAGGACAAATCTTTGTGTGCATGAACATGATTATTGGTCTGGTCTGGGTGTTCTCCTATGTATCTTAAGTATGTATTTACAAAAAAAAAAAGTATTTATGTATGTTTATCCGTTATTTAGTATCCATAACACAAGTTCTTAACGATACTTATCTTGGAACTAAATAATTGGTGTGATTGTAAGAGAATATTTATTATTTATTTATTCATTTATTTATATATAAATAAATATATATTTATTGACCTGCCCTTACCCTCTTGACAAAAAGACGTAAGCTCTTTTTTATGGCATTATAGATGTTACCAACTACATGACGCTAGCTAAAGAGCCAGACACAAAAGTGTATATCAAAAATACGAAACCCTATAACCCATGTTACTCGTTATATACTATAACGAGTAACATGGGTTATAGGGTTTCGTATTTTTGTGTGTATATATGTGTGTGTGTAAGTGACCGATTTTAAATATAGGTACATAATCCGTGTGCCAGTTCTTGTAGAGATTAATCACAAGTAGAGCACAAAGAGCGCTCCCAAACATTGAAATCCAAATTTAAACTCAATGGAATAAATCTCATTTTTGTCGGAATCTGATCGAAGTGCGAAACAGATGACGTGAATCGCTAATATATCTAAAATTGTAACTAGTGTTAGGTTTGCATGACAGTGATAAATAAAAAACCTTGGCCGAATGAACAAATACGTTCGAACTTGTTATAAATAACTAGATCCATCTCAATCCTAAGCAGTACTTAATAAAATTATTAGATATTTCTTCATCATACATCATACGATCGAATCTGAAGCATTGTCTTAAGTACCTCCTGGACTCACTTGATAGACAGAAAAGGCGAGCGGTTCGCATTATTAGGGACGCTGAGGTCACAGTCTCTCTTGAGGACCTACAGCCACGTAGAGACATTGCCTTACTCAGTGAGTTCTATTGAAACTTTTTTATTTAATTCTTTATTCATTAAACATATTAACATTTTCAGAATCAAATTTCAAACACAATAAATCACAGAGATTTGCCTGGTGTGTTCGATATATAGTTCACAGTTAATTAAATGAAGTATACTTTTACACTAGTGACAACAATTGTAAATCCTTAAATTCCACATTATATAAGACAACAAAAGCGCAATCGAAGTAATCATTCGAACTACTATGCTGAGTATTCTGAGGAGCTTTTCGATCTCATCCCGCCCTTTTCTATCTTCTCCCGAACAATACGCTGGTCTTTTTTGTCGATGTAAGACTATGAAGCTTTGGACTTCTCTGCCGGCTCATGTTTTCCCTGCTCTTATAATCCCGGGTCTTTGAAGTGGGGTTTGAAACGGCATTTTCGTAGGCCGTCATGAGTTGCCGCTTTTTCCATGTGACATATGACGCACCATATTTTTTTTATACTGCATCAACATACATACATACATTCACGCCCGCTTCCCCAAAGGGGTAGGCAGAGACATATTATAAGCCTAAATTTCGCCATTTAAATTGTTGGTCCTAAGTAATAGGTGGCCAGCCTCTTGCCGCTTAGCGGGAATCTATATGTTCGCCAGAGCCTCGTCCGTTGGTCGGCATGTGCACCACTTGCAGGTAAGGTTGGCTTGGGCTCCTCAGACCTTGATAGGAGCCCTATACACCTATTATTCATAAATAGTATACTTAAAGGGAATTAAGGTATGATAATCAGTTAAATTGTAGATAAAATACTGAAATAAATGTTTCTCGTACCTCAATTTCCCTAGTCGGTTTCATAAAACGACGCATTCATATAATCTGTCTGCGACATATATATGACATTATGAGTTGCCATAACAGAACACGTAATAATTAATCCTAGGTCACACTGCAAACAAGTTTATCAGAACACTCATGCATGTCCATGAATGAAGAGAAAAAAACGAACAATCTAGTCGATTACGCTAATTTCAAAGGTCGCATACATTTGTAGGCATATCAACGGATCACACACTAAATGGGCCTTTACACGAGTATATCGCGCCAAATAAGAAAACCACGTCCTTTGATTTTATATTCCAGTAGTGTATAAAAAAAAGAAAACCATTTGTTACGGTATAGGCATGTAGTAGGAAGAAACGTGTTCGTGTGGTACTGGCCCAGAATAGTGCCACCCCTCTTATCTCACGGGAAGTCGACGAAGAGAAGTCCTACCGCATGATGGGCAGCAGCGTCATTCTGCGTACTGGCTGGAACTGCGGTAACCAACCCGCCTGCCCAGCGTGGTGGTTATGGGAAAACACCCCCAATAGACTGTAATCTATTTAGCCAATGTTCAGCAGTGGACATTATAAGGCTAATATGATGGGGAAGAAACGAAGGGTATGTGACAAGAAATGAGAAGACTGAATATGGGTGGAGAGGTCCACCGAAAAAGAGATGGATTGAGTGTGTGAATTTGTTTATTTATTTTTTATAACTTTGTAATTTAAAATCATAAGGGCAATAAACAGCCACTTTCTCTTAGTCCGTAATAAATTCAAACTAACACGATTTCTTTCCTATATTTCCACTTGCTACAATCCTGGAACACACTTTTCGCTTGTTTCACAATCATTACCCTTTTCTTTCACGCACTCCAAAACAATGTATTAGTTTTACGCGGTCTGCCCCACAAACAATACCATGTACTCGTCTAGAACAAATCGCTTATCCACAGTCAAATATCCAATAAAAGCTACGATCACATTCTTGTCAAGGCTGAGAGCCAAGACCTTCACAAGACAGAGCGGCCTTCAGTCCCCAACGGCCACGGTCTTCAGACACGGTCACGGTAAGGCAAAATAAAGACTTCATGAGTATTCTAAGAAAGCAGATTCATTCAATCATTCGTTCATTCAAAAAAACATAACTTTTTGCTTGAATTTATATAAATTTTGTAAATATTTACCGACGACATATCGATACGCGCGTTATGTATCACTGCGCGTTTGCATAAGACCCATAAGTGGAACTGAGAATTTATTGCTTCGTGTTCAGCGAGATATTGCGACTAGTATAGGCGTATTGATAATATTAATAAAAACATCTTGGACATCTAACACAGCGTAAGCTAAACCGAACTAGCAGAACTTGTACCGTGGGTCTTTAACTAGGCAAGGGATAAAAATACTTAACATACATGCATATAAATATTTGTTCTATATGGCATGTCTCGTAAATCATTCGTGGGAGTGATCACACATTTTAATAGAGTTCGTTCGCTCCTATATTTGCGTGACCTTTTGACTATGAAGAAGCTGTTGTTCTTTATTAAAATTTAAGCACACCTATCCCAATTAATCCAATTCGTACCCGAAATTGTGGGCGAAGTGTGGGCGTGTAATGCCTCTGCCTACCTCTTCGGGGAAACAGGCGTGAATGTATGTATGTTTATTATCATCATCAGCCTATATTCGTCCAATGCTGGACATAGGCCTCTCCAATGGCAGGCCACTGATCCCGACCTTCAACTCTTCATAAATGTTGTACTTTACAAATCAATTATCCACAGCAATTGGCAAAAACTGTCTGTAACTTACTGCATACTACTGCATATACTTTAATTAACTGCATTACTAACCCAATTTATGTTCGTGAAATAATGTAAAAAGGCCAATTATCATACAGAAAGAAATTATTATTAATAGTTATTTTTATGAATTTGTCTTAGTTTAAAAGGAATCTCATAATACTTGTCATAACATTATTATTAACACAATTATAGTTTACGCGGCGTGAATTTTAATATAAAGAAACATAAAATGATAAATCTGGTGATAAAATGGCGGAAGCCCAGCGGATTTTGTAAAAATAGATGTTACCTACGTGGTTTCTAGAGCTAAATATATTTTCAGGGAAGTCGTTATAAATATTATACTGACTGTATTTTTCTTTCGATCGAGCAACGAAATTATGCTGCATGCAGAGGTGAATCTAGCGGTTAAAAAAATGTTTTTCCTATGTATATTAAGTGTGGATATCCGTTATTTTGTATCCATAACACATTTCCATGATACTTAACTTGGAACTAAATAATTGGTGTACTTGTGTTGTGAAATAATTTTTAGAATAAAAAAAGTATTTTGAAGTCTTTGTATTAAATATCTTTATACACTGCGTATAAAGACTTAATGCGGATTGTCCCAAAGATATTTCTAATCTATCAATTGCTTACAATGGATTTCCGCAAAGTAACGCCTGAATCAATAAAATCTTCTTGTTAACTCCTCGTAGACTTTGGCGACGCTTAAGAAGTGACTTAACCTTACCTGAAACAAAAGAAATAAGGAAATGTTATTGGCAATATTTAAAAGGCAATGATATTTTAACTTAAAGAGGGTAGATGTCGCACTAGCCCCTGGAAACTGGGGCGTCCAAATTAAGACAATTGTCATAATTTGAACGCTATCCTTTTCTATATCATTTAAAAGGTATTATCTGTCTCATTTATTGTTATTACCATGGAGGTATATGTCGTAGAGGAACTAAATTTAAGTACGGCGAAGTATGAATATATCTTATCTTGAAGTAAAATAATAAGGGTGTATAGGGTTCCTATCAAGATCTAAGGAGCCTAAGCCAAGCTCACCTGCAAGTGGTGCACCTGCCGATCAACGGACGAGGCTCTGGCAAACATAAGAGTTCCCGGTAAGCGACAATAGGCTCGCCACCTATTACGTGGGATCAACAATATAACTGGCGAAATGTGGGCTTATAATATGCCTTCGGGGAATCAGGCGTTATATTATGTATGTATGTATGTGAAGTAAAATATCATTGGTAAAAGGTGTGTTGAACGAATTACTTTAAGTCTGCACAAGAACGAGGAGGTTGTATGCTGTTTTTACTTAAATACTAAATAGAAGGTGATCATTTTATTACAGCATCCAGGAACTGATATGAATTAGGTGTTCACCTTATGATCTGCCTATGCCAGCAATTTAACATATAATAAAATTCCTACTTTGGCAGATGATTTTTATTCCCGCCCAAAAGTTCTATTTGTCTTAGTAACTAGCGGCCGCCTGCAACTTTATCCGCGTGACCTATAACTATATTGTTTTTATGTTTTTGTCTTAAGTTGTAACATAGGTGGGGTTTTTTAACATTAGCTACCTGGTAGGAAAAAATTGGTCAAAATCAGTTTAGCTGTGTTGTCGATTAGCCGCACGCAAAATACGCGCATATAACCTATTTCTTAGTACCATAATACCTACTGTAATACATATGAAGGCGGCTGCCCGCGTTGGTCAGGTTTGGCCAATACCCTTTTATGTGTTGAGTAAGCCCTGGACGTAAAAGCAAGAAGATTCATTGAGTTTCTGGTGATGTCCGTAAAAAAGTAACGTTCAATATGTCTGCGCTGACCATCGACACGACGCTCCGCCAGACTGACCGATGTCAAACCTTGTTCTAAAGTAATTTAAAAAGAGGCGCAACGCACCGTCATTCATGTAATGAAAAGCTCTAGTTACGCATTACAAACACTCACTTCAATGAACGTACATTTGTACGTATGATTACCCAGGTATACATGACTAATCTTAGTTTGTTCTTAACAAAGAATACTTTAGTTAAAACGCATCATAGCAGTACTACCTACAATATATCTCGCATTTTAATTTATACTTACAAGTTATCTCTGTCGTATTTATGGCGTATAAAAATTGATAAGTAATATGCCCGTCATCCAAAGACAACAAAACAATAACGTAACTTACCTATGTGTCCTTTGTTCCATAGAGGACCTGTCTATTTTAAGACCTACCATCTAATAATAAATAGCGATTCGTAATACTCAGTATCTTTTTTCATAATGTTGCTATGGATCATAAGGATCGTAAGAATCATAAGGAATACAGATCTTTGTGAACTCTATCTGGCAAACCAAGTAGAAGAATGTTCTTTACTTTGATAAAAAAAGAGCATGTTATGTTGATTTGATTGCGTAGGCATACTTTTTATTTCCACTGAAAGTTCCAGTATTGCGACGCAGTATACAAACCTAAAGGGTAAATTCTCGTCTCATTCATTTCCATTCCCGGAAAACCCGGAAGAAAACATCCTGAGCGTTCCCGAATTATTGATCCAACGAGCAGGATGGGTAGAGGCGATTGTGTTCAGGGTCACTATTGTTTGCAGTCTATCTCGCTCTCTCCTATGGCGCCGGTACCGCACCGTCCTTGACTGTGCCCCCTAAAGTTAGGGAAAATGTAAGGCTACGCAGTTTCCATGTACATGAATGCGTACTACGGTTACTACGCACCCGAATTTACAAACAAAGGGATGAAAATAACACGCAGCTGTTTTTTTGTGTACACTGTTTCTTATTTTGGTTTATATTAAGTTATAAGAGTAAAGAGACGCGGTAAGCTTTGAGGTAATGAGTAAGTCATACGCATGTCTACTATAATAATACAAAGATACATACAATCACGCCTGTTTCCTCAAAAGGGTAGGCAGAGGCATAATATACGCCCACACTTCGCCAATTTTATTTTTGGTCCCACGTAATAGGTGGCCGGCCTATTGCCGCTTACCGGGAACTTTTCTCTTTTTTACTAAGTATAATGATTATCAATACATACCCGATGAAAGTCTAATTTAGAAGAAAATTAGAAAAGTTTATATTATTAATTAAATAAGTACATAGGATACACAAGGACCAGAACAAGAATAAATATTAACAATAATTTGTTCTGTTTGAGAATCAAATTGTTGTATTTTATCAACCTCTACGCCATACCGGTCGTTATTACCAAATTAGAACATCACTGGCACCTAAGACATAGTAGATCGATAATTCTAATAAAAAAAACAATATGGCGCTAATATTTGACGAAAAAATCTGAAAGACATACATAATATCACGCCTGTTTCCTCGAAGGGATAGGCAGAGAGATATTATAACACATTTCGCCAGTTATATTCTTGGTCCCACATAATAGGTGGCGAGCATATTGCCGCCTATTGTTCTATTGCTTATTGTTCTCTAACACGCAAATAACTTGTAATTTCAGTTTTGCTTCAAACATTGCTTCTAAACCGTTTCAAACAAAACTTTATAATTCATAAAACACGCGAGAAGACTCAGTAAAACAATTCCAAAAATTCAATAAGATACCTTCAAAGAAGTATAAAGTACACAAATATACAGAAGTAAAAAATAAAGAACGAATCATGTAACTCGTAATTTAGATGTTTGTAAAAAAATATGCTTCATTAGATCAGCAATATTGGGGTCTGGACCGATGCCAAACAGACCAACAGATGGTGCAGATTAAGAAATCTTACTGTTTTCTTATTTTCTTGGATAGTTTTTAACAAAAGTAAATTTGCTGTTGTTTACACAAATAAGTAAACACATTTAAGTCAGAAATCTTATCAATAAATTTTCACATTATTTGAATTGAAGGAATAGAAAATGACAAAAGTTCTGACAAATTTGACACGTAGAAGATGTTCCTTGACGGGTTTGTGACACTATCAAAATCTCTGTGACACTAGGGACACACATGTTTTATCAATCAGAAAACAATAAAGATGCTGCATATAAAATGCAACCCAAACTGCAGAAAACGGCCTTTCTTAGATAGGTAAAGGAGTTGTAGATACGAATTTCTAAAAATTGTAGCTAAATATTATAAAGGCTATTATCGTAATAAAACAATTGGCTCCGCCGTTCTCATATTCTCGCATTTGATCGATTAGCCAATCGCCCACGTGATTAAACAATGATTCTGGCTGAACTAAGGGAGCTGCACAATTAATAGGTGAAAGTCTGGCGCCAGTCCAGCTGGCAACTAAGGTCTGTGCTGGTGATTTTCCGCTTTCCAACGTCTTCCGATTAAACAAAACAATGGAGGTTAACAATAATAATTGTGCTTCTCAGTCCACAGTGTATAACAAACAGTATGCCAACTATTACCTTCTCAATGAGTCATACGTTGCTGTGATGTGGTACGCCATTTCATTTGTCATTGTTAATACTTTTATTTCCTATGTTACAGCCACATACTGAAGAGTGGTATGGTAAGTACAGTGGAAATGAACTGCTTCTTATTCTTCTGATACATAGTATGTCTACATTACTCGTCGACGCTTCTTATATTCACTACTCCATTGTGGGTTCGAGAAAGCAAGTTCCAAAAGAGCCTGCGGACAAATATTAGGTGACTTGCTCAATTAATATGTTGTGGACTGCTAAATCGCAAACGTTCCGGCGGCAGCGCAATGAGCAGCTTGAAAAACTGTGCGAGAAGTTTAGGATAAGCGGACTGTTTTCCCGCCTAATATGTGATAATAAAACCTCTGAAATTTAATTTAATTGTACTCAGAAACATTGTTGTAAGACTTTCTAAAAAAGTAAATACATATGCCAAGTAAATTCTCAGAAGGCACACTGATAACTTTAATATCTCCTCTGTGGCACGTATAACATGAATCAACAAATAGAACCGGGACGGTCGTTTAGCTAATACGAGAAAAACACTGCAATATCGCTATTTGTTTGCCTCAATAAAACAAATGCTGGCCTACTTGGCACTTGACTTGTGAATTATCCAGTTTGTTATTGGAAAATTTACAAATGTTTTGACGACTGATATGTCGGGTAGGTCAGTACACCTGCAATCCGGTCGTGAATTCGATTCCCTCTAATCTTCAATACACATTTGTCTAGTCACAAGAATACAAGTAAATTATTAAAAATGTCTAGGGCAAATTAATACAAAAACCATATTCATTTGACAACAAAAAGAAATGTATATATTTCCGTTATGAACTCAATAAGTACTTTTTGTACTAGCTCTGCTTAGGTTGGAGATGACGCTGCGTGAGATATCTCAAAATACTAATTAGTATATTTACCTAATATAATTATCCTTATCATATAAATAATTAGCCTTAGTAGGTATATTTATGCGCGCACCCACGCAATGGACCAATGATCTGGTCAATCCGATCAATGCAAGCGACTCAGGATCGCTCAATGTGGAAATCTATTGTGGAGATGATGATATTGATTTAACATTTAGTGCTCACATTATAAGGTATTGCACTAAAGGCTTACTTTAATTATTAACTACATAGGTAGTAGCTGTATAAATAACTACATATAAAATATAGGTGGTGTCTATGGATCCTACCAACATCTTAGGACCCCTTTCTTTTTTTTTTTTACGTCGGTAACAAAATGCATTTACGCACTGCCTTCTGGCCAAAGGGGAACCGAAAGGGGATGTGGGATGAGTCCCATGAGTGGTGAGCCACCGGCAGACAAGACTGCCAGCAGGAATATCCACTAAAAATCTTTCGAAAACTGCCACTGCTTGTTGGGAAAGAGGCGGGGGCCAGTACATGGGTTGCCGCGTCTGACATGCCTGCGGCCAAAACCGGGAGGACCTTCTCAGAGAGGCGCAGTGGATGCGCCTCTCCTACCTCCCTGTGCGACCATATCGTGTGTGGCCTCCTGGCACTGCTGGGCAGGCCCTCCTCCACAGGTCTCTCTTAGTTTCCCCCCCCCCCGGTAGTCAGTACTCAGGGCACCCAGAGTCGCCAATCTCTGGGGGTGTTACCTTTTCCCGTAGACTTGTCTGGTGGGGATCTTAGGACCCCAAGCCAAGCCGACAAGGCTCCACCTATCACGTGCGACTATCAATAAAATAGCGATAAGAATGTGGGTTCATAATATTCCTCTAAGGGTTGGGCTTAGGGGAAACAGGCGTGATTGTATGTATGTATGTAAAAATCAATAAAGAACATTAGGGCAATACTCATAGTTACCTCTACACGTGATAATCGTTAAGTCAAGTTGAAGGTCGTGATACTATCGCTAAGGACGCTTTACAAACATTACATCACTCAGTCGATGGAGCTTCGCCTGAATACACAATTTTGCGAATAAAAAATAGGATATTTTAAGGGTTAGCAAGTATGCCCTTGGTATAGCGTCGATATATCGTGATCCCACACACTAATCTCCGACACTTCTGCTAGGGTTGGATGGAAGAGATTTCTTATAGAAATAAGCTCACCTTTGTACATGTTTATCTGTTACTGCGTTTTTTTATGAATGTTTATGTGCAATATATATATACTGCAGAGACCATCTTTCTACTTTCCATCAGGTGGTATACTACAAACTCGTCTCTCCAGCAGAACACAGCTGCGCTGATGATGGCACCAATAAAGAATTCCCGGCATACATTAGCCTACAAATAGGTTCAGACGGTCGCAGTTTATAAGATGAGCTTTTGGCTTAGAGTATCATTGTAAATAAGTTTGTGAAGGTGAATGTCCAGCAGTGAAAATTTTTAAACTTAAAATGGAAATTCCATAATTTTTTTTCTTAACAACAATAAAGGAGATATGAGCGGTACCATAATCAAGAAATAAAAGCAAATGAATTCTTTATCATTATCAGGCAAAAAGCAGGAGGAGGGTTCGTAAAGCGGGGGAGTCCTTCAACATGACGTTTTCAGTCAATATGTGTAGGTACTAAAGTTGTTTTCTAGAAATCTAATAGCCTATAATAAATTTAAAAATTAACAAGTCGTGTCGGTATTCATCTATAAACCCCACATAACGATGGCTATAAATTAGGATCCCATAAAACGGCAATAGCGAACCGGAGCCAAAACAACAACGGATAGGAAACAATATGAAACGTTGAAACCACATTGAAATAAAATAATTTCAAGCTAAATTGGTGACAATTTAGTACCCCACAATCTTTGTTGAGATAGGTTAGTATAGAATGCTTTCTAATTAATAAACAGACAACATACTAAGATCGTAAGATTTTAAAATTGAAAACAGATTTCATGAAACTTTTCCAACCTTGTACTTCTTAACGTGTTTTTTTTTTTAATTTTACATTTTTATTACAATCTGCAAAAACATCTAATCAATAAACAGTCTATACCTAAGATTTAAAAAAGATGTTAAGAAACTTTTCTGCCCTTTTTCTTCTTAATGTGTTTCTTTTCGTAATTTTACATATTTTCTTTTAAAATTTACAAAAGCAAAATACAGTTAACATTTTTATTCGTAGTACCTACGTAGCAAGTACGCAGTAGCTGAACAACATACGATTAAAATTCTTCACCTCGTCTATGAAGTACCAACACCACATAAAATCAACTTCCGATCTAAAAGGTAACAAGACGCCTGAACACGTTAACCGGCAACGTGATTTGACGTAACAATTAAATGTTTCGTAAACATAAGTTTCGAATTTCACGCATTCTTAGTTGGCGCATTCCTTTATTAAATTTATTGCTTAGAATTGCATGACATTCATTCATATATTAAACAAACAAAAAGGGTCCCAATGGGATTCCTTGCGGCACTCACACGCTGCTACCGTTACACTTCATATATCTCTAGCTATACGCTGTAGTAGCTATATTGTATCCGTTCTTGGAACAAACAGCGCGGCTTCTTTTGAAATGATATCTTTACATGGCTTCAAAGATTGTAAATAAACAATATGTTGCAATTAATATCATAACATTTTACTCATAAATAAAGAAAGAATGGATACAGCTGTATAGTATAGCATCAGTAAAGCGTCACATGTAACGTACGAATCGAGTCTTTATAACGGCATACACATTACACTACCCACACACTTGTAATTAATACAACTATCAAAATAGAGGCATTGACAAATCGTTTTGAGAAGTATTATTTACTGAAAGACACAAGACCACGTGTACTAAAAGTGCCAGAGCATTCAGACATATGATACACTACAACGACTCCTTGTGCGACGCACTGTAAACAAAATCGTAAAATTGATAAGCACGTTTACCTAACACGAGACGCCATAGAATGGTATAAGTTACGAAGGTAATATTATGGAGCCGCATACATCGACAGTTATGACTTTAAAAGTATGTACACAATGTAGGTAATTTTTATTACCTCTTGCTGCGAAATGGCCATTACTTTCATTATCAATATCAGCTATATTTTGTACTGGTTTGGCTTGTAGCACGTAGGATTAGAAATTTGTTGTATTTAAGGTGGCATTACAATTAATAAATTGCCGACCTGACCTTAGTGCATTTCATACATACTAATCAGCCCCCAATAATTGGCATTAGAAGGTCAATCAGAAATTTGAATGCACATTGCACTATACAGTCTTTTTTAGAGGATTTTTTCTATAAAATTTTTGCATATATAGAAGAATAAGCTTACTGTTTGGTTTACTGATCAATGCACTGACTGAACCACTGAGCTTGGGAATTTGAATAATTATGTTTCTAACACAATATAGTTGAGCACTCAAAGCTGATTTTATTCGTTAGAAGTTGAAAAGGCCTAGTGCACGATAAAAGACATTTTAAATATCAAAAAAGACCTTTAGGATCTAAAGAAATAAACAAATGACTTTAGGAATTTGAAATTTTGCACATACATACATACACAATGTTGATGAACACGTATTATTGAGAATAGTATCCCTAAGCTAAAATATCCTTCCTTATATCCTTCCATTTAAATAATGGCTTCGTGCGTCTAGCACATTTAACCAGTGTCAAGTCAGTGATATATTAATTATATATAATTTATAGAAAATGAAAATGAGTAGTGATCAAGATGATAAATCAAAGATGAAATACCCTCCCCTAAACCCCTTGAGTCCTCAGTAAAGATGTGGGACTATACTGAGATCTCACATGGACTCCTTGAGAGAATATGAAAAGTGATGTTGCACTGCTTTGTTTGATTTACCAACACTTATGTATATTCACAAACACTTAACGGTTAATAATCCACCGTTATTACACATTAATGTTAGAAATATCACAAATTTAGAAAACAAAACTGCAGACATGACGCTTCACTTTCCCGCCAAGAAGTCCTCCTTCCTATCCTTTAGATGCACATTAACAAAGCAAACTACATAATGTACATTACGTCTAACATCCATAAAGGCAATCCATAATTTTCCAATTTACAGATAAATCAGTCAATCATAAATTATCTGCATCAATTGCTGCGAAAGTGTTTAAAAACCTTGAATCAGTTTTAATGTCAATACTTCATGATAAAGTGCACGGAAATACACCAGAACTATACAGATAGCAAACATCGAGTAAATGATCTGCAAACAAATACACATAGACATTGTCCACGTGTAACGTCCACTTAGGGTTGCCATCCGTCCGGGTTTGGGATTTGTCCGATTTCTTTCTTTCTAGTATAGAAGATGTCTGGAGCGTGTCTGGGTAGGGTCATACGGTAATACGGGGTTATTTTTTTTAATGCATTGGAAAGATTAGGAAGACTTCTTTAATGTAAAAATCTTGTTTTTCCGTGATCCTAAATCATACATACATAATATCATGCGCATAAATTACGTGGGCAGTAATTTGACTACAACTATTTAGTTTTTAGATAGTCTACTTTCAGTATAAAGGTATCTAGATAAAACGTGTTAAATGGTGAGACGTGTCTAGCACTTCTTCCAAAGGGATACTACGAGATTCCATTCTCTTAGTCCCCTTTTCTGGGTGCTGATGGGGCTGCCACGATTCTGTAGTGCATCAGGCATGTTCGCGGAGCATCGCGTAGATTGTTTTTATGCCACTATACGTAAAAGATGCACATCTCTGGTACGCAGGGTTCGTGCCAGCGGCAACAGCATCCTGAGTCTGATCGCTAGCAGGCTGGACTGTGTATATGTAGGTCATTGCTGCGCGATTTCAAGTGGGATTGAGCAGCATTGACTTGCATATAGAAAACACGTAAAATTATATAAATTTCCTACTCACATTAATCTATAAGATAAATATTGTTGGGCCCATGGTTATGAATAAAGAATTATTATACGGGCAAGACATTAGTTGGACAGGGCACTATATTATAACAAACCCAAAAGTTATGGCTTCCTTATTGAAATACTGGCTCAATCTCTAGAAACTAAAAATTTCAGAGTACTCGTCATAGTTGCCAGATTTTAAAGATGGCAACCCTATCGGTCTGCTTCACCAACAGTAATCGGCAACACAAATATCGATAATGCGGATCGCCCTACCTAACTCCATATCAAAGTTTATTTAGTGTAGCGAATTAAAACAATTCACACCTTTAGAAATGAGGATCCTCACCTCAAAAATAATATATTGTGGGAATCGGCGAGGAAATAATTACAAGTCTATTAATTTTGGGCGGAGTGGAAGAGACCAAAGTATCGCAAAGAGTATCGCGCTACTATAGGTCTTAGTTTTTATGAAAGTAATGGCGGTCTTAGAACTCTTATTCGAAACCTTGAAATTTGAATTAGGTCTTTATACTTTTAAAGATGTGAATTGTTAAGTAGTATGAGATAATAAAATCAGTCGCAACGTGCCAGGCAGCCATTATTGTTGTAAAAATAGTGATGAAATAGAAGATCTTTTAGTGGTTACGCGCAAAAGTTAAGCAGCGTTGATACAGGTCAGTTCATGGATGGGTGACCATTAGTGTGCCATTTGTTGTCGAGAGCTTACGAGTACGGAACGTTCTTTAACTAAATAGTCTCAGTTATTACAGTAATAATATGTGATCGTCGTTTATCCAATAAGAGTTCCCATTGTCCCAATAAAGCTCCCATTAGACATAAGCCGGTACACTACACCGTATCATATAATTGGAAGATTTTTTTTGTAGGTATTTAGTTATTAAGCACACAGGGCATACAGGGATCATCTTTGGAGCCCAGTCAACCTTACTTGCAAGTGGTACACCTGTCGATTAACGGACGAGGCTTTGGCAAACATATAAGTTCCAGGTAATAGGTAATAGGTGGCGAATTACGTGTGACCAACAACACAATTGGCGAAGAATGGTCGCATAATATGCCCCTGCCTATCCCTTCGGGGAAACAGGCGTTTTTGCATGTATGTAGTTATTAAGCATAATATGCAAATAATATATTTTTTAAACGATAATAAAAACAGTTTCTTCAAATAAACTGTACCTACGCATAGTGGCAAGAGTGATCGACCTCAACGAACCTATTGATTTGAGAATTAAGGTTAAACGGCTTGCTCATTACATTATTAATGACTTGAAAGATGGAGCATAACAACCGGTGAGCCAGCTATGTATTCTAGAATAATATTTACTCAAAAAGTCTCTTGGGCTTTATTGGCATTTTTTTTCTTTTAAATAATAGCTTTGTGCGTCTAGCACATCTAGCCAGTGTCAAGTAAGTGATATATTAATAATATATAAATCATAGTAAATGAGAATGAGTGATGATAAAGATGACAAATGGTAAATGAGATACCCTCCACTAAGCCCCTTGAGTCCTCAGTAAAGATGTGGGACTAGACTAAGATCTCATATGGACTTCTTGAGAGAATTTGAAAAGTGATGTTGTACTACTTTGTTTGATTTACCAACACTCATCTACATTCACAAACACTGAACGGTTAATAATCCACCATTATTACACATTAATGTTCGAAAATATAACAAAACTGCAGGCATAACGCTTCACTTTCCCACTAAGAAGTCCTATATGAACGTTAGTTTACAAAAATGCATATTAAAACGGCGCCTTAAAGCCGCCATATTGTTTTAAAAAAATTAACACATATAACTTTTTACATGCTCTATGGTACTTTTAGCATTGAGGTAAGTTTGAATCATAAAATATATTGTGTAAAAAAGTTTGTAATATTTATATAAAAAATAATTAAAAATATCAGTTATATGTGGAGTTGGTGCCGTAAATTTTTTAGGGCTTTTAATTTGAGAGCATTCAGTTTAAGATTCTTTGGTAGTTTCACTTTTACTTTTAATATATGGGTGTTATTTAACGTGTCTTCAAAATTAATAAATTGCCAACCTAACCTAACCTTTTTGTACATCAAAAATACTGATTGAGCACCTAATCACCTATTAGATGCTCACTCAGTATTTTTGATGATCAAAAAAGCTTTTTTTAGAGGTTTAGTTTATTATATTCCTTAATATATCTCCTGAGCTCTTTTTAGCTTATATTATTAAAACGTTTAAAATAGTGTCAGGCCCCTATTGATCCTATAATAATGCCAAGGCATAGCTGGTTTGAGAGAGGCGAGTCACGTAGTCTCTATGAGACGAGAACGATGGTTACTGGGAAACCAATAGACAAGACAACTGTTCCCCTTTCCTAGAAACATACTGCGTTTGCTGATCAATAATCCCGTTCGCTCATAATATCGGCGTTGTAGACCAACGTCGCGAGAGATACCTAGATACTAAATACCGACGACCGATATAGCGTAGAGGCGAATATACCCGCACTCCGCTCCTGAGGTCGTGGGTTCGATTCCCACACAGGACAAATATTTGTGTGCATAAACATGAATGTTTGTTCTGTTCTTGGTGTTTTCATATGTATATTAAGCATCTATGTATTTACAAATAAAAAGTGCTTATATTTGTTTATACAGTTCTTAATTATACTTATCTTGAAGTAATTGTGGTGTAGTTGTCAGAAAATATTTATTTATTTGGATCGCTACATTTTTTTTTCTAAATCTACCGTTTTATATAAAAAGTACCTGACATGGCAATACAATTTACATAGAAAATCATTTGACATGTCACTATGAAAATGTATTGCCATGATCAGTTTTTTAATTAATTTTTGTAGTAAAGTTCTTAAATCGCTCTCTATGGTCTTAACGTTAATACATAATGTCATAATATTTATTTTATCTGCATAAATATTTCTGTGTGACTGAATTTACCCGCACAAGATTTAACGATGACAGATAAAAATTAAAGTTTATTTTTAAATTTTATGCTAAGAAGAACATAAAGATTTCCAGTGGATGTATTTTTATACAACGAGTATATATAGTATACATACATTCATAATATCACGCCTGTTTTCCCGAAGGGGTAGGCAGAGACATATTATACGCCCACATTTCGCCAATTATATTGGAAGTCGCATGTAAAAGGTGGCGGTACTATTGCCGCTTACCAGAAAATGTTCTATTCGCCAGGGCCTCGTCCGTTAATCGGCAGGTGCACCACTTGCAGAAGAGGTTGGCTTGGGCTTCTCAGATCTTTGTAGAAGCACTGTACACCTACACTAAACTCAGTATAATTTTATTGAGTATTATTCATTTAATAAAAACCCGGTAAAGCACTGTAAAAGCTATTTCGCTTCGTCATTGTAAAAAATATATGAGGAACCCAAGCCACCTGCAAGTGGTTCACCTGCCGAACGACGGACGAGGCTCTGGCGATCAGAAAAGATCCCGATAAGCGGCAATAGGCTCGCCACCTATTACGTAGGACCAACTATATAATTGGCGAATGGTGGGCATACAATAGGGCCTACTCCGTCGGGAAAAACGGGCGTGATATTTTGTATGTACGTATGTATAACTCTATAAGTATAGATACACCAAGTGTAGATAAAATGCGTGGTTTAAATATAATCAAAATGTAAATGTGATGACGGAGCTCGCTATGCGCCAGAGTCGTATTCACATAAAACATGCATTTATATTCTAAACGAAGCTAGAGGAATATTCCTACGATTTCCGTATATCTACCTACTAGCTTAGAGATAATGCATTCAAATATCTATGGAAATATTCATATTTTTTATGAATGAGGTTATGGTATATAATTCATTGAAAAACAAATCAATAAAATTTAAGCGTCTACTGTGTTATAATAATATCTAGCTATTTAAAACGATATATATGACAGTACTAAATAGATTTAAATAAACTTTTGCCCGTCTGTTTCTTACAGTCCCTCCAGATCTAGTTAATACAGATTTATGCTTGTAAGGAAAAAAAACGCAAAAAAAAACAAAGTAAAAAAGATCTTGTATTGATGTGGTAGTCGTTAAGCCATGTTAGAGGCCTAATGGGCGGCTTGATAAATTCTAACAGCAGGACGCCATACACCTGCCTCTGCCAATTCGCACTGGGTCCGCGTGGTGGAGTATGACCCAATACCCTCACACCGTGGTATGTGAGAGGAGACTCGTGCTCAGTAGTGGGACGTTTATGGGCTGATATTATGAATGACTAATTACAAAAAAAATTCTAACATGGTAGTCCGTTCTTATAAGTTCGATTTCCACACACAGGGCATTTATTTGTGACCATGAACTTGAATAATTGCCTTTGTCTAAATATTCCCGATGTAAGCACAATATCTTTATCCGTAGTCTAGTACCCATAGTAGTCTAGTATAGCTCTGTTTATTTAGAGACTAGAATCACTGTCAACAACTCATTGTTCAGGAATATTTAATATTTCTATTTCTCGACTCTTATAGCAGATTTATGACATACTTATGTTTTTCAATAGTGACTTTCATATATTTTTAAAAAAAACACGCGTCTCACGATGATTTTGCACTCAACATCGAACAATAACGATAGTTTCATTCAACTTCATGTAAGGGGCACCTTGAAGTTCCGACGCTGTATTAGGACGACGTTGAAAACGATCACCGATGTTATGTCAGTCAATTTAAAACGTTAGTTCTAACGTTATAAAAATTTATTTCGTTAAGTTCGAATACCCTTTGGTAAAAAAAAAATATGCTGTCATCCCGTCCCGGAGTGCGGGAGGCCTTTAGAAGAATAATACAGACAGATACACGATCAATGAAGGATCTGTCAACGTACTCACAACTAGTACGACACAATGGAATGTCGCGTCGATAAGATCTGGAAGACTGCACAAAGGATACTCTTTAGACTGTTCTGGGGTTCTGACATCTTGGTATCACTTGCGCACGCGCCGGGAGAAGGTCAACGCGGCGCAAGCTCTCTGATAGTGGTGGGTATTTACTATACATAATAATAAGGAATATTTAAATGTCTGTTTGTCATGTTAAAATAAAAGGTTTCTGCTGAACGTGTTTTCACAGAAAAGAGATAGCTTATTTAATATTTTGTTTCAGTTATATTCATTTTCTATTTATTTAAAATTCACAGCTTTTTAAGGAAAATAACAGAATTTTGTTAGGCACCCACTTAAAATATGTTACGGAATAATCTTTAGAGGACCTTTAGCAGTTTCTTTGTTTATTTTGTATGCAATATGTGTTGAATTTCAAAATAAATTTTTAATTAGAATTTTAAATTATCAGATGAGGTTTATAAGGCAAACAATTAAAAAAACACACTATACATCATTACATGTTCTAGATGATGTCTAAAATCGCCTGACCAATTTATCGGGACTTCATGAAAATATAAAAAATGAAAGGTGTTTTATTCAAGTTAAGGGGAGCTTACTTCCACTTGTGAATGTCAACGTAAAACTAAAAAAAGGTGATGTTTGTTCTATCTCAAGCCATAGTATATGACTCGAGGAGACGTAGTGGCGGGCTAGTATATAAGTAACTTAACTAATATTAATAACTTAGTATTCGTTGCCAATTTCATCTCTTAAAGGATTAAATTTTCTGATAAAAGCTTCAACATTGTAATATCATACAGTAGTATGCCAAATTCAGACCCGATTAAATCTTTTGATTTGGTCAGTCAGCCATTTTCGACTACAGCAACATAGAGCACAAAGAAAGAAGAGCCATCTTAGAAAATTGCTTCCTCTATGATTTTATTTTTTATTTTTATTTATTTTGGCACAAACAGTCATTACCAAAAAAAAGTACATTAAATAATTTTAACATGTAAAGGAAAACGAGTGCCGAGTAAAACATTGAAAAGAAAAATACAAATTAAGAGCTAGGTTAACAACAAACACGTCTTTACAAAACAAAAATATGAATACATACACACATTACACACATACGCAAAATCACCCATACCATGAAACTGTGATGATGTTCAACTGTGCACTGGGATTCTTTGAATTCAACTCCTGTTGTTATCTTAGCCCATTAACGTCCCTCTACTAAGCTGAGGTCTTCTCCCACGTTCCAAGGTGAGAGGGATCCTACCACGCTCACCAAATCAGAACGAAGGCGAACTCTTAAGTGAAACACAATGGTGCTATCAAACGATGTTAAGATACTTTCAGCTCAGCCTGATAATATCCCTGGAATCAGGTCTTCTCTAACAAAAATATTTAAAACAAAACGTCACACGTTAGCGAAACGTTTGTTCCACCTTGATTTCATAAGGGCTGACTCCTGATAATCTCTGCTTAACTTCGCGTTACCTGGAACCTTTGAACGTTTCTATACAGTCGTAGTAATAAAATCTGTTCTCACAATTTTAGACCCAGTTTCTTATTTGTGACATGAACAGTTTCGTATCGTTTATTTTTTCGGATGGAACATCATCAAATGATTTATCCCGCTGTGGATGGAGCAGGTCACTTTCAGACTTTTACTGACTAAGCACCATCCAATTTCCTTCATGAGCCTACTATGGCCCGGTGCCGCGGTAACCTTTTTGGACAGTCTCGCAACCCCGGCAAGCTTGGCCCCCTACCCAGGAGCCCTCAGTGTGCTGACATCTCTTATAAGCGCGCGTGGCACACGAACGCGCCGTCCACGCGGCTAGAATCTGGGAGCTACAAGAGCATTTACAGATCTCACAATTTTACACCCAGTTTTTCATTGAGTCAGTGAGACATGAATGTGCATGTTCAACACGTCAACAGATAAGATGCACTGATAGTGTTGTTTATGAACCACAGACACATGTCTGTTCTGGTGCTCTTTACATTGCATTTGACATAGACAATGTCATTTGTTACAGAAACTTCGTGGAACAATAAATAATCCTTTGTTAAGTTATATAACTTAAGCACGTGGCAATATTTTTATATAAATTAATTAAGTACTAAGTGTACTGTACTACTAGTTAATTATTATTAACATATTTGAAAACTTTTAACTGATCGTAAGTAAGCTCTTGTCGAAAGGTTATATTTGCCATCTGCAATTGATATTTAAGTATTTATTTATTTGTTACATCTATTTAAGCTAACAAAAATGGTCTCGCAAAACCCGTTAATAACAATATCACACTAAACATACACATTATACTATATCATGTAACATAACTATAAGTATATTTTTTAGACATATTCAAAATAAAAGTAATAAAGTTTCTTTTAGAAATTACAAATAAAATAGAATAAATACTTTGGTGATGACATTGACAGCTAATGACATTTCTGTATATTTTTTTTTATTCCATATCAATTTCAACGTGTATAATGCTAAAGACAATTTGTTTAAAAAAGCAGATTAGTTTATGTATTATTTGAATATAAAGTACGTGATCCAGGTTATAAAAACGAATTAAATTTTGCTTATTAATTTACTGTCGATAAATTTGTCGACTTGGAATGTATTGTTTTATTTAGATGACAAAGCATTGGCTTACTTTTTGATGATATATCATTATACTTGTCATAATAAACCAGACAAATTTATCGTAACGCTCGCATTTGTAAAAACTTTGTAAAAATATTCAGCTTTCATAATCAAATAAACACTTACAGATTAACAATATTTGGCAATTGAGTTCTAATGAAAATCAAATTAAAACAAATGCGTCTCAGTTTTCACTTTGGACAGAAGCTAATGCGTTAGCTAGAGTAAAGTGGAGAATATTTCGAAAGAAGCTTCAATGAAGAAGAATTGAAAAAAACAGAAAACATAAGTGGAGCTATTTTCCACTTTTATCGCGCATTTTGAAATAACTTTATGCTGTATTCTTTGTATTTTATTATGTAAAACTATTGCTACAAGTGTTAGAGATATCACGTCAGGTGTCTACGAATAAGAAATATTCCAACGTAGTTATCTTAAAATTTATATTTACTAGCTGAAGCTAGGCTAAGGCTCCACTCGCTTCGAATTCGTAATGAATATAAATATATAGTGGCCACTATGCTGGTAGGTAGGTACTCCTTACGTACATAATAGAACAATAAATAGAAAGATGGACGGATAAACCAGGCTGTAAACCCATAATGGATTAATGGATAAATGATTTGATTTGGAAATTGATCTGAACGATTTATCAGACATATATCAAAACGTGTTCTTGTCAAAAAAAAAGGGTCGGAAAATGTGTTGACCACCTACTTTCCCCGCGACCTGTGCACAAAGAGCGGTCCACATTTTTGCTAAATGTAATTTTATTCATTCTGAGAAATGCATTAGATCTCTTTATAGAATTGGGTCGTTCTTGTTTACAGTGAGCCAAGCTGGCCGCGTTACAGGGTTGCCAAGCAGAGCAGGGCGCGTTACAGGGCTGGCAGCTTAATACAAAATAATTATATTTTATTCTAATTATCGCTAAAGTGTCTTTAAAGCCATTTGATTAAAGCTTCATATAAATAAGTTGTAATCTAATTGTCAGTGCTGATTCACTATAGAAACAAACGTCGTCTCAAATCATTGTAATATAATGAAAATTGGAAGAGTAATTTTAAGAAGACACAGTGCCCGAAATTACTCTCCCACATTAAAAATAAACCTTTAAGCAAAACCATTTTAAACTATGCGCCGTCTCTCAATCACTGGTAGTATATTAACCCTTAAAAAAGCAAAGCACTTTGAAAAATTTTAATGGTTTTCTACCTTTACTTAACTCCATAAGGTTTAATATATGATGGGAACATAATTATATCCCATTGCCCAATTAAGGGTTAAAAAGTGCACCAAATAGTAATCCTTCCTTACATACACTGGGCATTTAGGATAAAGCATACATATATATTTCTAAAATAACTAAGAACATTAACCGCCAATGAACTTAGTACATTTCGACTTGATCCGTCACGACTTCTTCCGACATAAACAAATTTGGAAATATACCAAGATCACAATAGGAAATGCGTAAAGCCGCAATATTTGTTGCAGTCTTCTATTAAACTAAATGCCAGTTGTTTTTATAACCAAACGACGCTATCTCTGTAAATCTATCTGTTCTTTATTAATAATAATGTTATGCCTGGCTGTCGTAATTACTGAGCTAAGAAGATTTAACAATTAACATTTGAGGTATTAATCCCAAATTACAGTACACGAGTTTCATACACATTCATCTCTACCCAAACACTAGCCTACAGTGACAATTCACTATTTGAGCTATTTTTTTAAAGTTTACGTTTAGAAAAGTTGACAAGGGCCAAACATTTGGCCGATCCAAAATAAAAGTTTAAAGTTGAATCATTAAGATTTTTTTTCGAAAATTTAAACAGCACTATTGCAATTGTGCCATTGTTTTAACGTATTTTTTATCTTGCCACTTGGTAAAATAAGAAAGTTAAAGTTTGTGTAAACGAAAAACTTTTTATTTAATCACTATGATTAGTTTCAGTAGAAAAAACCTTCAAAAATATTGTAAAAAAGTATAAGGAAACAATTGTTACAACCCTAATACGGTAAAAACGTTTGTTGGAGCCAAACACCATAACAAACAAACTAATAGATTTGGCACAAGATTCGACTTATCAAATTAGTATTCAGTAATATTTTTTATTACCAAACAAATATTTAAGTATAGACATCGTTTTTTTCAGAGTAATAATGTTATGAAGATATTTTAAATTAATATTACAATATTTTACCAAGTAGTCATATATGCCAATATGCACTGGGTCCGGATCTGCTTAATTTTTTCCTAGATCCGTGCCCGTGCTCAGTAGTAAGACATTAGTAAGCTAATATGATAATGAGTATTCATGATTCTATGTGTGATAAGTTTAATTAAAAATAAAAAAATTGTGAATAGTGAGGTGTATAGGGATCCTACCAAAACCTAAGGAGCCCAAGCCAACCTCACCTGCAAGTGGTGCACCTTCTGATCAACGGAGGAGGCTCCGGCGAACATAACAGTGCCCGGAAAGCGACAATAGGCTCGCCACCTATTACGTGGGACCAAGTATATAAATGGCGAAGTGTGGGCGTATATTATGCCTCTGCCTACCCCTTCGGGGAGACTGGCGTGAATATATTAATGTATGCATGTACATACATGATCAATGAACATTCATTTTAGTTATCACAACAACATGAAGAGCCGGTACTTAATCATGGTAGCTTCGTTTTGCGATAGCTCAAAAAGTGTTTAACAAAAAACCAGCAATCACTTTCATAATGCCATGTGAACGGTAAGTTTTTTTTTTAATATTAGGGTCATTATTACTTGGCACACATTTGCAAAAACTTTACAAGTATATTTTTTTAACTTTGTGACCTTCTTAGTCGAAACAGTTTTAAATATGCTGAATGGAGTGTCTGATATTAACGGATCATATTTAACGTGTCTTCAAAATTAATAAATTGCCAACCTAACCTAACCTTTTTGTACATCAAAATTACTGATTGAGCACCTAATCACCTATTAGATGCTCACTCAGTATTTTTGATGATCAAAAAAGCTTTTTTTAGAGGTTTAGTTTATTATATTCCTATTAATATTACAAGAGAAAGACATGCTGCGTCGACCTAGAAAATTTGAGAGTAGGACAGAAAGAAGATGATGGAAACCCCTAGTTATTTGCAGAGAATAACTCCTTACACCTAAAAAATGTGAAAAAATATTTTTTCTGATGTGTACTCATGGGTTAAAAAATTAACTTCCTGGCGAAGATTTTCCAAAAGTTTACAGCATGGGCACTTTTTCTCTTCAAAAATCGGAAAACTTTTTAAAAATAAGTTACTTGGGTATTTACTTTAACATATTTTGGATCTCGTATTACGATTAACAATGTGTTCGAAGGTCTAGCCACCTCTCTCTACTATTTATCTATAGATCTTTGTACTATGCTATCTATAATCTGCCCACCCCAAATGGACTGTGACTTCTTAGTGATGTGACGTATATTATTTTAACGATATACAACCCAAAGATCAAGTATGCATTGCAGTTGCAGCATTAAGTTCGCCGATAATACATTATATAGTGCGCCAAATTATTTGATAAGTACAAACAAAATCGACGCTTTAATTTAATTTATTTGTAAATGTGTATGTTTACACGACGAGTATGTTTTATACATTATTTTAACATTATACAACCCATAAGAGAACTGGTAGAGTAAGCCTCGTAGCGGTATTGTGCCATAAAGTTTTTAAAAAAAAAGACAGATACTTAAATCTCATTTATGGGTAAAGAGAGTTTATTTGTTTAATAGTACTGTTATACGAGTATACTTATCGATCAATCGTGTGTGTTGACACGGTTTGGCCGGGAGTGATGGGTAGTCCGTTCACTTTACACCGAGGGTCGTTGCCCACTCGGCGGCGTCGAGCTGTCTGCCAAACTCAAAGACGTAAATTTTTTAGCTTAAAGTTTTATGATTTAAATTTCCAAATGTGTAAGTTTTATTGCTATTAAATGAGTATTTGAGTGTACATGGAGCACCTGCTGTTCAATAGACGAGGCTCTGGCAATTATGACAGTTCCCGATAGGCAATAGGTTTGCTGCTTGTTACCTATTACGTAGGACTAACAGTATAGTTGGCGGGAAAACAGGCGTAAGTGTATAATAATATATATGTTGATAGAAACGACAACCTTGATGAGTTTTTTTGCCCAATTATTTTTCATTCAAACTCTTGCCACAGGGTATCTTCTGCCTGCAGACAATGGGCGCGTTTTAATGTTGTCTTGACATTCGCAAGTGCTCTATCGGAGCTTAAATTAAAATCATAAAAAATAAAAAAAGACAATCATTTTTTAAATTTGGTTTAATAAAGCTTTTATGAACTTTAATCGTGGTCGTCGAACGTCACGTGTTTAAATTCAGATTAGATTTATTTTTATTGATTTATATTGTCTTTACCAAAATTGAACTAATCTTAGTATTAAATATTGAAGGCCGGGAAGCAACTGCAACTGCCGCCGTACCTATATCGGTCCGAAACCAAAAACCGCTTGCGCGATCTAACAACGTTCATTGTCAACTATTTACTACTAATATTTGTACTAAGAATATTTACAATACAGTTTTAACATAAATATATGATAATTTTATTAACTGACACATAAATATTTTATTCAAATGTAGCAAACATTAGCAGAACATGATTTTTTAATTTGAAACATGTGGGTCATATGCGTTACACATGTTGTTTTTCAACCTTTGCGCATTAATCTTGGCATAATATTAGTGGCAATTTCCACTCTAACCTTTTGAGTCTTTCGTCTGCTACTTTACAGATTAAACAACATAATTATATCATTTTGTTGTAATGTTTATCTAGTACTATTTAGATTTATTAAAGATAATTAAACAATTTTTTGCGAAAGTTAATTCTTTAGTGTATTTGGAAATTGGTTTTTTGATAACTTATAAGTATGTATATTATGAAGCCAGTAAGCACACACGTTTTACTTCGGGATGGTTTTAACCCAGAGGTTTATACCGTATGATCTACAGGAGTACAGAGAATAGGCAATAGGCTCACCACCTATTACGTGGGACCAACCATATAATTGGCGAAGTGTGGGCGTATAATATGCCTCTGCCTACCCCTTTGGAGAAACAGGCATGAATTTATGTATGTATGTATGGGACACACTTATAAATGGGATTTGAACCTACGATGTACACGATGACTTTAAACATACGCCTGGGCATCGACCGTTTAACACGATAAAGGATAATGACGATGTCATTCATTCGTAATGGAACAATAAAAATTAACTACTTATTCATTCATTCATTCATTAATCATAGTTTGGTGAGGTCAGCAAACCCTGGGCGTCAAGCTGTCTGTGCGTACGTCTCACTAATTGTGAACAATTTGAGTTTTTTGCCAACTAGAAAAAAATAGAAGTGACACACATATCATGTGTCAAATACGTAGTCATTCGGTACCATCAAAAGCGCGGGTTGATGACCTCCCACTAATATTAGTTTACTAGTAGTAGTTTTAGTAATTTGAGCCAATTGCGCGGTTAATGCCCTTATAGTCTATATCCTGTTTAAATATGGACGAAGGGCGTTCGGTCACTTCTGTGGCCGTGGTAGGCTGATGTATTAAAAATGTTGAGGCGTGAGGTGTATGAATGCTATTGGTTGGGTCGAGACACACACTTGTGACGCGGAATAGGTTGACTTTTAGTACAGACTGTGGGTGACCCGTGTCTTCGTCCGTGTAACCCTATGTCAGTGTGAAGTTTACTTAGAAAATTTACAGCAGTTGACTTAAAATTTCATACGTAGGTACAGTAAATTACATACGTAGGTACAGTAAATTACATACGTAGGTACAGTAAATTACATACGTAGGTACAGTAAATTACATACGTAGGTACAGTAAATTACATACGTAGGTAATTTTTGCCTACCAAACCACTGTTTAAGGAGCGTCCTTAAAACTCAATTTCACTAAAGTTACTGAAGAGATTATACCTCAATGATTTAATATGTATTTTAAGTCAATAAAAGAAAAAGCCTTCTTGATTTAATCATTTCCCATAACAAATTTATATCTAAATAACCTTAAGGAATAAAAAGAATAAAACTCTATTGTCTGCTCTTTTTGTATCAAAAAAAAATATTGAATTAGGCACATATTTTAAAGACTTTGGCAGTTTCAACTCATAAATAACAAAAGTAATCATAAAATAGTGCAAAAAAAGAAAACCAATATGACGACGATTTGGCGTGGAGGCGAGTATACGCCCACTTCGCTCCTGAGGTCGTGGGTTTGATTCCCACACAGGACAAATCTTTGTGTTAATAGACATTAATATTTTTTCTGGTCTGTAAAAAAATTGTATTTATATATGTTTATTCGTTACTTAGTATCAATAATACAAGTTCTTAATGATACTTAGCTTGGAACAAAATACATAATTGGTGTAATTGTCAAAAAATAATTTTGTTAATGTTATTTATTACTTTATAATCTTAAAAAAACGTAAAGAAGTTACTAAAATATATTTGAACTCATTACCTTATTTAGCAATTCATATGACATTATATCAAATCTAGCCCCAATGTGTTACCACCAATCAACCAACCAATATTTGAACAGTTGATTTGATTGATAACCGTGATCTACTTTAAATAGGTTTTTAGCAACAGCAGAATGGGTGTCATATAACTGTTCTCAAAGTTCAATCATCAAGCTCCATTCAAATCTCCTCTATAATAAGTGAATAAAAAACATCATTGTCTTACACCCACGCTGTGATGACAGACAGCTTATTTTTTATTGGTTTTACATAAGTATTACGGCCTACGGATATAATTCGAAAATCGAACAGGCTTTAATTGATAATAATTTTGCAAGAAATCTTATTACATATAATTGTTTTAAGCCATATTTTGTTGTAAGATGCATTAACTGACTCATTTGATGGGTTGGTAGATTTTTTTTAGTGTGACTCTTCATATTGACTACATCCTGCATGACAGTAAGCAGTCGATGCAGACAAAAAAAAATTAAAGCGCTTCATACCGTGAAATAAGCACCATACAAAGCACACCCACTCATGATGGCCTGCTAAAATGCCGTTTCACGCCCCGCTCAAAAGACCCGGGATAAAGTAAAAAGGAAACACATGAGCCGGCAGCGAATTCCAGAGTGGTCTTGCTCAGAAACGACTTCCCAAATTTCTTGGTTCGAGTGCTGATAGTCTGCACAGTATGAGGAATTGAGGATGGTTTCTAAGACCAGCACATGTTGTTCGGGAGGGGAAAAAGGAAAGGAGAATAGTTGTAGTGCCATTCTGCAGCGAATTATCAGAGAACACTCTAGTCGAATAAGTTTCTTATTTGTAATTTACATTCTGCGCTGGTTTTCCACTAGTTGAAATTTTCCCGCTATTATTATTCACAATAAAAATAAAATAAATACCTTTACGGATGTGAGTCATCAATATGTCTTTATAATAAATCGTCGCTGTAGAAAGAATCAAATCTCGTATGTCAAAAAATCTTCTTTTTTTTGTGAAAAATCTTAAAAAATCCACTTATTTTATAATACAGCAAAACTAAATTAAACTTAATTATGCTTCATTCTTATTTTGTCTAATTAAGAGTCATTATTTTGTAAATCTCGTGGATACGTAGATATAGGAACAGAAAACCTCTTATATAATTTCTCTGTCATAATCCAGTTAAGTAATGCATTGGTTAATAGCATAAATAAGCCCTTTTTATCAATCAAACCATGAGACAAAAGCACATAAAAACATTTTTAACTTAGACGAAATTAGCCGTATTTTTCTTTTCCTGTAAAGTTTGTACTTCTGGACAAACGATGTTATCATTCTACAGCATATATGCAATCAACTAAGTACTTAGCATCTTTATTTACTGTGACATCCAGTAAACGTTAAAGTTGTTATATGTATCTATAATATAACTAAAACAAGTAAAAATGCCAAGAAAAGTAGAATTCCTAAGAAATTTGAGTTGAAAATATATAATGTATATGTCCAAAATATGAAAAATTAAGTCAATTTGCATGTCATCTTGTAAAGTACAATTTAAAAGTAAATTAATAAGTTGCTGTTATGCTATTAGTTCGTGGGTGTGTAATAAGTCCACTCGTAAATACCGTTTCTTAACATAACGTGATATCTATATATATAAAAGAAAGTCGTGTTAGTTACTGCACTTATAACTCAAGAACGGCAGAACAGATTTGGATGAAAATTGGTAGGGAGGTAGCTTAGAGCCAGGAGACGGACATAGGATACTTTTTATCCCGTTCGACAGCGTTCCCGTGTGACTTGACATGAAACGTCAGTCACTATAAAACGTGATATAACAAAAAAGAATCAGACTTGGAATAACAAAAAGCAAATGACAGCTATGTAATGACGTATGGATGACAATTTGATATTTGTAAGAAATCAATATTCAAACTATTTCTGACTTCTTGGCGGGAATGTGAATATGAGTTTTGAAATAATTTTTTAGGTGAATTGAAGTGAAGTGAAGTTTAATTAATAATGCCGCGAACAAGACTATCGAATCTTTACCGATAAAGCCGTAATGCAAGAAGAATACGAAATACTGGAAATGAAAGGACTGAAGAAGAACAAGAAATTGCACGTGAACATCGCCGCAATAGTATGGCTCGACTTCGTGCATCTCAATAAATAATAATAAAACAAAAAATGTCGTGTATCACAAAGTACTTAAGTGAAGAGCAACTTTATACTAAAATACAGAAATAATAATGAATGATTAATGTAGGTATTTAATTTTTTTGTAATTTTTCCAATAAAATAAAAACACAATCTGCTTATTTATTGCCATTAAGGCGGAACAAGGTTCGCCGGGTCAGCTCGTTATAAATAAAAAATTGGGGTATCAGTGATTTTGTTGGAAAACTTTTTATCGAATCACTTTTAAAGAATACTTACAATATTTGTTTTTCACTATTTAAGCCATTTTTTGTCTTAACGTCAATTGATTTTTGATTTAGGAGCGGAGTGCAGATACTGGCCTGGAGGCCATATGGGTGTGGACACCATATCGGTCGTTATGTATTCCTATAAAACGTTAGTGATCAAAGTAATAATGTAACTTTGCATGAGAATATATAGGGCTAAAAAACACGCCTGTTGCTTCAAAGAGATAGGCAGGTCTATGTTATATATCCACATTTCGCTAATTATATTTATGTTCTCACGTAATAGATGGCAAGTCTATTGCTGATTACCGGAAACTTTTTGTTTACCAGAGTCACGTCCGTTGATCGGCAGATGCACTACTTGCAGGTGTGGTTTGATTTTGGTTTCTAAGGTCTCGGTAGAATAAACCCTGAATACATGATTTTTCACCCTTAAAAAGCACTATGCTGATGAAAGCAACCAAATTAATACACGGAAGCGTGAGGTCATACCCAAATAACCATTCCAACCGCCCGTCCTCACATTGACAGTGTTTAGTGGAAGCAATCACGCACGAGAATCACGCAAAAGCGATGCCATATTAGTGTTATATTTCAGCTAAACTCCTCATTACTTTATAGTAATTAAGTACTTTAATAGTTCCTGCATCTCATCATATCCTAGCATTATCCCGGTTGCTCCAGACTTAGGGCCCAGGGTCTGCTCACTGGTAGTTTTTTTTCTGAATTTTAGTTATATTATTAGTTAGTAACTTGAGTAATAAATAGTTTCAGATATCTTAAACAACGTCATCTTATCACCTTGTAACTAGACAGATCTTTTTCATTGTTGTTAAGAAGAAAACTTATGGAATTTTCATTTTGTTTATAAATGATCCTGTTGATCTTAAAGACAATAATGTATATTTTATTTTATTTTTATTTACAGGAGGATTTTACTCTTAGATGCCACGAAAATATGATCTCATGTAGTAACTTCAATGCTTTGTATAATTGTCCAATGGTATTTGTCAAAAATACACTAGGCCGAGAGAGCTAAAAATTCAGTGTGTCGGTCCGTCAACCTCTGTCCCACATAAGTAGACCGCAGAGCAATTAGCACCTTCTGACGCAAGCAAACAAAATAACTAAAATATCTACTAAACATTAGGCTATTTCTATTTATAGTCTAAATACTACACGGCGGACTAACCGGCATTTAGAGCATAAAGTCAAAATCAAAATCATTTATTCAAGTTGGGCTCAATAGTGCTCATATGAAAGTCAACTTATAAACTAATAGGCCCATTTACCTACTGCATATAATTTTATACAAAAGGCCGTTTCAATTTTGGATTATGATTTTAATATTGAGGCATCCTTACACTCATAATCTGGCAGAGCACTTCTTTCTACCTTAACTGGACTCTTTTAAAGACCAAAATGAGTGTGGCATATCTTCAAGGCTGTTCCCCCGAAGGGGTAGGCAGAATCATACTATACGCCCACATTTCGCCAGCTATATTGCTAAATACGTAATAGGTGGCGAGCCTATAGCCGCTTACCGGTATTTTTTATGTTTATCAGAGCTTCGTCTGTTGATAGGCAGGGTCACCATTTGGTAAGATCCCTCTACACCACAAATATAGACGTTAACATATCATTGAAGGATATTTATCAAATAAGAACGTATCGGTCTTGGCTATCTTATTTATTTATTTACATAAAGCAAAACTCTAAAGCAAGGTTTTCATAAAATGGGCCATGATACTTTTCGAATAGGTACCTACGTTACGTGAAGGAATGAATTTCAGTGTCAATAAAGTGTTAAAAATGCTTATCTCTAGTGATGTATATTTATGTATAAATAAGTATTTTACACATAAATACACAAAAAATATGGTTATTAACTTATTATGAAAGCCATTTTTAAAAACTACATTCAATATTAAACTCCAGAACACGTATAACACAAAATATAAAATTCAACAACATAGCGTGACTGTGATAATTAAATTAGACGTGGCTGAAACCCGATGATGTGGTTTTAGTAATTATCGAGTACTAGTGGAGTAAGACAAACATTATTTTATGCAAAACAAGATAAATCTGTAAGAATGATCGTTTATATAAGGAGTATAGGGATCCTACCAAGACCTAAGGAGCCCAAGCCAACCTCACCTGCAAGTGATGCACCTGCCGATCAACGGACGAGGCTCTGGCGAACAAAACAAGATCCCGGTAAACGGCAATAGGCTCGCCACCTATTACGTGGGACCAAGTATACATATAATTGTCGATGTGGGCGTATACTATGCCCCTTGCCTATACAACAGGCATTCATGTATGTATATAATGTATATAATATTATGTTCGCTTATCCGTCGGTGGCTGTCCATTTGTAGGTACATCTTCAGTTTGAGTGCGTTAAACTTACATAATATACCTACATTCCTGTTAAGAATTACAATTGTATAGGGTCAGTTGGTCTCATTATAATCTCAGCCTATTAATGTCCCACCAGTGAGCATGGAACCTTCTTCCACGTTTCAAGGTGAGATGGATACAGGTCATACTCGACTAAGCTCAGTGCGGATTGGCGAAGCTAGGTGTGGCGTCCTACTGTTTTTTTTCCGTAAGACTGCCTGTCCCGTGAAGCGGAGCTAGGCAGCAGTGTAGAGAAACGGAAAAATATTAATCAATGGGATTCGCGGACAGGAGAGGAGTGTAGATTGTATGAAATCCCATTGGTAAGTATGTGTCCGTTTTTCCTCTCCGCATCTTTCTCGTGCATCTCTATAGTGCAGCTTGCTTAAGCCATAAGACTTCTGACATAGACCAAGGCCTAACATGACTAATCGTCTACCACGTAATCAGGACCAACAGATTAACGTACCTTTTCGAAGCACGAAAGCGTTTGTAAATGCCATACGATCCAAGGACTGACTGAGAACTGTTGCTCTACCTCAGTAATCGTTCTGACCACCAATTACTACCAGCAGATAAAACCTAGATAGACTTCAATAACCAGTTAATCCCATTTCGCCATATTCAATAGACTCGACCGGTGACTCCGTCCTCGAAGCCTATTTAGCTGACCCTTCAATCGGGAGCACGGAGAGCTATAAAAACTTACACAAGTCGTCTCAGAACTAGGGCTTATCAAGTAAGTGTATTCGAACCGCTCTTTTTATGATAATATCAAAAATAATTCCTTTACATTCCCACCATTTCTTTAGTTTTAAGATAAGTATCATTAAATTTTTTGTATAAGTCTAAATAGTCACCGCAGTCTATGAACGCCTAACTATTAACATAAATTTTACGAAAATTTTACGACTCTTATGGTGTGGAGGTCAGTATATCTGCATTCCGCTCCTGTGGTCGTGGGTTTGATTCCCACACAGAAAAAATCTTTGTGTGCATGATCATAAATAATTGCTTTGGTTTGGGTGTTTTGGTTAATACATAAAGCATGTTCATTATGTATAGATGTATTATATATATCATTAATAATGGTTATTTAATTAATAAAGTAATGGTTTTAAATACTTATTCTCGGCGTGGCAAGCACGGAAGTTACTGATCGAGTTTTTCCTTAAGTAACACTGTAAGTAATGCATACATATAGATAGACCTACGATGGTTCTTTAGAACAGCTATTTATAAAAAACAAATAATATTATAACGAGAACTTCATTTCAATTCATCACATAGCGCCATCTTGCTCCAAAATGAGCAGAGCTTATACTAAATAATAATTGTTTCTTTTTATAAATACATACTTATAATAAATATAAATCCTACAGACCAAGACAAATATTACTCATACATATAGCACTCACTGGACAAATGTTTGTGAACATGGAATCGAACCCATGACCTTTGGTGGGAAGGACGGGAATGTTGACCTTCGCGTCGTATCGGTCGTAAATTCAAATATAATCGAACGACGTTATCCGATATGAAATGTGCTGATAAAATAACATATATATCTACTTTTTTCATATGACATAGTAGTAGTACCCGCGGTTTTTACCTGCGTTAAGTAGTAATAAATTCTACTATACTCTATTGTGGTATACGGTTCCTTTCCACCAAGATCTGATGATGGCTCCTCAATCTGGGTGGGATCCCGTTCTTGATCAGACGCAAGTGGTGCAAGTGATCAACAGACGAGGCTCTCACGAACATAAAAGTTCCCGGTAAGCGGCACTAACCTATTACGTAGGACCAACAATATAATGAGCGAAATGTTGGCGTATAATATGCCTCTGCCTACCTCTTCGGGGAAACAGGTGTGATATTATACTGCTGTCATAACTAAGAATGCAGTAATCGCAAAATGGCGGCTACGAGATAAACGCAAAAAACTATGTTTTTACGCAAGTACGGCGAAAATCATAACATAAAAAACATACTTCGAATAAATTTTTAATGAAAATATATTATTTTCATGTACATGAACCTCATGGGATGCCATTTCTGGAAAAAAAAGTGATAAATCTCTAAAATGTCGAATACTGCATTCTTCGCTATCAGGGCGTGTATGTATGTAAAATATATTCTTCCCGTTCTTGAAAAATATTTTCATTTATGGTCCTCTCCCATTGGTGGTAGTGTAAATGTTTCCCAGTGAACTTTATAAGGCTGATATAATAATACAGATTATACAACATAAAGTAGTTCTTGGTCGGCCAGCGGCGCCTGCGTCGCGTCGTGCCCGCGATATTATATAAATCATATAAATTTATATACAATATTACATACATTTAACAAAAAAATAAAACAATATTTTTTAGATTTACTGTAAGTGTGAGCTTTCTATCGTAATTTTATTAACGTATTGGCTATTTCACAACTAAAAAAAATATATATGAACGAAAAATGTACGGAGAATCAGACCCCGCAGTTAAACCGTACGGTTTATGGGACTATGTTATAAATAAGTTGTTATAACCTGTACTTACTGAATAAATAAATAAAATAATACCAGTCGCTCGTCATCGTCGCACTCGGTACGCGCATAATTATCATATAAGCCATAGTGCACTAGTATCGTGCAAAGTAATAAGCAAAATATACCACGTATATACGTTCATCATCATCATGATCATAATAAGCAAAATATACCACGTATATACGTTCATCATCATCATGATCATAATAAGCAAAATATACCACGTATATACGTTCATCATCATCATGATGATAATAAGCAAAATATACCACGTATATACGTTACTTCAAAAATAATGTTATGATATGAAATGAGTTTTGGTTCTAAAAATATGCTCAAATAAGTACACTCCCCTAGTAGACTATATTTTTTTTTCATACCTACTCGACAGATTTATTTATTCTTACCTACATCTATTGTAAATTTCTCATATAAGTGAAAATAAATATTCTTTAAACCTAAAGTACCTAATAAGATATGGTAAACACCTGTGTAATGTTATAATTATCTAGTTTTTAAATAATAACGAGAAAACTCTTTATTTTTCCATTTAAGTGCCAGATATGAAACTATAGGTCTACAACTATGTTTAAATTTAGTACTAATCTCTTTTTTTATATGACTGTTTGTTTCTAAATATAATAAATAAACTAAACTTTAACTTATACTACCTAAACTATCTAAGAGACTGATAAACACAGCGCAATTATATGATTATTTAATATTTTTTATTTTATAACACCAATGATAGAGTTTATTGGCACTGGATAGAATTTTTAAGTCATCTTGGAATATTAATATGTTCTTCAAACTAGGATTCTATTGACATTCAAACGATGATATGCTACGTTTCGATCTGTTTTACATAGTACCTTGGAATTGAATATAGCCTTAATTTTATATCGAAAAATACGTCTTCTTCTGAACATAATAGAGCGATAATTAGTCAACTGCGAACGGATTATATTCTTTAATAATTTTCTAGAATCTTATGGCATTTGTTATTGCGTTAAGTTAGTAATTAACCATTTATTCAGCTCATCTTTCAATCAGTCCGACAGCATAGGCTCAGTAAATGTTATAACAAGTGGGTTGCAGAATCTTTTAATCGTAGCCATCTCGTTTCCTAGTAATGCAAAATATGAGCTCCGAATGCGGAAACCGTCCTCCGTTATGTAGTCCATTATTTATTATGATTATTGCCTTCCAGTTGGCATTGTAACTATGTTAGAAAAGTTGTAACTTGCGACCTCGAAGTCGGTTAACAGCCGTTTCTTATAGCCGTTACTCTAGTAACAAGTCGGTTGTCTTATGTGCCATAGAAGTTTGACTTGTGTCAAAAATATTGTCGATGCGAAAGTATCGATACTAAAATATGTTAGAATTTCTGAGAATCAAATCAATTAAGCATTTATATATACAAGGACAGTCACCATCAATCCTTCAGTCTTTGCTATCTTACCAATCCATACTAACATCATAAATACGAAAGTAACTCTGTCTGTCTTGCTTTCGCGCCAAAACTACTAAACCAATGAAATGAAATTTTGGTACACAGGTAGTGTAATAGTTTTTACTTACATTTGAATACAAAAAATATGCTGTAAAGGGTAGAAATAGGATATCAAAGTTTGTATGTAAAGTCTTCTAAACTGTTGAAGCTAGAAGCGTCAATATATTTTATAGGTTTATTAATTGCGGATATAAATATAAAGTTAGTTAATTGCGTGCTAGTTTTTAAGTTTTGACGTTCATAAGAGCTCTTTTGAGCCATACTTGAATAAATGAATATGAATTTATGAATGAATTTATTACATTTTGGGTAGGAGCCCCGTGCACCATTTAGCTTTTTTTATTGTAATATTTTATTGGAATGACCGTGTTGATGATGATGAACATTGATATAGTAATTGTTCGTGTTAGCTTCAAGCCATTTTGTTTTAGGTAGGTGCACAATGAGAACCTACTTTCCTCCAGATATACTGACCTTCACAAGATATCAGTCACCTAATTCACTCCAACACTATTTACGCTACGCACCCATATAGTTAATCGGTATTTTTCTGAACCGCCTAAAACGATGACATCACGCCCAAATATAAACCGGGCCGATAACAAACAACAAACATGTAGATACTATTCCGCGAGTTACCTAACATAATGTATTCTATTAACATTAAATATTCGTACAATCGTATTCGTACAGAACAACAATAGCGTACAAGGCTCATTTTAATTTTAAACTTTTTGTTTTTCAATGAAACGTTTCTGAGTATTTTTAAAAAAAATACTGTTCAAGGTCACATTGGTTGTGGATAAAATCCAACGATTAAATTTTATAAATCTTTTTTTTTATTTAATACGCCAAAGGGCACGGCATCGGTAAAGGAGAGTACTTTTCTTTTGGGCGGGAAATTAAATATTGATGACATTAAGCGTAGATTGTAAAGTACATAACACGAATAATATGCTCCCAAAGCATTGATTAAGGTATCTTTCTAATTTTACTGCTTTGTGTGCCCTGGTCGAAAAGATAACAAAAAATTTTATGTAATCTTTTACTATACTTTCGAAATTATTCGATTTTTGGAAAGCACCAAAATTAATTAAATTGTGATACTTATTTTTATTAATTAAGTCATATTCGCACTGGATCCGCGAGGTAGGGTATATGATGGGAGTCCTTTTTTGTGTGAAAAAGAATTTAAGTCCGCCAAAGGGACATAGAATCGGATAAACTGGTTTGATTCTCCATGCTGTCATATTTTTGTATTATATATTTGTAAAAAAGTTATGTAGATTATGATAAGTGTAGTTTGGGCTTCTTGGCGGAAAAGTGAAGCGTCAGGTCTGCAGTTTTGTTTAATTTTCTAAAATTTGTGATATTTCTAAAATGTTTGTGTAATAACGGTGGATTATTAACCGTTAAGTGTATGTTGGTAAATCAAACAAAGTAGTGCAACATCACTTTTCAAATTCTCTCAAGGAGTCCATGTGAGATCGCAGTATAGTGACACATCTTTACTAAGGACTTAAGGCATTTAGTATGCCTTTTGTAATACTTTTAAGTTTGCAATAAAGAATAAATAAGAGCTAAGAAAATGCTATCATTATCTCTGCTCCTAATATCCTTCTATATGTATTGGTACTATACTATAATCATTTATCCCCTCATATGTGAAACACCGGCTCCCGGTATAAACATATCTTCGCCTAATCGGTTGACGTACCGGGAGCCGGTATGGCAAACTGTGTTCTCATATTCGCTCTACAAAACTTCATTGTATATACCCTATCCTTTCTAACACGTTACAAATGCATAAAGAAGAAACAGGCTGACTAGTAAAGCCAAAATCTCGGCCAACTTTAGCGGAAAAAATTTAAACAAATGTCAAATGAGAAAATCCAGTTACAGTAAGAGTCTATCTCAAAAATGGGCCGTCTGTTGACCATACCGGCTCCCGGCACAACAGATAACGGAAAGTGGGCTAATGTCATTCAACATAAGAGAGGTTATGTATCTACTAAACTCATACATACATATAATCTCGCTTGTTGCCTTGAAAGGGTAAGTAAAGGGGAAGCGGTTGGGGGAGTACTGAACACATGTTATTATAAATCATTGCCAAATGTTAGTAGTGTAGGTATTTAGTATCAAAATATAACAGAAACACGTGAACTTGACCTTATGCTTCGCAGAGGGCGCCACCAGTCGCCATAAACGAAACTCCAATAAAAAGAAGGTCTTATCGCAAACCGGAAACCTTGTTATTCAAAAACGTACCTAACGTATACACTTATAAGATTTGAGAAAAGATTACCGCAATACTTAACACTGACCTTGTTCAATAATCCTTACCATCTGTCCACTTTTTGCGAACATAACTGAACGGAGTAATCTATCTAAAAATACGCAAAAAATAATCAGCCAATGAAAACGAATGCAAAGGAAATTATTATTTCAAAAATAATATTATATAATATGGACAGATATACAGATAAGGATACTATTTTTATAAGGCTTTCATTTCCACAGTAGATATATGTCACAGAATCAGGCGGGAGGAAACGTCCTGGTGTGAGAATCGGCCGAAGGTCACGGTGGACACGGGCACGGCAGACCACCGCGGTCTGCCCCGCTTGGGCGGAGCATCGACGTGTGCGGCGGCGGCGTAACCTTAACGTATTTCATTATGTAAGAAGAAACTAATTAAATGCCGATCATTTGAATGTATAGAGCCTAATAATTATAAGGTATATCGATTGAAATAGGTGCAAAATTAGCAAGTGCGGTTAATCACACGATTTCATATCCCGCGCAATTGTTTTGAAAGCAGATAGGTTATGATCCTTGAAATAACTCATAGTATCGTTTCAATTATTACATACTAGCTGGCGACTGCAACTTTATCTGCGCCGGTTAAGCAGCTCTATTGTACATACTTGTTGAATTCCTTTTTTTTAATAATGGCTTCGTGCGTTTAGCAAATTTAGCCAGTGTCAAGTAAGAGATAATTAATAATAAATAAATCATAGTCAATGAGAATGAGTGGTAATAAAGATGATAAATGGTAAATGAGATGCCCTTCCCCTTAACCCCTTGAGTCCTCAGTAAAGATGTGGGACTATACTGCGATCTCAAATAGACTTCTTAAGAGAAATTAAAAAGTGATATTGCACTGTTTTGTTTCACTTACCAACACTTATATACGATCACAAACCCTTAACGGTTAATAATCCACCATTATTACACATTAATGATCGGAATATTACAAATTTTAGAAAATATAACAGAGATGACGATTGAGAGATGACGCTTCACTTTCCCGCCAAGAAGTCCGTTGAATTCCTTTCAATGCATTTTAAAGACATTTTTTTATACCACTCGGTACTCAAACACGGCCTACATGATGGAAAGTGGTTACTACAGCCTATGGTCGCTTGCAACATCATCAGCATCACTAGTGCGTCGAAATATAAATTGTTAAATAAATAAACACCTCTCATAATATTTTTATAAATTATCCTATGTTTTACATAGATACATACATTCACGCCTTTTTCCCCGAAGGGGTAGTCAGAGGCATATTATACGCCTTTTATATAGCCAATTATATACTTGGTCCCTCGTAATAGGTGGCGAGCCTATTGCCGCTTACCGAGCACTGATATGTTCGCCAGAGCCTCGTCCGTTGATCGGCAGGTGCACCTTGCAGGTGAGGTTGGCTTGGGCTCCTTAGGTCTTGGTAGGATCCCTATACACCCCTCCTATCCTCCTCCTATGTGTTATTCTGATGTATAAGCTATATATATTATTGTAAAGTTTCTGATACCTTCTGTGTCAGTATCGGTCGTTTTATTTACCTGAAAATAAGAAAATACATCAAAATTATTATTTGTAAGTGTCATCATCAATAATAATCGTCTCCGTCACATCAAGTTCACTGCTAAACATACCTTATTTGTGCAATTTTTTTATATTATAACTAAGCACTACATAATATAAAACAAAGTCACTTTCCTCTGTCTGTATGTATCTTCTCTATGTATAAATATATAGATAAAGTGATTCAGAGTAAGGTCTATATGTAGGTCACGCGGACGAAATCGCGGGCGGCCGCTATTTCATACTAATTACATACATAATAACTTGTATAACTGCGAAAGTAGTAATCAAAATTAACGGGAATACATTGGTTTAGGCTATTACGCATTATTCTCGTTAATTTATAATTGCACCTGCTTCCCCCAAAACGTAGGCAGAGAAACATTTGCCAATTATATTTTTGGTCCCACGTAAGTCACGTTATAGATGGGGCACCTATTGCCGCCTACCAGGAACTTTTGTTAAAGTCTCGTCCATTGATCGGCAGATGCACCACACGCACGTGAAGTTGGCTTGGGCTCCTAAGGTTCGGGTAGAATCCCCATACACCCTACAGGACAATATTTATCATATCCTTGCATTATCCTGGTTGCTTCAGACTTAAGCCTACTACTTAAGACTTACTACTTACAGGTTTAACCAGATTTGACTGAATTTCGGTTTTTACGTGGAGCGACTGCCCTCTGACCTCCGCATCCCAGAGGGAAACTTCATTCTATGGTACTACCAGGAATACAGTACAATATTGCCACACTTTAATCCCGTATATGTTCATATGCACGTATTTAATTTAAGCAAAATCGTGAAGATCGTATGTTCGACAGTGATAAAGGTGTTAATTGAATGAAGACTACAAATACATGAAGGTCACAATCTTACGCAATATCACGATAGCGCGTATTTAATAAAGAGGTAAGAACATCGTTTTTAAAACCATACTTCACAGATTACTTTTTATCTAAAATTAACGATTATATATTAATTTAAAACTAGATACAAACAAACAAATACAAAGATAGATTTCATTATTAATATAACCTTTTTCTGTGGGCATGTGCTGCATACTGGTTAGATAATAAGTTATTTTTTAATATCAAATTGTCTTACATAACATGTGGGATAAGACACGTATATAATAAAGCACCCAGTATAATAAAATAATACACCTTATTTTTTATTTGATTCTGTAACGAGTGAGCCACAAATGAGTGTTTAATTGTACATTTATACCTAAAATATAAAACATCCAGAGTAATATAACTAAAATCAGTTAGAACTTTTCAACCAGCTCAATAGGGCGTTAACTTAAAAAATATCATATATGGATCAACGTCTTACGTGCCTTCTGAAGCACGGAACCGCTCGATATTGAATGCCACACAAACGGTCACCCATCCGAGGGCTTTAAATAATAGGTTGGGGAAAAAGTCTTTTCGTATTTTTGTATGAAAAGTCAAGACATTTTTTTCAAAGTTTATTTACATTTATTTACAATATATATGTACCGTTTTGTTGAATAACTTTCTGCCATTTTGTGGGCAGAGACATTATCCCGTTACTGTAGAAACTTTGGGACTTCTGATCAAAAAAACGGGACAGATAGTTTTGGCAGTCCTCTCTTGAGGTCAACCTTACAGAACCTAAAGAATTCTGCAGAGACCGAAACAGGTGAAAATCTGAAGGCGCAAGGTCAGGGCTATATGGTGGATGCACTAGGACCTCCCAGTCGAACTCTCTTAATTTTTGCTGAGTGGCTAAAGATGTGTGTGGTCTAGCGTTATCGTGATGAAAGACCACACCCTTCCTGTTGATCAATTCCGGCCGTTTTCTCTCGACTGCTTCCTTTAATCTCATCAGTTGCTGGCAGTAAAGATCAGAATCGATGGTTTTGCCGGGCGGTAAAAGCTCATAATAAACAATGCCCTTCCAATCCCACCATACACACAGCATCACCTTATTTCGTGTTAGGCCAGGTTTGGCCACAGTCTGTGAAGCCTGGCCAACTTTCGACCACGACCTTTTTCGCACGTTCTTGTCGTACGTGATCCACTTTTCATCGCCAGTTAGCAATCTCTTCAAAAACGGCTCGGTTTCATTACGTCTCAATAATGAATCGCAAATGAGTACACGGTTCATTAAGTTTCTTTGAGTGAGCTCGTGTGGCACCCAAATATCGAGCTTTTTTGTATAACCAGCTTTCTTCAAATGGGTCAAAACTGTTTTGTGGTCAATTCCCAGTTCTTCAGCTGCATCGTAACTACTAATATGCCGATCTTGCTCCACTCTTTCAAAAATGGCGTCCATTTTATTCGTAACAGGGCGACTAGAGCGAGGTGCATCTTTAACATCAAAATTTCCGGACTGAAAACGTTTGAACCAAATTTGTGCTACTCTTACTGACACTGCATCAGGTCCATAAACATCACAAATTTTTTTCACTGCTTGAGTTGCATTTTTGCCTTTTTTATAATAAAATTTTAAAATGTATCGAATTTCTTCATTAGATTCACTCATTTTTACGGAGAGAAAAACAAATGAAAAATAGCGGGAAACAACTTTTTTTTATTTTTTTCTTTTCTTTATAATGGAACCTTTTTAATGTTACCAAAACTAGCCAGACACAAATAGTACAGTCAAAAAAATTTTATAATAAGTTTATACCTACGTTATGCGAAAAGACTTTTTCCCCGACCTAATATGTTATATTACCTTTGTGATCGTCTCCAACCACGATAATTTTAAATATGTTATATTATGTATGTACATACATATCATCAACGGACGAGGCTCTGGCGAACATAACAGTGCTCGGTAAGCGGCAATAGGCTCCCTACCTATAACTTGGGACCAACTATATAATTGGCGAAATGTGGGCGTATAACATGCCTCTGCCTACCCCTTCGGGGAAACAGAATGAATGTACCTATGTATGTATGTATGTTGGCGTATACGTGTTCTTCCTCAAAAGGTTTCAAGCAAGTATATAAGTACTACTAGGATTTAATAAAGTAAGTAAACCTAGATTTCTAAGACCATAATTACACAAAACGTTCTGTAGTAACTACAATCAATCAGAGAAATAATTAACTTAGCAACAGAACGCCAGACAGTTTGTTCAGGGCCGTTTGGACATTGATAAACATACATTAATAACTCCGTTCATTTCTAAATATACGTGCTACTGAGTACTGTAAGTGTTTAAAGTAATTAATTTGATGGAGTTACTTTAATTACACTTAGTTAAAAGTAAAAAACAATATAATAATACTATTTAGTTTAAAATAATCAACGACCTACCGACCGATAGATAACCTGCATTTCGCTGCTGAGGGCGTAAGTTCGATTCTCGAACGGGACAAATATTAATGTCATCATATCCTAGCATTATCCCAAATTCCCGATCGCCCTAGACTTAAACATAGGGCCCAGTGTCTGCTTACTGTTCTAGCCAGGTTTTGGCTGAATTTCAGTTATTACAAGGAACGACTACCGTCTGACCTCCATAACCCAGAGGGAAACATCATTCTATGGTTAAATGAGTTGTGAGCGTATTCAAAGGCCCTGACATCCTAATAACGACTGCGATAGATGTTCCTGAGACCCGTGCCAACAAGCTTAAAGTGCTTTCCGACGCACGGAGCAAACCATAATTAAATAAATAAATAATAATTTCTAACAATTACACCAATTATTTAGTCCCAAGATAAGTATCATTAAGAACTTGTGTCATGGATGCTAAATAACGGATAAACATACTTAAATACTTTTTTGTTTTGTAAATACATACTTAATATACATAGAAAACACCCATACCAGAACAAATATTCATGTTCATGCACACATTCATGTCCTGTGTGGGAATCGAACCCACGACCTCAGGAGCGGAGGGCTGGTATACTGACCTCAACGCCATATACGCACGTAACTTTGAAAATTCATAGGTGCGTTCGAGGGGTTCGAACCCGAGACCTACTGAATTTGGAGGCATATTGTGTCTGGGTCTTGCCACTACGCTATCGCCGCTCTTAACATAAATAATTGCGTCGGTCTTAGTCTTTGCCCCATATTATTCGTGAATATTTATAATATTCTATTTAATTAATAAAAAATAAAGTATTTTAGTAAATTTATGCGTTTTCTAGTACTCATATTACAATTTAGGCTTAGTTTGAAGCTTAGCTGAACGAGCTGTGTGAGATAACCATGTACTTAATATTTTTTAAATTCTGTAACAAACTGACCAAACTACCTAGATATGAAGATTACTTCACTTCTAAGTGAATATTAGGAATATATTAGGAAATATAATATACGTCTCCATAGCAACCGGCATCTGTTAACATAGCGTTGACGTCATAACATCAATGATAGCACAGAGGGTTGTCAGTCACAAGATTGAAACTGAGATAAAACTAAATTCGTTTTCTAGGCTACAAAAACACAACGCGGAGGTTATACTGAAACTTATTAAAGTTTAAAAATTATAAGCCGGCTATGACCTCGATAACACACGACAAAGTTCAAATGTAACAACTGCTATACTTAAATATTATACGAATAATATGCCTTTGCCCCTTTAGGAAAATAGGCGTGAATGTATGTTTATAACGTAAATAAGTAAAACAGTCCTTAAGCACTTTAGATAACTTTTGCTCTTTACATAACAATATTAATTATATTCATAATTGCTTCTCTCAAGACTGGGTTATTAACTATGCAAATTGTAATAGATTATTTACTCAAACCCCACGTGTCTGCCCAGGTGCGTTTCATTTCATACAAATTATAACCTAGAAACAGTAATGCACTAATAACACGTTTGTAATAACCATCACAGTAATTACGAGGTCACATAATTCTGAGAGAAATCATACAAGTTAAATAAATGTGCTTAGATCTGAATTTGAACTTGGCAGTATATTATTTTCTTGCTGGTAATTTTTTCGGGAAAAGACGGAGATATAGGGCTAAGGCTATACTAGGCTAAGAATAACTGGTTCACCTACCTACTTTTTTTGGCGGAACTTCACCTAGAGCTAACTGTCAAAACATCTAATATATTAGAGAACTCTACTGAAAGTCAAAATGATGAAGGGTGTATAGGGATCCTACCAAGACATAAGAAGCCCAAGCCAACCTTACCTGCAAGTGGTGTACCTGCCGATCAACTGAGGAGGCTCTGGCGAACAATAAGCCAGTAAGCGGCAATAGGCTTGCCACCTATTACGTGGGGCTAACTATATAATTGGCGAAGTGTGGGCGTATAAAATGCCTCTGCCGATCCCTTCGAGGAAACAGCGTAAATGCGTGTATGTATGAAAGTCAAAATCAATAAAACAAAGCCAAAAATCGCCTTTTCCACTCATTTATAACATAAATTAGAATATATATATCTGGAGCAAATTATGTGCTAAATAATTATACCTACCTAAACATCCTTATACAAAACAGAACTACCACAACACAATAAAAGTAAAGGACACAATTATTGCGTATTATTAATAGAAGAAGACGATTTTAAAACAGTTATTCAAATAGCATGTTATGAAAATGGTACCAAGCATGAGTAACGCTGCCACAACGTGATGCCACACGTGAGCCGGTCATTTGTTATCTATTGTTCAGCAAGTACTGTGTTTCAATGCATTATTAATTAATATGCATCAAGCTATTTAATTGTAACATGACACTTAGTGTTCCACATTAGGAAGTTGTATATTTAAACTTGAAAACTGCGCGTCTATCAATTTTTCACTGCAGAGTTGAATAATTTAAAGTGCAGGCTGGCAGTACTGCTAAATAAGGTTTTGTTCAAAAGGGTTTTTTACATTCTCAAAATGAATTGGATTTGACTTTAGTCCAATGATAGGTAGGTGTTTTATTAGTCTTCATAGTCAACCTAATTAAGAACTTCTGAAACTTTGTAATGAGATTTAGATAACATTTTAATGTTTTGAAGCACTTGAGGCGAAGTTTACAAGTAAAGGTGGGTGCACCTCAGGATTGACCAGTCCTAGGGTGGGTGACCGTATATGTGGCATTTAATATGGAGCGCTTTCGTGCTTTGGAAGGCATGTTTAGCCATGGTCTTAGCACTGCAAAGCTAAAAGTCCTCTGGAGTGCCTTGAAACTTCTAAATGCAGGATGCCAAACTCCTGCCGTCTATCATCAGCTGGAACCGCATGGTGCAGAATGAGCTTAATCCCTCTCATCTTGGACTGTAAGGGGAGGCATGAGCTCAACAGATCATTTTTCTAAAACAATCATATAATAACATTACATATAATATTAATGACATGCATAATTGCTAGTCTTTAGTCCAGATCGTGTACTATGCAAATCAGTAGCATGCATACAGCATGTAAGAACCAGCTTTACGAATACATCGTAAGTACTGTTGAGTAAGAACGCATGAACAGATTTACAAACTGTACGTTCGAGCTCTATGGACATAGGAAATTTTAATTTAGTTATTGCACACTTAAAAGTGTTAAGTACAAAAGGCAAACTTAATGCCTTAATAAGGCATTGTGTGTAAATAAATGAAATAAATAATAAATTAGAAGACCATTTGTTGGCATTTCACTTTAAATCTAGGCTTATGTGCTTATTTCTAATATATTTGCAAAATAAAAAACTACAAAAGTCAGATCTCTAAATTTCGTGTAAGCATTATTTTATAACGCCATTTCCACAGAGCCCAGTAAATGCTAAAGATTAGAATTACGAATTTCAAAGTGTTTTAATTTAGATACTATTTTATTTACCACGTAGAACATTATACACAGGCGGGAATATGAAACCTTAAGATGTGTTTTATTTTGCACACACAGTATATCATATGTAATATCACATGAATAGAAAAAAAAATAATACCTTTTGACCATTTAGATCACAATTTGTTTACTAAAAAACTTTGAATTTCTTGTCAGTCAAATTGCAACTATAAATTTTTTATACTATAGATAAAATAGAAAATGAATAACACACAATGTAAACACGAAGTCGGATCAAATTAAATATATTGAAGACATCAGCAAAATAAATCTCGACCTATCTATAAAAATTACAAATATATCGACAAATCACTACCACACCACTACTAAAAAAATACAAGCATTACAGATGGATGGCTTTTAATTTTATTTTAAAATGACATACGGTACCGGTAATTTACGAAATGACGATAAAATGCAACCGAACCGCTCGAGCGACTCGTCATTTCGTGAGCCCGCACTGGGTCAATGACCGTCTGATTAAACTCACAAAAAAAACACAATTAGCCCTCACCATTATGTAACGTTAAAATCTTTAACGTTGAAAGTTGTCCAGCATCCATTGCACCGTTATAACAATTGAAACATGTACTCTCTTGAATGAAACCAGCAATGGATAAAGATCAACTGTGGTAGTGAAAACGATCATAAAGGTTTTCAAGTTCATTGGTCAGATTAAGGTCGATTAGGGGGAGAATAAAGTCTCTTCAAGTCTTCTGTCCTAACGGATCACATAGCTAGCCCTTACAGGTGTAAAAAGACTAAACATGCTATCAAGATAATAAGTAGTTTAAAGTAACTATTAGTGACTGATAACAGCACTATAACAACTTACTAACCGAATAATAAAAATATAATGATGGTTCGATGAGTTTAAATTAACATAATTTATAAAAAAATCGATATATTTTATTGCAGAAAAACACAAATATACTTAAAATTTGTTCAGTCACCAAATTTCAAAAAAACATTGTTTGCATCTCTTTCTTTTGAATTGGTGCGATGCTTTGTCGCTTTATTACTTTCAAACGTGACCTTGATCTGCTCCGAACGTTTTCCAGCTTATACCATACATAAATAAGAACTTATTTTGACTAAATACCTTCACCAAAAAAGTTTTATTTCGACATTACGCCACGCGTGCGCTCATTGCTCCCGCGTGTCCCGGTAGATCTTCAGACCGGTTTTATCGTACGATTCCTTTCACTGGGACCTTTCTCAAAATCTGACAAGGAAAATGTTCACAAAACTACGTGAAAGAGAATTACGTTTTTTTCCAAACTCACTGTAGAGTCGACGTCAAAAATCGGAACAAGCTTTACTGCTCTTGACACTAGAGACGAGTGTCGATCTTTTTGACGCTTTGGATGTTATCAACTCTATGTGACGCTGACTGTGCATGAGTAGTTTAACTTTAACATTGACGCGAGCATTTTTTTTATAAGAAAACACTTACCTATTAAATTGGCTACATAACTAAAATCTTCTTCAAGTCACCATGCAACATAAATTGAAATACAACGTATTTAGAAATCTTACTATCCATTTTATAACAAGTAAAATAATATATAATAATAACCTATTATCTCAAATAAATAACAAAACATCATCGATAATCACAATATCACATTACAAATAGAAAAATAGAACGGAATGGTATAAATAAATAAAATATGAATATCTTTGAACATATAATAGGTTGGGGAAAAAGTCTTTTCGTATTTTTGTATGAAAAGTCAAGACATTTTTTTCAAAGTTTATTTACATTTATTTACAATATATATGTACCGTTTTGTTGAATAACTTTCTGCCATTTTGTGGGCAGAGACATTATCCCGTTACTGTAGAAACTTTGGGACTTCTGATCAAAAAAACAGGACAAATAGTTTTGGCAGTCCTCTCTTGAGGTCAACCTTACAGAACCTAAAGAATTCTGCAGAGACCGAAACAGGTGAAAATCTGAAGGCGCAAGGTCAGGGCTATATGGTGGATGCACTAGGACCTCCCAGTCGAACTCTCTTCATTTTTGCTGAGTGGCTAAAGATGTGTGTGGTCTAGCGTTATCGTGATGAAAGACCACACCCTTCCTGTTGATCAATTCCGGCCGTTTTCTCTCGACTGCTTCCTTTAATCTCATCAGTTGCTGGCAGTAAAGATCAGAATCGATGGTTTTGCCGGGCGGTAAAAGCTCATAATAAACAATGCCCTTCCAATCCCACCATACACACAGCATCACCTTATTTCGTGTTAGGCCAGGTTTGGCCACAGTCTCCCCCCCGACTGGTCTCCACCTTGTCGTGGTGGGGGGGCTGAGTACCTCCCGGTAGGGCGCAGGAGGCGCTAGGGAAAAGGTAACACCCAGAGATTGGCGACTCTGGGTGCCCTTAGTACTGACTACCGGGGGGGAAACTAAGAGAGACCTGTGGAGGGCGCAGCGGGCGGGCCAGGAGGGCCCGTCAAGCAGCGCCGGGAGGGTCTTAGGCAACGGGGGCAGGGGGCCCCTGCTGTCTAACCATGGACCCTCCGAGAAGTCGGCCACACACGCTATGGTCGCACAGGGAGGTAGGAGGGGCGCGTCCACTGCGTCTCTCTGAGGAGGTCCTCCCGGTTTTGGTCCGGGGGACGTTGGCCGCGGGCGGGGTGTCAGAGCTGCAACCCAGGTACTGGCGCCTCGCCTCTTTCTCAACAAGCGGCGGGCGTCGTCGGAAGATTTTTAGTGGGTATTACTGCTGGCGGTCGTGTCTGCCGGTGGTGAGTCCTACACATCTCTCTCGGTCCCCCCTTTGGCCGGGAGACAGTGCGTAAATGCATTTTGTTACCGACGTAAATCAAAAAAAAAAAAAAAAGGTTTGGCCAGTCTGTGAAGCCTGGCCAACTTTCGACCACGACCTTTTTCGCACGTTCTTGTCGTATGTGATCCACTTTTCATCGCCAGTTATCAATCTCTTCAAAAACGGCTCGGTTTTATTACGTCTCAATAATGAATCGCAAATGAGTACACGGTTCATTAAGTTTCTTTGAGTGAGCTCGTGTGGCACCCAAATATCGAGCTTTTTTGTATAACCAGCTTTCTTCAAATGGGTCAAAACTGTTTTGTGGTCAATTCCCAGTTCTTCAGCTACATCGTAACTACTAATATGCCGATCTTGCTCCACTCTTTCAAAAATGGCGTCCATTTTATTCGTAACAGGGCGACCAGAGCGAGGTGCATCTTTAACATCAAAATTTCCGGACTGAAAACGTTTGAACCAAATTTGTGCTACTCTTACTGACACTGCATCAGGTCCATAAACATCACAAATTTTTTTCACTGCTTGAGTTGCATTTTTGCCTTTTTTATAATAAAATTTTAAAATGTATCGAATTTCTTCATTAGATTCACTCATTTTAACGGAGAGAAAAACAAATGAAAAATAGCGGGAAACAACAATTTTTTATTTATTTCTTTTCTTTATAATGGAACCTTTTTAATGTTACCAAAACCAGCCAGACACAAATAGTACAGTCAAAAAAATTTTATAATAAGTTTATACCTACGTTATGCGAAAAGACTTTTTCCCCGACCTAATATGATATAACATCACACTTACTCACACAGCGTAATCTAGCCGAAACCTAAGCAGAAATTATACTAGGGATACTAGATGCAAGATATTAATAATTATGCTCAAATACTACTCTAAATGTTAGCACAAATAATGAAAAAGGCAAAATGCACGTGAATAAAATTGTATTGCAACTGTATCTATGAATGCTTCATACAAAATCCAAGTTAATAACTTCTAATGAGGGCAAATGCATGACGAAGGCCGTAGGAAGCAAAACGTGATTGGTCACTTACGACCACAATTTCCAAGAGAATACAGTCGGAAAAAACCTTAGTTCACAAAAAGTATCACATGCTGAGTCAACGCATCAAGCCATAAACCTTAGGAAGGAAGCTAAAAAATTGAAAGATCAACCTTGAGAATAACATAAATACACGAAGACATTACACGTTTCAATCGTGTCATGACTATAAAAGGATTCTGCATCTATACCCTGTAATTTATATCAGCGCAAACGTTATAGCATGATTGATGAATTGAAATTGATCGTGCCAAATGTACCGGCGATGCCAGACGATCACAATTTTGGCGCCCAACGATCTCGCGTGACATAAATAACTCACGCCTTCTAACACCTACAGATCGACAAGAACACATGGACGCAGTTATAATAATCATCTTTGCACTTAAATATCATATTTAATAGATGATGTGACCTTATCGGTATTTGAAAGACATTAGTTACGATAGATTTTTTAAGTGCAAGACGTCTTGCAACTCAAACATACCATTAACCAGATTCATTGTTAAGTCGGAACCTCGACCTTTCTACACAAATGCTCATGATGCATACATATGAAAACTCCCCCGCATTTTAAAACTAAATACTTCCAATAAAAATAAGTTATATTATATTACATTATACATATATTCATTCGATAAATTTTGACACGGAAATCTATACCCTGCACCTAAAGTTCTAGGCTCGATCAACAACAACAGTATAATTAATGTATGATTAATCTTTATCGACTTCAGCTCGAACTGTTTTGTTTAGTGTTTTGACTTTGCGTAATATGACAAATAATATCTTATTATTATTGATTTTAATGTTACTAATCTCTACTGCTGTTTTGAAGATCTCTACGTATTGCTAATATATATTTGCTTACTTTGTGTGACAACTATTATTCTTATATAATTACGTTTCCTACAAGATCGAATATGCATCGTTTATAAAAAAGTTATAATAAATACATAGCTCTACATAAATCTCTAAACTATTTTATTACTTTCAAATTTTGATAGAGTCGTGTAGTTTTTAGCACTGTGACATTCTTACCAAAACTTCTGTAGAACCTGCTTTAAACTATAATATAAAAATTGTATCTAAAAGTCTTTACCTTTCCTTCTCCCGAATGGCCCGCAAAAAGATTTTCCGTTGCCGATAACACTGTCGTCGATGTACTTGATAAGCTTCGCCACATCTTCAGCATTGTTTTGGGAGTCCTGCCCCCATCTCGTAGGCAGATCTTCTTGCATGGATTCAGATTTTCCTTTTGTGCCTCTAGATTTTTTTAGTACACTTGTCATAATCGTAACATTACACAATAAAACGCTGAGTTAAAGTAGAGCCACTAAAGTCACGAATCACAACGCACTGTTTAGTTACTCAATATTTATTACGACACCAGTCACGGCGTGTTTTAGCGCGATTCAATCGTAAATACGCACGCGTTTAGCAGCAGTTTGTACGATCTGTTGTGACACGGAATGCCCCTCGAGCTATGCGTGTTCTACTGAACACGACAGGCACGATACTACGCTACGCAAATGCTTCGGTCCGTGGCCATAGCTACGACACCGCACCGCCTTGTATTCGCCGCATTCTCAGTGTTGCCATTGGAAAAATATAGGGAAATAGTAGAAATTTGTGTACAACTGAGCATATAGAGTCGAAACATAAATAGAACGTACTTTTGTATACGTACGCATATTTTAGTTAAGCCTAGTAGTATTATAAAATGAGTTCTTTAATTATAAAAAATATATACTCTCATATAAAAACATACTAGCATAAAAGATTTCTTTATTTTTTTCAAGCTCTTCTAATTTACTAATTAATAAAAGAGTTCTCCGGATCAGGTTTTTTTAATAGTGACTAAATGTTTTTCACCTCGGGTAAGTGTTCTACGCTTATTTACGCTTGCTTATTATTTTATTATATTTGATACAGCAATTCTTTTATGCCTAGTTATTTTACTATCTACAGCACCCTTCAAACTGGAACACAATACTTCATGACATATTATAATTTGACGTCAGAACATTAGTAGTTGTCCTCTGTCTTAAATGAACCTATATACAGTTCTAAATATTTACTGAACAATATACAATATACATATTGTTTTCTTCCAATAACGCGATTACGGGTATGGTTTTACGATAACTACGCACATAACTTCGGAAAGTAATACGAAGACCTTCTGAATTGCAGCCTATTGGTAACACCAATGAGGTTTCGCTGCTTTATAGAGCAAAGAAATAATTAAATAAAACATGCATACGCATATACATTCACGCCTGTTTCCCTGAAGAGGTATTAAGTCGTCAGTAAAGATGTGGGAATATACTGAGATCTTAAATCTTCTGAGAATTTGAAAAGTAAAGTTGCACTGTTTTATTTTATTTACCAACACTCATGTACGTTCACAATCACTTAACGCTTAATAATCTACCGTTATCACACAATAATGTTCGAAATATCACAAATTTTTAAAAATAAAATAAAACTGCAAACATTACGCTTCTTTTTTTTTCTTTTAAATAATGGCTTAGTGCGTCTAGCACATCTAGGTAGTGTCAAGTAAGTGATATATTAATAATATATAATTCAAAGTAAATGAAAATGAGTGATAGAGTAAAGATCTCATTAAAGATGTGGGACTATACTGAGATCTCACATGGACTCCTTGAGAGAATTTTAAAGTGATGTTGCACTGCTTTGTTTGATTTACCAACACTCATGTATATTCTCAAACACTTAACGGTCAATAATCCACCGTTATTACACATTAATGTTAGAAATATCACAAATTTTAGAAAATAAAACAAAACTGCAGTCATGACGCTTCACTTTCCCGCCAAAAAGTCCAACATTACGCTTTACTTTCCCGCCAAGAAGTCTTCTTTCTTTAAAATAATGGCTTCGTGCGTCCAGCACATTTAGCCAGTGACAAGTAAGTGATATATCAACAGTAAAGAGATAATTTATAGTAAATGAGAATGAGTGATGATAAAGATGATAAATGGTAAATGAGATACCCTCCCCTAAGCCCCTTGAGTCCTCAGTAAAGATGTGGGACTATACTGAGATCTCAAATGGACTCCTTGAGAGAATATAAAAAGTGATGTTGCACTGCTTTGTTTGATTTTCCAACACTTATGTATATTCACAAACACTTAACGGTTAATAATCTACCGTTATTACACATTAATGTTAGAAATATCACAAATTTTTGAAAATAAAACAATACTGCAGACATGACGTTTCACTTTCCCGCCAAGCCCCCCTCTTTAAGCATTATTACAAAACGAATGCGCCAAACTCAAAAGTTTGTTGTGGATCTAAGGAACAACAAAAATGTATTGTATACTTTTTTAATAAAACATACAACGTGAACCGTTGCCATGACAACTATTTTTGATTTGTCGTTTGACGATTTGTGTCGCTGATTATTTTTAAATATATTTTGCTTTTTTGTGTATCAGTGAATATCTCAAGATGTTGAAGCTCCAAATCGCCAACGAGACTGATAGAAAAGAAGCTCAGAACCGGGAGAGGAGGAGACAATGCGAACTAGAGCGACGTTCTAGAATATTCAATGCAAGGAATAGAAAAATTGGGGTAAGTTTAAGTGTAGGTCTAATCTTAAATGACTAAAACAGAACGATTGCAAGTTTTGGTTGCGGACTGGGTGAAGGAAACGGGACGCAGAAGAAAAAAGACTTCGGAAATAATTGAATAATAAATCATTATTTTCTGACAATTACACAGACATATTATTATGTAGTCACACATATTATAAGATTTGTCCTGTGTGGGATCGAACCCATGACTTCAGGAGCGAAGTGCGGATTTACTCACTACTATACTACGTCAAATCGTGGTAATTTTAATTCTATAGCATAAAACACTATCTGAAATCGCCGGTGTATCTGTTTTCTAGTTCTTATAACCCCGGGTCTTTTAAGCGGGGCGTGAAACGACATTTATGCATGAATAGCCGCTTATTAACTTGCATATTCCACGATATAGATAGAGCGTTCTCATATATGTGTACTGCATCGACTGCTGTCCATCGGGCTGGATGTGGTCATGTCAACACCAACAGCGATTTGTACAAGTCTTCACTGTCATTATTATTGGCAAACTATTGTAAATCTCATAAAGTATTCATGTTTTGAACCAGGTGGATCTGCCGTTCCTGGAACGCCAGATAAAGGAGAAGCGAGCAGAGCTCGATGAGCAGAAACGACGGGACCTTGCCTTCGCCCAGCAGATGATCAAGGACAGCAATCTGGCTGTGGTGCTGGAGTCCAGGGAGATGGAGGTAATATAACTTTCGAGAAATGGTGCAAACTGATCAGTACTACAGAAATGACTAGGTAAGGTAAAAAGGATAAATTATTGTTTTTTTTTATAAGGCTCTTAAGCATGCGGTCCATCCACCTGATGGAAAGTGATCACCGCAGCCTATAAACGCTTGCAAAACCAAGGGCATCACTAGGGAGATCTAACCATGGACCCTCCGGGAAGTCGGTCACACACACTATGCTCGCACGGGAAGGAGGAGGGGCGCGTCCACTGCGTCTATCTGAGGAGGTCCTTACGGTTTGGGTCCGGGGGACGTTGGCCGCAGGCGGGGTGTCAGACGCTGCAACCCAGGTACTGGCCCCCGCCTGTTTCTCAACAAGCGGCGGACTTCGTCGGAAGATTTTTAGTGGTTATTACTGCTGGCAGTCGCGTCTACACCCCCCTTTCGGTCCCCCTTTGGCCAGAAGGCAGTGCGTAAATGCATTTTGTTACCGACGTAAAACAAAGCAAAAAAGGGGCATCACTAGCGCATCATGATTGCATCGGTTTCTTTATCATCTTAGCCCCTAAAAGTCCCACTACTGGGCACGGGCCTCCTGTCACAAACCAAGGTGAGAGAGTGTTCGTCATACCCCACCACGCGGACCCAGTGCGGATTAGCGATGACAAGTGTGTGGCGTCCTTTTTTTTTTTTTTTTTTTATTATCGTCTGTAAAAAAATGCTGCTTACGCACTGTCTCCCGGCCAAAAGGGGGAGACCGGGAGGGGGTGTGGGGCTCACTGCGGCCGACACGACCACCGCAGTCCTACCCACTAAAAAACTTCAGACGACGCCCACCGCTGTTGAAAAGGGGCGAGGCACCAGTGCCCGGGTTTGTAGCTTCTGGAACCCCGCCCGCGGCCAACGTCCCCCGGATCAGAACCGGGGAGACCTCCTCAGGAAGGCGCAATTTGCAGCGCCCCCCCTACCTCCTTGTGCGGCCATGGCGTAACTGGCCGACTTCGGGGGGGGTCTATGGCGAGACGGAAGGGGCCCCCTGCCCCCGCCGCCTAAGACCCCCCGGGCGCTGCCTGACGGGCCCTCCTGGCCCGCCCGCTGCGCCAACGGCGTAGCCGGAGAGAGAGCGGATCCTGCTCCCTCTCCCGCTCCGCGGCCTCCTTCTGCGACATCACCACTTCGCAGAAGGAGGCCATCGCCTCTCACGCCGTCTCGCTGTCGACCATCTTTTGCATGATAGTCGGCAGCGAGAGAGCCACTCCACCCAGGGCCGCGGCTAACGTCGACCGCGGCCCCGCCCACGCAGGGCACGCCACCAAAGTGTGCTGCGCATCATCCATCGCGCAGTCACAGTGGTGGCAACACCGGGTCGACTCCCCCCCGGCGACGTCACACAGATACTTCCCAAAGCACCCGTGCCCGGAAAGTACCTGTGTGAGCCGGAAAGTCATCGACCCCCACCGACGGCCGACCCATCGCTCCAAGATGGGCCCGACCGCCTCGAGGATACGGCGCCTCGATCCTTCGGCACGTAGTTCGGCGCTCCTGTGTAGCTGCCGCCGCCATGCGCCCAGAGCCTGTGTCTGAGCGTCTCTACGCCACCGCACCACAGTGTCCGGTGTGGGGCGGAGACCCTGGCTCCGGGATTGCGCGCCACGCCAGTAGACCGCCGAGAGAACCTCGGCGTCGAGGTCCCATGGCAGGGACCCGGCGAGCGCGCATGCCACCTCATGGGAGATGGTGCGATACCCCCTAACGACACGGGTCGCCATGACCCTCTGCGACTGCTGCAGGATCTGTCGATGACGACCCGATATGGAGCTCGCCCAAATTGGGGCTCCATACAGCCCCTTCCCCTTTCCTTTCCCCTTCTTGGTAGAGGGAGGAGGAGGCCGCGCTGGGGCCACAGCAGAGGCCGAAGATGGGCCTGGCTGCGGCGAAAGGGCTGCCCGGTCGGCCCGAAGCGGGGGACGCACCGACTTCTCGGGCAGCAGGCGACCAGATACCTCCAGGCCCTCAATACGCGCATCCAACACCTTCATGAGACGCGCATTGACATCGCACGCGAGCCTCTCCTCCACCTGCGCCAGGTCCATAGGCGCAGGCCACGGGATCGGCCGCGCTTCGTCGACGCTCTGACGTCGTCCGGGGCCTGGTCGGCCCCGCTGACCGAGCTCGCCCCGGGGGACCTCTTCCTTTTTTGGCGAAGGCGGTAGGGCTGAACCCCAGACGAACCGCCTTCTCCAAACTCCACATCTGACGTTTCCGACGCTTCCGCGGGGCCCACAGTGTCCATGGTCCCCGCCGAACCGTCGGAGAGAATCTCCTCCGGCGCCGACGTCGAGACGAACCTGCCACGCTCGTTCCTCGGCAGGCCCGGCCCTCCACCGCCCCTAAGGCGCAACACGCCAAAACCAAAACACTTTGCCAACTCGGAATCCATAAATAAAAAGCCAGGGTCGTCGGTGCGAGAGCCAGCAGAATGCTGACCCCCGAAGCAGTTTGTGCCCCCTCCGTATAACACGGGGCAGACACCCGCCGAAGCGGGTGTGCAGGATTCCCCCTTTCGGGGACCTGCCCGGAGAATAATTTTCAAGCTGCGTTTGTCCATTATTACCTCTCCATCTCTTTTTTCGGGGGTGAGCTCCCCCGCACGCTAGCGACTGGACTCCCTCCAGCCATGCATCCCTTCGGCACGATCCGCTCACCTTGGGATTGGGGTAATTTATTATAGTGGTATTCTTCCACGCGGCACCACTCTCAGTGAGCGGCACCTCCGGTCCGCAGACTGCGGATTACGGATTGCCCGACGGGGAGTCAAGAGACCCCCCCGACAGCCACTGGGATGTGACTGCCGGACTCGCCGCGCCGCAGGCCTTGCAGGCCTGCCACCCACCGCCGCATGAAAGCGGCCACTGCCCTCGAAAGGGCGAAACAAAAGGCGCCAAAACGCCTCGCCTCCACTGGGAAAATGGGCTGCATCCCCTGCCACCTCAGATGAGCTGAGGCGTGCTGGGAGCAGCCGACACCCTACGCCGTGTGACAACGGCACCACTGGGCCGCTTTCCAGCCGCGAAATGCGACCGGGGGTGCGCCCCACAAAACCCGCCAGTTTTGGTCCGCGCCGGACTTATAATAACAATTGCCGGTACCACAATGTGTGGCATGCCCCTATGCGCCACCTGGGGACGCGCCTGATGGGAGTCTGGCAACTCCACACAGTTTAAATCTTAATGCAAATATGAAAAATTTTGATTTAAAAAAAATTTAAGGCGCCCAATTAGGCCTTTGACATAGTTTAACGACTTCACATAAAGTGATAATCTGTACCAGTTATCATGTGTAGGGTTAGGAAGGGGGGCGGGTTATCGTGCCTTGCCAAGCACAGAAACGCTCGATATCCAATGACTGACCTCTGTGAACTATGCTTTAACTCGGTAATCTTTTTCGATCACCGCTTGCCTCACGGAGCTACGAGATCCATATAACCACACACAGTGAAATATGTAGTTAATTTTAATAAGTCATAATAATACATTTGACGACCGATATGGCGCGGTGGCGAGTATACCCGCAATCCTGAGGTCGTGGTTTCGATTCCCACACAGGACAAATTTCTCCTGGGTATTTGTCCTATGTATATTACGTATGTATTTACAAAGAAAAGTATATTCTTATCCGTTATTTAGTAGTATAATTAACACAAGTTCTTAACGATATTTTTCTTGGAACGAAATAAGTATAAGTGCCTGAAAATATTTATTTATTAATGTATACATAATAATATGTCGCGTTGTAAATTAATCAGGAACGTCGTCGCATCAATATGGAGATAGACAAGTTCCGCCAGAGCTACCAGCGGCCAGAAGACCGGCGGGAGTACGACCTGAACGACCCGGAGGTCTTGAAGAAGCAGCTGCCTCCACGCGCCTCCGATGGGGAGCCGGTTGGCATGTCCAGTGCACAGAAGTAAGCTTTTATGTCTATAGGCCGAGTGTTATGAGAGTGTGATGATTGGTGCGCGTAATTCTTCGAAATGGTAATAATAATAATCCTTTATTTCAGAAAAATAATTTTAAGTATTACATGAGGTATATAAAATAACATGTACAAAGGTAGGCTTATCTCTAGAAGAGATCTCTACCAGCCAACCCTAGCAGTTGTAAACTAAATAGTTTTACGGGATAAATGTTGTGAAAGATAAGTGTTACTAATAAAAATAAAAATTAGAACAAAATATAAAGCAAATCTTATACGTGCTAATAATATATTAAAAATATATACATAGATACATACATACAACTTATGCTAACATTATTGTAAGAGAACGGATGGTGCCATAGAAAGATCTCTGCGATGTCCGACAATATGCTGAGCCGGCACCATTTCAACACAAATTAAGCAGTAATTACTATCTAACGGGTCCGCCAAATAACTTTTTTTTTTTGATAATGCTATGAAAAAAAAACTACTGAATATTTTTTCAAATTTCTTTTTTTATTTGAAAGTACAATCTTTCCGGTTAATGATGGAAGATAATTTCATTCATATGGCTACCTCGGCTGGCCATGCAGTAGCCTACACGATCGGTCCAATTTTCAAGCACTTTAACGATTGTGTGCAGCTGTATTTCACCAATGGCTTCACGAATATTGTCCTTTAAAGCGTCAATTGTCTCTGGCTTGTCGGCGTAACACTTATCTTTGACGGCACCCCACAAGTAATAGTCTAACGGTGTCAAATCGCAGCTCCGAGGTGGCCAAACGACATCAGTTCTGCGACTGATGATGCGATTTTCAAAAACAGGGCGCAAAACATCGAGTGTAGAGTCGGCTGTGTGGCACGTAGCGCCGTCCTGTTGAAACCAAATGTCGCCAATATCCTCATTTTCAATTTCTTTAAACAAAAATTCATTCAACATGGCCGGATAACGATCGCCGTTGACTGTAACGGCCGCTCCTTGCTCATTTTCGAAGAAAAATGGCCCAATTATGCCTCTGGACCAAAATCCGCACCAAACAGTGACTCGTTTTGGGTGTATCGGTTTTTCAGTGAATGCGTGCGGGTTTTCTGTGCCCCAAATGCGACAATTTTGCTTGTTAACATACCCTACAAGATCGAAATGAGCTTCATCTGAAAAGATGATTTTTTCGTACACATTCTGCAACATTACCATGATTTTCAAAGTAATGTCGCAATATTTCCCAGCGTTGTTCAAGCGTATACACAACCATATTCGTTCAGCGGAAGGATAAAACTAATTAACTGTCAAATCAGACATAAGCTAAGTGTTGCCATTCACGAAATAAGCACTAGTTGAAAAAAAAAACCTTAGATGGCGGACCCTTTATTTAATTATAATTAATAAATACTCTCTTACAATCACACCAAATATTTAGTGCCAAGATAAGTATCATAAGAACTTATGTTATAGATACTAAAGAACGGATAAACATGTTATAAACTTTTTTTTTTGTTAGTACTACGTATATACTAGTCTGGGTGTTTATTAACCCAGACCAGACCAAATATTCATATGCATGCACACAAAGATTTGTCTTGGTGGGACCCAAGACCTCTGAAGCTAAAACCTCTTTATTAAATTAATTTCAACGCCATATCGTCGTCAAAATTAGTTTAATAAATTGTACTTCATCATCATCATCTCAGCGATTTGAAGTTCACTGCTGAATATAAGCCTTCAAGTTGTTTTCCACGTTGATCGATCTTGTGCCGCTTGCATCCACCGACTTCCCACAGCCTTGCCAGATCATCGGTCCATTGGGAGGGAGGCTGCCCTCTACTACATTTGCTGGTTCGTGATCGCCATCGCCTTAACGCCCAATCGGTCGTCGGTTCCTCGATCTATGTGCCCCGTCCACTGCCACTTCAGCTTGCAAACTCGCTTCGCTATGTCGGTCACTTCAGTTTTCCTATGGATTTTATTATTTCTGATTGCATTTCAGGACTACTCGCGAGCATAGAATCTCCATTGCACGCTGAGCGAATTTGTGCTTTCTTATGAGGCCCATAGGCAGGCACCACGTCTTAGTCCCATACGTAATCACTGGCAATTTATACTAATTTTATAATTATTATTATATTTCTTTGTTGTGGAAAGTAGGTATAGGATACAAAAATATTACGTTGCATAGGGTCGTTACGTTCCTTAAAATATGGTTGAGCGAACGATGTCTGGTTCATGCGTCATACTCGTGACCGGGTGCCGCCAGTGGGGACTGGTCTGCTCATGTCTACTATGTTTATTCGTAATTATGCTCGTATAACTAAAAAAAAGAGTTATTTTCTTCTTTTATTTTAAATCTGGTGACTGCAGAACACAGGTGTTTGTAGACTTGCCAAATTGTTTTACTACTAAGTACATTTTCTTGTAAATGGCGTGAGAAAAAACTAACCTTGACTGAGCCAAACTTGAATAAATGATTTTGACTTTGACTACAGATTGTTTTTATACCATACAAGTATAGAACAAAAAAAAATTTCTTCTTTCTGACAAAGGTTCGAAGGCGAAGACTTGGCTTACGAAGAGCGGAAGGTGATGATGGCCGCCCAGAAGAACGCGTGGCTGGAGCAGCAGGTGCAAGAGCGAAAGGACGCCGAGGAAGAAAGGAAGAGGGCTGAAGCGGCTTACATGGTATGATCAGATAAGAGATTCTTAGTTATAATAATACGATACAGACATTTTTGTTATCATGCTAAAACGCCAATTTAACTTGTAGAGATACTTAAATAGATTCAGGTTAACACAATAACTTTCTCGTAAAATATTGCGATTGCATGCAACATTCTTATATCCTTCTGGTTAATAAATATTTTTATGCATCACAGAATATTGGATGGACACAACACTTATTATTTATTTCTTCTAGTTTTGATGTAGGTAAGAAATAAAAAATACTGTTGTTGGAACCTCAAATTGAATATAATCGCGCCAGAACTCAAGTAGAGGTATAAATCTAATCTGAGTTGGTGTCGTAACTCCGTAGCGTAGAGTTGCCGTTTTACAGAAAGTCTTCTTGTTTTACTGTTCAGTTGGTCATTTAAATTTATGTGTTAACAGATGGCAGTGAAGTCTCGAGACGCCAGAGCTAGCGAACTGAACAAGCTAGAGCGGGAGTGCCGTTACAGATTGGGGCAAGCCAATCTGCGTTACAATGAAGCTCTGGTAAGTAAACCAAATTTTGGTACTTTACTGAAATAAGGAGACGTTTTCTCATGAGATTACGGCATTATTAAGAGTTGCAAGCGTCCATCCATTGACTGCGGTAACCGCTTTTAATCCTGTGGTATTGAAAATTCCGAAAAACGATTCCTTTAGGTTACGTTTTGTTCATGTCCTCAACTTCTTGCTCCGATAACGACCACATAAACCCCAATATATATATAGTTAGTAATATTTATAAAGTAAGTATGAATCCGAGGTTTTCATTTTAGGCAGCAGAGAAGAAACAGCTTGAGCAAATAATGAAAGAGCAGGAAGAGGCAGATAACACAGCAGAGATGTACAACAATCTCACATCGGACATGCTCACTGAGAATCCAGATGTCGCCAAAAGCGCACTTGGAAAAGACAGGTATGACCATTTCCACCTAAAACGGTAAATAGATATTTTTTATGACGCGAGTTTTATGGTGAGGAGGCCTCATTCCATTACAGGTCATGCCATTACATCTGCACTCCACGCCTTATATCACGGTTTCCCACACAATATATACCTATAATAAACAAAAAAAATCTAACAAATAGCAATACCTTCATTAATAAATAATTATTATCACACGATACGTTCAAGAAAACACAGAAAATGTTATTGGTACGATTAAAAAAAAATTGTGGTTGTCTTGACTTTTTAATCAATACAAAAATCTTTATGAATAGAACTACTTAGTTAATTGATTAAATGTTTACAGGGCAATCGGCTTCATGTACAAGGGCATGAACCAGGAAGAGTTAAAGAAATTCTACGCCGCACAGAAGGAGCAAATGGCGGCTGCAAAGGTAGCTTTATCTGCGCAGTATTTGTAATTATCCTTCTACACTAGTATAGACTTTAGACTAGACTTCTATCACACATTTTTATATTGAACTTAAAAGCAGTCTGGGACCTAGGTGGCAAAATAATTAAAAACCTAAATTGCGTATGGGCTTGATAATCTGGTCAAGACGGCCGGAAGCCGGTGGATGCAAGCGGCACAAGATCGAATTTTATTTTCAGCACTGGACTTCAAATGTCTTAAATGATGATAGTTATTCCATTTGTGCCATGTTCACATAACTTTAAATGATGATAGTTATTTCATTTGTGCCATGTTCACATAACTTTGAATTATGATAGTTATTTCATTTGTGCCATGTTCACATAACTTTGAATTATGATAGTTATTTCATTTGTGCCATGTTCACATAACTTTAAATTATGATAGTTATTTCATTTGTGCCATGTTCACATAACTTTAAATTATGATAGTTATTTCATTTGTGCCATGTTCACATAATTTTAAATGATGATAGTTATTTCATTTGTGCCATGTTTATTTTAAAACGAGTCTATTTTAATTACGTCGTCTACTATTTTACCTTTTTTAAGGATTTTTTTGTTGATTTGTACAGGACTCTTATATGTTACTCTTACATACAGTTACAGTTCTATCATACCTAACATTTAAATTGTATTATTTCTTAGGCAAAACGCGAAGCTGAGGATAAGATGGATGCAGAGTGGCAGGCGCTCTCAAAATCCATACAGCGGGAGGTAGCTCGCCAGGATATCCAAGACAAGCGGACCAGAAAGTATGTATTTTATTTCCCATGGTCATTCTGGCCGAGCGCAGGACATATGAGCGTTCGGCTTATGCACAAGTACATATAACTTAACTCCTTACAAATAACAATGTAATTAAATCGTGTCACATTTGTTTAACTTTAAGAAAGGTTAGATCTTTCCAACTTCTTTGTCCTGTGGATTATTTTCTGAGTCTTCTCTGTGGAGTCTGCTTATTTTACATACTTACTTATACTACACTGGACAGCAAATAAACCGGGCCACCCGCTACCTTGGATTTTTGATTCGATTTTCTCAAAAAGTATAAACCTCACAACTATCAAAATTACACCCACAAAAAGTGCGTTTCATGTTGTTTGAGAAATGACCACAAATTTATCCAAAGTACCCTCAATTCACATTGTAATCAAGCAACAAACACAATACCAACGATTTGCTCTGTTTTGACTAGAGTTTGCGATTAGCGTTCTTTTTTTCTAAATGAGGATAGTCGGATTTTTCTTATAATTTCCAATTTGGTTGCCATCCATTATTTGCTCCAGACGCGTGTATTTCTGCTATTTTCTTCGGTCAATAATGGATACGACGCCTCAAGAAGCAGCTTAAGCTGTAGCACTACTTCAAGCAGGCTTTTCGCCACGTGAAGTCGCTCGGAGACTTCGAATCAGCAGGTCTTCGGTACAACGGGCTTACAGACGATACTTAGAGACTAGAGCATTCGATCGCCGTCTAGGTACGGGCAGACCTAGGGCTACATCAGCAGCAGATGATCGTTATATCAAACTTACTGTTTTGCGAAATCGCCGCCTCAACGCAGTTAAAGTCCAACGAAGTCTGCGTGACGAACGCCAAGTGGTCATAAGTTCAGATACCGCTAGAAGGAGACTTGCTAAACGAAATCTGGCTCCAAAGAGAGCTGCTACAGGCCCAAAATTAACCGTACCCTACCGTAGAGCACGACTCGAATTTGCCCGAGAGCATAGGGATTGGACGTTAGAGCAGTGGGGCAATGTACTCTTTACTGATGAGACCAGGGTGAGTCTACAAGGAAGTGATCGACGTCAGAGAGTATTATACGCACTTTTTGTAGGTGTAAGTTTGATAGTTGTGAGGTTTATACTTTTTGAGAAAATCGAATCAGAGTTCCAAGGTAGCGGGTGGCCCGGTTTATTTGCTGTCCAGTGTAGTACTATCTCACGCTGTGCTCTGCATGCTGACCCTACCTGACAGCTTTGGGTTCTGATAGCGGAATGTGGGGTATTATCTCTTTAGGGATGTACCAAATAAAAATAACCGATTATTTATACGAGAGTTCACCCTGTTACCTTAAAAATGACGGATGCGAGTACATTGCGTTTTAAATAAAACTTTCTGCCTATTGCATTGTGAAATCAAACCCCTTCTTTTCTTGCTTTTCTTCGGATGGAAAAACATCAAAAGACTTGCCGCTGTAGGTGGAGCGGGAGGGTGTCTCAGACTTTTAATGACTAAAAACCATCCATGTTTCTTCTTGAGCCTGCTATATGTCCCGGCGCCGCGTTTACCCTTCGAACAGTCCTGCAACGTGGAATGAGATCCCTGGCGAGGTTTTCCCAAGAGATTACAGCTTGAAGCTTGACAAGGAGGGCAGATAGGTTTTTTAAGGATCGGCAACTGTTGCCAACGTCCATAGGCTGCGGTGACCACTATCCTGCAGGTGGGCCGCATGATTTGTAACACACGTTCACGCCTGTTTCCCCGAAGGAGTAGGCAGAGTAGGTACTAGACTAGACTATTGCCGCTTACCGGGTACTGTTATGTTCGCCAGAGCCTCGTCCGTTGATCGGCAGGTGAGGTGGGCTCCTTCGGTCTTGGTATGCTTGATATAGGTGGTATAAAAGATATATGAAAGCACCCAAAGTACTGCCTGCCTTTTCATGACAACTGAGAATTTAGTGGGTCTGATACTTTTTATTGCCACTTGCCGTAGTAGCATAGCACACAGGTGGTTATCCGGCTGTGAAAATCTTCTACCATCAACCGTAGGTTGGTGAAAGACTTGGTAGGGTTACTGCGGCCTCGGGACGTAATAGGCACAAAAAGGAACATGGATGGTTTTTAGTCAGTAAAAGTCTGACCAGCTCCACCCACACACAGCGGGAGAAGTCATTAGATAATTTTCCATCCGACAAAAAAAAGGTTGGTGAAAGATTTAGATTAAGACCCGCGGTGCTCGAACTTCGAATAATTTGCTAGAATTTTCTTTTCAAGAACTACTACAGAAGAAGTGTGCTTACAAAAATAGCAATGACGAATAGTTATTTTTGCTAATAGTCTCAAGAATTTCTTTTTTTTTTACTTTCAGAGACATAGCTCGGCAGCTCATGGAAGAAAACCAACTTCTCGCTCTACAACAGAAGGAAAAAGAGAAATACTACCGCGAAGTGGTGAACAACAACACGCCTACAGACGAATACTACTCCCAGTTCAATACCACTACCAGATAAATTATTTATCATTATATTTTAGACTTAGTGAAGGTTGGACTTTTATACTGAATAAATTTAATAATATAAACATGATAGACCCTAAGGCCACATTTAGTTTAATCCTGACTGTTAACACTCGATGGTCAGCGAGCTTATGAACCTTCAATCTGTTGGCATCGTCTCTTAATTCGTCTGTTGTTGTCTGCATTCATTTGTTCCACTGACCAACAGGCGGCAACACTGAGACGTACGGTTGTGGTGTGTCCGCTAAATAATGCGTCCGCGACATAGAGCAAATGCAAATCGATAGTCTAAGCAACTGTGCCCTCGGATTTCCTGTTTTTTGTAAAACGAACACAAGGAAATATTGACATCTAGCGTCAGCTTGCTATAGATAGTTTTATCCACGATGACGCATGAAATAATGAACTCTATTGATTGGTGTTCAGAGCGTCGCCAAGCGTCGCCATGCGTCTTCGCGGAGTGAACTGGCTATAAGCCTTGTAGCGTTTGCATCGTTGTCTGTTCCACACGAAAAGCTCAAATAACAAAGCGCAGGCAATGGTGCTTTTTGGTACTGTATATGCTTACACGATCAGTGTGTTTCTAAACTTTGGTACGCACATTTTTCAATAGCGATAGCTCTCATTGAGCATCCCATCATTACGAACAGTGATTATGATCATCTCAGTCAAAAGAAGGTCGAGAAGTTCACTCTACTGAACATGGGCTTCTCCCTAATTTCCCCAACTTGTTCTCCACGTATCTTAATGTGTATATCATTTTAAACTAATATCAATTGATGTTTGTGGTTGAAATAACAAGGTAATGTCAATAAATAGAATATTTGGTAAATACAAAATGGCACTTGAATTAAGTCAACAATTAATAGATACAGAGCTCTTTACTCAGACTGTTTAAGTTACAAATTTGGAGGACAAAGAATTGTTATCAATTCCACGCACCCGAATCACTATCACTTAATAAGTAATATGAGGACTTATATTCCGCCTTCTTCGTAATTACTTGAATGGGGGCAGAATCACTTCTTATATTTTAAGATGGTCCTGCTAACTGAGAGGTTGTTCATGTCTTTTCACAATTTCAAAAGTAAGAAGTCTCAATGTCTCATTCATTTTGGAAATTGCAATGCTTAACTTATTTGTTGGTTTAACAATCCCAGGCTGATCATTATATTTCTGTGCGTGTTTTATATTTTCTGATACTTCTTTTGTCACTGTGTCAAGTGAAAAGAGATTTCAGATCATAGACAATATAAAAATCAATGATGTTTCAGCCTTATCTATGATGGCTCCTTGATTACTGTGGAATCTCTCTTTTTAATAATAGGCCAATTTTTTGGGTAAGCTTGAGGATTAGTGTCATATAAACTATTCAAGTATTTTGGTCTTAATATGAATATTTCCCCTGGACACCAACCCGAAGGGAGATTAGAAAACTTCTAAATAAAGTCACTAGGATCTCTGGTGTTCGAGTTATCTATCACCATACTCATCAATAAATCATCATCTGATAGGACTTCTTGGCTTTGTGATGGATGTTTAGCCTGAGATTCAGTGTCTTCTTGATGTGGAACCCGAGTTTTTTCCTGGATATGAATTCTTTTAGCACCTACACTCTTTGAAATTACAATCAGAACAAACCATAGTATTCTGATTTACATTAATTGTAAGTTCTTGATATAAATCCATAGAAACAGACTGTTGATGTTTATTGATATAGTTAGAGAGAAAATCTTGTGTAGACTTCTTTACATGTAATTTGATTTAATCTTTTTTGCGGATTTAAGGAGCTTCTCTGCGAATTTGTAATCCTCAAGAAAGAGTTGAGATCGATGATGATATCGATGTTTAGATATTTGCTAGTTCACTGTCGTCAGAGCTGGTACAAACAGTCAGGATAAGACTAAATGTCTCTTAAGGCTTACAAAAATATATACCCAACTAATGCTTAAATCAACGTATTGAAGATAGTCTTCGAACAGTGTTTAAGGTTTTAATTTTGCAAACAAAATCTTTTCTGTTCATTATTTTGGTTCATCAACATGGTAATTGAAAATAAAACGTTCCAACTTATTTAAAAAGTTAATAAAGAAACTTGGGCCATGTGTTGGAAAAAATAAGAAGGCATTATGTGACCCGCGTAGGTATATATATTATCTGATATATATATTATGCAGTTTATATGAAACTATAGTTGGCAAAAATTTATTCGATGCATCCAATATCTGCCGATACATTCTTTTCCTTGTCATATTATGAATTATAATAAGTTATTTATTTTACAAGCCTTTACAATTGTTATTAGATATTTACGTAATTGATAATAACTTTTCTTAGTTCTAGTCTTATTCACATCGGGGTCGGCAGCAAGTAGTCCCAAATCAAAGTTGCCTAAGATTTTATTTTTCAGAGTTTCAAACCTAAACTTACCTTTTATCATTATTGAAAATAAAAAAGTGTAATAATATTTGAAAAAAACACTTTTATTAATGGTATTAGGTTAAACATGTGCTCAGAAATAAAAAAACAGTAAAGCAGGTCATATTTGGGACAAATTGCCGCCGAATCCTTTATTGTGTAGGTTTTTTAATGTATATTAACACTTACTTATTATGAAACCTGAATTATTTGATGTATTTAATCGAATGTTACACTGAATTTTGTAGATACTCACCATAATGTATTGAATTAAAAGTGAAATTTAAACTTATGATACGTTCTATGTGATGAATCACTTGTATTTATTTACCTCAGTCTGTATATAAGATATCGTTATAAAACATGCTGTATATAAGACAGCAGGTTTTATAACGATATATCGTGCTGTTCTGTGCTTTTTAGCTTCAATAAAGATTGTATTAATACATTTCATGTTTTTTCTCTAATTATCACTCTCAGCTTATTAACGGCGCACTATATAGACCACAGGACCAATTGCTTAAGTGTCGTCCGAAGTACGTAGGTTTTGGATTAACCCTTTAACAGGCAGAGCACGTTGAAAATATTCATTAGTTTTTCCACCTTAAGTTAACCGCATAAGGTTCAATTTATGGTGGTCATATATTGACCATTGCCTGGTAAAGGTTGAAAGGCCATATAATCACCCATCCAAGGACTGACCTTTATAAAGTCTGCATTTCAAATGATCGATCGATTGGAGTTATGTGGTTTTTTAATTTTCTCGAATAAGGAGTGATAATTTAACAAAAACAAGTGAAAATGTAAGCATTAATAATATTTAATTGAAAAAATAAACTTCGAATCTATAACATATTATATCACATTAGTTGACAATATTTAAATTACTATAAGGACTAGAAAAAAATATTAAAAGTTGCGTATAAATAATTATTTTGGCACTTTTTTAATAATACTGAGATCAAAATATCACTAATAGGTTACTAAAGGATCAATCAATCTTATTCATCATTGCAATTTCCTTTTTAAGAATGGCAACACCAACCGGTGCTTTATAGTAATTTGTACGAGTGTAATGTATGATAATTGATAATACACCAAAATTTTTGGAACCCAAGCTAACCTCACCTGCAGGAGGTGCACCTACTGACCAACAGACGAGGCTCTGGGAATCATACAGTTGCCGGTACAATAGGTTCGCCATCTATTACATGGGACCAACTATATCATTGGCGTAATGGGGTTTTTAAAATGTCTCTCCCTACCCTATCGGTTAAACAGGCGGGAATGTATGTACGTAACATCAAATCGCAAGTTTCCCAGAAATAAGACCCTTTCTGTGGAGGTTCAATATGGAATCTGATATAATTTTGGCAGTCTTCCGTAGATACCCGCCACTGGTTAGCATCACAATTGGTATTTTCCTCTCCTTGCAAATCTCAAATACAAACTCATCTCTCTTGATTATACCCTGATGACAAAATTACAATACAGTTTAGCTTTAATTTATAGAACTGAGTTTTATAATATCTTATCTAACACAATATTCAATCGCGTCTAGTACTATAGTAGAATTAGTACGATAGTATATTTATCTATATATAGGTTGCAGCAAAATTCAGATTTAGTACAGAGATCTCTAGATATCTATAGACACCTTTAAATTGATAGAATTGATTGATAGGTATAATATAAAAGATAAGATAAAAGTAAGATAAAAGGTAAGATAATTGATTGTTAATAATAATGACTGATTGATTATACCTTTAAATTGTTGCAGCTAGGTTTCCACCCTAAATAACATATATGGATCACGATTTGTATTGAAATCAAGCGTGCCAACTTTGAAAACCTTATGTGACTGTGATTTCATAATGTGAAATCGTTCATGTTACGGTATTGAAAAAACTATAGACAACAATAGGTTTGCAATTTGTATTACTTATTAAGATTTCCATCAAAATGAATTAATAAAAACCGACCTAAATAAAAAACTTTTTGTAGTATTTATAAATATTAAAACAACAAAAATAAAATTTTAAATAATCTTACAATCTCGCTAATTCTCATGTTTCCAAGTGGGTCGGAGTCCAATATATCAGTACCAGCATTGAAAACCAATATGTCTGGCTTGAATTCTTTTAATGCTGCTTTAAGGTTCCTGAAACAAACAATTACTGGTAGCATATAACGATAACTTGAATGAAGTAATCAATCTTCGCATGGGCATGACGTTTTTCGCACAAGTTTTCTGTACCTACTTCAATTTATGCAGCAGTAAATAAGCGAGTTCGATTTTAAGTTGACATTTATAAGGCCTTTTAGCGGATCGAACCACGGTTCTCCAAAATTTTGATGCAGCTTAAAAAACCTCATATGCGCCTGGTCACAAGCGCACTTACGGGTCATGGAAGTTTTAACAGACATCTTTTTAACATAGGTATAACAAACAGTCCTCTGTGCAGAGCATGCATGGAGACTGAGGAGACAGCCGCACACGTCTTGCTGGAATGCAGGGTGGTGGCCGATTGCCGGGCGAGGTTCCTGAAGACACCAGGCAGCCTTCCGGAAGCCTTCAGCGACTTTAAGGCGCTGATAGGATTCCTGGAGGAACTGGGATGGCTGGAGTAATCCAGCTCTCACCCTCCTACGCAAAATGGACGCATTGACGTCTGATTGCGGAAAAAGCCTGCACGACGAAGAAGAAGAAGAAGGCCTTTATTGAGCCAAGCTTCAATAAATGATTTGACTGACATTAAAGTTGAATTGAGCACATGTGAAAAAATATATATATTTTTATTATGCTTTGATAATTTAAATTTCAAAATAGCTGTTTTTATGTATTTTAATATTTGTCATTAATAAATTGTTATTTGTCTTGAAACTCCATTAATGTATTTATATTCCATATAATACTTGGTATATGGAAAAAGCGCTTGTAGCTCCGCGATGCTCGCTGGTCTGAAACGATCGATCACCGAAGTTAAGCAGAGTTTACAGACGTTAGTCCTTGGATAGGTGACCGTTTGTGTGGCATTTGATATCGAGCGGTTCTGTGCTTCGGAAGGCACGTTAAGCCGTTGGTCCTGGTTGTCACTTAATGTGGTAGTCGTTAAGCCATGTCAAAGGCCTAATAGAGGACTTAAAAAAGCCTCCGCCAATTTGCACTGGGTCAGCGTGGTGGAGTATGACTCAATACTCTCGCACCTTGATATGTGAGAGGAGGCTCATGCTCAGTAGTGAGTCGTTAATTGGGTGATGTATTTATAAAAAAGAAGTGTTGGTATAAATATTTATTAGATTTTTAGTACTCATATTGTGGCTTGATGTCGTCTTATGCAACCAATAGAATGTGATTTGCATGTTTTGTTCATAAAATTTTTTTTTTATTAAAATAATATTTTTAACTTAGAAGAGAAGAAAAGATAAGGCATTTAATCCATATTTTATTTAGTCGAGTCATTGGAAAATTAAAGATCGGTAAAAAATATTAATTAAAAAATTCATAATAACTCACTGTCTAAGCTTCAACATGTACTCCAAATCCTCAACATTGTGCCCCAGTTCGACCTTCCTCCGTATGGCCTGTTTAGCGTGCTTGTCTTTTGGATATATGTGCCTGTTGTACATGTCCATTATGTACACTTCTGGCACGCCTAGGAAGTCGCGCTGGTATCCATTGCCCTGGAAAATATTTGAAGATACTAATATTAACAGGAAAGATAATTGTATTTTTGGTATGCGTGTTTGTGACGAAAAAACCGAAAATCTACTGGACACAGGCTATATTTTTTTAAAGAAAAAATCTCTACTCAAACTTTAATAAAGCTAACCTTTTAACAGGCAGAGCACGTTGAAAATATTCATTGGTCTTCCACCTTAAGTTAACAGCATAAGGTTCAATTTATATAATGTCCATTATCAAGTATTATTCATGCATGATGTGATTTTGTGTAGGTATTTGGAAATTTGTATTTCTTTGGAGATCCAAAAAAAAACTGCCGAAATTAGGTGGGGTGTAGGTTCATATGAAGTCAAGGAACAGAAAAAGTACAAGCGCAGCAACAATTGTACTATAGAAAATTTCAGTATGCGTTTTATTATAAGGTCTGCTGACATTGCTGTTTTTGATTCTAGTAGACTCATTTATTTATTTATTTTATTTTATCCAAACTTATATTGGATATATATATATATATATATTGACCACTGCCTGGTGAAGGGTTAAGAAAAAAGTAATGAAGCAAAGCAAGGGCGTGCCACTATTATTTTAAAAAACCAAAGGCATTTTATTTGCGTTAATTTGATTTCACAGTTAAGATGTGGTGTTTCATCAGGTAAGTGTCGAAGTGTGGAGTTCGTCGTGTAAGGGTCATTACAGATTGCAATATGTGAAGCAAGTTATTGTCAATAATCATCATCTTTCTACCCTGATTCCTTATCTATTTTGCTAGTACTTTTATTTATAAGTTACAACTATTGTTGCAACGGAAGTGTCTTAGCGGAACCAGAACCGGAAATAGATGTCATAAATTTTAGCAGAAACGGAAACGGGTGCAGAAATGGAAGCATAAATAATATGAAAACGATATTAAAAATCTATTATAGAAAACAATATTACAACTGAATATTTTATTAATCCGTTATAAAAGTTGCGGAAACAGAAGCAGAAACAGATGTTGAAAATCGCGCGGAACTTTCGCACTTGCGGAAACAGAACCAGAGATCCTTTGCATCACTAGTTACAACCATGGCGACGTCGTTATAAGAGTAACTTTTATCAGAACTTAAAAGTAAGTTGTTTCACTGGCTCAAACTTAAGGGCTTTTATTCAGTCCAGGAATATTTAGACATTAATATAAACAAAGAAATTATGTAACACTTCTAATGATTTTATCTGTCATTTTAATGTGACCATAATTTTCAACATTTTCTGACATTCAAGATATTCAAGATTCATTGGCAAGATAGTAATAGAACTTTAAGAAATTGTTTTAAGATCCCTGCAACATTATCTTGTATGAATAAATATTTTTAGTAATTCGTAATTTATTGAGCTACAATTGAGTTTGTTGGACGCAAGCCGCTTGCAATCGGCCATTTTGGAAGCTCATGGGAAAGGCCTATGTATAGCAATGGACGTTCTAGGGCTAGAACTGATGATGATTTCACTATAATAAACTATTTTAACTTAGACTTTAATGGATACTTTTCTAGTATTTTTATTTATAGTCATATGATACTAACATACCTGATGAGCATCAAGGTCCACTATCATGGCATTCTGTATCAAGTTATACTCTATAAGAAACCGTATGAGCATGGTAATATCAGCATATGGACAGAATCCGCCTCCTTTTTCACTGCTGCAGTGGTGAAACCCTCCACCGACATTGATGGCCCATCCTCGTTCCAATGCCAACTTCCCTGCCAGGACTGATCCTCCGGTTTGAAGCCTGGAATAGCGTTTAATAATCATCATTATCTCAAGACATTTACGGCCCACTACTTAACAGGGGCTTTCTCACTTACTTACTTGAGACTTAAGATCATACTTATTAATAATCCTTTACTGCACAAAATAATTTTAGATATTACATGAGGTATATAAAATAACATGTACAAAGGTGGGCTTATCTCTAGAAGAGATCTCTACCAGCCTACCTAGCAGTTCAAGCCAGCCATGAGGCATCTAACATGGCCTAATAACAAGAGCCAAAAGACTGACCTTCAGGAACTCTGCTAAACTTTGGTCATTATGACAATATTGCTCCCTTTCAAAACTAAACCAATTTTTTTACATTTTAAGTATAAAGGCCATAGCACTTTATGTAGGTTTACTCCAAATAGGTGGGACATCAGCGCTTCATCTAGTATGTGGTGGCTTTCCCATGACGTTCATAAAAACAGTGACGTTCCATCGTTATCGACACGACGTTCTGCCAGACTGCTCAATGTCAAATCTCGTACCATAGTAATTCAAAAGAAGGCGCCACCAACGCGCCATCAATTGAATTACTTATTAATTTTAATTTAGTAGTTTCTTTATTTATTTAATCTTTATTGCACACAAAAAAGTAATACAAAAGGCGAACTTAATGCCAAAGGCAATCTTTACTAGTTAACCATAGGGTTAGCAGAGAGGGTTAAAGACAAAGTAAAAAAAAAAGATTTCTTACCTCATTGGTTTTAAATATGCATATTGCACCAAAACATTGGGTACAAGTGCCAATAAAGGAACTTCAGCGATTGTTGCCACTTTTGCGCTCCACTGCACAAAAACAAGACTGGTTAATAAATACTAGTCTCTACCACAATCATTCGTCATCTTCGTCATTATTGCAATATTTCTTTGATGAAATAGTATCCCTTTGAAAACGGTTTCCATTTAAATGTTCATTTAAATTTATTTTTCTCTTAGTGAATGTCTACATGTTAGATTATAAATTGCTCAAATAGTCCTCTTCTGCAGTACAAAAAAAGATTGAATATCTGGGGCACAACCCCACAGAAGATTACCATATAAGACACTATGATAAACAAGCCTAGCTGTTTCAACATCTGGTAATTGGGGAATTTTCTTTACCACAAATGCTGCATAGCTCAGTCTATTTGACAATTCACCAAAATGAGAAAGAATCAGGGCTTTACTTTAACCAAGAAATAATATATTTTTTATTGTGTCTAGCACTAATGGTATCAAATATCAGTCTTCAAATTATTTCGACAAAATTCTGATACTTACTTTCAACGATTTGAGATACTTTTTAGTGTGAACAGTCAGAAGATCCTTTTTCTCAGCTTCAATAGGTTTAACCAAAGAATTGTCTGTAATTAATTCTGCATCTTTTAGATTCTGAAATAAGCATCACAAATAAAATTAAAGTCATTAGGTGCCAACTACGAGATTAAACAAAACAGAGAAGTTATGAATACTTGTTAGTTTTTATATGGCTAAATCGATTAAGTATATACATTTTATTTTTAAAAACGGAAATGTTATTGTAAACAGTTGCCAAAGTGTAGCATAATTTAATTATGAAAAAGTACTCATTTAAATAAAAAAATTGAGTAAGGTGCAGTAAGGTCAGTTTATGGTTTAAAAGAGAATTTAAAAATTCTTTGAAGAGGTAAACCGTAAGCAGCAAGGACCAGAAATCAAAAGGAAATAAATTTATATCCTACCTGTATAATGTTGCGCCATTTTTGGGCATCAAATACATGAAATCTTTCCAAGCCACACACGGATACGTTATAGTTTGCATCATACACCAAAGGCCATTGATCATCCCTAATTTCATAAAAGAGCCTGAAATTGAATAAAGTAAAAAAATTACAGTGTTGTTCATTTTACTATCATATTTTAAATAAACGCGGATATTTACACTCTTGAGTTTATACAAGCAAACCTGGTTACCTGGTCATAGTCATTAGGCCAATGTGATTTCCCACTATTCCCACTTCATTTTCACAAGTTACTTATTAAAAAATTCATGATCTTCTGTTCTTCAAAAATACGCACAATAATATTTTTAAATCTGTCACTGTGCTTTCAGTATCATGAAGCAAAAATTATCCAATGAATTTTCTCATTCAAGTAATAAAATACCTATTGTAAGTAGTATTGAAAAATTTGAATTTATGTATTATAAGTTTATTTAATAAAGAACTTAAAATATTTAATAGAACCAATAGAACTCCTAAAGTCAATGGCTTAAAATATACTTTTAAAGCTGAATAGATTTTTACTCAAGTTACTTTAAAAAAATAGTTGCCTAGCAACGGTCCGCAGCAATTCCCGGCGCGAAATGTAAACAAACTATAGATTGGTTAGATGGATTGTCTCGGGTATTACTTGATTTATAATTTCACTCGACTCTGGAGAAATAATCTTTTAATGAAGAAGCTATTAATAAAAGTAAAACATATGTTCCATCAGTGTTAAGTGCGTGCTCTTATAATAACTGTTCAATAGATTTTTTTGATCGTATTTAATATCTCTTTGTAATTTAATATCAACAGTTCACTAAGTTATGGCTACTACCTTGAAAAGTGATGAAATACAAAGTGAATTAAACTTTTACAGGGTATGTATTCATAAATTTAAATTAATTTCATCTGATGTATGGATTTACAAAAATTGATGTGAAAAAAATATGAATCTAAAAAAAATACATAAATCTCAACTCAACATAAATCTAGCATTTGAAATTCATTAATGTTCTCGAATTTTTAGCAAAACCAATCTGTTGTTGAAGTGGAGATAAAAAAAGTGATTGAAGATAATCAAAAGTTATCACAACAAGTGGAAAGCTTATTAAGGGAGAAGTTACAGAATACGTGGCCACCGCAAAACAATAACATTGTTGACCAAATTAAAGAGTTGGATGACTTGAAGAAGCAGATTGTGGTGGTTACAAAGGTATTTTAATCTGATTAGTTAACAGTTGTATCTATTGGATTTTTTAAAAACTTATATAGATATATGTAAGAAAGAAAGAAAAATAATCTATTCTGTGACAACATCAAAAGAAAACAGATGCATTATATTTAAGTGACTTCCTAAAGAGTGTCACAGAAAAGGCAGATAACACAGAAAAGGCAGATAACACAGAAAATCCACTCAGCATAAAGCCGAGGTGTCACGAAAACGCCTCCACGCTGGTCTTCCGTAGATACCGTTTGTGAGAGCACTGCTATGACACTTTCATTCCTTACATTGTAAAACACAATACGTACATACAGTAGCATAGAAATAAGACATAAGCTTGCAGGGAACCTGAGTAGCACAAGTGAGAGGACAGCACAACTGATGACGAGCACATACACATTATACATACATATATGTCATACAATATACTTGGTAGATAAATAAATAATAATAATGATCTAGTTACTTACTAATGTCGACGATCGATATGGCGTGGATTGGTATTTTTATTTATTTATATATAATACATATACCTACCTGCACTCTGCTTCTCGTATCGTGGTGTTCGTGGATTGTATTCCCATGCAGTATAAATAGACGTCAGGTGCGGAGGTCCGTACACCTGCACTCTCTTTCACAGGTCATGGGTTCAAGCAGCGCGATCCGAAGGGGGGGTCACGTGACACGTGACCAAAATCGTGCACGTCAATTGAAAAATCTTTTGTGTATTAAGCAATAAAGGCTAATTTACTCCATATTTTTATTAGTGACCCTCTACAAAATATCAGTCCGCGACCGCGCCTGGGTTTGAGTCCAACTCTGGACAAATCTTTGTGTGGATGAATACGAATTTTGATTTGGTTGAAGATATTCTATGTATTATAAGAATTTGTGTACAAAATCAAAGTACCTATTTATTTATGGCTGTTTAATTGCAGTATTGTATCTATTTACCCATATTTCAAGCTCTGTTTGGTTTGGGGTAAAAAACCTTGTTAAAGATGTCCAAGTATATTTATTTTATATGACTGTACCAATAATAATTAAGGAATTCTATGAGTCTTTTGACCTATCAGTGTCTGTCGATCCGATCATCATATCGGATAGATTTTAACTATGTAGGTACTTAATATTGTAACTAGCAGGAGTCTTATTATTGCAGGAACGGGATTCATTGCATGTCCTCTGGCTGACTTCACAGAAGACCATCGAAGCTCTTGAAATGGAGTTGAAGACGTATCAGAGCTGCGACGGGAATCAGGCAAGATAGGGCTTGTAGCCCAGTCGATATATAATGAATATACAGAGATTTATATTCTTTATGTACAGCATTTTCAAAGCTACGTATTTTCAATTCGTGTTAGAGACGCGTAGTAAAAGAAATAGTCTTCGAACGCTGAAGTACCAATATTAATAAAATAAAAATAGTCAAAATTTTCTTTATAGCTAAGTTTAGCAAAAAAAATGTTGACTTGTAAAATTAACTTCATTGTTAATGTGTGTTTAAGATTTATTCTTCAAAATAATTAATTATATCATCAATATATTATGTTTGCAGAATATGCATGATGACATTAGAAACTCACAGTTGAAACTGAACACAGCTCTCCAAGATTATTTAGACTTGGAAGTAAAAAACAAAGACATCAATTCAAAATACAACTCAATAGAAAGTGAATTGAAGATAAAAAGGAAAGAAATTCTTTCATACAAAGAAAGAGGCAAAGTATTAGAAGACCAATTGATGAAAATCACATTGGAGTTAGATGAACACAAAATAAATTTGGCTGCTGAGAAAAAAAACAATAATGATGTCAGAGAACAAATACGTCTGTATCAAAAAGAAAGTGCTGAAAATATTAAGAAAGAATTAGAAGCGAAATCTAAGGTATTGCACATACATACCTATAACGGTAGATAATAATGAATATGACTTTGCGACTTCTAATATATTTGACGATCTTTTCAAGGTAGCAGAAGCTCTTCAGCTTTTCGATTTGGTATCTAAACAAAAAAACGAAGCTTTGAAAAGGATCAATGAACTCTTGGGTAAGTATAGTACTCGGCTGTAAATATTACATATCATCCCTTTTTTTTTGATTTACGTCGGTAAAAATGCCCTTAGGCAATGCCTCCCGGCCATAGGGGGACCGAGAGGGGAGTGTGGGGCTCACTGCGGCAAACGCGACCGTCAGCAGTCCTACCCACTAAAAATCTTCCGACGACGCCCACCGCTGTTGAAAAAGGGGCCGGCCAGTGCCAAAGTATAAAGCTTCTGACACCCCACCCACGTCTAACGTTCCACGCCCCCCCCCCTTACCTCCTTATGCGACTATCGGCGTTTGTGGCCGACTTTGCGTGGGGTCTATAGTTAGACGTTAGGGTCCCCCTGCCCCCGCTGCCTAAAAAATATTTTATGAAAATTACACTAACTATTTAGTTCCAAGAACTTAGTCAGTCTTTATGTCATGGATAGGTACTAAATAACGGTATTAATGTGCTGAATAATAATTATTATTCACCACATTTCATTTAAGGAGAACTCAGTGAATTTAAAAAGCAGCTTGCACATCTTCGGCAAGACATTGAATCCCAATGTAGAAAAGAAATGGACGAGGTGAAAGAGAAATACAATGAAAAGTTAACTGATATGTTACATCATATCAGGAATTTAGATACTGAATTGGTGGATAAGGGAATGTTGTTGAACAAAACATTAAGGCAAGTATTTCATATTCAAACTTTATTTCGTTAAGGTTCTTTTCGCCAGAAGAGAGATAAGTCATTAGAAGTCGCAAGTCGTTGGTACCCGCGCACCACATATAAAACAGTTAAAACACTCGCATAATGACAGTTGACCGGTTTGAGGCGATTTGTCACTTCTCACAGGTAGCTTGACGTTAAATTGTCATGTAAATTAATACTTAACTTATCATAATAAAGTCTGTATTTAATTAGATATGTATTGTCACCCAGTACCTTTAAGAGCAAATGTTCATTTGTTTAGGAGTGGCAACACTACTACGCTACTTCTATTAAATTATCTCTGAGGGCCTAGTCTAATTCAACGAAAACGAAACTTCGTTATACCTATCTCTACCACTCTCTAGGTATATCATTATCCAGTGAAAGGAATGGGTATAACGAATTTCCGTTTTTGTTGAATTAGAGTAAGCCCTCTGTTCTGTGAATTATGATATTAATATTTCTTGGACGAATCAGAAAAAATATTAGGGATCGGAAACACTACCATGATTTTGAAGTTCAACCAATTGTCTAAGATGTTCAGATTCGTAATAAGTTCAAATTATTTTTGGATGTTAGTCAAACCAATATCAAAGAGTTATTACATACACTCCGTTTAAAGTCAGAATAAATACGGACCAGAGCTTAGAACTGTTTTGATAATTCGAAACCAATAATTCAAATAACTAGTCTTTGAGGAATGACATTATGAAAGTATATTAATTGAAACATTTTCCTCTAAAACTACTCCTTATTTTTACAGGGAAAACAAAATACTGCAAAAAGCCAATGACATTTATTTGAAGCAACAACAAGAAAATCTCGAAGCTGTAAATCCGAAACTTGCAATAGCAGATCAAAAAGTCGAAGCAATGTTACAAGAACTGGTAACATTTTATCTTTGAAACTACGCAACGGATTTTGATGCGGTTTTTTTAATAGAGTGATTCAAGAGGAAGGGGTATATGTATAATACATGCATAATATAGTAGTGGAACACTGTCAATTTTTGAGATTTCTAATGTGATGTCGTAAATCAACTCACTTTTTTGCGCTTATATTGCAAACGCTGGCCAAACCCTACGAGATTAGTCAAAATAATGTACTACAATATTGTACAACTTACAAAATCGAAAAATTATGGTTGCGGCGGTGGTAGGTACTCGCGGCCTATATAGAGACATTCTGTAATTATGTAATATACGTAACTATTCATTTTAGCATACCACCCGTGCGAAGCTGGGGCGGGTCGCTAGTAATAACATAAGTAACTTAATAAACATATAATAATATATTGTAATGGCTATATTCAAAAAAGAGCTGTGCCTTGACAGTGCACTTAGGCCCCTTTGGAATACCAGCGCTATGGTTTCTTAACCACAGCTTCGAGCTGAGAAGGGGACCTTTTACTGGTCTACGTATTCTAGTTAAGGTTTTCATTTTTTTGTTTTGTTTTCTTTGTTTTCTGTTGGCATTACTATGCCTTTAAATGTAAGTACCTCATTGTGTGGACCAAATAAATAATTTTATACTTCTTCCTTAAGATGTTAGTGCCATTTTTATTTTTCGGGCTAACCGGGTTAGGCTTGCGCATAGAACGACGAAGGAGATAATATCACCTGGTGGAAAGTGGTGGCTGGCCCTTTAAGTAAGCGCTATGCCCTTTCACGCCCCTTGCTGAAAAGCCGAGAATAAGGAGGAAAGTGTTAATGTGCCTTGTAAGGCAGAAAGTTTCTTTTGAACCGCACTGTACGCGCACCCGTCATTTCTAAGGTGCGAGGGTGCACTCCCTGCTTTCCTCCCTCCCTGTGATCTATTACAATAATTATTAAAATGTAATCCTAAATTTCTAACAGGTACTCTCAGAAAGAAGGAATATTCAACTGACATGTGACAAGCAATGCTTGACTTTCGACATACACAGGATTCAGGACATGCATGCTCGAGATACTAAACGCAGGGACTGGGAAGAGAGTCTCCTTAAGGGTCAGGTAGAAGAACTGAGGTATGTAGGTAGGGATTTTATTTAGGTTTTCTCCTTAATTTTATCTTGTTTTTTTGCTGTCTTGAATATAATATTACTACTTCGAAATTAGCGTTTCTAAACTAGGTAAAAAGTACCTCTACTAGTACTTCCTATAATAAGATCTTTTTCTTCATCAAAATACATATAGGTATAATATCACACCTGTTTCCCCGAAGGGGTAGGCAGAGGCGTATTATACGCCCACATTTCGCCAGTTGTATTATAGGTCCCAAATAATAGATGGCAAGCATTTTGTCGCTTACCAGGGAACTTTTATGATCGCCAGAGCCTTTTGAACCGTTGATCGGCAGGTGCACCACTTGCAGGTGAAGTTGGCTTGGGCTCCTCAGATCTTAGTAGGATCCCTATACACCTTTTTTCATCAAACTACCAACATTCTTGGGATATATTGACGGCCGATTTGGCGTGGTAGCGAGTATACCCGCATTCCACTCCCGAGGTCGTGGGTTCGATTCCCACACAGGACAAATATTTGTGTGTATAAATATGAATATTTGTTCTGGTCTGGGTGTTTTTCTATGTATATTAAGTATGTATTTACAAAAAAAAAAGTATTTATGTATGTTTATCCGTTATTTAGTATCCATAACACAAGTTCTTAATGATAAGTATCTTGGAACTAAATAATTGGTGTAAGTGTCTGAAATATTTATTTATTTATTTTATTTATATCTGCTTAGCAATTCAGGCCTACAGGTAGGTTAGCCTAAATCTAGCTTAAAACATTTTAAAATATAGTCTTAAGTTTTAGGTACTTTAAAAATGTTTTTTTTTATGCAAAGTCGCAAATCATTTGCATTAGTAGAATAGGCACGTAAGTAGTTTTAAAATAACTTTAAGATGCTTCTTTAATTTAAAGGTTGCAAGTGGAACATCTTAAAAAATCATTAAACGAAACTCATAATATGATCAGCAAACTACAAGTCATGCTTTCATCAAGGACTGAACTAAACCAAAAGTGTGTAGTATGTTTTAACCATTTATTTCCTTTTTTTATATGTGTATCTTCTTTAGTTTCTTAACTCAGGTATTACTATTTCAGAATAGTTTCAACTAAGGAACACGAATTGATGGAGCTTAACAAACATTTGGAAAAACAAATAGAGCTTAACAAAAAGTAAGTTAAAGTTCACTAAAACTCGTAATCGCAACATAACACTTACACAAACAAGGTTATCACGGATTCTGTAACTTTAAGACAAACATATTGGGGCTTATTCTAAACCAAGATCAAAAGTTAAGCCAGGTTTAAAACTTTTGCTGTCACTGACTTCATTTTATCAAATGAAAGTCACAGCACTAGTTTCAAACCTCGTTTTGTAATAAGACCTATTTATTAAGTACCAGGAGTATTTTGTAAATGTTACTTCAACACAGTTTGAATTATTTCAGATGGAAGACTTCCTATATAGAAATGACAGAGAAATTAAAGAAGAAAATGTTAGAACTGGAAACAGAGAATAAGGAAATGAAAAATAAACTGCAAATACCACATCAAACATCATCAGAGCATAGCTCTAGTTAACATACATACATAATATCACGCGCATATAATTTTATATTTTTTAGGATTGGCAGAAATCCGGGCCCAACTATTTAAAAAAGGATCTGAGTACCTACCTATATAGTAGAGGCTCAGTTAGATTATAACACTAACGTTTCAAAAGGTGGCAAGACCTCCGCCACGGACATGAAACGAGATACCAGATACCACATAAAAGTTCATCTGAGCATAGCTCTGGTTAAAGAAAAGAAAAAAGGAATAATCGTAATATAACTCCTATGTAATAAGGGTAGTAATTCAATGTTGTGCAATAATTAATAAAGAAATCAAATATAAAAATATATTTTTATTGTATAACATTATATTATTTTTATTAATAAATTAGAAAATATTTACATATCCGATATATACACATCGAGATTATTCTGTCTATATGCCGTAAAGCCATTTCTTAACATATAACTTCATTAGAAAAGGGGATCGGACACAGGACAATTGACTATTAGTCAGGAAATGTTTAATTTCATAAAGCAAGATCTTAATTATTTCTAAAAGATCTGAAGTATCCTTAGGTATTGGTAGTCTATGTAGTCTGTTAAATCAGCAGTTAAATCAATAATATTAATAGCTAATTGAGAATACCTTAACGACTATACGTAGGTAAAATCCGGAACCAATGGAAAAATATGACCACATAAAAACACTTGATGTGAAATGCAATATATATAACTTATTCAAGTTATGGTAAAATTTTCTGAACCTCTAATTTTTTTTTATGCCTCATGTGATCGTGTTAAGATCCGTCTTATTTTAATTAAATTAAGATGATTATAACTAAAACTAAATTTGACTTATAAAGAAGATAACTTAAATTTAGACCATGTAACAGTTCAACATCCTCTACAACAACAACAATTAGAAATTGGCTATGCAGAAACGCAACCAGCAAACATACTTGGGAACCAAAACAATTTTTCACCGGCATTTTGAGTGTCCACCCAGCACAACCCTTCTCTTATCATGTGATCTAGGGCTTTGTGCGCCCTAGTTTCCGTCCATCTGAAAAATAAAATTATTCATATTAAAAATTGTAAGGGTGCGTCCACACCTGACGAATGTGTCGCTAGCGAAGGCATAGCGAGCTGCGCGAGGCTAGCTTACTGCCAGCGAGCTGCGCGTGTGTATTTTATGTTCGTGTGTCGCTCCTACGCCGCTCGTATTCGTCAAAATTGCGCTAAAAGAGGTGCACCATTGCAGTAATCGTAATCGCGAGCATTTGCGAGATATGAACGCGCCCTAATAAACTCTTTTCATCTAAGAAAAGTAGCAGCGCCGGCGTGGTCCCCGTTCCCGTAGCAATACCGGAATAAATAACAATATGTAAAATGTTCAACCTGAAGGCAAGTGACATACCTGCACAAAATTATTTTAGTGAGATTTAAAAAAAAAACAGTATTTCTTAAAGTTATGAAGTCTCATATGCTTAGTAATTTTGATGCCTATTTTATAATAGGAACAGTAGTATTGAGTATGTGATGGACATTTTTCTACTTAATGCATAATGTTATTATTATGTACCGCCAAAATATTTAGCACTGTTGCCTACTAGGGCATCTTAAATGAATATTTGAAAATTACAGCTAAAGTAAATACAATAAAATTGTTTTTCTATTCAGAACTAACCCCAAATCTTTGGTGAGGACGCTGGAGGAAACCCAAGCAGTGCCGAGTGAGCTGGCTTTCTGCAGCACCAATGTCTGGTCCAGATTCAACTCTCCTGGCACGGACTGCACAAGCCATTTGTTTTTGCCAATTGGCACTACAGAGAACCTGAAATTGAAAATTATGGTTTTTAATTTTCAAAGCTTATTTAAAATAGTTTTGATGTAAAAATGATAAACTAATGTCATAATACTATACCTATTTGACTCTATTGGTTGTAAAGGTAAGGTAGTAGAAGGAGTGATTATAGAATTATGATACGATTTGCTGATTTCATAAAAATTTACAATTTTATATTAATTCTGGAAGCTTTTCTAATAGCTGATAGTGCTGTGTAGAGTGTAAAAAGGAAAGGAAAGTTATTAATACTATTTAGAGCCATCAAAAACAGTCACACCAACACCATTCAAGAAAGAATCAGAAACTCAAGGAACACACCTGTATCAAATTGATTTCTAGGTTGTTACGAAACTTGTTAGCAAAAAGTTTATATTGGAACTGATTAGGCAAAGTTAAACATTATAACTTTCAGCCCTTTGTTGATAAATATGTTGGTTATTCAAATAAGAAATAAAATTGTCTGTTCCAACAGGTGTTTTATACAGTAGACAGGACCCCAGAAAGGGGAGAACCTGATGATGGGACTGGATTTTGAATTTAAAATTTGTCGGGTTCAAGCAACGATCCGCAGCAGAGCTAAATGCGTGGCTGCGGACGTAACCCAAAGCATTTCGGCCATAATAACCCTTCTGGTTGGTATGTGCCATGGGTTGGAGGTAGGTCCTTTATACAATAGCAATAAAGAGTGTAATTAAATTGAGCTATTACCCATTTCCAAATATTCGTAACTTCTTGACGGCAGCTAGTAAGTCTTCATAAGTGATGTCCTGATGCTTTTTAGCCTTCCCTCTAGCTGCAATAAGCCTGTCGCGTAACTCTTCCAAAGTTATAAGGCCACCGTTCTTATAATTTGTTGCTAAACATACTTCCACTATTTGTACTCCTAATTCATAATAAAAGTCACCAATGCCTGGAATAAACATCATCACACATAGAAAATAATAAAACATTAGCATCATAGCTATTTAAGCACCCACAATGATGAAAAATTATATAAAAAAATTAACTTTTATCTAGGCAGCCAAAGTTAAAACATTGATCTAAGTGTTCAATATATAAGCACTTTTTCTTTCAATATCATCCACATGCCATAATTCTAGTACACGATTTTAGCTTTACTCACTCATTATAAAAAAAATACACAAAAATGGAAACATTACAGAAGCATTAACCGATATGGTGTGGTGGTGAGTATACCCGCACTCCACTCCTGAGGTTGTGGGTTCGATTCACACACAGGACAAATATTTGTGTGTATAAATATGAATATTTGTTCTGGTCTGGGTGTTTACCTATGTATGCTAAGTATGTATTAACAAAAAAAAAAGTATTTAAGTATGTTTATCCGTTATTTAGTATCCATAACACAAGTTCTTAATGATACTTATATAATAATTGGTGTAAGTGTCAGAAATATTTATTAATTATTTATTTATTAAAAATTTGGAATATAAATAAAAGGTAAATAAACGAAAGGGGCTGAAACAGCTACTTCTCAAAATGAGTCACTGCTTTATCCGTGACTCTCTAGGTGTGTAGCCTTCGACTAGTTTTTTATACATAATCGAATTTGAGCTACTAACCTAGAACCGACCAAAATCCTTTTCCAGAAGCCAAAGGATCCACACCAATGGCAGCACACATCTCTTGAAATTGCCGTCTGAATTGAGCATTTTTCTTGATTTCACTTTTGTGTTTTGTCGCAAACTCCTCAAGGTTTCCCCTGAAAACCTCTAGCTGCCGAGACATTTGCTGGAACTGGTTCTCTTGGATTTCAGAACCTTTTTCCCTATATTTCTCCTGTTCTAGTTTTTGCTTCTGTATAGCACCCACTCCCGCTCTTCGTCTCATCTTTGTTGTTAAAAGATTTAAAAGGTTTATTACTTTGTAATTGTAAACTTTTTCCTACAATAAATAAAAACTTATTAAAACTTCAATTGTATGAATGCAAGTAATCACTTTACTGATTTACATCGCCCCAATCAGCTGGGAAATGACAGATGACAAATAATTTGCAATGACATTTGACATTCAATCAAATTTATCAAGCTTTTCATACGTTCCATTTCTACTAATTTGAGTCAGCCCAAAGATATAACTTACTAACGGACGCCCGCGGCTCTGCCCGCGTGGATATCGGTTACCGCTTCAAAATGCCTACCCAGAAAAGACACGGTCAGCAAAATGATTCCCTGGTCAATTCACAGACACCGAAACTAACATCGACGACGCAGTCATTATCCGCAGGCTGCATAGATTGTCTTTATGTGGATGGTTAAAGTTGTTAAATAATGATGAAAATATTTAATTGTAATTAATACCTACTAAGTTTTCACTCGTAGCAGTCCCGGAGTGCAACCTGTTGTTTTGGGTTAAAGCAATTATTGTAGAGCTTCTTAAACAACATTTGACAATGAATTATTTTCAGGTAACAAAATAAACTGATGGTTGGGAGCCCCGACCCGTGATAGGGCGCCGTGCAGCAGAAATCGTAATAATTTAATTTAATTTTGATGATTCAAAGACCAAATATTATCTACATAAACTGCACTTAGTGATAAAATAATTTATTTTGATAAGGATTAATATCATAAGTAAAATAAATGTGTTTAAATGTAGTCCAAAAAAAATCAAGATTTTTAAATGAAATGGTTGTTGTGCCTCACTCGACAAAGATAGGTATAGTGTGTCGCGGACCTTTTAGTAGATATTTATAAGATCTACAATTAATTAGTGCATTTTGTGGTTCTATCTTTTATAGTTTAGGCAGCGTATGCAAAATGATCTGGTTGATTTTTTACACTTTGTGTCCTAAAAACCCAAATATCTTACGGAACCCTATTTTTTTCACAATTAAGATTTAGCCTATGTTATTCAGTGATAATGTAGCTTTCTAATGAAAAAAGCCGGGTGGGCCAGGAGGGCCCGTCAAGCAGCGCCAGTAGGGTCTTAGGCAGCGGGGCAGGGGGCCCTTGCTGTCTAACCTAGACCCTCCGAGAAGTCGGCCACACACGCTATGGTCGCACAAAGAGGTAGGAGGGGCGCGTCCACTGCGCCTCTCTGAGGAGGTCCTCCCGGTTTTGGTCCGGGGACGTTGACCGTGGGCGGGGTGTCAGAGCTGCAACCCAGGGACTGGCCCCCCTCCTCTTTCTCAACAAGCGGCGGGGGTCGTCGAAAGATTTTTAGTGGGTATTACTGCTGGTGGTTGTGTCTGCCGGTGGTTAGTCCCACACACCTCTCTAAACCGACGACGACGACGACGATTACCGACGTAAATAAAACTTAAAAAAGGATTCCTGTACCCAATACAAAGATATTCAATTTTAAGGAAAATTTAATAAATATGAAATTTATTATGGTCCAATGAAAGCCGAAAATCTTTGACCAGTGAGTGTTGCCAGTGATGACGTATGGTACACTTGGTGCCTGACTATGGGCTTCATAAGAAAGCTCAAAGTCGATCAGGGTACAATGGAGAGCTATGCTCGGAGTGTCCTAACGTGATCGAATCAGAAATAGGAAATTTGTCGAAGGACTGGACTGACTGACATAGCGAGGCGAGTTTGCAAGCTGAAGTGGCAGTGGGCGGGGCAAATACCTCGAGAACCGAGGACCGAACGCGATCCGAAACTGAGATGACGATGATGATGATGGTCCAATGTGACACTTTAATCTTTCGACCAGGATTTGAACCAGAGACCAAGGATCGCAGTTTAATAAGTACCGGCGGCCGACTATGTTCCACATTCTACTTCACAAAATAATGCTTCCAGTTTACTAAAAACCTCATTATTTTCTGGAGTTCATTAAAAATATTAAATTTATTTGCTTGCCTGCAAATTTTTTGCATTAAAAAGTACAAATCTTACGTAGATCAGTGTAATTAATCTGTTTTAAGATAATACTTATCGTTTCACTAGTAGAATAATATATTATTTGTGTCGTTATCGGTGCAACTAAAAAGTGGTATATGAACATAATAATTTTGATCTTGCTTGCTAAATTAGAGCTACCCATAAAAAATTGCAAAATATACATACACCTTTATAGTATTAGTATAGTTAATAAAAATATTATTCTTATTTTTCAGTAAGAAAACTGACAATGCTCTAAGTTAGAATTCTTTTTAGAAAATTGTATCTACAACCGGTCTACATACTACCACAACATAATTATGTAGTGATTGTAAATTAATCAATTAAAATAGATAACTAACCAAATAGGGCACACCAAAAGGTTGCAATTGACATCCCTGGTGGGGATCGAACCCACGACCTTTGGATTAGAAGTCCAACGCGCTATCCTCTGCGCCACAGGGACACGTGATGGGATGGGTAAAATAGTGAATTGCAATCGGATCAAGAGTCGCAAAAGTATCTGTTTAATTTTAGATATCCTTATTTTTGATAAATGCAACATATTATTGGGAGTATCTATTAATATATTTTTAACGTTAATACTCACGATAATAAAGGCATATTTAAATTGGATTTAAGCGTTACTACAGTTAATTGGTGTTTTATTGACTGGATCAGGTGGTTGCTATTAGCAACGAAGAACGTCAACAATTTATCAAACAAACAAACTCAGGACCCGTCAAAGTCACAAAATAAGTTTGGAAGTTTCAAATTCCAGTAAATTGTAAAAAATATTTACTATAAAATAACTTGTGCACCTAAAAGAACTTGTTATTTTATTTTGTGTAATTAATTTAAACCTTATGTTTTCATTATGGAGACGGACACTGTTGAGTGCAAAGATTTCATCTTAAACGAAGTTAATAACCTAAAAGATAATAAATCCACAACCAACTTTAAAAAGTTTATTTATGACTTGTTCGAGAAAAATGGGGTGCTTAACGACTTAAGAGCTTATTTGCGAGGGCACATTGTTGATGTTTTGAAAAGTGCTCAAACAGGTTAGTATTTTAAAATAACATAAGGCTTTTAAATATTTCCTATAGCATATGAATTATAAAAATAATCCTTTCAATATAACTACAAAACCCAAAAGCTAACTGTTAGAGTATGCCTTGCAGAATTATTTCTCGTTTTTTGGGCTATACAGTTATAATATAATACATGAATTAAATTCAAAAATCTGCATGACCACTTCTTTACCATATATCTCCAGTAATAGAAATCCTACTGCTGGGCTCGGGTTTCCTTTCACTTACAGAGATCATAGCAATGATATTATAATTAAAAGAGGTAAATGTCGCACTAGGCCATGAAAACTGAGGCAGCAAATTTAAGACAATTGTCATTATTTGATGTCGCGCTATCCTTTTCTATATTATTTGTCTCATTATTGTTATCATAATGAGTACGCCAGAGATAAATAGTATAAGTCCTAAATGAACTAAATCTAATAATCTAAATCATCTTTAAGTAAAATTTTACGATACCACAGTCCACATGGTGTATAGGGATCCTACCAAGATCTATGAAGCCCGAGCTAATCTTACTTGCAAGTGGTGCACCTGCTAAACAATGGGCGAGACTCTAGAGAACATAAAGTTACTGGTAAGCGGCAATAGGCTCGCCACCTATTATGTGGGACCAACAATATAATTGGCGAAATGTGGGCATATAAAGAGGCATACCTCTGCCTACCCCTTCGGGGAAACAGGCGTGATATTATGTGTGTAGGAGCACAGTCAATATTTTCTAATAAATGCTAATCATATTTTTATTTGCTAGGTGAACCTCCAACATGTCAAAAACATTTTACAAAATGTTTGGAATTACCCCATCAAGCAATGAATATGTTGATAACGGAATATTTGCTAAGAATGGTAAACAAACTCTTTTAGACATTAATTGTTAGATTCCAACAAGATTCCAACACTACCTGAGTCTGGAGTACTTCTATCTATTTGAAGAAATAAATATTATGACATTTATTAAGTTTCATGTAGTGAGAGGTTTTGCCAATTTTATCATTTTATACTGAAAGATTTTTATTGTGTGATTGCCGGTGATGCCCAAAATTATTGGTTTCCATAGAAAACCAGCTACATGGCCCTAACAAGCCATGACAAGACAGCAGAGTGAAAACCGTTTTATGTTTAAATTTTAAAGAGTTAATATGTTACCTATGTTTGTAATTTTTTATAAAGCCTAAATTATATGTTTTCTTTCCTTCTTTCTTTGTCGGTCTTTGGAAGTTGTATATCGTCAGTCTAATTTTCAAACTGCGTAACTCCAAAAAAGTAATATCTCTCAAATCCCATAAATTAATATGTAGTTATGAACAAAAGGGAATAACACCTATATTCAATTAGTGCCTTAACTATAAAAATTAAACAGTTTTTACTTCCTCCTATAAAGTTTGCTCAAAAGGACATTAGCAATTTGAAAATTAGGCTCTATGTACATTAAAATTTTCTTTATTATTAATATATTTATTTTATTAACCTTTTCATTAGAAGTATCCAGACCAAACCAAGCCAGCATGATATTCGTTAACATAATTGTAATGCTTATTAAAGTGTGACTTATGTTATATGTATTATATGGAGCTCTCTTTGTACATTCTAGGAATTCAGCTATAGTCTGTCAGTATTTATTTCTGAAATTCCATTGTCCAACATGGTGTTTGAATTGGCCAAAAGTCTTATGCAGAGCAGCAATGGAGACTTTGAGACCCTCAAATTTAAAGACAGTGATGTGTGGTCTATTTTGTATTATTTAGGTAATTTTATGTCATATATTTTTTTGTTCAAAATTCTCAAACCCATTTTGTTTCTAATATGTTTCTACTTGTATCTTTAAGCACCTTACCTGGCTCTTAAAAAAAAACATACTACTTGGACATCCAACGCAGTAATTTTAGCCCAAAACTAAACAGACCTTGTCTATGGGTAAACATACATAAATACTTTTTTTTATTAAATACTTATATTACATAGAATAACTCTCAGACCAAGACCAATGTTTAAATATATGCTTAGAATATTGGTCTTGTGTGGCAATCAAACCAATAGAAGAGAGTGCAGTACTGAACTCCCTGCCATATCCATCGTTGTACTAAACCAATCAATGTAATTATATAGTTTACTTAACTTTCGATTGCAGGTCTTAAATGTGATTCTAACTATGCAACAAATATTCTGTGTATGTACAAAAAGGAAAATTTACCATTGCTCACATGCATTCTTAAATGTACTCCGATGTATCAAGGACTGCCTCACTGCATTAAAGGAGGTAAGGTTATTCGAAATCAATTAGAAGCCCAAATAGATTATATTCTATTGGGGGTATTTGCCCATATCCTGTGCATAAAGTGACTGGAGTGACCGACATAGCGAAGCGCGTTTGCAAGCTGAAGTGGCAGTGGGCGGGGCACATAGCTCGAAGAACCGACGACCGATGGGGCGTTAAGGTGCTTGAATGGCGACCACGAATCAGCAAGCGTAGTTGCGGCCCCCCACGCGATGGACCGATGACCTGGTCAAGGCGGCGGGAAGCCGGTGGATGCAGGCGGCAAAGGTTCGATCTACGTGGAAAGCAATTGGGGAGGCCTATGTTCACCAGTAGACTTCAAATGGCTGATGTGCATAAAACTCAGCTGCATTACCCTGGCGTATTCTAAGTCTCAGCAAATGAGTTTTTAACCTTATCCAATCAATAATTACTTCGTATCCTTACTAATATTTTTTTTTTGTAGAAAATGTATCAACAGATAGTTTGGCTTCGAGTACAAAGTCTGTGGACAGCTCTGAGGCAGGAAAGGCAGAAAACATAAAGAGTAACAGTAAAGGTTTTCCTGCCAATACTAAATGTCACCACTACAAGGTTTGCAATAGTTGTCAAGCCAAAATGAGTGAACTGAGAGAAAAATACAAGACTAAGAAAAGTCATTTACAGAAGGTTAGTTTTAAACTTGTTTTTTTCAGGTTCTAACTACCGTATTAATACAGGATTAAATTTATACTTAAAAAAATCAACTTTTCCATGGTAATAGTATGTATGTATTATTGTTTCCATTTAAATCATTAGCGGTTTATATAACGAATTTATCCCTTCTCTGAATTCTCAACAGTGGTTCGAGGTGATGAGAAGATGAAGATGAAGAGTGTCTCCATGTTTTACATACATAGTATCATGCCTGTAGTAGGGGTTGGCCCCTTCGGAGAAAGAGGCATATTATAAGCCCACATTTCGCCAGTTATATTATTGATCTCACGTAATAGGTGGCGAGCCTATTGCCGCTTACCGGGATCCATATGTTTTATTTTGTATATTTAAAGTTAACTAGACCGGGGTACATAAACATTAAAGTACCTACTTACCAATAATGTTAGTCCAGACTATAGATTATATAGACTAATAGATTACCCATTTAGTGTTCCAAAAATTACCGCAGAATTCAATTCTAAGTGCCAATAGACTGCAAGCAACAAATTATGTTTCCACAGTTTTTGGTCTTGTAATATAAAAACAAAGTTTGGAAGGATGGATGTAGGTTATTTTTTCTAGCAATAATGGCTGAACAGATTCGAAGCGAATGGGGGGACTTTCGCCTCCTTTTGCGAAGCAGTCATGCTAGCAAAACGAGGTGGAAGGTGAGAGGCAGAGTGCCACCCGTCTCGGTTCCAGCCGCCGCGGTGGACGCCAGAGACGTCGGGAGCCTCGAGACGGCTCTCTGCCCACGGGCCATAGTAGCAAGCTCAAGAAGGATCATGTATGGTTTTTAGTCAGTAAAAGTCTGACACATCTCCCCGCTCCCACAGCTGGAAAATTAAAAAAATTTGGTACTTTGTAATAGAATGATTAATAATAATATGGATTGTCTCAAATTGGTCCATAAATATTCCTAAGTAAAGATTACTTTTACCATTTTAAGGAGCTAATTTAATTTCAGATTTCCAAATCGATGGATAATCATGAGATTAACTTGAAAACGGTGATGAGAAATGTCAGTGATGCTGAGGAGGGTCTGGTGGCTGATGTAATTATTAACTGACTTATATCATTGTCTTACATCATATTTAAGTCACTATCTGTTAATTAGCAACTAAGTTGTATTGTCGTCTTTAAAAGGCATGATGAGAGGGTTTGAGGTTATACTCCACCTCGCAGACGACATGGGCCTTTTCTGCATCAATAGTCGCAACGTATACGCGTATACGCACGGAACAGAAAAAACTAGTTTTTTCTGTTCCGTGCGTATACGTCTGTTCATTCCCTTTCACATGTTACCAACATCATCATCATAGATTCCTCATAAGATTTAACATTGTTTGGAGTAGATTTTTTTTAACTTATTCTGAAAAATCTAAAAGTATATTTCATTTGTCTTAATTTAATTCATAAGGCAAAATTTTTGGTGGGAACATATTTCCCATTGCCCCATTAAAGGTTAAGGAAGTAATAACGCTTGTGTTTTCCAAGATGTTTCAAGAGCTGAAGTCGGTGTACGAAGCAGAAGTAGACATGGTGAAGCAAGACGACGAGAGGAAGGTGAAGCGGTCTCTCGCATCGCATGCCTTGCAGCTACAGCGGACGAGAGACGAGGTTCGTTCAACATTTAAATCATATAATTAAATGGTGCTTAATATGGTTTACACCGCGCTGTGTCAGTCTATATTGACCTATTGTATAGGCGTGTGGGGTGGCTCAAGTAAAAGCAGCTTATCGACATAGAGCGATCACAACGGGCCGTTCTTAAAGTGATGCTCAATAAACCATTTAGATTCCCCACTGTCGCCCTATACAATGAAGCAAAATCCTTCGTGTTCGACCACTATACATTTGGCGAGTGTGCTGTGCCCAACACAGGAAAGTTATAAATTCCCCGGAATCTAAAAAAACGTGTTTTCCAAACTCTAATCAAAAAACGTGTTTTCCGAATCTCTACACCTACCGATAATACTATGTTTGCAAAACGTCTCTCAACATTTTCTCATCCCTATATCTACAACAATGTAAATCGTAACTGTCCCATCAAAAACTTTACCGTCAATAAAGCCAAGCAACATCTTAAAATGTGGTTACTGACCCAAAGTTATGCTGAAACCGAAGATTTAATCCCTACCAGAAATTGACACCGATCCACGCACCCATGCAACCACACAAGCAAACACACACAAACACACACACACAAGCACACACACACAAGCACACACACGCACAAGCACACACACTCGCACACATGCACGCACACATACACACGCACACACACCCAACAGACATTTTTTTCTATTATTTATTAGTTTATTGTTTGAACTACTTTATAGTCTCAGTCGAACCGGAGCTCTTATAACTACATTATGTAACTTAAATTTTTATTCTCTTTTTGACTGCTGCAACAAATGTCTGCGAGCCTAGTGCAGAAGTCATAGTTTACAAATATCCTTGTCACCTTTATTTTTCTGCTAATAAAGATTATTATTATTATTATATGTTCTCCAAAAAATCACACAGTGCGTATTATCAAGAGATTACATGGGGCTCTTCAGAGCGTGTAACGGTGTTTGAGGTTCTGAAACACGCTAATGCAATCATATAGGTAATTTTATCTCGGATGTCTCGCACAGCTCCCCTTAGTAGCAATTGGAGCAAAGTTTTGTCGAAAGTTTGTTGCGCCATGACATTTTTAATATCGTTTAAGGCGCTGTTATGAGCAAAATTGATGATAAATAATAGACCTTAAGTTTGATCGATATAAAGGGCTAAATTACTTCATTACCTACGTAACTGATGATTCCTTGATCCTTTCTCGCTGAAAAACACTTTAATATCGATGCTCTAAAATATCTAGCAGACTGCCTGAGCAAAACATTCGGTCGTGCTCGAATTCTATGACAATTGAAGGCTAAATCAAGGCTTTAAAACTGTCCTATTATACCCATCCAGATGGAAGAGTCTTTCAAAACTCGCGAGGCAGAATTGGAGCGTAACATCCAGGAGAAAAAGAAGTTCCTTTGGGGCCTCGCGCGCGGGTTGCGCGAAAAGCACGCCAGTATGGCCCGCGCGATGGACGCCGTGAGACATGAGGCAGAGTTATTGAGTGCCAAGGTGAGATATGTATATTTTTCATAGCATGAAATATTAGCCTTTATTGTCATTATAAAAGTCAACTGCTGAACGTCGATCGATCTTGATCCGCCGGATTCCAGTAAATCCGGTAAATGTTGATTGAATTATTCCGTGATATAGAATATGGAATTAATGGCTGTGTGAATTTGTCTTATTGATTCATTATATCTTATTGTTTAAGTAATTTCTTTTGCAGGAAGATAACTTAAAGACTCAGCTATTGAACGCAGAAGATGTCCTCAGAAAACGTGGAGAAGAAATGCGAAAACAGATCACAGACGAGTTGAACGTTCTCGAAGGCTATCTGGAAAGCATGAAAGTGGAACGAGACTGCCTTAACAAAGAGAGGTCTGAACTGGAGCAGTTGAAAGCAGCTTGCGTCAATAATAACCTGGAACCAAAAGATCATGGCCCTTACTACGATTCCTTGAAAGACGAACTCATTATCTTAAAGAAGTATCTGGAATCTTCTAAATTAGAGCCCAAACGTGTGGTCGAACGTAGTACGCTCACGGATATAAGTGACGTCACTTCTAAGATAACTTTGGTGCTGAACAACAAACAAGATGCAGATAGAATTCCGATAAAGACTGATAGTGGTGAGAGGTTAACATCAAACAAAGTGGTCAACGATTTGAAGAAACAGAAGAATGTGAATTTTTGCACGGTTTGTTTCAAACAATAATGTTTGTGTAATACGTATTATTTATAAGTGTCAAGTATACATCACCTAAAAGCATATAAGGGCGTTCGTTCACACGCCTGCGCCAGGTTGCGTTGCTCATACTATCTTTCAATATAAACACGCGATACGGGCACCTGCCGCGTGCGCACGCTTTACGTAGCAAACGTTCTAAAAGGATATACTGCAAACACTTTATTGCATTCTTTGCTTTTCAAGCTTAGATCATCTGGCATAACTGTGAAAGAATAACAGTGCCCGGTAAGCGGCAATAGGCTCGCCACCTATTACGTGGGACAAACAATGTAACTGGCGAAGTTGGGCGTATAATATGCCTCAGCCTACTCCTTCGGGGAAACAGGCGTGAGTTTATGTATTGTGAAAGAATGAAACACACTAAAAAAATTGTATAACTTTAATTGGTATCGCCAAATTTTCCGCCGCAATTTAAGCCACATGTCCACTGCTGGGTGGAGAACGAACCTTGAAGTAAACCAGAGTTCTCAGGCCTCAGATTACCGTTTGTGTGCTTCGGATGGCACATTAAGCTGTTGGTACCTGGTAGTTCTATTGAGTAGCTTAAAAAAAACATTTGCACCAGGACGCCACATACTTGCTTTCGCGTTGTGTAACGTTAATGGCCTGAGATGATTATGATGATTTTTTTTATATTTGTCCTCAGTCAAACGTAGACGAGTTGTATCACGAATCCAGCTGCGAAAGGAGTCGCAGTCGATCAACGGTGTCCAGCGAAGATATCCACACCAGGGATCAGGCCTGCGACCGGGAACTAGACAGGTTGAGGGATGAAAACGAGCGCCTCAGGGAATTCGCTAGACAGGTAATTTTTCATACCTATATTTTTTGTATTGTGAAATGTCCTAATTATCACAACCTGCCTGATGCTAAGCAGTCCATGTAGTCTAAAAATGAAAGCGTTCTATACCGTGGTATAATCCCGATAAAGAGCGCAACCAATCATAACGACCTGCATTAATGCCGTTTTAATCACCCAAGACTTTTGGAGTTAAGAAAAAAAAAGATAGGGTGTATAGGGATCCTATCAAGACCTAAGAAGCCCAAGCCAACCTCTCCTGCAAGTGGTGCACCTGCCGGATGAGGCTCTGGCGAACATAAAAGCGGTAAGCGGCAATAGGCTCGCCACCTATTACGTGGGACCAACTATGTAGTTGGCGAAGTGTGGGCGTGTAATATGCCTCTGCCCACCCCTTCGGGGAAACAGGCGTGATTGTATGTATGTAAATAAAAAATAGATTTTCGCGCAATTTATTCCTTCAAGCTCAACTCATTTCATATTCTTTTTAAACTTGTCCTATACGATATAGTTTTTCTTACATTGAGAATAAATAAATTGTTTTTGTATACCAGGTAGTTAAATTAATTTCAAAGCGTTTGTTATTGTAGCAACGGTCGCATATAGACCGCCTAAGCTCGCCGCTCGCTCAGCCCCGGCCGCACACCGCGCCTGCAAGAGGAACCATTCTCACCCGGGCGTTACCAAGGTTAGTTTTACCCATACTTATCACCTCCATTCCTCCTCCTTAGTCCGCGTGATCAGCTGGTACTGTGGGATACTTACTTACTTCCTTACTCCCCTCCACCCAAAAGAAACACGACAGGATGACTGACAAGTGTGTAGCAAGTGGAAGAATGTGATCTCTGCCTACCCCTACGAGAGGGAGACGTGACATTATGTGTATAATAACCTTGACAAATTCTGACAAAGAATCCATTTGATTTTATTTCCTGATTATGGTAATGCTCATACCTCTTTCATTGTTGTTAAAGTCGAATTCCCATTTTGTGTGTAAAATGGAAATTCCTGCTGATCTTAAAGACAAAAAATTATTTGTCCCGGCCTTTATCCTAAATGCGACTCGTCATAAATACGACATACCAGTTGATAGGTGGCCGTCGACGCAGTCCAAAATAGTACTTCATCATGCGCTGGAACAGAATTCCAAAGCCGAATGGTCATAAAGAGGAACTACTTACTATTGGTTCAAATACCGTCAGCATAGTTCCTAAAAACAAACGTGTGGTTCTTAGCCGCGATTAAAAATTGGTATGAAGTTAGCTTGAATTTTATGAAAGACCTTTTTTTATTTACGTCGGTAACAAAATGCTAAAAGGGGAGGATCTCCACTCTGCGACAGAGCGACCGTCAGTCCTACCCACACCTATCCGACGACGCCCACCGCTGTTGAAAAGGGGCGGAGAGCCAGTGCCAAGGTTTAAAGCTTTTTTCACCCGCGGCCAACATCCCCCTAGATCAATTCCGGGAGGATCTCTCCAAAGAGGCGCAGTGTGACGCGCCCCCTACCTCCTTTTGCGACCATGGCGTATGTGGCGGACTTCGCGGAGGGTATATTGAGAGACAGTAGGGGCTTAAATTTTAAGAAAGAAGACCTTCATCAACATTACCATATGAGCAACTTCAAATCCATAGCCATCCATTGTTTTCTCTGTCGAAAATGACCCGCGTTCTTCCACCGGTTTCCATGACCAGATCATCAGACCATAGTTTGGAAGGGCGTCCTCTACTATGTTTGCCAGTTTACAATTGTCATTTGAACACCTTAAAGCCCAATTAGTCGTCTCCACTCTTCTCTAATATTCTTAAGAAAACTGCAGTATGTTCTTTAGTGCGTATTCTGAAGCACTTCTTATGCTATTGTGTCCATAATTGTGACCATAACTGTGATCATAATTATTATTGTGACCATAATTAAACCTGTTTCTATGTAGGTTGAACATGAGCATAAGCTCAGCTTCAGTAGGATGGCGGAAGGGCGCGGGAGAAGAACTAAGCCTGTTTGGAAACGCCCCGCCCAGGGTATACCTCCCCGGGGACACCGTGCCCTTTGTGGGGACCATTAGCGACAGGCACTGCGATAATAGAAGGTAATGTAAATATGTAATAGGCTGGTTCTCTTTTGCCAAAGAAGGACTAATGCATGGCGTATATTCTACCTGCTCCTCATTGTCATCTAAGCGTATTAACGTCATTACTAAGCACTGGCCTCGTTCAGGTCATACATTTTTTTTGATCTACGTCGGTAACAAAATGCCTTTACGCACTGCCTGCCGGCCAAGGAGGGACCGAGAGGGGAGTGTGGAGCGTACTTCGGTAAACGCGACCGCCAGCAGTCCTACCCACAAAAAATCTTCCGACGATGCCCACCGCTGTTGAAAAGGGGCGGGGCGGCCAGTTAGGTTTAAAGCTTCTGACACTCCGCCCGCGACCAACGTCCCCCCAGATAAAAAACGGGAGGACCTCCTCAGAGAGGCGCAGTGTAATGCCCCCCCTTCCTTCTTATGCGACCACCGGCGTATGAGGCCGACTTTGCGGAGGGTCTATAGTTAGACGATAGGGCCCCCTGTCCCTGCCGCCTAAGACCCCCTGACTCTGCCTGACGAGCCCAAAACAAAGGGGCAGGCAGAGGCATATTATACGCCCACACTTCGCCAATTATATAGTTGGTCCCATAGGTGGCGAGCCTTTTGCAGCATACCAGGGCACTGTTATTTTCGCCAGAGCCTCGTCCGTTGATCGGCAGGTGCACCACTTGCAGCTGAGGTTGGCTTGGACTCCTTAGGTCGTGATCGTGTTGAAATTTTTAATTGATAAACCTTAACTCAATTACATTAGGTTCAATTTATGGGGGGCAGTTTGTTTATCACTGTCTTGCAAAGGGTTAAATTTTTTTTTTAATGTGACACGTCATAATTACTACATCCTGCCTGATGATAAGCAGTCGATGCAGTCCAATAGGAAAATGAAAGCGCTTTATAACGTGAAATAAGCACGGTATAAAGCGCATCCACTCATGACGGCCTGCTAAAATGCCGTTTCACGCCCCGATTAAAAGACCCGGGATCATAGGAAATAGGAAACACATGAGCCGGCAGCGAATTCTGCCAAATGCAATTGCATATTTGTTAACATTAGTATTTCTTTTGCAGATACTTAATAAATCAATGGAGATCACTTAGACGCCGGATGTCACCGGTCGGCGTCACCAAGCCGAGGGGAGTGCCTTCAGGCCATAGAGAGAAATCTCACATTGAGAGGACAAGTCAGTCGTTATTTTTAAAAAGCTCATTTTTTTATATCATCTTATTTAATAATTTGGTACACGATAAAATAATTGAAAACACATTAGAAATTAAAACTAGTACAAAAGCAGACTTATTTTATTTCCATTCAATTTCATCCGGCAGCCCCGCAAGAAAACATGTAAGACTTAAAAAAGAGTGTACTTAAATTAATAAACGCCTAAAAAGTAAAAAAAAAAAACACAATTTGAGTAGTATTAATATATATCTGGTGTAAGTTATGTGGGATGGACTTCTTGGCGGGAAAGTGAAGCGTCATGTCTGTAGTTTTGTTTTATTTTAAATTTGTGATATTTCGAACATTAATGTGTAATAACGGTGGATTATTAACCGTTAAGTGTTTGTAAACGTACATGAGTGTTGGTAAATGAAACAAAACCGTGCAACATCACTTTTCAAATTATCTCAAGGAGTCCATGTGAGATCTCAGTATAGTCCCACATCTTTACTGAGGACTCAAGGGGCTTAGGGGAGGGTATCTCATTTACCATTTATCTCTTTTACTATTGATATATCACTTACTTGACACTGGCTAAATGAGCTGGACGCACGACGCCATTATTTAAAAGGAAACTGATGACATAAACCAAAAGATATCTGTTCTTCAAGGATGCATGAATATTTCTTGTTTTTTTTCGTACTGAAAACATATAAAATATATTTTTAGTGACATCGAGTGCCGCAAATCCAGGATGCTCTTCTCAAGATAACACCCACACACTGACAGAAAAGTTTACATTCCAACCTTACACACGGTAAGTGGCGACACGTGACATACAGGATTACAAAATAGAGATCAAGTTTAACATAATTATCAAACATAAAAAGTGATTTTACTTCATTTTAGAGATGAAACGGATAGTGGTTTGGCTAGGCAAAGTATGAGGTCGGAGCGCCGGATATCCGGCTACCGGATGTTTGGTCTTTTATTTTCACGAGGTTTGCTAGGGACTTCTTGGCGGGAAAGTGAAGCGTCATGTCTGCAGTTTTGTTTAATTTTCTAAAATTTGTGATATTTTTAACATTAATGTTTAATAACGGTGGATTATTAACCGTTAAGTGTTTGTGAACGTACATGAGTGTTGGTAAATCAAACAAAACAGTGCAACATCACTTTTCAAATTTTCTCTCAAGTAGTCCATGTGAGATCTCAGTATAGTCCCACATCTTTACTGAGGACTCAAGAGGTTTAGGGGAGGGTATTTAATCTTCGATTTATCATCTTGATCACCACTCATTCTCATTTATTATAAATTTTATATAATTAATATATCACTTACTTGACACTGGCTAAATGTGCTAGACGCACGAAGCCATTATTTAAAATAAAGAAAGAAAGAGGTTTGCTAGAATTGTGCTTTCAGCATCTGGCAGTAGCGTTTATAGCGAAAGGTTATTTTCAGAAGCTGGTCACTGAGACAGACACTGCAATTTGTCACTTGTTCATTTCAAGTATGAACTAATAAATGAAAAATATTTTTTGAAATTGAAAAATATGTTTATTGTAAAATCATAAATGTTTAATATAAAGTTATTTATAATAATTTATAAGTATAAACATATTTATAATTACAGTCAACCTGTGATTTACATGTAAAATAATTAATTTTTTTGTTTACTTTCCGTATAGGCCAGATAGCTGTGGGATATCCGCTTTATCTGTACTTAATTTGTGCGAGTCATCGAACTATTAAAAATCTCGTGAATAGTTGCTTTTGCGTTTTTTTTCATTGAAATATAATTACATGTAATATGATGTAAAACATGAACGCAATAAAGAACTTTGATTAATTTTATGATTATTTTCGTTGTTTTGCAGGACTGAAAGACCAAAGATTTCGATGGTAAAACCGCATGGGACACGAGACAAAAGTCCTAAAACAGTACTGATTGAAGCCAAAGAAAAGCTTAAGAAGTAAGATGTTTTTTTTTTACTTTTTTCAAAACATTCTAAGAAATCCATCATATCAGCCTTCTAAAGTCCACTGCTGGCCATAAGCCTCCTTAATCGATTACATTCTATGGGGATATTTTCTTATTGACGACCGATTTGGCGTGGAGGTCAGTATACCTGCACTTCACTAAGAGGTCGTGGGTTCGATTCCCGCACAGGACAAATCTTTGTGTGCATGAACATGAATATTTGTTCTGGTCTGGGTGTTTTCCTATGTATATTAAGTATGTATTTACAAAAAAAAAAGTATTTAAGTATGTTTATCCGTTCTTTAGTATCCATAACACAAGTTCTTAATGATACTTATCTTAGAACTAAAGATTTGGTGTGATTGTAAGAGAATATTTATTTATTTATTATTTATTTATAATCACTACGTTGGGCGGGTTGGTGATCGCAGTTCAAGCCAGTACGCAGGATGACGCTGCTTTCCATCATCCGGTAGGGTTTCTCTTCGTCGACAGTTACGTCTCCCCGTGAGAAGAGAGTGGGTGGCGCTATTATAGGCCTATACCACGAGGCATGGCGGCTAGGAAATTATTTGTACCTATATAATTTTACTAAGTGGTATACACCTCATTTAACTGGTATTAAAATAAAGTAAGAAAAATTATACTTATTATGATTGGAACCATTAAGTATCTGAACACAATAACGTTCCATAGTGAGCACGAAACCCCTTACCCAAATAATCAGAAGATCAGCATCGGGACATTATTGTTTGGTGTCCGACATTTTGCTGAGTGGATTTAGATACAATTTATTAAGCGGCGATATCCCAGTGCCTTCAAATTCAAAGTGTCTCTGGTTCAAACTTATGTCTATCACAAACCAAAATTACTTACTTACAGCGTTACTTTACTATATTTTTCAAATATGGATTAAAGTGGCACTGTATGATATGTCCATAAATATATATTTTTATCCCCTCCAATCGGTCACATTGTAAGTTTATAAGGGAGGCCTATGGTCAACAGTCTACATCCTTGATGATGATAATGATCATCGGTGATCTACTTTTATTTTCCTTAGTAATACCATAGACAGACCAATCCCCCCTGCATTCGGTCACATTGTAAGTTTATGTTATTATTATTTATTGGGTGTTATTTAACGTGTCTTCAAAATTAATAAATTGCCAACCTAACCTAACCTTTTTGTACATCAAAAATACTGATTGAGCACCTAATCACCTATTAGATGCTCACTCAGTATTTTTGATGATCAAAAAAGCTTTTTTTAGAGGTTTAGTTTATTATATTCCTTATTTATTTATGTACAAAGTATATTGTATTGCATATAAGTTTAAAAAAGATGTCCAACAAAACTGTTCAAACAGTTTGATTGAAGGATCGATTACTATAAACTATGATTATACATTAAAAAAAATATTTTTACTATTAGAATAGTTGAATTATAATTACAGAGACCGTCTATGGTAGCATATTAAAATTTATTACGTACATTCTCAGTAACGTTTAAATTTTATTTTGTTTTATTTATCTCTGATGTCTGCAGATAAACTGTTGAGTATATATATGTTCAGCCGTCTAGTAATATCATGTCATTTCCCCTAGTAATACCATACCCAGAGATCACCATCCAAGCCGTTCGAAGCGTGAGAAAAGTCCCAGTTCAGTGCTAAAAGAAGCCAAGATGCGGCTTCGGAAGCTGGAGATAGAAGCCGAAGCTGTGGAGAGGTCTTATCTGGACTTCAGGAGGAGGCAGTCGGAGATCAGACAGGAGAGGGTTTCTTCTTACAGGGAGGAAGATGGTCAGAAAGGTGAGATAATTAGATAATCCTATAAGCTGCAGTGATCACTTTCAATTCGGTGGGCCATGTGCTTGATTGCCAAAATGCATTGCCAAATTAATATTTACACAATTTATTTTTCCATACATTTTTTTCGGCATTTGCAATAATGAAAGTCGTATTCTTATCCCTTTTATAGATTTTCTAAAAGTTGCAAAATCAGAAGTAACATTATATTGTTTAAGTTCCGATTTTACTTTAAATATATTCTAGATTTAGTAATATACTTTATTTATTAAAGTACATATTACTAGTTAATTCACAATATTGGATTTCTCGTGACTTGGGGGCATTACCGAACGTGCTGTGGTTTGGTTCGTTATTATTGTGACAATTTACAATTTCAAAATGTAAATAGTCTAAATTTGCGAAAGAAATAAATAAATATTATTATAGCCTATACTCTTTTAAGATATTCTTTACAATTCCTACATTTATTAATTTCAGATATGAAACAGAACCTCAGCAGCCGAGAAAGATCACCTGAACATGCTCCTATTCTACCATTCCCCGATCCTCGCGATATAAATCGATACACTACAGAGTATCCAACCAAATTGACCACCACGTTTCAGTTTAAAAATAGTACTTACAAACATAAGGACCCTATACCATCAACATTTGTGTCACTCGATTCAGAGACGAAAGATTCTCAAGGAAATCGTAATTTTGTCCTAGATACGCCACTTACAGAATTTAGGAAGCTTTATCAATTCCAAAGAGATGCAGGACCTGAGAAATTGTTAGAAGTGTCCCAAAATGTGGAAACAAAACCTGTCTTAGATGATGAAGAAAGTCGTTTACACGAGTCAACAGAATCTAAAAGCAAGTCTTTGAGAAGACAAACAGAAGTGAAGAAAGAAGAAATTGCAATACTTAAAAGTGACATTACTAAAATTTACAATTTGGAAAATGACAATACTATAGATGAGAATTTTGATCCTATCCAACCGGATATTGATGACATAGAATCTTTAAAGGACGAGAATAATACATCGAAAATAATAATTAAACCGGATGATTGTGAAGACGAATTAAAACCTCATCGCGAATTGCAGGTGGTCGTTGATAGTACAGTTGATACTAGAGAAATAGACTTATCTGAACCAGAGATGGCCTACGAGCAAATCTCTACGCAAATGACTATTTTAGTTAGTCCGAAAAGGTCTAGTCCTAATGATAAAGGATCCAAATCACTAGAATGTGAAAGGAGTGTATCTCCAGAATTGGCAGCAAAGTTGACTAGAAACGATGCACTGAACGCTATATTCCATACTGATGCTTGTAAAATTCAATCTAGTAGTATTGATATGGATCTGAATGTATCTAAAGATGATTTAGATGAAGCGTTAAGCGATGAAGAAAAGGTTGAAGATTATCCGGACGATTTCTCAGTGGATATAGACAATTACAGATCAGATAACGAACCCCATTCCCCAATGTCTCTACCAAATAATTCCGAAGAAGACAACTTTTGGAACTAGTAAATTTTATAAATAAATGAAACAACCAAAAACCAGTCATAATTTATATTTTCTAATGTCTATTGTGAATTAAAACATTATTATAGAAAAACATACATTTTCTTTTTATTTTTACAATTTTTATAAAACTTTTGTTTTCTTGCTTTTTTTACATATAAAAGTACAAACTGTCGTAAATCAGTGCAACATTCCACTTTCACACATTTTGGCTTCACAGTTAACACAAATACATAATAATTAAAATTAATACAGGTGAACTAAACATTATAAATGCTAAAAACTCATTATTGTCGTAATAGGGGCTAATATTATGGAATTACGTTACAAAACAAACATTACACATAAAACACTTATTTAAGTGCGGAAATCCGAAAATTTTGTAGAATCGAGATGAGATTTGTCGCTTAAAACAAGGCAATAATCTCAATTAATATATATTAGGACAACAGACCTACATACATGTTTATTTGAAACAATAATTCGTCATGTTCATAATTAACATAGTTATGTGTTAAACAGTCAAGGATTCTATCCAAATATTAGAAATATTCAATAATAATAATAAAGTAATATCATTAACAACATATTATTATCTAAAGCACATATTGTTACAAATATCTAACGACATTTCCGTCGAAGTCATACTAATAAAGAATATGAAAATAGTTTTTTTTTTAATATTATGTAATTATCTAATCAAATAATAATTCAGAGACTTAATAGTATTGTAATTTTTAATGATTACCTATACTGTAAATAATTCCGCAATAACAAAAGGAGACTCATTATTTTTGACACTTTCACAACTATTACTATTTTTTGTATTTTTTCAATAAAATTTACACAACATAATATATTTCATAGTTGAGTTAAAAGATATTTAAGAGTTCCTATCGTCGTTGATTAGTTTTAAAAGTAAGGCAGTAAAGTTGTTAAAGTTGGTTAAATATTTATTTTTCTGATTTCCAATCGTCTAATAAGATTTTTGTATCACATTAAATATAATACGACCTAATTAGAAATGTAATTTAACAATAAGCTAAAAATCGTTAACATTTTTTTTGGTCGTTTTATACCGAAGTAATTTTTAGGTTATCTTCAATTTATTGAATAACGTTCACAAATTTCACTTTTATTCGGTCGTCTTATACCGCGGTCAATTTTTATTTCTATTTGACGATTGAAAAGTCGTTTCTTGGTCAACTAAAGTAAATTAAAAGCCAAAACTAACGTTGTGTCCAATATTTTTGGATGCCAGCGCCGACCGAGGGGAGTTGGGGCCCGTCACTCGGAGCCAATTGGAAACCTGAAAAATGTAATGACTATTATTAACAATTTTAATCATAATAAATAAAATATATCAAGAAATTGAGGATTTCTCAAACTGCTTAATTCCCTAAACTAAGCAGAGCCTGTAATACTATAGTAAATACATACATTTATTTGCAGTCATACTAAAAAACATCTCATACAACTATTAAGTTTAAACTAAGCATCGTTCGTACGATGGGTGTCGGGAGGATATTTTATTATTTATTTTGCAATTGATGTACCTGATATGTACTTAATCGTAGTAAGTTTTTGTTAAGTAAAATAATCAGAAGATCAGCGTTAGGACATTTTTTTTTTTGTGTCCGACATTTTGCTGAGTGGATTTTGATACAATTTCTTAATAAATATTTCAAAATTCAAAATAGTTTATTCAAGTTTGGCTCAAAAGAGCTCTTATGAAGGTCAAAACTTAAAAACTAGCGCGCCCATTCACTGCGGGCGGGAGCTTATCGTAAAAGAAGAAGCAAGAAAATCGTCAAGGTTAGTTTAGTTTAAGCGGCGATATCCCAGTGGCGAGACTCGGAGCCTTCAAATTCAATATGTCTCTGGTTCAAACCTATGACTTTTTTTCGAAGTTATGTGCATAATTATCGCTTGCTCCGTGCTTTGGAACCTTCGTTGGACCCTGCTGTCATGAACATCTATGCCAGTCGTTATTAGGATGTCAGTGACTTCAGGTATCAGGTAGACGGCAGTCGCTCCATGTTATAACTGAAATTCAGCCAAAACTGGTTAAACCAGTGAGCAGTCTGGGGCTTCCGGGATAATGCTACGATATGATGATGATGAATTAGACAGTCCTACAAACCTGTAATGGCACAACGCGAGAATCTTCCCTCGCAGCGTCCTTTTTGGGCGTGGAGCAATATTCCGGAGTCTGTCGGATCCTGAACGAGTGCCTCTCGGGAGTCCCGTTGACAGTTCGCTCGCAGACCGGCGTAAGAGGGAACCTTGACGCTGAAGTGTTTAGTCGTAGCGACACTGATGTATTGTCGTCTGGTGGTAACACTTGCTGCCATCTGGAAATATACAGATTTTTTAATTCATTGTAAAGATCGTGTGTTGCCGGCCTAAAATAGCGCCCCCCCCTCTATCTCACGGGAATTCGTAAATCAGCGTGGTGATTACTTTGGGGAGGCTAATGTTCAACAGTAGACTTTATAAGACTGTTATGATAAAAGATCAAACGTCTATGTTGATGCTTGTAGCACCGCAGGACTATTCAGTGTTCAGAAACTATCTCAGAAGTAAAGCAGACTTCATATAAGTCCTTGGACGAGTAACTGCTTCGAATATTAGCCCAAATTTAAGATGAAGTGTCTATATTAGCACTCGTAGTATTAAATCAAAAACAATCACTGAAATAAAGCAGGTATGTCGTCATTATGACAGATGTAGTCAATATATCGGGGATTTACTCGATATGTCAGATTGATGTTATGTACATACAGTCTGTACTTTTCTTACTGAGATTTTATCAATGTTAATCAAGCGTTCAAAATCCAAGCAGAATTATTATTTAATAAATCAGTTTTAATTTTATGAGTCAAAAAAAGGATACGTTCTCTTAACAAGATCTTGATGTCCCAAAAATCGGCTTTTTGAGTTAAGTCAGTTTTCCATTAAGCAAGCGATTATACAAGAGCTAGTCATTATGATTTTTGTTTATTTTTTATTTTTCTTTGTATTTATTTATGTATATAAGTAGGTTTATATATCTGATATGTATCTTATATCATATTTTTGTATATGTATATGTGTAATATTGTAGTGTGTTATTTATGCCTGCTAACTATCTCTCCCACTTCAGTTAAGATTGACTGGAAGAGATTTCTTTTAGAAATAAGTCCACCTTTGTACATCGTCTTTTTCACATAAGGCTTTTTTTGTTATTGTTTGTTTTTTTGTGCAATAAAGAATATATACAAAAATATTAATCAAATCTTTACTGTGTCCTAATATTAAGTGAATTTTATGTAACTGGCGAGGAAAAAATCAACCTCTACTAATTCCTTGCCTAATTTTTCTACGTTTAAGTTCCAGCCTGCAGTGAATGGGAGCGTTAGTTTTTAAGTCTGCATTCATACGAACTCAATGAGTTAAACTGGAATAAATGATTTTGACTTTAGACTATACAGACCTGTCCCGTTCAGCTGGAGGGTAGAGCGCGACGGTATGTCTCCAGCGGTACACATTCGGGAACTGCGAAGGCCTAATACTGCAATCCGATACTGCGTCAAATACCAATCGATCCATCTTGGTTGGTTCTTCACTGCAAACACATACATACTATTATTTATGTTTGTATTTGACATGGTGGCATTTAGGCATAGCGCGCTTATGCTGTCGCGTGTAAGACCATATTGTTATTCCCGAAATGCCCGTTATGCCTTAGTTATAAATAAATATTCTCTTACAATCACACCAATTATTTAGTTCCAAGATAAGTATCAGTAAGAACTTGTGTTATGGATACTAAACAACGGATAAACATACTTTAATACTTTTTTGTAAATATATACTTAATATACATAGTAAGCACCCAGACCAGAACAAATATTCATATTTATGCACACAAAGATTTGTCCTGTGTCGGAATCGAACCCACGACCTCTGGAGTAAAGTGCAGGTATACTGACCTCCATGCAATATCGGTCTTCAAAGTAGTTAGTACAATCCATAACTTTCAGACCTTTTGGTACACTATGAAATGCAATAAAACTATTAAAATTTTAAATTGTGATACCCTTGCAGGGTTCATTTAAGGACAAAGTATTATTTTTAAGACCTAATTGTACACCAAATGAAACAATAAAGAATTATGATTATGATCAAAATGAATTGGCAACAGCAGCTCGTGGTCAACCTTTACAATAATACGCGATTGATTTAAAAGATGAAGTGGTGGAGGGGAACATAGGTCGAAGGCACGATAAACTATGGAGAGTCAGGGTTTTAACAAGGGCAACCGCAAACCAGAAAACGTAGTGAGAAAAGTCATTAATCGATCAGATGGTCAAGGCAGAGAGAATCCGGTTGATGCAGGTGGCTTAAGTTCCTTATACGTGGAAAACAATTAGGAAGGTTTATGTTCAGAACACTACTTTGTCATTGCACTAGTCTGTGCCATTTAAGTAACTTTACATAGGAATATTGACCCACTTTTCCCACTTTATGCAAAATACCTGCCAAAGACGCACATGTAAACCTTACCTCTACTATGAAATGCAAGTGCGGCGCGTTCATGTCGTATAAAATTTTTGTTTACATTGATAGTGAGGCCTGAGATGTGAATAAACTTGAGAGATTTATGACACGTAGGTATATAAATAAGTAAGAAAAACTTTAACTAACACTATGGTGTATGCTGAAATGAAAAACTATTATTATTATATAAACGCACCCGTAGATGAATGTCTCGACAAGTGCGCGGTCGCTCGCCTCCGCCATATTGTCGTCGTCGGAATGTTCGGAGGCAGTCTGGAACGACTCCTCGCCGTCAGAGTGGCACGAGCCGCAAGAGTCGTCTTCGGATATCTGGTGCACAAACATTTTATTATTAACAGTTCGACCGTAGCAATTAACAATGTCGTATGTGAAAAGCAGTTTCTTTCAACAATGTCGTAAGTGGAAAGTAACGACTTATTTCTTATGATATTGTTAAAAGCAACGACTTTTCACTTACGACATTGTTAATTGCTACCATCGAGTTTGTCTTCGGATACCGGATGCACAACCATATTATTAATGCTAGGGGCTAAAGCAGACAGGCTGCTTTTAGCATCGGCATTTAGTCGAAGTTGAACGCTCGTATAAAATTCCTCAGTGTCTCAAGACGAAAGTCTTCGACCAGTGTGTGTATAGCGATGACGTATCAGACTGAGACGTGGTGACTATGGGCCTCATAAGAACGCTACATGTCCCTACGTGATAAAATCAGAAATAAGGAAGAACTGGAATGGCCGACATAGCGAGGCAACTTTGCAAGATGAAGTGGCAGTGGGCGAGACACATAGCTCGAAGAACCGAAGACCCATAGGGCGTTAAGGTTTTTCAACGGCGACCGCGAACTGGTAAACGTAATACGATGCAGGCGACTCCGCATCGGTCAACGTGGAAATTTATTGGGGAGGCCTATGTTTAGCTAATGGTGATCACCACACCATAGAACTGCCGTCTGAACGTTGCACTCTGCACACATTCGGATACCCGGTCGCGTTGAAAGCCAGCGTTAGCGGGTAGCGCAAGCTCGTTACCAATAATCTGGTCAAGGCGGCGGGAAGCCGGTGGATGCAGGACTTACGATCGCATGTGGAAATTAATTAGGTAGGCCTACGATCACCAGTGGACGTCATATGGTTAAGATGATGTGAGGAACGTGAGGAAATATTACAATTACCTCAGCAGGCAGTACTTGGCACTTGGCAGTATCCACACAGAACACGGGGCTGTCTCCACCCGGAGAATTTACGCTCACCAGCTTAGCTGCCTCGTTGTGTTGGAGTTTGCCGTCACCTATAACAAATAATTGATTGAAATAATGAAATAAATAAATTGGTTGAAATATTATAATAAGAAATAACTCTCGCGCAAGTATTTAATGACCCTTTAGTGATGCAGTTGTTAATATATTGGCACTGTAAACGGACCTTTATGCGATTAAAATATTAAAAGTGAACACAAATAATAAATACATGTTTCCGAACATTTCATACAGTACCATCATAAGTATATCATTTGGTTTAGATATAAATAGGACTTCGCATGACACAAAAACTACGCCTTTTTAAGAGACAAAATGGTCTTCAATGGTGTAGGCGTGACAAACAAGGAGGATTGGGTCTATAATGTCGATATGGTCATATGTCGAATAGAATTTGGCGTTCTTAGAAATCAAGATAAATGTATACAATACCATGCACGAAAGCCTGTTTGGTAATTTTACCTTTATGAAAATATGGTCCAATACTCATGCACAATCATTCTAAGTTGCTGTATTTGTTAAAGAGTTATTAAACATTTTGGGGCGTATTACAAAACGATGTCTAAAGTTAGACCAGGTTTAAAACTAGTCCCCCCCCCCCCGACTGGTCTCCACCTTGTCGTGGTGGGGGGGCTGAGTACCTCCCGGTAGGGCGCAGGAGGCGCTAGGGAAAAGGTAACACCCAGAGACCAACGACTCTGGGTGCCCTTAGTACTGACTACCGGGGGATAAACTAAGAGGGACCTGTAGAGGGCGCAGCGGGCGGGCCAGGCGGGCCCGTCAAGCAGCGCCAGGAGGGTCTTAGGCAGTGGGGGCAGGGGGCCTCTGCTCCCCCCCGACTGGTCTCCACCTTGTCGTGGTGGGGGGGCTGAGTACCTCCCGGTAGGGCGCAGGAGGCGCTAGGGAAAAGGTAACACCCAGAGACCGACGACTCTGGGTGCCCTTAGTACTGACTACCGGGGGGGAAACTAAGAGGGACCTGTGGAGGGCGCAGTGGGCGGGCCAGGAGGGCCCGCTCAGCAGCGCCAGGAGGGTCTAGGCAGTGGGGGCAGGGGGCCCCTGCTGTCTAACCATGGACCCTCCGGGAAGTCGGCCACACACGCTATGGTCGCACGGGGAGGTAGGAGGGGCGCGTCCACTGCGCCTCTCTGAGGAGGTCCTCCCGGTTTTGGTCCGGGGGACGTTGGCCGCAGGCGGGGCGTCAGAAGCTGCAACCCAGGAACTGGCCCTCGCCTCTTTCTCAACAAGCGTAGGGGGCCTCTGCTGTCTAACCATAGACCCTCCGAGAAGTTGGCCACACACGCTATGGTCGCACAAGGAGGTAGGAGGGGCGCGTCCACTGCGCCTCTCTAAGGAGGTCCTCCCGGTTTTGGTCCGGGGGACGTTGGCCGCAGGCGGGGTGTCAGACGCTGCAACCCAGGTACTGGCCCCCGCCTTTTTCTTAACAAGCGGCGGGCGTCATCGGAAGATTTTTAGTGGGTATTACTGCTGGCAGTCGTGTCTGCCGGTGGTGAGTCCCACACCCCCTTTCGGTCCCCGTTTGGCCGGAAGGTAGTGCGTAAACGCATTTTGCTACCGACGTAAAACAAAAAAAAAAGTTTTAAACTAGTGCTCACTGTCTCCATCTTATCAAATGAAAGTGACAGCACTAGTTTTAAACCTGGTGTAACTTTTGACATCGTTTTGTAATAAGACCTCTACAATAAGACTCACCAATATCCTGATCAAACGTCAATCGTCTAATAAAGCTCTCGCTCTGCGGACTCGTCGACAGAATGGATCTATTCTTTCTAAACGAAGCATTCTTCTTGCTATTCCTCTCAAATGACTCTATCCTCCAATCACATCTGCATTTAGATGCCTTTTCCCATATATCAGCACATTCGTGATCCGACACGGCTGGACCTTTGGGCAAATCACTTTCTGTCTCCTCGCATATAAAACTAGCTAAACACCTCACATGGCAGTCGATCACTTGTGTCAGTTTAATTCTATTTGTCCCCCTATAGTATACTGGTTTTGGTTCATCGTCAGAACTGAATATGTCGTCATTCGGACAACGGAGCTTCATAAGGAACTCGACTAGATTGTTGATGTCGTCCAAATCTTCTGTCTTTTGCTTCAGTTTGAATACTACTAGTTGGGCCAGTCGCGAGTGTATTAGCGCGAAATCTATTTTTTGAAACCTGGAAAGTGATATTTATTAAGTAGGTATTATTTTAAATTTTACTCAAATAAGTGTTACTCAAGTTAACGAATAAATTTTCCCAACAAACACATCGATGGTAGCAATTAACAATGTCGTAAGTAAAAAGTCTTTGCTTTTAACAATATCATAAGTGAGAAGTCTTAACTTTTTACTTACGACATTGTTTAAAGTAACGGCTTTTCACTTACGACATTGTTCATTGCTACCGTCGACAGGATTATTTAAGAAGAATATTTCGGGAAATAACAAAATTTGTGTATCTAGTTTGTCATTATAATCTAGTGATTATTATTATGTGATATATAGAATTCTTTGTACAAGTATCATACATACATCCACCTATTGCTAACGGTAAAAGTCAAAAAATATCGAATTCCCTAGGTATACAAATTATTCTAAAATTACCTTTCGTCATCCATATACGTAAAAATAGTATGCTGAAGATGTTTCGCTTCAGACTTCAACGAATCACCGGCCACTTCGGGTTCGGCAGTCAACGAGAAGAACAGCGCGTCTGCTATTCTCTTAGCAAACACCTGACACGTCCTTTCGATGCATAGCAACTGGCTTACAACATGGTTAATAGGGGGTGGGGAATCTCCATTCGTCAATATAGGCTTCGTAGTAGGCTGCCGACACAACCTTTGCCTCACAGGATCAGTTTTCTTCCAACTCAAAGATTTATCCGATGATATCTTACAAGTGTTCATTGCCAAGCATAATTCCGATACAGGGCTAAGCATATCTTTGACTGGACTCAGTTGTGATGCGTTTAAACTTATTCTGGATAGAGATAACTCGAACTTCGAAGATTGTGCGCAACTATCGTTGTATGCGATTGAGTATGCGCTGTCGTATTTGGATTTCAGATAATTTTCTAGAAGCGTCAAGCCTTCAATTGATCTTAAATCGGTGAATGTATCCAGAAATGGCCAGTATTCTTTCCAACCAACTTTCATTTGCTCTGCTAAGTCCCTGTAACATAACAGAAAACAAAAAGCTGATGAAGAAGATGCTTATGCGGTGCTTATATTAATGACGATGCCATTGAAAATAATCTCATACATACATATGTTTTATGTAGTCTCCTATTATCCTATTGGTTAATTACCAATAAACTCAACCGTAATTAACTCCTATTAAAATGGGCAGAAAAGATACAACTACTTAAAAGGGCAAAGGCTACACACAGCAGAGCAGATACTGCTGCATCACAATGGTGGTAGAATTCTCTGGAAGTGGGGCTACCAAAACGACACAGAAAAAATCTCAATGACACGATATAGATTGTTATGCCGTCGGGCGCTTTGCGCAAATTATCCTACACACACGAAAGAAATACGCCCTGCTTCGCTTGACATGTCGACAACGCATTTTAACACTCATAAACATCTCACCTGCCAACCGACTCCAGTCCCTTGCTAATCTCTTTCAGCCTGAATGTAGGCGGCCACAGTCTCCCGGCGCGATTGCTCCTGGGTGGAGTTTTCCACCGTCTTCTGAACGCCTCTGCATCCCCCGCCTCCATGGGTCCCGCAAACGCTCGAATTTCGTATCGAGAACTCAGCGGGTCGTGATTTAGTTCCTACATAATTAAAATCTTGAATAATTTAAGGACTTCAACTGTCTTAAACTATAATTGAATTTCAGCATCCCAGCATGAGCTGCAATACTGCTGGTAAGTGATAACGTACTTACTACTGGACTCGGGCCTATGCTAACAAATAATTGCTAAAGGAATTCACTTTATTAAGAAATTTATGTATCTTTTGATTAATCTCTATCTGTAACAAGCTTTACATCGACGTTAAGTAGCTTGTAGGAGATGTGACCTTACATTTCCAACGATTTATCGACTATTTTAATGCCATTCATCAATTACATAATAGTCAATATATATACCTATAGTAACCGTTAATAATTTAAATAGGGGTGAAGTGACTGCATAAAGTTACACATTATTTTCTGACAATTACACCAATTATTTAGTTCCAAGATAAGTATCATTAAGAACTTGTGTTATGGATACTAAACGGATAAACATACTTAAATACTTTCAAGTACATACAGACCAGAACAAATATTCATGTTCATGCACACAAAGATTTGTCCTGTGTGGGAATCGAGCCCACGACCTCTGGAGTAAAGTGTAGGAGATGTTTAAATTATGCCGTTTGGTACCGGCCTAGAATAGTACCACCTCCTCTGAAGGCTCCTCGTAAGAGACGACGAAGAGAAATCCTACCGGATGATTGGCAGCAACATCATCCTATCCTGAACTGCGATCAACAGATACCCCCAACAGAATGTAATTTAATGGGGGGGCTAATGTTCAGATCTGGACTTTATAAGTCTGATATAATAATGTTTGAATTCTCTTACGACATTCATTTATGCCTCATCTTAATCCATTGATGAAATACGATAAAAAAGCACTTACAGGCGGTAATGCAGGTGTAAACGGGCGACCAATAGTAGGCGTGGAAGTCTCGTCCTCAGAGTGCAGAACGGGCACGTAATATCGTTCGTTGAGCATGGCCGTTATGCGACGCACCGTTTCTTCAGACGCGGATGACGCTCGCTTGCAGATTATCTGGGGATATTAATGGTTGGGATCATAGTCACAATTCATTGAGGTCGCACTAAGCATGGCTTGGATGTGCGCGGGCGCAGTGCGAATTAGCGGATTGGAAAAAATAATTGGGCAATGGCAGCATGTAGGTACATACATACGTAATGTCACGCCTCTTTCCCGTAGGGGTAGACTGAGATCATATCCTTCCACTTGCTACGATCTTGGCACACACTTTTAGCTTAATTCAAATGCAGCATGTTCCCACCATATATGGAACCGTAGTTAGGGTAGAAAACCAATGTAAAATTTCAGGAGGGATTTAGGCCTTACTCCACCACGCTGACCCAGTGATCAGATGTGGGATATTAAAAGGTTATATTTTATAAAGTCTATATTTGGTTTCATTATTGACAGCTGTCTAGGCTCAATACGGGATGACTTTATCTCAGCATTGAGACGTGATTTAGGCATACATAATATTACGACTGTTTTCCCGAAGGGGTAGGCAGAGGCATATTATACGCCCACATTTCGCCAGTTTTATTGTTGATCTCACATATTGGTGGGGAGCCTATTACCGCTTACCGGGAACTTTTATGTTCGCCAGAGCCTCGTCCGTTGATCGTCAGGTGCACCACTTGCAGGTGAGGTTGGCTTCGGCTCCTTGGTAGAATCCCATTTACCCATGATATTAACACGTACCTACTACGTAAAACAAAAAAAAATAAAACCCTTACTAATAATAATACTTACATACAGACGCTGTCCCTAAATTTATTGACAGCCGTCTAGTTACATTTAAAAGAAAAACCTTAAGATTATAATTATCCGAATCCTTGATTCAGAGAAGGAAACATTATATCAGCGTTGAGACATTAATATGCAGATGATCACATGAGTCACTTTACAATAAAGAGTACTTAATAATTATTATCAGCACACTTACATCTTTGGGCTGTTCTCCAAACTTATTGACAGCCGTCCGGTTACATTGCGGGAAGGAAGTCAGCACATCTACCACTTCAGCCGCCCCAAACTTTGCAGCAAAGTGTAGGGGAGTCTCGTTCATGCCCTTATCTGGGGTATTTAGGTACCTGTCCACTAGGATTGATGCGAATTCCTGAAAATAATAAAATATAAACATAAAAAAACGAATAAGACTTGAACGGGCAAGTTGATTTTTACTAGTAAAAATGTCCTTTACTAAATAAGACTTAATATAAATAACGACGCCCTTACTCGGCCAGATGTTAAAAATCATATGGACCATGACCGCTTCCAATTTTACTCTTTTAATTCTGATCAACTATAAATTCTTAGTTGGTTATACTTTAAAATTTCGTTACTCATATGCAAGTTTTCACGTGTAGCTAGCTAGTGATGTGGCGGACGACTCGATCGATTGACGACGACCCAGAGGCAGGAAACAATAGTATTTTAATGGTGATCTTTAAGCGTACATCTACCGCTCTAAATAACCTCTGTTACATTTTATAATTAATGTTTTACAGCTTCTCTGAATAAAGTAGATTAAGTCATTTGCTATTAAATATCAAACTTGCATTACTCCGGGCCTGCTTCCACGTCATACAAGGTTTGAACTAAAGCTTTAAAACATTATGTGACCATTTATACATATAAAAACTCGAAAATTATTGTATAGTTTCAGAAATTTAAAACATGCCTCCAACCTGTGTCTTTCTGTGTTGGCACTAAAAAATCTAAACAGAATTACAGATAAAAAAGGTTAAGATTTATTCCAAGTATTTTTGTCTTTTATTTCTGTAAAATTCTGCAGTTTCAGTAAGCCAGACTATGATATTTCTCTCTTTACTAAGCTATCAAATAAATACCTTGCAGGACTCCGGGTCTGCGTCCACGCCGTACAAGCTCTGAACGAATGCTGGGTTTCCAACTGTGTTGAGGATTAAGTTGCAGATCTCCGCATTCATAGCTTTAGCTGCCACATGTAATGCATTGTACCGGGAACCTTCCTGTTAACAAAATGGAAGATAGTAAGCTGGAGAATTTTGGCAATTGTACCGATGGTCTCATGTAATAGACGGCGAGCCTATAACTGCTTACCGAGTACTTTTATGGTTGCCAGAGCCTCGTGCGTTGATCGACAGGTGGACAACTTGGGATACCTGTTTACCCTGATGGTAGAATCCCTATACACCACAACCCCAACTTAAAATGTAAATGTGCTATAATTATCAAACTTGAAAAGTCAAAAATATAAAATCGCTAAGTTTGCCGTGCCCGACAGGGTCCATAATTGTAACTTGTGTAGATGTAAGACATTATGTAAAACATTATGGAGTGCAATAAACATTGAATTGAATTGTATCACCTGCAAAATACCCGGCGTGTTCCCACTGCTGACTAGAAAACGCGGGTTGTCCCATACTCGGTCCCGCACTGTTGTTGTCAACCCGGCTTCGATGGCCTTGCGAAGCGCCACAGAGTCTTGGGGCGACGGCGCTTTGAAAGGGTATGGCTTTTCTCCCATGAGAGCTGTGAAGAAAAGTTAATTCGTTTGTTTACATTTTTATTGAAGCGCTCGTAGCTTTGCGGTGCTCGGTGGTCGGAAACGATCACCAAAGTACAGCTTACAGAGGTCAGTCCTGAGATGGGTGACCGTTTGTGTGGCATTTGATATAGAGCGATTCCGTGCGTTCGGAAGGCACGTTAAGCCGTTGGTTCTAGTTATCACTAAATGTGGTAGTCGTTAAGCCATGTTAGTGGCCTAATAGGCGGTTTGAAAAAATCTAACAGCAGGACACAATACACCTGCCTCCGCCAATCCGCACTGGGTCAGCGTGGTGGAGTATGACCAAATACCCTCACACCTTGGGCTGTGATGATGATGATGATGATGACATTTTAAATTATGGTTCTTGGAAATCTTACACTACTACCTTGTTTCGTTTCGTTCAACACTGGGCACTATAGAGCACAGGCCTTCTTTCACAAACCTAGGTTAAGGGTTTTAAGTCATACTCCACCAAGGGACCTTGTACAGACTAGAATACCAAGCTACCCAATAAAGTCTCCAGCATCGTTTAATCATTACATCATTTCACATCATCAATCATTACACATCTTAACCTGCTCAAATCTTCAAGTTGCAATAAACATTGACTGTCACCAACTTGTAAGTGTTAAAGTGTGTTTGCCTTCATCATCTCAGCCCATTAACGTTAATAGTGGGAACTTTTGAGCACAAGCCTCCTCGCACATACCAAGGTGCGTTTTCGACCACCGAGAACCGCGGCCCTATCTTGTTTGTTATAAATTCACTCTATATATTTTCACAACATTGTATTAATTAATTAATTTAGTGTAAATTAGCAGGGTTATTCCAAGTCTTATCTCTATTGCTTTGATCTGTTCACTCAGTTTTCCTTCCTATTTGTAAACATGCAGATAAGACATTTTTTTTTCTAATCAATAAGATTTGGTACATAATGTCAATGACTATATCTACTGAATGAATATTTTGACTAAACTAATAACATATTTGGGTAATTGCTTTTAACTAATTAATTGAATGTTAACTGAGTTATGTGTTGGAAAGTTGAAAATACTTCATTACTAATGTGTTTCAAATAGCCTCGGATTTCTGTACTACAGGTTCAACATTCACCAAAGTCAAGCAGAGGACAATCCATCCGTGTCGCAATATCGAGTGCTTCGTGTTTCGGAAGGCACATTGAAATGTTAGTCCCGGTTTCCATTATAAGTGGTATTTGTTAAGCCAAGTTAGAGACCCCATTGGGCAGTCAATTTTTAACGGTAGGACACCACACACTTTCTTCCACCAATCCAAACTGGGTCTGCATAGTGCAATTTACCTGAATTCTTCTTACCTTGGTTAGTGAAAGTAGACTAATGCTCAATAGTGGGACATTAATTGGCTGAAATTATGAGACAAAATCCCTGAGCAATATAACTTCCTTATTGCAACAGAGAAAAAACACTGACATACATAAAATTATTGTTTTGGGTCATATTCTCATTTTATCTGATTGAAGTGTTTATTAAAGAATTAACTATCATTTTTCACACTTAAAATTTGTGAAATTAATTTAATGTTTTAAGTCATTACATACATCTATTGGTTACTTTGTCACATTTTGTCACATTAAAAAGATAGGAAAATGTGGTATCTATCAATTCTTTATCAAAGAACATCAATCACAAAGGTTTAAGGCAACTAAAACTGGAATTAAAATAAATATCTTCAGAGATCTCACACAGCACTTCAAGCCACAAACAAAAGCAGAGCTTATACCATGGGTACTAAACAACTGCTAAACATAAATATTTGGTATGTTCAGAAAAAGCCCGGTACCTAGAAAGCACCTCCATGAGAGGTAACCAGCATACATAACAAGCAGTTGAAAATAAAAGAAAAATTTTACTTACAACTGTCATTGCCATCATGATTGTCCACTGGCTCTGCTCCTTTTAATGCAAATAACACAGCCTCATTCCGATTCTGAAATGCCTTGAACCTCGCAAGTTTGTACCGACGAACAAGTTCTAAAGCTTCTGCCTTATTTTTATACACATGAAGAGTCTCTGCGGACAAAATTAAAAGAAAAATTAAAGCAGGTGTCACTAAAATTTTAAAAATTTTGAAAATAGAATCAGACACAATTAAATAAATAATTTAAATTTTGTTTGATACACATTGACAAAAACTTTTTATAACAAAAATTTTTTTTAATACTGTGTCTAGTCTTAACATTTTACAAATTAAGTCTTTGTAGGTACATATTAAAAGAATAAGTTATAAAAATATAGATAAAATTACACTCCTCACATTCTTTGCATTTTCAACTTAATTTCATAATACAGAAAAATATGCAATTGTTTTCAATAATGTATGTAATGCAGATTTCCTTTCTTGAACTTACTAAAAAGAGACATTTACTCATAATATAACACTCCAATTTTTTTATACCATAATAGACTTAGTTATTTTAATCATTAGGCATTTAAAAAAAATGGATAAACAAAAAGAAATGTGCACATAACAATGTCAACAATCTTATCACAGTGATTGACCTACATAGATCTGCAAATCTTATCTTACATACTATAATAGCAAACATGTGTACACAATGTGATGAATGAAATAAAAACATACCTTCATCAGGGCCTTTTTTAATTTCACAGGGAATATACACCCCGTAGTAGGTCGTGGGAGGCTGCGTCGAACTGGGACTCTCAGGGGCAGGACTTTTTTTCAAAGAATCTAGGCGCAAGAGTCTGCTAAATAAACTTATCGGTCCATCCTTCTTTTCTGTGGGGGACAGCGAGATATCTTCTTTTATACTTCTTAAATCCTTAGGACGCTCGGGTATCAATACTCCTTTCGACATATCGTATGCTGAAATTTGTAAACACAGTCCCTTTTTGTTTTGTTTGGAATTTGTGACGCACTATCATGTTTATTTTTACATCTGCCAAGAGCTCACCTTATATACTTACGACGTCATAAATACAGCATCAAAACTATTAGTTTAGGCATACATTTTATTTCACCTCATGATAAAATATTAAAAAGTAAGCACGTTACAAATTACGGGCGTATTATTTGAAAGAAAATTGTATTGCGTTGGGGAACGGATGTATGACGTTTTGACAAATTTGTTTTGACGTTGATCGAACGATGTTTTATTTTTCCATTCGAAATTTGATAAGCTAAAAACTGTTCCATACAGCTTACAAACCAATATTTTTTAATATTACTTAAATTTTGTGTTTTCTTTGGACACAAAATAATTTAGCTAATGAGGCTGATTCGATATTTTTCATACGCCATTTAGAGTAAAATTAAATAGTCACTTTCCTGCACTTGAACCTCTGTAAACACAATTGAAAACAATTAAAATTAAAGTAGTTATAGTACCACAAACTCATATTTGTTTTAAGATGAGCTCTTATATAAACCTCGAGAAATTCGAAGCTAAAGTCCTCATAAAACTAGCCCTGGGAATTCAAAACTCAATTTTTGTATAGCTACAAGATTTGATTGAAACCATCGTAGTTGAAACGTTATTAAACTTTTGAGCTCAATCAAAATTATCCATTCTTATTGGTTATAAACTCAAATTAATATTGACAACATTACTTTTATGGTGTATTTTTGCCCAGTAATTTGTACAGCTTTAGGCCAGCATTCTATAAACCAGAATATAATTTTGCATAGAACGCCATTCGGCGACGCCCCAGGATACTTAGGACGGCAATCCTATGGTCGGCTTCTTTGCTAACTATGTTTGTCTAGGCGTCCTCGGCCTTTTAGGGATTCATCTAATAAAATGATTCTAAATAATAAGCACTACCAATAGTGACAATTCGAAAATAAGCTTTATTTTACAATCACAATAAGCACTACCACCACCACCACTGTAGTACTGGGCGTAGTTCTCTTCAAATGGCACACCACTAAGTTCGATCTTTGGCTGTCTGCCTTTTTTGTTTTACGTCGGTATTAAAATGTATTTACGCACTGCCTTCCGGCCAAAGGGGGACCGAAAGGGGATGTGGGACCCACCACCGGCAGACGCGACTGCCAGCAGTATTACCCACTAAAAATCTTCCGACTACGCCCGCCGCTTCGGCTGGTCGCCTCCCAAAACGCTCAAGCAAGAAATCTATTCCCGCGGTTTATGTCCTACTGATAGTATAGCTGTTTTCAACCACTTCAGCTTGCTAATTCTTCGCTATTTATGGATAAGTTCTTTGTTAAATCACAATATTTCAGAAGTAATTCTTTAAACAATTACCAGGCTTCGAATTTTAAATTATGTAAGTTGAAATTGATAAATTAATTTTTAGTTAATATAAACAAAATTTGTATTATATAGATATGACAAAAGCGTAATCCTTACTAATATTATAAATGCGAAAGTAACTCTGTCTGTCTGTTACTCTTTCACGCCAAAACTACTGAACGGATTTGAATGAAATTTGGCATACAGATGGTCTAGACCCTGAGAAAGAACATAGGCTACTTTTTATTTCGAAAAGGGGGGTTGTAAAGGGTTAAAAAGGGGAGGGAGTGAAAAGTTGTATGGGATTTCTTAATTTTAAAAGATAAAACCATGAAACTTAATATTTAAGCACTTGATAGGAAATAATTAAATATTTGTTCTAGCGTTTTTGAAATTTTGTCCTGTGAGAGATGAAATAGGGGTTGAAAGTTTGTATGAAGTTCGAAATTTTTGAAAATAAAAATATAACATTTTGTATTTAGGCACTAAATATCCTTACTCCTTACTATAATATTATAAATGCGAAAGTAACTCTGTCTGTCTGTCTGTCTGTCTGTTACTCTTTCACGCCAAAACTACTGAACGGATTTGAATGAAATTTGGCATACAGATGGTCTAGACCCTGAGAAAGAACATAGGCTACTTTTTATTTCGAAAAGGGGGGTTGTAAAGGGTTAAAAAGGGGAGGGAGTGAAAAGTTGTATGGGATTTCTTAATTTTAAAAGATAAAACCATGAAACTTAATATTTAAGCACTTGATAGGAAATAATTAAATATTTGTTCTAGCGTTTTTGAAATTTTGTCCTGTGAGAGATGAAATAGGGGTTGAAAGTTTGTATGAAGTTCGAAATTTTTGAAAATAAAAATATAACATTTTGTATTTAGGCACTAAATATCCTTACTCCTTACTATAATATTATAAATGCGAAAGTAACTCTGTCTGTCTGTCTGTCTGTCTGTTACTCTTTCACGCCAAAACTACTGAACGGATTTGAATGAAATTTGGCATACAGATGGTCTAGACCCTGAGAAAGAACATAGGCTACTTTTTATTTCGAAAAGGGGGGTTGTAAAGGGTTAAAAAGGGGAGGGAGTGAAAAGTTGTATGGGATTTCTTAATTTTAAAAGATAAAACCATGAAACTTAATATTTAAGCACTTGATAGGAAATAATTAAATATTTGTTCTAGCGTTTTTGAAATTTTGTCCTGTGAGAGATGAAATAGGGGTTGAAAGTTTGTATGAAGTTCGAAATTTTTGAAAATAAAAATATAACATTTTGTATTTAGGCACTAAATATCCTTACTCCTTACTTAATATTATAAATGCGAAAGTAACTCTGTCTGTCTGTCTGTTACTCTTTCACGCCAAAACTACTGAACGGATTTGAATGAAATTTGGCATACAGATGGTCTAGACCCTGAGAAAGAACATAGGCTACTTTTTATTTCGAAAAGGGGGGTTGTAAAGGGTTAAAAAGGGGAGGGAGTGAAAAGTTGTATGGGATTTCTTAATTTTAAAAGATAAAACCATGAAACTTAATATTTAAGCACTTGATAGGAAATAATTAAATATTTGTTCTAGCGTTTTTGAAATTTTGTCCTGTGAGAGATGAAATAGGGGTTGAAAGTTTGTATGAAGTTCGAAATTTTTGAATATAAAAATATAACATTTTGTATTTAGGCACTAAATAATAAACAAAAAATCGTTTGTTCTAGCATTTTGAAATTTTTACCAATATGGGGGTGAAATAGGGGTTGAATGTTTTTATGGGTGTTCTTCATTTTTGAAGATAAAACCATGAAACTTGGTACGTAGGTCTCTTAGGATGTGCAGAGATTTTCTACAAACGGAATTCTCGAAATTCGATCGGAACGGAACGGATTCGGCACGGGAACTACGACGCCAAACTATTCTAGGAACATGATATTTAAAAATTTTGGGTGTATCAAGTTTAAAAAATATTTGGGCTTTTGAAGTTAAAGTTCCTTTTAACGATTTCTCTGCATCGACGCCGCTGATATCTACTATACCTACTAATGATTCTTATTAAATAATAAAAATGCTACCCAAAGATACTATTCCACGCGGACGAAGTCGCGGGTAACAGCTAGTTTTTTATAAATCAGACTCGATCTTTAATCTTTAGGCTGGTTTTACAGTCACGCCGCTAGACGCGCCGTTGGACAGCGCGCTGTTGGACAGCGCGCGTTTGAACAGCGGTGCACCATAAAACGACATTAGTACGGCGCGTTTCGCTGCTGTGAGACAGTCGTGTACAAACAGATACAATATGAACGGCAATGCGGTTAGAGTACTGGCTATTTACTTTTTATGGAAAAAAAGGCAACAACAACGTCGAAGAACAGTAGGTGTTGATCCTTATAACGCTACAAGGTTACTGAGAGGCGAACACGTAACATCTTTCTCTGATTTACGAGAAAATAGTTATAAATATCGATCGATGTGATTCATTTTGTACACAACAGTACCTAACGGCACGTCTCAACGGCGTCAGACTAAAACGCACAATGGCCGTAGAAGCGCACGAGCGGCGCGCGCTTCGACCGCGCCGCGCGAATAGGACGCGTTCAACGAACGGCGCTGCTCAAGCGCGCGAATTTGAAACGCTACTAATACCCCAATAGATATCCGAGCGCGCGCGCTCCGACGGCGCTGCCGAAACGCGTGACTATAAAACCAGCCTTAGATTTTGGATTTAAATAAATTTTTGGGGCACCACAATTTATATCTACTTATGTTGGCTTAAGTAGGTAGAGGTAAGGGATGAGTAGAATTAAAAAAACACATGTTAGAACAATTTAAATTTAATTATGAACTTTTTTCTTCTTGTTACGTTTATTATTGCTTACATCATGAGTTGCATTAACAACTGAGTCAAGATTTTTCTTCACAGAAAATGCATACAAATTAGCATTAATCTTCTTTAACTTGTCTAATTCATTCTTTAACTCTATTTCTTTTAATTTGAAACTATTTTCATCTTGGTCCAAATGTATTATTGAGTCAGAGGGATCTTGAGACATGGGCCAAAAATTACTGCTCTTGTTAACCAGAACTTCTATTTCTGTCATTTCATTTGTGTCATTCTCCATTGATCTTTCCAAGTTGTGCAATATTATATTTGGTGAGAAATCTTGTTTGTATATAACTGGAAAATTAACAGCAAAAAAAGCATTTGTGATTTGTCCTTTATGCCTGATAGTGCGGATAGGCTGTTTGCTCGGGATGTGCCATAGTATCACTTGTTCATCTGTAGATCCTGACATCAAAGTCTCCCCATCAAGTGATGCTGACAAGCAAGTCACAGCTTTGGTGTGCCCACTGAAGGTTGTAGTGTTTGCTTCTGTGTTCACTAAAAAGTCTCTAGTCCGAGGAGGATTTGTTAAACTAAACTGATGAATTTTTCCTTCTGTAGTTCCTATAAAAACGCTCAATTCCAAAACATCCATTGTTATAGATGAAAGAGGAGTATCAAAAACAATATTTAATAACAGTTCACCAGAGTGCAACTCATAAATTTTACAAGTTCTATCGCTTGATATGGTGGCTACCCTTCCATGCATACCAGTTTTGCTTATATATAAGTCTGTAACGGGTAAGGAATGGTCTGAAAATATATAAACAGGATCATGTTGCCCTGCTGTCGTCTGCGCAGACAGCTCTATCTCAGGATGTGTAGTAACAGTAGCTAGTGACCACACCATCACCATTCCGTCTTCAGCTGCAGATATGAAAAACATTCCATCTGGAGTAAATTTTAATATAACCACTTTCTGATAATGTCTATTTATTATAGTCAAAAGTTTTCCTGAAGATGTTTGCCAAATGAAGATTTTCTCATCTATCCCTGCCGCTATGTAGGATCCATCTTTGGTTATGGCTAAAGCACTTGCTTTTCCAGGTAAAATAAATCTTATACCTTGAACAGTCTGTTGGGAGTTTAATGGCCAAACATGTAGCACTGGTTTTGTTTTTTCCACTGCTGCTATATAATCACTGCCTATGAATGATAGCGTTCTACTTTCAGCTGTTCCACCACCTTTGTAAGTCATAAGACTGGTACCGGTGTGATGATCCCAAACACATGATGTCCAAAGTGTGTTGTTGGAGTCACATGTTACTAAAACTTCTAACAGAGCAGACATAGCGGTGAGGCACAATAGATAGATTGTGTTTATACTTATTAACAATTTCTATGAGTAAATAAAATAATTAAATTTTATAACCAAAACCATTTGTTAAACTTTTGCTTGACACTCGTTGCGTGTTATAGCCACCAGCATGCACCGTAGTCACCGTACTATATTTTGTTTGACACTTGCTAATATTGACTGTTCGTATTAGTTCATGACATTTTACTTCACTTTCATAAAAAGTGGCTCACTTATACCAGAATTGTTAATTTTGTAACAATAAAATTGATTTTGCAATTCAAAATAATGATTTTCACTGACCGTTATTATTATAGCTATTTACTAGAATATACGTTGACTGTACTTTACCACTGAAGGAATAACTAACATACTGCTACCTGTTATATAGGTATAATTTTGATCATAGAGAAATGTAACAACTAGGTAATTTCGATATATCAAAACAATATTAGTATTATAACTACAATATCTACTGATAACAATATGTAAAAACGGTTATCCGTATCTATACGAAATACGCACATCGGTTACATATAGTTTTTGTTAAAATAACGAACACGCCCATGTCGTTAACTACTTTTTTGCATATTTTTTTGTATAAAAAGGTATTTTTATTAACTGAATATATATTTACGTATAATAGGAAGCGTTATATTTTAACAAATATGCAATAAATCCTTATGTGAATTATACACTATTACAGTAACCGTGTGTTAAATGTGAAAGGATGGGGAAGTTATTTCAAATAAATCTCGTTTCAGTATATTATTATCAAATAAAAAATGTACTTCTTTATATATTAATACACTTAAGTACTAAGCAGTGGGGTGTACAACCACATCCTTTTCCTTAAAGAATAAAATGTACTTCTAAAAAAAAAAAGTCACACATATTTCCTGTCATAAAATGACAATCTCCAAAATAAGTTTTGTGCGTGGATAAATTTATTTGACCTTGGTATTACTTATTAATAATTTGGTTATAGAAAATTGTGAGGTGGCTTGGAAAAAACGAATAAGATTTGCATCATGTTTAAAAAGTAAGTGGTTTTCATTACTTATTTCAAGATACAGAAGAGGTTATACGCCTTCCATCGCGCAAATTATTGCGGACCAATAGGAACGAGGCAGTAACCATTACATTAGGCTGTCTGTCAAAAAGCGGCAGTCCGAGAATAGGGATGTGAACGGTAGCTTTTGTTAGTCGATATTTTGATTCTGTATTTCACTAGTCTTTTTTTCCACAAAAGGAATTTAGTTATAAAAATTATTTATTTATGCTAAGAAAAAGGGCAACAAAATATTAAGGTTATTTTTAATAATGATCTTTTTTTAAGTTCTGTTTTATATTTTGATATAATATCGACATCTTCCCTTGCTTGGGCAGACCAATTAAGTAAATATTTAATGAAAAAGCCACGTCGGCTACAAAAAAATAGGTAAGAATGTTGGTATACATTATCTATATGACAATTGAATTATTGTAAAATATTTTTTCTAGGGGTTTCCGAAATACGTAATACATTTACTCAAATGTAAAGTAACCATTTCATTAATAAGTCACTTTGTCAAAAATATACAATCAGGTAGAAAATTGACTTAAAAATATGTTATCACGAGCATTTTATACTCTGGGTATCATCTTAATGATTGGAAATGTATACTTATGTTTACAAATGAAAAAAGGTATGGGTTTCCATCATTTCCAAATGCTGGATGGAAGTATAAACTACTGTAGTTAAATTTTCAGATAGACTTGCCGCAATGTTTCGTGCAAACAAAAATTATATATATTTATAAATTATTATGGTGAAGCGCTCGTAGCTCTGCGGTGCTCGGTGGTCGGAAACGATCGCCGAAGTACAGCAGAGTTTACAGAGGTCAGTCCTTGGATGGGTGACCGTTTGTGTGGCATTTGATATCGAGCGCTTCCTTGCTTCGGAAGGCACGTTAAGCCGTTGGTCCCGTTTATCACTAAATATGGAAGTCGTCATGTTAGAGGCCTAATGGGCGGCTTGATAAATTCTAACAGCAGGACGCCATACACCTGACTCCGCCAATCCGCACTGGGGCCGCGTGGTGGAGTATGACGTCCACATTCGCACCTTGGTGTGTGAGAGAGAGGAGGCTCGTGCTCAGTAGTGGGACGTTTATGGGCCGAGATGATGATGGCTAATTAATAAATCGTTAGTACGAAAATCTAAACAACATTTCTGCAGAACGTTATAAATGATAAGAAACGTAAACTAAAAGTATATCACCTAAACTAGCTTGTACAATCTTGCGAGTACATATTCTTACACGGCTAACCTTAAAACCAGGAACGATAAGAAGTTAGAGCAATGTGGGTTACTTGACACTACTTCTCTAAATGCAGACAAAAAGCAGATGCTTTGACGGACATGACTTTTTAAAAATACTGTGTGGTCTAAGAGGCTATAAACATTAACAAAATAAATAAATGTAAAAAGTATTTTCAAAAATAATCGAAGTTGTGAAATCAGTTATCTATATTCTAAAAATTATATTCCTTCTGTATTTATTATGTAACACAAAATTCACCAGCTTACCTATTGATAAACTATATTTCTATGGTGGATATCGATAGTTAGACTATTTTGCCATGAAAAATCATAGTTGATCGTCCAGTGTATAGTAGTCGACTGCAAGGCTTTCCGTAGATAATAATGATTATGACAAAGAAAATATTCTGAATATAGCCTTGCTTTACATCACTACTATGACGGTCAGTAATAAAAAAAAAGGAATAAGAGACAGAGACAGACAGACTCGTTGGAAAAATGTTGAATGGTGGACGCGTGACAGTTCTGTGCAGCTGTTCGTAATTGATTGTTCTTTGCATAGATTTCCAACAGTGCGATTCATTTGTTTAAATTTTAGTATTGCAAAACGCCATCCACCTTTTTATCTTATGAGAAATAGTCAAAATTCAAGTGTAAACTGGGATTACGTTGATAGCTGTTGTGTGGCGCATGTTGCTGCTATTGTTCGTGACGTAACTGGATTTCGTGGAATAACTGTGCCGTTAAGGTCGAATGCGATGCGCTTTGCGTTTTCTAAATGGTGGCCAAATTAATGGTGCGTGAGTTTTGACGGCGTCACGATGTGGGAAGTGGACTCTGACACGGGTTCACGGAGCGCGTCTTCGGGCGGGCTCCGTCGACGCCAAGGATGGGATCCCGAGGCGGAGAGTCTCGCCTCTCAGATGGACGATCTCGACGAGGTGCTCGCCGAAGAAGAAGAAGGATGCGCATTGCCTTCTACCCCAGAAGACCAACATTTACTCGATGCTGAAATGGCTGAGGTGTTAAAAGCGGGCGTATTATCTGATGAGATTGATCTTGGAGCACTGGCTCACAACGCTGCCGAGCAAGCCGAAGAGTTTGTTCGCAAAGTTTGGGAAGCTTCTTGGAATGTTTGTCATTTCAGACATCTGCCACGGTGGCTCCAAGATAATGACTACTTGCACAAGGGTCACCGACCTCCCCTGCCCTCATTCAGCGCGTGTTTTGCCTCGATATTCCGCATTCACACTGAAACTGGTAACATTTGGACTCATCTTGTGGGGTGTATTGCATTCATAGGCGTCGCTGTATATTTCTTATCTCGCCCAGCTATTGAAATTCAAATGCAGGAAAAAATGATTTTTGGTGTGTTCTTTATAGGCGCCATTGTTTGCTTGGGCTTTTCATTTGCATACCATACCCTTTACTGCCATTCGGAGATGGTCGGAAAACTATTCTCGAAGTTAGACTATTGTGGTATAGCCTTGTTAATTATGGGTTCATTTGTTCCATGGCTTTACTACAGTTTCTACTGCCACTACAGACCTAAAATAATATACCTGTCTGTAGTGATTGTGCTAGGGGTATTGTCTATTATTGTCTCTCTATGGGACAGGTTTTCTGAACCTCGACTAAGACCTCTTCGGGCGGGAGTTTTCATGGGTTTTGGTCTATCTGGAATTGTTCCTGCTATTCACTATGGCATAACCGAAGGTTGGTTCAGCCAAGTGAGCAAAGCCTCGCTTGGCTGGTTGGTGCTTATGGGTCTGTTATACATTCTAGGTGCTATGTTCTATGCCCTGCGTGTGCCTGAGAGATGGTTCCCAGGGAAGTGTGACATCTGGTTCCAGTCCCACCAGATATTCCACGTGCTAGTTATTGTAGCTGCCTTTGTGCACTACCATGGCATCAGTGAACTGGCCTCATACCGAGTAACTGTTGGGGAATGCTCCATGCCTCCATCGTCTATTGCATTCTAGCTCCCCTGTACCAAATGTGATAGTAGACCATACATAAATTTTAAGTAGTATACAAAAACATTAAATAGCTTCACTGTATATTTTTTAAACATGTAATTTTAATGCATTTTTGTAAGTTTTTAATCAGTGAAGTAAATTATTATTGTAAAGGTAAATTCAAACTTTATGAGGCTGAACCATTGAGTTAAAAGTAAAGTAACACTGTGAAGGTTTTGTTAAGACTACCAATACATTTTTAAGTATTTATTATCTTACAGCATTAAATTTTAATCTTACATGCACTCTTAATTAAACTCACAGAATAAAACTACCAAATATTTTTCTTGTACTTGATATTTTAATTTTTTATACACTTATGTTTCTTTCAACTGCTTTGTGATTAAACCCTGTTGTTATAGCTTTATTTATATCTTGCACTAGAACAGTTACTTTGATATAAAAAACCAAGTTGTAGACTTAGACTTGTATAATTTATGAACAGGTAGGAATTAAATTCATTAATTTTGTTTTAAGTGAACTTAACAAAAATGGTATAATGAAATATATCTTTCTGTTCAAGATAATTTGGATAGATTGTTTGAGCTAATTGTGTAATCCTGCTGCTTGGTTTGGTATTGGAAAAGACTACAAAATAAGTGCCCACCATGTTCTTCCAATTTTGGTGTACTAATGTTAGTTCTTCCAGATAGATATTGTGCTTGAACAATTACAAAGAAATTTAAATTCCATAATTCAGAAGAGACAAAGATCTCTTTGTTAATTTCAAATGCTTTCTTTCACTGCAATCATAATCTTGAATTCGATTTGAATAATTATATTGCCTTGAATCTCTTTATTTTCTATTTTATTTTATTAAGAAATTATTTTTCTCCATTACAATATTGTTCTTATAGCAAATATTTTTTGACTTAACTTTGTTATTTTTCTTGTAATAATTAAATTTATATTCATATTTAAATCATTATTGTAACATTCCATGTTTTTAATTACAAATACTTTAAATTTGGTTATTACACATTTTAATGTAACATAATTTTTTAAAACTTCATTATTATTTATTGGACATAATGATTATTGATTAGAATGGTCAAAATAAGTTCTATAAAAATAAAATTCAAAGTATATTCTAAATTGTTGTAAGTGTTCATTCATACGAGATATGTAAGATTTTATGAGAAAATATGTAAAGAAATGAGGTACTTAGACATAATATTGAATCAATATGTCAAGTTTGATAAAAAAAATATTAAGAAAAAACGAAATTACTTATGTTAATTGTAGAGTTTGTTGAAAAATTAAGGTAAAAATATTCATAAAAAGATATAAAAGACTATGTCTTGTATAAAAATTAAGTATAGAGTATTAAAAGTATGATTAAAATTATTGTGTAATCAATTATTTTAAAACTGATAATAATTGTATAACACCTACTGATGTTGTCTAAAAGTAAATATTTTGGCATATCAATCACATTTGGTCTAAAATGGAGTTTCGTCAAGGCTATTTTTATTGGTTTTTATCTTAAGCTAGCTTTTAAGAATTTCATTTTGAAGTTGTAGCTTAACATTTATATTTTACCATCACAAAGTAATATGAAATGTCTTTAAAGTTAAATTACTTAAGTGATGAATGTTAAGTATTGATATGGCCGCTTCAATGTCACCTAGCCGGAGTTATGGTCCCTAGACACAAATAAATGCAATACATTTGTTATTTGGTTTGAGTATTAGTGTTCTTGATTAAAATAAATCAATATGTGTACTAAGTATTTTTAAATTAAATATGTAAGGTATAAATTGCATTGTAACTACCTACCTGCTTTCACTGTTTATTTTTTTGGTGGGATTTAAATACACAATAAATTATAATTAAACAAATGTGTTTTAATTTTTTTGAATATTCATTTAATTTATTAAGTTCAGTTTTTACCTACTTAGCCTTAACAATAAAAAAAAATCTTCTGAAAAAAACTTCTACCACACCATACTTTCATTTTTGATCTTTAGCAATTTTATTAAGTTAAAATATTTTAAGTGACTACTTGGTTCATAGGTCAATCACATACAGAACTAGTCTGCGGGACTAATTTCATATTGTTTTGTAACCTACGTAATACAAAAGTGCATAGCTGGCTCATCTAGAAATTTACAGTTTCTTAAGAAAACAATATAGTCGTTAGAACAAATAGAGCTACACTAAGAGCTAATAATATGACACAGAAATTCTACAGTTTCTTAAGAAAACAATATAGTCGTTAGAACAAATAGAGCTACACTAAGAGCTAATAATATGACACATTTGTTATCCCACAGGACATAGTCGATTACTATAGATAAAGGCTAATGGAGGCCATGATGAAAAACATGTTCCTTGATCTTGTTCAATAAAACTAATAACCGACTATTTATAGCTAGTGTAATGGGTCACTTATTAGTTTAGATCACCTTAGATGCAGCTTGCATTTGAGTAAAAATATGGCTGATAATTTAATATGTATGAAAAGAGTATGCAAAAAATTACTTGTGCTTCAAGTTGGAATCCTCATATTTGAAATCTCAGAGGAATTCAGCTTGAAGCACCCAAAACTTGTGTTTGATGAGGAGGTAACTAGGCCTGATCTATTTTATTACGCTTTTGTTTTCTTTTTGATAGGACGGTAGTGTAGTCATACTTTTATCATTATAAATCATACTTTTCCAATATTTTTGCTAGCTAGAAATTTTGTGTGGCCATACCATGAGTAGCAAACGTAGTGAAAGACTGCCCCCCATCCGATGGATCATTGATCAGGTCAAGGCGGCGGAAAGCCGGTGGATGCAGGCGGCACAAGATCGATCCTAATTAAAACGATTGGGAAGGCCTATATTTAGCAGTGGGCTTTCAGTGAAAATTAATTGGGAGAATCTATGTATATTCAGCAGTGGAATTAGGTACTCTGGCTAAAATGATAATGATTTATTCGTCAGTTGGTTAGTGACAGCTGGCCATGGCCCATAGCCCAGTAGTTGCACATTAATGGGCAGATTTATTTTTATATACTACAAGGTGGCATGCAAGCATGCGGCCCACCTGACGAGGAATGGTAACCGCAGCCTGTAAACACCTTCTTTTCTTTTTTACTTCGGTAACAAAATAAATGCATTTACGCACTGCCTCCCGGCCGTGGTCCCCACGAGGGGTGTGTGGGACTCACCACCGGCTGACACAACCGCCAGCAGTAATTAATACCCACTAAAAATCTACCGATAACGCCTGCCGCTTGTTGAGAAAAAGGCGGGGGCCAGTACCGTTTTAACCAAATGCTGTTCTTCAAAATAAGTTTTAGTTTGGTTTCAGTGTCTATGGATTTATGCGTGCTTAGGATAAGGTATTCTATTTCTTACTTAAAATGAGGATGGGTATGTCATCTAAGTATCTACTTAGTCCAGTAGGTAGGTCAGGTAATCTATTGTGATCATAAGCCCCACCTTGATATCGATTTCCCGGTAACCTTGTCCACGGAACGCTTTACTTACCGATAATAAAATTGAAAAATCAATACGTAGGTAACTGTTTGTAAGGAAAGACGAATAAAACTCATGTGATTTGCTAGTAGGACCTTTTTAATCTTTAGTAAACACTTCACTAATTTTGGACAACAAACCAACAAATGTTACGACGCTGAGGGTATATTGTTATCGAGTGAAAGGGATGGGTATAACGAAGTTTCGTTACCGTTAAATTAGAGTAGGCCGTGTGCTCTTTTCGCCCCGGACAGGTCTCCACCTTGGCGTGGTGGGGGGCTGAGTACCTCCCGAAGGCCGGGAAAAGGTAACACTCAGAGTTTGGCGACTCTGGGTGCCCTTAGTACTGACTACCGAGGCGGGGGGAAACTAAGAATGACCTATGGAGGGCGCAGCGGGCGGGCCAGGACATAAAAAAAATATTTTGATACACATGTAGAGTCATGTCTATAGTTTTGCTTTATTTTCTAAAATTTGTGATATTTCGAACATTAATGTGTCAGTGTTTGTGAACGTAGAACATGAGTGTTGGTAAATGAAACAAACCAGTGCAACATCACTTTTCAAATTCTTTCAAGAAGTCCATGTGAAATCTCAGTATAGTCTCACATCTGAACTGAGGACTTATGATAAACCTCCAGGTACAGGGTCTGAAATATATTGAGTATAAAGTTTCAAGTCGAAATTTTCTTAAAACTTTACACTCAAGGTTAATTTTGGGATATACATGCGTCAAAACCTTAAACCTCAGATTTAGGGCCTACTTTACATTAATCGGGGATAGAGTAAATATCAATAGATAGATGGACGTCAAGGTCCCCAACACAACTCGTTAATCATTATTAGTGAACTGTCGCGTTGCAAACAGCCATCTATTTTCAAGTTATATTGCTAATATCCTACTATCTTAAATCTTTTAACCAGCCTATCGACTACCCAACTTAAACTTATGATGTAAGTATCCTACTTATCTGAAAATGGTGATGGTTCCGTTATGTTGAGAGGATAAATGAAATTCAAGTAGACTAACGAAAGGGATTTATGTTTTATTGTTTATGATAGGCAAGTAAATGGATTTTTTGGGAGGAAGACCACGTAAGACCATTCATAACCAAATACAGAAGATTTTGGAAAAAGGGCAGGTCTAAGACTAAGGTACCCTAAACCGACGGGCGTGTATGAGAAGGTTAATGAGTGTGAATGAAGCTAAGAGTGTTTGCCAAGACGTAGTAAGTGGAAGGATGTGATCTCTGCCTACACATAAGGGAAAGAGGCGTGACATTATGTATGTATGTTATATGAAAAACATTTTGTCACGGGTCAGGTCTGGATTCTTTAGTAACAAGTAAAAGGTTTATGTGCCGATCGGTACCGGCCTAGAGTAGTGCCATCCCTTCTCATCTCATGGGGAGTCGTAAGAGTCGTCGTAGTGAAATGCTTCCGGATGATGGGCAGCAGCGTCATTCTGCGTACTGGCTTAAACTGCGATCACTAACACGCCTGCCCAGCGTGGTGATTATGTGATGTACCTTAATATAGTGTAATCTATTGGGGAGGCTAATGTTCAGCAGTGTTTAAATATTGTAAGGCTGATATAATGATGATAAAAAGGTTGATGGCAAAGCAAACTAACGTGATCTATAAGGGGTTCCGTTTTTGCCATTCAGATAGCTACGGAACACATTATACCGAAGTAATTTCGGTTAAAGGTAACAACATGCTAGTCGATTTGCATTTTCGTTTCCTCTTCAAAGTTTAACACAATTTTATTCAAGAGCGTGAATTTCATTTACATAAATTCATAATACATGGAATTCCGAATTACTGACATAATTGGTTACATTTATTCATATCTTCGTATGACTACTGAGCTAAACTATCTACTAACTGGTTATGCACATCGAAGTCAAACTTTTTGTTTAGGTAAAATAATTTTTAGTACCTTTCTATCCACGGAAGATCAGAGGGCCTACTCTAATTCAACGAAAACGAAACTTCGTTGTACCCATCTCTTTCACTCGATAACGATATACCTAAAGAGTGAAAGAGATAGGTATAGCGAAGTTTCGTTTTTGTTGAATAAGACTACGCCCTCAGCGTCGTAACATTTGTTTGTATGGTGTCCGAAATTTTGCTGAGTGTATACAATTTCTGCACTTGCTACATTTATTACGCTTCTAGATCTACGGCGTATCTGGTGGAAAGTGATCACCGCAGCCTGTGGGCGCTTGCAATACCAGGGATAAAGCGTTTCACGCCCTTTGTGATACTTTAGGAAAACCTCGGAGCTATTTACCTATTTCCTGTAATTAATATCTATTAGTATACTTGTAGGTAGGTTTAATAATGAACATTACAGCTGGCTTAGTAGTTTGTTTAATTGTAACAATGATAAATTCAGAAAAGTACACATAAAATAACATTATTTTAATATTTAAAAATGTATATACTGCTTTGTCACTAACACCTATAATTTTTCACACTTTCTGGCTTTCTGGCTAAAATACATTTGTCCTCAAATCTTTTCGACTGTTATAAAACTGCTCAGTTTTAAGACCGTAAAAGGCTACCTTTACTAACACATGATAAATAGCGCCTTCTTCCTTCTTCCTCGGCCTGTTGTTGTTAGGGGGGAGCCAGGGTCCACGTAGCACCAGGACCTGGGCATTGGCATTGGCTGGAGACGGGGCGATAGTGGTTGCTGTGGTCGTTGAGGGTGGAGCAGAGGCGAAATAAAGAGTTATAATTGTTAATATACGATAATGGTCTTGCTCAACTTATACTTACTAGTGATGTGGATAAAAACCCTTTTACTTCCTTTTTACCCTTAAACATTCTGTATAAGGTGTTGTATAAAAATCCACCCACTGGAATAATGTCTCGACTCCCGCCCACACAAGCTCGCCGTGGGATCTCTCTTTATGACGTAATGGGCGTCTGGACGGGTACGTCACAGAGAGCGATCTACTTTTTTCTATTATACATTTCTAGAATCTCTCAGTACTTTCTTTTCCATAATCAATTTCAATATACTTACAACCACTTAAAATCTTCGGTATATCTTTAAATATTTAGTGTAATTTATGACGTTTTTGGCGTCTGGACGTTTACGTCACAAAGTGCGATAACCTATCTACTTTTTTATGTTATAAACTTCTAGAATCTATCAGTACTTTTTTCCAAAATCAATTTCAAGTTGTGAGTACAACCACATAAAATCTTAGGTAGTCTGTCTGTCTTGAAATATTTATTTTATTAACATCAACGGTATATCTTGGCAAAAATGTTTTTCTTATTTACAAATCTTAATTTTAAAATTTAAGTATTTAGCCGAGAATAATACGAAAACGTCTGTTACTCTTCGGCTTGACTATTATTTTTTTACCAAATAAGTTAATAACGAGGTATAGTAACTGGACTGGATGGTTTTCGTGGCTTGTGAAAATGTTAAATAAATTTCAATGTTACCTATAAATTTTTCGGAAATGTTATATTCCCGTATTAGCGGTGTCTTGGAGTTACTAATAAAAGTTTCAGGATTTTATTTAATATTTATTCTTAAGAATTTCATTATTTGCCGGTTGTGTTTATTATCTAGTAACAAAGTTTAAGACTAAGATCTAGGATTTGTATCGTCCCCGCAGGGATATTGATGGTTGGATAAAGTATGCAAGAATGTCGACTTTCTGAAATGCAAGGTTTTTATATTGCTGAACAGAAAAGTACTTATCATTGTGCGTAATTCTAAGAACGTATATGTCAAAAAAAAAATCTGGTGAATTGAATTTGGAAACTGACATAAGGTCATGCCATTAAAATTATTGGATGATCCTAGCCATGTAGTAGTGTTGTAATGAAGACAACTAAACATACCTATGTTATATATGGCAGTAGCATGTTAGGTATATATCAGAAACTGAAACTCCTTTTTTGATGGATCATCTGATAGATTATGTGATGGCAAAACTCTAAAGAAAAATACTAATAATGATCTGCATTTAACTTGTGCCCACTGAGGGGAACACAAGAATGGACAAAACAAATAAGTATAACAAAAAGGAGTATTTAAAGTTGCTTTTATTTCTCGCAGTTACAACCATTTAATCCTTAAATTATTAGTTAATGATTAAGTGTGATTAAGTTTAATGATTTATGCATATGACGGTAGTCCTGTTATGGAACGTACAACATTTAGTGTAGCTCAAAGCAAAACAAAATAACAATAATAAATATCTATAGAACGATGTGCCAACGCGGAATAAGATACATCGAGGCAGTGTTTCAAATTCCAAAACTGGTGTGGATTCATTTTTTTTAAATTATGGTGGATTTTTAGAAAAACTTCTTCCACGACGTACCCAAACGAACTGTTTATCTGTGCTGATTGCAAAACTCGTTCGTTAGAGTCACCGACAGACTAACTGACTGCCGTACAACATCTTCCCCACTATAGAATCACGACAAGCTGACTGACAAATCCCCCCAATAAGATAACTCTGTTTGTGACCCAACAGACAGACAAATCTTGAAAAAAAAAACACAACAGACAGATTAATCGACAAACCTGGACAAATTCTGACAAAGAACCCATTTTGCTTTTAATTCTTGATTATCGCTTTCATTAATGTTATAAAAAATTATTGAATTTCCATTCTGTTTATATTAGGTCGGGGAAAAAGTCTTTTCGCATAACGTAGGTATAAACTTATTATAAAATTTTTTTGACTGTACTATTTGTGTCTGGCTGGTTTTGGTAACATTAAAAAGGTTCCATTATAAAGAAAAGAAAAAAATAAAAAAAAGTTGTTTCCCGCTACTTTTCATTTGTTTTTCTCTCCGTAAAAATGAGTGAATCTAATGAAGAAATTCGATACATTTTAAAATTTTATTATAAAAAAGGCAAAAATGCAACTCAAGCAGTGAAAAAAATTTGTGATGTTTATGGACCTGATGCAGTGTCAGTAAGAGTAGCACAAATTTGGTTCAAACGTTTTCAGTCCGGAAATTTTGATGTTAAAGATGCACCTCGCTCTGGTCGCCCTGTTACGAATAAAATGGACGCCATTTTTGAAAGAGTAGAGCAAGATCGGCATATTAGTAGTTACGATGTAGCTGAAAAACTGGAAATTGACCACAAAACAGTTTTGAACCATTTGAAGAAAGCTGGTTATACAAAAAAGCTCGATATTTGGGTGCCACACGAGCTCACTCAAAGAAACTTAATGAACCGTGTACTCATTTGCGATTCAATATTGAGACGTAATGAAACCGAGCCGTTTTTGAAGAGATTGATAACTGGCGATGAAAAGTGGATCACGTACGACAAGAACGTGCGAAAAAGGTCGTGGTCGAAAGTTGGCCAGGCTTCACAGACTGTGGCCAAACCTGGCCTAACACGAAATAAGGTGATGCTGTGTGTATGGTGGGATTGGAAGGGCATTGTTTATTATGAGCTTTTACCGCCCGGCAAAACCATCGATTCTGATCTTTACTGCCAGCAACTGATGAGATTAAAGGAAGCAGTCGAGAGAAAACGGCCGGAATTGATCAACAGGAAGGATGTGGTCTTTCATCACGATAACGCTAGACCACACACATCTTTAGCCACTCAGCAAAAATTAAGAGAGTTCGACTGGGAGGTCCTAGTGCATCCACCATATAGCCCTGACCTTGCGCCTTCAGATTTTCACCTGTTTCGGTCTCTGCAGAATTCTTTAGGTTCTGTAAGGTTGACCTCAAGAGAGGACTGCCAAAACTATTTGTCCCGTTTTTTGATCAGAAGTCCCAAAGTTTCTACAGTAACGGGATAATGTCTCTGCCCACAAAATGGCAGAAAGTTATTCAACAAAACGGTACATATATATTGTAAATAAATGTAAATAAACTTTGAAAAAAATGTCTTGACTTTTCATACAAAAATACGAAAAGACTTTTTCCCCAACCTATTACAATTTTTCGAATCTAAATGATCATGTTGATCTTAAAGACAATAAAGTTTTTTTTCTTAATAGAAGTTTCCAACTCGCCACTTCCTTACTAGGGTAGAACTTCTCAAAGTGTTCTGGACTGTGGTGATAGACTTTAATCAATTTTGACTTTGCGAATAAAACAATGCATGATGTTGTATTTATTCAAAAAATCAAATCACTGATTTATAAAATAGTTTCACTGGTATAGTGGCAAGTTCCCTAAACGAGTGAGTCCATATTAAAGTAAGTAGCTATATGGTACGAAATGAGCAATGAATAATGAAAATTTCAAGACGAAATAAACACTTTTTCATGTAATGTGTCTATATTGGGAATGCCTGTACTTGCCAAAACTCATAAATGTATCTATATTCAGCTTCGTATCACATTCGTTGTAAAGTCTAGTCTAGACATTCGGGTAATAGGGTTGTTGAATGATGTTTGCATATACAACTAGGTAGACTTTCGCTGGTATTTATAGCTAGTGCTTGATCGAGCATTAAACACTGTACGTACACCTATGAACTAACGTTGACTTCAAACATAATGTTTACTTTTCAACACAGATAATTCTCTGCTTCTTTATAAAAAGGTTAGTGGATTTAATTATGTGCTGCATTATTTATAAAACCTCATCTATTTACTAACACTAAACTATAACATTAAAAACAGCACTGTACACATTTAGCAAACTGTTCATCATCATCACAGCCCATTAACGTCCCACTACTGAGCACGAGCCTCCTCTCACATATCAAGGTGTGAGGGTATATTGCCTGGCCCAATTACAACATCAAACTTAGTAAAGTATACACACAGAGTTACAAATTAAAGTTCAAAAAATTACAGAGGACATTAATATTCATGAGAAGACGACCACTTGGTCTGAATTGTTCCCCAGTTATCTACAAATATATCCTAGTCATAGTGCATGAAGTCATTAAGTCATATACTCGTGCCATAACTATAGACATCGACAAGTCATCAATAAATTTATTAGACATAGAAAATAAAATAAAATTTACTTAATTGCCTTTAAGATCTACAAGATCATTTAGATTCGTCAAATATTTACACACAAAATGAAAATTCGATATTTTTTTTTAACAAAAATGAAAGAGTTATGGGCGGTACCATAATAAAGAAATAATAGCAAATGGGTTCTTTGTTTGTTAGTATTTGTCACGTTTTGTCAGTTTATCTGTCTGTTGTGATTATTCTCAAGATTTGTCAGTCTGTCGGTGACTCTTATCGTGGGGATCTGTCAGTCAGCCTGTCGTGATTCTAAAGGGGGGAGGGGATTGTCCGTCAGTCAGTCAGTCTGTCGGCGAGTCAGTGAGTCAGTCAGTGAACAGATAATATTTTATCTCAATAATAGGACACAATTATGATCACGATATGTCTTTATAAACATGTTCAAAAAGAGGCCTTACATAATATAATATATATTGTGAAATAATGCAATTTATTGTTCTATATTAAATAAACAATCAAGAACAAACACAAAAACCTTAGTGTAATTTTTGAGTTAAAACCAATTGCACAGGTATACAATAGACAGCTATAATAATTGATAGCTGAACTGAAGAATGCTATTCTAAAATTGGTTATAATTGACAGCAGAAAAGGTTTAAAAAATACCTATTCATATTTGTTTCAATAAACTAGGTAATGAACGCTGAAATAATTATCTTAGGATTGTAATCAGTCATATAATCCTGCAGAAAATCTTTTAATGTGTATATTTGTTACCTAAATAAGCCTCTTACATTAGTAATGTTTTTTATACATAGCTTGTAGTAAAAACCAAAGATCGTGTGTTTTGACCTTCTTAATAACTCTCTTGAAGCAATGAAAAAATAAAATACAAATTTCATACAAATATACAATAAACTATCTATGATTACTTGACTTTGGGTAACGTCAAATATCTAAAAGGTTATTTAGGTTAACTTTTGGTGAGCTCAAAAGTAGCTGAACACTTTAGAACTGTGTCGCTCTAATTATTGCGTTTAAATATTAGGGTTGCAAATTGTCGATCCTTTTTGGTTGGCCACCCTTAGTATTTATGTAATTGAAGCTCGCGCGTGTTTGTATTATCTATTAGGTTAAAGTACTGAAAGTCTTTCACGGGATAAAAGACAGACCTTCGACTATGGCACAAAACCCTATGCTGCTCGCGGCTCAAATTAAGGTCGCGAGCTTTTAGCAACGCTGAGTTAGAGTGACCAAGTACCAAAATAATAAGCTACTTCTGAGGCCATCTGTATAACCTATAACTACAATCCGATAGTATTGAATACAACACTTTGTTCTTATGTGATTGGTTTTAATTGTGGCCATTTGGAAATGTTCCGCAAATCCAAGCTTAGGTTAGAGAAAGGCAAGACGAAAGCGGGTCATAAATTCTATCGGTAGATTCGAACTACCTACGTCGCAGCATCGCAATTAATAAATATAATAAATATTTTCTGATAATTACACCAATTTTTTAATTCCAAGATATCATTAAGAACTTTTGTTAATATATAAATAACGGATAAAAATACATAAATACTTTTACATAAAAACACCAAACCAGAAAAAATATTCATGTTTGTGTACAAAAAGATTTGTCATGTGTGGGAATCGAACGCCATATCGGTCGGAATTCTTATTTATTACTACACAAACAAAAATGCGAATCGAGTAATTTAGTAGAAAATTGCTATATTATTATGACTATTCGAAAGAGACATGAACGACAATTAACGTTTCTTATAGGTTGCAATTCACAAAGTGATGTTCGTGTCTGCTTGAATACGAACGACCTCTTATCTCCATCGAGGCACGAGGCAAAAGCTGGGTTTTCATTCCTACCTATGTAATTGACTTTCCACCATTGTGCACTTAACAATTTAGCTCTTTTATCATGCGCACTACTAAGAATTTGCATTTACTGCCTTCTTTTGTGTTTTGCAAAGAATTTCAATATCTAAGTCATTGTATCCCGAATGAAAGGGCACCTTTTAGACTAGCTTGTAGGCCGCACCTACACTTTCCATCGATATTAATGCATTATTGGGTTAAAAAGTTGCGTGTATTTTTACTTGGGCGCTGTAAGTATCATCATCATCATCATATCAGCCATCTAAAGTCCACTGCTGAACATAGGCCTCCCCAATTGCTTTGCTGTAGGTATAAGAATAAGTAAAAACTAGAGTTCTAGCATTTGTACTGCAGACGTCGTTGTTCTTTGTTTGTCTTATATTCTAATCTGAAGTTGCATTGCATAGAGGAGAAACATGTGTACCTAGTGTTGAGTTTTTTCTGGATTTTGCGGGAGATTACTGTTGTACAAGATTGTCTCACAGTTCTTTTGAACCTTCACTTGCTTGCAATACAATTAATTCCCGCAAATAGTAACGCCCGCATCAATATACTATATTGATCCCACCCAGATCAACAAAGTAAAAGCAATGAGTGTCCTTTGTTTACCTTGAAGTAATTGCTCCTAGGTAAACAGGCGCCCCTGTATTGGATACTACACTACATACAGAATGTGGAAAGACCCAGATTGGGATTTTTTTGTCTATTTTGAGACTATACCTGGGAAATCAAACCTAGCATTAATTAGCCTAAATTAAAACAAATTCTTAGCGTTATTTGTGAAGATTTTTCAAGTTAAAATACACACACAGAGACGCAGTCTATTCCGCGCGGTTCGTTGGTGCAAGAATTTGCAGTTTTTTTAACACCGATAATAATGTGACTTGTGTAGATGATGTGTAGAATACATAAATATATGATATTCGATATAGACTTATGTGTTTTCAAACTGGATAACATGCGGCGCGTTACCACACGGAATATTTTTCCCAAATATCGTGCGTCACGTCACTATGACGTCATTCGAATTAACATATCAACATAAGCTGTTAATGGAATACTGAATACTAATGGCAAAGTAAAATTGCTGCATACAAGACTCGCTTAAAATTATAATATTTTCTAACAAAATATGTTTTACCTATTCTAACTAAGCAGAAGGAATTAGCAATTTTAATCCGCAGTGGTGATCATTACATAGTATAAATCAAAGTGCAAAGAAGAATCGAAGAGCTGTGTGGTGGCGGCTCATTTAAAGAATACTACCAACCCATCTCTTCCCTTGGGTGTCGTCAAAGGCGACTAAGGGACTAAAGACTGCACATACATCCAACAGCTTAGGGCGGCGACGGGCTCACCACCTATCACGCTGAGCACATGTGCAGTTGTTATTTGGTGAAGAGTGGACTGTGACAGTGGACTGCTTTTGCGGTCCTTATTGCCTAGTCTCTGACTACCCCTTCGGGGATAATAGTCGTGAGTGTATGTATATATGTGTATAAATCAAAGTGGCTGACTGCCGTCTGTCCCGTTGTATGATTAAATCTTTAAAAGTACGCAATGAATTTCGATGCGTTTTTTTTATAGATAGAGTGATTCAAGATTAAGGCCGGGCAGTCAGATTATATAATGTTAGGAAATGGTCTACAACAGATTCATTGTGGGAACTTGCAATTCAATTTTATTTATCGCATAGCTAGACAGCCACACTGCCACACTACCAATACAAATATTTTGTTATTTTTATGTAGTTTAATTTAAGTAGTATTGTTAATGTCTTATAATTAAATTTAAATTACATTTTATTTTTTAATTTATACTTTTCATTTCATTTTAAATGGCTACATTGTCCTACAGTGTAACACTTTTTATATGCGAGTAAATTGATTTGATTTTTAGTAAGATAAACTAATATAGAATTGTATACATCTAATCATAGTCAACATGTTAGTGAATTTTAGTTTTGTGTTAAAAAATGTTAATGCTGTGGTCGTGAACGGCAATAGGTTTGCCACCTATTACGTGGGACCAAATATACAGGGTGTCCCAAGAAATAGTGTCAAGCGAAAGTCCAGAGCTAGAGCACCTATTGGAGTATCCGAATCACCCCCATGTATGTTCTCCGATTATGCGTAGTTTTCGAGTTATAATTTTTTTTCTGATTTTTTTAATAATAACTTTTTCTTTCATTTATCAAGTAAGAATAAACCATCAAATGTTATTAAAGATAGCAGCAGGAACATTAATTTTGACCTCCAAAAAATACATTTTTAGCTTTTCTGTAATAATTTTTGGTTGATTAATAAGCGATTCCCATTATCAACTTAAAAATAATAATGATAATTTAGATGTCGAATTTATTGAAATTTTCACCTCTCTGTCTTTGATGGCCGATTTATGCTAAAGTAGCCCCATTAAGTACTTCTTGTTTTAAATTAATATGAAAGCGGATAGTCTAGAGAAGTTTTTAGACATACTTAGACACCATAAATTCGCCTGTTTAGATTTTGTATTTTAAGTTGAATTTTTAACAAATTATTCACTAACGGTAAAATTTTGACTTTACACTAATATTTTCTTAACTGCCACTAAAGTTTCAAAGCTGATTATTATGGACATTAAAGTACCTTTTACGATAATTCAGTAGCAAAAAGTAAAACACTAAAATGTGTTCTACTTTTTTTTATTTGAATTTTTGAGATATTTAAACCGATATCTTTAAAAAAATCAGAAAAAAAATTATAACTCGAAAACTACGCATAATCGCAGAACATACATGGGGGTGATTCGGATACTCCAATAGGTGCTCTAGCTCTGGACTTTCGCTTGACACTATTTCTTGGGACATCCTGTATAATTGGCGAAGTGTGGGCGTATAGTGTGCCTCTGCCTATCCCTTCGGAGAAACAGGCGTGAATGTATGTTGATGTGAACGTTATCTATATCCACAATTAGGAACCAAGGTAACTTAAGTTGATAATTTTGGAACAGACCAAATTGTAGGATATTATTGTAGTAAGCTATGAACGAGTTTATCGTACATTGATTGTAAGTCATTTCAGCATTTAACAACGCCATATAGATAGATAAAAGTAATTACTTATTATTCATGTGTTATTTCTCATCAGATATATCGGTTTGATAGGAAAATTTCCAATGACATTCGTCTAGCTAGGTCAAGGATAAAAACATAAGTAAGCATTATACTATTGATTGATCGGTACCATAGAATTATAAATGTAGCGACACAGTACCTACAATCGATGAATGTTCGTACAAATGAATGAAATCCTGAGTCGCGCAAACAGAATTCCTTAGGATCGTCGCTATATATACAACACCCAACCGTAATTAGTTCGTCTGCGGCCCCCGGGGAAGATCTTGCCTTATTAATTTTCTGGAAGCGCTTGTAGTTCCACTGTATTAGTTAGTCGGAAACGATCACTAAAGTAAAGCAGGCTTCACAGAGGTCACTTCTTGGATGGGTGACCCTGTGGCAATTTATGTTGAGCGCTTTAGTGGTTTGGTAGGCACGTGAAGCCGTTGACTACACGGTGGTGTACCCCAATCGGCAGTACTCAGACCGTGGCGTGCCGATAAGATGGGATCGTACCAGAATCAATTTATATCGAGCATTCTCGTGCTTAGAACAGCACGTGAAGTAAAAATAAGAAAAAATCACATTCAGCTATTGGGCTCAGTCCCCTAAAACAAACCAAATAACGAGGGATTTTATATCAAACTATTTATTGTAGATTTAAAAATATCATAATTAGACAAGAGCTTTTAATAACTAAAACTTGTGTTTACTGAAAATAATGATGATATTGATAAATAGTATAAATAATTACATAGGACCTTATATTAATACTAATAGCCGACCTGACTAGGCCTTGTTTAAAAATAGACAGTGTATCATGTAAAAGACAGTTTCTTATTAATATGTAGGCCATGTGTATAGGGATCCTACTAAGATCTAAGGAGCCCAAGCCAACCTCACCTGCAAATGGTGGACCTGCCGATCAACGGACGAGGCTCTGGCGAATATAACAGTGCCCGCTAAGCAGCAATAAGCTCGCCACCTATCACGTGGGACCAACAATATAACTGGCGAAATGTGGGCGTATAATATGCCTCTGCCTATCTCTTCGGGGAAACAGGCGTGAATGTATGTATGTTTTAATAACTAAAACTTGTGTTTACTGAAAATGATATTGATAAATAGTACAGATGATGACATTGATGACATATATGTAAAATAATAACAGAGTTTATCGGTTTTCGACAAGTCTTGTTGACATATTCGACGTCCTACAATAACATGTCATTGTGCAATATCAAACGCTAAAAGGTCATACAGTATAATTGTGATTTAATCCGACTTAAAATTTCTACGGCTTGTACTTATTTTAAAAGTATAGTTTTCAGCTACTGTATTGGACGATTAATTGCTAACCATAGAAGCCACGCTTTGTTTGAATTTCTAATAATAACTGTATATATTTTACTTGATTAATTATTATATTCCCAATACTTTACCAAATCCCTTTTAACTCCCTCAATGAATCGTTTTTGGATTACAAACATTCCTATAAGTACCTCCAATGAACATTCATCATCATCATCAGCCTGCACTCCTGGACATAGGCCTCTTCAATGGCATGCTACTGAACTCGATCTTCAGCTCTTCGTCTCCAACCGCTTCTGTCCGTTTTAAGCATGTCTTTGCTTCAGCTTGCTGTACACTCCAATTAATACTAACAAGTGAATATTTGGGTTTAGGTACTTATTTTATCATGAAAATTTGAAAGGTTTTGAAATTACTAACAAGTGAATATTTGGGTTTAGGTACTTATTTCATCATGAAAATTTGAAAGGTTTTTTGAAGATATCATTATGTATTTTCAAGGACCTAATTTATATCAATGTAAAATTTGATGTCCATTGGTGTAAGTGTTAAAATATTCTCATTTAAAATACAAGCATGCATAGAAATTATTAGAAATCTTAATTTGGATTTCTATGATTAGCATGTGTATAAAATCGTCCACATATAAAGCGTAACTCTTATGACGTTTATATGCTACGGAACGCTTCGTAATAAGAGTCATTTTTAAATGGATATGCTACAATTGACTTGACGCATTACAAAGTGTGTACATTTCTTTGTAAAATGATAAATATAACCTACATTATACAATATTATCGTGTTGTTATTTGTAATCTACACGAGATTGGCACAGTTCGTGATAGGCCAACCGTAGGGTTGTGCTAAAGTCCCGGGCACTGGTGCCTCGCCCCTTTTCAACAGCGGTGGGCGTCGTCTGAAGTTTTTTAGTGGGTAGGACTGCGGTGGTCGCGTCGGCCGCAGTGAGCCCCACACCCCCTCCCGGTCTCCCCTTTTTGGCCGGGAGACAGTGCGTAAGCAGCATTTTTTAACAGACGATAATTTAAAAAAAAAGAAAAAAAAAAAAAAAAAAAAGGGTTGTGCTAAAGTGGATTAATCATTTAGGTGTTGTAGGCGTATTTACTTCTAAAAGCCCGTGCAATATTGATCGACGTGAAAAACAAGTATAGGGTGTATAGGTTTCCTACCAAGACCTACGAAGCCCAAGCCAACCTCACCTGCAAGTGGTGCACCTGCCGAACAACGAAGGAAGCTCTGGCGAACACAAAAGTTCCCAAAGAGCGGCAATAGGATCGCCACCTATTACGTGAGACCAACCATATAATTGGCGAAATTAAGGCATACAATATACCTCTGCCTACCCCTTCGGGGAAACAGGCGTGTTATTATGTATGTGTGTAAAAAACAATTGCGGAAGCTTTTCTTCACCACTGGACTTCTACCCTGAGAGTCATGTATGACACATGTCATCAGATATGCTTTAGATTGGCGATATGATCTGTTATGTACTCAATAGGTTAAACCCATAACCCAGCTTTTGATAATATGTATGTTTTAAAAGTAATTTTGTATGTTAATCAGATTTTTAAGACTCCATAACACAAGTTCTTAATGATACTTATCCTGGAGTGGAACAACGATTAGTGTATAACCATTAGGTTACGCAATCCTAATAGAAAGATTATTTTTGTGATTTATCAGATAAAAAAACCGTGTCCTTGGTGATTATAACAAAAACAATAATTCGGCGAAGTACTGACAAGGTCGCTCATATTGTATCTGGAAATGATAAAATAAACGCTAAGGTTTTATTCATGATATTTCAGTATAGTTAAAATTAATACAAGATTATCTAAATACATAATTTCACGCTCATTCAATATCCCATTTGTTGTGGGCGGAGACCTTGCTACACTTATAAAAAAGATATTAATTATTTATTACAATTTAGATTTCCATGAAAGTGTAATATTACTTACATCTTAATGCAGCATTATTAAAAAAATACGCTGCTGTAAATAACATTATATGTAAGGTAGCCACATTTTTCGTATAGAAAATCATCGAATGACCGTCTCCCACTATGGGTGAAACAGGAGAGAGTGTCAGACTTTTACTGACTAAAAACCAACCATGTTCCTTCTTGATCCTGCTAGGTCCCGGGTCTCGGTTACCCTTTCGAACAGTCCGGCAACAACCTATATTATATATACATTTGTTTCCCCTTGTATATACATATATACATATTATATATACAAGGTGAAACAAACATCCATGAAGCAGTGTGTTTTCAAAATTGTATCTTTAACTTGAAATACTACCTTTTTCGAAATCCAAAATGCAGCATTTTGGTGACGTGTTTATGTTGTGCTCCTGTCTGTATTCTAATAATAACTCTAACATAACAACATCAGTACCTACGTTTATCCTTATTTGTGCTTAAAAAAACATAAAGGAAAAGTTGCCTTGTAATTATTTGCTAAACAATAAATTGCTAAAAATAGTTTTGCTAACTGTAAAGTTGCGAAAAGATGGTTTTGCCAAATGAAAATTTTAAAACATACGTTGGCAAGTGTCACTTTAGGAAACGTTTTTTGCCAAACGTCAGTAAACCGTAGTTCATACCAAAGCAAAACTGACAATAATATGGATGTATGTTTAAGGATGGAATCATAACTAGCGAATCATTATGGTAAGCAAAATAAATCACAATAATAACTAGGGAATTTAGAGCAAATAAATCACAATTTCCTGTTGTTATAATGTTATGTTGTTAAAATGTTATAATTGTGAAAAAAATGTACAAATTAGTGTCCGTATAACAACTTTTATCGCAAATATAATGTTTTCCTACAATATATTATTATGCGTTGAAATGTAAGCGCTTGTTCGTAAATAAGTACAGTCAGCCACGGGTCAAACGTAACATTTTGACTAATGTATCCTAACCTTAATCCGTTGTATTAAGAGTCAATTTTGAACAGACATGTTACACCTGTCACGAAGCTAAGGCACATTGCCAATGCCAACATTTAAATAAAGTCGCTACACTGGAATACATTTTAGAAATCTAGATTAAACTAGAAATTTGGTTACCTGGCTAAATCGTATTAAAATAGGAATGTATGGTCGAAGGTTTGTGTAAGTATACAAACAAATAATTCGTGTAAACAAATATTTTTTCTAATAATGTTTATTTTACTTGGTCGAGCTGTTTTCCACCACAAATAAAACCTTATGCAGTTGAGCAAAAATAACAAATGAAAAATATCAAACTGCCCTTTTTTCAGTACTGTACCTGTAGATTTTCTAAATTAGAAAATAGGTACATGTAAATACAAACACGAATAATGTACTTTTCCACGGCTATATGTGAAGGATAGTAGATGTTCCGCTAGTTTTTGACTAGATAGCGCATTTTAAAATAGCGCACTGCAAGATAGCGCACTGCAAGATGGCGCACTGCAAAATAGCGCACTGCAAGATAGCGCACTGCAAGATGGCGCACTGCAAAATAGCGCACTGCAAGATAGCGCACTGCAAGATGATGAAGAACAGAGGGTCTAGACTATAATTTCCTTACTATAATGAATATAAAATTAAACTATATGCAAATACCATTGTTCTCTAACGTTATAGGTACGCGTAATATGCTTTTATCGTGCTGTAAACCCCTAAGGGGGTCAAAGTTCTACATTTGATGTTGCTTCTGTACTGGGTACTTTTATTTGTACGAGAAATAATTTCATGCAATGTTTAAAACTTTAACCTGGAATGCGATTATTCGAGTAGAGTATTCGGTACATTCTATTCTTAAAATAAAATCGTCATCTCAACCCATTTTCCGCCTAAGTTAGTAGTTAGTAACTAACTAGTCCATGTTAATAATTCTTAGAAGTAAGCAAGTACCTAAATGATATAAAAACTCACTTTTCCAATCACGACGAATGCTGAAATGCAACACGCAACGTAAACTATGCTTAAACAATTTTCCAATACAAAAAATGGATATCTTTTCCTGATGATGACATTATGTTGTAGAAACGTCTTGTGAAGCAAATAGACTGTGAAACACATGCAGTAACCGACCGAGCGTAATACATTTCAAATAGGTACTTGCTGTAATAAACTTTACACAACAGTCGTTATAAACCCCTATATGGTTTGAGATATTTATTTTTTTAAACATAACAACAATCACTTGTAGAGAAATACTATGTATAAATAACTTACGGCGATCGCGATTAGAAAAATATATGTCTACAAATATGCAGATCGCGCTCTATTTGATTGAAATCTATTGGGGAGACTAATGTTCAGCTGTGGATTGTATAAAGCTGATATGATGATAATAAGCTCGACTTTAGCACCAAGGCTTCAGGATCTCAATCCACTAGGCTCTTCTTTCAAGGTCCTATAAATCCATCACCGTGTCCCTTACCATCCGAAAAAGCAATTAGTAGCAAGTCACTGAATTGTCGGAATACTGTAAAAAAAAAAGGTGTAAGCTGTATGAGGGCTTCGTCGACTAAACTGACTCGAGTACCTACAAAAAAGGAACCCACGTCTCTCCTCGCTTCTATACATAATGTTACTAAATATCATGGTTACTTGTTAGTCTACTCGCTAACGAAAAACGTACGTACAAACACAGACAGACTGTCATGTCAAGCCAAAACACGATATTCTTGAACAGTGTTTGTGTTTAAATGCACTTCTATTCTATTAGTTATAAGGTGTAAGTAAACTATACAATACATAGGATAGTGTTATGGCTAATCACAACAGCAGTGCTGTTCCTTGATTAATGTAAAGAGGACAATATACCTTCACGAATATTGGACCTAATGTTGCTAAGCCCATCGAAGTCAATCTAATATTTTTAAGTAGATAATAATTTTGTAACACCAAAATATATTAATGTAAATATATTGTGGTGTTACAAAATTAAATATGATTAATATTGAACTGCAAATATTATATTATACTTATATTTGACCGCTTTGAATAGGTCTTTTCTTTTTATGCATAATTTTGAATTTACTACACAAAAGTTCAAAGCTGTTAAGATCTTATACTGATGTATAGATAGATATCTGCTTTAACATGCTCAAAGGATAATCTGTTAATGCACTCGGACCAAGTTGGATTAGGTATTATTCTATTTATCGCGCCATTCGAGTGTGGTATCGATTTCGCTGTGCAAATAATTTGTGACATGTCTGTAATGTCGTTTAAGTCTTTGTTGTGTACTGCAGCTTTGGCTACATTAACGGAAATTCGACGATTAGATCGTACATATCAATAAATTTAGTAATATTAAGTTTCTCCATATTATTAACAACTGATGCAGATTCTACATTTTTAAACTGTTAGGCTTAATATAATAAGACATTCTTCCGTAATAATATATTAAATTATTTTTGGTGTCAAAAATGTACATTTTCATTGTCTGATTAATTATTAACTCGTAAGATGTTTTGCATTGGTACTACGCTCTCTCAATCGTGCTATTTACTAAATTGTTATTGTAATAATTGAGTTTTTATAAAAATCAATGATGGACTGCATTACGGCTGAGATTAGAAGGACTTGTATACCATACCAGCAGTATAGGCTTCAGAACGTATCTAGACCTTTTTGCAAGGACATCAATAGTCTCATGAGTAGACGTTTACATAAAACAATATACGCATCTGTAATAGCTTTCATTCTGTTACGTGTTAGATGTCAAGCAATTTTTGAATCGCATAAAGAAACACTATCAAGTTTAGTTCCTACTAAGGAACAACTAAGGAACTTTAGGAGTACCTACAATTCATAGAATTTAATGACAAACTGTGCTTGTCGGAATCGTAAGTTTTTGTAGCTTCGACAGCAACATTTTATTTTCTTCGGTGGTAACTTTATTGTAAAACTTGACTCAAAAAATGTTGCACAGAAATACCAATCAGCGTTTAAGGACAATAAATTTGGAGTTCCTCAAGGGAGTGTATTAGGTCCTCTTCTCTTCCTAGCTTATATAAATAATATTCCTGACCTGACAAAGCATCGCTGCATCTTGTTCGCTGATGACATTTCCATTATAGTGACAACTGACAAAAACCTGACATTGAATGAGCATATAAATGACATTAATAATACATTGAAAATAATTATAAATTGGTTAGAAAATAATAATTTATTTATTAATATTGGAAAAACTAATTTTATGAATTTTAATAATAATAATATATTCGATCAAACAATAAATATAAATTATCAGGGATTAAGACTCAATGGTACCAATGTAACTAATTTTTTAGGTTTAAATCTTGATAAAAATTTAGATTGGAAACAACAAATTGAAAAAGTTTGCAATAAGATAAACAGATTTGCCTATGCCTTATATAAATTGACTAAAGTAGCGTCAAAAAACGCTGCCCTAACAGCATATTTTGCTTATATAGAATCTATTCTACGGTATGGTCTTATCATTTGGGGAAATAGCACTGATATGAATAGAACATTTATTGCACAAAAAAAATGTATCAGGGCAATATGTGGTACTGAACCAGATGAACCATGTGCACCACTGTTTCGGTTTTTAAACATTTTACCTTTGCCTTGCTTGTACATTTTCGAAATTTCAAAATTTGTCAAGTTGAACAGTCATTACTTCAAAATGGCCAAAGATGTTTATCCAAGAAACACTAGGAACGGAAATAGGTTGGTGACTTCCACTATCCCCAGAAGTGCTCGCTTCCAAAAAAATTGCTTCTATATGTGCATTATTATATACAATCAAGTACCTGAAAGTATAAAAGAACTTAACTTTAAGAGATTCTTAAGTATATTATATAAATGGCTTATCTCACACACTTTTTACACAGTTAAACAATTTTTAGAGCACAAACTTTGTGATACTTGTAGTGTTTTTAACCTAAGAGGTTAAAGTTACTATCTATGTCTGGTTTGACTAATATTTTGCGCTTTTGTGACATGATTTCGATTTTATTATTATTATTTTTGTGATTGTACTTATGAATGACTTGTGGGTATCCGTATTTTGACATCAATAATGTTTAGTTGCTAATTCGCAATTTTCACATTTGAAAATTTAATTATGTCTAGTTGATAATTCCCATTTTTGACATTTTAATGATTTATTAGTATAGTTTTCTTTTAAAAATTGATGTGTTAATTTAATTATAATTTGCATGCTACCGTTGTTGGCTGAATGAGAGGAGCTTTATTTTATTGTACAAGAACTGTAATGTACCTCAATCAAGTGCAAATAAAAATATTCTATTCTATTCTATTCTATTCTATTCTTAATCAGTTTAAAAAAACTTAGACGGTCACTGTCGTACTCGCTCTATTTTTGGTGCTCACTATGAATTTCATATTTTCCGATGTAATTTTTTGCCAATATAAATAAAACAGAAGTCTTTTTGACACATTGTCTGACATATTGTGCAATGTTATTTATAATATAAGTGTGATTTCAGACCGAGACACTTCGATCACTAATATAACTTAGTTGTATTAGTGATCGTAGCCGAGACAGCATGAATGGTATCTCGCCAGCACAATACGCGCGAGTTTTATTCAAGTTTGATGAAAAAATATATAATGAACACGGCGTAAATATTATTAAGCGCTAACAATGAGTTCGCATATTTTTGCAAAATTATCGTTAAAGAATATTTTTTTAAGAACAAACCCAAGATTTGTATATAAAATCTTGTGAAATAATGAAAGATAAAAATTTAAGTAGCCTTACTTTTGCGGTTGTTGGTTTATATAATACTATACAGTTTTATGACTTTACTTAGGTAAACCAAGTACTTACCTAATAATATTGTCATTTTAACTATTCGCGTTTAGTTATTACATAGTATTTTGTAGAAATACATTCAATTCCATGCTATAGTTTTACCTGATGCGTGTACAGACCGACAAAACAGAAAAAACGTGATGGCTTCTGTTGCTGTAATAAAAACGGCAATGATAGTTTCCTTCAATATCTATAATGTACAGACATCAGTCTATAATTTTATTTACGGGCCTGTTTCACAATATCCAAGTTAGTTCCCATTAGCATTATTATTATATTATTTCACAGATCATCATCATCATATCAGCCTTATTAAGCCCACTGCTGATCATAAGCATCCCTAATAGATTATATTATATTGGGGGTAGTTGCCTATAATTAGCACGCTGGGCAGGCGGGTTGATGATCGCAGTTGCTCCTCATCCGGTAGGGTTTCTGTTTGTCGACTCCCCATGAGATAGGAAGGGGTGGCACAATTCCAGGCCGGTGCCACACGGCACTATTATCTGACAGATAAACCACACACAGCTGTCATTTTAACTGTCGAATATCTCCTAATCTGACATTGTGAAACCAGACCCTAAAGATAAGAGCTATAATTTTATTCAAATGCAAATGAAAGTTAACCTCATTTCATTCCACTGTACACTTATGAATGCATTTGCAAGAAACTGCCATGAAGTAAGTATGATCTAAGTATACGTAAGAATCACGTAATAACCACCACTTTAATATTACAGCAGCACTTGAATACGTGTCTCGCGTTCGTCGGCTCGCGTTCACGGCACTAAAATATAGTTCAATGCCATTTAAAACGCTGCTTACGTCTAGACTCTAGACTGATTCAATTGGGCCAAAGAAAATGTACGCATTTACTCCTCGACTTCAAACTTTCGAATGTGTCTATTATACTCGTAATTATCAAGAGTACTAAAGAAGAGTTAAATGTCATTGTGTTTTATAACTCCAGCACCGCTTCTCAACTTTTTTACATTTACACCTTTTAAATAAATAAAAAAGTCAAGTCTGTCATGCACTGCTGAATTTAATACCACCTTCTTACCTCGAGGAGTTAGGGACTGTTAACAATGTGATTCTAACTTGGTTTAATAATAAAAAACCTGCTATGAAGTCAACTGATATAAAAGCTTTATACCAGCAGGTCAGTCTTGCTGTGACATAAAAAATCCCCCCAATCAGAAGCATGAAATCGGTTGTTATGAAATGTCACATTCGCTCAACCATCGAAGATTCATGGTGTTGACGAACTCGTAACCTTTACAGGCGCTGCTTATACTGTGTTATTTTAAACGAGTGGGGCGTGGGGTTGTTTGTGTCGTAGACACGCTAGCCCCTTATTCAAACATTGTTATGTAGCTTCAGTTATTGACTCTGTATCAAAGTCATTACCAGGTCAACTTGGTTCAAGGCCCCAAGAATTCATCAGTAAGCTTATATCTACTTCCTAATCTTTGTGGACAAAATTTCTAATCAGAAAGTAAGTAAAACGATGTTGATGAGTCAGTTTTTTCATTTATATTTCTACAAACACATGCGTGAAGAAATCATTGGAAAAAACAGGATACAGAGATGTCATATTAGCGATTGGTAAAGTTGAAGTACCGTCCTATTAAGACTGTATAAGTTTAGTCCGATACAGAAAGCATCTTTCCTCAATTCAAGAATTGAATTTTAAGCAGCTAGAGCTAAATATGGAAACTTACATTTATAAATATCCCGAATCAACTGCTTTAATCTTTACTAATACAATCTTCCACTCGCTACCTATCTACTAATAGCTAGGCGTTTTTTTTCTATTTTCTACTATTTCTATATAATAATGCACGCCAGCTCCTAGATTAAACTCCAAGTCGGCAATTGCTTTACCGATATCTTCAGCAATCTTCATCAATTTTAAACATAAACTGAAAGACGTATGTACCATACATGCATACATACGCCTGTTTCCCCGAAGGGGTAGACAGAGGCATATTATTTGCCCACATTTCACATAGTTGGTCCCACGTAATAGGTGGCAAGCCTATTGCCGCTTACAGTTCGTTGATTTGATCGGCAGGTGCACCACTTGCAGGTGAGGTTGGCTTGGGCTCCTTATGTCTTGGTAATTACCATTAATCAGTCTTTTAGTAGACTGACAAACGCGGTAGTCGGGACATACTTTGTGTCCTGTGTAATAGCAGTAATAGTGAACCATAATTATTTCTAGAAATCAATATTTCAGTTTTTTTTTGTGATTCGACCTTTCTTGTTGTTATTTCAATGATAATGTTATTGATATTAATTATAGTGCATGATCCGTTTGTAGCTGACATGAAACAATAGGATTTATTTCTAGAATTATTTAATATCTGTTATTAGTATCTGGAAATTGTTGCAACAAAAACCCTTATTATGGAGTTTTTACCAACCAGTACCTAGTTAGTTAGAAACAAACAATATAATGTGAATATTGTATGAACAATACTATATTCTAATTATAAGATGATTGTTTTATGCTAAAAATTCAAACGTATTTTATTATTTAACCTTTATAACGATTTGTGAAACATTTTTTATTGTTATATGCACAATCATGCAGGAAACAACCCTATTGTACATTAGGCATTGAAATGCAAAATGTCTGACAAACAAGAAATTTTCTATTACGTTGTGAGCTGTGACCTTATAGCCGTTCATCGTGTTCAGCTAATTGTAATATTTAAATGACGTCAATGTTTTATAACTTTGTTGGACTTAATTAAATAAATTATGTATGTAGTTTAAAAGAAAATGACTATTTGTAACATAAGACCTTAAATTTACTTCCAAAGCAGATGTTAAGATACTTCATTATTATGCAAAACAGCTTTTATTATATTGTTGTGAACATTATTTTTTATAGAGTCTATGCAATCGCAGAACTACTGGTGCAGTTTTTTTTTCTGTATTATGTTTGTTCTTGCTGTGGTATTATATAACTTGAAGCAGCCATAGCTATTTGTTGAATATTTATTTTAAAGCCAAGCCGAGCTGAAACCTCTCTATACTTCGAACAGGAATCCATTCACGGTCAGGAGATAGAACTTTTCCGATTCTTTTCACTTTGTCTCGCAGCAAGCTCTCGTATTGAAGTTGTGCTCCTAGAGTGCTCACAAGTGCTTCGCAAGAAGCCAACAAGAATAAATGATTTTCATAATTCATAAAACTACGTTGTGAATCACAGTTTCAGCCAAATCTGGTTAAACCATTAAGCAGATCCTGGGTGCTAAGCTTAAGTCTAGGGCAACCGGGATAATGCTAGAGTATATGATGATGACAATAGGTACAGATGTCATTTATTTTGACTTGTTCGACTGGTAACAGAACTGTAACTATCGCTAGTAGATAGCACAGGTATTATTGTGATTGTCTAATTTTGGATTCCCATTTAGGGAGCTTGTTTAAGTTTGACATTTTGACCCTCAACGAGCTAGTTTTTAGACTTAATTTACCTTGTAAATTATAATAACTATTCTAGTTGTTACGAAAAACGACTGATAATACAATCTATCAGAGATGTCTAACATATTGTCTAAATCTACTAGACGGGACTATCCATTTTTATTTATGTTTGTGTCTAACGATTAAATATTGAAGTAGCTGATAAACTTAACAATTGATATGCCGTGTTATAAAAACGATAACCTAATTTTGACTTATCTGTAAGACTTCAGAAAAACAAAGGAATTGTATATTTTTGTGAAAATCATACTAATTATTTTATTGTTACACTGCATCTCAAGTATAATTCAATTGCTTTCATACTTTTATCTCTGAATTGCTTCTTTCTTACCTCAGAAATTCGATCACAATCAGGTTGATTCTACCGACCTTAACATTGGTGCCATCTTTTAACTCGTTGAACAAAACGTACGGGATTTTAAGCCATAGGATAATAATTATTGGTTTATGATAAATTTACAATTGCACCAATTATTTTGTATTATGGATAAAAAGAACGGTTTAAGTTACATAAATACTACATACATACTGCTATCACGCCTGTTTCCCCGAATGGGTAGGCAGAGGCATATACGCCCTGCTGGCAGTCGCGTCTGCCGGTGGTGAGTCCCACACCCCGTTTCGGTTCCCCTTTGGCCGAAAGGCGATGCGTAAACGCATTTTGTTACCGTCGTAAAACAAAAAAAAAGAGCTTGATGTTGGTTGGATCTCTATACACTTATGCATTAAAGCAATTATTACTTCCCTTTTTGATTTTAGTATTTTTATAAACTAAAATTGTTGACTAATGTAGGTAATGTTGTTGTTTATAATACTCTAAATAGGCTCATGTTGTTGGCTATTTGTTTACTTCCTTGTCACCTTTAGTAAACATGAATGCAATGAATATGAATGATTTGCTATTCAAAACAGTTGCCAGGACCGGTATTTTTAATTTGACATTGCAGCTTGTACTAGTCTTTTTAGAACGGTCATCTAAATGGTTACGATAGTACCCATTATCATTATTTGTCAACTGTCAAGTATTTATTTGTATAATGAATTATTTGATTTGGGTTTCGGAATTGGTTTGGATGGAAATTTTCCTCGCTTTATTATTTCATTCGATATATTGAAGCTAAAAATGTGTGCCAAGATCGTAGCAAGTGGAAGAATGTGATCTATGCCTACCCCTACGGGAAAGAGGCGTGCCATTATGTATGTATGTATGTACATCATATCTAACAACATGTAGCTTGGCTTGGGTATCCGCAACTGAATTTCTATTCAAGTCACCATTGCTTGGTTCCTCTCTTAGAACTGTTCAATTAGTATTTTGTGCAGTGAATACTAAATGAAACTTCACAAATAAGACTGAAGTTTCAAAACTACCTGCTCCTAAACTGCCTGGCTTTGGCTGTTATATAAGGCATTAGTTATTTATAAATTTTACTAAACATATAGTATCTGAATTTTGAATTGTTCATCATGACCTATATCTAAGCTTATCCTATGGTCTACGGGAATATTTGTATTTATTTAAAATTCGTTTCACTTTAGCTTTGTTTAGGTAACGGGGAAAAAGCCACCATATATTTATTTAATTCTTCATTAGGTACATAAAAGATCCTCAACTTAAATATTATATAACACCAAAACATAGAGAAGACAACAAAATAAGATAACAATTTACATTTCTTATTACAATACAATTTAAAAACCTAAATAATGTATTATCAATAAAAATCAATTTAAAATTTTGTACTGTATTGTTGGCGAGTTTTTATATTATAACACGCGTAAATAGTCAATAAACATAACATAATTCTAACCACTTCTAATTGTACTATAAAAATAAAATTAATAAGACATTATATAGATTTCTCTGAAATGAACCACTTAAGTTTATGACATCCTGGTAACATAGATTGGTTATCATCTAGCTGCACATGATGTAGTGTTTAAACAGGAGATAAAAGAAGTCATGTCCCGAACGTTCATCATTCGGGAAGCGAATTCCACATAAAATAGGTTTCTCTGAAACCATGATCCATGAAACTTTATGACATTCGGTTAACAATTATCATCTAACTGATGTAGTGTTCAAATAGGAGACGGAAAGTTGTAATGTTTGGGAGCATTCGAGAAGTGATGTCTACACAGATTAGCATTATTTGTATATACAGAATAAATGATCTGTGCTTGTCTTCAAAACACACTCAACGCCTGTTTCAGACAAGGGGTAGCCAAAGGCATATTATATACTCACAATTCGCCAACTTTATTGCTAGTCCCACGTGATAGGTGGCGAGCCCAATGCCGCTTACTATTTATGTTCGACAGAGTCTCGTCCGTTGATGGGCAGTTGCATCCCTTGCAGGTGAGGTTGACTTAGATTCTAATGTTCTTGGTAGGACCCCTATACACCCTTCTTCAAAACATCAGTTCAATATTGTATCCAGTAATTCTCTAACTATATTTATATTGTTTAGTATGTACAGATGGGCTTGCCTGTTCTCAAAACATCAGTCCAATATTGCATCCTGTAACTCCTTAACTATGTTTATAATGTTACAACGTCAAATGCTTTAAAGAAATTTTGAAAATCATTGTTTTCTCAATGGGGGAAAATTTCACTGCGCATAACCACTTACCATGCTACTCGTACGTTTTCATTAAGATAATTGTTTACTTTTATGTGTATTTTTCGGTGTAACTATTTATTTTATTGTATGAGTGTGTTGTATGTGTATGCAAATATCTTGTGATATAATTTATTTTCTGCGAAAATATGTAAAAACAAACCCGCTAGTCTATCAAGATCTCCCGCTTTACAATAAGATTTTTTTTTTTTATTATTTTACCATTTATTATTGCTTTATTCGGTTCGTGAGACGATATTGTTCTAAAATTGTATGCGATAACCGATCATTCCTACAATTCATGTGTTGCTAAACACATTTTTACGAAACCTCGAATTCTTTTTGTTTATATACGTAGTTCTTTAGCTCGGCACGCGATGCCTGCTGAGTTTTTTTGTCAAAAGAGGGCTTTCCCATTATCGCGATCAAGTTTCATTGCGGAGGGCGAAACACTACAGTCGGACAAGATTATCAGGCCAAACGGTAATGTACGTTAGACAAAGCCGATAAGTCGATTTATATAAATAGTCTGGAGACACGTGAGGGTGACGACGCGACGGCTGGCGCAGCGTGCGCACGTGTTGTTGCTTATACATTACAAAGTGACATTGGACGGTAAAACGCCATTTTGTTTACCAGTTGTTTACGTCTACATAGAATCATGACTGTTTCCCTTTAGGGGTTAGGCCAAGACTTATTTTATTATATCTACAGTTTGCCAATTATTATTTGGTCCCAAGTAATAGGTGGCGAGCCTGTTGCCGCGGCGTTTATCGGGAACTTTTAAGTCGGGAACTTTTATTCAGGATACAAATGACGAATGACTTCAAATGCATTTTGGCAATAATCCAATTAGTTCTAACGTCAACTAATTAAAAACTCCCAAGTTATAAGGCCTTATTAAATAAGCATCTTATGTCTATGTTATATATAAGTAATTGATTGTGATGATGATGATTGATTGATGATTTTTGGATATAGTTAGTGGAATTAAAAAGTTAAATGATGTAAGTTTTTGCTTTAACAAGTTTTATTAATGTTAATTTTTTATTTGTTTTAAGTATTTGATGATTATTGATTGCAACTCCCCTCTCTTCAGTCTTAAAGTTGCGTACCCTACAGGGTCCATAAAATTGGTTCTAAAATTGTATATCACCTATGTACACATTATGGTTTAGCAATAAATAATTTGTATTTGTATTTGTAATAATCGCCCACGACTTCGGTTGCGTGACCACTTTGAACTATGCAACATTGCATAAAACGTACCTGTAAACTTTTCCAAGAAATCAATAGATAGATTATCGATATACCTAAACCAAAAAAAAATTGATTAAGCTGTTAAGATTACTGAATAACAAGGTTTCTGTTTTGGTACCTATTATTAACGTAACACTGCAATCAGGTAAAACCAAGTCATAAAGATAATACATGATTCGTTGTTTAAAAATCCCACTTCAGGTTTAGGTTTCGAGTTGTGATTGTGCTGATATAATTACGTTACAGCAGAAATGTCTAATCGGTCCAAAGTAGATATACTTAACTGAAAGCAGGGCAAATAGATAGCTTTGGAATTTGGCTAAACAATTGGATAATAGTAGTTTTGTCTGGAATCATTAGTTGATTGATAATTTGTCAAAAATTGTTGATTAAAAGACGACCGATATGGCGTGGTGGCGAGTATACCCGACTTCACTCCAGAGGTCGTGGGTTCGATTCCCACACAGGACAAATCTTTGTGTGTATAAACATGAATATTTGTTGTGGTCTGGGTGTTTTCTATCTATATTAAGTATGTATTTACAAAAAAATAGTATTTATGTATGTTTATCTGTTATTGAGTATCCAGAACACAAGTCCTTAATGATACTTATCTTAGAACTAAATAATTGGTGTAAGTGAAAAAAATATTCTGTAACATAAAATAATAGACATACATTATATTTAAATACTGATATTGAGTGGGGATAGGTTACGTTTGAAGTTATTTTTCTTGCTAAAAGGGAAACTTAGTTATTAGTTTACCTATATGTATGATGGTATAGTTAACAAATATGGGGGTCAGACAATAAATATTAATCAAATAGTCTATATGTTAAATACACTAGTTTATTTTTTAACACATGGAATGAAACTGGCGTAATCAACTATATATCATACTTTAAAACATTCATGTGTAAGCACTCTGACAGTAACAATTATTAATGCATAGATACCCAAGGAACAATCTATCCGGACCAAGCGTTCCTTATTTTGTGTACCTATCAATTTGCTCTGTAATTCTTTGTACTTTAATTTGTATGTTTTGTAATTGTTTAAAGATTGTTTAGTAATAGGATAAGGTAAGTACAAATCAGACTCGCGTACCAAGGGTTCTCGGTAAGACACTTTGATGTTTAATAAACTGGTTTTTGCCGTTAAAAGCTTTTCTTCATTCATCGACTTAGGCAGGTTTCTAGGTCCCATAGACCTAGAAAGAGCGACTTTAGAGTCAAACAGACAAATACACCTAAGTGAACCAAAGGGACACCGAAGTCTGAGATAAGCCACAAGTTCAAGCCTTAAAATTCAGAGGGTCTCGGGTTCAAACCCTGGTTTCGCACCACTGACTTTTCGAAGTTATGTGCGTAATTGTCGCTTGCTCCGTGCTTGAAAGCATGTTAAGCCGTTGGACCCGGCTGTCATGATAATCTATGCCAGTCGTTATTCGGAAGTCAGTGCCATAGACTGATAGCTGGTTTAACCATAGAATGATGTTTCCCTCTGGGTTGCGGAGGTCAGATGCACCACTCCAGCACAGGTCAGATGCGCAGGTCGCTCCACGTAATAACTGAAATTCAGGCAAATCTGGTTGAACCAGTGAGCAGACCCTGGGCCCTAAGCTTAAGTCTAGAGCAACCAGGATAATGCTGGGATATGTCGAGGGTTCCGTGCTCAAACCCGATAAGTGTTTTTGGGCTTAAAACAGTACTTAAAAGAATTTATCGGTTAATTAAAAAAAAGTAAACTTAAAAGGTTTACTTATTGGATTATGAAGTCCTCAGTTTTCAGTCTTCTTTCTGAAATCGACTTATTTGATAATATCACAAGAAAAAGCGGCAGAAATTATGTATCTGATGTTGTCACTTATCGGGTTTGAGCACGGAACCCTCGATGTATAGGTCAAATCAATATCACCTTTTGAAATGATCCAAACAATATGTTAAACATTTATCATATTTTTTTTCCCCAACGATTTAAGTGATACCAGCAAAAATGACTTTGACCAGTTATGTATGACTTTTGTCTGTAACATTACCGAAATGCGTGGACACGTGTGAAATGTGTATTTATTTACATAATTTATGTGCATAGTCGCCGTGTTGTCAAACATGTGAATGACGTGCTAAAATATGTTTTGTTTATTAAAATATTATTTTCGAATGCTTATTATTATCTATCCATAACACAAGTTCTTAATGATACTTATCTTGGGACTTTATTTTTTTATCACACGAACGAGTAATAAGTCGGGGTTACCCACAGCTGAAAATATTTGGTTTCTCTTATGTACCTAATACTAGCGGCCGCCAGCGACTTGGTCTACGTGACCTACATAGAAACCGTCTTAAATCAGACAACTTATAAAAAAACTGCTTAAAAATACGTTGCGTAGTTTTAAAGATCTAAGCATACATAGGAACAGACAAATGTAAGCTACTTTGCTTTGTACTATACTAGTAGCGCCCCGCGGTGTCACCCGCGTGGTTCCCGTTCAAGTGGCAATAACAGAATAAAAAGTAGTGTGGCACTTGGATACTGCCGCGGTAAAACTATTGCGTAGCATTTTTATCAACTTATGCAATTATAATTATTTATTTATGCAATTTTTTTCTTTGATATTATTTCAAGTTACGCTTTGAGCGTGGTGACCGATAAGAAAACAAACTTTAGCCACCCGATACAACCAATGCCACCTAAAGGCGGGTTGCTGAACTAAAGAGACATGCGTGATATTTCAAAAAGTCATTAAAAGTTCTGCTATATATCGATAGATGGAAAAACTAAAAAGTATCACCGCTGTGCCGCTGTTAGGTATTTTTCGTTACGGAATTTCTGAATTAGGTCTCCACGCTCAAGGCCCGCGATAAAAGCTTTGCAATAGGTAGCTTAAAAGTATCGCATGTGCAATTCTAGGACTGCAGCTATACACATACAAAGTTTCATGACAATCGGTCCAGTTGCGTGAAGAAGTAACAAACATACTCACAAGCTTTTGCATTTATAATATTAGTTGAATAGTGATATGATAACGTGAGATGATTAATTTAATATTACATTACATAATTATTTTTGTTTTGTGGTTCTTAAACTAGCTCTTAATTTGTATTTTTCTTGTGATGTTTTGTGCGGCACTCGTTGTCTTTCTCATTTTATAATTTTTAAAAGTACTTATTTGTAAAAATAAATATGTATGTATGTCCAACATAATTATGTATAGGTATTCAGTACATAGTCACCAAAACCTACATGTTGCTTATCTGACGCTTATCTCACGGTTAAACGTAGGTAAAATAAAATTTAATTACATACATACATAATTATCACGCCTGTTTCCCCTAAGGAGCATATTATACGCCCACGTTTCGCCAGTTAAGTTGTTGGTCCCCCTTTTCATCTTTTCATTTAATCATTGTAAATACATACTTAATATATATATAGGAAACACCCAGACCAAATCCAACATAAATTTTCACAGAAAATATTTTTTTAAATAAGTTAAAGTATCTTATTTAATAACATAGGACATCTTATCACATATTTCTAACATATATTTCCATAAACATTTATCGTTCTTTAAAACAACAAAGTTTTTAATCCTTCCCATTACTCAAAGGGATATTATTCTATTAAAGACTATATGGCAGATAAAAATGCTTGGGATTAAACTGCCGTTTCATACAGGCTATTCTAATATGAATGACTTGAAAACATAAATATTGTTAAGGTTATGTTATATTGCATTGTATAGCTTCACAGACAAATGAAGATTGTAATTCTAGTACCAAACTAATGGACATATTTAAAAGAGCATAGCCTGTGAGTTTCTTGCCAGTTCTTCTTACAGAGCGGTGGCTCGGAACTGGCACTTAGATTCACTTACACTTAATTATTTTTTATTTTTAAATTGTTTTGTTGCATGTAAGTGAATCTAAGCTTCGTGATTTAGTGTAATATTATTTCGATTGTTTTTTTTTTTTTTCATTTGTGATCATGACGTTTTCAAGTACTATGTATAATAGTTTATGAAATAAATAATTTTTTTACTTTACTTTACTTTACTTTACTTTTCAGGTGTTTGGTTTTCCGCATAAATGAGACAGTATACAAAAAAAAACCAAGATAATTAGCTTAAGAGTGTCTGGTTACGATTCGGTGTGTGAGTATCCGTCACTGAATATACAAAAGGACCTAAGTCCATACTTAGCACTTTGTGATATCAGTCTTAACGATAGTCTTTTGAAACTGATATTCACCTCTAAGGACAAGGGTAACTTGACAGGATAGGTACTCATAGTGTCAATTGATGGCTTCAATGTGGTGTAGAATATACATTGCAATATATTCTAGTACCTAAGCAGCTCAATGCTCTAGGTACTCTACCTACACCACTGTATTAATTCAATCTGATATTTTCATTAGCGGATTCAACAGACGTTGGCCTGCGTGATATTATTATTATTTATAACTTATACGGACTGCAGCCCCATCTGCCGGGCTGATTTGTGAATCTAAGCAATCGAGGGCGTGCCACCCAAAGGCATACAAAAACTCATTTAAATCGGTCCAGCCGTTTCGGAGGAGCTAACAATAGAATTATATATATAAAGATGCAAAACGCAACTGCTTCGGTACTCCGGCAACAAACGTCTATATTAAAAGAGCCCTAAGGTCTCCTGCTAGTAACATTGCATTGCAATATAATCCAGTAATCAGCTTAGCAGCTCAATGGTCTACAATCACCACCGAGTACATACTTAATGTAATAAAATTCTATCTATCTAATCTATTACGGATTCAAATGTAAAATACCCAGCCGATTTCAATGAAATTTAGTAAATTATCTTACTGTATGCTGATATACTTAGCCTGTTGAAATTTTAATGGCTTCAATGTGGTGTAGAGTGAATGTATGGCGCTGGTTCTTAGGATTAGCACGCGTTCGCTTCTTCTACCAAATCTAAAACTAATATTATAAAAGTAACTGTCTGCCTGTTACTATATATCCTTTTGTAAATAAAAAGAAGCTCTCTTTGCCATATTGTCGACTTCACAAAACATCGAATTCATTTTGGGGTAATGGTATCACATTTTATAATAAGTAAAAAAAAAAAAGGAAAATATAGTTGATTGCCAACTTTCAAAACTGTAGTTAAAAAATAGTTTCTTCAGAAGGGCATTATGCTCTAAATGATTATTTGTCAAATAAACAAGCTTGGGTTAACATTTTTATCTTGTATTTGTGTAAATTAGAATTTAAAAAATTAGAGGTGTCAAGGGACACCCGGATGGAACAAATTTCTTTTCGATTAATTAGTGAAGGAATTGTAATAAAATGTTATGAAAAAAATACAAACAAATCAATAAAGCAAATAATAAAACGCTTAAAAAGAGGAAACAAAAAGTTCCCGTACCGGGAATCGAACCCGAGCCTCCTGGGTGAAAGCCAGGTATCCTAGCCTCTTATTAAAAATTACATTGAAAAATAAAATATTTTATTAAAAAACACAAAACAACACAAACAAATCAATAAATCAAATAATAAAACGCTTAAAAAGAGGAAACAAAAAGTGTCCGTACCGGGAATCGAACCCGAGCCTCCTGGGTGAAAGCCAGGTATCCTAGCCACTAGACCGTGAGAAAAGTGTCGTGGCAACTTTTCTCATGCGCGATAAGGAACTTCGTTCCTAAAAGTCAACCAGATCAATGTTGTGACCATCCCCGATTAAACAAATTCAACTCAGTTTTACCGTTCACGTTACATACTTGATTGGTGATTTAAAAGAGCATAGCCTGTGAGTTTCATGTCAGTTCTAACAGAGCAGTGGCTCGGAACTGACACTTAGATTCACTTACACTTAATTTTTATTTTTTTGCTTATAAGTGAATCTAAGCTTCGTGATTTCTTTGTAGTAATATTTATTTTCTATTTTTATTTATATTTTATTTTGACGTTTTCAAATGCTATGTAAAATAGTTTATGAGAAAAAGAACTTTGTACTTTACTTTTACCCTACTCTTGAACCGTAAGAACGGATACCTTTCTCGTTGTCAACCTCAACTCATATGCCCTGCAATGTTGCTAGCTAAATTACAATATACTTAAGATTTAAACGTAATTGCTCCACTGTTCTCTTTACTATATCGCATCGGCCATAGTATTACAACCAAATTAATGAGATTAGCATAAGCTATGCCGGCTGACCGATGCGCGTAAGTACATTAGCCCGATTATTTCCCTTAGGTAATTACATCACATATTGAATGAGTAATGAGGAAGTCTGCCCTAGATATAGTCGCCATTATAGTCAACAAAGTTTAATCATTGTATTATAAGAACAAAGTCCGTTGGGTTGTTATTGTGTTTTTTAGTAAGAACCTTACTTATCATCTGACGGTGTACGAGCGTTTTCAAAGCGAAGCGGAAGCGTAGCGAACACGTTGCGGTCGCGCAACGTTTTCGTTACCTGTGGCGTACGATTTTGGGAGGATCCATTAAAAATAATTCGAATGAAAGAGAGCGACTACTACTTTGTGTTGTTTTACGTAACGACTTTGAATTTCACTTACAAACTGTATTAATATTTGAATCTCCCAATGATGTCATAATGAGTTTTTCGAGTACGTTCTCTCACATTCATGTCTTGTTACGAACTGAAGTGAGGCTGGGCTGTGGGGCGTTTGAACAAGATAATACAAAATGGCGTCCACGCGGCGATCTCGTCGCTCGTCCGCAACAAATTCGCTGCGCATCCGCGGCGTGTTCGTCGCGCGCCCGCTTCGGTTTTATGGACGCTCGCAATCCGCTAGTATGATAACGCCCTAATCCTTGTAAGTGTTGGATATAAAAAAATGTCTCGATATGAAAAGTATTGCGTTGGTTCAGGTCATCAGGGGCCGTGGTCCTTATTATTTTAACTATTATTTTCAACTAGTTAAGACTACGGACTTTTTGTAGAGGCAGTTGTCTCGTTATATTTTTAGTCAGAAATAGCTAGATCTATTAGTCGGAAATAATCATCGTAGATCTGGTTTTAAGTTACTTACATGATAACTTAAATAGCAACAACAAAACAAAACTTATATTGCTTTTTATAGAAAATAATTCATAATTGTGAAATAGGATTTATGTACGTTTTTACTTTTGTTTTAGTATTAGCGTAATAACAAAAATTTGGCTAGAAGGGCAGATCACATAATGACTAGATAAATAGATGCATTTGGAAATAGTGAGAACCGTGGTTGATCGTAAATCATATACCAGTGTTGTAAGTCTATCAAATAAATTACATAAAATTGTATAGAGGCCCCCTTAAGATCACATAATTAATGAATAGACGACATGACGACTTGTTTTCCAAACGAATCTTCAAACAAAAAACAATGATGCAATGAAATAATGTTCCCAAAAACATATTGCCGTTCTTGAATAAGCATTCTACTCCAAGTTCTTTGCAATCGTAACGAAATATATGTATATATGTGTCTGTATGGCTGCGTGCGAATCGTATGTTGACCTCGCAGAAGGAGGTGGCCTTAGAAAGCGTTATTGCAGAGGTACTCTACCAGACCAGTGCAACTGACCTACTAAGTAACGGAACTCGTGGCTTCATTCACAATTTATGTTTGTCATCACTTTTACTTTTATTTAGATACAAATAGTGATCTTATGTTAATTAGTGACTTCTGTTCATTACAGGACACTTTAGAAAATACCATTTTTTCTCTATTTACAGTTGTGGTTTTTATTAAAAAAGCCTAATGATGGTTACTGACAAATTATAAATTAATAAATATTCTCTTACAATCACACCAATTATTTAGTTTCAAGATAAGTATCACTAAGAACTTGTGTTATGGACACTAAAGAACGGATAAACATACTTAATTTTTTTTTTTTTAAAGACATACTTTAGATACATAGGAAAACACCCAGACCAGAACAAATATTCATGTTCATGCACACAAAGATTTGTCCTGTGTGGGTATCGAACCCACGACCTCTGGAGTGAAGTGCAGGTATACTGACCTCCAGGCCATATCAGTCGTCAAACACGTTTATGACTTCTATTTATGTTCATTAAGACTCTTAAACGCAAGCTGACCTGGAAAACAATAGATCAATTAGTAATTTGAACAATTTGAACTTTTTAATATGTGACGAGACATTGATTTCTTGGGATGGTGAGGGTAGGATATACAATGCAAATAAATATTTTTCTTAAATATCTATCTATATTCCCACCCCTCCACCAGGTAAGCAGGCTAGGTAAATGAAAACGTAGTTTTATTTATTGGTACTGTAGGTATATAAGATTTGTGTCTCTCTTATTTTCAGATTCGATGAAAAGGAGAGCATATCGGGGGTGCAGCAGCTGAAGTCCTCAGTGCAAAAAGGCATAAGGTCTCGTCTCCTGGAGCTCTACCCTCATTTGGACAACTACATCGACCAGGTTTTGCCGAAGAAGGACACTTTTAGGATTGTCAAATGGTAAGTAGACTGTGAACCAATGGAAGGAAAGATAATTTGTTGCAATTTTTTTATGCAAGTGGCCTTCTGCACTCCATTACGCTGCCATCTAAACAGCAAATCTTCAGTGCATAAGGGTGGGTCCAAACTGCTAAATCTCTACATTCTTTTGGAGAATTATTTCGACTAGGTCTTGCCAAAGAAGTTCACTTTTGTGAAATGGTAAGATGACTGAAACTTAAATTTCTTGATGTCTATAAGCGTAGTGTGGGACGCCCTCCAGCTAGGTGGAGCGATGACATACGTAAAACGGCTGGCAGCGATTGGCGAAGAAGAGCTTAAAATCGATCTCAGTGGCGTGCCATTGGTGAAGCCTATGTCCAGCAGTAAACAAATATGGGCTGATGATGATGATGAAGAAGACTGAAACAAAAGATTGTGGGAAAGAAGTGGGAAAGTGGGAAGTGGGAAGAAAGTGGGAAATGGGAAGAAAGTGGGAAATTTATTGCAATATGTTTACGCAAGTGGCTAAACGCCTCGACACACCGTGAAAATAAATGACGGTTAAACATACTAGACGTAACACGTAGGTGTTTAAATAATATTGTGGTTTGGTTGTATGGTCTGTTTTTTTGTTTCGTCATATGACTTACTTACATTGCGCGGTATTATCGTAATATAATTATGGAACTCGAAAATTTTACATTAAATTTGAGTCACATACAGAAATGAAATGATATCAACTATATTTCTAAAAGTTGATATCATTTTACTTGTATTTTCTATTGGAACAAGATATTCTGGTACTCAAGTTGTTTTCATCGATCCTATCTTCTGGTTTAAAGGTTTGTGGTAGTAGAATAAGGCACCGAGAGCGTAATTTAGCATTGCAATTTTAACTGAGACTTCTTGCCACTATAAGAAATATCGGCAGACAGTGTACTCTTACTGCTTTGCGTCAGTAGGAGTCAATATAAAAGGCTTTATTGCTCCAAAATAACTACACAATGTAAGTACATAAAGCAGCATATTAAGCTTAACAGTTTGACCTTAAGATGAACCCTGTATACGCCGCAGCTAGATCGCTCACAGAAGACATTAATGCTAGTGCGTGTATCCGTTGCAGGCAGACTGTAAAAAGCGCTGTTTTTCGAAAGATCTGGGCAGTTTGTACCTTCTATGAGGATATCGAATCTGTTGGAAGTAGAAGTACTTTCGACAGGTTGGAGATCCTCATATCATACCATCGCTTTGCGTCTGTAGCAATCAATATACGGCTTTAATAGGCTCCAAAACAACTAGACAATGTAAGCACATAAAGCAGCACGTTAAGTTTAACAGTGTGACCTAAAGATGAACCCTGTATACGTCGTAGCAAGCCCGCTCATAGATATCATTAGACCAGTTTTCGCTGGCAGTATTATGTTTGATAAACTGGTGTGTGTATCCATTGCAGGCAGATTGTAGATTCCGCCGTATTTTGAAAGAGCTGATCTGTATTATCTGTTTTGCAATGATCTGTATTATTCTAATAATATATTTAATGGTTTAGAGCAAAGTACATATTGTGTATGGTACTCCAGGTATGAAGAGCATTTTTCTCGGACACTCGTTTGGGTCAATCATAAGAAAACTTTTGATATGTGACTTTATTCTACTATTCAAAAGTATCACTAAGTTTGTGCTGTTGTTTTTCTACATACCAATGTAAATATTAATATTTACCGTTTGTACTTCTACAACCTTCTTGAAATTTCGTAAAACGCCGGATTTTACGCTATGTTTACATCAGTTAAACTAGTTTAGTTTCAAAACATGTTTATTGCACATTTGCAAGTATTTATTTTTGTTAGGTTTCTTTCAAATAGTATTGAAAAGATCACTAAATTTATGTTGATGTTGATTGATTTTAAATCAATTTATAAAAACCGTATAATTAAGTGGTATTTTTGTGAAACGGTAGCTTTTACAATATGCATGCAACATAGGAACTAGATTAGGTCAAAAAAATTCGTTCCAGTTCACTATCCAAGTGAAGTCGTGCACTTATTGCAGAATATACAAACACTTATAGTAATGATAGAGTTATCTTTGGTTAGACGGTAGTTTTCTTGTTACTTTGTGTGTAGTTTACTTACTTATCTAGGTACCTACCTAGTCCTGGTAAGACCCACAGTGTCAGATTGCAGACAAATTCTTGACCATTATTGCTGGGCTCCGGGCTACGAATTCTGTGCTGAACCCGGATAAATGGGAGCAGGGCTGGAGGATAATGACGGTAGGAGCACCCCTACTGCAATGTCAGATTTAGCATATAATCTTTAGACCTCTATTGCAATACATATAACCTACTCTGCATCAGTTCATGCCCCACATGCTGTGCTGAACCCGGATAAATGGGAGCAGGTCTGGAGGATAATAATAGTAGGAGCATCTCAAACGCAATGTCAGATATTTTGCAGATAATCTGTAGACCCTTATTGCAATATATATAACCTACTCTGCATCAGGCCACACATGCTGTTCTGAACCCGGATAATGGGAGCAGGTCTGGAGTATAATGACTGTAGTAACATTATAACCGCAGTGTCAGAGATTTAGCAGATAAAGTTTAGACCTCTATTGAAATACATATAACCATATTCCTAAACCCGGATAAATGAGAGCAATGCTGGAGGATAATGCCTGTAATAGCAACGCTCCCACAACGTCATATATTTTACAAACTTTAAATCATTATTGCATTACATAGGCTGCGCCGATATCAGATAAATTAGAAGCAGGGCAGGAAGTTGATGACTGTTGTGGCATCACAACCACAATTGTTATTATTATTTATTTATTTATTCAGTAAGTACAGGTTATAACAACTTATTTATAACATAGTCCCACAAAACCGTGAGTACGGTTTAACTGCGGGGACGCGTTGATGTCAGATATTTTGCTGACAATGACCATTATAACATTATGAGGTGCATCGGACCAGACATGTTGCGCCGACCCCATATAAACTAGCAGTAGGGCAGGGAGATCATGACTATACCGGGTCAATCCTCGCTGGATCTGCGTGGTTAACCCGTATATAATATGTGCCATGAAGGATACTGCTACATTGGCGGCGGCAGGTATTTAGCGTGCAATATCTTAACGTGCCTTCCGATACACCGAAGTGCTCGATATCAGACAGTCACCCATTTAAGAAAGAAAGAAAGAAAATAACAGCAGAAAAAAAAATAGTAAGTACCTACACAGAAAAAAATACACGGTTAAATTTTACTTATGCAAAAAACAACATTAAAACATATACTTTGTACACCACAGGACGTCACGACGCTGATCTTCCGTGGACACCTAAGCATGTAGTATTACTATGCGCAGCATTTGTGAAAAATATCAATATTTAATTAATTAAAAATAAATAAATATACACAGAGACGTTGAAAATATTCATTGGTTTTCCATCTTAAGTTAACCGCATATGGTTTAATTTATGGTGGTCATTATATTGACCACTACCTGGTAAAGGGTTTTCTGCATTTGTTGACTATACCTATTGTGTACCAAATTTTAATTTTATGTGTTATATTTTATTTTCGATAATTATTGGTTAATATAATGATTGTGATTTGTGGGTGTGTTAGACTTGATCTGTAAACCTACATTGTAATATTGAATAAATCTATATATATAAAAATCAATTGCTGTTCGTTAGTCTCGCTAAAACTCGAGAACGGCTGGACCGATTTGGCTAATTTTGGTCTTGAATTATTTGTGGAAGTCCAGAGAAGGTTTGTACGTAGAGAAAATAAAAAAAAATCTTGAAAAAGTGTAAAATCAACATATTTCTATACTCCCATATACAAACAATTTGTACTAATACTTAAAAGCCAATTTGAACCTTATCAAACAAATTTAATGTCAAAAGTGACGTTAGTTATATAAAAAAAATTTAATGTCATCATATGTCATTTCATTTTATCAGCGATAATTATTGCTTTGTTGTGTTTATATTTTCCAAAATATTATTGAGTTGTTGAGTGAAGGTAAAATGCCATGAGCAAGACGACAAAACATAGGCCGGCGATTGCACGGCGGCAAGAATACGTAGTGCTGTTTTGGATGAAATGCTGCGTGCTGCTTTTAATTACAACAGTCAGATTGATTATAGTATATACGGATACATTGGAATGATGGACGCAATATGTCCACATTGTGATGCGGCTAACTTTCGTGAATTGGATGAACGTTGTGCAATTGTTTCAAATACAAGACCATCCAAGGTTTTTCCATCAGCATAACGCATTAGTTCAATTGTTCAAAATTGTTCTCGATCGTATGCCAAAATTATTGAACAAATATGAACATTATATGGCAGAAGACATTTTAATTCGTATGCGTCATCATGAAAGAAATCCCGATTTGTTGATTACCTTGGAAATGTACAACGAAGCTTTAATAATAATTGAAGATATGTGTCTAAAGATTATAAATAAAGCATTAGCACAATTGGGTATGACCGCACCAAATCGTGAGATACATGATTTTTTTGATCGTGAATTGCAATATGAGCAGGAGTTCAATTCTAATGCAAAACTTTCGTTATATCATTGATTTTAGCGACTATTCGATCGGAACAGAAAATTGCATTGCATCTTCGGGAATTGCTGCTACATTATTAGAAGGTGGTCGGACCGCACACTGCATTAAAATTGCCTTTGAATGTACAGGTGATTGAAACTCCAACATGCAATATTTCGAGAAATTCTGCTATGGCAAAAGTTCTGCGATTAACGTCAATTATTTTGTGGGATGAGTACACAATGGCGAATAAAAAATTAATAGAAGCATTTAATCGAACAATGCAAGATTTACGCGGTAATCAACAGCTTTTTGGTGGTGCTCTGATATTGCTGTCAGGGGACTTTCGTCAAACATTGCCTGTCATTTCTCGATCAACTCCTGTTGATGAAATAAACGCCTGTTTGAAGTCATCAGTTCTTTCATATCATTTATTCATCAAGTAACGGTGACTCATAGTGTTAGTAACAATATTCCTTATACCTATGTTAGATTACATATTTGATTTGGAGATATCTACGAAAATTTACAATGAATATTAATATACGTATTCACCTACATAATGATGCAACTGCCCATGAGTTTTCAAAACAATTGTTAGAAATTGGTGATGACAAAATACCAATCGACAGTACCAACGGATTGATCACTTTACCGAACAATTTTTGTACAATTGCGCAATCTATAGATGAGTTGATTAAATGTGTTTTTCCGAATATTCTTCAGAATTACAGAAATCATGATTGGTAGAGAGAACGCGCCATTTTAGCACCGAAAAACATTCATATCAATGCCATTAATTTTCAAATTCAAGCGAAACTGCCAGGTGTAGTCACGACATATAAATCAATTGACAGTGTTATGAATCAAGATGAGGCAATGAATTATCAAATTGAATTTTTAAATTCATTGGAACCGGCTGGTATACCACAGCATTGCTTGAATCTGAAAATTGGTTCTTTGATTATATTATTGCGAAATATTAATTCACCAAAACTGTGTAATGACACCAGATTGGCAGTGAAAAAGTTATTTCCAAATTTGATTCAAGCTACAATCTTAACTGGTAAATTAAAAGGAGAAGTGTGTTTGATACCGCGTATCCCTATGATTCCAACTTATATGCCATTTGAATTTAAAAGATTACAATATCCTGTGCGTTTATCATTTGCGATGTCCATAAATAAGGCCCAAGGGCAAACACTTCACGTTTGTGGTGTCAATTTGGAGGAATCATGTTTTTCACATGGCCAACTTTATGTTGCCTGTTCCAGAACCCCCAACTGTTTATTTATTCATGCTCAAAATGGGAAAACAAAAATATTGTTTATCCAAATGTTTTAGACTAACCCATATAAACCCACCATAGTAAGAGTACCCAATTCTTTTTTATTTTTTACACTTTGCTGATAAATATAATATATAAACAATATATCATTTGGGTCATTTGGAATTTTAAATAGCTAGCAATTTAAAATATTTTTTTGTTTGAATAAATGAACTTAATAATCATTTTTTTTTATTACTATGCCTTATACGTAGCGAAGCACGTACCGGGCCGCTAGTAAATATATATATGTATGTATAATCCCTATTGCCTTTTAAGTTATGGGAGGGAAAGAGTAATAAAAAATCTAAATTACTTTCGCATTTAGAACACATCTGACAAACGCCTTTGTTATTTTGCTTTCTACTGCTGTGAATGTAGATATAAAGTGCTGTATATGTTATGGTTCGATGAAACTATTGTTCTATTCTCTATCATGATAACTGCGTGCTTAATGATAATAATATTGACTATTGTCCAGCATGATTCAGGCACATACCGTATCTGTAGATATTTTTTAGAATCATTATGTTCATCAGGTATGGATAATGTCTAATGATAATTTATTCCCATATGAATGTAACGAAGTCACTATAAAATGTTGTAGTATTTATTTCAGAACACCAAATGTATGATAGCTGAACGTATATTAGAAGGTAGATATCGCAAAAAACCTGTCCTGTTCTTGCTGCTAACGAATTTTCATTAAAAAACTCTCGGAAAAAAGCTTCGCCTAGAACTTCAAATAACTTGGATGATTGAAGGTTTCAAAATAATTAATTCATAACCGTACTTTACAATTCGGCCGTGCCTTTATCCCTTTACCAACCAATGAGTAATTTAATATTAAAAAGATGTTAAATGTGTAATATATTTTCGCAATTATATTACTGAATTTGCGCATTTGATAATTTTGAAATGAGACTGATACCAATTGCCCACAATGAACACATGGATTAAAAAGCTCTGTTTTTATGTTGTTGTCAATAAAATAAATCTCTATTTTATTATTAATAATAATAATAATCTTGATTATTGTTTTTTATTTTAATTTTCAGCCACGACCATATCGAGATCATGGTGAATAGCGCTGGGGAGCTGCTGTTTTTCCGCCAACGTGAAGGACCCTGGATGCCCACGCTCAAGTTGCTGCACAAATGTGAGTCATTTCATTATTTGTTTACAATACTTCTATGGTATAGTCCAATCTCTATCACTCTTTGTTTGTTATTTTGGTAAGTTTTATTTACTTTGTAGTATATTAAATAATGTGAAAAGCAACTTTCCCGCAGATCGTCTCAAGTTAATAAGGCACAACATAAAAACAATGTATTTTTTAATTTATCCCTTTAACTGATTTTTTTCTTCTTTCTTTTCATTCCCTTAAGTTGTTAAACATGAAATGAAGCACACAAACGAAGTAGCAGGCATTTATTAGTGCTAACGTTTTGTAAAATCATTCTGTAACTTACCTCATATATGTATAACATAATGACACCGAAACCGTCCGCTTGTTCAAATCTTGATGTAAACGAAGGAAATCAAAGGTCATACCAACGATTGTTAACATGACGAGTGCACAAATCATACGTTTGCAGCTGCAATTTAGCCTTTAAATATTACCAGAAAAGTTCTAAATGTAAGTAAATTATAGTTAAACTAGGTTCAAATATAGGTTTACGTTGATAGAGTCATGTAATCACGATTTTTATGTTTATTGAGATAATTAATACATATAGTTAAATATGTCATAAGGATCGCAATGATTTATAACAATTAATTATCTAAGTGGGCAAAATTGGGTATATAGATAAAGTTGCAAGTGCTTGTTAGAAGTCTTTTAAGAACTAACGTTTTCTTATCTTCCCGAGGCCTGTTAAAATCTTCCCAATGATTGAAGGACATCCTATTGACGCCTGTATCGCCAGTACAAATCTTAATGTGAAGCGAAACCATTTTAAGATCAATTATTTACGATTGAAATACATAACGTGTGGTGTGCGCATATTATACCTACCTCCGCAACAAATTGGCCTCGGTATGTAGCCATTAACAGTTCAAACATAATAGATCAATAATAATTAATTTGAAATACTATAGGTATACCAGAGATTGGATTAGGTGGAGCTATTCCGGTTAATTGGCGGCAAACGTTAATGTTAATATGGACATTCCCTGGGATTTTTACTGAAAATCCGGGATTCGATGCAGTTGATTGCAAATGTGGGATCTAAGCGAGTTCCCATTTTATTTATAGTAATGTTCTCAACATTCGTACGAAGTACGCTCTAATTGAAGTAATTTTACCGGACTAAAGCTTGGTAATTAAGTATTCCGGGATTGACCATATTATTGCTACGTATCGTAATTATAAGAAATGGATCCCCGATAATAAAAAGTACATTCTGGTTATTACGTAAGCCTTTTGTTTCTCTTACAGTCTGTGAGTTATAACAACAGACGGTACCTATGTTTATTATTACGTCATTAGATAACTGTAAAGGAAACCTCTTTATTTCTTAACACAGAGAGCGTCAGACTAGTTGGTACCTCATTACGTGCATTACACATCATATAATTAATTGTTCACTTTTGTATGATGTGGCAGTTTTAATAAAACTCAATTTATATAAAACATTCGTTTCTTTTGCTGGGTATGTCGTCGTGCGTTTTGCTAGGTTTGCCGATGGGCTGATGATCTGGTTAAGTCGGCTCGAGTCGACCGACGTCGAATACAGCTCAGGAGGCCTAACTTCTGCAGACTATTTTTTGTGACTGAGATGTTGAAGACGTAAAATAGATATATTTCCGCAAATCATCAGATCGTTACCAAACAGCAAACTTAGTAAAGTATTTAAAGGTAAAAGCTAGGTGTGGCGATGGATCGATGATTTCTCCAAGGCTAGGCGGTAGGAAGCCAGTGAATACTGTCGGGTCAAGATCGATCGACAGGGAATATAAGGGAGGCCTATGTTCAGCAGTGGACTTATTGTAGCTGACATAAAAATTGTGTTTAGCATGATAGATGCATTTGCGCAAATGCTATATTGTTCACACTTTATACGCTACTAAACAGCAAAGCAACACGAAAAGCTGAAATATATACTTATGCATTTCCCTAACTGACTGTTGTTTAGAGTGAGGAATGCGATGAATGAATTATCCAATTTGCATAATTCCGTCTTCCTGCGTCCTGTCGACGAAGCGGGTCAAATCGGTGTCGTCTGTTACGTGCTTTGCAGTGCAACCATGATTTGTTCCCACAGCTGACGTCACATTCTGTTAGAATTCTAGTTTAGTAAGAAGAATAAGAAAGTACTTATCTGATATCGAAATTCGAGTTCTCTTCAAAGAAACCGGCTACTATTCATAATGTGACAGAGATTATGCCGCGTTCAGTGCCGTAACTAGCCTTTTATGCACCCGGTGCGAGCTTTCAAAACTGCGCCCTTGAAAAATGCTCTGACCAGGCTCTGAAAATACAGACCAGGTACAGTAGGGCGCGTCTACACCTTGTTCGCAATAAAACAAAATCTACCTACTAGCTACCATGCATGAGATAAAACTAGACACTAGTCTGGTCATTTCTGCGCCCCTCCAGGGTCTGCGCCCTGTGCCTGGGCACTGCTGGCACCGCCCTAGTTACGGCAGTGGCCATGTTAAGCTATTATTGTTTAAACTGTTGTTGTTGATGTAAAATAAATTAATCAGAAAACACAGAATAAACTGTGATGCAGGACCAAGGAGCTGTGCTTATTCCACGACATGAAGCGCACTCATTTTTCTGAAGCAGGTAGAAGTTAATTTGACGCGCCATATAAAAGATACCGCTTAGTGTTCAGCGTTATATATACGATATACGAAGAAAATATATAATAAAACGGCCGTTTGCAATCGGTTACATGTTCAGCGGTGAACGTATTTGGCCTGATGTTTTTTTTATTGCCTTTTTTTTCAGGACTTTTGTCTTACAAAGACATGTCCGTCCTATCGTACCTTTTTAACATTGATAGAAAATCCAAAACTTACAATACTAATTATTCAAAGCTTGACGAGATACAAGTTTACAGATCATATTTACACACTCCGAAATGCTCGGACAGCATTGTTTGGAATAACCCAACATCGATGCTAATTTTATAATCAACTCCCGTCTAGCATCCCTGTTCCGGTCACACTCCGTCAACAAGTGTTTCAGGTCTTCCACCACACCACATGGCCTGATGATGATAATGATAATAAGCTTTGCGCTGAAGTTAAACTTTTGAGCATATCGTATAAAATATAGTTTTATTGATTTTGGTTACAGATCCATTCTTCCTGCCGATGCAGCAAGTCGACAAGGGCGCAATACGCTTCGTGCTCAGCGGTGCCAACATAATGTGCCCTGGACTAACGTCTCCTGGCGCTAGAATGTCGGACTCTCCCCGCGGGCAGGTGGTGGCGGTCATGGCTGAGGGTAAACACCATGCCCTGGCTGTTGGGTGCACTGCCCTTTCTACTGAAGACATGTAAGTGCAGTACATATTTAGTAGAAACATAATTATATAACAATACGTTACAACTGATGTAAAGTACACAGTGTTTAGGCTCTAGTATACGTTGGCCGAGCGCGCTCGTCGACAGCGCATTTTATTTAAAAGTGCACCAGAGAAAATGGTTTTGAAAAAGATGCCGCAAAAGAGGATGAAGAAAAAGTATCCATTGAAACCATCAAAATCTTCTCCGGCGCGTTACTATCAACTAAACAATCGGCCAACGTGTGATCATGTTGTAAAACCGACACCCGACGGATCGGCGGCGAGCGTTGGTCACAAGCGCCAAATACAAAACGACCCTGTGCATGTTGGCCGAACGCCCTCGCCCAGCGCGCTCGGCCAACGTGTCATCATCATCATCATCTCAGCCAATTGACGTCCACTTCTGAACATAGGCCTCCCCAATAGATTTCCACATTGAGCGATCCTGAGTCGCCTGCATCCATCGGCTTCCCGCCGCCTAGACCAGATCACCGGTCCATCGCGTGGGAGGCCGTCCTCTACTACGTTTGCCGGTTCGCGGTCGCCATTGAAGAACCTTAACGCCCCATCGGTCGTCGGTTCTTCGAGCTATGTGCCCCGCCCATTGCCACTTCAGCCTGCAAACTCGCCTTGCTATGTCTTTATATGTATATCACGTAGGAACACTCCGAGCATAGTTCTCTCCATTGTACGCTGAGCGGCTTTGAGCTTTCTAATGAGGCCCGTAGTCAGGCACCAAGTCTCAGTACCGTACGTCATCGCTGGCAACAAACACTGGTCAAAGACTTTCGTCTTAAGACACTGAGGTATTTTTGACGATACTATTACAACTTATTATGCTCTGTTTTAAGTTGGGCAATAGGATAAATTTCTCCCACCACCCATTTATGGAACTTCATGGATTTAAGCTAAGGTTAGACAACGCTACCGATTTTTTAAAACTTTTCGTTAAATAAAGAATTACTCATAAGCTACCTGTCATTGTTTAAATTACATTGTCATACATTTTCTACTGCTCTGTCCTTTCTACTTAACATTTTTTCCTTTCCCAATAACTTTCTACGTTCTCGGAGGAGAAACAGTCGTAGTTTTTTTTTGTTGTAGTAACATTAAATTCAAGGTACCGGAACTGTATTGTAGATTTTAGTGTTTTATAACAATGGCAATAATACTAGCTTTTAAAAGTTATAGAAATACAAATATCACTACAATATGGCCTGCAGCTACTTATTGGCTTTGATTATAAGATATGTATTAGGTAGAGATCTAAACTAATGCTTTATTAAGTTAACAGTAGATATAATAGGAATAACCCAAAACGAAAACATATTTGCTTACGCTCGTTTTAATTACATAGTAGGTATTAAGAGTTCAATCGCTTAAGCTGTTATTAGGGCTATAGCGCATAAATACACCTATAATGCATTCTCAATAATATACATTGAATTATGAATCTTGTCTGATTTAAACTTAATCTGATTAATAAATAGTAACATTTTTGATAGCAGCATTAAATTGCGTAATCTCAAAAGTGAATCATATTATATGGGATTAAACTATGCTATGCATAGCTATGCATTATGACTAGTATGTTGAATATTTAAAATACAAAATCGGGGTATCCAGCCATACTTAGGGAAACATATATATATATAATAAAACTAGCTTTCTAGAAGATCGAAGGATTCGTGTCTTGTATGATGACTGTTCCTTCGAGTTCTACAAAGTCAATCGGGGTGCCGCAGGAATCGGTGCCATACCCTATTTCTTCTGCATATTAATGACATGTGGTCCTTGGTCAATATTCATTGTTATGCAGTACATGAGCGGTACTTGAGACATCCCAAGACCTGGTTGTCAAAGTGAACCGGACTTTCGATCGTGTCTCTCAGTGGGGATCTGAAAATCTGGTCGAGTTTAATGCCACCAAATCCCAGGTTTGTGCATTCTCGTCCAAAGTCCCTTATTTAGAACGGTCCATTGCCCATTTCAGCGAATCTCAGCATTCTTGGCATGGACATCGGCCAGGACCTAAACCCAAAATGCTACATCGAGGGTGTTATGTTAATTGCCTCCGATAAGTTGGATATACTCAATAAGGTGAGGCGGTTTTTCACTCCCGAGCAGCGCTGTTTGTTGTACAAGACTTAAGTGCGATCGAGTGTGGAGCATTATTCCTATCTTTGGGACGGTTTTGCTAAGTACCTCCTCGACGCATTTGACAGACTGCAACGGCGTGCGGTTCGCATTAAAAGGGGTGCTGAGGTAACAGCCTCTCTCGAGAATCTACAGCTACGTAGAGACATTGCATCTCTCAGTGATTTCTACCGGAACTACTATGGCGAGTGTTCTGAGGAGCTTTTCGATCTCATCTCGTCCACTTCCCACCTCTCCCGAACATCACTTGCTGGTCTTAGAAACCATCCACATATTGTGCAGACTATCAGCACTCAAACCAAGAAAGTTGGGAAGTCGTTTCTGAGCAAAACCACTGAGCTCCTGTGTTTCCTATTTCCAACGGCATTAGGCCGTCATAAGTGGATGCGCTTTGTACCACGCTTATTTCACGGTATGAAGCGCCTTCATTTTTTTGGAATGCATCGACTGCTTACCATTAGGCAGATGTAGTCATTATGACGTGTCACATTAAAAAAAGGTGGTCAAAGGCATATTTTACTCCTATTGCCGAATACCGGGAACTTCTATGTTTGCCAGAACATTGTCTGTTGATCGGCAGGTGCATTATTTGCAGGTGAGGCGGCTTGGATTCTTAAGGTCTTGGTAGAATCCCTATACACCATACCTCCTATATTTTAATACAGATCTTTAACCGGCCTTTGGAAGTCTTAACCTGTGCCTCGCTTTGTCCTCTATAATTTGTGAAACTGCAGGTTTCGATCAAGCTTTCAAAAAAATTTGAGATCACAGTTATTCCAAAGTTATTGTTTATTTTTATTTTAAGAAGGCATGGGGTATGTTATCAGCATTTTGATCTCAATGTGTGTACCGGCCTAGAGTCGTGCCATCACCTCTTTACACATGGGAAGTCGTATGACACCATTATAAGAAATCCTACCGTAAGATGGGCAGCAGCGTCTCCCTGCATACCTACTGGATGAACTGCGATTACGAAATAGCATAGTGATTATGATCAAATACTCTCAATATAATGTAAACCACAGATATATACAATAGATAACGTATCACGAGTATCACAAGATAGTTCGTGACGGGAAACCCAAGCCACTGATGCCGCTGATGACAAATGTTTCAAACGTGAAATCGATCATGTTACAGTATGTAAAAAACAACAACAGACGCGAACGGACTGTAAGTAGCGACGGCTATGCCGACTACTGGTCGGGGTTTGCCCACGCGAATCACATGCATTTGTGTTATTTATTGTATATTTATTTATTTATTTATATAAAGATGATAGTTTACTATTGAGAAGGCCAATGTTCAGTAGTGGACTTTATATATCTGAAATTATGTAAATGCCGATCTTAACAGAAAGTGTGGCGTCACTGGCCTACAATTGTGGATCCGCGCTTGTAAGCAAGTCTCTATTCATGAATTTTTTTGTTACATTGCATTAGTAGGATGTTATAAAAATTTATTAATAGGTGAATCCCAATAAGGAAACTGCAATATATGATATTGAGCCTTAACTAATAGAGATACATAAATAAAAGGTTCAATTATATTGTACTTAAATGAATTATTGCTACAACTAAAAGATTTTTTCCTGTAAGTAGTAAGAAATAAGGAAGAAATATTGAAGGCATTAATTATGTTATACTCGTCGCAACATTATTATAATAGTGTCACTAATCCGACACAGATGTGGTAACTTCTCAGTATAGTGGTTTTCTCTTTGTTTCAGTGCTAAAGTGAACAAGGGCGTGGGCATAGAGAACTGTCATTATCTTAACGATGGTCTCTGGCAGATGAAGCCTGTCAAGTAATCCTTGGCATTCAAGTAGAACTTATACTTTCTTTGTAATTTACCGTAAGACATTTTATTAATAAACACTTTAAATAACGTAAATTATCAATGTTTTTAATTTATATTTTGTTATTGTTTAATTTTGTAAAAGTACTGGAAAATTTACTAACGAGTTTTTAAATTTATCTTTCCATTTATTTTAATTTTTATTATCTGTAGAAAGTAGTAGTTTAGTGCTGTAAAAAACCAATGACAATGTTTTTGCTCCGTTTGGTAAAGGGTTTAATGCTGGAGAATTGTAATCTGCAAAAGCAATGGCAAGAATATAAAAAGAGAAAATAAAACGGTCCTGACATTTATCCCTGAGGGACTCCCATCCATATGCTACGACCTCGCTTATTAATAATAATTTTATTTCAGGCTGAGCCCAATTTTAGTAACAATTATTCTTATGTGCGAATGTTAGTATTACAATATGTAAGTTAGTAAAATAATAAAGCTAAAATATGCTAGGCTTTACAGCGGAATGCAAGCCTAGCCATCGCTCTAGCAGTGGTGGGTCTGGTAATAATACTGTAGAAGCAAACTACATGGGCTTTGGCAAACATTGCAGACGCACTGCAGTGCCGAGACAGTGCAAACAACATCCTGAAAGTGTAATTGTACTGGACACGCAATGCCCCGTAACCGTATACAAGCCGCGTGTACTTAGCCCAAAGGGCACAGGTGTTGACGGACTGAAAGTGCTCTATACAGCGTTGAGGGCTACATCGTGCAAACCTTCGAAAAACAATGAAAGAGGTATGAGCGGTTACATAATAAAGAAATAAAAGCCATTTGCTTTTATTTCTTTATTCGTCGTCATAGGTTCTTTGTCAGAATTTGACAAGGTTTGTCAGTTTATTTGTCTGTTGTGGTTTTTCTCAAGATTTGTCAGTCTGTCGGTGACTCTAACGAGGCTTCCAAAAAGGCAACGAGATTAAGAAGACGTTACTTTGTGGCTATCTTAAATACCATGAACTAGCTCTTTGTAACATTGTACCTAAGACCTAAGGCCATCACACATGATTAACAAAATCACTAAAGCCTATGCAAGGCGCCCACAGACGGGCAGAGGAGCGCCATGTTATCCGCTCCTAATATTGTTGATACATACCCCATCGACATGACAGCCGACTCCGGTGCTGCTCAGTCCGTCCCTGAGACTGTTTATGTACAGGTAAAACATTTTGGGCGAGCTCAACCCCCCCTTTTTATTTATTTTATTTACGTCGGTAACAACTGGAGCGACTTCAGAATTTGGCCATACGTTTTGTTTTCGGCCTTCGGAAATACGATCACGTCTCTGAATATAGAGGTCGGTTGAATTGGCTTCCTATTCGCCAACGGAGAAAGATGCACATCCTTGTCTTCCTTTATAAAATTCTAACGAATCCCAACCCTCCAGAATATCTACGAAACCGTTTCCAACTAGCTCCCTCAATGTCACGATCCCAGCGTTCCTGTCACAGCAATAAACTTGTTTATCCTGTCTCCAATACCAAATTCTTTGCTGTTTCCTTTACCGTGCCCGCAGCGAAACTCTGGAATAGTCTGCCGGCTTCTATCAGAGACAGTTCTTCAGTAGAGACGTTCAGACGTGGAGTCAAAGAACACTACCTGAATCATAAACTGTGATTTTGTATGTATTTATATATATGTATATATGGGGAAATATATATACAACATGTAACAGAATAAGGGTTACACCAAGAAAGTAGTTTGTTATAAATCGGCTACTCAATCGATTAAAAATATTTAAAAAATAGGTAATTTTTTTAAAAAAATTTTTTTTTTATTTTTTTTTTTTTTTTTGCGGCACTTTTCGGTGCTAAGCGATGTGTGCGTGCGTGTCTCTCTGTGTATGTAGGTCCGTAGGCTAAAGCGCTAATATGCCCATACGATTTGCCCTCGATGAGTATAACTAGTAACTTAAATAAACCATATTTAATTAAATAAAAGTAAAATTATTTTGCATGTTTTTTAATTATAATTAAATATTCTAATTGGGGTGTCTGAGGGTGTGCGTTAATTCTGTGCCATGTTGTAGAACTCTTTTTTTTTTCTTATCCTATTGTCTGTTAGTTTTATTATTATACGTTGTTGCTATTTAATAGTATGTATATGTTTTCTTATGAGGTTTGTGTACCTATGTATATATTTGTATATATTATTTGCTATTGTATACTCTTACGAAATTTGTTGTTTTAATTTATTTTGTTTTACTTTTTTGCATATGTATTTTACCTATCCTTGTTTTATCTTTCTGACTCCTCATAAGGCTGGCTGGAAGAGATCTCTTATAGAGATAAGTTCGCCTTTGTACATGTCCTTTTTATTTGTAACGAGCTGACCCGGCGAACTTTGTTCCGCCTTAATGGCAATAAATAAGCCGATAGTGTTTTTATTATTGGAAAAAATCCATAAAATGTAAATACCTACATTCATCATTCGTTATTATTTCTGTATTTTAGTATATAGGTTGCTCTTCACTTAAATAACCTGTGATACACGACATTTTTTGTTTTATTATTATTTATTGAGAAGCACGAAGTCGAGCCATACTATTAAGGCGCTGTTTCGGCACGTGCGATTTCTTGTTCTTCTTCAGTCCTTTCATTTGCAATATTTCGTATTCTTCTTGCATTTGTCGGGTAAGTTTTTGATAGTCTTGCTCGCGGCAATATTAATTAAATTTAGTCAAGTAAGTGACATATTAATAATATATAATTCATAGTAAATGAGACTGAGTGGTGATAAAGATGATTAATGAGATACCCTCCCCCAAAGTTCCTTAAGTCCTCAGTAAAGATGTGGGACTATACTGAGATCTCACATGGACTCCTTGAGAGAATTTGAAATGTGATGTTGCACTTTTAGTTTCATTTACCAACACTCATGTACGTTCACAAACACTTAACGGTTAATAATCCACCGTTATCACACATTAATGTTCGAAATATCACAAATTTTAGAAAATAAAACAAAACTGCAGGCATGACGTTTCACTTTCCCGCCAAGAAGTCAGAAATAGTTTGAATATTGATTTCTTACAAATATCAAATTGTCATCCATACGTCATTACATAGCTGTCATTATACGTCAATTATATAGCTGTCATTTGCGTTTTGTTATTCCAAGTCTGATTCTTTTTTGTTATATCACGTTTTATAGTGACTGACGTTTCATGTCAAGTCACATAGGAACGCTGTCGAACGGGATAAAAAGTATCCTATGTCCGTCTCCTGGCTCTAAGCTACCTCCCTACCAATTTTCGCCCAAATCTGTTCTGCCGTTCTTGAGTTATAAGTGCTGTAACTAACACGACTTTCTTTTATATATATAGATGTTTTGTTATTTTTTATTTTTATGTGCAATAAAGAGTTAAATAAAATGCATTTACGCACTGGGAGGGGGTGTGGGGCTCACTGCGGCAGACGCGACCGCCGCAGTCCTACCCACTAAAAATCTTCCGACGACGCCCACCGCTGTTGAAGAAGGTGCAGGGGACCAGTACCAGGGGATTTGTAATTTCTGGCACCCCACCCGCCAGAGCTCAACACCCCCTGCTTCAACCCGCACTCCAGCCTGTACACATCCGAATAAACGCCTGCCCACTTAACACTATTCCGCTGATTGCTGTACCAGTACTCAAAAACAGAGGATATTTCACTGGGTTCTCTTGTTTCATCTTAACTTATTCCATAACATATCATACAATACAAGATCGCAAGCCAAGTAAGGCTCCTAACAACCCTTTTTTCATTTTACGCAATCCTGCCTCACCTGAATATATACGCTCCAAATTCAGAACTCTCTTTTCTACTCATTCTAGGCAGCTTCGCTCGTGTGACAACTTTCTCTTTGCCACTTCACAACACAGTTCAGGTTTTATGTCGAACTCTTACTGCATAAAAACTATTCAACTTTGAAACTCTCTCCCTATTGATATTAGATTGGCAGAAAGCAAACCTACTTTTAAAGGTTTGCTTAAAAAATATTTTCTTGAGGAGTCATTATCTGATTGAATCTACATAATTATCATAATTACTATAATTTCTGTGTATGTAGTTTATTAATAACACATATTTAATCTGCTTGAAACAGGATAGTCTGAAGGCAAACTGAGCATCATTTAGTTCAATATGATTATCCAGGATGTCGTCAAGCAGACTGTCCACGGTAATTGTATAATAAATCGAATTAAAAATACATACATACATATATATATACATAGATTCACGCCTGTTCCCCAAAGGGGAAGGCAGATGCATATTATACGCCCACACTTCGCAAACTATATAGTTGGTCCCACGTAATAGGTGGCGAACCTATTACCGCTTACCGGGCACTGTTATGTTCGCTAGAGCCGTACGTTGATCGGTAGGTGCACCACTTACAGGTGAGGTTGGATTGGGCTCCTTAGGTCTTCGTAGGTTGCCTACACACACTTTTTTTTTTTTCAATGGAATTAAAAATACTTTATGTTATTTAAGGGTCCGATGCAGCATTTGTGTTCGACTAAACATAATCGATTCGATTAAACAGAAAAGTAACTCTGTCCGTTAGGTATGCTTCCATGTCTGAACAATTTTTATTAAAGTTGGTTGAACTGCTGTTTATAATAAATAATCTACGCTCCTGAAGCAAATCCCAATATTCAATAATACAAATTAAATTAGATAACTTTCTAATGTCTCGGGGTGACAAACCCAATGCTTTGCAAGTTGGGATTTCTCTTAACAAGCATGGCACTTCACGTACCACTCATCACGTACTTTGTGTACCAAGTATGTGGGTATCATCATCATTATTTCAGCCATATGTACTCCACTACTAAACTTAAGCCTCGCTACAGTAGTTTTCACTATATTGGGAGTATTTGGCTTGCCCACAATCACCACCCTGGGTAGGCGGGTTGGTGATCGCACACGCCCCGTGAGATGAGAGGGGGCAGGCACTTTTCGAAGCCGATTCCATACGGCACGTAAGTAAGTAAATAATAATATATTTATTAGAGTCACAGCTAGGTAGTATATTTTCCAAATCTGATATGATTTGCTATTGCTGTTTTTTATTAATGTTAGTCGACGACTAGTGTTATATAAATTAAGTAAAACACTTAGCTAAGTACACGATACCTACAATTTATAAGTCTCCTCCACGGAGCAAGCAAATATATAAAAACTAGCAAGAAATTCAAAATTCCCGCCTATACTGCGTTTTGAATTTGCTGTGAGTTAGTTATTTTATTATTTAAAACTCCTTTTCAAAAATAATTTTAAAAGAAATACGTAAAGAATCTTATTAGTAAAAAAATAAAAATTAAGAATACCAACTCTAAGTTAGTCAGCATAGCGTTATTTTTTTAACATCTGATTCGTTTGTTGTGTCACGAAACGTTATTTCCCAAAAAATGGCGGTGGCACTTGTTAGTTCGGCTCGTCAGGGTAAATAAATATTTATTTTACCCCTAAAAGTGAAGTAAAAGTGTAAATTATTAAATGTTTTCTCTAAGACTCTGGCAGCGTGAATTACTGATTCCAAAACCCAGTAGTTCTTATGTTAAAATTAAATATATGCTACGTTGCTATCAGCTGTTTGTAATTTTTAACCTGAAAGTTTTATAAGTTTTGTTTTTTACGTTTATTAAAATAATAGTGATTGGACAATCTTTTCATATTAAATGTTATTATCAGTAAAGTGCAGTGTGTAATGCAATTTCTACAGATTATGCAATGTAGACAGATAGTTCCCAAGTACAAAGTTCAAACTTCATTTGTTTTGATTGCCTATTACCTATTTCAATTGTTACAATTTCAGTGGGGAGGCTAACATCTGCTTCAAGAAGGCTATATTCGGACGTATATCCTAAAATAACCACACATTACACTGTGTATCCAAGAGATAAGGACCCAAGATGGAAAGGTAATTAATTTGATAACCTTCATACATAACAACAGTTATCAAAATTCTTCTGGCAGCAATATGCTTATGTTAAAGTTATTGATAATGACATATTAATAATAGCATAATAGTCTCATTATACTAAGTATAAATAAATAATTATGGCTATATTTTAGCATAAACAATTTTACCTTGAAAAATATTCTTACCTTATTTTATACAGTACGCAGCAGTGGTAGATAAATATTGCAATTGTAAGCCATCGCATTTTTGAATAAACAAATGCTAATTACCATGCCAATCAATTAATGGATTTAATATTTAAAAAAAAAAAATTACTACATTGTTGTTTTTTTGGTTCCCACTTGAGCTTTAAAGAGCTGTGACACTACTTTCTATTTTAAAGGTTGATCTTTAAGGTTAGCCTCCATGTATTGTAAAAAAGTATCTGAGCGTGTGCATAATAATATACATTTGAAATATTCCTACTTGTAGATATAAGTATGGAGCGTATTGCGGAGGAGACAGACATTCTCATCATCGGAGGAGGGCCTGCTGGAATGGCGGCTGCAATCAGAGCTCGACAAATCGCTGAGGAGAAGGGAGCGGTATGGAGTAGATTTTCATTTATAATACTTTTGTAAAACACTATCTTTGTTTTTGTAAAATTGTGTTTAATAACAATCTTACATAATTGCACTAGTGCTGGGCTTAGTTCAAGGGTTTCTATTGACAGAGTCAGATATATACTGTTAGAACTTGGCTATAATTATTTCAGATGAAGTTATGAGTTATTTTATTTAACAGGCAATTAGCTTGAATGGAGAAAAATCATGTCAACTTTGTCATTCTGCCACTCAAAATATCAAGATTAATTTTTCTGATTTTTAATGTGTCATTAAAATACTAACCTATTCAATCTTTACGGCTATTTTAAATGATTACCTTTTATTCCATTTTATTTATATAATTTTACATCATGTCGGCCTAGAATAGTGCCACTCTTCTTCAGCTCACAGGGAGTTGTAAGAGTCGATAAAGAGAAATCCTGCGGGATGATGGGCAGCAGTGCTATTCTGTGTTTTGACTTTAACTGACTGACTGACGGAACTGCAATCACCAATTTGCCTGCCCAGTGTGGTGATTACGGGCAAATACTCCCAATAGAATGTAATCACTTGGAAAGGCCAATGTTCAGCAGTGGACTTTATAAGGCATAAAGGATGATAACATTTTGACGGTACGATATCTGACGAAACAAAACTTTGCAGGAAGTACGAGTGACACTTCTAGAAAAAGCAGCTGAGATTGGTGGGCACATACTTTCAGGTGCCTGCATTGACCCTATTGCACTAAATGAACTGATACCAGACTGGAAAGAGAAGGGTGCACCTATGAACACTCCGGTCAATGCTGATAAATTTGGTTTACTTACCAAAACTGGAAGGATTCCCATTCCCGTATTTCCAGGTGCATATACTTAACGTTTTGTGATTTTTTCATTTAAGTTTCCTTTTGTTATTTGTATTGGATTATGATATGATTGTAGATATTAAATAACAGATATACATAAATACTTTATTTTTGTAAATATAAAATTAAAATAAATAGAACAACGCCCAGACCGGAACAAATATTCATGTTCATTGCACACAAAAATTTGTCCTGTGTGAGAATCGAATCCAAGACCTCAGGCGTTGATTTCGGGTATACTCGCCATATCAGTCGTCAAAAAGTAGAGTATTAAGCAGTAGCCAGTATTATTTTGATATTTGGTTGTGCAATTGACAAATAGTTCTAAAACTTCTGTTTCCCTTTGTTTTCAGGGCTTCCCATGTACAATCATGGTAATTACGTCGTGAGACTTGGCCACCTTGTTCGTTGGCTTGGTGAACAAGCAGAAGCAGCAGGTGCTGAGGTAACATATTTTATACATTATACAAATACATACATACATTTGCGCCTGTTTCCGCAAAGAGGTAGGCAGAGGCATATTAATACGCCCACACTTCGCCAATTATGTGGTCCCACGTAATAAGTGGCGAGCCTATTGCCACTTATCGGGCACTGTTCTGTTCGCAAGAGGCTCGTCCGTTGATCGGCAGGTGCACCAAATGAAGGTGAGGTTGGCTTGGGCTCTTTAGGTCTTGTTAGGATCCCTATGCAACCTATATTTCTATATATTTGTAAATTATACAAATATATGGAAATATAGTGACAAGAATTGAGAAAGGTATGCTGTGGTTTGGAATTAGATGATTTGGTCATGTTGAGAGGATGAATTAAAGTAGACTAACGAAAGTGATTTATGATGAACAAGTGAATGGAAGGGTTAGGAGGGGAAGACCACGTAAGAGAGGGCAGGTAAAAAGTACCCAAAACCGACGGGCGTGTATGAGAAGTTTAATGAGTGTAAATGAAGCTAAAAGTGTGTGCCAAGATGGAACGTAGCAAGTGGAAAGATGTGATCTCTACCTACCCCTTCGGGAAAGAGGTGTGACATTATTTATGTATGGAAGTAAAATTTTGTAAGCTGTCAAAACATAGTATATAGTTTAAGTTTCAAATGACAAAAATATTTATTGTTACTCAATTACACACTATATTAAAACTAAGTTTACAAATTCTTTAAATATTCGTATTCTGCATCGTTTCCAGTGGTACCCAAACTAAGCAAGGCTTGTATCTAGGGAAACCAATTGATCGATTGAAAAGAAACAAGAATAAATTGCAAGAGCATGTGTATAATTAGGTAAACGCTCGTTTCATAGTTTAAGAGTACTGCTGAGTTCCAATTTGAGTAAATTGAAAACGTTCTTACAATGATCCTTTCCGAGAAAACAATTAATTGGTTGGCACATTAATTTGTTGGTACCCTTTATCACTATGATAAAAGAAGTATTAAAAATTAAGCAATTAAAAGAGCAATGCCTGTGAGTATCTTGCTAGTTCTTCATACAGAGCGGTGGCTCGGAACTAGCACTTAGATTCACTTACACTTAAACATTTTTTATTTATTTATTTTTTTGTTGCATGTAAGTGAATCTAAGCTTCGTAATTTCAGTGTAATCATATTTCGGTTTTTGTTTGTGTTTATATTTAATTTTGACGTTTTCATGTACTATGAAATAGTTAATAAAATAAAAGATTTGAACTTTAGGTCAACGTGGAGGTGAATAACTTGAATCTTTGGAAGGTTTGTAAAAGAAGTAGTCTTCCCAGTAGTGGGAAGCTATCACGTTAAGAATATATATAAAAGTCTTTTAACACGCTAATTAAAAATTAAAGTGTCCTTAACGACTTATTCGGGTAGGCAGAGATGATATCCTTCCACTTGCTAAGATCTTGGCATACACACTTCAAATGTCTGTATATGATGATTACAGGTATGGCCAGGTTGCGCAGGCGCAGACTTGATATACCGCGAAGACGGTTCCTTGAAGGGTGTCGCTACGGGAGATGTGGGTATAGCCAAAGATGGCAGCCCTAAAGACATGTTCGAACGAGGCATGGAGTTTCATTCCAAAATCACAATATTTTCTGAAGGTAAGGCGATATAATTTATTAATATAATTAAATATGCTAACACGTTATCATAAAAAAAGCGACACTTAATTATTTTAATGGGCAAGTAATCAAAAGAAACGAAAAGCATGCAATGAAGAGAGTAATATGAATTTTATCAGGTGGAGGGAAAGAGTAAGTCAGAAAAAAAGTTTATTTTGTGTTGATATGATTGTAAAGGGGTTTATGATTCTGAATGAAAGGAGAATACATGCTGCGTACAGGCAGCACGTATGTTGAACAAAAATGGCAGTTTTCTACGCAGTAACACTCATAGACCAAAAAAAATATAGATATGGAATTACTGCGCACGAGTGTAGCGTTGCTGCGTTGCTATAGTTACGCGCCAACCCCTAAGCTGCACTTCAATTCAGAACCGATTATGTAGTACTGCGCAACCAGAGCCATTGTCCAACTTATGCGCCGCCGATTACATTATGAATTATTGAATAATTTTTTTTTTAGTCTCAAGTCATTTTACAACTCATTCTGTTTTTTAGTGATAATTATAGCTATAGTAGTCTCTGTCAGTAAAATAAAGACATAGATATTTTTTTTATTTATAGGTATATGTACTTAACAAATTTCACGGATGTAATACATTATATTATTCTTTCGTAACCAGGTTGCCATGGTCATTTGACGAAAATGATTTCAAGCAAATACGACTTGAGAGCGAATAGCGAACCCCAGTCCTATGGTATCGGCTTGAAAGAGCTGTGGGAGGTCAATCCTGAGGTTAGTAATAATTATTCGACTTCTATGTTATTAAGCGTAACTATAACTGTCTGCAGAAGTCAGTTTTTCAATGGGTGGTCTTATGCGTATTATTTAACATCGAGCACTTCCGTTCTTAGGCACCTAGCACCTCACTGTAACCTTTAATTTGATAATGCAAATTAAAACTATTAAGTTGTTTTCTACCTTATTATAAGATTTGATATATTGGGAAATGGGATATGTCGGGAAGATAGTTTCTTTTGTGCAAGTATGAGTTCAACTTTGTCAGTGTCTTTGTTAGGTTAGGGGCTAAAAATTCAAACTGACCGAAATCTGATTCGGCCACTCTGCATCGGGTAATAAAGAGATGTGCATATTATGCGACCGAACAATAATTCGGCCACTCTGCACTGTGTAATAAAGAGATGTGCATATGATGCGACCGAACAATTTTTTCATGTGACACGTCATACAGACAAGAACCGTCACTAGCGCACACTGGTTTGTAAGAAACACAGAAATCCACGAATATCTTGAGATGCCAACCGTCAAACAAGAAGCTTAATATAAAAAAGGCTTAATAAAAATACCAATGAACTGGGCAAGAACCTATTAAATACTCAAGACAATATAGCACGCCTCAAGAGGTGGCAAATATTTAACATTGACCAGAGAAAGTGACTAGCTTCTTTTTAAATATACGGTGCCATTTATTGAAATTGCACCCAAAAACTATTTATTCTGGACCCAATCTGATTATAACTGAGCAGTCGATGGCACATAAGAAAAAAAAAAGTAATAAAAAATGTCATAATGTAGTCATTATGTCAAACTCTCTTTCTATTCTCCTGTAAGCAGTCGATGCAACGAAATGAAAATGACACTTGACGCTGGCAAAATTTAAATTGCCAATTAAGGAGGAAAAAAAATTGAAATGAAAATAAGTGCTCCATACCTAAAACAAGGCGAGCATTAATGCCGTTCCGTATCCTAATAAAAATCCCGATGCTTGGAACTATATGCACAGGCAGTGAATTCCAAAGTTTTACTTCTATTTCTGAAAACAAGTTACCGAATTTTTTTTTTTATTGAGATTCTGATAGTTTATACAGAAGAAGTATTCTTCACTAAAAGCCTGAGGCGACAGAAAATGTGCTATAAATAAATAAATTATTAATTTCCTGTTAATTATTCCTGGAAATTAATCAATTCACATTTTTTTACAGAAACATCAGCCCGGATTAGTAGAACACACAATAGGATGGCCTCTCAACAAGAACACCTATGGAGGCTCCTTCATATACCATCTGGCAGTTGAAGAGGGCGAGGCACCACTCGTGGCAGCGGGCTTCGTCGTAGGACTTGACTACTCCAACCCGTACCTCAGTCCGTTTAAGGAGTTCCAACGGTTCAAGCTGCATCCGTATATCAAGCCACTGTTTGAAGGTATGAAAGAGACTTAATTTGTCACAATTTTCTGGTTAAAAAAAATATTCTTCCCGCTTTTAAATTTACCTCATGTTGTTGAGTGAGGGAGACCTCTGCCATGCAATAGGATCAACATATACTAGCATTATCCTGGCTACCCTAAAATTGCAGTGGGATAACATAGGTTAAAAAAAAAACGAAAAAATTTAATTAAAGTAAATGATTGGGCAGCGGTTTTTTTTTTGGTTGTATTAACTGCCATCATTCTGCTCAGACATTTATTAGTTTGAATCCGAGAGTCTTAACTTTGGGAGAGCTTGGGCCAGTGCCAAAGCGTCTTTTCTATAGAACATGCTTTCTCTTCAGCCGTTATTTCTGCGAGCCACTCCCCAAAGCTGAATGCCATGTGTCCATGCTGGCTTTAGAAGAGAGTTATAGAGTAGAAGTTTGTTGTCTACGGGAATTTTATCGGCTTCAACCTGAATCATAAAAAATAAATTAAAAGGGGTTTAGAAATAGAAAAAAAAGCTGAGTATTATTCGAAATAATCTGTTGAATATTGTAACTTCAACAATATAGCATTAAAAAGAGAAAAGTAAATAAAAATGCATTCGAAACTCATTCTGACATGATATGTGTTTTATTTTATTCAGGTGGTACCAGAGTAGCTTACGGAGCCCGAGCCCTAGTGGAAGGAGGCTGGCAATGTCTGCCCGTGACCACATTCCCCGGAGGAATGCTCACCGGAGACACGGCTGGGTTCCTCAACGTGCCCAAGATTAAGGGCACCCACAATGCCATCAAGAGCGGTTGGTAGTCTTATATTTCTTCGAATTAGGCTAAATAACTTCGTATTTTTTTGATTTTAACTTAAATTGAAAGCACTTACTATAAACATAACATGATTGGTAACAATAATAAATAAATAAAAACAAAGCACGTACTAACAGTTATACACACCCATTATTAAACATCGTAGAATAAATTATTGTGTTGGACATATGATGTTAGCTATTTACTCTTGAAAGGTGGATGGTGTTGTACAAATAACACATTTTATACTTTTTTTTTGATGAAAAATCATCTAATGGCTTCTCCCACTGTATGTATCAGACTTTTACTGACTAAAAACCATCCACCTCTTTGAGGCGCGAGTAGAACACGAACGCGCCATTGACGCGGCCTGTCGCCTATAGAAGGCGGACGGGCAGCGATTACCCATTACTCACCGCCCACAAGCCAGCGCCCACGGTGGTCGGGAGTCGTCTCGTGGCTCCCGACGTCTCGAGCGTCCACAGAAGCACTCTGTCTTTCTCGTTCCTAGTTCTCTCTCCCTCGTTTTGCTAGCATGACTGCTTCGCAAAAGGAGGCAACAGCACCCCATTCCCTCCCGCTTCGGACCATGGCGTATGTCTGTACAAATAACCCTGCTTACCAAGACAGTAAGGCTGCCTGTCCACTAAAGCGGAGAGAGGCAGCAGAGTGGAGAAATGGAGAAATATTATCCAATAGGTATCGCGCACAGGAGAGGAGCGATGATTTTATGAAATTTCATTGGTTAATATATGTCCATTTCTTTGCTCCGCATCCTCGCTCCGCTTCAGTGGATAGACAGCCTTAAGGACCACTTTCTTGCTGCCTGAGAGCTATTTGTTTTTTGTTGGTTTAAATTCATACATTTGTCATCAAGTTTATTGTTTTGAATTTCGCATCTACATTTTATTTTGCTTTTCCCTACTGTCTTCGGTCATTTTTAAACAAGAACAACAACAAGAACAAGTACAACAAGTGTTTTTGATACTACTGTTTTGTAATCTTCGTTGTGGACAAGAATTGTTACAAAAATAAAACAAAGCTACACTATTACACTACCTAATATCTTAATATTTAAAATGAATACAAGTGTTTTTGCTCAGGTATGCTCGCAGCTGAAACGGCAATGGATCTCATAATATCAGGAGAAGCAACCCACGACGTTGGGGTCGTACCCAAAGCATACGAGGACAAACTACGAGACTCATACGTTTACAAGGATTTGAAGGTCAGCTTATAATCATTATCTTTTATTCTTTCTTAGGTACATTATTAAATACAGGCAGTCTAGTCGATTGAAATATGAGTTTTAAGCTTAGCTTGTTGAGGTATATGAAAACACAAAATATGAAGAGATAAATTGTTTATTTGACGACCGATATGGCGTGGCGGTGAGTATACCCGCACTACGATCCTGAGGTCGTGGGTTTGATTCCCACACAGGACAAATCTTTGTGTGCACAAACATGAATATTTGTTCTGTTCTAGGTGTTTTTCTATGTATATAAAGTATGTATTTACAAAAAAAAAGTATTTATGTATGTTTATCCGTTATTTAGTATACATAACACAAGTTCTCAATGATACTTAACTTGGAACTAAATAATTTTATATGTATTTATTGGCAAGCAGTCGATAAAAGTAAGAGAGCTCCATATCGTGGGAAAAGCACGGTAACAATCGCAGTCATTCATGGCGGCCTGCTGAAATGCCGTTTCACGCCCCGCTTAAAAGACCCGGGGCAATAGGAGTGGGGAAACACATGCGCCGGCAGAGAATTTCAAAGCCGAATGGTCTTACAAAGGAACGACTGACCATTTTATTTCAAGTGCTAATAGCCTGCACAGTATGAGGATTATATGTTAATTCCATAAGGTTTAAAATTTGGTGAGAAAATATTTTCAAAGGTTAAGTGACGTTCACAAGTTCTTGAATATAATAATTTTGAATTTTGAATATTTCAGATGGTACGCAACTGCCGGCCGTCGTTCCATACTTCAATGGGTCTGTACGGAGGCGTCGCTTATTCAGCTTTCTCTACTCTCGTCAGGGGCAAGGAACCTTGGACCCTTAACCATGGAGGTAAGATTCTTCATAATATATATATATATATATATTTGTTTAATTTTTTTATTATGCAAAAAAAATAAAAACTTTGTAAAAAAAATTATCTGTACTATAAATGAAACTTATATGACCCCGTGGCCAAAATTGGAACTAAGCGAAACTGTAAATTTTAATTTAGCAGCAATACTAATACCGGTTTAGATAAGTTTGTGGCACTGTAGTAAGGTTTCTGCCCACCTCATAGGTTGTATTTGTAATGAAACCTGCCCTACATAACGTTGGTTATAAACGGTCATAGCGACCACATTGTATTTCAAAAATAGTTTTTTATTCAGAGTGCCAATCCTTTTTTCTTTTGAGCCCTCTGAAGACAAATTTGAGACTTTTTGTTCGGGGCAGGATAAGTCTTTAAGCTAATATCAGTAGTGTAGTTTTTTTTAAGTAATGGTTTCGTGCGTTTAGCACATTTAGCCAGTGTTTATAGATTTAATTATTATATATTAATATTTAATACATAGTAAATGAGAATGAGAGGTGATATAGATGATGAGTGGAGAGAAATGAGATGGCCTCCCCTAAACCCCTTGAGTCCTCAGTAAAGATTTGGGGCTATACTGAGAGAATTTGAACACTGATGTTGCACTGTTTCGTTTGATTTACCAACACTCATGCAAGTTCACAAACACTTAACGGTATCCACCGTTATTACACATTAATTTTCAAAATATCACAAACTTTAGAAAACTAAACAAAAAATTGTGAACATGACGCTCCACTTTCCCGCCAAGAATTCCCCTGCAGTTTGTTTAAATAATTATTTAAAGAATACATAGAAATCACCTATATTACTAATATATATATATATATATTATGTTTTTGTCCACTTATAGTTAATCTATATAGAAAACAAAACCACTACAGATACATTTATACCTAAGAACGTGTATAGGTCGTTATAATCACACTTTTTTACACATGTTTTATGTATAAAAATAAACTCATGCAAGTATTTAATCAGTCGCCTTGACTCTGTTTATAGGAGCGGACCACGCCAAGCTGAAGCCTGCCAAGGAATGCACGCCCATAGAATATCCGAAGCCAGACGGAGTTATTTCATTCGATCTATTATCTTCAGTGTCGTTGACAGGTCAATTATAAAACAAATTCTTATATTATATCTAAGCTTAGGAATTTATAAAGCAATTTTTATATGAAACTAAAAAAAATATATTTAGTTAGAAGGCATATTATTAGCCCACATTTCGCCAGTTGAATTGTTGGTCCTACGTCAGGTGGCGAGCCTATTGCCGCTTACCAGGAGCTTTCATTTTTTTTTTCTGACTACCCTACTATTTCTTAGTTTTTGTTAATTTTTTTGTTAACAAAGAGAACTAGTGTTCTTGAACGCTAATAACTCACTTTTATTATCTTTAATCTTTATTTAGACGTAAGACTGTCGTTTTAGGTGAAATGTACTTAAAGTTACCTGTTTAAAAACTCCCATGATACAGGTCTAGCCTAGTATGGGAGTTTTATTTTTAATTTCTCCAGTGTACTTTTGTCAAATAAAGAATAATTATTATTTATTTAGTACACACTCAGAAATATAACTATAAAAAACTTCTAACTAAGAAACAGGGTACAGCGTACAGCTTATTTCAAAAAGAAATATCTTCCAACTGTCCCGCGAAAGGAAAAAACTTAAGATAAAACGGGCAATCATGTGCATGTCTTATGTTCGCCAGAGCCTCGAATTTTGTTTCAATATATATATATTTTAATATGTTATAATATAACCCATCAAGTCCTAATTACCACATTGGTAATTCTATTGCTGCTTGTATGCCAAGACCTCTCTGAATTAACCATGGGTTTATAGGCTGAGCTCTGTCAAAGTTACATTACAAATGTTACTATATTTGTTTCGGTGTAAAACTATCTGCTATTAGTAGCCGCTTATGGGAAAACGAACTAAAAGAGACAGCAAATTCGGAAACCTGTGGCTCATTCTTTTACTTGCGAATAAAAAGTACTGCTGAAAACTTTTTACCGACGATTTTACGTTGGCGGACGCCTGTCTGTTCGTAAAATCGTATACAGCATACAACAAAAGCTTAGTAATATGGTCTCTCAGAAATATTGATTTATTTTAATTTTGTAAGAATTTTTCGATAAATATCGATAGGCGCGTTTTGCTTCACTGCGCGTTGCCATAAGACCCATAAGGGGGAGTTGGCAAGCAATATAGTCCAAGGCACTCACAATTTCTATATTTCCTGGTTAAGGAATCAACCAATTCAGCATTTTACAATGACCCTTATTAAGATATAAATAATAAAAGTGAACATTATCCCTTGACTGTCTTCTGATTGTTTGGAAGCCATACTTTACTCACTATTTTTTACTTCTATTGACAGCTCGTGCTCGACGCAAGCACAACATTGCTCAAAATATGTTTTTTGACCCCGCATGCAGCGAGATTTTGCGACTAGCACAGGAACCCAATCTGGGTTATGAGAAAAATGTCCAATACTTATATTTTTTAATTTGTAATCCAGGCACAAACCACGAAGCAGACCAGCCGGCCCACCTCACCCTGAAAGACGACTCCATTCCCGTGAAGAGGAATCTTGGTGTCTTCGATGGACCTGAGGCCAGGTTCTGTCCTGCCGGTATGTTACATTTTACAACCTTTACCCTACTAGATATCCTACCAAATATTTACATTAAAATGTGTATTTTTTATAGTAGCGTTCTCCCGTACCTGTTATTTTTTGTGATAATTATGACATTTAACGTGGTTATCATGTTCAATCAAAAACAATCAAATCAAAATTCATTTATTCAAGTTTAGCTCAATGACGACCTTTATGGCGTGGTGGCGAGTATACCCGCTCTCCGCTCCAAAGGTCGTGGGTTCGATTCCCACGCAGGACAAATCTTTGTGTGCATGAACATGAATATTTGTTCTGGTCTGGGTGTTTTTCTATGTATATTAAGTATTTATTTATAAAAAAAAAGTATTTAAGTATGTGTATGCGTTATTTAGTATCCATAACACAAGTTCTTAATTATACTTATCTTGGAACTAAATAATTGGTGTAATTGTCAGTATATATTTATTTATTTATATTTCATATTATATCTCTATGCTATTTAAAAAAAATAAGAAATTGAGAAAGGTATGCTTAGAGTCATTGAGAGGATGAATGAGAGTGGGCCAACAAAAGTAATCACTTTCGTTAGTCTATGATGAACAAGTGAATGGAAGTGTTGGGAGGGAAAGATCACGTAAAACCTTCCATGACCAAATTCAGAAGATTTTGAAGAAGGGAAAGGTCATAAGTACCTTAATCCGACGGGCGTGTATGAGAAGGTTAATGAGTGTGAATGAAGCTAAGAGTGTGTGCCAAGATCGTAGCAAGTGGAAGGATGTGATCTCTGCCAACCCCTACGGGAAAGAGGCGTGACATTACGTATGTATGTATATAAAATGTTTGAACTAAGTTTTCTTTATCTTTCAATATAAAGTTATTTATGTTCATTCAGACCTGAAATAAATTCTATTTTATCAGAAATTTTCAGCAAATCCAAAAATCTTCTTTGCTTAGTTGTATTATATTTACTCTTGCAATATTCTAGTAAATATAATATTTGAACTTCTAAGTGGTTTACATACGTGACCGTATTACAACAGATCATTTCAAGATAAGTAAAATCATATTACTTTCCAGGTGTATACGAATATGTACCAATGGAGACAGGCGATGGTCAACGGCTCCAAATTAATGCACAAAATTGTATTCATTGTAAGTATCCTTTTATGTACCTTATTATTTATATATTCAATACACAGTCAGAAGAATACGAAATTGAGTACCGACCTAGATCAGTTCTCGAATGGGAGGGGGGTCACTGTCTGGTGGAAGTTGATATTGTAAGCTTTCGAATGTAACCTTAACTTTTCATAGAGCAGTAGCCAATATAATGTCACCGAAATGTATCTTATGCAGTTGACATAAGGTTCAATTGCTTTGCCCGTTAAAGGGTTAAGCCAAAATTAATCATAATCACTACTAGTATAAAACAAAGTCGCTTTCCTCTGCCTGATATTTTTGGTAACGTCTCTGGTTATAATGTGTAGCCTTTAGGTTTAATCAAGGTCTTTGTAATGTATTTTAAGGTCTGTATTTCGACTTCTTACTATCGATTAAGCAGTAAAACTAATCATTGAAACTAAATGCATAGTGCGAATAAACTTGGTTCACGTGCTACATCAAGACAATTGTTGTTCAGATAAAAAATATTTTTTTAATATCCTAGGTAAAACTTGCGACATCAAAGATCCATCACAGAACATCAACTGGGTTGTGCCAGAAGGAGGCGGCGGTCCTGCTTACAACGGAATGTAAAATAATTTATATGTAAACAATTCTAAGGGCACGTGGATAATATTGCTTTGAAAACGTCACGTTTTATAAACTAGTGTATAGTCGATTCTGTACACAACTCGTCACATGCTAAAGAAAACAATTGTCCAAGCGATCTTGGATCTAATAATAATAATTCTTTATTGCACAAAATAAATTGAAATGTTGCATGAGGTATATACAATTGTACAAAGGTGGGCTTATCTCTACAAGAGATCTCTACCAGCCAACCCTAGCAGTTGTAAACTAAATAGTCTGTTATAAAATTCGTCACAGAAAAGTGTTAAAAAAAATATATATATATATATATATATATATATAGCTAATTTGTTTTTAACGACCCATATAGCGTGGAATTGAGGAAACCTGCGGTCCGCTCCTAATATCAGGAGTTGAATTCTCCCACAGAATAATTCATTCCGTGTGATTATAAGGCAATTATTTATGTAAATTGTCAATTTTATGAGCGCCTTTTAATAGTTATAAAAACTTAACATTTGCCCGCTGAACAAGTTTGTATGTGACGAGTTGGATACTAATCTATTTTGTCGTCATATTGACGATGTTGATTCGTCGATCCAAATTAATACTAAATATTAAATAATGAGATTATTCACGATTTTTGGGTGCGATTTAGAATGAATAATAATTTATTAAACTGTAAAGGCTGTATGACTCAGTTTTTCCACGGTCATCTGGCGCTCTTTTATACAGAGATTGTGAAAAGATTCCACACATCCTGTAAAGTGTGTCATGATGTTACAATATTATAGTGAACCCTACTAAAATAAAAATGGTGCTGCTATGTGTTCGAGTTCATACGTATGATTGTAAATATAATTAGTTTGATTTTGAGTATGTGTCGTTCTGTATGGCTAATAAAGTCATGCAAGTTCCTAAAATACCCGACTAATTTAGGTACAAGGTATTTTGAAACATAAAATAAGTGCTATGAAAAGAACTGAATATTTTTTGATAGTACCTATTTCAAGTTTTTGACTGAATCTGTCGAGAAATAACCTACAAAAAGCGTAATTTTATGAAACGCCCAGGCTTGTTATGATCTAGCCAATTACAGAGTCGAGTAACGGCATAAGACATTTGTTTCGAGGCTTATTCGTTTTATACAACTGTGAAACTTTAACACACTTGAATTTTTTTTTGTAAGGATTAATATTTTTATATGAAATCAAACTTTTTAAAGTAAGTGTTATTCTTTGATCATGTTGTCTCTTTATGTTAAGTACTACAAAATTGATGTTTTAATGGGACTACGGTAAAAATATTTTTGTATGTAATTTTAAACATCAAGTAAATCATTGGATATTTTGTACTGAGAAAGGAAAGTAATAAAATGTTAGTATGAGATTTTATCTATAAAAAAAATCTTCGCTGAAATAAATAAAAATCAACTTGGTCCAGTTTCACGAATGCAGCACATAACACATTATTCAATGTTTATAATTTCTATATAGTTTTAAACAAAATGTTTCGCTTAGTGAATGAGTAAATTAAAAAACTTCAAGTGTCTCTCAAGCACAAATGTAAATACCATAATCTGTTTTTCCTATGTGCCGAACGAGCTAAATGAATGTAAATATAAGTCAACGAGTGCATATTCTCTGGAGGCGAAGTGTTAAACAATAATTATACCAATTTAAAATAATGAGCTCAATGCTGTTTGTCACTGATGTGTTATGACGTCACTGCTACGTAAACAAATGCCGGTTTTGTAGAAGTATAATGTTTACTTAGACGTGACGTAATGGTCGGTTGTCCCAAATAACTTCCTTTCATTATATGACAGACCAAAAAAATATGATACCGGTGAAATATCAGACAGCCTCAGGTCAACTATGTCTTTACGACCAATGCTGAAGATGCCCTGAGTAAGGCCGAACACGTGTCGTGTTAAATTGTTTCTCGATTTTTAGTTATAGTTGAGCGCGAGTTGTCACAAAGATATTTTAATCCATCACTTTTTTACAATGGATTTCTGCAAAGCAACGCCTGAATCAATAAATTTATATCATATTGTACAAAACCAAAAAACTTAGTTTTATGCAATAAAACGGTTTGCACGAATGTGATGGCCGAATTGTTTTATTATACGCCTTGAAAGGATATGTGCTCAATGCTATAGGTACATAATTAGTATACGTTAGTTTTTAAGTGTTAATTTTATAAAGATGTTTACTGTAATAAATCATTTTTAAAAAATAATCTGTATTATTATCCTTCTGTTAATCACAATCACAATCACACGGTCAGTACCTTCAATATACTTTAAATATCTCGCACATTAAATCTCGCTACCCTTCTCGCGTACCTCTTGCGTTGTGGAATGAGGGTTGTCGAGCATGAGGTTATTTAACCCTTTACCAGGCAGTGGTCAATATATGACCACCACAAATTGAACCTTATGCGTTTAACTTAAGGTTGAAAACTAATCAACATTTTCAACGTGCTCTGCCTGTTAAAGGGTTCAGAAGGGCGTAAAACTGTTTTTAGTAGTTCGGCAATGCGCTAGTGATGCGCCTGGTTATGCAGGCGGTAAGCATTTTCCATTAGGTAGGCTGCAAGCTTGAGTGTCTTTTGTAGTTCGTATACAACAAACTTTTCTTCTACAAGGTTTTGCGTATTAATTCTAGATATGTTATAAAACGGTGTACGAGTCAGCTCGAACATTCTTATGCGTTATTTTATTTTGTTTAATTGACATAAACCTGGACGCCCGATCATGAGTAACCGTGTGACTGGGAAATGAATTATTAAGTTAGTGTAATAAACGCACTCGACAGCTACACACGTGTTTCATTTTAACACCTGTAGTTGTCTGACACTGAATCTGTTTAGTGTGACACCGGGACGGCCCACACAAACGGTAGGTAACTTAAATGCTAGAGTTATAGATTCCAGTGGTGTAAGTTATTCATAAAAATACATGGGTGTATATGGGATCCTATCAAGATCTGAGGAGCCAAAGCCAACCTCACCTGCAACTGCCTGGTGCCTGGTGCACCTGCTGAACAACCGAGGCTCTGGCGATTAGTAAAGTTCCCGGTAAGCGGCATTAGGCTCGCCACCTATTACGTTATTGGCGAAGTGTGGGCATATTATATGCTTATGCCTACCCCTTCGGGGAGAAAAGCGTGATTATATGTATGTATTTTCAAAACTACTGTTTTTTTTCTGATTTTAAGAAAAGCGCTATTACTTGGAATTTCTTATATTTTTCCTAACACTAATTCTGTCACAAGTATGCACAAATTAAGAGCTATTGGTGTATGTTATTTCTACAAGCGCGCATACAATAGTTTTCGAGGTGCACGATTCTGCAAAACGGTACTGTAGCAGGAAATGCAATATCTCGAAGACCTGAAGACTCAAAAATTATTTTTTTGGCGCACTTTCACGCACGCAATGGCGGAGTGGCAAGTCGATCTCGCAGTGGCTGCTGAACCCTACCGCGTCCCGATCCGTTCAGATTGGGTCTGCGACGCGGACGGCTTAGTGGCCATAATCCAGCGTGCGGCGGCGGGCTCCCCCCCTCTCGTCCTCGTCGGGAGAGGGAGCGGGTTTGTAGCTGCTCGGGTCGGCGGGGTGGTGGTTGTGGGAGTCTATTTCTCCCCCAATCGCCCCCTCGTCGACTTTGAGCAGTTTTTAGTTAGGCTGGGCGCAATAGTCCAAGGCCCTTCTCATCCCGTCATTGTTATGGGGGATCCCAACGCCAAATCCTCGGCGTGGGGCTCCCGGGCGACTGACGGGAGGGGGACAGCCCTGGAGGAATGGGTGACAGAGTGTGGGCTGTCTATCCTCAATCGCGGTTCGGTGAACACGTGCGTGCGTCGCAACGGGGGGTCTGTCATCGACGTCTCGTTTGCGACGCCCTCTCTCGCGCATCGTGTTCACGATTGGAGGGTGCTGGAGGATGTGGAGACATTGTCTGATCACCGTTACATTAGATTCAGTGTCTCCGCATCGGTGCCAGCGCCCTACGCGATTGGACGGCCCACGATGGGCGATCAAGCGCCTCGATAGGTCTTTGCTGCGGGAAGCAGCCCTGGTCGAGGCGTGGCCACGGGAGCCACCGCTGGTGGACGTGGAGAGGGAAGCTGCGAGGGTGTGCGAGGCCATGACGCGAATTTGCGGCGTGGCCATGCCCCGTGTTCGCGCCCCCCCGCGTAGAACCCAGGTCTACTGGTGGTCGCCGGAGATCGCCCAGCTCCGCCGAACCTGTGCGGTGGAGCGGCGTCGCTACCAGAGGTGTCGCGGAAGGAGAATCCGCGACGAAGCCGAGGTGGACCGGCTCTACGCCGCCTACAGAGAGGCGGTGAGGGTCCTTCGCGGGGCCATCGGCCGGTCCAAAGCCGCAGCGTGGGACGAGCTGCTGGGGGCCGTTGAGGCGGATCCATGGGGCAGGCCGTACAAGATAGTACGGCAAAAGCTCCGAGCGTGGACGCCCCCGGTCTCAGCAGTCTCGAACCGGCGGTACTCGGTAGGGTGGTTGAGGCACTGTTCCCAGACAGTGGAACCGACTTCGTGCCTCCCACAATGGCGGCGCCAGATGTCACCCATGGTGACCTGGACACGGAGGATGTGCCCGAGGTCACCCAGGAGGAAGTAGGAAGGGCCGTGCTACGCCTGAGGGGCAAGAGCACGGCCCCGACGGCATTCCGACGAGGGCGTGGGACCTGGTGTTGAGCGGGGAGGAAGCGCCTTTTCTGCCCCGCGTGACCTCCCTCTTTGCTAGGTGTCTGCGGGATGGGGTTTTTCCGCGGCGCTGGAAGGAGGGCCGCTTGGTACTCCTTCCCAAAGAGGATCGTGCTGCTCGACGAGGTGGGTAAGCTCCTGGAGCGTGTCATCGCCAACCGCCTCGTCGAGCACCTAGAGGAGGTCGGACCGGATTTGTCCGACCTCCAGTTCGGGTTCCGCCGCGGCCGATCGACGATTGACGCAATCGGCCGCTTGCGGGACCTATCTGAGAGGGCGGTTTCCCGGGGTGGGGTGTTGATTGCGGTGTCGCTCGATATCGCAAACGCCTTCAACACCCTGCCCTGGCCAACGATAATGGAGGCGCTCCGATTCCACGGGGTGCCTCCATATCTGCGGAGATTGTTGGGGAGCTACCTGTCGGAGAGGGCGGTAGTCTTCCCAACGATGGGCGGAGGAGGCTGTCGTCGGCGTATGGTGTGCGGTGTTCCACAGGGGTCTGTCCTGGGACCACTCCTGTGGAACATCGGATATGATTACGTTCTGCGCTGTGTGAATCTGCACGGCGTGGACGTGGTCTGTTACGCCGACGACACTCTGGTAACATCCCGGGGTTCTGACCTCCGGGATGCGAGAGTTTTTGGTCCAGAGGATACGGCGGCTGGGGCTTGAGGTGGCACTGCACAAATCCGGGGCTATCGTTTTTCATGGTCCCCGGAGGCGGCCGCCTTTAGGCTCCAGTATTGTGATTGGAGGAACTCCCATCCCTGTCGGGAACACGCTGAAATATCTCGGCGTCCTTCTCGACAGCACATGGGACTTCGAAGCTCACCTTCGGCACCTAGGACCGAGATTGGTGAGCACGGCGGGAGCTTTATCTCGCCTGCTCCCCAATCTCGGGGGAGGTGGCGGCAGTTGCCGTCGCAGTTTACATGGGGGTGGTGCGATCCAAAGCCTTGTACGGGGCTCCAATTTGGGCGAGCTCCGTATCGGGTCGCCATCGACGGATCCTGCGACGGCCGCAGAGAGTCATGGCGACTCGTGTTGCTAGGGGGTATCGCACCATCTCCCATGAGGTGGCATGCGCGCTCGCCGGTTCTCTTCCGTGGGACCTCGATGCCGAGGTTCTCTCGGCGGTGTTCTGGCGTGGCGCGCAATCCCGGAGCCAGGGTCTCCGCCCCGCACCGGACACTGTGGTGCGATGGCGTAGAGACGCTCAGACGCAGGCTCTGGGCGCATGGCGGCGGCAGCTCTTGACGAGTGCCGAGGGTGCCGAAGGTTCGAGGCGCCGTATCCTAGAGGCGGTCGGGCCCATCTTGGAGCGATGGGTCGGCCGTCGGTGGGGGTCGATGTCCTTTCGGCTCACGCAGGTGCTTTCCGGGCACGGTTGTTTCGGAAAGTATCTGTGTGACATCGCCGGGGGGGAATCGACCCGGTGCTGCCACCACTGTGACTGCGCGGAAGACACCGCGCAGCACACTTTGGTGGCGTGCCCTGCGTGGGCGGGGCCGCGGTCGACGTTAGCCGCGGCCCTGGGTGGAGTGGCTCTCTCGCTGCCGACCATCATGCAAAAGATGGTCGACAGCGAGACGGCGTGGGAGGCGATGGCCTCCTTCTGCGAAGTGGTGATGTCGCAGAAGAAGGCCGCGGAGCGGGAGAGGGAGCGGGATCCGCTCTCTCTCCGGCTACGCCGTTGGCGCAGCGGGCGGGCCAGGAGGGCCCGTCAGGCAGCGCCCGGGGGGTCTTAGGCGGCGGGGGCAGGGGGCCCCTTCCGTCTCGCCATAGACCCCCCCCGAAGTCGGCCAGTTACGCCATGGCCGCACATAGAGGTAGGGGAGGCGCTGCAAATTGCGCCTTCCTGAGGAGGTCTCCCCGATTCTGATCCGGGGGACGTTGGCCGCGGGCGGGGTACCAGAAGCTACAAACCCGGGCACTGGTGCCTCGCCCCTTTTCAACAGCGGTGGGCGTCGTCTGAAGTTTTTTAGTGGGTAGGACTGCGGTGGTCGCGTCGGCCGCAGTGAGCCCCACACCCCCTCCCGGTCTCCCCCTTTTGGCCGGGAGACAGTGCGTAAGCAGCATTTTTTAACAGACGATAATAAAAAAAAAATAAAAAAAAAAGGGTAAAGCAGTCGAAAATTGGCTGTCACTGACAGTAAGTGTATAATAAATTAATAATAATAATAATTTACTCTTTATTGTACACCATAACAAAGATTACACAAAAACAAAGAAAATTAAACAGGTAGGCATATACAATGGGCGGCCTTATCGCTTAAAGCAATTTCTTCCAGGCAACCTTAAATGGACAGAAAAGTTAAGAACACAGAAAAGTACAGGTACAGGAACACAAAACAATAAATTAGTGCGTAAGGATTCCTTTTTTATTTAGATATATGGATACCCTGAAACCACTGGACTTTCTTCATCATCTCAGCTATCAGAAGTCTGTTGCTGAACATCATCATCATCATATTAGCCATAAAAAGTCCACTGCTCAACACAGGCATCCCCAATAGGTTACATTCTATTCGGAGTATTTGCCCATAATCAACACGCTGGGCACGCGGGTTGGTGTTCGCAGTTCAAGCCAGTCAGACGCAGGATGACGCTGCTGCCCATCATTCGATCGGATTTCTTTAAGTCGACTATTAAATTCATAATAAATAAAATATTTCTTGATGCAAAGAAAAAAGACTCCAGTTTTATTCTTCACAAGGTAAAAGTACCTTGGGAAGAGTATAATAACTCCATTCTCAAAGTCTTCATCCTGCAGTGCCTCCGAGCACCGTACGCTCGTAAATTATTTTATCATTTTATTTTCTTTCAATTTACTTTATTAAAGGTCCAGAAACATTACTTAATTGTAAGTAAAATATTTTTTCCTATGCTCTTAACAGCTACATAGAAAATAATTTAGTTTCCATATTAATCACAATGAATGATTTTCTATTGAAAAGATTTACAACTTCAGAAGTGTGCGTTTTCATGCAATATCCCGAAGCTAACACTGGAATTGTCACAACAAATAAAGACATTTTAATTTACGGATAATCTCTGTAAAATTACGTTATTTATTTTATTCATTTTATTTTATTTTATTACAAAATCCACAGGTCTTATAAATTAAATACATAACACATTAAATTTATCCTTACACCTAATTACGGATTTACATTTTACTATATATTCCAAAAAAGAGAGCAGAACTTATTCTATAACATAAAAAAAAATACAAAATTAGAAAAAAGTGTGGGAATGTGTGTACTGTAGGTGTGAGTGAATGTATGCGTGTGTGATTGAATGTATGTGTGTTTGTGTTTGAGTCTTACACCTTATAGCAGAGTTTTACAGGTAAACATTTTGACTCCTCTCAAGACCACGAGGACCCAGTGCGGACTTGCGGAGTTAATTTGCCCAAAGTTTTCAATGATGCATATGGGGAATTTAAGTACTCATTTAAGCTTCTAGTCCTTTTTGTACTTGAACTACTGTACTGACTATGGTTTCGGAAACTTTGTTTCTACATATTTTTTAAGAACAATTAAAAGAAGATATAGTAACAAGAATTGAGAAAGGTATGCTTAGATGGTTTGGTCATGTTGAGAGGATGAATGAAAGTAGATTAATGAAAGTGATTTATGATGGACAAGTGATTGTAAGTGTTGGGAGAAGAAGATGTGATCTCTGCCTACCCCTATTAGAAAGCGGCGTGACTTTATTTATGTATGTATGTATTATTTACGAGTTTCTGACCTGATATTGCTATTCTCAAAGAAATAATTTGTATTATAACCATCTCTGTTTTTCGTATACTACTTACCTACTACAATCAGTCCGTATTGGATCCATAGATCACAACACTTAATTCACAACTTCGGCACTTCGCGAAAAGCTTCGGCTATAAAGAATCCAAATAAAAAATCACTTGACGCGACTTGACAGAATGACATTAGTTTGCCTAAGTTTTTCTTAGTGTTTTTACGCTTTTTAGGGCAATTTACGAGAAATTTATGTAGAAATGAACTCCATAACGATACCCTTCACACTTTTGTGGATCACGGTAAGTCGTAGATCAGTTTTATTGCGTTACCTTTTCGGATTATTATGATATTGTGGCTTTTGTTAGTTCTTAGCTTGATGGTAGTTTGATTATTAGTTTTATTTATGGCTAGGATTTCTAGTACATTTGCGTGGAATTTCGAATTTAACCAAGAAATATTAATTATATTATGGAGTAGGGGGAAAAATCTGCAGACGTGTAGAACGGAAACCGCTAGATTGTTACGAATATCCAATGAACCAAACAGTCAACGGGGCTGTAGAAAACAGTGCTTAGGTACATTTTTGGTTTAAAGACGTACGTACGTAGGTAAAGGGAAAATACATAATAAAAATTTTGCAATGACAAAAAGTGCCGAAACTTTCTGCCACTTACCCTTGGAATGAGCTTCTTGGCGAGATTTTCCATTGATATTACAGCTTGGGGCTTTTCGTTTTGCAAGCATATATGTGCCGTGCTGGCCACTGTCCATCAGATGGATGCATGCTTTGAGAAAGTGGTAAAAATAAAATTTTCCGCTTATTATTATTAGGTACGTCTACCTTCCTTTTTTTTATTTCCGAATGCAATCTACCGTCTTCCGCTATAAAGGTGAATCGTAAAGGTTTGTCAGATTTTTACTGACTAAAAACCATACATGTTCCTTCTTGAGCCTGCAATGTTTCAAGACCTACAAAGTAACAAAATGCATTTACGTCACTGCCTTCGGGCCAAAGGCGCTGCTGAACGGGCCCTCCTGGCCCGCCCGTTGTGCCCTCCACAGGTCTCTTGGTTTCCCTCCCGGCATTTAGTACCTACTAAGGGCACTCAGAGTCGCCAACCTCTGAGTGTTACCTTTTCCCGGCCTCCGCTCTACCGGAAGGTACTCAGCCTCCCCACCATCCCGGCAGGTTGGGCCCCCTCTCCAGAGGCCCCTCAGTGACATCTCTTTGAGGCACGCGGATTCAACCTCCTTGCCGGAGATCCTGCGGTAGCCCCGGTTCAGCCTAATGGCTACCATCCTTTGGGAGCCGTTCAGGTAGTTAGCGGCTCGTCGCCGCAAAGAACGCGCCCACACTTAAGCCCTGTAAAAAGCCATAGACCTCACGATCCCCACTTAGAGCTACCGACAGGAGGCGTTTGTATCCCTCAGGTTGGGCAGGAGCCGCTTAAGGGCAGCCCTGGATTTTTTCAACTCAGGAGCCAAACTTCGGAAGTGCTCAACGAAGTTCTACCGGCTGTCGAGGACAACTCTCAGGTACTTCATCGTCGACTCGACGCCGATTTGAACGCCTTCTACCCAACGGTGGCGCTTTCCGAAGGCCATGAAAAGGCAAGATCTTTGGACTTATGTATGTCCACCTCGAGACCCAGTAGCCGGACTATCTCCACGAAGGTACGTTTACCTACTGTATAGTAAAAATTGTTACTAGATATTCTCCTAATGGAAGCCGAAATATTCTCGCCCCACTAGTTTTCAAGTTACCCGGTCAACGTCGAACCTTCGGCAGTTTAGGGTGGGTACGGCATGATATGATATAGTGGGGCGTAATGGAACCTTCCGGAATCGCGGCACGACCTAACTTTATGATGCGAAAAATTAAACTGCCCCGCATCGCGCGGTACTTTCGGCAACTTAGTACGTATGTGTGCAGTATATCAGATAACTATTTGGCGGGGGTACGTTTAGGTGATGTAGGGTTGTCACACACTAAGTGGCGGTGGTGTGGTGCTATTTTTGTGTAGGTTAATCAAAGTAAAATATCGCAGATGATATAGGGTTGTCACACTTATTTAAGACGTGTGGTGCATTTTTTTGTGTCCTCATACTAAAAGCATAATTTTTGAGAGGACACTTTTGGAACAATCAATCATCTAAAATAATGCAAATTTTATTGCAGCCCAAATATCGCATGTTTTTTTAGAAAGTCTATCGGACAGCATGATATATTTATACTTAACAGAATATATGTATACGTTTAGATAGTATTTTGTCATTATAATTAATCAAAAAAAGCACTTAGTACGTAACTTTTACAACAGAAAATTCCCCCGTTATTATGGCGATTAGGGCGGCCGTAAACGCATTGCGATGGGTTGTCCATTAAAATCATTTTCCGTGGCGTAAAACTTTAAGCCCGTAACCCCATAACCCGTTTATGGACTTCTCTGCACCTGCGATTTTATTAATGGAAGCTTCGTTAAGTTAGGGGTCGGCAAGAGGAATATTTACCCTGAAGCATTTGATTTCGACGCAGTGTACGATCACTTAAAGTAAAAGTAAAGTTCTTCATAGCGCATAGAAAACAAGGTTACAAAAGATACATAGATGCATACAATATTCGTATGTAATAGGTCGTGGGTTCGCCACACAGGCCAAATCTTTGTGTGCATAAACATGGATATTTGTTCTGGTCTAGGTGTTTTCCTATGTATATTAAGTATGTATTTACAAAAAAAGTATTTATGTATGTTTATGCGTTATTTAGTATCCATAACACAAGTTTTTAATGATACATATCTTGGAACTAAATGATTGGTGTAATTGTTAGAAAATATTATTATTATTAATATTGGCAGGAGATAGAACCTTGCCGAATTTCTTGACAACTTCTTCAAGCAGACTCCTGATTTATAAGTGGCGCTGCTTGCTTTAAGTGACGTGCACAAGTGCTACAGAATTAAGTAAAGCTTAAATAAATTTAGATTTTGACAATAGACATACCTCAAACCTTACTATAACCACTGATATTATAATACTACAACTACTAAGAGAGATCTTTGTGATAATTAATACGGGCAAAAGTCACCTCTTACAATTTGTCACGTTTCATCCAATCCCTATGCTAAAAGTGAACATTGCTATTAAATTAACAATTATACTTTGAAATAGTTGTAGCATAGTTCTGCCTAACCTAAATGGGATATATACGACTGAGATTATGTGTAGCTATCACAAAATACTACAAAGCGTATGCTGAGACGCTGCTATTCAATGACACCGAAGGGAGAGAGAGGCGCTGCTAAAAATTACTATCATCATCATGTCAACCTTATAAAGTCCACTGCTGAACATTAGCCTCCCCAATAGCTAACATTCTATTGCGGATATTTGCTCATAATCACCACCCTGGGCAGACGGGTTGGTGATAGCAGTTCAAGCTATTATGCAAGTATGCAGAATGATGTTGCTGCCAATCATCCGATAGGATTTCTCTTCGTCCTATATTACGACTCCCCTTAAGATGGGAAGGGGTGGCACTATTCTTGGCCCCTTTTAAAGGTTCTTTCTTTATAATATTAGCGCACATAACATCAATCGATAAGTAAATAAAAATACGAACGGAACCACAAGAGAACGGAAATTTGCACAGCTAACCGTCTGTTATTGTTTACGGAGGCATGATTTTTCTTTTTTTTGCCAATAAAAACCCGCATTGCCTATTGAAGAATGAATGAATGAAGCTATAAAACTCCCTAGCTCGAGCCATACTTTTCGTTGAATAAAAATGTGCTTGTTCGAATGGTTTGTACGGTGTCTTAATATTTATATTGCATATAATAATACCTACGTTTTGCCAGATTAAGCGTAATTTTTTTAATGTAATTTACGATGACATGTTTTCAATACAATGGGATTTTTTATAAATTTAAATAAATATTTAAAACTTAACAGTTTTGTGAAGGCTCTGGTGCCGGTTATGTATTTATCAATAATGTATGAATGGGCTATCGTCCAGCTGACTATATTTTCGAGTCATATGTAGGTAACTAATCTACGTTTTAGTTATTTAATTATAAATTCATCTCGTAAGATTGCTTTTTTACAAGCTTGCAAACAGGCTTCTGCGACGCAAGATAAAACTCTGGGTAAGCTCTTCGTAATTTGGCTACCTTAATTAAATTTTGTGGGACCATCCTAAGGAGCTGAAGAAAAATAAGATGTAAAGGCACAATTTATGCGTGTAATAAAGTCGGCGGCCGCTAACACCCTGTTTGGGCCTGAAGGGCCATTCGCCAATTTTACGATCTGAATTTGTTTACACCTTCACCCTTCACCCTTCAGCCATAGTTGCTTGTCTAACTTTATAATTCTACTACTAAAATTGTGGCAATATTTGTCAAAATGTTATTTAACTCTTTACAAGCAGAGAAAGAAAATATATTTATTCGTAGTATAAATACCGAATAATTGCCACCTATTACGTGGGACCAACAATATAACTGGCTAAAAGTGGGCGTATAATATGCCTCTGCCTACCCCTTCCGGGAAACAGGCGTAATATTATATATGTATGAATGTATTCTGGACTATTGAAGAGTTTAAATACTAGCATACTTTTTTACTCTTCGACGACGCTCGCCACTTGTTGACAGAAAAAGGCGGGGTACCAGTATCTGGGTTTTAGCGTCTCTCTTATTTTCCCTACCCAGTAGTTCAGTACTAAGGGCACCCATAGTCACCGGCCTCTGGGTGTTACTTTTCCACGGCGGCCTTCTCCACCCTATCAGGAGGTACTCAGCCCCCCCCCACGCCAAGGTGGAGACCAGTCCGGTGGGGAGAGCGCGTAGCTCCTGGAATTGCAAGCGGCAAGGCTGCGGTGACCATTTGCCATCAGGTGGATCGAATCAAAGCCGCCTCTCACCTTACAGGTCTTTTAAGTACTCATATTTGAATTTTGCAATCAGTAAGTACTGAGAAGTCAACATCTTCTATGAAATAATTAAAATAAATAAAGCCGTACAAATAAGAAAATCGCTGCTGTATTTTTACTTTAAGAAGTTTATAAGAAGTTGTGCAACTTGTAGAAAACAATTTTACGTAAAGAACCAAGTAAGTTAAATATAAAGAACAAAGCGATTATATTTTTAAATTCGGAAGACTTAAAAAGTATAATTATAAAAGTTTTTTTATAAGAAAACGTGAGTGGCCATAACAGTCGAGGATGGAAAGGGAATTCTAACAATAGAAATTCAACATAAACAGTTAAACAGTTCCAGTTTGTGCATTTATAAATCACTTGTATGGCTTTAGTTTATTTGTGGCTCGAGTTTTTATAACCATTTACAGGAAGTATTACTTTCAGAATCTTTTGATGTTCATTGTTATATGAGTGACGTACTAAATTATGAAATAATCGATGAATGTTGTTGCTGTTCGGTTTTGACATTATATTTTAACACTTTAACGGGCAGAATATGTTGTAGTTTTTCAATGGTTTTTAACCTTAACTCAACCCCATAGGGTTCAATTTCCAGTGAGAATATATTTTGACGACCGATATGGCGTGGTAGCGAGTATACCCGCACTTATACACCGAGTATACCGTGTGTGGGAATCGAACCCACGACCTCAGGAATGGAGACTCCTGAGGTCGTGGGTTCGATTCCCTCACACGACAAATATTTGTGTGTATAAATATGAATATTTGTTCTGGTCTGGGTGTTTTCCAATGTATATTTAGTATGTCTTTACAAAAAAAAAGTATTTATGTATGTTTATCCGATATTTAGTATCCATATCACAAGTTCTTAATGATACTTATCTTGGAACTAAATAATTGGTGTAAGTGTAATTTTTTTTTAAAATTAATATTTATTTAATTACCACTGCTTTGCAAAGGGTAAAAGCATGTGTTTCTCAACTTCAATAGCCCCAGGGAGCCAGGGAGTCAACTTTAATGCAAGGAAAAACGAAACTTCGTTATACCCATCCCTTTCAGTTGATAATGATATAACTAGACAGTGAAAGAGATAGGTATAACGAAGTTTTGTAGTTCGTTGAATTAGAGTAGGCGATTAAGTCTTTTAAACGGTGCGTGAAGCATTTGGGCAGGCCGTCATGAGTACGTGTGCGTGATAGAAAATAAGACAAACTTTTATTCATAACCATATAAAAAATAAAAGGAAGCATAATATAAAACTAAAGATACCTATTCACATTCATTATTAAATATCTCTACATAATTATGAAAACGTATCTACTCAGCATGTGCCGTAGCATCAAAGTGATGCCTCGACGTTAGTCTTCCGTAGATACCTGAACTAAAATATTATAATATAAGATACTAAACAGAAATAAAAATATTACAATATAAAGGGAGGGCACTGCTACAAATAGTATTAAAGATACAGTGGTTATCCCATTATACTCCGTACCTCCTCTAATGTTCTTATACTGCATCGTCTGTTCACCATCTTGCGGGATGAGGTCTTTATGATGAGTCAAACGTTTACAAAAAAACTTTGACATAAGCTAAGCAGAGTTTGTATAAAATCTTTACCGTTTGTGGGACATTTGATATATCAATCGCTTTGAAAGATTAAGCTGTTGGTCGCTTTTTTAATTGTATGTGGTAGTCGCCAGTTAGTACCTTAATTTGAGCGGCTATGAAATACTGCCGAAACGTGGACACTCACAGTAAGACTGATTCGCCAGCTCAAGGTCGCTCAGCGAGCTATGGAGCGTGCTATGCTCGGAGTCTCTCTGAGAGATAAAATCAGAAATGATGTTATCCGACAGAGGACCAAAGTCACCGACATAGCATATAGGATTAGCAAGCTGAAGTCCGACCGACAGCCGATGGGGTAAACGAGTTCTTGAGTGGAGACCGCGACTTGGCAAACGTAGTGTAGGACGTCCACTCGCCAGGTGGGGTGACGATTTGCGAGCGGTCGCTGGCAGATGCTGGATGCGGCAAGCTGAAGACAGGGTAAAAAGGCGCGATTTGGGGGAGGCCTATGTCCAGCAGTGGACTAGTATAGGCTGATGATGATGATGATGATGATGAAATACTAAAAACATGTTGCTAATTTTAAATTCGAAAATCATTAATCAATGCTAGGTTTCTTTGACCATTTTACTGGAGTTTGTTAGTATCGACTTTGTTATAAATTAACGTGCTTATGGTTCAACAAGCTAGCAGGTTATTAGTAGAAATTTGTTATTTGACGACCGATATGGCGTTGAGGTCAGTATACCTGCACTCCACTCCTAAGTTAGTGGGTTCGATTCCCACACAAGACAAATCTTTGTGGGCTTGAACTCGAATATTTATCTGGTCTGGGTGGTTTCTATGTATATTAAGTATGTATTTACAAAAAATATATATAAGTAAGTTTATCCCTTATTTAGTATTCATATCACAAGTTCTTAATAATACTTATCTTGGAACTAAAGAATTGGTGTAATTGTAAGAGAATGTTTGTTTATTTATTTATAACCTAGATTTATTCTAAGGACTCAGGGAATTTTCACTGGTTTTAACAGATTTAGTCTTATTAACCTCTACAACCCAGAGGAAGACATCATTCTATAGTTCAAACAGCTGTCAGGATATTAGAAGGCACTTACTTCTTAATAACGACTGCCAATGATGTTTATTAAAGCCAGGATCAACGGCTTAATGTGCTTTGTTTTATTTTCTCTTTAGTTCCAGTGTGTATCTTGTAGATTGTCTTAATAAATAAAATAATACATACATACATTCACGTCTGTCTCCCCGAAGGGGTAGGCAGAGGCATAATATACGCCCTCACTTCGCCAATTATATAGTTGATCCCATGTAATAGGTGGCGAGCCTACAGCGGCTTCCCGGGCACTGTTATGTTCGCCAGAGCCTCGTCCGTTGCTCGGCAGGTGCACCACTTGCAGGCGAGTTTGGCTTGGGCTCCTTAGGTCTTGGTTGGATCCCTATACACCCAAAATAAAATAAATCATTGTAAAATAGCTATTGCTCTATTTTGGGATGTTATTAAAATAGTCGCTGCCCTTTTCATTTCAAACGACTTTTTAGTAACACGTACCGTACCGTACCCGCTAATAATAATAATAATAAATGTTTATTCTCATCATAATTTTACAATGTATCCTTAAAATAGTATAATCTACCTATCTCATAAAAAAATTAAAAAAACATTTGACAAGTGCAAACAATGTAGGTAGTTGGAAATAGTCTACATACTGAAATAGAATCTTTTATTGGCACAGTGTAGTTAATAAATAACACAGTATGGAAAGAAAACCATATACTTCAGCGGATATTCCATTTCTTTGCAAGACTGAATTTTTATAAACTCACTTATCTAGTCATTCTACTTTTACAAAGACGCAGCGAATTGAAAAAGTTTCCAAAAAATAATTGGAGTTTACAACAATGCGGAGCAGGCTTCTGATGTGTTTCAATTTCGCTTATTTACTTTGAGCTCGGCTCCCCTGTTTCGCTAATTAGTTGAATATTATTTCGAAATGGCCATCTTTTCAAGTGCCCCGCTCCCTTTGATTGTGACCTTGTGTCGCAATTTTCCGTTTTTAATGAAACATTTTGAGTGGGTATCTATTAATACTCATAGCGAAGTGCTTCTGTGAAACTTATATTAATTTGTATAAGAACAAAAGAGTTCTGCAAATAATAATATCTTGCTATTTCAATGCTATGGACTATGGGATTAAGTTTTTGTTCTAGTACTGTTATTTTTTGTGTTACATATTACATTAATGTTATTTATAGAATTTTATAGTTAAGAAGTAACTCTTTGCAATGGGTTGATAACTCTTTGGGTCTTTGTAACTGTTTCGATGTTTTTAGTTCAATTCAATTCAATACTAGACTTCTAATAATTATATTCTAAACTTCTATTGATTGAAAACTGATATCGAATTGAAGCATGGACGCCTGCATTCCGCTTTGAAAAAATGTAATAACATAAATAAAGTGTTTGAATTCAGTATATTTTTTCTGCACATAGATTATAGATTGTTAGTAAAGTAGTTTCTCAAGTTAAACCTGATATAATGTTGCAAGTGCGTAATTTAAATAAATATATAAATAATTACACCAATTCTTTAGTTCCAAGATGAATATCATTAAGATCTTGTGTTATGGATACTAAATAACGGACAAACATACTGAAATACTTTTCTTTTCTAACTACATACTTAATTTTATTTTTTAGACTGCAGCAGATGAATATTACTACAAGCCGTACAACCAGACGCAAAGCAGACTGTCTGGCATCGACGCTTACCGGTCAATGCTGACCTTGGACTGGCTAGCAGCCGAAGACAACAAGCAGAGGGAACTGGCGGCTGCCTTCGAGACTGAGGCCGCTCCTCCAGCCAGGGTCCTGACCACCGAATGTATATCCTATGCAAGACCTTCCACTGGAAAAGTTGCTCGTTTGATGTTGGAGCTTTTGAAGTAAGGATAAAGGGTTTATGACTAAACATAACCTTACAGGTATAGACCTAAAGAGCCCTTTTTTTTGTTTTGCGTCAGTAACAAAATGTATTTACGCACTGACTGCCTTGGGGGACCGGAAGGGGGTGTGGGACTCACCACCGGCAGACACGACTGCCAACAGTAATACCTACTAAAAATCTTCCGATCGACACACTGCGCCTCTCTGAGGAGGTGCTCTCGGTTCTGATCCTAGGGACTTTGGCCGCGGGCAGGTTGTCAGAGTCTTTATACTTTGGCACTGGCCGGCCCCTTTTTCAGCAGCGGTGGGCGTCGTCGAAAGATTTTTAGTGGGTAGAACTGCTGGCGGTCGCGTCTGCCGCAGTGAGCCTCACACTCCCCTTTCGGTCACCTTTGGCCGGGAGGCACTGTGTAAAGGCATTTTGTTACCGACGTAAATAAAAAATTAAAAAAAGTCAAATTCAATGTGCAAAGTCAAGTGGTATATTTAGGTGTCCACTGTTTTAATATAACTGTAGTCTAATATAGCTAGAAAACTTAGGAGCACGTAGATTATAACAGTAGGGACTTAAACTATTTCCCATTTTTTTCACAAACTTAGTACACGTTTTTTCCTATTAAAAATCAACGTGTTTGTATGCTTTAATTTCAGAAACTTAGAAGGTGATAACGCAAAATTAATTCCTGAACTAACTCATGTCCTTGTCACGTCCAAAATCCTGGTGGAGACCAATATTTTGGAGTCAGAGCCAGATCTCGAGGCGCTGGTAAAGACCCCTGGCATAATGCTGGGGGAGCCCCACGTCACATTTCCAAGGATTTTGGCAATGATATGGATCACCATTTCGGACCCGAACAGCATCAAGAAATATGGATGGTGTCCTATTAATTTGGTCAGTAGTACGAGTAATTTTTAGTTTAGGTTGAAGATGTAAAGTATCTCTTACGAGCTGAGACTGATAGACTTTTTTAGGGAAAGGCTAATTCTATTAAGAAGACGTATGAAGCGCTCGTAGCTCTGCGGTGCTAGGTGGTCGGAAACGATCACCGAAGTACAGCAGAGTATACAGAGGTCAGTCCTTGGATGGGTGACCGATTGTGTGGCATTTGATATCGAGCGCTTTAGAAGGCACGTTAAGCCGTTGGTCCCGGTTATCACTAAATGTGGTAGTCGTTAAGCCATGTTAGAGGCCTGTTGGGCGGTTTGATTCGTTTTTCTTCCCGCGAGTTACAAGAAAATGTACTAAATATTAAAACAATTTGAGACCTCGTACTCAGTAGTCGTACTCAGGAACGACTTACGAAATGTACTTCATGTATCTAGGTGACAGAATATCTGGCAGTTAACAGGGCGTCGCGAGTAGCCAAGCACATGCGGGGCTTGGAGCCTATAATCGCACGAGCGCGATTTATCATGGAAGACTTTATACAGAGCGTGACTCCGCTCAGCATGTACCAGAGGAAACAGATACGAATTGAGACCAAGGTAAAACATTATTGCGTTTTACTCATGACTCTTTAATTCATACATACATAATGTCACACCTCTTTCTCGTAGAGGTAGGCAGATATCACATCCTTCCACTTGCTGCGATCTTGGAACACACTCTTAGCTTCATTCACACTCATTAACCTTCTTATACACGCCTGTCGGTTGAGGGTACTTTTGACCTGCCCTTTCTGCAAAACCTTCTGGATTTGGTCTTGGAAGTTCTTACGTTTTAAGTGGTGGTTTAGTCAAGGCAAGAAGTTAGTGAAGATAGGTGGACGTAGATAATAATTAGGGAGACCTATGTCTAGAAACATTTCACAATTTATAGGTGCTAAGGTCCTCATTTAAGGTATCAAAAACCTAGATAAATAAATAAATAATAATTATATATTCTCTTACAATCACACCAATTATTTAGTTCCAAGATAGTATCACTAAGAACTTGTGTTATGAATACTAAAGAACAGATAAACATACTTAAATACTTTTTTTCTATATACATACTTATTATACATAGGAAAACAGACAGACCAGAACAAATATTCATGTTCATGCACACAAATATTTGTCCTGTGTGGGAATCGAGCCCACAACCTCTGGACTGAAGTGTAGGTATACCTCCACGCCATATCGGTCGTCAAACCGATAGATCTGATTATTAGATCTGATCAAACCAAAGGGTTTTTGGAAAATACATACATACATATATTCACGCCTGTTTCCCCAAAGGGGTAGGCAGAGGCATATTATACGCCCACATTTCGCCAATTATAAAGTTAGTCCCACGTAATAGGTGGCAAGCCTATTGCCGCTTACCGGGCACTGTTATGTTCACCAAAGCCTCGTCCGTTGATCGACAGGTGCACCGCTTGCACGTGAGGTTGGCTTGGGCTCCTTTGGTCTTGGTAGGAACCCTACACACCCTTATGGAAAATTTTCGCACCAAAACGTTTACCGCATTTGTCTCGGCACTGTCCAGCATTTGTCGTAACTATGCTATTGACGGCAGAGCTGTAGACTTTATGTGGCTTAGATAATGTTGATAATAATTTTGTTTAGTCAAAGTGAGAAGCCGAAGAAGATCGGTTGACGTGGTCAACATTTGGGGAGTCCTATGTCCACCACGTTACTGGTTTTGACTGACATAATAATGATAACCATAACTAGATACATGAAAATGAAATAACTTTTTATTTCATAAATTATTACATAGTACTTGAAAACGTCAAAATTATAAAAAAAAAACAATTAAAATATAATTATACTAAAATCACGAAGCTTAGATTCATTTGCAACCAAACAATTAAAAAAACAAAAAATATTTAAGTGTAAGTGAATCTAAGTGCCAGTTCCGAGGCACCGCTCTGTGAAAAGAACTAGCAAGAAACTTACAGGCTATGCTCTATGACTATGATGAGACTATGTACATGTATGTACATGACTATGTGATGTAGGTAAAGAAAATAATAACAAAATGCTCTGGCTCCCCGCGCCCCTATTGGATAAATGGTATTTTAGTTCTTGTTCTTTTTCGCAACGTTCTTGACTCTGGTCGTGGTAATTAATTATGGGCAGATGTGACTTCCTTCACAACAGCAGGCTATCTTCCTCTGTTTTTGGTGCTTGTGGTGCACTATTGCAAAGGAACGTCCACAGCTGATTTGATATGATTTGTCCATCGCATGGGTGAGAAGTGGCCAAAGTATTTAAGGATACGATATACCCACTGCACGTCCTATCCAGGATGCGAATAACGAGGTGTATCGTACTGCCTAACATTTTAAAATTAGAAATAAAAGTCGATTATTTCTGGCACAAATATGTCACATTCATAAACAAACAAATGTCTATAGTTCGTAACTTTAGGTATTAGGAGTAATACCGTAGATCTTTGAGTAGTTACTTGTTTTTGGTTTTCCAAAATACAAACACATTTATCTTTTATCAAGAAAAAACAACCAAAAATCTGGCAACAATTTTTCATATGAATTTTCTGGCACACGTTGGGTCGCTATTGCTTTTTGTAATTATTATAAGTTATATATAAAAGTTAAATTTGATACCATTATTATGTTTGCACCTTCGTAAAATTATATATTTCATATATTTTTTTTAAATTTTAGTAATTATTTTAAATTATAGGCAACCCCAAATGATCTTCTAACATTGGGCAAGACAGTAAAAAGACAGCTACGGTATAATTCACCAGTAAGTTACTATAAATTAAATTTATTTCTTATCTAATACGTGACCTCCTTTCACGAATGCCCTGTCTCAATAAAAATCTCAATATATATATATATATGTATTAAAATAAATTATTAAATTAAAAACCGGATCTGGTAACACATTTTTCAAGTATCTGTAAATTTTATAGAAAATTGTTGCCAGGTTCGGTTTTTCTAGTAAAGTGGCTTGTGAGTTTGGGAAATGGCTTTTATACAAATTAAGTACCATTTGCCGTGTTGTAGCAACCTATTGCCACTTCCTCACATTTTATGGAGAGTCGTAAAAGTTGACTAGAGAAATTCTACCGAATGATGGGCAGCGTCATATTGCTTACTGGCTTGAACTGCGATCAACCCGCCTTCCCAGCGTGGTGATCATGGGCAGATACCCCCAACAGAATGTAATCAATTGGGGAGGCCAAGGTTCAACAGTGGACATTATAACGTTAGTTTGATGAGGATGAACCTGCAACCTATCGTCCCAGTAGGATTTATTTTCGTCTACTCTTACGACTCCCCATAAGATGAGTGAGATGAGAGGAGGTGGCTATTGTAGGCCGACACAGCTTATTATAGTATTGGGCTGTATACAAAAAGAAAAATTCAGTTTTTATGGGTTTTGCAACGCGTCAGATACGCCCCTCATTGTATTACAAGTGTAGTGGTTGCGGGATCTGCCAGGGTTGCGGGACTGTTCGAAAGGGTTACCGCGGCCTTGGTGTTACAGGCTCACGAAGGAACATGTATGGTTTTTAGTCCGTAAAAGTCTGACACACCCTTCCGCTTCACCCACAGCAGAAGACAGTCATTTGATGATTTTCCATCCGAAAAAGAAAAGAAAAGAGTAGTGCGTAGTCATTCCATTAGGTAGATAGGCCGTATGTTTGAATACTACCTTATAGTATTAAATAAATATGATGATATTTGTTTATTTGTCATATTCCTTTCGATACAGGATCAATTGCCTCCTCTGCCAGGCACAGAACAAAAATCCCTGAACGTCAGCCTGAAGTCTTTCGACGAAGAATTGCCAGTGGCCACAACCAATAAAGCATCAGAGTCGTCCTTCAAGTTTTTGATAATGGTGGTCACTGTTTATTTATTAAAATAAAGGAGTTCTTTGAAAAAGTTTGAAATTATTGACTTATTAATTTAAAATGAAATTAGTCTTGTGTTTTTATATTGGTGGTAAGCCGTTGATGCAGTTTAAAAAATCAGAGCGCTACATGCCATACCACGGTGACAAGCGAACATAGTCATAAGCATGGTAATAAGCGAACATAGTTATGACAGCCTGCATGACCTGGGATCATACATTTTAGATCTTTCTTTTGAGGAACATCGATTAATAGATAGAACATTAATAGATAGGTCAGGTTTGAGTTACGAACTTACACAGTTTTTCTATTTCTTACTTAGATCGAATCAATGTTTGAACCGATTGTTAAGAAAGGGGCAAGGGGCCATACCTGGGTTGCAGCTCTGATACCCCGCCCGCGGCCAACGTCCACCGGACGAAAACTGGGATGACCTCTTCAGAGAGACGCAGTGAACGCGCCCCTTCTACCACCTTGTGCAACCTTCGTCGTGATAGCGTGTGTGGCCGCCTTCTCGGAGAGTCCATGGTTAGACAGCAGGGGCCCCCGCCCGCTGCGCTCTCTATAGGTCCCTCTTAGTTTCCCCTCGAAAGTCAGTACTAAAGGCACCCAGAATCGCCAACTCCTGGGTTACCTTTTTCCGGCCTTCGGTAGGTACTCAGCCCCCCCACCACTCCAAGATCAAAGACCTGTTCGGGAGGGATCACCAACCCGCCTGCCCAGCGTGATAACTATGGGAATGTACCTCCAATAGAATACAATCTATTATTATCCCTAATGGTTCTAATGGTGAATGAATTATCGAAATCCGTCAAGTAGTTTTTGAGTTTATTCGTTACAAATATAAATTGTTACTTGTAATAATATAACATATGAAATATATGGTGATCTTTTTGGAATTTGGGATCTAATTGTAAATAAGCAAGAATAAACTAAAATATAGACAGAGATGGTTAAACAACTTTTTATGCATTGGAAATGACTGACAATCTCTTATTGACAATATTTTTCTGTCAGTTTGATAGACTTTTATAAATAATTATGATATTATAGATTTCATACACTTTTTTGAAGAATATGTTTATTTCATGTAAAACTAAGACGACATAGCGTTGTTTTTAGTGCGTTAGTTAAAATATGTGCTTGATTAAAGGTCTGAGATGGTGTTCAAGGAATGTGTTGTGTTAACTTGGCTGTTGTTTTTGGTAAGACAGAAAGATATATTTATACATACATACATAATATCACGCCTGTTACCCCGAAGGGGTAGGCAGAGGCATTACTATACGCCCATACTTCGCCATTTATATTGTTGGTCCCACGTAAAAGTGGCGAGCCTATTGCCGCTTTCCGGGCACTTAATATTCGCCAGAGCATCGTCCGTTGATCGGCAGGTGCACCACTTGCTGGTGAGATTGGCTTGGACTCCTCAGATCGTGGTAGGAGCCACCCACAGTACAGTACAGTAGATATACTGGCTTAAGTATGTCATGCACACTTAAATGTCTCTGGGGTGGCGGCGTCATTCGTCGGGTCGTTACGTTCCCTAAAATATAGTTGAATGAAACGATGGCTGGTTCATGCGTCATACTCGTGAACGAGTGCTGCTTATGGGGACTGGTCTGCTCTTGTCTACTATTTTTATTTGTAATTAAAAGTTACTATTATTATTATACTTAATCTAATAACTGCACAGCACAACTTTTGTAGTCCTATCATTCTCCTAAATCATTACTGTGTAATATGAAGTAAAATTCGTACGAACTTGAACTTGTGTTAAGGATACTAAACATGGAAATATACATACATACTTTTTTGTCGTAAAGGCATACTTAATATACATACATAGGAAACACACAAAGAACAAAAACTCATTTTCAAATACAAAAAGGTTTATTTTGTGTGGGAATCGAACCGTCTAGAGAAGAGTGCAATTAAACTCTTACTTTTTTTAAAGTTTAGTGTGCTGAATTTTCAATACTATTTTCTGTGTAGTAGAGTTTGTACACTATAATGTCTACATTTTTGTACACTATAATGCAAAAGTTATTGCTTGTATTTACAGTGTGAACTTTTTCTAGTAAAAGAAATATTAATCTTAACGCAAATATTTTTCCCCAATTCTCCAGCCGACTATAAGCTCGTTAGCTGACTTCGACGATGAGCAGACGTCGAATGATGGCCACTGGGTGTTTAAGCACAAGAAGCGTGATGAGCTGAACGCGGTCTGCGCCATGGTTCGACCCTCTGGAAAAGATATAGTCAGAAGGTTCTACGCCATTCTTCCTTAGTAAGTTTTGTATACATACACATGCATACACATTGTATACACATTGTATACATACCAAGCACGATACGCCGCCTGCTTGCGTTCAGCAGCTTTGGCACATTCGCGATTGAACCAAGGCCGTTGTCTACTAACGCTGGCAAGGTCTGTATACGGAATATAATATTCCATATACTAGATTAAAGGAACATGTACACACTACTCTACAATAACTGAGGGCAAATATTAATTTTCCTGCTCAAATTTTTGCTGAAACAGAACCATCAACTTAACAAACGCAGATCTTCGCGTCATTTTGGTCGAAATTCTTAAAAATAGTCATTATTATCATCAGCCTATCTTCGTCCACTGCTGGACATAGGCCTCCCCAATGACACACCACTGAGCTCGATCTTCAGCTCTTCGTCTCCAACCGCTCCCAGTCGTTTTGCGAATATCGTCGTCCACCTAGCCGGAGTTGGGCTACGCTTACTGAGCCGAGCTGGGTGAAATGTCAGTTGTAATGATATCACAATTAAAACCTTGCTTTACATACATACACAACATTTCTCGTTAACGTAACAAAAAACAAAACGATAAAGTAAGCTGTCACCAGCAATTTATAGGACGCGTAACATTTAGAATTAGTCTCTGTTATCATTAACGATGACGCGGTATTTCAAACAAGGTGCGCTAACGAGTGTTGTGTAATTGAAGGTAAACACGTGATGGCCCACAATGGAGTAGTCAATGTAGACTGTATGCCGTAGGTACATTTGCCGATAAAATATAGCGCTGATGCGGAAATTATTTCAGGCTTTCAGTTTACTCTGGACACGTACATAATGGGTGAAGTATGTTTAATTTCACATTATGAATATATTTTTCTGTCAATTACACCAATTATTTACTTCCAAGATAAGTATTATTAACAACGTGTGTTATGAATACTGAATACATATTTGTATTATTTTGTACATACATACTTCATATACATACAAGGATACAGGATATATTAGAGATACCGAAATACGTCCAGTAGTTTATTCGTAACAAACATACTTAGATTAGGTTTACAAAAAAACAAAAAATATTTAAGTTGAAGTGAATCTAAGTGCCAGTTCCAAGCCACCGCTCTGTAAGAAGAACTAGCAAGAAACTCACAGGCTATGCTCTTTTTAATTATCAGTTGGTTAGTTACAATCTTCATTTCTTCTTTTCATTCTTCTTTTCATTCATTTCTTTTTTCGCTAGAGGGCGCTTTTACAAACAATACTGCTTTCGTTCACAGTGTGATAAATTAATAAAATAAAAATAGTTGCAGTGATTTGTAGCACTCAAGAGTTGTGTATTTTGTGTATTGTTTTGCGACTCGCCTGCACAAGTGTTATCTAAAGTTTACCGGTTAAGTGTGAGGAGATAAACCGTAAGTTTGTTGTAAAAATTTTTGATTTGAAGATCGTTAACATTGAGTCATGCATAGCTAAATTGTAAAAAGCACAACAGTGTGAAGTACTTCCTCTCACCAATAGAGGGCGGTACTAACTAGCGCCATCTACAGTAACACAATCGAAAACGTGAATATAGTACTCCTACCCATCAATAGGTAGCGCTACCTGATCGAACAGCAATAAACAAACAAAGATGCAGTGCGAAGTCTGTAACAAACAATTGCGCCCTAAGGGGGATTCTTCGAAGGACTCAACGGTGAGTTGCACAGGTTGCAGCTTCAAATACCATGCTTCGTGCCTTACACTATCAAGAGACGATTTGCGGTCTATAAGAATTACTGGAAGTATGACAGCATGCCCTTCTTGTCAGCTAATAAAGCGCAGTCTAAACTCCGATTCGACTCCGGTGAGAGCGGCTGCAGCTGGACCTTCCGATAAGGGCATTAAATCAAGTACGGAGCTGATGAGTGCCCCATCAGAACTCGCACCGTCAGCAATTCCCGCCTCATTTGAAAAAGTGGTTAAAGATATTGAGGGTGCTTTCTCGAACATGAAAGCAAAAATGGAGGACTTTACGGTGTCCTTAAATTCGACCACCGAGGATATTTTTGATTTCCGCAGGGAAATTAATGAGTTAAAAAATTAAGTTAAAGAACTGGATGCCTATAAAAAAGAAGTAAACTCTCTCCGCCTTGAAGTTAACGAGTTACGTCAGGAGATCGCCACTCATCAGCAGCGTCAGTTCCTTAGAGACATTGAAATTACTGGTCTTACTGAACACAAACAAGAGAATCTAACCCATATGGTATCGGTGCTCTCGGCTAAGCTGGGCGTTAATCTGGACCCCAGAGATATTGACGATGTCAGGCGTGTGGGCTCTCGCGATGGAACAGTGGAGCAGGAGGCGTCACGGCGTCCCAGGCCTGTCATAGTTACTCTGGTGCGTCGGGCCCCGCGAGACCAGCTGCTCCGTGCGGCACGAGTGAGGAGGGACATCACCACTGACAAAATCGAAGTACCTGGGAACCCTCGAAAGATTTTCATTAATGAACATCTCACCAAAAACAACAGGGTGCTTTTTAGTAAGGCCAGATCGACAGGCAGGGAGCTGAATTTTAAGTACACCTGGACATCAAACGGAAATATTTTCATGCGGAGAACGGATACTAGTTCCGTATTGCGAGTAACCACCGAGGCAATACTCGATAAACTGATGGGGGATTCGAAGAACCCCGCTCCCACCTCTATACAACGGTGCTCCTAACAGTCAAGTAGCGATGTCACAAGGTATATCGAACCCAGATGTTTTGCTCGCGAACTTCATTAAAATTAGTCAATTGACTTTTTTGTGTATCGTAGCGACTTTTTTAAATTTTAATTGTTTTCTGAATATTGTTTCTTTAGAAAGTCGACTAGAAGATGTTCATATCATTGTTATTTGGTTTGTTAAGAGTCACCTACTTTGTATCAGGACTCATAAAGGAATAGGCTTATGTATTGATGCTACTGTTTCTCACTTTCTTTTGCTTGTACTAAAATACTACTCTACTTACACTCAGAAACTCGAACTAAACTGTCACACAACACACTCACTAAGCGTGCTCCGCTACCTCTCTCTATTTCTGTATGGCAATCAGTGCAATATGACCTTTATAGTTTATAATGCTTAATACACAACTATTAAACTATAATATATCAGACGCTCTGGACCTGACATGCGAATTGAGGTGTCCCGACTCCTGCAATACAGTAATTACCAATGCTTATAACTTTAGGTTGATAACATTCAACATTAGAAGTATATCAAAGAACTTTGATGCTTTCACAACTCTTCTTCATAGAATTAACTTAAATTTTGATATTATAATTCTCACAGAGTGTAGACTGACGAACGAGGCAATAATTGGGGAAATCCCTGGTTATAATTATTTTTACACGCGTAATAATATTAATCAGAACGGAGGGGTGGTGGCATATGTTAGGACTGGCTGGAGAGTAACTGTGACAGAACCTATATTCGCTGAAGCATGCGGACTGGTTATTGATATTCCTAATTTGGTGACAGTTCTTGGAGTCTACCGTTCCCCATCTTTTAATTATAACAATACGTTTATCGATGCCGTAGATGACATACTAGTTAACCTGTCACATAGTCCTTGCAAAATTTTAGCAGGTGACATTAATATAGATATTTCCTCCTCAGACCCTAGTAAACACGATCCCTCTAACTATCTGACCCTACTTAGTCACCATGGTTTTAGGCCTGCTATTACTTTACCAACCAGGAAAGAGGCGTGCCTAGACCATATTTTCATAAAGTCAAAGTTCCAGGCCATAGGAGTTGTATGCCAGACAGATGTCACTGACCACTACCCATCTATTATTGGTTTCTCATGCACAATTAAACGAGACAAACAGAGCAGATTTAAAACAGTTGTAAATTATGATAGGGTCAGTGCGGCACTGGAGCAGGTAGATTGGTCTGTTGTCACTGATAAATGCGATGTTGATGACGCGGTTAAGGTCTTTGTTGATATTATATCTTCTACTGTTGAAATTAACTCACGAAGGATCCGAGTCAGTCGATCAAAGCATACCCTATGTCCCTGGGCAACACCTGGACTATTACGTTGTATCCGCCATCGGGATAAGTTGCATTCTTTGGCCAATCGCTTTCCTAACGATAAAATACTTCAAGTCTCTTACAGAAGGTACCGAAATTTTTGCAATGAAATCCTTAGGAAGGTAAAAGCCGAACATAACAGTGCCGAACTAGAACAGGCTAATGGAGACCCAAAGAAATTATGGAACAGCATTAAAACCATATGCCATTTTACACAAAAAAATAAAAGCCCTATCGAACTTCTCAATATCAAAGCTGACCCTGTGGCGTCACTGGCCTTGTGCAATACTTATTTTTCAACTGTGGGTCAGGTGCTTGCAGAGGATACAAATATGAAAAAATCTAAAAATGATCTGGCTCTGAACATCAACGAAGTGAGCAGCCCGCCAAACTCATTCTTTCTATCGCCTACTGATCAAAACGAAGTGGAGTCTTTAATCATGCTACTCCCGAACAAGTGCTCGACTGGACCTGATGGAATATCAAATTGTTTAATAAAGGCTATTGGAAAACCAACTGTATACCCTTTGACACATATATTTAATTTAAGTCTATCGTCTGGCAGGTTTCCGGCCTCATGGAAGACGGCCTCTATCACGCCAATACATAAGGATGGACCTACTGATATTCCCAGCAATTACAGGCCTATATCGCTCCTCAACGTCTTCTCTAAATTGCTGGAAAAAGTGGTAAACAGGCGGTTGGTAGGGTTTTTAGAGTCGCACAATCTTTTATCGGATAGGCAGTTCGGGTTTAGACGCAAGAGATCTACTGAGGATGCGATTAAGTTACTCACCGATCTTGCATCTTCGTACCTTGATGAAGGGTCTCACTGTGTGGCAGTGTTCCTGGACCTAGCCAAGGCCTTCGACACAGTGTCAATCCCGATACTTATTAAAAAGCTAGAGAAAATGGGCATCCGTGGAGCCGCCTTGGACTGGTTTCGGAGTTACCTCTCGGACAGGGGACAGGTTGTGAGAGTAGAGGGATTCGAGAGTGATCGTCTCCCAATCAACTTCGGCGTTCCTCAAGGAAGTATCCTCGGCCCCACCCTCTTCATTATTTACATGAATGATATACATAGGCTTAACATCCCCGACGCTGAATTAATATGCTATGCTGATGACACAGCTGTCCTGTTCAGAGGTACGGACTGGAGTGCTGCTCAGTCTAATGCTGAAAAGGGCATGGAGGCGATCTCAGAGTGGTTAAGGCAAAACCTGCTTACCTTGAACACGAAAAAAACCCAATACATGTGTTTACATAAATCCGCTGCGTCTAACCCGACAAACCTTAAGATACAAATGCATAACTGCGCGGGAGACACAGGAGCCTGCAATTGTGACTTTCTACAGCGAAAAGATAGCCTCAGATATTTAGGAATAATGCTGGATGAAAACTTAACTTTTCACTCACACATTCATATGCTGGCAAAAAGAGTGAGGAAAGTCATGGGTGTAATGCGTATACTAAGAAATGCGGCAAATATCAATTGCTTGAAAACCGTTTACTTCTCTGTCTGCCAATCGATTTTAGCATACGGTATAGGGGTATGGGGTGGTTCTGCAAAAACCCTAATGATAGAGCTTGAGAGGGCACAGCGAGCAGTACTTAAGGTGATGCTAAGAAAGCCTTATAGATACCCCACCAATGACTTATACAAGGAGCTGAATGTGCTGCGCGTTAGACAGTTGTTTATTGTCAATGCATGTCTGTCCATCCATCGATCTGGTGCAAGGCCGATTCTTTCAAGGGGTGGAAGAAGAATCTGCAAATTACTGGTGCCTCTTGTTAAGACTAGCTTTGCCAAAAGATTCCCCCGTTATTGTCACGTCTCGGTTTACAATGCGGTCACAAAAAGTTGCTGTCTTAGTGATATCTCGGTTAGAGAAGCAAAACTAAAAGTAGTACAAATGCTATCTTCACTCGACTATGATCAAACGGAGGCTCTTATCCCACACCGATAAACACAGCATAATATACACACACAGAGACTCACATTATGCTCACTTAATTTTATTAAATTTTTTGTTTCTTTATAAATGTACAATCAATTTTAAAATTATAGTTAATTTAGCTCTTAAATATATAAAAAAAATTTCATCCTATTTTTAATCTAAACTCTGTAATCCAATGAAAATTGGTAACCCAAGATACAAGCTTTTGCTTAGTTTGGGAACCCCTGGAAATATTGTGATGTGATTTTATATTTCTACATTTGTAACCTTATAATCCTAGTTTGTAAAAATACTTGAGTTACAATAAATACATTTTCATTTCATTTTCATTTCATTTGTCTGTGAAGCTATACAATACAATATAACATTAACAATATTCATGTTTTAAGTCATTCATATTAGAATAGCCTGTATGAAACGGCAGTTTAATCCCAAGGGGTATCCTTTTAAAGACAGCTTGCGTTTTGTTGTTATTTTAAATTAATTGAGGCTTAATTGCTGTATATTGCTTGGGATTTTATTATAGAATCGCAAACATTGACCTTTAAAAGATTTGTAAATTTTTTGGAGCTTAGCGGCAGGTACAACTAGTTTATGCTTATTCCTTGTGTTTAGGCACATATATATCGCTTTTCTTACTAAATTTGACAATACTCTTATGTACATATACTAGGTTTTTATAAACAAACTGAACCGCCACTGTCAAAATATCAATTTCTTTAAATGTATTTCTAAGTGATCGTCTACATAGTAGATTATAAATTGCTCGTATAATTGCTGCTTCTACAGTACAAATATAGTTTGAATATCTGCGGCACAACCCCACAGAAGAATACCATACGACATAACACTATGGGAATAGCTATGGTAAACAAGCCTAGCTGTTTCAACGTCTGTCAATTGGCGAATTTTCTTTACCGCGTATGCTGCAGAGCTGAGTCTATTCGACAATTCACCAATATGTGGGCTCCACTGCAGCTTAGAATCTAATATAACACCCAAAAATTTGGTGGTATCCACAAGGGTCAACCCATCTTCCTTTATTTTATTAGTGGTGTTTACTTGTCTGACATTAGGCGTCACGAATTTAATGCATTTTGTTTTAGCCCCATTTAATAATGGATTGTTAACGTCAAATCAGTGAACCACCTTTGGGATCGCATTGCTTACATCGTCTGAGTTCTGATATCGCTTTATTTTGAATAATAATGATGTATCAGCAAACAATACTATCTCGTGATTTTCCTTTACCAACCAAATCTGTCCACATTATAATATGAGAAGGATAAATATTAGCTAATCACTTTTGAACCTAATTAGCCAATTTGACGACCAGACAACGGTATGCAGACATAAACAATACAGATAATACCAAATTAGATTTTTATGGCTTGAGTCCATTTATAACAACTATACATACATATCTTTACGCCTGTTTCCCCGAAGGAGTAGGCAGAGGCATATTATACGAGCCTATTGCCGCTTACCGGGCACTGTTATGTGCACCAGAGCCTCGTCCGTTGATCGGCAGGTGCACCACTTGCAGGTGAGGTTGGCGTGGGCTCCTCAGGTCTTGGTAGGATCCCTATACACCCTATGTAATTAAAGTAAATTCTGGTTATAATTTTAATATTTAGAAAACTTTTGACCTGATAATGTAAATTATCATAATTATGTAAAGGAAAGCGATATTTTAAATTATTATATTTATTTTACATAGATTTATTTCGCATAACTTCGTCAAATACTCCAATCTGAATGACATTTGACATGTTGCAGTTTCGACAAAGACCACTCGAACACAGCATTCCTCCACAAGATGCGGGGAACGGTCTTCGCGATGTCTGAAGGGGACGATGTCTTGGATCGCGAGGTGGCCTACTACGCTACAGTTCTCACTCCCGTAGTCTTCTTGCAGCAGTACAGGGATACTTGGTGCCTTCTAGAAAGGGTATGGTTGATTTGCGAGTGCTAGTTTCTCCTTTTTCAAAGCTTTCCACATCTCACGTTTCAAGAAGATACGCGTATCATTCATTTGTTTGAGGCTAAGTTCTTTGATAATAATTCTTTATATCCGACCATATAAGGTGATAGTTTTTTGTTTCACAATCAGCCTTAAAGTTTTTGGCACCATCGCGGCAATATTTTTTTTCCGAAACTAGTGTACCTTCGTGTTTTTATGTGTAAATATAGTGTCTTTTTAGACATAACTTCTTCGGTTTCGTGTAGAAAAGTGGCATTGTGCAGTGAATTGTGATTTTTCCGTTTTCACTTCAAAACTCCATAGACGCCCACTCTCCACTAGTATACTTTCCTGGGGCACTTACTTTACTGACTTTGACTAGACTCATCTATGACAGGCTTTACTTGACTTTAGCTGGCAACTAAATGACGAAAAGGCTGCATTTATGCAAACAACTTCATTATTTTAATTAATTGACACAATTGAATTAATTTAAAATACTCTAAACATGCGAGTTCATGTCCATAAATAAAAAAATCATCCTTAAAAAATAATATTAGTAACAATTCATGACATGTCTACAATAATAAGAATATTGCAGAATAAAACTGCAGACATGACGATTCACTTTCCCGCCAAGAAGTCTAACATGGACTGCATAAAAAAAAAAATTCTGACATCGAACCATACACGATTTTTCTTTATAGTCTAGAGTTATTTTTGGTATAGAGGTATTCGCTAATAATACTTCAAAGAGTTTCTAATTTTATTAAATGCCACTAGTTTTCATTGAATGTTCCTGGTAAACGATTTAAATGAAGTGAAATCCAACCGTCAGTATATTTTATCTGTTTCTCAAACTTTTCTCAAACAGTTCCACCGAGCTATAAGGCTGTATCAGATTTCGCATCCAACTGAAAAACGAGCTGCCCTGAAGACGTTGCAGAACCTTAGAGCTGTTAATTTAAAGGTATTATCATATCAGCCTTAAAAGTTTTGGGTCAGGGCGGCGGGGAGCCGGTGGATGCAGGCGGCAAAGGATCGAACTACGTGGACTCTACTCGACTACGTGTGAATCAAATGGCTGAAATGATGATGATGATATCAGCCTTATAAAGTCCACTACTGAACATTAGCCCCTTAGGGTATTTAAGGCCCATAAGATTGCCCATAAGTGATTATAATCACCATGCGGCATAGTGTAGTCGGGTTGGTAATCGCTTTTCCAGCTAGTTCGCAGTATGACTGCTGATCGACGGACGAGGCTCTGGTGAATATAAAAGTTCCCGAAAATCCCTCTGTATAATATTTTCAGACATGTACACCAATTATTCAGTTCCAAGATAAGTTTGGCTCAATAGAGCTCTTATGAAGGCCAAAACTGAAAAACTACTTACCCATGCATAAGCACACAAATATTAACTTAATGCGGAATAATTAAATCAAGCATAATCATTACATTACACACATTAGCATAGCGATGATAATTCGTATTAGCTGTATTTCCCAAACCAACTAATTAGCAATTTCGTCTCTCAAAATACACTACTTTGCATCCCAGTTTCGTTCGGAATTTGTTCAGTAAAAAATCTGTAAATTATTAATAAACGCTCTTAGACATTAAGATGATTGATGAGAAAATTGTTTAGGGAAATTGAGCGGAAAATTTTCTAATTATCCGCCCAACTTCCTTAACTTAAACTATTGTACAAACCTTGTCATGACAGCCTGAACACAATTAAAAAAAACATATTCAATTAAATGCAGTCATTCGTAGGTTATGCGCGTACACACATTATGGAGATCCATTTTTATTTACAGTAGTACGCTTTACGCGAGTGTTACATTCCGGAAAAAATCGCGTTAACTGAAATTCGCGTATATATTTAAACTTATGATGATTAAATATGGTCAAAGTTTAACATAAAAAAATATGAATAACTTTAATAAACCACTTTAATTCTAAAAATACTTTCAATATATACTATCAATAATTTAAATGGAAAAATACATCTATTGTCTTTTGGGAATGGTTTTTTTTACGTTTTTGTAAAATAAATTCATAACAACCAATACGGTCATTATTATTATATGTATTGTATATATTAGGCATTTGAGCGCGACATTTGAAATTCGCGTTATAGTGAATCATCGCATAACGGGGTCGTCGCGTAAAGCGGGGTATTATTGTATATAGATTTATGCTTTAAAGAAGACTCCGGACACTCGTTTCTCATATGAGATTTGCAAATAATAAAAAAAAAAAAAAATAAGATTAAATTTTTTTTGTCCAGGTCCGCAGTTTCTTGCACCAGTTGCCAGGCCTCATGACCACCACCACCATCTCGCCTCTCAATATCAACGACGACGATATGGACATTAAGAAGGACGTCCCATATTTGAAAGAGCTTGTTAAAAATTTGGGTTGAATATACTGATTTTTTTGTGCTTTACATAATTATAATGAAAAAAAAAAGAAATAATTTAGTTATTATGTAGATAGAAAACACCCAGACAAGAACAAATATTCATATTCATGCACACAAAGTTTTGTCCTGTTTGGGAATTGAACCTACGACCTCAAGAACTGAGAGCTTTAAAGTCTATTGCTTGATTTAAAAAATAAGTTACATCGCATGCTTAAAGGAACATCGACCCATTAATAGATAGGTCAGGTTTGAGTTACGTACTTAATATAGTCTTCCTATTTCTTACTGAGATTAAACGTTTACAACACAAGCAAAATTACTAAATAATAAATTAGTATCAATTTAATGCGCTTACAAGTAGGACAAGTATACTTTACAAGATTTTTTTGTGATGTCCCAAAAATCGTCTTCTTCGAGTTAAGTCACTATTCCATTAAGCATGCGACATGATCTCGCGTCTTTTTATCCCATATTAAGTGGACAGAAGTCTTGATACGATTATTTAAAACTGGCCCGACAGACCGTTGTCCCGTCTTATTTAAATTCATTATGTCTCCAGAGCTGCAACCTTACTGAACCGGTGATGGTGTCCCTGTTGTCGAATTTCGTATTGCTGCTAAATAATGTCCACAGGTGTACGCTTAGTTTCAATTTCAGCCACCGGTTTATTGCTCATTGCTAACTGTCAAACGACTGACGGCTATTTCAAACGGCATGGTTACAATGAAACGTTCTTAGATTCGTTAGGTTTTCTTGAATATTCCAATTTACCACTTAACTTCCTTAATTTTTACTACTTTGTAAACCTTGTTCAGATAATAACGAATACACAAAAAGTTTTATCCAATTAGAAGCAATCGTTTGAAAGTTATGCGCGAACATACACTTCAGCGATTCATTTTGATATATCGGGTGTACAAACTGTTTCTAGAATCGACTGTCAAGCTGAAGTCCTGAGATAGAATACCTCTTGGGGTACCTGAATCACCCCCATATACAGAAATATATATAACTTACAAAGAAACATGTCTTCTTGACGGAAAAGTAAAGCGTCATCTGCAGTTTTGTTTTATTTTCTAAAATTTTGACATTCCAACATTAATGTGTAATAACGGCGGATTATTAACCGTTAAAGTGTTTGTGAACGTACATGAGTGTTGGTAAATGAAACAAAACAGTGAAACATCACTTTAAATTTCTCTCAAGAAGTTCAATTGAGATCTCAGTAAATCTTTACTGAAAACTCAAGGGTTTAGGGTTTAGGGTTTAGGGAGGGCATCTCATTGACCATTTATCATCTTTATCACTAATCATTCTAATTTGTTATAGTAATTAAAATTAAAATTATTGATATATCTTTTACTTTACACTGGCTAAATGTGCTAAGCGCATGAAGCCATTTAAAGAAAAACAATGATCATTTTCGATGCCATTTTATTTTTAATATTCGATAATATTTACTTAGATAAATAAACACCACAATGCACTACATACAATGACAATACAAATTGACTAGTGGATAAACACGGCCTCGTCGCAAAGAGCGGAGACCCCTTTGTAAAAACAAAAATAATAATAAAACGAAGCAGATAGTTCAGAAGTCACAAAAATAAAAAAAAATACAACGTAACAAACAACATATTAAAGATAACTTACAGAAGAACTTTTTGGCGGGAAAGTGAAGCGTCATGTCTGCAGTTTTCTTTTATTTTATAAAATTTGTGATATTTCAAACATTAATGGGTAATAACGGTGAATTATTTACCGTTAAGTGTTTGTGAATATATATGAGTGTTGTGTTGTGTAAATCGAACAAAGCAGTGCAACATCACTTTTCATATTCTCTCAAGGAGTCCATGTGAGATCGCAGTATAGCCCCACACCTTTACTAAGGACTTAAGGGGTGTAGGGCAAGGGCTTCTCATTTACCATTTATCATCTTTATCACTACTCATTCTCATTTACTAACTATAGTAATTTATACATTAAAAATTATTGATATATCTTTTACTTTACACTGGCTAAATGTGCTAAGCGCACGAAGCCATTATTTAAAAGAAAAAAAAACTATAGAACACAGTATCAAAACGAAAATAATATATCATTAAAAAAACAGAAAAAACAACAAATAAGTAAGAATGATAATAATCAAGAAGAACTAAACTAACACAAAAGGTATCAAAAATCTAAGTAGACCTACCAAGAAGGTACCTGTGCAATCTTGCCTAAAAGATGTAAATTGCTTAAAGGAACTGTTTATAAGAGCAATTTTTTTTGGACAAATTCAAATAAATGACTAGTACGACCAGATTGAGTATAATGAGAACAGATAGCGAAATAAGTAGAACATCTGCTTGGCAAGGCTTGAAGAAGTCGTTTGTGGTGATGACACACCCAACAGGCGTGTCAGGTAATGGGTTCTTATACAGCTTGTCGAACCTTATAACTCTTACACTGCTGTTCTGGACCCACAGATTGGCTATCAGTCGAACAGGTTTATTCAGTATTCTTCGGTGTACGTATGCATAAGATCTAGTCGCCATTTTGATTTTTGATTGCGCTACGAAATACCTGTAAATGTAATTTTAAATTTAATATTCATTGTGGCGTAGTTCCAAATAGTTGTGGGTGCAACATTATAATTCTAATGTTGTATTTTTAATGTTTATTTAGCGCAACAGTTTAACAGTAATACTATTTTTATATCAATAAGTTTATATTTATTTTGTGGATTATTGATTGTACATACATACATACGACCGATATGGCGTGGTGGCTAGTATACCCGCACTCCACTCCTGAGGTCGTGGTTTCGATTCCCACACAGGAAATATGTATTCCTATGTATGTTAAGTATGTATTTACAAAAAAAAAGTATTTATTTATGTTTATCCGTCATTTAGTATCCATAACACAAGTTCTTAATGATACTTATCTTGAAACTAAATAACTAGTGTGTCAGAAATATAAAAAAACACCCACACCACACTACGCCAAATATGTTGTTGGTCCCACGTAATAGGTGGCGAGCCTTTGCCGCTTACCGGGCCTATTGTCGCCAGAGCCTCGTCCGATGATCGGCAGGTGCACCATTAGCAGGTGAGGTTGGCTTGACTCCTAAAATATTGGAAGGAGCCCAATATACCTGAATTATTGATCGTAGTGATTAAGAACGTATGCCAGTAATCGTCCGCACACAATGAATATGATCAAATGTTTTATTGACATCTTAAATGATGACATAGTAAGCTAATATGTGTAAACCGTCAAGTTTAGGCCCGTAAAATAAAATGAAAATCACAAATCACTTGCTGTGTTAGTAATAAAACCTAATATTCAGTAAGTGTTCAAAACTGTATGTGCATGTATTTATATGTCTATATTATATTCTTTCTTACTATAAACTATAGTGCTTATGTTTGCCCATAAGATGGCAGTGTACATTATTAGATCGCGCAAGCGTTAGTTGTTTTCCGGACCCATATAAGTCCGGCAGTTGTATTTGTGTATAAATAAACAGACTATTTTAAAATTCTTAAAATGAATTTCTAATATTTCTTTACTCTTTATCGTACACTTTTAAAAATATTACCAGAAATAATATGAAATTAAAACAGTTTTACATACATTTTTTTAGGAAAAAATAAATGAACAGAAATCTAAAGGACACACACTAGGTACAATGTTTGTAAATCAACAATAATAATAAAAAAATCACGACAAATATATTAATAAAAATAGTTCTATACCTCTTAAATAATTGTCGGTCACCCAAAGCAAGTTGGTACATGCCGTTCAGCATGCTGCAACCCTTAACGACGCTGTTCAAAAACGGGGAATTCCCCTCTTCCAACGCATCTTCTCCGTAAAACACTGTAGATAAGGTGATTGAGAACACGTCGTTCATATTCTGAAACTATTTACTACACCTCAAGTAAAAATATATTCTTGGATATCTGACAAATATATCATCATCATCCTTAAACTTAAGTGTAGGGTCCTAGGATCTGTTGATGGGTCAAATGTTGCATAATGAATACGAGTATTAATGATTCCACAAATTCATCAACGGATCGTAGTGTGTGATGTGAAAACAAAATAACTTTAGTTCTATGCATATATTCACAGAGCAGAGTTGCTTATCTCTGTTCTATCATAAGTTATAGTACTAAGGGTACATACCGCAATATTTTCTGGAAAAGGCCAGTCTCGTATTATCCACTTCACATGTCTGAGGTTAAGTTTATGTACCACATGCATTAGATTTTTTGCGTTCCTCAAGCTCACATTGACTATTATTATTCTGGCATCAGCATTTTTCAATAATTTTAATGCCTGTAAAGATTATTACATAATCTCGGATATCAGACAAAATCTTTCAAAATCAACATCCAATTGCTCATACAATACGCTGCCAGATGATGTAGCTAATTTATCTATAAATACATTTAAAAACTACATAAAGTGTAAATTCTGCCAGAATACTTATTATAGTAAAAAATATTTTATGAACGACAAGGCTGCCTGGAAGTGACATTAATTGCTCCTTTCTTTCTTAAGATATACGACGAGACATGATCTTTAGATATTGATAGTTTTACACAGCGATAAACTTAATATTTTATTTCTTTAATTGTAGTAGATTTTAAGACATAATTTGAAAAAAGCCGAGACGAGTTTTATGAGGCATTCTTCTCAATCTCGTTGCCTTTTTATTAAGCCTCGTTAGAGTCACCGACAGACTGACTGACGAACAATTCCCTTCCCCTTTAGAATCACGACATACTGACTGACAGATCCCCCCGATAAGAGTCACCGAAAGACTGACAAATCTTGAGAAAAATCACAACCATTCCATTTTTTTGTGTAAATATTTGACGGATCGAAATGATCCTATTGATTTTAAAGACAATAAAGTATATTTTATTTTATTTTAAAGGTTGTAATGGATAAGTACTTACATCTGTGAAATCACAATGCCGGCCACCGCATTCCTGAGACGTGTAAACCATGTCTGATTCATTTAACAATGGCAACAAGTCCTTTAGAAACATAGTACTATATTCATCATCATCTGATAGTATTGCTACCCTATGCCATCCCAAAGTTTTCAAAAAATGTACCAAAGCATATTTTATTGGATGCCAAGAGTTTACAAAATTTATTGCATTAGGAAAGCTTTGCTGGTGTTCATTTGAAAGATACGGATGGTTGTAAAATATAATTGGAACTTCACTTTCTATACGAAGTGGTGTATGAGTTACTATAGCTAAAACAGAGTTGTCTATATTCATATCATCTGCACATGCAGTTTTAAATATAACTTTAAAGGTATTAAATCTATCACTTATCACATTTATTATTTTATTAAAACTTGGTATATAATTTGGCAGACATAATATAACTTTGTCTTTCATTTCGAAATCATCGCTAGCAATTACATCGTACAGCTTATTATACCTTATAATAGATTCATCTATTAATACTAGACTTAAAGATAAATTGTTGCTAGTGCATTGGTCAATATTATATGTGTTCAAAAATGAATTGTTGACAGTCGAACAGCTAACACACAATAGGTTTGATTGAGAAAACTTGAGATATTCTTCTTCGTTGCAAAAAGTCTTAGCTTTTAAATTGATTACATTTCTGCAACACAAAAAAACATTGACATCAATTCAAATAATTCATTGCAAATCACATCAAGATTGCAGTAGCACTTAACCTTGAGTATGTGAATGTCACACCCTGCAACGTCACGGCTAGGGGGCCGTTTTGAAAAGTTCATGCACCTATTACTATTATAACTAATAATGATATTATAAATATTTAAAAGCAACAACACAAACAACACATATATTTTGATAAACATTTCCATAGCATGGAACAAAGTCCAAGTGTATTGTATCTGTAATACAATTTATTCTTCTCTTTAATGCAGTTCTTTCTCATTGACATTGAAGGTCGTCTCCAAATCCTTATGTATTTGGAGATGAGACTTATAATGTCATAAAAGTCTCATGCGGTCGTCCCCTATAAACATTTCCATTCACTCGTCTATCATAAATCGCTTTCGTTTATCTTCTTCCATTCATTCTATCATCATCACTAAGCCCTTTAAGAACACCTTTTCCAATATTATTTACTACATCTTCACATTAATCACTTAACATCATTATTCATTTCAGTTTAAATTATGTTAAACTCACTTATGTTTGTTAGAAGCTTCTATAGTTGATAAAATATCGTTGTTTTTGATTATTTTCATGCTTATTTCAAACCCTAGTCTTGTGGCAGATTCAAGGAAAATATTGTTTTTCAAAATGTGTTTCTCCTCGTTGCTTGACAGAAGAGTTAATTGGGGTTCTCTTGAGAAAGAATTAATAAGTTTATTTGTGTACGTTTCATCTGCAATAGAAATATACAATGAAAATATAGTTTATTAGACTCCTAACATATATTATAATCATATATTTTAGGAATTATTAAAAAGTACCTATACAGATTCAGATAAACCGACTAAATAACAATATTTTTATTATAACAAAATTATTAAACCTGTATTATGTCAATTCAAAGGTTTAGCTTCGGAGCAGAAAGCGTTTTTTAATAACATGCATAATCATCTCAGCCAGATGAAGTTCATTGCTAAACATAGGCGTCCCCAAACGATCAATCCTAAACTGAGGTTTAGTGATGACAAACTTCAAAAAATATACTGTGAGTGTAAAGTTTCTTAAAGTATAAATTTAACACTTCACACTCACCATCTTAAGCTTCAGGTCTAAACTTACTGCGGCTCCGAAACAGGCTAAAGAAGGAACAATGATGGTTTCTGGACGTACAAGACGGACACACCCTTCCGCACCACACACAGAGGGAGACGAAGCAAGATCGAATAAAAAAGAGCTAATTAAAAATCCTTAACTTACCTGCGACAATATGGTCAAAAACAGCAATAGACTCCAAAATAATAAGTAATAAAATCATTTTATCGTGACGCGTACACGGACGTTGGTCGTGTTCTTACACAATAACATTAACACTAAACATTTGTTGATAGTATTCATTAACGTTAGATTTTCCTGCATCTAAATATAGAGGAGACGTAACGAAAATTATTAATTGTTACGAGAACAATACTTTACTAATACGAGCCATACTTTGTTATCATTGCAATACCTATTTAATTCCGGTTATCCAAACTTTTTCAGGCTATCAGCACTCGAACCAAGAAATTTGGGAGGTCGTTTCTGAGCAAGACCACTAAGCTCTGGAATTCGCTGCCGGGTCATGTGTTTCCTATTTCCTATGATCCCGGGTATTTTAAGCGGGGCGTGAAACGCCATTTTAGCAGGCCGTTATGAGTGGATGCGCTTTGTACCTTGCTTATTTCACGGTATGAAGCGCTTTCATTTTTTATTGGACTGCATCGACTGCTTACCATCAGGCAGTATTAGGCATTATGACGTGTCACATAAAAATAAGAATTCTACTCGGAAACACCATAAGGTTTTTTTATATTTTTGGTAGCAACCTATTTTCATATAAAAAAATCTAGCTGTAGACTACTTGATTTATTTTGATGAAGCTAATTAAAGAAGCGCTCGTAGCTCCGCGGTGCTCGGTGGTCGTAAACGATCACCGAAGTAAAGCAGAGTTTACAGAGGTCAGTCCTTGGATGGGTGACCGTTTGTGTGGCATTTGATATCGAGCGCTTCCGTGCTTCGGAAGGCACGTTAAGCCGTTGGTCCCGGTTATCACTAAATGTGGTAGTCATTAAGCTACGTTAGAGGCCTAAATGGGCGGCTTGATAAATTCTAACAGCAGGACGCCATACACCTGCCTCCGCCAATCCGCAGTGGGTCAGCGTGGTGGAGTATGACCCAATACCCTCACACCTTGGTATGTGAGAGGAGGCTCGTGCTCAGTAGTGGGACGTTAATGGGCTGACATGATGATGATGATGAATTAAAGAAGATCTGGAATGGCGACTCCTTGACAAGAAATGAAGCGTCTACCTGGAAAATGATTGGGCGAAAAGATGATGACTCGGGTTCACACTATATACTGGACTGATTTCCGCCAAATCTGGTTAAGTAAGCAGACCCTGGGCTCAACATGCAAGACTAGAGCACAACCCGGATATTGCTCGGGTATGATGATCACACTGAATGCATGCAATCGGTTCCATTGGAAGTTTTCAATGGAAGGCATGTCTTCAGCAGTTAACGTCCTTAGCTGATGATGGTTCATCGTGTGATGGATGACGAATTCAATTGTTGTCGGTAAATGCTTGTTATTCTAATGTTTATTTCTACTGTTATGGTAAACTTGCATTGTATGCCTCAAAGATAAAACAAAATAATTTCTTCAGATAGTTTTGACGTTAGTCATAGATTTGTTCCAGAAAGAATAAGGGATTTCCAAGCAGCAAAGAATATCGTTTGCATTATACACAATCACAAGTCCAAAGACGTCTTCATTTACAAGGATTTAGTAACCCTTGTCAGGTAATATAATATCTTTTGCTAGTCATATAATAAGAGCATATCATAGCTGTTATTTTTCTACAGCTTTTACCAGTAGATAGGTAAAAGGTCTAAGCTTATTTAAGCTTATCTAATAAGTTGTGTTTCAGGCAATGATTTACCAATTTATTTGGGTTGAATATTCAACTATAATTGCGCTGGTAAATTATCTACCTTTTTTAAAACATTAATGCGACGAAAGTTTCAAATAGAGTGGCATCTGTATATTTAGCAAGGGTCTAAGAATTTGTAAGTTGAAAATCGTTACCAAAATAAACAAACCTATTTTACCTATCCAGTTGAATTAAGGGGTTAACAAAAAAGAAACAACAGCATACAATTGAACAAAATAAGTCTGGATACATCTTTATTTCAAAAAAATCAATCGTTTTATCCCAAATGAAAGCCATGTCGTTAGTTGTTATAAAAACGTATATTTACATATTAATATTCACCAATTACTGTGTTTGTGTGGTTTTTATCAACAGTATATTGAAGTTATGTGTTATTAACTTTCAGAGCAATATACCGCTTGATATAGAATTGGATATATTTAATTGCACATCAAAATACAAATATTAAAGCTTAGCTTTTAGTGTTTTGTATGGGTTTTCTGGTGTGTGGTTAAACATAACCCATTCGTAAGTGTTTAATATATAGGATACTATATGTTTATGGGGGGTTTAAGAGTATATTTAAAGTTGGACGCGTCCGGCAGCCTGGAGAAGGGCGGATTTGGCAACGGCAGCCTGTTGGGCTGGGTTTGCTCCACTTGCAACTGCTCTCAGGAACTGCGAAAGAAAAAGAAATTTATAATTATAAGTCCTATTACTACTTTTTTTTAATAATGGCTTCCTGCGGCTTGCACATTTAGCCAGTGTCAAGTAAGAGATATATTAATAATATAAAATATAGTAAATGAGAATGAGTTGTGGTAAAGATGATAAATGTGAAATGAGATGCCCTCCCTCTAAACCCCTTGAGTCCTCAGTAAAGATGTGGGACTATACTGATATCTCACAAGAACTTCTTAAGAGAATTTGAAAAGTGATGTTGCACTGTTTTGTTAGATTCACCAACATTCCTGTACGTTCACAAACACTTAACGGTTAATAATCCATCCATTATTATACATTAATGTTCGAAATATCACAATTTTTTGAAAATAAAACAAAACTGCAGACATGACGCTTAAATTTCCCGCCAAGAAGTCCCTATTACTATTTGTGACAGCTAACTATATATATACTTTTTAATTTTTATACCACAAGGTGATATACTCAAGCATGCAGCCCACCTGATGGAAATTGATCACCGAAGCCTTTGAGATCAAAGGCAAACGACACCAGGGGCACCAATAGCGCGTTGCCGACCTTTTAAAATCGTTTTACGCCTCTTTTGTGGGAAATAATCGCCAGAAGCTTATATTAAAACCCAGTGGTAAACGGCAAAAATTTCTTTTGAAACGCACACCTGCCATTTGTAAGTAAAAACGAGTTTTTCTTCTTCTTTAATTTTAAGTCTTATGATTGATTATATATACTATAAAGTACATTTTCTTGTATCTGGCAGGAAAAAAAACTAACCTTGATGATTTTCTTGCCCGTTCTATTACGATCAAGCTCCCGCCCAATTTTTAGGCTATGACAGAGCTCTAATGGGCCAAACTTGAATAAATGATTTTGATTTTGACTTTAAGGCGTGAGGATGAACTGCCTGCCTATAGCGGGCGGTGCCAAGATAGAGGTTGGCACATTATATGTTATAGAATATAGCCTGAAAATGTGCCTATTTATCACATACATAATTACACAATTTGCTATGAAAATACTTAGAAACCGTCTCAGGACCTTATTGAAAAGCCTCATGCTGCTAATCTAAGTAAATAAGTCCAAAGATATAAATAAGTCAAAGTTAAGTAAGAAGTGGTGAGAACTTACTCCAGCGACTGGACCAAGGGCCAGTTCGAAGGCTTGGGTGACAGGAGGCACGGCGGCAGCGGTGAGGGCAGCTCCCACATTGTTGCTGCGGCTGTTGAAGGCGCTGTACAACCTTCTGGCTGCGCAGTACTGCTCGTTGACAAGGCTGCGAAGAGACGGCAATGTTAGGGTGGCCTGACCGCAATAGCTTACGCACAATTGTCCATCCAACTTTGGAACTCTCTTCCTGCGATTATCAGATTGGAAAAGCAAGCAGCTTTCAAAAACTTAACTTTCAACTTAACTTTTCTGATTTAGTGTAATAAATAATATTTCGATTATTTTTATTATGACGTATTCAAGTACTATGTTTAATTGTTTATGAAATAAATAATTTTTTACTTTACTTTACTTTAATTACTTACTTGATAGAATGATCATAATAATATGACGATGACATTTCTCCCCACATTAATTTATTTTAAAAATTTTGTATATATTTGTGTTTATATATGTGTATGTGTGTGTATTTTCATGTAGATCATCGTACTTATTTTATGTAAGTATATCATATCTATAAATATTATCTCTTACTCGCACCGCCTTTACTGTCTCTGCTAACCCCAAGGTTGACTGGTGGAGAATGCCTAATAGTATTAAGTTTACCTTTTGTACATTGTATCTTTATGTGTGTGCAATAAAGATTTAAAAAATAAATAGTCTACCGAATGTACCTAGTGCAGAAAACTTGTGCTATTTTTATTGTCAACTAAAAATATAACTGCTACGCACTAAAAATAGACGAAACTTTTAGTTTAACCAGTCGTTTTGGAGGAAGGACGTTACAGAATTAAGGAAAAATGTTCTCCTACTTTACTACAAAATGTGTGATAACTGTTTTGTTTTTACGATCCTGTTTTGTGGTTGATATAATTGTAAAATAAGAACAAAAAAAGATCCTTATATTAAAATGTATACTTGAGTATTTGTTATTAAATTTCAAGAATAAAAACCAATGCCATAAAAAATCAATATATAAGTGTAATCGATTTAGTAGTAATCCTTACTATATTATATATAATATTATAAATGCGAAAGTAACTCTGTCTGACTGTCTGTCTGTTACTCTTTCACGCCAAAACTACTGAACGGATTTAAATGAAATTTGGTATACAGATAGTCTAGACCCTGAGAAAGGATATAGGCTACTTTTTATTGCGAAAAGGGGGTTGTAAATGCTACCCGAAGATACTATTCCACGCGGACGAAGTCGCGGGTAATAGCTAGTATTACTATAAAATTGTGTTTAAATTATAGTTGAGAATATTATATTACCAGATACATAATATATGCCTGTTTTGACGAACGGATATGCAGTGGCATATTGTACGTCTACATTTTGGCCAAATAGGTTTTGCCGCTATCTATTACATTATTTATTACTAAAACTTACCCAATGGTGTACGGGGTGCTACTGGAAAGGATGGCGTCCCAAGCTGCTTCGAATTGGTAGGTCCTGCCACCTCCTGAGCAGCTGCCCCTTGGTCCGGCCTGGAAAATGGAAGGTTGGCAAGAACGTGGTGAGGACAGTACTGAGGTACAGTTTTGTGTTCGGTGCTTACAAAATATAAATAAAATAAAATATACTTTATTGTCTTAAAGATCAACATGATCATATAGATTCGTCAAACACACAAAATGGAAATTCGATATATTTTTTTAACTACACAGAAAGAGATATGAGCGGTACCATAATTAAGGAGTAAAAGCAAATGGGTTCTTTGTCAGTTTATCTGTCTGTTGTGGTTTTCTCAAGATTTGTCAGTCTGTATCTGTCAGTCAGCCTGTCGTGATTCTAAAGGAGGGAGAGGATTGTCCGTCAGTCAGTCAGTCTGTCGGTGACTCTAACGAGGCTTCCAAAAGGCAACGAGATTGAGAAGAATGCCTCAAGAAACTCATCTCGGCTTTTTTCAAATTATGTCTTAAGATCTAATACAATTGAAGAAATAAAATATTAAGATTACCGCTGTTCTTAAAACTAACAAAATCTAATATCTAAAGATCAAACATATCTCATCTTATCTTAAGAAAGAAAGGAGCAATTCATGTCACTTCCAGGCAGACTTGTCGTTCATAAAATCTTCCACATTATAATAAGCGTTCTGGGACAATTTACTCTTTATGTAATTTTTAAATACATAATCTTAAAGTAACCTTAAATATATTTATAGATATGGATTCAGGCTGTTGGCCAATATAAACGGACTGAGTGACATACATATTTGTATCACGCCTGTTTCCTCGCAGAGGCATATTATACGCTCACATTTTTTCAACTATATTTTTGGTCCCAAGTAATAGGTTTCGAGCCTATTGCCGCTCACCGGGAACTTATATGCCAGAGCCTCGTTCGTTGATCAGCAGGTGCACTATTTGCAGGCGAGGTTGTTTTGAAGAATTGGGATCCGTTGATACTCTTTGGATACAGAACCCTATTAATAGTAGACTTAAAGACCCAGACGACAAATAATACTTGAAAATCATTACTATTACACTGAGCGTAGATAGGTATGCTTTATTAAGTAAAAACTACATCGGCTACTTAATGTATTCGGCTCATCTGCGCTTGTAAGTTTTTAAAAATCAGTCTATGTTGTACTTACATATTTATTTGATATCTATTTATTATGACAAGTGATCCTTCTCGTTTCGATGTTTTATTTTTCCAAGATATCAGATAACATGTATGTTTACTAGTTATTGTAAGTACATACTTTGACCATAGCAAATTGTTACATGGTTTTGTAAACCATGTACAAAAGATAGTTTATCATTAAGTAAAAAATGTTCTAGTAATATAGCCGTACTCATTTATTACAATGTCAGTTCTCCACTCCATCACTATCAAGTTAAATAGTTGAAACAAAAGATTTCATGAAAGTATCCAGTTGCTTCATGAGATTAAGAGAAAGAATCATTCAAGCTGAGTTTATCTAGTGTCGGAGCAAAAGCATCGCAGTAAGAAACAACAATTAATCTCCACGAATGCAGCGAGACAATCATCAATATCAATAACGGTCGAAGAATAGCCTGCTTTGTGCTAAAAACAATGTTTGGGACAATTTGCTTCAGCCAGATGATATACGAGCCATCTAGCTGTTGATTTATGATACCGGATAGGTAGTTACGCAAGTGCATAGAGAGCGGATTAATATTTGATACTTGAAATGGAATAGGTTTTGCTGTGTCCGAGCCGTGATGAATATCTCCACTGTTTCTCTCACGATGCGACGTTAGTGTTGACAGATATTCATTGTTATGGAATAGTAAATGGTTTTTGATATTAGCTGTCGTTTCTTTAAGTCTATTTTCTTTTGGTTTAGCATATAAATGTTGCTGACGGGATTGTATTGAAAGAACGCATGCACTGTTCAATAATCGCAATTTGCTTTTGGATTTCTGGTTCATGCAATTGCTTCATTAGTGAAAAGATTTGACCGTATATTTATGTAGAACCTCTACATAATTAGGAACAATGTACTATCGAATTTGTGTTCTATTTGTTCAGAGATTTGTTTATTTAGAAGCAATATCAATTTGATTCCCAATTGTTTAAAGTCATCATCAGACTATCACTGAAAACGCTCTAGTAATGAGTATGGGCGTTTTTTCACAAACCAAGGTGAGGTCGTATTCCACCACGCTGACCCAGTGCAAATTGTCTGTTACAGTACCAATTATTCATCATGCACCTCTTCCCCCTCTTCTCTTATAAACCAAAGTGAGTGAGTTATACTTTATCATGAGCACCCAATGCGGATTGGCAGTCGTTAATTGTCACATTGCAGTAATCCTTAACAGCCGCTGTGCAAAAGTCACGGTTATGCAGACTATGGGATTTTTTTTGTTTCTTGACTTCATTCAATTATTAAATATTTTCTGACCCTTACACCAATTATTCCAAGATAAGTATCATTAAGAACTTGTTTTATGGATATAAAATAACGGATAAACATACATAATAACTTTTTTTTTGTTAAAACATACTTAATAAACATAGGAAAACACCCAAACCAGAACAGATATTCATGTTCATGCACATAAAGATTTGTCCTGCGTGGGAATCGAACCCACGGCCCTAGGAGCGGAGAGTGGGTATCCTCGCCACCACGCCATATCGGTCGTCAAAATCGGTGTTTTGTTTTATAGATAAAAAATATGATACTTACGGAATAACGGCCTGAGTTGGGGTTGCTGGCCAGCTTGGAGATGAGGTCGATGTTGCTGGCAAGACGCTGAAGATAACTGTTCAGGGCTGCTCTCACGGCTCCGAAGTTGCCAGTGCGCACTCCGTTGGCGTAAGCGTCAACAAGCTGCAAACATCAACATACACATAAATAAGCGAACGACCACAAATCCCATATTGGCTCAGCACTGTGTGAAACAGAAACAGAATAATACTGCTTTTCATACAAAAGGAGTCAGCTTATATAAGCGTATGAAGTTCCCACTACTGGGCGCAGGCTCTATTAGCAACCTGAGGTGGAACATACACAGACAAACCTAGAGTGGATTGGCGAAGATTAATCCTGCCGTTTATATTTTTCAAGCCGCCTGACCTGGCTTTTGACTTGGCTTACCAACTAATATTGATTCATCATCACAGCCCATTAACGTCCCACTACTGAGCACAAGCCTCCTCTCACATATCAAGGTGTGAGGGTATTCGGTCATACTCCACCACGCTGACCCAGTGCGGATTGGCGTTTTGGATTGCTTTAAGTGATAAGGCCGCCCATTGTATCTGTTTAATTTTCTTTGTTTTTACGTGTAATCTTTATCATGGTGTACAATAAAGAGTAAATTATGATTATTGATTACACCAATGCATGGAAGTGCTCGATATCAAATGTTTAACAAATTAATGAACGGCCTGACCCAGGCATAAGATTGAAAACAGCTGCTAACGCGACGGAGCGCGGTGCAGTGCGCAGAACGTTTTACTTTTCAAATGATTTTGACAACGATTCGATAACAGGTTTGATTCAATATCCCACAGAAAAGTATTTATTTGTTATATGAATATCATCATCATTTCAGGCATATAAAGTCCACCCCAATAGTTTTCCCCTTACATTGGGGAAATTTGCCTATCATCGTCACACTGAGACGGGTTGGTAATCGCAGTTCAAGCCAGTACGCAGGATGACATTGCTACCCATTATGTGGATAGATTTCTCTTCGTCGACACTTTCGACTCCCCATGAGATTAGGTGAGGGTGGCAGCAGGCCTGCGCGGCATGTATGATTATAACTAAATAACACTGAAATAAACTCCTTACAGCAGCTGCTTCGCAAGAGTCTCCTGGGATTCCAGTGGCGAGTTCCCCGAGAATAGCGATGGTCTGGGCAACGGCGAGAGCCTGGCTGCGGGGTTCAGGGCGGTCGGCCATGTCGTGGACGATCTGTTGTGAGGTAATGATGTAGATGTTGGTGTCGCCACCGTCCATTACCTCGAAGGCGTTGTTTGTCACAGAGCTGTCGGGGAACACTACTTTAGTCACACTGTCGACTCATTATCATTATTACACTTGCATTGTATAGGCTTCACAGGCTAATGAAGATTAATTCAAATACTAAACCAATGGATATATTTAAAAGAGCATAGCCTGTGAGTTTCTTGCCAGTTCTTCTTACAGAGCGGTAGCTCGGAACTGGCACTTAGATTCACTTACACTTAATTATTTTTTGCTTTTAAATTGTTTTGTTGCATGTAAGTGAATCTAAGCTTCGTGCTTTAGTGTAATAATATTTCGATTGTTTTATATATATATTAGTTCGATTGTTTTATATATATATTTTAGAAATAAATATTTTTTTTACTTTTACACAACAAACTTTTTTATATGGAATAAGACACAGGACATTACAATTAACATACAGGTAAATAATATAAAATAAGCAGATACAATTATAGCACAATATTTAGGTTAGGTTTGGTCGCGTGTACCATGACTGTACCAAATGGATTTCTGGATGGCATTTTATAAAATTAACCTCCTAAAGTCCCACCGCTAAGCACGGGTCTTCTTTTATAAACAGAGGGAAGAAGGTGGGATGCTCGTAGCCTATGTGGCTATGTACTATACTCAGTATGCGGATCCAGTGGATTGACAAAGGTGTGGCGTCCTGCTGTTAGATTTTTTTAATCGCTAGCAGGCCTCTTACTTTGCTTAACGATCATTATATTATGTAGTGATAACTGGGCCCTGAAGCCCTGGTCTTCTGAAGCACGGAAGCGCTTAATATTACAAATACTAAATACGCTTAAATAGATCTCTTTTGGGACAGCTGAAACACTAAGTTCGTATTATTTTTTTATTTGTAGTATTAAGTTTATTTTGTTTTATTTGTCTCAGTTGTATCAAATAAATATTTTTTATATTTGATTTGATTTAAATCCTCTCAATTTTGTACAATTGACCTCTTCAGTCTGCTTTACTTTGGTGATCCATTCCGGTCACCTAGTACCGCGGAGCTACAAGCGTTTTAGGAAACGTAAAGGGGCGGTTTAGAAAATTTTCATTAAAATTTCACAAGTCTTAATAAGATATACTCGAAATATAATTTTGAAGTTTTGTATGGATTGTTCTTCAAGTAAACGCTGAGGGAAACATATCATCATCATCATGTCAGCTCATATACGTCCCACTACTGAGCACGAGCCTCCTCTCACATACTAAGGTGTGAGGGTATTGGGTCATACTCCACCACGCTGACCCAGTGCGGATTGGTGGAGGCAGGTGTATGGCGTCCTGCTGTTAGAATTTATCAAGTCGCCCATTAGGCCTCTAACATGGCTTAACGACTACCACATTTAGTGATAACCGAGACCAACGGCTTAACGTGCCTTCCGAAGCACGGAAGCGCTCGATATCAAATGCCACACAAACGTTCACCCATCCAAGGACTGACCTCTGTAAACTCTGCTTTACTTCGGTGATCGTTTACGACCACCGAGCACCGCGGAGCTAAATCAAGTAGTCTACAGCTAGATTTTTTTTGGAAACATAATTGATATCAAAAGCTGCAAGAAAAAGCATCAAAAGGTTAAGAAACGTAGGTACTTTATTGCTGTCTTTGAATTTAAAATAAAAGGTTATATAAAATAATAAGTTCCAAAAATACAAATTGTCTCAGAGCGCCGGGCAATTGTTGTTGACATCACAGTTCCACATGACGAAAATCTCGTGAAGGCAGAAAAGGAAAAATTAAGTAAATATCTGGACTTGGCCCACGAGATTTCTGCCATGTGGGATGTGGACTCAGCCACGATTGTTCCGATAGTGGTTACGGTCAACGGGTTGATAGCGAAGAGCTTCGACCAATATCTTAAGAAGCTCAAGCTAGGTAGCTGGGTTAAGGGTCAGATACAAAAGGCAGTGCTTCTCGATACGGCGCGCATTGTCAGGAGGTTTCTCTCTCTGCAGCCCTAGCCGCCAGTCGTTTGGGTGTTACCTCGCGACCGGCGGTCTCCGTTTTTTATATTTTTTACAGTATTGTATTTTTTTCTTTTTTGTTATATAATAATTGTAAAAAATATAAATTATGTGTAAATTTAATAAATATATGTGAATAATAATAATAATATTAAGTTCCAAAAATACAATTTGTCTTAATATTTATTTGGCAATGGCAACATTAACGTTATAAAATATAACGCTGAGACGACCATTACAAAAAAAATATTCATTTGTTTTATGTGCTTACTTTTTTTAGTTGCAGTGTTTGAATGCTTTGGTAATTAATTTTGTAAGCCATAGATAAAATAAAAAGGTTTAGCTTTCTTCAAAAAAAAAAGCTTTATAACTAGAGCTTATTGCTAATGCATTTTCCTAAAAGTGTAAATCACTTTAAATAGCAGGGCCCACCCAAAAGAGCGGACCCCTTTTTAAACAGCTGACCCCTTGTTCGAAAACATACCTGGAGACTAGAGCACCATTGTCGACTGCTGGGGGAATCTCGTTGATGTTGTACTGGTTCACAGACACAGGCACGGCAAGCGCGCTCTAAAGACAAGATATGTATGTTTTAAAATAATATTCTTTAATAATAAATAACAAGTAACATACAAAAATATAAAATCTTAATAACTATGCGTTGACAGAATCAAGCCTGTATCTTGGCGAACCATCCACTAAAAACCGTACTTGCAATTTCAGTAACAAATGGGAGGTAAGTTTGGAAGGTTGTATGAAGAGGAAATGAAATCTCAATAACAATTTCAGATGGCGCCATTTGCAGCCAGCGACAGTGACGAGCATTGCAGTCTATTCACATGCAAATCAACAGACGTTGGCTGTATGGGAGCGGGTATTTCAGGAAGTGTCGTCGTGAGGGATAAACATACAACGTAAGGCTGTATTGCGAATGCTTTGGGCTTGTTTTCTGCCGAATTTAGTATCGAACCAAGTGTTACTTTGCTGAAGTCTGTTAAAAACAATTGAAGATTAAAATTGACTTTGGACAATAACCGCGCATCCAAAAATAGGATTAACTCAACAAGACACGTGGTTTCTCCTACACAGGGCCACTTTAGCTAAGAATATTTGACCACCTCAGAACAACAACGTCTACTAGGCAAAACTGCGTTGAGTAACAAAAAAGACTTAAATTTGGAAGGGTTTATAAAGAGAAAATGAAATCTCAATAACAAATTCAGATGGCGCTATTTGCAGCGAGCGACAGTGACGAGTAATGCAGTCTATTCACATGCAAATCAACAGAGCCTGGCTGTATGGGAGCGGGTATTTTAGGGAGTGCCGTCGTTAGATGTAAACATTATATATAAGGCTATATTGCGAATGCTACGAATTTATTTTCATTCGAATAATGTATTGATTTAGGGACCAAGGACTTTTAAATATTGAGAATCAATGAAAAATATTAAATGCATCCACCAATATTTCACAACAATAACAAGTGTACAAACACTGGAAAAACTTTGTTCTAATCTTATAATTAATTAAATTGCTGGTTGTAGAGAAACAGTTTTTGCAGAGCTTTTTACTATTCATGCAAAGAGGAACTTAAACTCGGAACTACGTTTATTTTGTCGATGACGAATGACGACGGTTAATAGAAGTAGAAGACATATTCAGAGAAATAGTCGATGAGAAATGACCGAGGTGAAGGGAACGAGAAAACATGTTTGGCCCCAGATAAACTGGGAGCAGAACAGGAGGATGATGATGTGCATTGAGAGTGTAAATAATGATATGATGGTGAACCTCCGTCATTCAGGAGGTATCAACCTTCTCTTAAGAGGAAGTAGAAATACTAAGCCGACCCCAGATAAAGATCAGTTTCATATACTATAATTATATCGGTTGCCCTAGACTTAAGCTTAGGGCCCAGGGTCTGCTCACTAGTGTAACTAGATTTGGCTGAAAATAAGATATTACAAGGAGCGACTACCGTCTGACCTTTGTAACCCAAAGGGAAAGATCATTCTGTAAGGATGTTAGACTTCCTAATAACGAATACCATAGATGTTCATGGCATCCGGGACCAACGGCTTAGCGTGTTTTCCGAGGCACGTAGCAAGCGATAAATACACACACCCGAGTCCGATGAATTTGAAGGCTATGGGTCTCGCCTTGGCCACCGCTGCTCGAAATCAGCATGGTATCAGGGGTGGAGTATATTGATGTGGATTGAGAGTGTGAAGGATGATATGATTGAAAGGGCCATCTTATCTTAAGTCATGACGAATAATGAAGGTTAATAGAAGGAGAAGACATATTGAGCCGACCTTAGGTAAAATTGGGAGAAGAACAGGATAATAATGTAATGTAAAAGATAATTTAAAAAATCACTTACCGAAACAAGTAACGTTACCAATACGAAAGGCAGCATTTTGCTGGTCTTTAATCGACCAAATCGGTATATAATATACACGAAAACATCAGTATTTATCTACTATTTATACACTTTCTTAACAATAAGAATAAAATACAACTGTTTAAATAAAACAAAAACAACTGTATTGTTTTATTCGACTGAACATTGTACGATGACTGTTATTATATACACCATAAGGTTTTGAATTGATAGATTTCATTTTCCACAGCCGCAACAATACTTTTGTTTCATATAGTTTTGAACAATGTATTAATCGATGTCTTTATTTGTCGTATTACCGTTAATTGTTATAGTTCAGATAAAACAATATGAAATCAAGATGTATTTATCGTTTCAGTTATACCTATATACGTCATAATCATGAGTTAGGAAAACATTATGAAGGTTGGAGCTTGTAACTATGGAGGGGAAAGATAAGGAGAACTTACAAATAAATAACGGATAAACATATATACATACTGTTATTTTTGTAAATACACTGAATATACATAGAAAAACACACAGACCAGAACAAATATTCATATTTATATACACAAATATTTGTCCTGTGTGGGAATCGAACCCACGACCTCAGGATTGGAATGCGGGTATACTCGCCACCACCCCATATCGGTCGTCAAACTTATCCTAGAAACTATTCATGGAAGGTCCAGTATATGAAAATATACTGCTATTCACGGTTTCTACAATGGTAGTTTGTAATTGTAACGATTTCACGAAATAGGGACCTGAATGTGAAACGACTGACCACAAAATCTTGTCATTCTCGTCTGATAGCAGCATTTGATAGTTTCTATGGCATAAGCCTCTGGCGAATCGCTCTTAACTCCCCGAAACTTCGAAGTAGAAGACGAAGTTATTTCATCAACGAAGCTGACTCGTTTACAGAGGTAAGTCCTTGGAAGGATGTGCGTTTGTGTGTGGAGATCTACACAGAGAGCTCCCTTGCTTTAGGAAGCAGGTTTAGTCCCTTGTCCCTGTGGTGGTGGCTTAAACAGTGCTATTGGCTAGAAGCCACACACCTATCCGTACAAAGTATATGTGTTAGAGTATACTCTTTCTCATTTGTCTGTAAAAGGAAGTCTGAGCCTAGTCTTCATAATCTCAGCCCATTAACGTCCCACTATTGAGCAGAGACCTTCTTTCACAAACCAAGCTGAGATGGTGGAACGCTAGGCTGAACATTTTTCCCGAAGCATGGGAGCGTCGGATATTAAATGCAACACAAACGTCTTCCAACCTGAACTCCATTGAAATCCTGACATCTGTGAATTTTGCCATACTTTGGTGATACAAATTCGGCTTCGTCTACAGCTATGGCTATACTAAGTAATAGGAAGTGAATAGGCCACTATCCTCCTGAATAAGCAAGGCAAGCCTTTAACTACATTGTTACTTCAAGAATTGCCAATACAGACACAAATCAACAAAGAACGATTGACCCAGGTGTGGATCGCTCCATCACAATATACATTGCAACAACATTGTCAAACTACAACGTAGCGAAGTAGACTTTACGTGTAATACCCGAACAAGTCGACGATCGTAAAACGTTGCAACTCGTCTTGTCAATAAAATATAACGTCCCAACTCCAAATAGGACACTTTGGGACCTGTGTTACTAAATTAGTTCATGTAGCGCTACTGCAACTATAATTGCATTACAAAAACTGTTATGCGAGTATGTATGACGACCGATATGGCGTGGCGGCGAGTATACTCCGCTCCTGAGGTCGTGGGTTCGATTCCCACACAGGACAAATATTGGTGTGTATAAATATGAATATTTGTTCTGGTCTGGGTGTTTTTCTATGTATATTAAGTACTTATGTATTTACAAAAAAAAGTATGTATGTGTGTTTATCCGTTCTTAATGATACTTATCTTGGAACTAAATAATTGGTGTAAGTGTCAGAAATATTTATTTATTATTATTTAAACCTGACCTATCTATTAATGGGTCGATGTTCCTTTAAGCATGCGACATGTTCTTAATGATACTTATCTTGGAACTAAATCATTGGCGTAATTGTCGGAATATATTTATTTATTTACATCATTTCAGTCTTAAAAAGCGCTCGTAGCTCTGCGGTGCTCGGTGGTCGGAAACGATCACCGAAGTATAGCAGATTTTATAGAGGTCAGTCCTTGGATGGGTGACCGTTTGTGTGGCATTTGATATCGAGCGCTTCCGTGCACGTTAAGCCGTTGGTACCAGTTATCACTAAATGTGGTAGTCGTTAAGCCATGTGAGAGGCCTAATGGGCGGCTTGAATAATTCTAACAGCAGGACGCCATGCACCTGCCTCCGCCAATCCGCACTGGGTCAGCGTGGTGGAATATGACCCAATACCCTTACACCTTGATATGTGAGAGGAGGCTCGTGCTCAGTAGTGGGACGTTAATGGGCTGTGATGATGATGATGATGATGAGTCTTAAAAAGTCCACTGCTGAACATTGGCCTCCCCAATAGTATAGTTGAGCGTATTTGCCCATAATCACCACGCAGGCCAGGCGCGTTGGTGATCGCATTTCAAGCCAATACGCAGGATGACGCTGCGGCCCGTTATCCGGTAGGATTTCTCTTCGTCGACTCTTATGGCTTCCCATGAGATGAGAGGGGGTGGCACTATTCTAGGTCGGTACCACACATCACTACACAAAACAGCGCAGTTATAGGAATACATTTAACATTGGGTAGAAAAGGTTATATAATGGATAACCTTTGCCAGAAAGCGTGGTGTGAGACGTCCTCCGTAAGATAGACGGATGATCTGTTTAGGGTCTTAACACTTTGGCAGCGGGCGATTTAAAACGCGGTTAGACCCTCATAGCGGGCGATTTTCCTCATATTTGTGAATGCCATATAAACGTAACTAAAATAAGTACATAGATAATTCTTTTTGTGTTGACAAGATACACTATTGTAGTTTATGTGTAATAAATAAAAATACATTGTATCCTTTAAGTTATATTTATAAAAAAAAAAAAAAATAGCTGTTTTTTCAACGAAAAAAAACTCTTACATAATAAAACTTTTACAAATGCCTCCTCTAAAGGTGATAATTTTTATGGGTATGGTACTTTTTAAAGCACGGTTCGACACATAAAGGTACATTGCAGGCTGGGCAATAAAAAACGCCAAAATACTACAATGTACACTCTGTTTACTCGCCGGCGACGGACTGAGCGGGATCGCATGTTATAACTCTCCTGTGCGCGCTTCTTACCTGTATTGCATAATACAGGTAAGAAGCGCGCATATTATGTGTGCGTAGCTTATAAACTCAGCCACAAATACGTACAAAGCGAATCACGGCTAGTTGACGTGATTTTCTAATAAACGGTATGAAAGGCGGTACCGAGCCCTGGTCGTGATTCGCTAGTTGGACAAAATTATGAATGCCGACCTATGGTCGTGATTAGCTGTGAAAGTGTTAAGATTACGATAGATACGCCACCTATCGGACACATGAGAATTTTGTGGAAGAGGTCTATGTACAGCAGAGGGCTGATGATGATGATGATTCTATATATTTCAGATTATGGAAGTCTTTTATCCTGTAGCTTAAGTATGTCATGCTTACTTAAATGTCTTTGCGGTGGTGGCGTCTTGCGTCGGGTCGTTACATTCCCTGGTATGGTGAGCGAAACGATGGCTGGTTCATGCGTCATACTCGTGAACGAGTTCCGCCAGTGGGGACGGGTCTGCTCATGTCTACCATGCTAGTATAATTTAAAAAAGAGTTATTTTCGTCTTTTATTTAAATCTTGTGACGGCAAAACATAGATTTTTATAGACTTGTCAAATTGTTTTACTACTAAGTACATTTTCTTGTAACTGGCGGGAGAAAAAACTAACCTTGGCGATTTTCGTGCCCGTTCTTTTACGATTAAGCACCCGCCCGCAGTGAATGGGCGCGCTAGTTTAAGTTTTGACCTTCATAAGAGCCCTTTTGAGCCAAACTTGAATAAATGATTTTCACTTTGACTTTATAGTTGATTGGACTTCTCCAATATTTCTCTCTCTCTCCTCTATATCTCTTCAGATATAATTACATATTAATAAATTTACTCGTCCACATAGGACAACAATTTATACAATTTTATTTATTTATTTTATTTATTTTTATTAGTTACACGGGTCAGGCCCAATTACCATAACTATAATATAATAATAATAATAATATTTATTTATTTTCTCCCATACAAAGCAAAGAAACTTAAAGCTACTTAAACGTATTACAAAACAACTTAAAATAAGAGGTGTACAATTTTTCAAAGCTTGATATTATATGGGAGACTGGTGCCCAAACTAGGTAAATCCTGTGTCTTGGGTCACCAGGTCTCATCCCTGTCATAAAGACATAAAATAATTTAGTACATTTTATTTAGAGGAAAGCCCTAAGAGAGTGTGTCTAATCAATTTTCCTGTGAGAAATTAAGAGGATATATGTGTGTTTGTATGGGAATATGTGTCAGCATATGTGTGTGTGCGAGCGAGTATGTGTGTGTGTGTGTGTGTGTAACTAACTCAGTGAGTAATTTTACATGCATATATGTATAGTTAAAAATATAATTAAAGAGGACATAATATTCACAAAAAGACGACAATTTTGCCTGGATTGATTCCCAGCTATCTACGAATATGTCACAGTCTGAAGAACTGACCAATTACAATAATACACGAATAATTACAATAACTAATTCAGTGAGTAATTTTACATGCATATATAGTTAAAACATATAATTAAATACAAATAAATGTATATTAAAGCTTCCGTTTGTAATCAAATCAAAATCGAATCTGAAGGTTAAAAGTTCAAGATGTCACTGACTTGCATTGATTCCGCTCTTTCAATAAAATAAATTAATATTCTTAGTTAAATTTTAAATCGATGCACATAAATTGTCAACTTTTCATAGCGCCATCTTGGCTAGATAAGAGGTAACAATATCTCTTTTTTTTTAGTATGGTCATGTAGTAATTTACCTCATCTCACTGGCATCCGCAGAATACCAGCGCCGTGACATGACCGTCTTTGCTTCGACATTATGCTGAGCGGAGGCCTTTTTTGTACTGTTCTAGATTTAAGATGCTGTAAGTTAAAAGAATTTGGTACACATACATAAATATATACATTCACGCCTGTTTCCCCGAAAGGGTAGGCAGAGGCATATTATACGCCCTAACTTCGAGAATTATATAGTTGGTCCCGCGTAAGTAACCATTTATGTAACGTTAAAAACAACTATTTTTTCCAAAAAATTTACATAATAATTGAGATGAAAATACAATAAAAAAATTATTTACTTACTGAAATAGCTTTTTTCTACATACATACATACAATCACACCTGTTTTCCCGATGGGATAGGCATATTTTCGCCCACAATTCGCCAATTATATAGTTAGTCCCACGTAATAGGTGGCGAGCCTATTGCCGCTTACCGGGCACTGTTATGTTCGTCGGAGCCTCGTCCGTTGATCAGCAGGCGCACCACTTGCAGATGAGGTTGGTTTTGGATCCTTAGGTCTTGATAAGATCCCTATAGACCTTAAAGAATTTAATGTACGAAATAAACGTTTTTATTATTATTAGATATAAAAATAATGTATTTTAGATCTGATATATAGAAAGTCTTACCATTTCACTACTTCAGTTAGTGTTTACAATATTTAAATATTAGAACACCAATTTCAGTAATTTCTTAAAATACAATGGTTAATATTTAAATATTCTAATTCCAACTAACTTTGACACAGACTGTTCTGATTGACATTGACCATAAAGCTTCTTAGAAGCTAAATATTCTATAACACCAAAATGAACTCGAATAGATGTAGAAAACTTCGGCAGTATATTCCCATAGTTACGACCCTACAAAACAGATTTTAGTGGCGATGCAACTTTGTCGAAGTAAATACGTCGTCATATCACCGTGTCATCATGAAGTTAGATTGCATCGTTTGATTTGGTCCTCCAGTGTGGGCCATATACTATTACTTAGTCTGCAGTGTAAGGACAAGTGTACAATAGAGTATTTAAAAGAAATAATAAAATACTACATACATACACACAATCGCGCCTGTTTCCAAGAAGGGGTAGGCTGAGGCATATTATAAGCCTACATTTCGCCAATTTTATTGTTGGTCCCACGTGATAGGTGGCGAGCCTATTGCCGCTTACCGGGAACTATTATGTTCGCCAGAGCCTCGTTCGTTAATCGGCAAGTGCACTACTTGCAGGTGAGGTGAGGTTAGTCCTAAGATGTTGAGAGGATTATTAGATATACACCCTGTTGGTAGGATCCTTAAACACCCAATATACCTTGCCCGCCGTCGCCATGACCAGATCATCGGCCCATCAGTTGAAAAACGATAATAGACGTTGTAGGTTAAAATCATGCTATTGCCATTTATATAATGGTGGTATTTCGCTTCATACATAGACTTATATTGACAAATTTGATCTATAGACGTGTGCTTTCTATTTTCTTTCCCGTTTATTTCATTCAGCATTTATTGTAATAGTGATACTAGACACCTTTAATTAACATTCTTTAATAATTTTTATCATTATAAATTAACCCATATTAAATTCTAAAACACGAAAAGTTTACGGACGCTGATCGTTTTATCGACCTGAACTAGATAAAATAAATAAAAAATGTTTGCACTCTTTCTTAATCTCAAGCCGCTGTGTACACTAAGTTTTCTTCCAGCTGCATAGTTTCTAAGTAAGTGCATTTTACTCATACGTACAACACTGTAGTAGCTCATGATGAAACACTTAGAAATCTAAGTGTAATAAGTTTGGTGTACGACGCTGTTCAAGCGCTCAAGTAAAAGATTTGGGGGAAAATTTCAAACTTTGCGAACGTTTAGCTTTCAAGTTTGATAAGTTTCATCTTGATATACACTCAGCGTCAAAAAAATCTGACGTTTTTAAAATCTTCTATAAAATTTCTTAACTTTATTTAGAGGATAGTGTTGGGTATCATTAGAAAGGTAATAAAAAGTAGTATCTGAAGCGTCGGTCGTTCAGTCGAAAAGACACCCTCTCGTTACTTTTGAGGAGAGAATAGCACTCCAGTGCTCAAAAGGTCCAATCGACGTGGTCACGAGTAAACTGCAAGCGGACTCGCCAATGCGCTGCAGTCAATTTTGGACCCGTAGCAGCTTTATGGGCAGCTATATTCTTCTCTTTCAGTCTTCCTCTTATTGTAGAGACGCTCACTGTGCGTCTGCGAACTGCCTGGAGCTGCTGTTGCAACTCAACAGCGTTGGAGAAGCGATTTCTTAAAGAGTTCGATGCCAGTAACCAGTCGTCTCGTTCCGAAGTGCAGCGACGTCGACCATATCCATGTCTAAAATAGAAAGCACACGTCTATAGATCAATAAGTCTATGTATGAAGCAAAATACCACCATTATATAAATGTCAATAGCATGATTTTAACCTACAACGTCTATTATCGTTTTACGCCCGAGTTTCAATCTATTCACAATAAATATGCGTTAGTGCTCACTTAACAAAATTTCTTACAAATAACAGGTTACGAAATTCTATTAATTTATTTGTGACAAAAAGCTTAATCTATCATTATTTTCATTACTTGAAAACTAGTAATAATAAATACTAGTAGTAATTACAATTAATAATAAATACTCTGTTTCTAAGTAGTTTTTGCGCTTCAACGATTCTCTGATCCTACATTTACATGCAAATTTGTTCATTGAGTAGATTCCAATAGAAAGATTTATTCTTTTGTATAGGAAAGTAACAGGTAAGCATGTCAATCTGTCTTCCTAAAAACATTCATAAAACTACGGTTATCCCCAACTCGCTGAAGCAAGTGCCCTGTCACAAATAATATCCATTTCGAATATATGTCTTAGTTTCAGACGGCTTAACCCCGGAACAACGGAACAGAAAAATCATATTTATGAGTAGAGAGGTAATCTGCACATGAGTAGTTTGGAAACAAAACAATTTTACAGAGATTTCGAAACAACGGAGATTTATGAGACTACTGTGTACTCGGGAAAGTATTATTGAAGTCTTACCAAGTCAAATTTTGTCGGGCAAGGTGGGGCGCTATTGTCGTTAATATTGTAGACAAGCCAATTGTTTTTTTGTATAATGTTTTCATACATACTGAGGGATAGGCAGAGGCATATTATTGTTAGCTCACAATCCGCTGGTCCCACGTAATAGAAAGCGAGTCTATTACCGCTTACCGGTATCTGTTACGTTCGACAGAGCCTCGTCTGATGACCAGCAGGTGCACCACTTGCCGGTTAGTTAGGATAGGGCTCCTTAGATGTTGGTAGAATCCCTATATACTACAATTATATATACTTTAATTTATGTGACACGTTTTAATGTCCACAATCTGGCTAAAGGGTGCTGTCTAAAGAGTGCTTTTCATCATGACAGCCTGCAAAAATGACTTTTTTTGTCGTTTAAAAACGCGGGGCTACATGAGATGGCTTAATATGAGTTGGCCGAGATTTTCAAAGCCGAATGGTCTTACAGAGGAACGACCAACCAAATTTCGTTCGATAATGATAGTCTGCACAGAAGAGGGTGGGATTCAATGAAAAAGTTCAACAGAATACAGTAAAAGATACTGGGAGATGAAATGTCCCTACGTAGCTGGAGATCCTCGAGTAAGGCTGTAGCCTCACCATCCCAATGTGTACGGCACACCTTTTTACACCCCTTTTCAAGTGGGTTGAGAAGGTATTTAACGAAACCATCGAGTAAAGATGACTTTATTTTGACGCCGCATTGGGGGCGACCGATTGGTACAGCAATCGTTGAGGAGTTGTAGTGAACGCGGGTCTTCCCGAGTTTGGAGGTTTGACGAAAAAAAATAAATTAAAAAGATTAGGTTTTTAACCTATATTTATTTATTTATGGTACAGCAACAACGATACAATCAAGGATCACAATTTTTATATGAAATAAAAGTTATATTATCAAACCTGTACTCCGATCAGGTAAGACAGCCCAAAACTAGATGAATACTTAATAAAGTGTTAAAAAAACACACAGACGCAATAAATTATTACTGCAGGCAACACATATATTGACAGGAAATTCGATATCGTGAAGCTTCCCGCTATCACTTCAGACCCACCTTACCCTGCCTAGTCAAAGTGTACGAATAAAGCCGAAGATAATCCTTTCTCCTACGGGATCTTCTTTGTGATTGCCAACAGGAACTCGACAAACAAAGAAACTAAAGTAACAACTACTAGAGCCGTCATTCTCAGTGGGAATTTTAAGTAGATCTTAGTTAACGTTTTATGCCTTAAAGCTTACTTAGTGTGTTTTCGAGTACCTTGAGGTTTGTGGTTGTGGTGGTGGCAGCTCTATAAAGTCCACTGCTGAACATTGGCCTTCCTAATAGATTACATTGTATTAGGGGTATTTGCACGTAATCACCACTCTGGGCAGGTGGGTTGGTGATCGTGATCGCAGTTCTAGCCGATGGATTACGCTACTGCATATCATCTGTTAGGATTTCTCTTCTTCGACTCTTAAGAATGCCCGTGTGGTGGGGAGGGGGTTCAACAAGGCACTTCTTTTTTATATTAGTGGCAAAATGTTATCAAGGTTAGTGACCACAATTTAGACAGACTCGTATGATGACTTTACAATTCACAATTGAATTTAAGAAAAAAAACGAAACAATATGATTTGCTACATGTTAAGAAGAAAAAATAAATAAATAAGTATAGTATAAGTAAAGTAAATGAATAAATAAGTTTGGATGTTTCTGTGTGTGTACGAAATAAATAAAATAATTAAAAATTGGTTGCCTGTAAAGTCGGTATACGGGCGAAAGTTTTACGTGACAACGACTTTGGGTGGTAAAATAATTTTAAAATAATTTGGGTGGTAAAGTAGGAAGAAGAATGAAATAATAGTAACAATTTAAAACATTTATTTATACAAAGAATTATATTTAAAAAAATAATTTATACAAAGAATCTCTCGCTCTTAGGCGGGCTAACTGTGCTCCGAGCTGTGTGCCGAGTGGAAGGGACGCGTGCCTCTCACTCGCTCTTATTGTGAGCGCATAACGTGAGCGGAGCGTAACGCAGTTTCTTGAAGTGTCACCCGGCAAACCAATTTATAAGACGTTGTCACGTCAATAATTAAAACAAATTAAATATTTAAAGTTTGATGTTATTGTGGCTTATAATTTTTAAGACTTACGTGAATAATGACAAATATCTATATCCAAAAGTCGTAGGACAACAAGTGTAAATGTCATAAAGATTATATTAATCAACACAAAACAAAGCTTAACCGATTTAAACTTTTCCCTCCTGGAACCAGACTTCAAAGGTAATTTATAACGTCTTGGAGAAATAAATGGACTCGACACTTTTTGGACTCATCCTTTGTAGAGGCACCTCAAATTTTATGTTTTATGGATATCACAGAGAAAAAAATGAAGTAGGATATATACCAGAACTTTGTTAGTGACTTCTTGGCGGGAAAGTGAAGCGTCATGTCTGCAGTTTTGTTTTATTTTCTAAAATTTGTGATAATTCGAACATTAATGTGTAATAACGGTGGATTATTAACCGTTAAGTGTTTCTTAAGACATAATTTGAAAAAAGCCGAGATGAGTTTCTTGAGGCCAAAATATATGAGGAAAAATATATGGAATTTTCATTTTGTGTAAATGTTTGACGAATCTAAATGATCATGTTGATCTTAAAGACAATAAAGTATATTTTTATTTCATTATTTTGTGCTAGACGCACGAAGCCATTATATAAAAAAAAGAACTCTGCTACTGACGATGTGAGTCCGATTTCCATATTGTGGTGTTTTCTATGGATTGTAATAATAAAAATATAATATATCAGTAGTCTAGTACCGAATGTACAAACTCTGCTAAGTTTGGGGTTGGATCTTATATGTGGTTCTGAGCAAAATTTCCAGAAATAATATTTTATTTATTTCTTGACTTTGGAAATAGATTCTTGTTCTTGTAGCTAACACGAAATATCATTGCCCATTTATCGAATAGTAATTTTACGAATGACATTTCATATGAATTCGGTCTCGTAATGTATTCGTCATCAATTTTTTTGGTCATCATCGATGACATTATGATGATTTGTTGTATCTGGCAGTGAGCTTTTTTGCGGAAACTATTCCCAATGACATAGATTGTGATGACTTTACTACTTACAGTAGAATCTGGTGACATTGTGTCTACTTAAATTAAATTAGTAAAGTGGCGACAAAGTCTCGGTTTACGTCGAGTCCTCGTAGATCCAATATTAAAATTGTAGGTTGTGATGACATTACACACAAACAATGGTCAAGGCGGCGGGAAGCTGGTGTATGTAGGCGACTCAGGATCGCTCAAAAATCCATTGGGGAGGCCTATTTTCAGCAGTGGACGTCATTGCGTCGGGGATAGTGCAAATCCGCGAAACTACCATACGTAAAGTCCGCGTATCTGCAATAGATCTAGTTTTACAGGGTAAGGTAATAACACCTAATAAGTTTCTTATTTCAACTAATTTTGGCTTCATTTTTAAACGTTATATAATTAATTCTAACGAAAAATTGGATGTGTGATTTTATGTATTTATTATTTTCGATCTCTTGTTGTAAAAAGGTTTTTCTGAAAATACATAATTTAGGCTCTGCGACAATTACATGCTTGTAACTAAAATTAGCAAAATTTTTCAGTTACGTGGAATTATCCAATGCTGGTTACGCGGATTTGCACAATCCCCGACGATATGGCTGAGATGGTGATAAAGTAAGCAAGTGATGGATTAAAAATATCTTTGTAACAATTCCCGCGATACTATAATTTACCGAAAAATCGAGAAACTATTCAACGCGACACGTGTTTCGCCCTTACACAGGGCATCTTCAAACAAACATATTGTTACAAAGATATTTTTAATCCATCACTTGCTTACAATGGATTTCCGCAAAGTAACGCCTGAATCAATAAATTAATAAATTATTGATGATAAAGTAGTAACTTACAGCAGAAATAAGTGATATAGTATCTAATTTAGTTGAAGGATTGAGGTTTCGACTATTCCCGGTTTTCGGCACGTCATCATGGAGTTTCCACCCTGTACAGATAAGCTGAAGCTCCATAAATAATTTATTAACCCTCGCGTCGTCGCTGGGGCTTTGCGACGGTATTTCGTTTCAGCCTAGAGATTTGTATTGATAAAATTTGGGAGGCTCTGTCTGATCTCTTCAACTTTCATGATAAATTAAAACATGACTGTATATTTACAATTGGATTTAAATGTTTTTACTAGTGGAAGTAAAAGGTGTTTATGTTTTTTATTATAACACAAAACATACTATATTAATTACATTATACGAAATAGGAAATAACTGAATATTGGTTTCACTAATTGTATTTCGCATCGATTTATGTATATGTTTTCATTATAATTGTATGTATATGTTTTTGTTTAGTTTAGTTGTTATTATTATAATTTTTTTCCCCCAATTTTTACGTATATTAATTTATTATTTCTTATTGTGATCCCACACACTAATCTCCGGCACTTTTGCTAGGGTTGGCTGGAAGAGATTTCTTATAGAAATAAGCTCACCTTTGTACATGTTTTATTGTTACTGTATTTTTTATGAATGTTTATGTGCAATAAAATTTCAAGATCTGTTTCACCATCTTCCCGCCGCCGCCTTCACCAGACTCGGTGTGTCGGATAGAAGGACTCTAACCCCTTCTTTTTTTCTTCCTTCTCCCGCTGTGGGCGGAGCGGGAGTGTGTCAGACTTCTAGTGACTAAAAACCATCCATGTTCCTTCTTGAGCCTGCTACGTCCCGAGACCACAGTAATCTTTTCGAACAGTCCCGCAGCATACCTTCACCCCCTGCTACTTTAGCTGGCATATTAATCTTGCTCTGTCAGGCATTTCAGTTCTCTTAAGTATTTCCTTATATCCGTAGATATAATGTAGCAATATTAGTGGACATAAAATGTAGATGGCCAATCAACACTGGTAGAGTATATGAATTCATGAGAGAAAGCTAATGTTCAGTAGTTAGATATTAATGGGCTGAGATGATCTAGTCAAAGTAAAAATCTAATTCAATTCCAAAGTCAAAATAATACTATGCAGACTATCAGCAGCCAGACCAAATACATTTTAACGTATTCCTTTACAAGAGGGTCCGGTTTTGGATTCTCTTTTAACGCATGAGTTTCCCAGCTGTTACTGTCCCAGGTCTTCTAAGCGGACAGCCGCTGCGGTTGACGCCCGAGACGTCGGGAGCCGCGAACGACTCTCGGCCACCGTAGGCGCTGGTTTGTAGGCTGGTAGGCCTTCTATAGGCGACAAGCCGCGTAGGTGGCGCTTTCGTGTTCCACACGCGCCTCAAAGAGGTGTCAGCACACTGAGGGCCCCCAGGGAGGGGGCTAAGCCTGCCGGGTTGCGGGACTGTTCGAAAGGGTTACCGCGGCCTCGGTACGTAGCAGACTCAAAAGAAGGAACATGGATGGTTTGTAGTCAATAGAAGTCGGACACACCCTACCGCTCCATCCATAGCGGGGGAAGGTCATTTGATGATTTTCCATCTGGATCTGATGAAAGACCAGAAACACGACCTTACCATATTGCCCTTCATGGCACTTGATGTGGCTCGCAGTTACATAGTCATTCAATTTAATGTGTGTGTTCGTGCGTAAAACAAAGCTAAACTTACCTAACATTTTATAAGCAATTTCATTTAAAAAACAAATCTATTTTTAGTATTAATGTAATGGTCGATTTAATACTATTTGGCTTTTTAAACGATTGCTTCAATGTATTGTTTTCTCAGAGTTCATATAAGAAAGGTTTCATATAAAATATTTGACATTAAAAAATTGCAGAGTTATACATAAACATGTTTTTATTCAGATCTTATATATTTCTGTACGTGGTTTTGGTAAGTTCCTTAAAATTCTATTGAGATTTGCAGATTGGAGTAACTGACATAGCATAATGGATTTATAAGCTAATTTGGCAGTAGGGGGACATATAGCTCAAAGAACCGACGAATGATGGGGCGTTACGGTTTTTCAATGGTGAGCGCGAATCAACTAACGACGTATCGACCTGGACTTGACCTGATTATTATGGCAAATATGACGATTAGCCTACCTAATGGGAAACGTATTTCCAAGGACATTTAATATGCTGTTCTGATGCTGTAGCCCCAACTGTATACAGGCTATCATCATACCGTTAACTGTGGGAATCAAGGTGAGCATTGGGAATTGTAAGTACCAGACAAATGGAAGGATATAAAAACAGGGGCAAACCCTTTATGGATCCAACATTTTTATATAGGATGGAGGGATGAAGGTACCCTCGACCTGTCATAGATAGAATCTAACCAATTACACTTTCACGACAAAATGGATGCCTGATTTTATGTATTTATTATTTTAGGTGCTGACAGCCATCAATGTTTGCAATGGTGAAATCACTGAAAATGCCAAGACCAGACCAGAACAGAGTCCAGAAGGACCTCGACCTTTGGAGCTACAGGACCAGTTTGGAGGAGCAGGGCCGGTTACAGCTTTTTTCCAAAAACTTATTAACTTTCCAGCCAAGTTTTTAAAGTCATATAAAGTTAACCAAACCGAATAATTTTTAGAATTATAGAAATTCTTTTCTTTATCATACATACATATTTTTTATTTTAAAATATTTCTTTAACTTTTTACGCAATAATAAATAATTAGTACATATAACACAGAGATTGTAACTTATACATACATAATAAACAAACAGCATAATAACAAAAGAAATTAACACATTAACCATACCATTAAAAACTATAAAACAGATATTACAGCGTGTAATGCAAACAAAAGCTACTAAATATTTAATTAACTTAACATTCTACGAAGTAGAACAGCTACTAAAACCTGCACTGTAAGAAGCCGACCATTTTGCATATAACACACACACACACACACACACGCACACACACACACTCACACGTACACACTCACACGCACACACTCACACATTAGATATCTTTATGTTATATAATTTACTTAAGTCCTGTATTTAAATTTGAAGTTTGATCTCTTTAGTCCTTTTTTTTAATTTTTTTTATTATCGTCTGTAAACAAAATGCTGCTTACGCACTGTCTCCCGGCCAAAAGGGGGAGACCGGGAGGGGGTGTGGGGCTCACTGCGGCCGACGCGACCACCGCAGTCCTATCCACTAAAAAACTTCAGACGACGCCCACAGCTGTTGAAAAGGGGCGAGGCACCAGTGCCCCGGTTTGTAGCTTCTGATACCCCGCCCGCGGCCAACGTCCCCCGGATCAGAACCGGAGAGACCTCCTCAGGAAGGCGCAATTTGCAACGCCCCCCCTACCTCTATGTGCGGCCATGGCGTAACTGGCTGACTTCGGAGGGGGTCTATGGCGAGACGGAAGGGGCCCCCTGCCCCCGCCGCCTAAGACCCCCCGCCCGCTGCGTCAACGGCGTAGCCGGAGAGAGAGCGGATCCCGCTCCCTCTCCCGCTCCGCGGCCTCCTTCTGCGACATCACCACTTCGCAGAAGGAGGCCATCGCCTCCCACGCCGTCTCGCTGTCGACTATCTTTTGCATGATGGTCGGCAGCGAGAGAGCCACTCCACCCAGGGCCGTCGACCGCGGCCCCGCCCACGCAGGGCACGCCACCAAAGTGTGCTGCGCGGGGTCTTTCGTGCAGTCACAGTGGTGGCAACACCGGGTCGACTTCCCCCCGGCGACGTCACACAGATACTTCCCAAAGCACCCGTGCCCGGAAAGTACCTGCGTGAGTCGGAAGGTCATCGACCCCCACCGACGGCCGACCCATCGCTCTAAGATGGGCCCGACCGCCTCGAGGATACGGCGCCTCGAACCTTCGGCACGAAATTCGGCGCTCCCGAAAAGCTGCCGCCGCCATGAGCCCAGAGCCTGCCTCTGAGCGTCTCTACGCCACCGCACCACAGTGTCCGGTGCAGGGCGGAGACCCTGGCTCCGGGATTGTGCGCCACGCCAGTAGACCGCCGAGAGAACCTCGGCGTCGAGGTACCATGGCAGGGACCCGGCGAGCGCGCATGCCACCTCATGGGAGATGGTGCGATACTCCCTAACGACACGGGTCGCCATGACCCTCTGCGACTGCTGCAGGATCTGTCAATGGCGACCCGATATGGAGCTCGCCCAAATTGGGGCTCCATACAGGGCCATGGACCGCACCACCCCCATGTAAAGGCAGCGGCAACTGCCGCCACTCTCTCCGAGATTGGGGAGCAGGCGAGATAGAGCTCCCGCCGTGCTCACCAACCTCGGGCCTAGGTGCCGAAGGTGCGCTTCGAAGTCCCATCTGCTGTCGAGAAGGACGCCGAGATACTTCAGCGTGTTTCCGACAGGGATGGGAGTTCCTCCTACCACGATACTGGGGCCTGGAGGCGGCCGCCGCCGGGGACCATGGAAAATAATGGTCCCGGATTTCTGCAGTGCCACCTCGAGCCCCAGCCGCCGTATCCTCTCGACCATTGCCGCGACGCCGACAGTGGCCAACACTCTCGTATCCCGGAGGTCAGAACCCCGGGATGTTACGAGGGTGTCGTCGGCGTAACAGATCACGTCCACGCCGTGCAAGTTCACACAGCGCAGAACGTAATCATATCCGATGTTCCACAGGAGTGGTCCCAGGACAGACTCCTGTGGAACACCGCACACCATACGCCGACGACAGCCTCCTCCGCCCATCGTTGGAATGACTACCGCCCTCTCCGACAGGTAGCTCCCCAACAACCGCCGCAGATATGGAGGCACCCCGTGATATCGGAGTGCCTCCATAATCGTTGACCAGGGCAGGGTGTTGAAGGCGTTCGCGATATCGAGCGACACCGCAATCAACACCCCACCCCGGGAAACCGCCCTCTCCGACAGGTCCTGCAAGCGGCCGATCGCGTCAATCGTCGATCGGCCGCGGCGGAACCCGAGCTGGAGGTCGGACAAATCCGGTCCGATCTCCTCCAGGTGCTCGACGAGGCGGTTGGCGATGACACGCTCCAGGAGCTTGCCCGCCTCGTCGAGCAGCACGATGGGCCGATAACCAGAAGGGTCATCGGCCGGACATCCCTCTTTGGGAAGGAGTACCAAGCGGCCCTCCTTCCAGCGCCGCGGAAAAACCCCATCCCGCAGGCACCTAGCAAAGAGGGAGGTCACGCGGGAAAGAAAAGGCGCTTCCTCCCCGCTCAAAACCAAGTCCCACGCCCTCGTCGGAATGCCGTCGGGACCTGGGGGATATCTTTAGTCCTAAGGAAACCGTATTTATGATGGCCGCGATACAGGCTTCGCCTAGTGCGATTATCGTTGTAAATGATTACTGTAAACTCTGGAATGCGTAATAAAGATTTAATATTTATTATTATTAAGAAAAAGTCTCGTATGCAACTTACACGTAAATTTCTTTAAGTCTGTCGTCAACTGGAATTTTGACTATCATATATTTGTTACAAATTTATATCACCACTTCAGCCCATTAACGTCCCACTTATGAGCACGAGCCTCCTCTTACATACCTACAAGCGAGGGTATTGGGTCATATTCTACCACGCGTACCCAGTGCGGATTGGCGCAGGCAGGTTAATGTCGTCCTGCTGCAAGAATTTTTCAATCCGCCCAAATAGGCATCTAGCATGGCTTACCGACTATCACATTTTGTAATAACAGGGAATGTAATCCAACAGCTAAACATGCCTTCTGAAGCACGGAAGCGCTCGATAACAAATGCCGCACAAAAGGTCACCCATCCAAGGACTGACCTCTGTAAACTCTGCTTTATTTCTGTGATCGTTTCCAAGTGTATAGGGCTCCTATCAAGATCTGAGGAGTCCAAGTCAACCTCACCTGCAAGTGATCAACGCACGAAGCTCTTGCGAACATAACATATCCCGGTAAGCGGCAGTAGGTTCGCCACCTATTACGTGGGACCGACCATGTTATTGGCGAAATTAGGGCGTGTAATATGCCCCTGCCTACTCTTTATATATAAATGGATAACAGGCGTGAATGTATGTTTGTAAAAAGACTGATTCAAGCCGAGAGCCACATATTCGGGCCAGCATTAAAATATGTTTTTTCTTTCGAGAAAAAACATATTTTCTATACCTTTCTATACCTGGGAAATCTACAGTCATAAAATATAGTTATGAAAAAAATACTCTAGATGTTTATTTAAATCAAGTTTACTTGAACTTACGTAGCAAAAGCGTGCTTAAACTATTTGAAAAAAGCTTAAGATATATAGGCGTATTACTTACTAATTTATTTTATACAACAGACGGACGTCAGGGCGTTAAAGTAAATATTGAGAGCCATATATTTTTAAAGTGGTTATTATTCCGTGTTATTCAGTCATATCGCTTTTATGGTATTAGTAGAATGTAAGTCGAAGGCCGATCCTAAATAGATAATGTGATATGCCTCATAAAATAGTGACCCACTTTAGGTTAATTGTTTGTTTGTTAACCAACATAGCGCAATAATTTCTGCTTATTCTCTAGGATTCGTCAAAAAAACCTCTGACGTCTATTGAGAGTGTATTTACGAAAAGGTTATAAGCTATTCATATAATGCCCGGGCTTTTTAGTATCTTGCCAATTGACTTTAGTGATAAAAAGGATTAGTCATTCGAAACACACGTGTTTGAATTGTTAACTTAATCTCTTTGGGATGTGAAACGGCATTTATGCAGGCTCTCATAAGTGGATCGCTTGTAACCGAGCATATTCCACGGTATAGAGCGAAAATTTTTTTTTATAGCATCAAAGGCAAGAAATGGTCTTGTGAACGAGTCACGCAAAAGAAACTGAAAATGTGGTAATTATATCTTAGTTAAATGAATATCACTGTTTGGACGATATATCGTTGATTCGGTCAAGGTAGCGGAAAATCCATAGATGACAAACGATCGCTTAATGTCATGGAAATCTATTGGGAAGGCCTATGTTTGGCAGTGGACGTCATTCTGCTGAGATGATGATGTTGGTAACAAAAATATTTTTAAAACAAAATATAGGTGTATAGGAATCCTACCAAGACCTAAAGAGCCCAAGCCAACCTTACCTGCAAGCGGTGCACCTGCCGATCAACGAGCGAGGCTCTGGCAAACATAACAGTGCCCGGTAAGCGGCAATGGGCTCGCAACCTACGTGGGGTTGACGACCGATATGGCGTGATGGCGAGTATACCCGCTCTTCGCTCCTAAGGTCGTGGGTTCGATTCCCACGCAGGACAAATCTTTGTGTGCATGAACATGAATATTTGTTCTGGTCTGGGTGTTTTTCTATGTATATTAAGTATTTATTTACAAAAAAAAAAAGTATTTATGTATGTTTATCCGTTATTTAGTATCCATTACACAAGTTTTAATGATACTTATCTTGGAACTAAATAATTGGTGTGAATGTCAGAAAATATTTATTTATTTATTTATTTATCAACTATATAATTGGCGAAGTGTGGGCATATAACATGCCTCTGCCAACCCCTTCGGGGAACAGGCGTGAATGTATGTATGTAAAATATTTCCGAAATTAGTTCCCCTTTATAGTTTAGTTAGTTTTCTATGTTAAAACGTTTGTAACAAAGATCCCATCCCATCTACAACATAATAATCGACTCTCAGAACATTATTATTCTAAGATCTTAATGCCGATCTTGTCCAAGCTCAAAGGAGTTAATTAACCCCATCTCATAACAATAGAACTACAACGGGTCGTACAGGCGATCGTGTCCGTTAGGTTAGCACACTGGCCACAATGACATGCCCTAACAACACTGTCGTCATCTAATTAATGTTAGTGTTACATGTCCTCGGCTCAAAATATCTTGTTAAGACTGTAACAGGTTTAAATTATCGTTTGTCTGTAGTATATTGGTTCTAAGTGTTTGAAAAATAAACTTGCAGTACACTTGAGTATGCTCCAGGTTTCCAAATAATGTATTATAATAATATGGAATGTTATATATCTAGTATATCGTTTGTTAGTCCTTAATTGAAACAGCAATTACAGATACATTTTATAAATCTTAAAATTTATTTATTGATCTTTAAAAAAAGTGACACCACATGTTTCAAAAGGACAGCTCTTAAAGTTATACTTTGGCAAATCCCTACATCTAATCGTGTAAGTAGATTATTTATGTCAACATTGTTAATGACGATTGGTATAGCGTGAAAGTCAGTTTAACTGCACTCAGTGGCGTGTATCCTAAACATGAAATAAAGTATTAATTTCCTCGGATTAGCCTAGCTATTCCATATTACATGCTTTTAGCTCGTAAAAATTATGATTTAATCAATAAAATTCGTCATTGCCATCTATAGGTGTAACAATACTTAGTTAAATAATAAAAATAAAACTACAACGGGTCATACAAGCAATCGTGTCTAAAGGACAACAACATACATCAGGTTTGAAACCCATTATATTTAAAAGAAACCCATACAATAATAATATAAGTAGCATACATATATATCACACCTGTTTCCCCGAAGGGGTAGGCAGAGGCATATTATACGATGAGGTTGGTTTGGGCTCCCCAGATCTTGGTAGAAGCCCCATATACCCTTAATCCTAAATAAGCAGTTATAGCACTAAAGTGCAAATTAACAAACATACTCACGTCTGCATCTATTAAATAGTAGTTAGATATTGCGAAAGATAATACTAGAGCTTTGATCATGAGTCTATTAATCCTAACAACTGGGTCAAAAGCAAGCGAAGTACGTACTTTACGAAATGAACGAAATTGGTTTCTGTCAGTGTGCAAACCACTCGATCTTTCCAATTCCCAATTAGTTATCTATTAGAGAGTGCCCCGAGTACCCTGACATCTAACTGGGATGCATGTTGGTTCTGTGGAACTGTTCTGGGGGAATTGAGGGCCATTTGCTGATTGGCATAACATATTTGGTTAGTCAAACGACTAACTTAGTGTTTAGTACTCGAATTGTCTTGAAATTTAATATGATTAGAAGGCAAGATTATTGTTTGGCATTATTTAATATTTTTTGTTGATAAGCTTATCATTTAAATAGAACTGAACTAATTTTAGTAATAGTAAGAAGTATTTTTTAATATAGATACTGAGGTTATATGGTATTATTACAATACTTTTATTTAATAAAATAAAGACAGTAACAGCACTAGTTTTAAACCTGGTTTAACTTTAGATCGTATTATTAAAGTTAAGCCAGGTTTAAAACGAGCGCTGTCACTTTTGCTTGATAAAATGAAGACAGTGACAGCACTAGTTTTAAACCTGGTTTATCTTTAGATCGTATTATTTAAAGTTAAGCCAGGTTTAAAACAAGTGCTGTCACTTTTGTTTGATAAAATGAAGACAGTGATAGCACTAGGCCTAAACCTGGTTTAATTTTGGATCTTGTTTTGTAATAATCCCCTTAAAGTTTTCTATCCGATTTAAAAGAAGGAGGAAGTTTTTTACTTTTTTAATATAATGCGTTTTTTGATATAGAGATGGGACCATTGTTCACAGTTTAAATAACGAATTGTTCTGTCTCTTTTCGTAGACAGACGCATTTGCAGAGATGTGCAGTTAAGAGAAGAAGAAGAGACAGAGAAGAGCGCAGCGAAGAGGGTATTTCTAACTCACTCGAAAATCAACTTTAGGGGGTACCGCGTTTCTTCGAGGACGCGCCAGCATTTTTTGTCAGGTTCAAGTATATATGTACTTTATTTTCATATTGTTAAAGTTGATTATCGTGTGCGTTTTAAAAATCCTGTCCGCTGCGCTCCTCTCTGTCTGCGCCGAGCCATACACTTACATATAAAATAAATAGAAATCAAGTATTTCAGGGTGCATCGAAATACTTGATTTCTATTTATTTTATATGTAGGTAAGTGTATGGCTCAGTATGATTTATTTATTCAGACCTATAACATACACCCTTGCAACTTGTATACAAACTGGCTAACAATAAAGCTGCTTCCTAATCTGAATGTCGCTGATAAAGACTCCAAGACGTCGTCCCGAAGTTCCCGTGGGAGAGGAGTTACGACCAGACCGAGGATTACTGATATCTGAGACAATTCGGAAATTGCCCAATTCAATATGCTGCACAGCTGTCGTAGAACAGCCAGTTAGTAAAAAGACTGTCTATCTCTAACTTTAGACTGTCTGTCTACAGTATATCCTTAACCCTCCTTCAATATCTGTTGATAAAGTTACCAAAAAAAGGATCCATAGATTGTCGAAGCGACAAATCCTTTTTTTTCAATATATTTTACAGATATTTTTCTTAAATGTGACACGTCATACTTACTAAATCCTGCTTGATGGAGAGCAGTCGATGCAGTCCAAAATAAATAACTTAAAGGTATACAGATAAACTAATGTTCATTTCACTTATTATAGTAGTAGAATAAACTAGCTGTTCTTTCGTTTCCCAACTCAAATAAGTTAGTATTCAGTTCTAAGTTCATTCGCTTTACTCCGAAATTTGGCGAACCTCTAGCCACTTCAGTTGCCAATTATTTATTTTGAACATTTAGCGGAGTATTTCGCAAGTAGCAGCGATGGACCAGTGGCCAGACCAATAGGCTGCAATATAGGTCTTGGGTTCAATGTCTGGTCCTACCTATGACTTTTCGAAGTTGTGTGCGTAATTATCGCTTGCTCTATGCCTCGGAAAGCACGTTAGGCCAATGGACCCGGCTGTCATGAACATCTATGACGATCGTTATTAGGAAGTCAGTGCCTTCTAAAGATGTTTCCTTCTGAGTTGCGGAGGTCAGACAGGCAGTCGCTTCGTGTCATAACTAAAACTTGGCTTAACGTGCCTTCCAAGCTAAGAACGTCATCATCAACTCCGACGTCTCACTAAGCACGGCTCTCAAGAATCAAGGTAAGAGAGTCATGTCATATTGCACCAAGCGGACCCAGTGCTAATAAGCAGAAACACGTGTATGGCGTTTTCTTGTTAGAATCTTTTAAATCACCGATTAGGCGTCAAGACGATACTACAAGATTATTTGAATTTTTTTTTAATATTCTTATACATGCAAACAAAGCAAGTAGGCTAGGTACACAAATACACTTGTACGAGAACTGATGCCTGATGTAGGCTCAGAACAACTTGTGTTATAGGTCACTAGGTCTCAACCCTTGGAAAATAAACATACACATATCACCTACATTTTAACAAGACAAATGAATAAGAATAATATAGTAAAATTAAACAATATTGAAAGTATATGAATTAAGCATATTCATGTTGGGTATGAATTTGTGATGTGTGGAGAAACCTCTCGGTGATTAAAGTGGTATCTTTGTATGCGAGGGTATCAAGTATTTCTCTATTACCAAAAGATCTGACTCTTTGCGCTGTTTAATCACGATATTCTTAAAGTTCTCTACTCTATTGCTTCAAAGAGAAAAGAAACCCTTAAAAAAACTAAGGTACAAATGTTCATGACATTATTTGAGAATTATAATTAAACATAGTTTGCATTGAAATGTATATGAAGCTGGTGTTTTATGCAACTGTGAACGAACAGTTCATATGTGCACCGCGAAAATTTAATGTGTCACGGTTGTCCATGAGTTAGGTTACAAGTTTTAATTTACTGTAAGCTAGAATAATCGCCCACTCTCTTGTACACTTAACTGTTTTTCTACGATTTCAAAATAAGAATATTTACAACAAAAAATGATTTTATTCCTATTTTTTTTAATGGTATTGTAATCAGTTTGAATTGTAATCAATAATGTAATGACAAATTTAAAATTGGAATTCATTTTTATTGTGAATTTGCTATGTACCTCCTTAATGTTTTAGATCAATAAATCTGCTTGTGTCCTATATTACGATGAGCTAACGGATTATTGGTACACGAATGATGATGGTAAGTATTACTACCTTTATTATAATTGATACCCCATTCTCTATCTCGAATGCCCGAATAATTCATATGTGTTCAAAGTCATGTTAAAATCATTTATTCAAGTCTGGCTCAATAAAGCTCCTATGAAAGTCAACTTAGAAACTTACGCGCCCATTCACTGCTGCTTTGATCGTAATAAAGGGCAAGATACTTGTAATGGCTAGTTTTTTCAATATTAAGAAAATGTAGCTCATATTCAAACAAATCGAAAAGTTTTCATACTTGCTCTGCAATCACTAAATATAAACAAAATAAGAAATTTTCAAAACATGAATTATCATCATCGTATCAGCCTTATAAAGTTCACTGCTCAACATTAGCCTCTTTAATAGATAACATTCTAATCAAGCAGGGCACGCGGGTTGGTGATCGCAGTTTAAGACAGTATGGAGTGAGGTTATCAAACGTAACCTGGTGGGGGTTACGGCAGTGCCCCCTGGCCGCGGTGTCTTCCGGCGCCCGTAGACACGGGCGCGTCGTTTGGTGGGCTGTTGGGTAGCCGATAGGTAGACTCCGGAGGTGTCATGTCCGGTAGTGCCTGGGGCGATCAGCTAGCGTGGTGTCTTGCTTAGTGAATGGTTTCAGGTCACTTCCTTAGTCTCCTGAGGGATTAGGCTTCGGGCATAGGCCTTGGTATCCGGTGGTCGAGCATGCAGCGGCGCCAAGTCACGAAGGTGTTCGTGATTTGAGACATCCGCCCGCTCGAGCATCGGTCAGGTAGTATGACGCTGTGGCCCATTATCTAGTAGCATTTCTCTACGTCAACTCTTACGACTCCCCGTGAGGAGAGAGGGGGTGGCACTGAATGTCAGGATATGATTAAAATTATGTTGTTTCCTATCTCCTGGCAGACGTCTGCCACATTACATGCTTCCAAGTCATTAATAAATAAGTCATGATTCCTAATAGATATATTTGCGTATTGCAACAGGGTCGCTACATAAAATTGAAGAAGACGGTACTGCAAGGTATAAGAAAGCAAATGAGACATTATCGAGTGCAGAACATTATTTCAACGCATTGAGATCAGACCAAAAAGGTATATAATGTTTATTCTATCTATCTATCTATCTCAGCCCGTTTTGCGCCCGTCTTCGGACATAGGCCTCCTCTCCAGCTCTCCACGCGTGTCGATCTACCGCCTTCTGCATCCAGTTTACACCCGCCTGCTGACGGATGTCATCCACCCATCTCCGTGGTGGTCTGCCTCTGCCTCGGGTATTGGCACGGGGTCTCCACTCTAGAATTTAATGTTTATTCTAAACTCCATGAATGATTAAATAGAGCTATGGGTTTTTGTATTAAAGTAATAACTTATTTCCGTACAATAATAGCCTAATTATATTTTTCATATTATTTATTTATTATACATATAGGTACTAGCTGACTCGATTGACCGCTGTCCTGTCTAATTAAGATTATTAATTCTGTCCATGGCGCCAATGGTCAAACGACTGACAGCAATATTAAACGTCATGGTTACAATGATGTTCGTATTGTCAGAAAAATATATAGGATAGTTTGTTTTTGTTTTAATTAATGGTTTCGTGTGTTTAGCACATTTAGCCAGTGTCAAGTAAGATATATATTAAAAACATATAAATTATAGTAAATGAGAATGAGTGGTGATAAAGATGATAAATGGTAAATGCCCTTCCCCTAAACCCCATGAGTCCTTAATAAAGATGAGAGACTATACTGAGATCGCACATGGACTTCTTGAGAGAATTTGAAAAGTGATGTTGCAATGTTTTGTTTCATTTACCAACACTCATGTACGTTCAAAAACACATAACGGTTAATAATCCAAATTTATTAATAATCGAAATATCATAAATTTTAGAAAATAAAACAAAACTACAGATATGACGCTTCACTTTCCCTCCAAGAAGTCCTATGGGGTAGTTAAGTTTCATCAATTTTAAATTTTTTCTCTTATTCTTCATTTTAACGCCAGGCTGATTTGTGAATCTAAACCAGCCAGGGCGCCCAAACGCATACAGAAATCGTTCAAGCCGTTTAGGAGTTCAGTGACAAAAACACGTATAGTAGAATTATATAGGTATCTAATGAAGATATATACATACATACCACGCCTTACCATACTATCAAGCCTGTTTCCCACAAGAGGCAGACAGAGGCACATAAATTTATAGAAATGTACATAAAATGAAGTTACTAACGCATAATTTCTAAGTGTTATTTACATAAACTAGGTAAACCTAAGTATTCGTAAAAAATTTGACCAATGACAAAAAAGTGGCAAATCTTTATTTAATATAATAAATATAATATAATATAAGTATATAGCTTTATTAAATAAAGACTTATATGTAATATAGCACAAGTTTTTTTCAGAAACCCAAGCCAAAAATATAAATTTTAGAGGCTCAGTTAACCTGCAAAGAAACAACAACAGTACCAAAGTGTTTATTCCAAAAGGAAAAACTATTAATATCGATAAAACAGCGTATAAGTCCTTAGAAAACAGAGTCAATGCTATAGCAGATGCAATGAAACACAACTTGGGTAACATTCTTAAAGATATGAAGGAACAAATCAATGAAAATAAACGACCAGGAATTTCAGATGAAACTATATTTTCCAGAGAGTACAAGAATGCTGACGTGGGGGCGACCAATATGATAGATTGGATTTTAAATAGTTAGTTAATAAGTAAATATAAAAGTTTGTTACTGAATGTATTATTATGTGGGATATTTTCGAAAGACCAAGGAGAAAGGAAAGGAATAGACAAGCTGCGCCGAAACCAGATAAACTGGGAGAAGGGCAAAATGATGATGCCCACTATGGGCATCTTATATTTTTTTTGCAGTTTACCAATCTTTCCTAGTGTACATCCCCTATAAAATTTATAAGAACAGACTTCTGTTGGGGCAGAAAAAAATTCTGTGATGGAGTTTTCGCGCCAACGCAAAAAAGACACATCGCGGCAGTATTTTATTTTCAGAAAATAGCTTAAACTTGAGATTTTATGAGTAAAAATATTGTATATTTACACATAACTTTTTTGGCGATGTACACAAATGTAGACAAGTGACATATTGTAGTGAACTGTTATTTTCTGTGTTGACTCCAAAACTCCTTAGAAGCCTCTTGTAAAGTCTCCACTGTTTTTATGTGGTATGACTCTGACTTGAGTCGACTATTACGGACTTTACTTGACTTAGATTGTACTAAATTCTGTTATTCAGTACAGTCTAATGATACATTTATGTTTATTATATATAACTTGATTAATTATTTGACATTATTTGAGACCGATATTTGTATGTTAAGTATGTATTTACAAAAAAAGTATTTATGTATGTTTATCCGTTATTTAGTATCTATAACACAAGTTCCTAATGATACTTATCTTGGAACATTTATTTATATTACTTGACACTTGCAAATACTCTAAACGAGTGAGTCCACATTTAAGAGAAAGAAAAACAGATCTGGAATGGAAACCTTTAGATAGCAAACACAGCATGAGATGCATCTGCAAGATAGAACTGAAAAAGGTCGCAGGCTCACGATAGATGCATGCCGCCGGAATCATTACACATTGGAAACTTGTGGCGAAGCCCTAATTCGCTCATTTTCACTTCTTTCACTATATATTTTTTTTTAAATGAGTCAAATATGTCATTATTTTCGAAAAGTATATTTACACCCGGAGAAACATTGACCGAAACATTGCGTTAAAGTGTAATTATGCCATTATTGCACCAAACGAGCGCTATGTTCAGCAGTGGACATCTTTGGGCGAGATTAGTGAAATAAAAATAAAGTAACTATATTTTTAAAGTGTATTATGTGAAAAGAGTATAAATTAGCTTTTGGCTGAAGTTGAAATAAGGTGAGCTCCGACCAATTTCTCTATGTTTCATTAGTCTGCATCGCGTAGTGGTTTCATTCGTCACACCACCTGGTTGTTGCCACAGCACATGTAATCCAGCTGGCCCACTGCACACATTTTTTGTCAATATACTTATTCTTTTGTCAATATTGAGTATGTATGATTGGCGCTTGCAAATTTGTCTTCATGGACTATTTATTTCCCACCCTTAGGAGTAATATTGTCATTTATTATATTCTTTTTTGATGATATAATAGCTTAACTTATATTGGGTTCACTATTTATGAATTACATGAAGTTTCATTTTCTGAAATTTTAAAGATATCAATTTGTCTGTATACCTAACTCATAAATAAAAAAGAGAGTGGCCATGAGTAAGATGTTAGATCTAAGCTAATAATTAGAAACATAATAATAGTCCCAACTTTTTTACACAAAATACAATTTTTTTATACTCAGAAATGCAAGCATATAATAAATTATGTAATGGAAAGTAGCCTGCTTCTTAAAATTAGGGAATCATCGCGCTAGCTTAACTGGTTAATAGCCTGCCTTATCATAATGTTTTAGTGGATTTTAAGCTAACCTAAAGGCTACTCAAACGTTAGACCGTTTGCCCGATCTAGTCCGTGCATGATCTATAAATCTATGAATACAAAGTTTAAATCGCTCTTGTGTGTTACGTGAACCTCATAGAAATCTTAATAATTTAATAATATTATTTAGATTTTAATTGTTAGCCTTGTTTAGAAATAAAGATCATTAACAGGTAGGATAGAGAGTCCGTTGTCTGGTAGTTGTACAACTGCAGTATGAGATATCTGTTATGTCTAGCATAGGACTAGGGGGCAGAAGGTTTTATTAAATTTGTAAAACCGCTCGCGGCCGTTCCGCGCCATACCTGCTCGGGACTTGCATTTTACGGCGCATCAATTATGAGTATTTTTGAACAGATTGTGTTGTCGGAACAAAAATAATGAACAATTCCGTTTTTAATGCAATAAGCTTCTTTCCACAAATTATTTCTAGCGGGTGCTATGAATATGGGCTGGAAAAAAATCATCGTATATACTAACATCATCTCCCTGTTTAGTATTGTACCATTGCTAGGCATTTCTTGTTCAAACAAAATTCATACTCTACCACGTGGAACCATGCGATGTGTAATTTTTTTTTAATAGAGAATTGCTCATGCTCATTATCTTGAACATCACACACAGCGAATCTAACCTTAAACTAATCAAATCTTGTAAAAAACTATTATAAGAGATTTGTGATGTTATATGAGGAATCGAAGTAATTCGACATTTCTGTTGTAAAAGACACTAAGTATAATGGACAATTTCAGTGTTATTTACCATCAGATAAATGTCACTTTAAATTTTGCATTTGAAGATAAATTTTTGCTTCGTCACTAAAAATATATTTATAGCCAATAAAAGAGTAACCAAATGCCTTTTTGACATAATCTATGGACTAGATAAAAGCTTTTGGACGAGCGGTATTGCTAATATTCAAAATAGACTAAAAGCTGGAATAGCTAACGTCAGAGGTTCCCACGCGTAATTTATTGTAGCGGTGAATGTGGTTGTTGGTACTAAACGCGCAATGAAATGTAAACGGAATTTGTTTCGATACTACACTACTCACAACTAGATATTATTTTAGCCTATTATTATAAACTTCCTTTGCATCGATTGCTGAAGAGAACGTTAGACTAGCTTAGTAGCAATCAGGTCCACTAAATAGGTGAGGTACCTTACTGTTATCCATTCATGTTGTTCATTGGGCTGCTTAAGAGTTATGTTGCATCATAATCATGATGGTTCGTTAAATTATTCTCAAATTGATTTTGCGGGAAGCCCGTCGTTTTCATTATTAGCTTGACATTTTGAGCGTATATCTAAATTTTATATCTAAAAAAATACGATATTGTACGATTCATAGAGATTTCTTAGTTGTATGTAATATAATTTAATAGATGGCATGGGATGCATAGAATGGCTTTTGCCTTTCATTGCATTTCAGGGTTACTTGCCAAAATTTATCAAGGCTACTAACACCTCGATTAATAAAAGAATCGAATTTTTTCACATGACCAGCGCAAATTCTTTTTATTTTACTGCAGTGTATTTTATTTTACAGCTTTGTATTTTACTGCAGTGCAGTTATAATCACATAGAAAATAGTAATCCGTGCATACAGTTTAAACTTTTTACGGTGTGTGTATGCTACTCGTTGTTAGAATTTCAACAAAAGTTATAATATAAAAATCACAATAGTTTATTAAAATTCAGTTCGATTGCGATTACCTGTCCCAAGGAGATTTTGGTGTTTTAGTCCAGAGGGACCATTGTGTCTACAGTGTGCCAACCAAGGTAATAGAGATCTACGCATCGACCTCGACATACCTCGATGGTGGAGATGTTTTAGAAAAACATTCTGCCTTCACTCATACTTCGACGACATTCAGCCTTGATTTATATTTCGCTGATTTCAGAGCACGGCTAGGCCAGCGAATCGGTGACAAACGGAAAGTGGGCCAATTTGGAGTAGAGCTAACTTTCTGCTGGATAATCGTTTCACAGTTCTAGAGGAATGTATGTCTGTTGACAACTCATATAGGGGCTGTTTGTGAATGTCCACACTGTCTATTTTGGTTCAAAAAGTCGAGAGCTATTGGAAGTAAGTGTGCGGTCAGACGATTACAATAACCATGCGATATCGTAGGACCAGTCCGACTACCAGTAGTTTCATGCTATTTGACCCTTCCAAAATGTATTGGAGTCGTCGACGACATTGCCGATATGAGTTTGTCGTGTACCAGTATCGGTGGACGACAAAGCGCGAGATTGCAAAGATATGCAGTATCGGCTCAAATAAAGAATACACCAACAACTGTAACTTATTCCCTGCTGCCATTATAAGGTTTTATCATCGTAAAACAATTGGCATCGCACGTCAGATGTGAGCTGCAGGCGGAATGCAAGGACTTTTGGACTATGGCATCAACTATTTGGCTATGATATCGTTTTCGTCTGAACTTCGTCAGTAGTTATCGTCCAATGTGGACTAGGTATTAAAAAAAAAGTAGAACGAAAGAAAGAAACAAAAAACAATTTTTTTGCACAGAAACGTTCTGCCGCGTAGCCTTGCATAGTGGATTGAGCTCCCTGGCGAGGTTTTCCCAAAAGCATGAATGGAACTTCTCAAAAGACCGTGATACTGGTTTTATACAGTCGGGCTAGTTATGCCGCTGGTTCTGCAAGCGTTCAAAAGCTGCGGTGACTAGTTTCCAACAAGTGGGGCGCATGGTTGAGCGCCACCTAGTGATATAAAAAAAATCACTGCCTGATATGTTTTACTTTTAAATAAATATATGGCCAGTGGCTTCATGCAAAGCGTCTACTCTGGCATACAGATTGGTTTGGTCATAGCATAGGCGAACGACTAGTACACTCGTGTAGTGTAGCTATAGTTATCGCCTACTTGTAACTTGAAGAGTCATCATTATTAGTCTTGTTTTCTTTTGAAAAAAATATAGCTTGTACTATGGCATGTCAGAGTATGGTGCAGTGCGCTGCACTGGCGCATGCAGGGCGTCCGCGTTCCAGGCATTATTCACGTTTTATCGCCGCGTCCGAGCCGAGGTGCCGAAATCTACGGCCGCTGGGATACGGATTAGTTCGGTCGTAGCCTATGGAGAACAACTAGTGCACAAATTGTTTTCAGGGCATTGCTCCTTTAGCTGGGTGGTGATAATATATCTTTCATCTTTGGCTCCTAGAACACAAATTAGTTAGATTAGTTAAAAACTGAATTATCTACATACTAGCTAGCTAGTAGATATGTAGATAACATACTAGCTCAGTACCACCATCATCCTAGCATTATCCCGGTTTCCCAAGAGATAACGTTAACGGCCCATGGTCTGATCACTGGTTTAAACTGATTTGGCTGAATTTCAGTTATTACACGAACCGACTGCCGTCTGACCTCCGCTACCCAGAGAGAAATATCATTTTATGGTGAAACCAGCTGTCAGGATATTAGAAGGCTTTGGCTTCCTAATAACGACTACAGTAAGTATCTATAACAGCCGAGACCAACGGCTTGACGTGCATTCCGAGGCATGTAGCGAGCGAAAACTATGCACATAACGTATGGGAGCGCAATTGTAGTTTATACGGATACTGGGTACGGATTAGTTCGGTTGTAGCCTTTTGGAAAAGACTTGTGTACTGCCGGCATGTAGCGAGCGAAAACTACGCACCTAACGTATAAGAGCGCAATTGTAGTTTATAAGGATACTGGGTACGGATTAGTTCGGTCGTAGCCTTTAGGGAAAGACTTGTGTACTGCCATTTTCAGGGCATTGCTGCAATAATGTTGCTTAGCTGATAACTTTTAGGTTTACGTTTTCTAGTACTAGATAAAATGTGTAGCTCTTGGATCAAAAAGTAAAGACTCACATTACAAACTTGTGTAGCGCATTTACTCGACTTTGTCTTTTTTTAGGTAAAAGAAGAAAATTTATGCTTTGCATAGAACGAGTAAATATTTATAAGTTTAATTCTGTTATGCAATATGCATTAAATCTTCCCATTCGTAGCTTAATTTAAGATATCAAATAATGTCAGACCATATTTTATATTATTTAGATGTTATCGTCGTTCTAGGAGCATGTGTCCGAAACCAATGAGTCTTGCAAATTATTTTTTACTGTAAAGAAGGCTCACTGTAAATTGTTTTTTAATTAATTTAATGCGCAGTAATAATCTAAGTGCTCGAGCTTAGCATACCAAGCACATACTCTGTGATTTTTTAAGTGTTATTTAACTATTCAGAATAGGCAGTTTGTAAGTGATTCCTCCGTTCTGTACTGTCTGTGTTGTGGTCCAGTTAAATAAAGATAAAAATCTCGTGATGCTGGAATTTTGGTCGGTTTTCGAACGATTTCAGGAGTTATAGGGCCGCATATTCATTCTTGCTTTTTGAAAAAAATGACTTTAACTTCTGATTGTTGTAACTGTAAAATTGTGTTTCAACTAGCAGCCTCCCACGGATTGGCTTGACCAAAAAAATTAAATGAAATAAGCATTTTCTGACAATTACACCAATTATTTTATTTCAAGATAAGTATCATTCAGAACTTGAAATGAAATTAAATTTATTTAGACATTAATACACATAAACAATAAACAGTATTCAAATCAGTAAACAATTTTTACACATAAGTTTACATATAGTATGCCTAAAAAGGACTCCACTCAGCATGTGCTGCAGTGGAAGGCCACAACAGCGCTGGTCTTCCGTGGAGACCTTATAACTTTCGTGTGCAACAGCCACACAAAAGGCAGAAACTTAACAATAAAACAAAATATTTAAAACCACAAAATACAATTAAATGAAAAGTTAAAGTAGTAGAAGTAATAAAAGTAGTGAGTTACAGCAGAATTACACTTACTTATGTATATCATATGAAATTTTCTAACTTAAGATTAAATAACATAGAACAAACACAGTTTGATTTGAGTTGAAAAGATTTTTAATTTTTATTAAAGATAATAGAGAGATCGAACTTGTGTTATAGATACTACCTAAATAAATAACGGATGGGTTTCTATTACGTTACAACCTCAGTTTGGAAGAATATTTAATGAGATCGTTATATCACCAGTTTAAGCTCATTAACGCCCTACTTCTGAGTGGGGCACTAATGGGGATTACAGAGGCATTTAATTACACTATGTGTTACTGATCTTAACTACCTTTGAATATGAAAGTAAGAAATTAATTACGGATTTATTAATCAATGCCGGTAGTTAAATTGATGTGCGAACAATTTGATTTCAGGCTCTTTGCTTCAGCGGAAAAAATGGACAAAAACTAGTTAGCACTGGATGTATTGCACGCTCAGAAATGGAGGCACAATCTTTCAACGGTGGTATAGTGAACATTGGATAGTATCCTAACTATTTAAATGAAGGCGACAGTGACTTTGTTTGGTAAGCTTTCACGCCTAAGCTGTGGGCTGATGTTTTTTGTCGGTTTTCCATTTGAAACATTTTAATGTAAAGATACATTATTGTGTATAATGTTATACATAAATTAAGTGCAAACATTTATAATTGCAACTAAAATCTGTTTTCCATATAAAAATAGGTGGGTGTAGAGTACTGCTTCTATTTTTTGGATGCTTCTAAATTTCTCTCCGACGCACTTTATAGATTGCAAAGGCGGCCAGTACGCATCATTAGAGATGTTGAGGTTCCAGGCTCTTTTGAGGACCTGCAGCTGCGTAGGGAGATAGCTTCTCTCAGTGCCTTGTACCGAAATTGTTACGGCGAATGTTCTGAAGAACTTTTCGACATTATCCCGCCCTCTTCTTTCCTCTCACGAATCACACGTGCTGGTCTGAGGAACCACCCTCATATTGTGAAATATATTAGCACGCGAACCAAGAAGTCGTTACTTTATAAGACTATTTAACTTTGGAATTCTCTGCCAGCGCATGTGTTTTCCAACTCCTATAGTCCCGGGGCGTGAAACGGTATTTTAGCCTTTCGTCAGGAGTGGCGCTTGTTACAGCGTTTTTCCGGACATGGAGCGCTCCTACTTTCATGGACTGCATCGACTGCTTACCTTTAATAAAAATAATATACTGGATGCCACTTTCACTATGAAGTCCTGCAATAAATCCACTTGATGTGAGTATGAAATTAACCAGCCACTGTCTCTTATTCGGAATTAAAAGGCAGTAGTGCTTTTTTAGATTTTAATTAAATTTAATCACTATCTAGATTCTAGATTGTCTAGATTATAAACTTTAATGGAGTGGCAACATTTTAATAACCTTATTAATTATCAAGACTCTAGATGTGGGATAAATGTAGTTTTTAACTCTTCAAAACTCACTTATGAGTAAGACCGAAAAAACACCGATTGGACCTTCTTAGAGAGGCGCAGTGAAAGCGCTCCTCCTACCTCCTTGTGCTGCTGGACGGGCCCTCCTTGCCCCCGGCTGCGCCTTCCACAGGTCCCTCTTAGTTTCCCCCCTCCCGGTAGTCAGGGCACCCAGAGTCGCCGGTCTCTGGATGTTACCTTTTCCCAGCGGCTTTCCCGCCTACAGGGACGCCGCGGTAGATCTTTCGAACAATCCCGGAGCATATTATTTATTTAGTTAGTATGAATAACGATTATCCTTTATTTATAATCTTCTTCTTCTTTCTTCTAGGCCTGACCTCGCCTGTATGAACGAGTTTGAAAGAGGAAGTTCAAAAACTTTATAATGATGTGTTGTGTAAATTGTTTGAAATATTAGTCGATAAGTTTTTGAACCAATCAGGGTGTCGAACAAACGATCTTAACATAACACACGCGGGAAAAGACGCGGCATGTAAGTATGAAATAATATTATTCATAAATTACTATACAAACATAGTAAATAAAAATGTTTTTGATCTGACTCTAGATCATGGAAGTGAATAATGGGTTTGTGGCATTTGACATAGAGCGCTTCCGTGATTAAGAAGGCCTGTGAAGCTGTTGCTTGGCCTGTCATCACATACATACAAACAATCACACACACACATATATATCTTTACTTTTTTAAAAATGCACTAAGAAATATATGATATAAATGGAAAGGTATTGATCTCCACGACACAGGGAATCCTAGTGTGGAGTTCAGCAAATCTTACTGTTGTTGTATGTGCCGTACTTCAGTTATTATATAAGCATTTACTTTTTATTCTAACATTAAGCTCATTTTTTTATTTTATTTATTTATTGAGATCACCAACAATTGTTACATCAATTCTTATCTACTACATTTTACAAAGTTTTGCAAAAATTATGTATAAGTTTTGTTGAACCGATTAAAAATTGTTATTATTTATTATTAATCACTCCTTTTCCCCTGAAGGGGTGGGCAGAGGCATGTATACGCTCACATTTCGAAAATTATATTGTGTGGCGAGCTTATTGCCGCTTATCGGGAACTTTTATGTTCGGCAGAGCGTCGTCCGTTAAACGGCAGGCGCACCAGTTGCAGTTGAGGTTGGCTTGGACTTCTAAGGTATGGTAAGATCTCTATACGCCCGTGTATCATGTAATGTATCATGCCGTAAATAATTTTATTAGAGGTCAAGCTGTCCAAGCTATGCCGTGTGGTACCGGTCTAAAATAGTGCCATGTCATCTCATGCCGGTTGATGGGCAGCAGCGTCCTCCATCGTACTGGCTTGAACTGCGATCACCAACCCGCCTGCCCAGCGCCACCACGCTGATTATGGGAAAATACCCTTAGTAGAATGTAATCTATTGGAGAGGCCAATGTTCAGCAGTGGACTTATAAGGCTGATATGATGATGTCCAAGCTTGAAACATTCTAACACCACACACCTGTTTCTGCCAATCTTCACTGGCTGCCTCTCACCTTAATATGTGCCATAAGGCTAATAGGTACAATTATAGTTAAAAGTACAATTTGTGGACACCAGTACTGTAATTTTTGTAACCCACTCACAAATGTTTATTAGTTTTGTTCCAGAATGTTCGCGAAACAAAACACTGGTGGACGGCTGGTGCATTGCGTTCCTGTCGTGTTGTCCGTTGCAAAAAACGAGAACTATTTAATTTGTAGCCATCTGTTCTGCAACACTATTACTATGCCCCGGCATCACATATATATATTTAAAATATTATTATTTCACTATTACTTAATACATTATTTTTATCCTCTCGTTGGATGAGGGCAGCCTGCAAGCGGTCTCTTTGGACATTTCCAATTTCAAATGGGGGAGGAGGATATGTTAGCTGAGGACTTCTTTGGGCTGATGCTGATGATGATTCTCTTTTTTATAGTGTGTTATTATATTTAGTTTCATCATCTCAGCCCATAAACGTCCCACTACTGAGCACGAGCCTCCTCTCACATATCAAGGTGTGAGGGTATTGGGTCATACTCCACCACGCTGACCCAGTGCGGATTGGCGGAAGCAAGTGTATGGCGTCCTGCTGTTAGAATTTATCAAGCCGCCCATTAGGCCTCTAACAAGGCTTAACGACTATCACATTTAGTGATAACCGGGACCGACGGCTTAACGTGCCTTCCGAAGCACGGAAGCGCTCGATATCAAATGCCATAAAAACGGTCACCCATCCAAGGACTGACCTCTGTAAACTCTGCTGTACTTCGGTGATCGTTTGCGACCGCCTAGCACCGCAGAGTTACGAACGCTTCAGCTGATGTTTAGTTTACATTCGTCCAATAGAAAATAAAATAAATTAGTGACATGATGAAAATGTAATGTTTGATACGGATATTTAGTATGAAGGTCCTTTACATAGAAATATATTTTTTTAATAATATCACACACATCTCTATCTAGAAATCGAACCCACAACCTTATGAGTGAGGGATATTATCAATTAATATTAAAGTAAAAAAAAAATATTGAAATTACTAAAACAAATTTAAAGAACGATTTCATGTTTAGTTACATAAAAAAATCGAATTGTGTATCATATAAATTTTAACTTGTAGATACCTAGTACAGACAAAGACAGCACTAAAGCCGTATGAATTTTTAAAACAAACAGACTTACAGACTTTTCCTCGTAGCTACAGCATTCGGCTGCATTCGGCCAAGAATTAAACATTCATTTTTATTTCCTTTCTAGGGAGCTGAGCCAAAGTTGTGCCATTCGGTGGCCACGAGGGCATTTCGCGAATATTTATTTTCTACTTACTGCAAACACAACGTCAAATAAGGCTAGTATAAATTGAGCTATATTGGGAAGAATACTTTTTTGAGCGAAAGATCATATTAAATTTTTTGTAACGGTACATAGTGAGATATTTCTGATATAAAGATGATAATTATGTGTAAATCTTTATAAGTTTGGTGGTCATGCGGGCTTTGGCGATTTTTTTTTTAACACGTTAAATAAGGCTAGTATAAAATTTACTATTTTGGAAAGGGATTTCGTTTACTTTATTGGTTTTTCCGCGAATGTATGTAATAGGTTGGGGAAAAAGTCTTTTCGTATTTTTGTATGAAAAGTCAAGACATTTTTTTCAAAGTTTATTTACATTTATTTACAATATATATGTACCGTTTTGTTGAATAACTTTCTGCCATTTTGTGGGCAGAGACATTATCCCGTTACTGTAGAAACTTTGGGACTTCTGATCAAAAAAACGGGACAAATAGTTTTGGCAGTCCTCTCTTGAGGTCAACCTTACAGAACCTAAAGAATTCTGCAGAGACCGAAACAGGTGAAAATCTGAAGGCGCAAGGTCAGGGCTATATGGTGGATGCACTAGGACCTCCCAGTCGAACTCTCTTAATTTTTGCTGAGTGGCTAAAGATGTGTGTGGTCTAGCGTTATCGTGATGAAAGACCACACCCTTCCTGTTGATCAATTCCGGCCGTTTTCTCTCGACTGCTTCCTTTAATCTCATCAGTTGCTGGCAGTAAAGATCAGAATCGATGGTTTTGCCGGGCGGTAAAAGCTCATAATAAACAATGCCCTTCCAATCCCACCATACACACAGCATCACCTTATTTCGTGTTAGGCCAGGTTTGGCCACAGTCTGTGAAGCCTGGCCAACTTTCGACCACGACCTTTTCCGCACGTTCTTGTCGTACGTGATCCACTTTTCATCGCCAGTTATCAATCTCTTCAAAAACGGCTCGGTTTCATTACGTCTCAATAATGAATCGCAAATGAGTACACGGTTCATTAAGTTTCTTTGAGTGAGCTCGTGTGGCACCCAAATATCGAGCTTTTTTGTATAACCAGCTTTCTTCAAATGGGTCAGAACTGTTTTGTGGTCAATTCCCAGTTCTTCAGCTACATCGTAACTACTAATATGCCGATCTTGCTCCACTCTTTCAAAAATGGCGTCCATTTTATTCGTCACAGGGCGACCAGAGCGAGGTGCATCTTTAACATCAAAATTTCCGGACTGAAAACGTTTGAACCAAATTTGTGCTACTCTTACTGACACTGCATCAGGTCCATAAACATCACAAATTTTTTTCACTGCTTGAGTTGCATTTTTGCCTTTTTTATAATAAAATTTTAAAATGTATCGAATTTCTTCATTAGATTCACTCATTTTAACGGAGAGAAAAACAAATGAAAAATAGCGGGAAACAACTTTTTTTTATTTTTTTCTTTTCTTTATAATGGAACCTTTTTAATGTTACCAAAACCAGCCAGACACAAATAGTACAGTCAAAAAAAAATTTATAATAAGTTTATACCTACGTTATGCGAAAAGACTTTTTCCCCGACCTAATATATATGTAATAAAAAGGAGGGTTACATAGAACGACTGTACTTTATTTTCTCGTTTTTATAGAGTTTTTAACAGGCATTTATCAGAGATTCATTACTTCCTCCACCACATAACTCGCAGCGGCGTTTGCAGTGTGCAAGTTACCTGTTGCTCAGATGATAACGTGACTGTATTTCTGTGCTATAACAGTTGCGGTTTTTACTGCTTTTTGTGTTCATATCTGAAGTATTCAATCTAAGCTGTTCGAGGTTGATTTTATGGCGAAAATTGTGTTAAGGCGTAAAGAATCCATACTAATATTATAAATGCGAAAGTACCTCTGTCTGTCTGACTCGCTTTCGCGCCCTAACTACTGAAGCAATTTAAATGAAATTTGGTTTGCAGATAGTCTAGTGTCTGAGAAAGGCCATAGTACTTAGTGCATAGTAAAGGCTTAGTACTTTTTAATGTGTGAAAAATTATATAAGGGGTAGAAATAGGGGATTAAAATTCGTATTAATTATTGAAGCTAGAAGCGTAAAACTATTTTGTTAGGTTTATTATTAGCTGATATAAATATGATATTTCAAGTTACTTAAACAAGTTGCGCGATATAATCGAATTTCATGCGGACGAAGTCGCGGACCAACCACTATTATTTATTCATTTATTAATACTATTAATGTACTACTTCTATTAATGTTATATACGTGACATCAAAAACTATTAACTTTACTCTATTTTTAATAAATAAATAAATAATATCTAACAACTACACAAATTATTTAGTCTCAAGATAAGTATCATTAAGAACTCTTGTTATGGATACTAAATAACGGATAAACATACTTTACTAGTTTTTTTTTATTCAATTCAATTCAATTCAATCATTTTATTTCAGATAAATAACAATCCATATTTTGTTAGTACAAGTATGACTTAGCCTAATGTTAGTATGTATATTATTTATCTACTACTACTATAAATAACAAACTAAAGCAAGCGTATATTATTTGGATAAGTGTATCTGCACACTTACCCAATTTCGTAGAAGGGGAGAGTCCCATCGATCTGAAAACACATTCAGGATGCCATTAGGGGAAGAGCGCAAACGCGCCATCGCGGAGGCGCAACGCTTCCGCATGATCGCGGCGAAGCCGTCCACACACGCTTCCGCGAACATCCCCGACGCGCTACATCTCCATGGCAACCCTAAGAGCACCCTGAATGCGTTGTTGTACTGAACACGCAGGTCGCTGTATGCCCGCTGGGTGTACTTGATCCACAGGCTGCACGAGTAAAACGACTGGCAGAAGGCCTTAAAAAGCGTTACCTTTACGGCATCAGTACAGCGTGCAAACCTGCGGGCCAGCATGTTGCAGCGGACAGCCAGCGACCTGCGCTCCCTGTCTATGTCAACATTGTCTTTCAAGTCATCAGTGACCCAGTGGCCCAAATACTTAAACCTCGAAACCCTACATAGAGGAGACCCAGAGAGGGAGAGTTCAGGCAACTGCTTGTAGGTCAGGTTACCTGATTTAAAAACTAACCATTCACTCTTACCGGTATTGTATTTAAGCCCGTGGGCCACTGCATAACTTTCACAGATTTTAAGAAGCCTTCTCATTGCACCGATAGATGGGCTCAGCAGCACCATGTCATCGGCGTAGCTGATGTTGTTTACTGAAACACCGTCCACGTGACACCCGATTTTAGTGCTACTGAGCCCACCTATCAGTTTATTTATATAGAGGTTGAAAAGGCGGGGGGAGCTCAGACCCCCCTGCCTTACCCCACATTCTAACCCATACATTTTAGAATACGAGCCTGCCCACCTAACTGTATTCTTTTGACTACTGTACCAATATCTGAACAGTGATATTACTTCAGCCGGGACAGTAGTATCATGAGACAGTTTATGCCAGAGCAGGTCATAATTGACCAGGTCGAAGGCCCTCGATAAGTCCAAAAAGCATGCTATAACAGCAGTCTTTCTAAATACATACTCAATATACATAGAAAACACCCAGACGAGAACAAATATTCATGTTCATGCACACAAAGATTTGTCCTGTGTCGGAATCAAACCCACGACCTCTGGAGCGGAGAGCTTGTGTGCTGACCTCCACGCCATATCGGTCGTCAATATAGTATTTTATTCAGCGCTTGTGCTTTTGTTAAATAATGTGCTTGAGCTGAGTTAAAACCTCTTGGATGGATTACAGACGACGCGAACTCACCAGAAAGATAAGCCCCTTAAACATACCACAAGGGGTTCAGGTAGCAGTTAAATATGTTTTACCACAATAACATTAAAAAAAAATAAGAACATTATACATATTTCAATATCTACTAGATAATGACTTGGGTAGAGGCGTCACCGTATAGCCAGTCGACCGTCTACTCCGCACGGCAGGGACCTGGATGCAGGAAACAGGGCTCTCCTATTGCCTCATCAAGCGCATAGAGACCGAACCTCCACCTTGCAGGGCGGCCATGTTTGCAGAGAGAGTTACCTCGCGCCACTTTTAGCTGTCACACTTTCTCCGTATGCCTACGTACGTACGTGTTTGCAACTGTCTGTAACTTTATATTTTCTAAAACCGAACCCACTACTTAAACAATACAAAGACCTTTAAAACATATCCTGAAACAAAGCTCCTAAGAGACAGCTCTAATAATTAATTCCACAGCGAGGTATGTCACAACTGCTGCTACGCTGCGCTCAAAATCAAGCACTTTAGTTCTAAATATTGTAATAAAGAAGCAGAGGTGAAACGAAAGCGTGTTTTAACGCAACGGAAAGGGGTTTTTTATTTTAAAATTCCCTATGCTAGACTGGAGTGAATTTTTCATCAGCTACTCAAACAGACTATCAGTGTTCGCGCTACGCTTTTTTCTATGTGAAGACCCTTGTACCTTAAATTTTTTAAATTAAAGTGTCGACGCGCAGTCTTTCGCTGCAGAATAAATAAGTAAAGGCATTTTTATGCATTTAGTTACTCTGTAAAACAGGATTCATACACCTTAGGCTTTACGTCCAATAATCAGTTACCTATTTTGTGTCTTCGAAAAATCGTCATGGATTGCAATCACGATTCTGTACACGTAGGTACTACAAAAGCTCTGTTAAAAAACAATTAATAACCACATCGAAACTAAAAAAGACTGACGTGTGCAGTAGGTTACTCCTACTCTTTAATATTATGTACAATACCAGCAGTGAGCCTCTACACTCTACAGCTTTCACTCGATCAAATATCGATCGTCGTTTTATTCGTTGTTAGTTAGATCGTGGAGCGGTGATTAACATCAATACCACAAATTTAGACTGTATCGACGTAAACGCAATCGCCAACTGTAGTGTACAGCACTGTATACTCTAGATGCCTAGATAACTGCTTGGCACCAATCTGCTTTTGATATTACACAAATAATCTTTATCAACGACATCAAAGATATAACCACGATGTAACTATCTAGAAAGTAAGGGTTTGTTTAAAGAGAACCAAATGCGCGATAACGATAAAAGATGCTAATTAGTAACATCTACTGAGAAGGTCAAAAAACAGCTTACTTTCAATAGGGTCTAGATTACCATCAAGGATAATATCTATATCTGTGTAATTAAATTCATAGTTCCTGTAGCGACATAGGTAATCTTTAAATAAGCTAATATAAAGATGCTGATCCTAATTATTTGATTGTTGAATAAATTTGCCTATATAAAAAAATATAAACCAAAACATACTGCAACGAATTCAGAACTACCCTTTAGTATGAAAAAGTTTTGGAAACTGGTTGAGAGAATCAGTGAATGAAAAAACTATCCATGTTCCGGACCGCCCGGAATCCAACACTTGGTGCAATTTTCACCACTTTATGGAAAAATATGCGCTTGTTATTCCTCTGAGTGGGAGAGGGCTGGGAATATGAACTCGTAGTCGGAATATCTATAAAAAAGTACGTTTTGGGAATAACAGCTCTTATTTCTATAATAGCTAATTACTTATATTTAGCTTATTTTGTTTCTTCCGTTTACGTGATGGTTAAACTTACTGAGTAATACACATTTAAGGCTACTTGTACATAAACAAATATACAAAAGCATAAACACATATTTACAATACAATATTTTATTTATTTATTTATTTAGTACACACACAGAAATATATATACAGAAATACTAAAAAACTAAGAAACATTGGGTACAGGGCACAGCTTATTCCAAATAGAAATCTTCCAGCTGGCCCGCGATAGGAAAAACTTAAGATAAAACAGGCTAGTCTGTGCGTTGTAATATAATAAACACAGAGAAAAAAACATACAACATACATAATTATATTAACGAAGACAGATACAAACAAAATAATAACAACTATAGTAACATGAAGTGTAAACAAAGAACAAAAACCTAACAACACGACAAAAAGTGAACTTTTAAATGTTTTTTCAAACTTCAAATTCAAACTTCAAATACTTTTTATTTCATAAACTATTACATAGTACTTGAAAACTTCAAAATTATAAAACAATAACAAAAACAAATAAAATATAATTATACCAAAATCACGAAGCTTAAATTCACTTGCAACCAAACAATTTAAAAAAACAAAAAATATTTTAGTGTAAGCGAGTCTAAGTGCCAGTTCCGAGCCACCGCTCTGTAAGAAGAACTGGCAAGAAACTCACAGGCTATGCTCTTTTAAATTATCGATTTTAAAAGAAGCAACGCTGGGGCAATTCTGAACGTGCAAGGGCAAATCATTCCATAACCTGACTGAATGCACTGAGAAGGAATATTAAAAGAAATTAGACTTGTGAGGAGGGAATTTAAGAAGGTACGAAGATGAGGTCTACAAGGAGCATCGCGAGTGTGGAGAAAAGAGAACCGCTCACGCAGATATGAAGGGTAGAAAGGATTAAAGAGAACATTATAGAGGAGGCAAAGGGTCCGAGTATTCCTGCGTAACCTGATACACAGGAATACCCAATACAAATTTAATACTAACTTTAATCTAAGACTTCCAACTAAATTATTATAACAATATTTACACTTATCCATGAAGTAGGTGCTATACATTATTAGCTACTTTCAGCACGTAATTTTCTGCATAAGCGTAATTGAATAACAAATATCTTAGCTTTAATTTTTAGTTAATGGTCTTATTGAGTTCAGAGAAAAACTGACATCCTCGTAAGTCTTATAATAGTCTCAGATGACATAGCAAAGTCCTTCAATTGGTTACTTGACAAGGAAGTCAACTTTGGTGCGGAAATTATCACAACCGTAAAAAATACCTTTCCGCTCCGCGATGCTCGATGGTCGGTAACGATCACCGAAGGAAAGCAGAATTTACAGAGGTCAGTCCTTGGATGGGTGACCGTTTGTGTGGTATTTGATATCGAGCGCTTCAGTGCTTCGGAAGGCACGTTACGCCGTTATCACCAAATGTGGTAGTCGTTAAGCCATATTAGAGGCCTGATTGGGCGGCTTGAAAAATTCTAACAGCAGAACGCCATACACCTGCCTTCGCCAACCCGCACTGGGTCTGCGTGGTGGAGTAGGACCCAATACTCTCACACCTTGGTATGTGAGAGGAGGCTCGTGCTCAGTAGTGGGACGTTAATGGGCTGAGTTGGATAGCTCAGAACCGATAAATACATATTAAGACACTATAATGTAATTGTAATGATGAATAGTGCCACCCCCTTTCATCTTACGAGGAGTCGTAAGGATCGACGAAGAGAAATCCTTACGTATGATGAGCAGCAGCGTCATCCTGCGCACTGGGTTGCCATGTGATCATCAACTGGCCTGCCCAGTGTGGTGATTATGGGCAAATACCACAACAAAGGGAGGACAGCGTTTAACAATGGACTTTATATGGCTGATATGATAACTATAAAGACATAGTGTAACTTATAATACTCTCTTCTTCTGACAACCGATATGGTGTGGAGGTCAGTATACCTGCACATCACTCCAGAGGTCGTGGGTTCGATTCCCACACAGGACAAATCTTTGTGTGCATGAACATGAATATTTGTCCTAGTCTGGGTGTTTTCCTATATAGGAAAACTCTCAGACCAGGACAAAAATAAAATAAATAAATACATACTTAATATATATATTAAGTATGTATTTACAAAAAAAAGTATTTAAGTATCTTTATCCGTTGTTTAGTATCCATAACATCCATCCTAACACAGGCTTATTCAAACTTAAAAGGAGGCACCAGCTACTAGATATTCTAATGTACCAGGTTGATTATGAAATAAAGAAATTTATTAATTTATTATTATTAATTTACTATAACACAAGTTCTTAATGATACTTATCTTGGAACTAAATAATTGGTGTAAGTGTCAGAAATATTTATTTATTTTTACAAACTGCTTAGCTTTGATAATTGTTTTGCTGAGCTACGAGCGCTTCTGTTATATAACGAACAAACCATGTTATTCATTTGACGAATTCAAGGGCGTAAGGGAAGTCGTACATAATTAAAATATTACATAAGCATGCCCTTTGACAGGAAAATCCTTGAAAAATTGCTGTAACAAAATCACGGCGCACGTAATATTTATTTTCACATGCAAATAACGGGAAGGTTCAATTATTTCCCTTTTCGCAGCCGGTTACCAACCAGTTGAAGACATTATACATTTATTGTGGAAATGTGCCTATGAACCGCTAACGAAGGTTCTGGTAAACCTAGTGATGTACCGAGTCAGGTACTAATAAATAAATAAATAAAAATACTAATCACAGGTAACATAGCGTGTTATTACGACTGATATAATAAAGTAAAACTATGCACTTGTATCGTGTAACTATTTTTAAGCTGTAATTTTATATGCAATAAAGAATATCTAAAATAATAATTTTATACATGTAAAATAGAACAATAATTTAAGTATTTCGTAATTATTACATTATTTTTATAAATTAATTCAATCTCATCTAACATCATCCGCACTCCGCAATGAAAATGATGAATTTCAATAATAATTTAAAGTGAGAAAGCAGATTAACTGGCAAATAATGCCTTAAGACCTTTGGCATTGTCAACTGTCTGTCGGCTGAGTCAGGGTGACAGATATCCACAGAGACGTAGGTTGTGCGTAGTTACACTTAGAGTAGCAGTCGAATACTTCCCCCCCGGACAGGTCTCCACCTTGGCGTGGTGGGGGTGCTGAGTACCTCCCGGATGCCGGAAAAAGGTAACACTTAAAGGTTGGCGACTCTGGGTGTCCTTAGTACTGGCGACCGGGGGGGAAACTAACAGGGACCTGTGGAGGGCGAAGCGGGCGGGCCAAGAAGGCCCGTCATGCAGCGTCAGAAGGGTCTAAGGCAGCGGGGGCAGGGGGCCCCTGGTAGGAGGTAGGAGGGGCGGTAAGAGTGGCAAGTCCACTGCGCCTCTCTGAGGCGGTCCTCTCGGTTTCGGTCCGGGGGACGTTGGCCGCAGACAGGGTGTCAGACGCTGCAACACAGGTACTGGCCCTCGCCTTTTTCTAAACAAGCGGCGGGCGTCGTCGGAAGTTTTTTAGTAGGTATTACTGCTGGCAGTCGCGTCTGCCGCAGTGAGCCCCACACTCCCCTCTCGGTCCCCCTTTGGCCGGGAGGCAGTGCGTAAAAGCATTTTGTGACCAACGTAAATCAAAAAAAAGCAGTCGAATACTAACATGTAAAGATGATGCAGCTCCAAAAAATGAGTCCGATTTGACCTCCAATCATAGTCGTAAAAGTTTTCATTTTGGTCTGCCCTGCACGAGCTCGCGCCAGCTGTCGGTGTTGATCTCTCGCAGGACTTTCAAAATCACGACACCTGACAAGGCCATACCATCATCGCAGCCCATTAACGTCCCACTACTGAGCATGATCCTCTGATATACCAAGGTGCGAAAATATTGGGTCATACTCCACCACGCGGACCCAGTGTGTATTAGCGGAGGAGGTGTATGGCGTCTTGCTGTTAGTATTTTTCAAGCAGGCCCCTTAACATGGCTTAACAACTACCACATTTAGTGATAACCGGGATAAACGGCTTAACGTGCCTTCCGAAGCACGCTCGATATCAAAAGACATACAAACGGTTTTATTTATGATTTGTTTCTTTGTGTGAATGTGCAATTAAGGATATATGTATATACTATAGTAACTGTCAGTAATAATACTAAATTAACTGTCAGTGCTAATACAAAATTAACTCTTACTTATTAATACTAAAAAAACCGTCAGTACTACTACTAAAATTGTTTTATAGTAGTAATACTAGACTGTATCAGAAACGGCTCTTCACTAGCAAAGGCCAAAACAAATTCCCGCCAAAATTCTGCCTCACACGCAATCAAACAATTTACTGGACGTTGTTCTCTTTGATCATTTATTTTGTTCTGTTCTGTTCTGACCATTTTATTTTTAGCTCACTTTTAATTGGGTGTCATTAAATCTGCCAGTTGTTTGAGCAAACATTATTAGTAGCCATTATAAATCCATCTTTTGTATCATTGGCTTAATAAAAATAAATTTTAATCTCATAATTGGTAAAATATTTTATTTGGTTGATACATTTTGAGCTTATAAACTTAATAAAGTCTTACAAATGTAAAATGTGTTTATTTTGTATATTTTCTTAGCCTCCTCTCACAAACCAAGGTGAAAGGAATTAACGGCATACTCCACCAGCAGACTATGTACTGCAGGTGTTGCGTCCGGCTGTTAAAATAGGCTTAACCACTTATGCATTTAATGACAATCGGGACCATCAGCTCAATGTACGTTACAAAGCATGGAAGCGCTTGATATGAATTGCCAAGAGGTCACCTATTCAAGTTCAAACCATACGAACTCTGCTTAATTTGGAAACGTTGCTGTCTTCGTATAACAGCTGGTCCACAAACTTTTTCGTGTATGTTAATAAGTACATATTATATTAAGGGTTTTCTTATACTGTCCAAGTAAGTTCTCGTATATTTGACAGATCGTCCTAACACAACTGTACTGTAAATACCTCAGGAAAAAGAATCTTAGACAAAAACCAATAAACATGCTTTTGTATACATCCACTTTCCTTATAAATCAATCTTGATAACGGAATACAATACTTACCTGAACTAGCGGAGCAAAAGGCAACAGCTAAAATTTAATGCATTTCTAAAGAGATCAAAGTCTAGCAGAGTTTAAAAGGTATTCCAGATGGACACAGCACCTGCTCTTATGAATTAATGAAGCCTTGGGCGAGCCAGTCACATATCTCATGCATGTTTTACATTTCAAGTCAATATGACTGCAATTGATCCAACGAGAAAATACGTATAAGTATATAAAGAATACGTATATAAAAGAAACCTATTTACTCATCTTTTTCTTTCGTGTGCTGTCTCTTGACAGATTTAATATTTTATTTGTCAGTATTGACAAAATTAACAGATGAATTAAATTATTTCTTGGGACTTCTTGGCCGGAAAGTGAAGCGTCATGACTATAGTTTTGTTTTATTTCTTGAAATATGTGATATTTCGATCATTAATGTGTAATAACTGTGGATTATTAACCGTTAAGTGATTGTGAACGTACATGAGTGTTGGTAAATAAACCAAAACAGTGCAACATCACTTTTTGTAATTTTACATCTGATGCCATTAAAAGAACTTTTTTCAGTCAAGCGCGTTGGCCGCAACCTTATAAAAAGTGGTAACCGCAATCTACGCTGGCAACATCAGGGGCATCACCAGCGTGTTGCCGACCTATCAGAAAAAGGAACCCACGCCCTTTTTCAAGAGCCCCACGTTGTAATGCTCATTTCATTTCTATGGTACGCGGCAGAAAGTTTCTTCAAAAAGCACTGTGCGCGCGCTCAGTCCTTTTGCAGCACACCCGTCATTTCAAAACTAAGAGACTGAACTCGAAATTAAACGATGATAGAAAGAACAGTTCCTTTGAGAAACACAAATAAGGAGAAAAAATCTTTCCTTAGACCATAACCTCTTGTAAGCCTTATCCTGGACAATTCTCATAGCTTGTCTCTGAACCGGATCAAATGGATCTTATTTTACCTTATCTTATCACGGTGGCCACAGGTTGCCTGCGGCGACTTATTAAACTCAGGACCTTTATTCGAATCATTTGTGCATTCCCTTCGTATCGCTTTTCACTCCATATCTTTAAATATGTGATCAAATGAATGCATTCAGTTCCATTATGAATGCAAGTGTAAACCTAAATTGCGACGTAAACGGCCCGAATTCCGCCTAGACATGCTCAATATCCAGGCTATATTTATAGTCTTCGTCAAGGGAGTTCTGGCATAGTTGCAATACGTTAAAGCGGCTTAGCGTTTCATAAGCACTCTGCTTCAATAGGCTTTTATTTATTGCGGACCGGGGAATGTTTTAGGGTATAACGCAGTTTCAGATGCCCGAAGCTGAAATTTTGGCTTGCTTAGTATCATTTATTATGACGAAAACTATAAACATATGGGGATGGAAACGATAGCCAAAAACAATAATCATTCATACAGTTTTAGCTTGGTTAAGAAGTACTTGAAGGTTGTGTAAGTAGAGGAGCTTTTTTTCTTTTAAATAATGGCTTCGTGCGGTTTGCACATTTAGCCAGTGTCAAGTAAGAGATAAAATATATTACTAACTAGCGGCCCGGTACGTGCTTCGCTACGTATAAGGCATAGTAATAAAAAATATTTAAAATTCCAAATGACCCAAATGATATATTGTTTATATTAGGTCGGGGAAAAAGTCTTTTCGCATAACGTAGGTATAAACTTATTATAAAATTTTTTTGACTGTACTATTTGTGTCTGGCTGGTTTTGGTAACATTAAAAAGGTTCCATTATAAAGAAAAGAAAAAAATAAAAAAAAGTTGTTTCCCGCTATTTTTCATTTGTTTTTCTCTCCGTAAAAATGAGTGAATCTAATGAAGAAATTCGATACATTTTAAAATTTTATTATAAAAAAGGCAAAAATGCAACTCAAGCAGTGAAAAAAAATTGTGATGTTTATGAACCTGATGCAGTGTCAGTAAGAGTAGCACAAATTTGGTTCAAACGTTTTCAGTCCGGAAATTTTGATGTTAAAGATGCACCTCGCTCTGGTCGCCCTGTTACGAATAAAATGGACGCCATTTTTGAAAGAGTGGAGCAAGATCGGCATATTAGTAGTTACCATGTAGCTGAAGAACTGGGAATTGACCACAAAACAGTTTTGACCCATTTGAAGAAAGCTGGTTATACAAAAAAGCTCGATATTTGGGTGCCACACGAGCTCACTCAAAGAAACTAAATGAACCGTGTACTCATTTGCGATTCATTATTGAGACGTAATGAAACCGAGCCGTTTTTGAAGAGATTGATAACTGGCGATGAAAAGTGGATCACGTACGACAAGAACGTGCGAAAAAGGTCGTGGTCGAAAGTTGGCCAGGCTTCACAGACTGTGGCCAAACCTTTTTTTTTTTTTTTTTTTTTGAGTGGTAATGCATTTACGCATACTTTGCACTGCGGGGACAGCACAAAGTTATGTCGGGCTCCCTGGCCGAGATGGTGGTGGCCAGGACTACCGACTAAACCCCACTATTTCCTGCTCCGCGTAAGGTGCCAAGGAGGTAACAGAGTGACCTTATCCTCCGTTGGCACTGCACGCCTGCCTGTGTAACAGACCCTTCGTCATATTTTTTTTTCTTTTTCTGCCCCTGTATTCGGTTAACATTTGTGCCGCTTTCTACTCCTTCGGGCTGCAAAAAAAGCGCGAGTGGGATGTTCCCCGAACTTCTACCCGCACGCCCGGCTATGTGGTTAGCGCACCAGCGTACGCACGCCGGCGCTGCCCTCTCCTTCGTCGTCGGACGTAATGCGCAGTTGGGCTCTCTTCCCTAGCTCGCTCGTCTGCCTCTTTTTCAGACATGACTTTCTCGCAGAAGCGGTGCACTGCCTCCCATGACTTTTCATTACGGACCATTGCGCTGACCATCGTTTGGAGCGAGAGGTCATGACCAATAACCGCCTCGAGTTCTGCTCTAGAAGACGCCCATCTTGGGCACTCCTCCACAGACTGTGGCCAAACCTGGCCTAACACGAAATAAGGTGATGCTGTGTGTATGGTGGGATTGGAAGGGCATTGTTTATTATGAGCTTTTACCGCCCGGCAAAACCATCGATTCTAATCTTTACTGCCAGCAACTGATGAGATTAAAGGAAGCAGTCGAGAGAAAACGGCCGGAATTGATCAACAGGAAGGGTGTGGTCTTTCATCACGATAACGCTAGACCACACACATCTTTAGCCACTCAGCAAAAATTAAGAGAGTTCGACTGGGAGGTCCTAGTGCATCCACCATATAGCCCTGACCTTGCGCCTTCAGATTTTCACCTGTTTCGGTCTCTGCAGAATTCTTTAGGTTCTGTAAGGTTGACCTCAAGAAAGGACTGCCAAAACTATTTGTCCCGTTTTTTTGATCAGAAGTCCCAAAGTTTCTACAGTAACGGGATAATGTCTCTGCCCACAAAATGGCAGAAAGTTATTCAACAAAATGGTACATATATATTGTAAATAAATGTAAATAAACTTTGAAAAAAATGTCTTGACTTTTCATACAAAAATACGAAAAGACTTTTTCCCCAACCTATTATATTATATTTATCAGCAAAGAGTAAAAATAAAAAAGAATTGGGTACTCTTACTATGGTGGGTTTATATGGGTTAGTCTAAAACATTTGGATAAACAATATTTTTGTTTTCCCATTTTGAGCATGAATAAATAAACAGTTGGGGGTTCTGGAACAGGCAACATAAAGTTGGCCATGTGAAAAACATGATTCCTCCAAATTGACACCACAAACGTGAAGTGTTTGCCCTTGGGCCTTATTTATATTACAGGATATTGTAATCTTTTGAATTCAAATGGCATATAAGTTGGAATCATAGGGATACGCGGTAACAAACACACTTCTCCTTTTGATTTACCAGTTAAGATTGTAGCTTGAATCAAATTTGGAAATAACTTTTTCACTGCCAATCTGGTGCCATTACAAAGTTTTGGTGTATTAATATTTCGCAATAATATAATCGAAGAACAAATTTTCACATTCAAATACCAGCCGGTTCCAATGAATTTAAAAATTCAATTGGATAATTCATTGCCTCATCTTGATTCATAACACTGTCAATTGATTTATAAGTCGTGACTACACCTGGCAGTTTCGCTTGAATTTGAAAATTAATGGCATTGATATGAATGTTTTTCGGTGCTAAAATGGCGCGTTCTCTCTACCAATCATGATTTCTGTAATTCTGAAGAATATTCGGAAAAACACATTTAATCAACTCATCTATAGATTGCGCAATTGTACAAAAATTGTTCGGTAAAGTGATCAATCCGTTGGTACTGTCGATTGGTATTTTGCCATCACCAATTTCTAACAATTGTTTTGAAAACTCATGGGCAGTTGCATCATTATGTAGGTGAATACGCATATTAATGTTCATTGTAAATTTTCGTACATATCTCCAAAGAACTGATGACTTCAAACAGGCGTTTATTTCATCAGCAGGAGTTGATCGAGAAATGACAGGCAATGTTTGACGAAAGTCCCCTGACAGCAATATCAGACACCACCAAAAAAAAAAATAATAATAATAATTGACGTTAATCGCAGAACTTTTGCCATAGCAGAATTTCTCGAAATATTTCATGTTGGAGTTTCAATCACCTGTACATTCAAAGGCAATTTTAATGCAGTGTGCGGTCTGACCACCATCTAATAATGTAGCAGCAATTCCCGAAGATGCAATGCAATTTTCTGCTAATAGTCGCTAAAATCAATGATACAACCAAAATTTTGCATTAGAATTGAACTCCTGCTCATATTGCAATTCACGATCAAAAAAATCATGTATCTCACGATTTGGTGCGGTCATACCCAATTGTGCTAATGCTTTATTTAAAATCTTTAGACACATATCTTCAATTATTATTAAAGCTTCGTTGTACATTTCCAAGGTAATCAACAAATCGTGATTTCTTTCATGATGACGCATACGAATTAAAATGTCTTCTGCCATATAATGTTCATATTTGTTCAATAATATTGGCATACGATCGAAAGCAATTTTGAACAATTGAACTAATGCGTTATGCTGATGGAAAAACCTTGGATGGTCTTGTATTTGAAACAATTGCACAACGTTCATCCAATTCACGAAAGTTAGCCGCATCACAATGTGGACATATTGCGTCCATCATTCCAATGTATCCGTATATACTATAATCAATCTGACTGTTGTAATTAAAAGCAGCACGCAGCATTTCATCCAAAACAGCACGACGTATTCTTGATCGCCGTGCAATCGCCGCGGCCTGTGTTTTGTCGTCTTGCTCATGGCATTTTACCTTCACTCAACAACTCAATAATATTTTGGAAAATATAAACACAAATCAATAACAACAATATTTTTGAAAATATAAACACAACAAAGCAATAATTATCGCTGATAAAATGAAATGACATATGATGACATTAATTTTTTTTGATATAACTAACGTCACTTTTGACATTAAATTTTTTCATTAAGACATTAAGCTTTTAAGTATTAGTACAAATTGTTTGTATATGGGAGTATAGAAATATGTTGATTTTACACTTTTTCAAGATTTTTTTTTTAATTTTCTCTACGTACAAACCTTCTCTGGACTTCCACAAATAATTCAAGACCAAAATTAGCCAAATCGGTCAAGCCGTTCTCGAGTTTTAGCGAGACTAACGAACAGCAATTGATTTTTATATATATAGACATATAAATTATAGTAAATGAGAAAGAGTGGTGATAAATATGAAAAATGGTAAATGAGATGCCCTCCCCCTAAGCCCCTTGACTCCTCAGTAACCACTGGAGTGAAGTGCAGGTATTCTGACCTCCACGCCATATCGGTCGTTATAAGTGAACCCCTCCAACATTTCAGGCTGCGTTCGCGCTTGCCTGTAACCTAATTAGAAGAGTCATAACATTATGTAAGAGGTTAATAAGGCGGGAGCTTGTTGCATAAAAACACAGGGAAAGACGTTCCTCCCGCCAACGTTAGCCTGGCATGCAATTGAAACATAATAAATAACAGATGTAAATCCTTGTAGTGCAAGTATTTTTTTGAAACCATCATTATAACTGGCGCAGTGTAGGCGTTTAATATGCCTCTGCCTACCCCTTTGATGCAAAAGTCTTGATTGTATGTATGTTAATTACAAATTTCAAACAATGTTAGACATATTTTAGTATAAAACATGTTTTAGTATAAAAAATACAATAAGTTAAGCATCCAATAACCTAAGAATTAAAAAAAGAAGAAAAACAAATCGGCCTCAGCCCATTGCTGAGCTCGGGTCTCTTTTCACAAACTATGGAGCGAGGGGCTTACGAATTACTTTAAAGTAATCAGAACGCCACCAGAGGGCCTGCTCTAATTCAACGGAAACTAAACTTCGTTATACCTATCTCTTTCACTCTCTAGTTATATCATTATTAGAGATGGGCGACGGGTAAATACCCAAAAAGTAAATACATCTCTTTCACTCTCTAGGTATATCCAAAAAATAAAATACCCAGAAGGTAAATACCCGGGTATTTACTCAAAATGAGTAGAAACCCGGTATTTAAAGGCAAAATACCCAAATGATGGGTATTTTCGTTTTTACAGAACCACACACCTTTTATTAATTTTTACATTCTTATGAATAAATGCAATATAAACTATACCTTCATTATTTTGCGAGGTATGAAAAAACTGAGTTAAAGGGATTATCGAGTGAAAGGTATTGTTATATAGCAAAGTTTCGTTTTCGTTAAATCAGAGTAGGCCCCCAGGATCAAAATAGTAAGATGATTGACTTTTTATGATAAAATTTACTTTTTATAAGCAAATTAAAAAGTAAATGTATTATAAAACCAACAAGTATTCAAAAGTCGCCACTAGCATTAGCATAGCTGAGACAAAAGCCCTTCAAAGTCTGCCATTTGAATAAAGCGAAAATTCTTAAGAGCATTAATCTGTGTTTGGACTTAAGCCGGCCGATTAGTCTGTGCCCACAGCTAGCTAGCTAGCAGCCGGAAAGAAAAGTAAGCGACATTCACTTTGAGCCTTTCAACAAAATTATCTGTTCCGTATAGTTTTAAACTAGTAAAATTATATTTTTATTATCACATTTTAATGTAGGTATATGCAGTGCCGTGTACTAGCAGCACCTCTTCCCTCTTCACTGGAAGTGTAAGTTGTGTGCGAAATTATCGGTTCATACGTGCCTCAGGGGCACGTTAAGCCGTTGGTCTCGGCTCATCATCATCATTTTATCTTATATATATTATCCCGGTTGCCCTAGACTTAAGCTTAGGGCTCAGGGTCTGCTCACTGGTTGAACCAGATTTGACTGAATTTCAGTTATTACGTGAAGCAATTGCCGTCTGACCTCCGCAACCCAAAGGGAAATATTATTCTATGGTTTAACCAGCTGTCAGTCTGTTGGCACTGACTTCCTAATAACGACTGCTATGAATCTCTGAATTAAAGGCAAGGGGTGTCGCCACTAGGCTATCGCCGCTCCCTTACTGTCATGAAACATCTATGGCAGACGTTATTAGGAAGTCAGGGCAACCGGGATGATGCTAGGATATGAGTAGCGCTGCGTGGGACAGGCCTAGAAGAGTATCCCCTCTCATGGGGAGTCGTAAGAGTCGATCAGCCGCGTGGTTTCCGGCTCAAGAATAGAACTAACCCAAAGCTACTGTTGCCGTTAGAGGCGACTAATGGCCACCCTTCAGCTAAGGCTTCCCGCCTTTTAATATTCGCCACCTAGCATTACGCTAAGTGCGCGCCCTTCAGCCAAGGCTTCCCGCCTTCAAACATACACCACCTAGCATTCCGCTTAGTGCGCGCCGCGTCGGTGCCTCCCCAGGTGCCGATCGCTTCAGATGTCGCCTTCACAGTAGCAATGCTGAAGGCTATTACAGGAGAAGGTTTAGTCGGTTCAAGTCCGACATAACCACACACACCGGGTGTGGTATGTTGCCCTCCTCCCACCGTGGGAGGTAGTTCCTTGTAGGGTTGTTGTTGTTTTTCTGGAACCCAAAAGAGAAAAAACGAAGAGAAGTCAGCAGCGTCATCCTGCGTACTGGCTGAATGAGCGATTCCCAACGCGCCGGTTATGAGCAAACACCTCCAATATCATAAACTATTGGGGAGGCCAACGTTCAGTAGTGGACTCTCTATGGCTAAAATTATGAGTAGCGGCACCTCTAAGTAATTCTACCACCCCAGAAGGCGACTGAGGTCATGTGATTTTTTTTTCACATAAATATTTATAAAACGTATATGTATACACTTAACATTTATAAACATCTGAAAATTAAGGCGAGAAAAATCAATAAAGGGAAAGTTATTTTATCTAAAATTTATTTTAATTTAATATAATTAACCTAAGGATTATGCACAGAAAGTACGGTACTCTAAAAGTAAAAAAAAAACTAAAATGAGATCTCAGCTAAGTAGATTTGGCGGACTCCCAGATATCTTTTGTTGGGAAGAACGAAGCCGACCACTGAATCATTCTGCTCTGAACTGGCTTGAACTGATCTGATCTGATTGAAACCGGTTATTAAGCTTTCTAGAATCTGCACCGCATATTTTTTTGCTGCGATCCTTAATTTCAATGCAATGAAATATTTATTTATCGTTATGAAATTTAGTGCGGTCACAGCGCGGTCGCTTGCTTTGCTTTTAAGGTCATGGATTCGATAATGAAAAATGTCACGTAAGTAATTACAAAATACAACAGGAACATAAAGATTCTAATCACCTTTAGTGCCAGCTGTGCGTAGTTTGGGGCATAATGGCGCTGATTGTCCTAGAATAATGATGTATTCCCCCCGGACAGGTCTCCACCTTGGTGTGGTGGGGGGGGGGGGGGGGGGGGCTGAGTACCTCCCGGAGGCCGGGAAAAGGTAACTAACCATGGACCCTCCGGGAAGTCGGCCACATAAGCGCGTTCACTGCTCCTTTCTGAGGGGGTCCTCCCGGTTTTGGCCCGCGGGACGTTGGCCGCAGGCAGACGCTGCCACACAAGTACTGGCCCCCGCTTCTTTCTCAACAAGCGGCGGGCGTCGTCGGAAGATTTATAGTGGGTATTACTGCTGGCAGTCGCGTCTGCCGGTGGTGAGTCCCACACCCCCTTTTGGTCCCCCTTTGGCCAGAAGGCAGTGCGTAAATGCATTTTGTTACCGACGTAAAAGAAAAAAAAGGATAATGATGTAAACTTTTCTATTTTGATTATACATCTCAGAGATATCACTTGAACGACATTGACATGTAACTTGGAGAAGGTAGTATAGAAATCTTAAATACCTGTAAGCTATACGACATAAGCAGGACTTTTGAACACTATTTCTCGTTTTAGTTCAGTCAGCTCTCGTCAGTCGGCTATACCATTACTTAAGTTTGTTCAGTGTTGATTGATGAGACTTAGAAGAGCTTTAAACGAAATGGTATCCTGTCCAAGTTAGTTTTATTTAGTTACGTCTTGTGATCATAATAAAATGAGAGTTTTCTAAAAACTGTAAAAGAGGTATTGACTTATGGCAATCAGTCAATGATTTATGATAACCAACATTCAGCTTTCCGCTTTAAGATATAATATATTTTATATCTCGCAATTGGCCAACACATGTAAATGGTTCTATGGAAAGATGTGGTAAAAGATAACAATGTATACCCATAAATGTAATATTAGTTCCTTACATATAAAATTGGCGTTATATCGAACTGGCGATTTGATCTCAAAAATTCGACGTTTGACCAGTAGTCCCAAATTCAAATTTATTTCAATTTAAAGCTAGTCTATTCGTGTTTTGAATGTGAAAATTCCTTTATGTTTCTTGCCATTTAATTTTGTTTTGACATCTTACTGTGCTCAATATTAAAAAAAAAAAAAAATTTGAAGACGGTTTACATCGTGACACGAGCGCTGCAGAAAGAGCTCCAAGAATAAATGATTTGTTCTCAGAAGCCACTGTAAAAGAAAACACGTACTGTTTTTGGTTACAACGCTAGAGACCCTAGTTGTCAATGCTATAGCAATCATTTTGATTTTATTGCTGCATTAAGCTGAAGCAATTCCATTTGACTGCACATAAATGTGTTGATACTTGTAACGTTTATGTGCAGTTAATAAATGTATCTTTCCATATCTGTTCTGTGCTCCACTCAAACTCTGCTTAGCTTTAGCGTAGACGCGCAGCCATTATGTGAGAAGTCTAAAACTTTTAAATATATTTAGTTCCATCGTAATGGTTTTTAAACCATCTGGATTAATAAATGAACATTCCATTCTAGATAATCAGTGATTAAGTTCAGTCTTATTCATCGCTCCACCTCTAAGAGTTTACGGTTGAATACCATTTTTGCACGGACACTAAGAAGCTTGCACCATAATCCCTCGTTCCCAAGAGGCTTTACAGGCTGCAGAATATTAATACAGCCTTAAGCTTTATTAATGCGAGCTAGTTGCAAGAAGATCACAGGAGGAAAAGGCCACACTGCAAGTAAATGAGTGAACGTATTAAGGACCTTTTGTAGAAATCTTCACGGTAAGTAACGCTCTTGTAAGACTACAACTTTAATCGTGTTATATTGGAGAGGTTTAACATAGTGATGTTCGGTCCAGTTGCTTTGTATCTATTTGGATCGCTGATCTGGATGCAGCACAGTTTCGTTCCAAATATTGATCCTATTCATTCGATAAGATTTTTTGGATCGATCCAGTACTATATGGCCATATGCCCGCGATACAGGCTTCGCCTAGTGCGATTATCATTGTAAATGTTTATTGTAAACTCTGGAATGCGTAATAACGATTTATTATTATTATTATTATGTTTGTCTTTTTCCGATCTCGGGCCAATGGTGACCCGGACATTTGGAAGGCATGCGTGGGGCCGAAGCCAACACGTAGAGGCCCCTTAGACAATTTTGATCTAATGGTTATGTGACACCAACCAGCGATTATCCCTATGTGCATTATAGAAATACACCTAAGGACAATCCCCGGTTTGTGCAGTACTATTAGGATAAGATGGAATCTACTATGGCCGGGTATTGGGTTGAAAAGCTGAAGGACTGGGTAAATTGGACTATGGATAGAGGAGACTACCGGACACCTGCCGTCATCATCAGTCTCAAATGATTGTAAATGGCAGGCGGTGACTAGCCAGAGGATTGAATGGGCACTCTAAAATAGCCGTAGTGCAACGGCAGGAGCGCAACATAGATATCCTCGGCTTCAGGGTGTCGAGAGGTGTACACCGTTTTCTACTCACTGCCCAAGAGGACAGTGCGCCAACTCACGACTTATGCATCTTTCACTTCCACTCTGCGAGCATGTAGCTCTTGCGACTCCACCCTGGACAGCCAATGAAGGCAAGCCAGGGGCGAGGGTCCTGCTAGCCTCTTGGGGCCCACTCCGACGAACCGGAGACGAAACCGCAGTACGACCCTCTGGAGCACTCGGATTTACGCCCGTGGTGTCGCCACTCACCGACAGCTCGCCACAATCTGCCCTGCGGGCTTATTATTATTATTATATCAAGTGAGTTTAAAAATGACTTACAATTATTAACATTTTGTGGTGATTTTTCACATATTTGGCTTAAGTTTTTGTCTTTTCTCCTCTCTGTATATTCCACACCAAAGTTCATAATGATTTATGTATCTAAATATCCCTTAAAAAAAAGGCACGCAACCCACATTTATGGATTATTTATATCCTGACATTAAATCAATTTTCCCGAAGTGAATTATATAAAACTGCCGTCACTAAAGCATTACACATGTTTGAATTCACACGAAAAGGTCTTACAATGTCTCAAAATCTTGCTCTGGTAAGTTTAGCTATAGATCTTACTAAATTCGGTTTGTTTGGTTTCCTTGTAATAAATAATAATTTCGATGGCATCCACAAACCATTGCAGTGGGAATCTCTTTTGCGTACACTGGAGCCATTTTGACATGATATTCATAAGTATATAAGTAATATGTAAGTACACGTGTATTTTGTTTTCATTCGTTTTTTTCAATACTCACTTTCCATTTTGTTCTGTTAAGTTTAATAACGGCAGACTTTCATCACTACAATAATAATAAGGTTGGTATCTGTTGGTTTAACATTTAGAGCATTATTTACTTAATTTCCTTGCAACTGATTGCACTTATTTATTTATTTATTTATTTATTTATTTATTTATTTATTTATTTAATTAGAACGGAATAAACCAATTACACTAATTATCAAAAACAGTAAAAGTTAATATAATATTAAAATCTCACACTTAAAAACTTCTTTTATCCCATTCTCTCACAATACCTCAGACACACTGACAAAATCTCAGGCCATCCATCCGCAAACAAATCACAGTCAGGTGCTGTTTCCAGGATGGCATTAAGTGCGTTGAGTGTCCGCGGAATGGGTGATTTTGAGCGGGCTACGGTTCGGCAGGTAGGCCCAGCAAACAGTTTATGTTTCCTGCTCCTATAATAATTATCGGGTGCATAAAGTCGACACAGCTCACCATGAAGATCAGGAGAGTCTATTCTACCACGTAAAATTTTAATTATAGTGATGATTTGATCACAGGCTCTTCTCACCTCTAAAGAATTGTATTCTAATTGGCCAAGGAGAAACTTGGTAGGATACATATAAGGGTAGTAACCGTATCTACGTTTATACAAAAACCTAAGGAATGCCTTCTGAACTTTTTCCAAAAGCAGTGTATATTTGCTTTCATGTGGATGCCACACACTTGCACTGGCTTCAAGTTTTGTTCGGACCAGCGCACTAAAGATTAGTTTCACCACTCCGTCAGTCCTAAAGTCTCGTGAGTTTCGCAATACAAAACCCAAACGTTGGTACGACTCCTTTGCGACAGCGGTTATGTGGTCATGAAAAGTTAGTTTTCGATCGAATGTTACCCCTAGATCTTTTATGACTGTAGATTTTGTTATTAAATTTTGGCCTAATTTGTACTGAAATTCAAAAGGGTGAAACATGCGTCCGAAAGTCATTCCATAGCACTTGGCACAGTTAAATTCCATTTTATTAGTGACACTCCAATCGTTAACGGCGTCGATTTCCCTTTGGAGCAACAAGCAGTCCTCAATGGATTTAATTTCCATGAAAATTTTGAGATCATCAGCGTATAAAAGCGATCTAGCGTAACGGACGACTGACGGCAAATCATTGATCATTAAAATGAAAAGGAGGGGACCAAGTATTGACCCTTGACTCACTCCAGAACGCGTATGATAGGGCTTAGACTCATAAAGACCGTGCTTGACAAACTGCTGGCGATTGCGAAGATAGTCTGCAATGAGATGAAGAAGACTAGGAAATGACACATACAATTCAATAATACCTATTATTCTATGTCTTCATAGCAAATTATTAAAATTTTAGGCATCATGCGGTGTATTACTATCATGGCAACAATAAGCATCTTGATGTTAGTTCTCTGCAAGACCAACAGATGGCGCTATGATCACTCATAAGTGCAAATAAAAACATACACACATAAGCTTAGTTTTAGGGTTTTTTAGAATTATTTTTAAGTCGTATTTCTTATATTTTGTAAAATTGTAGGGTTGGGGCGGTGAAAATAAAGGCGAATCGTCACTAAATTCTTTTAATAAATCTTTTTAACCGCAGAGCACTTTTTTTCAGTTTTACAACTTGACGCGACGCCCTAGTGTTCCGTTCCTCCCATCCCCTTCACTCCTTCCTGTCACGCGCATTCCTCTCCCTCTCGCTTCCACTCATACAATAGGATGCAGGGGTTGCCATCCTAAATATATATTTATGTATATGTAGTGTACTTTATTAGTATTTTCTTAAGTTAGTTGATTTATGTAAGTTTATTAATATTTTTTTTTAGTTTATAGCACCACCTTTAACCCTCTCTGCTAACCTTATGGTTAACTGGTAGAGAATGCCTCTGACATTAAGTTCGCCTTTGTACTTTCTTTTTTGTGAGCATTATAGATTGAAAAAATTAATAAATAAAGAGGTTTCATTATGAAAGTTTATTAACTTGTGTTTATAACATAGGTATTTTTTAAAAGTGTAAATAATTTTACACTATATACATGTATACTTTTTTATCACAATAAAATGATTTCAATAAATATATTAAATAAAATATATTCAAATATGTGTTTTGTAAACCTTCATATTATAAACACTTTATCTGCGTATATATTAGGTCGGGGAAAAAGTCTTTTCGCATAACGTAGGTATAAACTTATTATAATTTTTTTTTGACTGTACTATTTGTGTCTGGCTGGTTTTGGTAACATTAAAAAGGTTCCATTATAAAGAAAAGAAAAAAATAAAAAAAAGTTGTTTCCCGCTATTTTTCATTTGTTTTTCTCTCCGAAAAATGAGTGAATCTAATGAAGAAATTCGATACATTTTAAAATTTTATTATAAAAAAGGCAAAAATGCAACTCAAGCAGTGAAAAAAATTTGTGATGTTTATGGACCTGATGCAGTGTCAGTAAGAGTAGCACAAATTTGGTTCAAACGTTTTCAGTCCGGAAATTTTGATGTTAAAGATGCACCTCGCTCTGGTCGCCCTGTTACGAATAAAATGGACGCCATTTTTGAAAGAGTGGAGCAAGATCGGCATATTAGTAGTTACGATGTAGCTGAAGAACTGGGAATTGACCACAAAACAGTTTTGACCCATTTGAAGAAAGCTGGTTATACAAAAAAGCTCGATATTTGGGTGCCACACGAGCTCACTCAAAGAAACTTAATGAACCGTGTACTCATTTGCGATTCATTATTGAGACGTAATGAAACCGAGCCGTTTTTGAAGAGATTGATAACTGGCGATGAAAAGTGGATCACGTACGACAAGAACGTGCGAAAAAGGTCGTGGTCGAAAGTTGGCCAGGCTTCACAGACTGTGGCCAAACCTGGCCTAACACGAAATAAGGTGATGCTGTGTGTATGGTGGGATTGGAAGGGCATTGTTTATTATGAGCTTTTACCGCCCGGCAAAACCATCGATTCTGATCTTTACTGCCAGCAACTGATGAGATTAAAGGAAGCAGTCGAGAGAAAACGGCCGGAATTGATCAACAGGAAGGGTGTGGTCTTTCATCACGATAACGCTAGACCACACACATCTTTAGCCACTCAGCAAAAATTAAGAGAGTTCGACTGGGAGGTCCTAGTGCATCCACCATATAGCCCTGACCTTCCGCCTTCAGATTTTCACCTGTTTCGGTCTCTGCAGAATTCTTTAGGTTCTGTAAGGTTGACCTCAAGAGAGGACTGCCAAAACTAATTGTCCCGTTTTTTTGATCAGAAGTCCCAAAGTTTCTACAGTAACGGGATAATGTCTCTGCCCACAAAATGGCAGAAAGTTATTCAACAAAACGGTACATATATATTGTAAATAAATGTAAATAAACTTTGAAAAAAATGTCTTGACTTTTCATACAAAAATACGAAAAGACTTTTTCCCCAACCTATTATGTGTATTTGACGCAATTCCTATATATACATTTGAATAACAGATGTTCAAATAAGCGATAACAAATAGTTGGTCAATGCTTACAAATTACAGTTAACTATTTGTTTAATCATTTTATTGATACAGCTTCTTACTATTGTAAGAACGGTGAATATATTGCTTTTTCATTTCTTAAATAAGTAATAGTAACAGAACTTAAGGCAGATCGCAGTGTTTTATTTGTAAAATGTTTAGTTTTTTTTATTTTAACTATAATTTACCGTATTCTGCAATCCAATCTGTACTTGGTATTGCGCTTTAGTTTGCTTACTAAAAATTTTTTTAAATCTCAATAATTCAGACAAATAAGAGTAAAGTATATTTTTAGATTTTATATCCTAAATTTTTGTCTTAAAGGACACCCAATTTTTGCATTGGTTCTTTAATTAACCATCTCTAAATTGAGGCCATGAGAGCCAAAGCGACCTAACTGCACAAACAAAAGTTTACAGTTCTAAGGAAAAACTAGAAGCCATGATTTGAAATATTTGTAACTTTAGTAAATAAATGTATCATAACATCCTTTGCTGCTTTAGTGTTTTAATTATGAGATATTCTTTATATTTTACAGATTTTATTAACCCTAGATAATTTGTTTGCAAGAATAAATATAATATTGAAAAAAATGCAGTTAGGCCGCTCTGGCTCTCATGGTCTCAATTGTGGCTAATCGATTATACTCAAATAAAAAAGATTGATATTATAAAAAAGATATTACGTATGGTGCGTTAAATATCACACGCATTTTGTCAATAATTTATTTTCGCTATACGGTAATGAAAATAAATGTCGTGATTCTACAAACTTTTTTCTAAGATCTTACGAATCCAATTAAAGTCTTTTAAGTTGGATTCTTGGATGTGAAAATTAAAAAAGTAACAATACTTACTGGGATTTTTCTCGATATAGCATTAATGAACGTCAACTTGAAAAAATAACAAGCATACGCGCTGAAATGTAAAGAGTACTTAAATAAGATGTGTGCAAATGTACATAAGTGAAGTAAATAAAGTAAAGCCTTACTTATAAACTAACGTGCCCATTCGTCGTTATGTTAATGTAAAGAGGGCTGCAAAACACAACTTTTATCATTGTAAATATTATAACCAAGCGTTTTTGTCATTAACGTAATCATTCATAATAAGGATAATAATTTTATACTGTGAAAATTTTAATTTTTGATGTAGCAGAGGATTGCGGCGAGACAGGAATCAATATAATTTGCCGGTCTGGTTACAGTTGCTTGAACGGTGTAAATGTGCTTCGATAGAGCACATTATTATTGTCAATATACTCTTAACTGAACGCTAATAAAAATTTGCAGAAATTGCGCATCAACACTCACAGTTAGTAATGCCAAACAGAATTAATAACCAAATTTCCCATCAGCACAGAAACTTGAAATTGCGGTCTTTCGACAGTATTTAAGAGCGACGTGTTAATTGTAGAGGACGTCTGAGTGTAGCGGGATGAATTTGCGGTGTGCATCAACTAGTCCTGCTCTCCCCTGCACCGCCATTAAGCAGTGCATTGTGGAATATTCGCTTCAATAAATTCCACTCAACAGAAAGTTGTCATTGCAGATGGAGCACCGTTATATACTCTATTAGCGGCTGCCCGCGACTTCGTCCGCGTGACCTACCAATAATCCTTTCTCTGGAATCCTTCTGTCTATTAACAAAAACGTAATTGCGTAGTCTTAAAGATCTAAGGTAGTATATACTAGGGTAGTATATACTAGGGTAGTATATACTAGGGTAGTATATACTAGGGTAGTATATACTAGGGTAGTATATACTAGGGTAGTATATACTAGGGTAGTATATACTAGGGTAGTATATACTAGGGTAGTATATACTAGGGTAGTATATACTAGGGTAGTATATACTAGGGTAGTATATAGGTACTAGGTAGTGACGACTATTCATAGAAACAGAAATGTTTAATAATTTGATTTCTATAGTACAAGTCCTAGGTGCTCGATCTCTATCTAATGTCTTATTCGCGGACTGAACGAAAGATTTATTTTAATATTTCACGGAAGCATGTTTTAAAAAATTAAAAAAAAAAAAATTATTAATTTGCGATAACATAGCTATATTATCATATGGTTAAATAACATTATTTTAAGTTGTTTCACTATTTTCTGCTGTCAATGGCGTGCACGTTCATAAAAAAAAATATTAATTGAAAATAATATTAATAATACATTATTATTCAATTCAAATAAAAAGTAATATAAAGTTGAAAGTCAATTTAATGTTTTTAAATAAATTAATATACATTGCAGGTACACATTAAGATAAATTATAATCACTAAAACTGTTTTTATTACAATGTCCTTATCTACGAACTTATTTACGAACGTATAGTGGGCTTATTTTATTAGAAGCAAAAGTAAAACTTTCCAAAATTTTATAAATTCACAACTTTTTACTTTTTTGGTACTTTATTATAAATATTAGGATCCATATCGTAAGAACTGTTTCTTTCTTAAGTAGTTTTTGTTTTGTTTTGGTGAGGAAACAGTTAAAAATTTGCTTTTACAAAACATTACAATTTCGTATATACCGTAGCGTATATATATAGAGATACCGGTACACTTAATATTTTTTAAGCTCAGTAAAAAGTGTTTTGCAACTGTTTCTGTTAACCCTTTAATTGCCAAAAGGCGCTTTAACTTGTAAAAAACAATTTCCCCATAAGATTAATCCATAGTGCAATATAGATGCTACATATCCATTTTAGGCGATCAGAACTGTTTTCAAATTATGCTTGTGATAGCTTTTTTCAAAGCAAACACAAAAGTTTGCGTGCGTGTACACAGATATGTGTGAGGTAGCCAATTTGATTTGTTATCTATATAGAGTCCTAGAAATTTTGTCGAAGTTACAGGTTTTATTATCGAAGGCTGTATTCACGTCTATAGGTTGTATGCGTATATATTAAGATTGTCCATGTCAAGAGCCATATCATTATTTTATTTAATGTCATATTTATATATACATACATACATTCACTCCTGTTTCCCCATAGGGGTGGGCAGAGGCATATTATATGCCCACACTTCGCCAATTATATAGTTGGTCCCACTTAATAGGTGGCGACCCTATTGCCGCTTACCGGGCTCTGTTATGTTCACCAGAGCCTCGTCCGTTGATCGGCAGGTGCACCACTTGCAGATGAGGTTGGCTTGGGCTCCTTAGGTCTTGATAGGATCCCTGTACACCCTGTTATTTATTTCATGTTTATATAATGTCAACAAATAGTGTCAGGGGGTAATTCTATAGTCGATGGTAAATTACCTAATTTATATACAAAATAAACAAAAACAATCTGACAAATGTTGTATTATGTTTATAAATGTAATAAATTTCTTAGGTTTTTATACAAGAAACAATATGGCGTGTACCCAGGCTACCCTCTGCTGTACCCTGGTCTGTTTATTTTAGGTATGGTGGGATATTATAGACTCGAGGTGAGACGGGAGGTTGCGCTCGCCACCTACGTATTTAGTGTTTTACGCGGTGAAACCCACAATCCGCGTATTTTGGAGACAGTTCAGCTTTGCGTGCCGAATGAGTACGTAAGACGCCGCCGGCGGCCGACGCTGCTGGCGGTACCCAGTGCGCGCACCAACCTGCTGCAGCGCGCCCCGCTCGTGCGGGCGCTGCGGGTACTCAATGCACTGTCACTGTCCGACCGGATAGATTTATTTGCATGTTCACTGAACGAATTCGCAAAAGCAGCATATTGCTTCTGCAGTAGATAATAATATAGTTAGTTTAGTGATTAGTAGATAAGAATTATGTAAAAGTTTTTAGTCATATATTTAGGTATTGTAAGCTCAGCTACTCTATCGTATTAGGTTTGCTGCCTGTAAAGATAGTTGTAAGTTTTATGAATTAATAAATAAATAAATGTTTGGAGATCATAATTTTAATTAGTAAATATAAGTAACTAAGGTAATACAATCTTTGAAAAATCAAATTCATTTATTCAAGTTTGGTTCAATAAAGCTCTTATGAATGCCATACTTATTAACTAACGTAATCTATAAAGTTTGATAAATTACAAAAATATGATGAAAGAAGCTGCATTTTGTAGCATTATTTATATTGATTTCTGCAGAGAGTTTGCAACGTTCAAACAGGTATGTACTAATAACTTTACTTATTATTATTAAGTTATATAGCTAGTAAACACTCTCCAAGCAACTTAGAAAAGTGGTATCGGATTGAATTTGCGGTATGCGACAAATAGCACTCGCCTACCCTGCAGTGCATTGTGGAATATTTGCTTCAATAAATTCCACATTGTCATGACAGATGGCGTACCGTTATCCAGACTTCCATACCAATATCTTAAACGCAAAAGTAACTGTATATCTGTCTCGTTTTTCGCCAAAACTACTGAACCAATTAAAACTAAACTTGGTACACAGATGAGAAAGGGCACAGGCTACTTTTTTGGGGCAAAAAAAAGATTGCTAATTTAAGTTCGTATAGAAAGTCTTCATTTGACTATATGACGACCGATATGGCGTGAAGGTCAGTATACCAGCACTCCGCTTCTGAGGCCGTGGGTTCGATTCCCACACAGGACAAATCCTTGTGTAAATGAACATGAATATTTGTTCTGGTCTGGGTGTTTTCTATGTATATTAAGTATGTATTTACAAACAAGATAAGTATTTATGTATGTTTATGCGTTATTTAGAATCCATAACACAAGTTCTTCATAATACTTATCTTGGAACTAAACATTTAATTGATGTATTTGTTAGAAATTATTTTATGTTTTAAGCTAGAAATATTTTGTTAAATTTATTAATAACTGATATCAATATGACATTCAAAGATAATTAATCAAGATTCGAAATATAATCGAATTTCACGCGAGGGAAGTCAGGGGCGAACCACTAGTATGAATATAATGTAGACCACAGGCGATTATTAAGACACAAGCAATTTGTGTTGGTAGTATTACACGAGTTGTGACCATGATTATCTTGTGGCCAAATAGTTCATAGTGCAGAAGTATTTTTTATACCAATTGTATAATTAGTATAATAAAGTCGGTGTTAATCGAATAGTGCTATCTAACTATAAACATAATTTTATTAATACATAAAAATATCATTATCAGAAATCTGTCTTTATCCGGTTACCGTAGCGTTTCGTGTACTGGTCGGACACAGTCGTTTTGGAGAGCTTAATTAATTATAAAATCTATACAATACATTGCATCAACAGGTATTCGGAATAAATTGATACACAGAGTAATTCGGTTCAGTAGTAACGCGCGTCACAGGTATAATTCGATAAAAATAGCCATTAATACTCGAAGTACGTAGGTACCTGACGCGCGAGAAAGAGACAGGGCAACTAGTTTTGTTTCGAGGTCATGCGTACTGCGTTCCACGTAGATTGTTATTGTTTCTTTCACCTCCTCACTCATCGGTCCCATGGTGTAATGGTTAGCACTTTGGACTCTGAATCCAACGATCCGAGTTCAAATCTCGGTGGGACCTGTGCTTTTGTAAATTTTTTATCTGAAAATTTTTGACTTTTTAGCTTTTTTATATGAATAACTCTCATTTTAATGATATAAAATAAAATATTTTTACTAGGCATGGTTGAAACATGCTAAATCATTTTCATTTATTTTATTAATTCCAACCATTAATTCACTTTGCTAAGTTATTAGACACACGTACTATGCTTAATACATAAACAATTTATTTTGCACGATTATTTATTAGATACAATATAATTGAAATATTACTTAGGATTATTTTATTATGTTTGTTTTAGTAGTAACCCTTTAGTTATTAATATCTGCCAGTGCCACAAAGAGATATTAGCACTGTGTATTGTTATTTAATTTTGTTTTATCGCATTATTAATAAGTTTTGATTGTATATTCACTATTTACACATTTTACCCATTTACCCATTTTCCATACAGGATAAATCTTTATGGTATGGATACTTGAATGGGTATGTATTTTAGGTAAGTAAAGGTATATACATAATCCACCGTTATTATAAATTAATGTTCGAAATATGACAAATTTCAGAAAATTAAACAAAACTGCAGTCATGCATGTCTCTTTAACTTTCCCGCCAAGAAGTCAGAAAGAATCCTAATTAGACAGAACGGTCTGTCGGGTCAGCTAGTTTATGTATGTATTTGTAAAGAAGAGTTTTTAGTATGTTTATATTATTGTACCTTAGTAGCTCAAGCTATTTTTCATTTCGGGCTAGATGACACTGTGTGCTTTCTCTTTGTATACAAGTTTTTTTTTCCTTTTAAATAATGGCTTCGTGCGGTTTGCACTTTTAGCCAGTGTCAAGTAAGAGATATATTAATAGCATATAAATTATAGTAAATGAGAATGAGTGGTGATAAAGATGATAAATGGTAAATGAGATGCCCTCCCCTACACCCCTTGAGTCCTCAGTAAATATGTGGGACTAGGTATACTGAGATCTCACATGGACTTCTTGAGAGAATTTGAAAAGTTATGTTGCACTGTTTTATTTCATTTACCAACACTCATGTATATTCACAAACACTTAACGGTTAATAATCCACCCTTATTACACATTAATGTTAGAAATATCACAAATTTTAGAAAGTAAAACAAAACTGCAGACATGAGTTGACATGACGCTTCACTTTCCCGCCAAGAAGTCTAATCTACCGTTATTACACATTAAACTTAGAAATATCACAAATTTTAGAAAATAAAACAACGCTTCAGATTCCCACCAAGAAGTCGTATACAAGTTGCTTTGTGAATTTAGGTGATTTTTTTAAGTTGAAATGGCTGCCAAGGCAACTCGTGGGTTTGTCAGGTTACCTTGCGCCATTATATAAACTTTTTATAGTAAACAATTTTTTTACATTCACAATAAGCCTTGTTATAATGTCAAATCCTTTCATGTATTTTTCTATCATAGCAGATGGGATATATAGATCAAATATCGATCAAATATCGATAGATCAAATAATATAATTAAGTAGAATACCTTACTTGTATTCCGTTTCGGCAATAAATGTTATGTTCATCGTATATTTTCCCCACAGGTCAGGCTCAGCCTAGTGTGGGGACTAGCAATTGTACATTGTTAAATTGTTAAAATGGAAATAAAAATATATCATATCATATCATATCATATTTATTACAAATTTAAAATACATCGAGAAGGAACACGCACACACAACAGAACAGCACATCGAAAACCAGTCATGTATTTTATTTGTCTATATGACATGGATGCATCCTAAGGTTTTTGGGAGTTCGATTCCCACACTGGATAAATCTTTATGTTATGGACAGATATGGTGGTAACGTTTTTTAAGTATGTACCTATAAGTATACTGACATAATAATTTTTGTTTATCCGTGATTTAGTAATCCTTAACACAAGCTCTTAACTGTACTTGTCGCGGAACAAAATACTTAGACTTACTTACTAAATTATTATTGTTTTTAATAATCCAAAAAAAAAAATGCTTAAAAATAAATCCCGACAGCTGTTAGCTTAATAAAAAATAAGAATAATACCTAGAAGTAGCGAAAGACAAAACAGCTAAAGCCTTCCACTTTGAACTTTAATCACGCCTAAAGAGTCGGCGAAATTGAGTTTTTTGAGTGGTTCCTCGGATACCTGCCTTAATTTATGGACCCTCGCCGAAGACGATATTGAAAAAGATTCCACTCTTAGAATTTTCAAGGGTTTGGCATTAACAGTATCGCGATATAAAACGAAAATTCAACTCTGATTTTCGATGGGTACCTATGATGATTAAGAAAATACACTTACCACCTGCATCACTCAGTATGGCACTTTTAGCATTTTTTTTTACATAATGGCATCGTGCCGTTAGCACATATAGCCAGTGTCAAATGGAAGATACTTAATCAATATTAAATTGAGAAAGAGTGGTAATATAGATGATAAATGGTAAATGAGATTCTCTCTCCCAAACCCCTTGAGACCTGTTAGCATATTAAGAGAAATATATTTAAATTGTTAAACATAGCCATAAAATAAATGTAAATCCACGTGATTATTTTAACGTTATGGTACTTAATTTATGAATTGTACTTTGAAGGTAAAATGTGCCAAACTTATAATTATAATTTACGAGCTGACCCGGCGAACTTTGTTCCGCCTTAATGGCAATAAATAAGCATATTGTGTTTTTATTTTATTGGAAAAATTACAAAAAAATTAAATACCTACATTAATCATTCATTATTATTTCTGTATTTTAGTACAAAGTTGCTCTTCACTTAAGTACTTTGTGATACACGACATTTTTTGATTTATTATTATTTATTGAGAAGCACGAAGTCGAGCCATACTATTGCGGCGATGTTCACGTGCAATTTCTTGTTCTTCTTCAGTCCTTTCATTTCCAGTATTTCGTATTCTTCTTGCATTACTGCTTTATCGGTAAAGATTCGATAGTCTTGTTCGCGGCATTATTAATTAAACTTCACTTCACTTCAATTCACCTAAAAATTTATTTCAAAACTCATATTCACATTCCCGCCAAGAAGTCAGAAATAGTTTGAATATTGATTTCTTACAAATATCGAATTGTCATCCATACGTCATCATTACATAGCTGTCATTTGCTTTTTGTTATTCCAAGTCTGATTCTTTTTTGTTATATCACGTTTTATAGTGACTGACGTTTCATGTCAAGTCACACGGGAACGCTGTCGAACGGGATAAAAAGTATCCTATGTCCGTCTCCTGGCTCTAAGCTACCTCCCTACCAATTTTCATCCAAATCTGTTCTGCCGTTCTTGAGTTATAAGTGCTGTAACTAACACGACTTTCTTTTATATATATATAGATTTACAATAATTGTCAAAAGTAATTCGTTTGGCTGTAGTAGTATATAAATCGATTTGACATCACTCAGTCATTCGTGCCTTCGGGCAATAAGAAAAAAAGAAGGAAAGTAGTCTCGCTCGAAAAATGGTGGATTGAATTGACGAACAAATAACTATTAAATGCAGCATTTATAAATTTTATATATGGATTAATTTATAAATAATAATTGTAACTGGAGTAAGTAGTCGACGTTTTATTTTAGAAGATTTATAGTCTTCAGTAAAGATAACACATGGAGAGAATTTGAAAAGTTATGTTGCCCTGTTTTGTATAATTTACACATTATACCTATAATTAGATTAATTTAACAAATTTTAGAAAATAAAACAAATCATAACGCTTCACTTTCCCGGCCAAGTAGTCCATTTCAATTTTGTTTAAGCTATAGAAGTATTTTTTATTTTATTGTATTATATTTAAAAAAAACATATTATCTTTAGGTGTCTTTGAAACTAGTATAAACTAAACTATACGTTAATAATTGTTTTAATTTAAAACAATGATACTTAGGTAGTAACAAAATTATTGCTAATTTAAAAATATACCCTTTAAGTTACTTACTTCGTTTTGAGCTGACCTGTGTAGTGTCTTAAGTTCAAGGTTTTCCTAACTCATAAATTACTATCTAAATAAAATCTAAAAACCAAGAGTTAACAAGGACCGAATCTATAAAGAGTAACATTTTATGAAACGGCCTAAGAAATGATCTGCCCGATTAAGCGACTTGGCAACGACATCTATATGTCGTATATGTAATTTACGAGTATAATTTAATAAAAAACACATACATACGAGTATATACATAAAATCCCGCCTGTTTCCCCGAAGGGATAGGCAGCGGCATACTATACGCCCACACTTTGTTATTTATATTGTTGGTCCCACGTAATAGGTAGGGAGCCTATTCCTGCTTCTCGGGCACTTTTATGTTCGCCAGAGCCTCGTCCGTTGCTCGGCAGGTGCACCACTTGCAGGTGAGGTTGGCTTGCGCTCCTCATATCTTGGTAGAATCCCTATACACGGCCAAAACACAATTATTGTAAATAAATTATGACTATTAGTTTTAGTACATTTAACATTTAAAGTACAATAAATGAATTAAGTACCTTAACGTTGAAATAATAAGGTAGATTTACATTAACTTTATAGCTATATTTAACAATTTTAACATATTGCTCTAAATAATCTAACAGTATATAGGTACATATGATTTCGTCATACTACAAAGGAGATGAGTTTTTTTGATTTCAAAAAGTCATTTAGCATTATTTTAATTATATTTAAAACATCAACAATGTATCCTAAGAAGTAAACAATTTAATAAATAGCCAACGAAGCAAAGCAAGGGCGTGCAACTAGTTTTAATAGAAAATACGTAAAATGTGTGAAGGTGAAAACTAAGAAAGTTTTAGATAAATTTAATCAAGTGTAAGAGTGGAAGCTATTCCCTCCTCACACATTGTTCCTGTCTTCCCGTCGTCCTACGGGACTTCGCTCGGGATTCGTTCTGACGCATTACGGAGTGCAAAAAAACTGGATACTGCTGGTGCAACTTCATTTACAGAGGAGCTGAAGTATTATATGGAACTGCAAAGACATTGTTTTAAATAATATATTTATCTGAAGTTTTTATATAGTCTGTAGGTACATTATATTTCAGGGATTAAAATTAAACCTTAGTATTCTTGCACTCCGCTCCTAAGGGGTTAACTAAGAAGAATAATGTTTATGTCTACACATACACTATAAAAAATATAAATCTTTGTAGGTAATCTGATATCATTTCATTACAAAATACGACAGAAGCACGTAAAATGTGTGCTGGTGAATTCTGTGAAAGATCTAGATAAATTTAATAAAGTGGAAGAGTACAATCTATTCCCGCCTTACACATTATCCCCGTCTTCTCAGTGTCCTCCGGGAGTTACCTCGGGATCGTTCTGACGCATTACGGAGTGCACACAACCTGGATCCTGCTGGTGCAACGTCATTTACAGAGCACTGAAAGATTGTATAGAATTGCACAGACATTTTCTTGAATACTATTTTTATTTTGTATGTTTGTAGGTAGATACATGCATACATTGTCGCCTGTTTTCCCAAATATTTCTGCATATGCAGATTTATACGCCAACATTTCTCCAATTATGTTTTTGGCCCCACGTAATAGTTGCCGCTTACCGGGAACTTTTATGTTCGCCAGAGCCTCCTCCGTTAATTGGCACTTACAGGTGAGGATGGGTTGGGTTCCTAAATTCTTGGTAGGAATACATACACCATACATACATGCGTTTTTGTAGATAGTATAAAGTATTATAATTTTAGGATTTAACATGGATACCTTTGATCGGGATTTTGATTTCTTGGCAAGACTAAAACTTGTGAGTAAAAGAGTTAAGAATAAATATATTGTTAATAAAATACAGTATAAAGTATATAAGGTGTATAGAGCTCCTATTGATGTTTCAGGAGTCAATCCAACTTCACCTGCAAGTGGTGCACCTGCCGATCAACGGCCAAGGTTCTGGCGAGTAGAAAAGCTCCTGGAAGCGGCAAAAATCTCGTCACCTATGCGCGGGACCGACGACATAATTGGCGAAATGTGGGCATATTATATGCCTATGCCTACTCCTTCGGGAAAACAGGCGTGATTGTGTGGATGTATGTCTATAGTATAGTACAGTATTAGGTTATTGACACAACTAAAAAAAGATATACACGGAAATTAATGTTGTATTATATTGCATTGTATAGCTACACAGACAAATGGAGATTGTAATTCAAGTACCAAACCAATGGATATATTTAAACGAGCATAGCCTGTGAGTTTCTTGCCAATTCTCCTTACAGAGCGGTGGCTCGGAACTGGCACTTATATTCACTTACACTTAATAATTTTTTGTTTTTAAATTGTTTTGTTGCATGAATCTAAGCTTCCTGATTTAGTGTAATAATAGTTCGATTGTTTTTTTATATTTTAATGATGACGTTTTCAAGTACAATGTATAATAGTTTATGAAATAAATATATTAGTTTAATCGGAGATGCAATGACTATTTACTGTACTGCACCATATACTATTGTAGATCAGGGAGTAAATCATACACAGCTGAGATATCACTTATGTATTGCTTTTCACTTAAAGTTTCACTCATAACTCTATATTACTACACCATATATTCCACGCTCTTATTCTACTGCAATATTAATGAGGCAACACAGCGAACAATCAGTAAATACTTTTTATCGAATCGGAAGTCAACTGACCGGAAGTATAAAACATTGCCACTACAATATTGCTTTACATTAATTGAAGGCCTTTTAACAGTTTATGAAGACAAATAAAATATACTTATAAAAAAGTTTGATATATTTTAACAATAGTTTTACTTAGTAACCATACAATAGGATAATGGCTATTGTATTCAACAGAATAATAAAAGCATCTAACAATACGTAATAGAATAAAATGATTTACCTAAGGTATAAGTGAGTTCTCGGAAACATCTAGGCATATTTCATCAAGTAAAAGAGTGCAATCTCGTTGAGCAACACACATCACCGCTTACATCCCGGCGTTCTCGGAGGATTACTTTCAGATTCATTCCGACTTTTTACGAAATGCACACTGTCTAGATGCTGTAAGCTTTACTTACAATGAACTACTAATATTATAGGTACATATTTTCATTTAACTATATAAATTACTCTTCTGAACATATGCTGCTCTAAAAGTTTTATTAAATTAAATATCTATGTGCCTATAATCCTAGCTGGGTAGACGCTGAAGCCCCTCATCCAGAAAGAATACCTTTTTTTCTTTTTTTGGATGGAAAATGTGGGTGAAGCGAAAGGGCGTGTCAAATTTTTACTGACTAAAAACCATCCATGTTCCTTCTTGAGCCTGTAACATCAAGGCCGCGGTAACCCTTTCGAACAGTCCCGCAACATCCAGAAAGAGTTCCTAGTTTTAAGATTTTCTCTTTTTGGCTTTTACCACTCCCCATGAAAGGAGGTAGCACCATTATGTACTGGAACTACTATACACATACCACGTAGCCACGATAGCGCGTTGCTCTGGTTGGGCGTTTATCATCATCATCAGCCCAAAGGCGTCCACTAAAGGCTTCCCCCATCAGCTTCCAGTGTAAACGATTGCAGGCAGCCTGCAACGTGATCCTGAAACCCTAATCAAGTTGTCTGTCCATCAGATGGACGGACTGATGGATTGACGACAGGTGGACGTTCCAAGCTACAAATCCCATCAAAGGGATTCCGTTCCAGAACTTTTAACTGTTGCGCTGTTATAAGTTTAGGGAAGTGCCGTATTGGCGGGTCGTCAACGCGCAAGTAATGCATTTCTGTAGATTACTATGTGATATACTATATCTGTAGGTAGTCCATAGTCTTTCCATCAACTTGGCTGTGAGCTGAAGTGCTAGCATACAGTTACCAAAAAATAAAAATCTCTCCATCTTGGTCATTCGACATTGACTCAACCAACCTTTCCCTCATCATCATATCCTAGCATTATCCCGGTTGCCCTGGACTTAAGCTTAGGGCCCAGAGTCTGTTTACTGATTTAGCCAGTTTTAGCTGAATTTCAGTTATTACATTGAGCTACTGCCGCCTGACCTCCGCAAACCAGAAGGAAACATCAGTCTTAAGTTGAACCAGCTGTCAGGATGTTAGAAGGCACTGACTTCCTAATAACGACTGCCATAGATGTTTATAACACCGGAAATATCGGCTTAACGTGCTTTCCGAGGCACAGAGCAAGCGATAATTTCGAAAAGTAATAGGTGCGCCATGGTTTGAACCCTAGACCCTCTGTATTTGGAGGCTATTGGTCTTGCCACTGGGCTATCGCCGCTCATCAAACCCAATCCAACCCTTTCCTGTATAATATAAGTTATCAGTCTATGTCAACGGAAAGTATATTTAAACAAATATCAGTTTTATTCCGACCTTCCAAATAGTGGACATTCATTCGTAATCTTATTATTCGTAGACCCTCTGTATTTGGAGGCTATTGGTCTTGCCACTGGGCTATCGCCGCTCATCAAACCCAATCCAACCCTTCCCTGTATAATATAAGTTATCAGTCTATGTCAACGGAAAGTATATTTAAACAAATATCAGTTTTATTCCGACCTTCCAAATAGTGGACATTCATTCGTAATCGCAATTGAAATCCGTAAAATATCTTCAAGTTTTCAATGAAAAATTCTTAAATCAAGAGTTCATTACATATCAAAGAAATAAGAAATCAACCCGACAGTAACCTCAATAAAAGAGACTAATGAAAATAAGGGAAGGCAATCCAATTATCTTAAAGAATACACTAGCAAAGCATAATCGTAATGAACCGTTCCGTTTTACGTTCAATCGGGGAAACCCTAATAAAAAAACCGATTATTACTGGCAACATCGTAAATAAATGTATATCTTATATAAAAGCTACGGAGGCACTGAGTTTCAAGATATTTTTTCCTACTTATTCATACTGCCATAAGCTTATTATTCGATTATGTAGAAGTAGAATAATCTATTTGTTTTGTATTCTATGGTATTCTATAAATGCATACATATATGCTAAGTAAATAGATAAATGAATAAAGTACCTAATCGTTATTCAAAATTATTTAATAATGCCACTCGCCATCAAGGTATAAATAACAAAATATACCTCTTTAAGTGACAATCGGGTCACTAAGCACTCGACAAATTTCGTATATATAACGTGACCCCCTCATCGTATCTTAGTATTATCCCGGTTGCCCCAGACTTAAGCCCAGGGTCTGTGCACTGGTTGAACCAGATTTGGCTGAACTTTAGCTATTACATGGAGCGACTGCCAAGGAAAACATTCTATGGTTAAGCCAGCCGTCAGAATATTAGAAGGCACTGACTTCCTAATAACAACTGCCATAGATATTCATGACACCCCCCGACTGATCTCCACCTTGTCGTGGTGGGGGGACTGAGTACCTCCTTGTAGGGCGCAAAGGGCGCTAGGGAAGAGGGAACACCCAGAGATTGGCGACTTTGGGTGCCCTTAGTGCTGACTACCGGAGAGGAAACTAAGAGGGACCTGTGGAGGGCGCAGCGGGCGTGCCAGGAGGGCCCGTTCAGCAGTGCCAGAAGGGATTACCATAAAACCCCACTTTTTTATCTTTCATGTCCCACTGCAGGGTTTCGACTGTTGAATCCATCTCTCACTTTCATGAGCAGTTCTCATATTACCGCTATAAACTGAACGAAATGAATAAAAAAATTTAAAGAAAAAATGTGATGCGGTACAATATTTACCCTTCCATCACGGCACGCGGCCCCGAGTACTTAATAAACCACAAACAACATGAATAAATTAATATTAGTTAGGAAATAATTTATCGGTGGAAACTTTTTAGAGTTCATTTATAGTTTACGTTTGCTAAAAAATATATACACATTTCAAAAGCTGACAATAATTAGCTGATAAATGTTTGACATATTATCGTTAAGGTTTTAATTATTTTCTGTTATTTGTTTTTTCGTAACAATACATATTTTGTTTCTATGTCCTTAAACACGGCAGTTTGATAACCACGGTACAGGTTGCGCCTAGTGTGGTTGTCACCGAAATGTGTATATAGATATAAGTGTACTTGAATAAACTTATTATTATATAATTATTATATTATGACTAAAAAAAAAACGAATAAAGAGAATAAAAGCGGAGCACTTTATACAAAGATTTAACATAATAACTATGAGAATCGTTTTCAATGTGTTTTACATAAGTACACAGATATAGATACACATTAGATAACACAAGTATCACGATTTGTATTGAAATCAAGCGTGGCGACATTTAACACTAATGTGACGTCACTGCCGATATTAAGTGGCGAAAAATCCGAACTGATTCATCGGCACTGATGCCGCTGATGATAAACATTTCATAATTATGAAAACGTATATATTACAGTGTTTTAAAAAACGACAACAGACGCGCGGACTGTAAGTAGCGGCAGTCAACCCTGACGATTGGTCGGTATTGGGACACGCGAATCACATGCATTGTGTTATCTATGGTATATTTTATACAATACAATTATAGAAATGCTTAAAACATGTTTTGTTAGTTTCCTTACACATTACATTAAGTAAGAAAAAAAAAAACACAATTATCATTAAAATTGGCCATTATTAGCAATGAATTGTAAAAGTTAAGGTTATTTTTATAAAAAATAACATAATAAGTATTTTAAAAAAAATTGTGAAACTTCGTCTAAGACAACCATGACTCAAATGGATCTAAATGGTCTATACTACTTTCGCTTCCAAGCTCTGCACCCATCTTCAAGTCACCCTATATATCTGTGCACAAACAGGCTATACAAATATCCTTTATCAATATCAAATCCCGCTATTTCCTTTCCTCCCCTAATCTCCAAGTGGTGGATTATGAAACCACCATAAGATCACTATAAACTTAAACTTTTTTATAGAACACAGCTGTAAACATTAAAAAATATATGACTATTAAAAAAATAATAAAACTGTGATGCGGTATATTTTCTCTTCCATCACGGCACGCGGCCCCGAGTACTCAGTAAACAACTGAGACGGTGCTCACTATATTTTTTTTGGTTTCCAAAGAGGCGGTGATTTTATTTATTTCGTGCTTCGTGCCAGTGTTTGCACTATAAAGAACTAGGGTATAAAACCTTTTTAATGACCCTTAAATTAAATACACTGAAAAGCGTAGTTTATTCGAAATATGGAACTAGTTATTGATGACAATAAAGACACTGAATATTATGGTAGATTGTTTAAAAAACTTTAAGGATTCATATTTAGTTTTAAAACCGCCGAAATGCTTATCCACAAAGCACAAAGGATATAGGTGTCCTACCAACATCTAAGGAACCCTTTTATTTTTTGATTTACGTCGGTAACTAAATTGCATTTACGCACTGTCTTCTCTTCCGACGACGCCCGCCGCTTGTTGAGAAAGAGGCGGGGGCCAGTACCTGGGTTGCAGCTCTGGCACCTCGCCCGCGGCCAACGTCCCCCGGACCAAAACCGGGAGGACCTCCTCAGAGAGACGCAGTGGACGCGCCCCTCCTACCTCCTTGTGCGACCATAGCGTGTGTGGCCGACTTCTCGGAGGGTCCATGGTTAGACAGCAGGGGCCCCCTGCCCCCGCTGCCTAAGAACCTCCTGGCGCTGCTTGACGGGCCTTCCTGGCCCGCCCGCTGCGCCCTCCACAGGTCCCTCTTAGTTTCCCCCCCGGTAGTCAGTACTAAGGGCACCCTGAGTCGCCAATCTCTGGGAGGAGATTACCTACCGGGAGGTACTCAGCCCCCCACCACGACGAGGTGGAGACCAGTCGGGGGGGAAAACATCTAAGGAACCCAAGCCAACGTCACCAGCTAGTGGTGCACCTGCCGATCAACGGACGAGGCTTTGGCGACCATAGAAGCTCCCGGTAAGCGGCAATAGGCTTGCCACCTATTACGTGGGACCAACAATATAATTGACGAAATGTGGGCATATATATATGTGGGCCTCTGCCTATCCCTTCGGGGGAACAGGCGTGATTTATGTATATACCAAGGATATTAAAGTACATTCATCACTCACTTCGAACGCTATACTCGTGTAGTGTATTTATTACTTGCATTGCAAAATATAGCAACGAGAAATGTTTAAATTAATTCAAGTTTTTTAAGACTACCTTTTGCTCTCTAAGATGATCATAATTACAGGTAACATCATTTACTAATGGCAACTTCAATAGTTCGTTTAATATTTAAAAAAAACAATATGCTACAGCACAGACTATTAAAATTATATTATTTCCTGTCTGTAAGGTTGTCTTATAATTAAACATACATCAAGTAAGATATATTATATTAATTACATTATAAATCATAGTAAATAAGAATGAGTGGTGATATTGATGATGAATGATAAATCCCTTGAATCCTCAGTAAAGATGTGGGACCATACTGAGATCTCCCATGGACTTCTTGAGAGAATTTGAAAAGTGATGTTGCACTGTTTTGTTTCATTTACCAACACTTATGTACTTTCACAAACACTTAACGGTTATTACACATTAATGTGCGAATAATCACAAATTTTAGAAAATAAAACAAAACTTTAGACATAACGCTTCACTTTACCGCCAAGAAGTCCTAAACATACAATATTGTCATTAATTATTATGATTAACACTTAACTACCAGTGATGAGTATTGGTAACTGTTATATTCTGGCACTAGTATCATACCTGTGATTTATTAGTCTATTCCTTAGGCTATTGACAGTAATGTTGTTATGACACAGACATACCTGATACTCGTCACTTGATTCAGAACTGTCATACAGAGCAGGTGTTTTATTGACGTGACAACGTCTTATAAATTGGTTTGCCGGGTGACACTTCAAGAAACTGCGTTACGCTCTGCTCACGTTATGCGCTCACAATGAGAGCGAGTGAGAGGCACGCGTCCCTTCCACTCGTTCATGGTTAGCCCGCCTAAGAGCGAGAGAGACAGACAAAAATATAATTCTTTGTATAAATAAATGTTTTAAATTGTTACTATTATTTCATCCTTTTTCCTACTATACGAATGAATATTCACATTAAAATTATTTTACCACTCAAAGTCGTTGTCACGTAAAACTTTCGCCCATATACCGACTTTACAGGCAACCAATTTTTTTTGTTAAATAGATAGTTACGGAATAAAATTAAGGAAAATCACAGCAATCATCGTTTTATTTCTAGTTTTGAAGTTTGATCTTTCATGTCTAAGTAAGATAAAAGTTATTAATTGTTGTTTCTATTGACCCCGACCCGAATCTTCTACACGAATACAAGAGAGTTGTGATGCCAAAAAATTCTCAGAGGAACAGAATATTTCACACGGGAATGGGGTTCTAGTCGAGTAGACTGGTAGGAAATGTGTGACGCGTGGCACGTGCCTGTGGTCAATTGGGGTGTGCAATAAGCAGTTAATGTTATGCTTTACTGTATTTGTGGGGAACTGGTATACTTAGCGTTGGTTTAAAAAATATCGGGTTTGTTGTGTGTTGATTTAGTGACTGCCGCATGCTAATAGGTTGGCACTGCTAGCTATTAGGAGCTGTCAGTACTGTCACTGTCACATACACTCGACACCCTTATGAAGTTAAGTCAGTTTTAGTCTATCTGTTGAGTCTTTGGTTAATAATTTGCCTAAAATAGTTTGTATACTCTTAAGCTTTGAGTTTCAACCTCGCTGACGACGCCGATACTACAGACGTTAATTAGAAATTTAGTTTTTTTTTTGTTTGATATGGCACATCATACAGACTGCATTCTGCCTGATAGTAAGCAGTAGATGCAGTCCGAAAAAAATAAGGTGAAATAAGCACGATACAAAGCGCATCCACTCATAACAGCTTGCGACTCCACGCCACGCCCCGCTTAAAATACCTGGGATTCGAGGAACTAGGAAACACATGAGCCGGCAGCGAATTCCAGAGCTTAGTGGTATTTATTACACAGAAACAACTTACCAAATTTCTTGGTTCGAGTGCAGATAGTCTGCACAGTATGTAGCGTAGTAGTGTTGTAGCGCAATAGAAACTGGCTACGTATAACTGACAAGTTATAACTTTTCAAGACATAGAATGTTGTCTTTAATATGGCATAACGACTATCACATAATTATAGTGTAACCAGGACTAACGGTTTATCTTGCCTTCAGAAGCACGGAATCAATCGATATTAAATGCCAACATACACACATTCACGCCTGTTTCCCCGAAGTTGTAGGCAGAGGCATTGTATAAGCCCATACTTCGCCAATTATATAGTTGGTCACACGTAATTGGTGGCGAGCCTATTGCCGCTTACCGGGCACTGTAATGTTCGCCAGAGCCTCGCCGGTTGATCGGCAGGTGCACCACTTGCAGGAGAGGTTGTCTTGGGCTCCTAAGGTCTTAGTAGGATCCCTACACACCCATCCCATATGCAATGCCAAACCCATCCGAAATGTCACCTATCCAACCTGACCTGTTTGAACTCTGCTGTCGTGATATATAGAAAACTGTTTTAGCTAGAAGTGACTGAATTAATGAAACAATGAGTTCGTAAGTTAGTTTGTTATTGGTTTAATACCTGTTAAATATAATACCGACGCTAGAACATTAACATGAAAGAGTTGTGATGCCAAAATTTTATCAGAGGAACAGAGTATTTCTCTCGGGAATGGTGTTGGTCGAGTAGGAAATGTGTGACGCGTGACACATGTGTGTATGGTCGATTGGGGCGTGCAATAAGCGGTTAATTATTCAGCTTTACTGTATCAGTGGGGAACTAATACTACTTCATTTATAAATATCATAATAGGTTTATATATTTTGTGCATGTCACATGCTTATAAGTTGCCACAATGCAAATAAATAATTATTTTACAATCACACCAATAAGTTTCAAGTTAATTCTTGTGGAATGGATTAAAATACATAGCTTAATTTTGTAAATGCATACTTAATAAACATAGGTATAATATAATATAATATAGTATGTATAATTTAAAATCAACACCCTTTTAGAGGTTAGTCTGTTGATGCCTATCGGTTGGGCTGTAATTAAACGGTTTAGAATGATGCTCAGTGCGGCAGGCTTCTTGCGGTTAGCACATTTAGCCAGTGTCATCATTCATCATCATCATTTCAGCCCATTAATGTCCCACTACTGAGCACGAGCCTCCTCTCACATATCAAGGTGTGAGGGTATTGGGTCATACTCTACCACGCTGACCCAGTGCGGATTGGCGGAGGCAGGTGTATGGCGTCCTGCTGTTAGAATTTATCAAGCCGCCCATTAGGCCTCTAACATGGCTTAACGACTACCACATTTAGTGATAACCGGGACCAACGGCTTAACATGCCTTCCGAAGCACGGAAGCGCTCGGTATCAAATGCCACACAAACGGTCACCCATCCAAGGACTGACCTCTGTAAACTCTGGTCTACTTCGGTGATCGTTTCCGACCACCGAGCACCGCAGAGCTACGAGCGCTTCAGTGTCAAGTAAAAGATATATTCAAAATATATTATTCATAGTAAATGAGAATGAGTGGTGATAAAGATGATAAATGGTAAATGAGATGCTCTCCCCTAAGCCCCTCGAATCCTCAGTAAAGATGTGGGACTATACCAAGATTAAACATGGACTTCTTAAAAGAATTTGGAAAGTGATGTTGCACTGTTTTGTTTGATTTACCAACAATCATGTACGTTTACACTTAACGGTTAATAATCCACCGTTATTACACATAAATGTTTGAAATATCACTTATTTTAGAGAATAAACCAAAACTGAAAACATGACGCTTCACTTTCTCGCCAAGAAGTTAAATCCCACTTTTAACGCAGCGAATTACTTATGTATTCTTTGTTGTGTAAATATTTAATTGCATAAAGGAGTCTGATATAGGGCACTAAAAAAACTGAAACAAAGTGAAAAATCAAAAAATTCAAGCTATTACTTAACGACGCAATATATAGTGATATCTGGGAATAATGGATTATCGTGCCTTCCGAAACACAGCAGCGCTCGATGTCAAATGCCAAACAAACGGTCACCCATCCAAGGATTGACCACTGCAAACTCTGCTTTACTTCGGTAATCGTTCCCGACCACGTAGCACCGCTATCAGCTTATAAACTTAGCCCAAATATGTGGGAGGCGCGTCACACTACAGTAGTAACATTTTGAAGGGAGCCCAAAAGTTCTCATGGGAGATTTGAAAGTATCGTGGGAATTCACACGCAATGTGGGAACTCACGAGCCTTGAGACCTCTGCCCCGACCTTGTGGTATTTATTCAAATAACTCTATAGATAACCCGATAAGTGCTGAATGCCATCTATTCATTGTTAACTACAATGCCTACTTGTTGTAAATTTTACTATATCAGAAGATATTTATTTATTTTATTTACAGAATACACAAAACAGGATTAAGTCAATAAAAATGGTTAAAAATACATTTTTCAGGAGCTATGGTTTATTTGCCTTTTAAAGATATTTGCATAAAAATCGTATCTAAATGTATCTTATATATATACAGTCTTAATAATAAAGATAAACGCGTTATTCGTTATATAGGAGGTGCAAACTTCTTGGACTCAGAATGTAGGATGAAAACCTCTTTCCAGTCACCTTTTATGTTCGCTAGTGCGTCGTCTCTAAATCGGCAGATTTACCTACAACTTGCACGTAAAGTTGGCTGGAGTTCCTTAGATTTTGATAGGATCCCACCAAACACGATTGTAGATATTAAATGTTAAATTTGAGCGAAGAATGTAAAGGATAACCATGTGACCATTGTGAGATATAACTTTTTCATTTTAGTTTTGTTTTCATATGTGTGATGAGGCCGCCGGGAGACAGGATATAGTTGTATATGCCATAACGAATCGGTAGGTATCTACGGAAGACCAAGGTGGAGAAATCACTAAGATGCTTTGGCATATGCTGAGGTATCTACCGGTCTATATTTTGTTTATATGTAATAATAATTATGAATTAATAGTTTCTCTTTTTTTTGACATATAATTAAAAGTAAATTAATTCTTTTGACACTATTTAGTACTTTATTACTTTTTCACATCGTCAAAAGCTCCTATTTTGACTTTACAAAAAGACACCTCAACTTCATATATTTGTATAGATTAGGTACTTTTTTTGGGTCCACTTCCTATTCAAAACTACTTAAAAATTCTCACATCCCTATTTTTTGCAAGTTTGTTGAAAGCAGGTAAATAAAATATGTTCATCTCTTTCCCACAGGACGCGTAGGGTCACACGGGAGTCAAACGCGAAGACGGGGAGCGTGGGAGCTATTTACCAACGGTTTTACCAACGGTCACAGTGAAGGTTCAAAATTTAATAGTTCATTTGTTAAGCGTTCGCTTTTAGAGTTAAAATCGCCTGAATAGATTTATGTAACACGTTACTTGTAATATTTAGTTTTTAGTTCTGTCAATAAACAGTAATTTTTTCTATCTGTCTAATTATGCATTGCCTTATTTGGAGACCAGTTGGTGCCCGCGACTTTGTCTGCGCATGTTTGTCTGTATTAGTACTTCACACAATATCGTGACTACTTATATTTAAATACTGTCAAATAAAATACAATAAAAATAATTTCTGATATGCTCCGTAATGCTAGAAGTATGAAAGCATCGCTATGTAAAACAATGTGATTTTTTCATTTACAAAGGACTTGATAGAATTATTAGACATTTATGGCTGATGTAAAAGCTATATTATTGTACAGTTTCATCAAAATTCATTTAGTAGTTTCTGCGTGGAAGAGTAAAAAACACATAGGTACCCGTTTAAAACATTAGTAACAATAACATTCCTTTCTAGTTAGTAAATATTTAATTATAACGTAGATCAATATATTTGGACTGCGCTTCCAGTTTCTAACATGTTTTTTTCAAGAATTTTGACAGCCAATTTGTTTCATTGCTTAAGAGTCATCACCTAGTCATCCGGCTGCCCTGCCCTAGACTTAAGCTTAGGGCTTCTAATCAAACTTGTCGGAATTTCAGTTAACCACTGTTTAAGAGTACTAATTGATAAATTAGTTTTATTACTTTTGTTTACTGTGGAAAGCAATTGGGGAGGCCTATGTTCAGCAGTGGACTTCGAATGGCTGAAATGATGATGATGACTTTTATTATTGCTCTTTTTTTATTACTGTTAATTTATAAGTCGTGTTGTGTACACTAAATGTGGATTATTGTCTTGCCTTATTTTTTTTTTAATTAGTCGTAGTTAAAATTTTATGATGATAATCTGTCCGTGTATCTAAATATACATAAATAAAGGAAAATTGCCATCCTATTCACACTTCATACAGGACCCTCGGTTCGGCCGCGAACCGCAAGCGCTCATGAGAGCGTGGGAACATCACCAACGGCTACAAGGCGGGTAAAAAGGGAACAACTTATAGAATTCATTGTGTTTTGACTATTTAGTTTAAAAGGCATAAATTTTCGCTTCTGTGCTTTTATTTCTTATAATCACGTTAATTATTTATTTCTACATACATACATACATACATAATGTCACGCCTCTTTCCCGTAGGGGTAGGCAGAGATCACATCCTTCCACTTGCTACGATCTTGGCACACACTTTTAGCTTCATTCACACTCATTAACCTCCTCATACTCGCCCGTCGGTTTAGGGTACTTTTGACCTGCCCTTTCTCTAACATTTTTTGTATTTGGTCATGGAAGGTCTTACGTGGTCTTCCCCTCCCAACACTTCCATCCACTTGTCCATCATAAATCACTTTCGTTAATCTACTTTCATTCATCCTCTCAACATGACCAAACCATCTAAGCATACCTTTCTCAATTCTTGTCACTATATTTTCTTTTACACCAGCTTTAACCCTTATCACTTCATTCCTTATCCTATCACTCAATTTCACACCAAGAATATTTCTGAGTGCTCTCATCTCTACTGCATTAATCTTGCTCTCATGTTTCTTCTGCCATAACCAACATTCGCTTCCATACATTTATTTCTAAGATAAGTATAATTAAGAACTTGGGTTATGGATACTAAAGAACAGATAAACATACTTAAATACCTTTTTTTTGTAAATGCATACTTAATTTACATAGGAAACACAAAGACCAGAATAAATATTCATGTTCATGCACATGGTTTGTCCTGTGTGGGAATCGAAACCACGACCTCTAAAGTAAAGTGCAGATATACGCTTTCACGCCATTTCGGTCGTCGATTTTAAATCACTATTAGTTTATTTATTATTAGGGTAGTTATGCCAAGAATCATGTGAATAAAATATTATTGTTGTAACCTTAACATTTTTTTGCACTTTGACTTCCAATTTCACACTGTATGAACTTACTACGTCTTGAAATTACGCACTAGAAGCTTTGGTCTTTACTTATATATATACCTAGTGGTGCATTCCCAGATTTCTAATGATCTTCCCTATTTGTAGGAAACTGGTATGGGGATGCTGCTAAGACCTTAGGAGCCCAAGCCAACCTCACCTGCACCAGCCGATCAACGGAGAACGCTCTGGCAGTCATAACAGTTTTCGGTAAGCGGCAATAGGCTCGACATCTATTACGTGGGACCATCAATATTATGGGAAAAATGTGAGCGTACATTTGAGAGGCACACCTATGCCTACCCTATCGGGAAATCAAGCATGATTTTATGTATGGTTATATTTTTAAATGTAATCAAAAGTATAGTTATATTTTGAATTGTAATTAATGTATGTGTAAAATATACACATATATTAAAAAATAAATATTTTCGGACAATTACACCAATTATTTAGTTCCAAGATAAGTATCATTATGAACTTGTGGTATGGATACTAAACAACGGATAAACATACTTAAATACCTTTTTTTTGTAAATACATACTAAATATACATAGGAAAACACCCAGACCAGAACAAATATTCATGTTCATGCACGCAAAGATTTGTCCTGTGTGGGAATCGAACCCACGACCTCTGGAGTGAAGTTTAGGTATACTGACCTTCACGCCATATCGGTCGTCGAAATTGATTACATTAATATTGATTACAATTTAGCTTTCTATTTATTTCTAACACATAAATTGATTACATTCTAAAATATTAACTATACATAGAATCATGATTGATTCCCCGAAAGCGTAGGCAGAGGTGTGCCTCATTTACATTTTTGTAAATAGTTTTAATACCAGTATGAGCATAGCAATATAGCGAATTTAATAGCTGTAGGTTCTAATTTTTTTTTCTCTTAAATTTGGACACACTCGTTTAGAGTAATTGCCAGTGTCAATCAAGTAATTTGCATAGCTAAATGCATGTTTTCATTATTCAGTACAGTCAAAGTCAAGTTAAGTGCGTTATTGTCGAGTCAAGTCAGAGTTACCTTAAAATAGTGGAGTCTTTACTAAAATCAAATATTAACTGTGTGTGTTCCGTATCGTTGTATTTGGTTGATAATTTAAAAGAGTAGCCTGTGAGTTTCTTGTCAGTTCTTCTCACAGAGCTCGGAACTGGCACTTACACCAAATTTTTATTTATTTGCATGTAAGTGAATCTAAGCTTCGTGATTTCAGTGTAGTAATATTTAGTTTTTTTATTTATATTTTGGTTTGACGTTTTCAAGTGCCATGTAATAAAGAACTTTTTACATTTTTTTTTAAAAACTTCTACGGATTTTTGGAATCAACACTAAAAATCACAAATTACAGTATTATCACTTCCAACATTTCAGTACCTTGCCAAAGAAGTTATATCAAAAAATCCATTATACACACATATATAAAAACTTAAATTTACACTAGAAAAATAAAATACTACTGCGTTGTGTCTGTATCCAGTTGGCGCCAAGTCATGTTCTAATTTAAAGGATCTTATATAGCAAAACACAGAGTAGAGAATCCTACCATTAGCAAATTCTATTGTCTAGCATTCACACGGAGAGTAGTTCTCTCACTATATCTGCTATACAATTTGCCCTCTCGAATACATTTCACGCATAAAAGTTTCCTACAAAATACCTCTTGCTCTATATAAAAGACTTTCTACTCTCGTTCGTCGGAATAAGATAGGTTTTCTCTTATAAGGTGGAAATTTTCGAGTATCTTATATGGTACAGACTAAGAAATTTCATTTGAGACGATTTCACGATTTCCTTTACATGTTCCCTTGGGACAGGCTGTTGATTTATCAGGCAGAATTTTCCTTTTTTTTTCGTTTCGCCTATTCGAGTTGGGCATATTATTTTTACATACAAGATGACTCCCTGACTCGCTTGAGACGCGTCTTGGAATATTTTGAATCTCTGTTCTATGATAAGATCATATTAACTTACTTAGTCTTATTTTTTTTAAAATCTTGTGACTGCAAAACACAACTTTTTGTAGACTTGCTATCTAAGTTGTTATAATATCAAGTTCATTTTGTTGCAAATGGCGGGAGATAAAAACAACCTTGACGATTTTCTTGACGGTTATTTTACGGTTGAGCTCCCGCCCACAGTGAATGGCGCGTTAGTTTTCTAAGTATGACTTCCATAAGAGCTCTATTGATCCAAACTTGAATTAATGCCTACGACTACTTTTCTTTCTAATCAATTAATAAATGATAAAATTATTTTTAGACGATAATAGAAAATACGTTGATTCGGTACACAAATAATTCACAATTAACAACTAATTATACTAAGTGGTCTGTAGTTCTGTACCAAAAATATCACCACTCAGCATGTGTAGCACCTACGAAGCTGATTCTCTGCGGAATCCTACAATTAAATTACGAAAAAGCAATACTGAACAAAACACAAAAAATATATAATAATTTTACAAATAATTTTATGCTCACTGCCATCTGTTGGTGATATATAGAACTAAATTGTTTTGACTAGCCAATAATCGATTCCAAGCTCACTAGAACAAACTTTAATAATGTTTTCCTATGTATATTTAGTATGTATTTACAAAAAGAAAAAAGTATTTAAGTATGTTTATCCGTTGTTTAGTATCCATAACACAAGTTCTTAATGATACTTATCTTGGAACTAAATAATTGGTGTAATTGTCAGAAAATATTTATTTATTTATTTATTTTGCCAAAGTTCCATAGCGACAAAGTATAATATCTTATTTTTAGTATTTTAATCGATGTATATTTTAACTTTTCTTATTTTCTATCTTTATGCTACACCTATTTTGCATGCATTAATTTATTGACGACTTATACAATTCTCTCCTAGGACTTGGTAAATTATAGGTCTCAACTTATACTAGTAAGAAGTAATAAATTGATTAATAAATTGAAAGAAATGTTCAAGCCGTTTTTTGGCGGACCTATTTATTTACAAAGTGCCTATAAATACAGAAGCTGCCTAAACAACCACCTCTATTTTATTATGCCGGTATCTTAGACGGGAAGGCAATTTTCGTGCACATTTATTCTGAGAAAATCCGACACACTTCTCCCAAGTCACCAATAACTGCTGCCCTTTAGTGTTGTATCTATAGTCTACTATCGATAGACTTAATATAAATTATACATAATACATACATACATAATCTACCGCCCATTTATCGTATAGATGAGTTTTGGGGTGGGCAGAAGTCTTGCAGAAATATTTTTTAGCAAAGTTATCTTTTTGCACAGAGATCGCTAAGTAAAACGTGGTTGAATGGTGATACATTATGCCTTTGCCCTCGTGGTCAATAAACGAGACGACATATCATTCCCGTAGTCACCTTCTACCACACCCTCGGCAAGACATGGGGTGGTAGAAATATAAGGTGCCGAAACCAAAGGGCAAATGTAAATCATATCGACGGTCAACGTAAAATAAGCGGTGACTGCAATCAATGTAATAAAATAGAAATCAATCTGCCGACAGTCATGACAGACCTCAATCATGTCAAAATAATAATAATAATTCTACATTGAAATACCCAATTACCTATGATCGTAAGTGATTTTTCAATAGTATTGCTGTGTTAATTGATAACATCATGATTAATAGTGAAATCTTCAATACTATTGATATCATAACTTTAAAGTCTTATTGATAAAATACTGTTGAGTTGATCACAAGACCCATCGATGATGTGGAGATAGTATTTACATACTAAAAAGAAAAATGTCGATATCTAAACTATCGAAAATTGGGCACCTCTAGCCCTATATTTATTCTTCTAGATATTTCCTCACAAAATGTGTTGTTATTTTAACAGTGCTTTATTAATTGCACTAGAATTTTAAACACTAATTTGTCGTTCTAAACACATGCTTGCCGTTCGGGACGACCGTCAGGCTTACCTCTATTCTCCTCTAAAGCTCTTTGGGTTTCTTCGTACCTAAATCTATTATCATCAGGCGTCAACAAAGAGTTGCCTGACTCATCATCATCTCAGCCCAATACCAGGTGCCGTTTTCTCAGGTATGAACCAACCTACTGTTGACAACGGTACTATGATCGAAACTACACCTTAGCCCGATGTGTATAGCTCAGTGCCTGAGGATCCCGTCAGACACCAAAAGAGGCTAGCAGTTGTTGGCGCATGTTGTAGGCGAAGACTAATCAAAATTCCCATGACAGAACCACATCAACGTATGATTCCAATACGTGACTATTTACTGTGTGCTGTTTGCTAATCTACTTATTACCCGAAAGAGTTAATGTTGGCATATTACCGCTTACCGGGCGCTGTTATGTTCGCCAGAGCCTCGTCCGTTGATCTGCAGGTGGTCGCGTCTGCCGCAGTGAGCCCCGCACTCCCCTCCCGGTCCCCCTATTAGCCGGGAGACAGTGCGTAAACAGCATTTTTTAACCGACAATAAAAAAAAGGTGCTTCCTAGGTCTTGGTAGAATCCCTATACACTTTTATATAAATATATATTTGATTATAACACATTTACCTAAATCTTCACTTAAATGTAAATTTCAACGTTTGTATCTGTCAATAAGTCCGATATGGCGTGGAGGTCAGTATAGCTGCACTTCACTCGAGAGGTCGTGGGTTCGATTCCCACACAGGACAAATCTTTGTGTGCATGAACATGATTATTTGTTCTGGTCTGGGTGTTCTCCTATGTATCTTAAGTATGTATTTACAAAAAAAAAAAAAGTATGTATGTTTATCCCTTATTTAGTATCCATAACACAAGTTCTTAATGATACTTATATTGGAACTAAATAATTGGTGTGATTGTAAGAGAATATTTATTTATTTATTTATTTTATAAGTATGTCTTAAGGTAGGTCGGACTTCGATAGTTGACTGAATGATAAGCAAAACTTTACTTTTGTTTGAGAATTGCCAAATCATTACCTTATTATTATACAGATTATTTTTTTACAATTGATGACAGACAAATGAAAGTAGGCATTCGCTTGATACGTGAAATAACCTTACATTCTCTTTGCTTTAATCTCTCTTATTTGAGTGAATTCAAAAGAGTCTGTATAATTACTTGTATGAACTCTTTCTATTTCTTATGAACGTCAACTTCTAAGCTTCCGCCCATATTGCGGACACCTGCTTGAGTGAAGAAAAACCCGACAAGGAACTTGTCAAGTCTTTGTTTTTTGAAAATAACTTTAAAAAAAATATATTATTTAAACATTTTTTTTTTTGATTATGCGAGAAATAAAATATCATGCAATCGTCGGGATTATAATTTCAAATATCCAAAATCTAGATAACTGTCAACCAACTCCTCGACTCGTGATTTGAACAAAAGCGTCGTTTCTGAAGATATAACGACTTCTGGAATTTTCGTAACATCCTTTTGAAGCGAATCTTGGAAGTCAGCTATTTCTTCGGAATTTTTCACCAACATACTATTGACCAAAAGTGAAGAGGCAAAGTACATTTTGGAAAATCTTTGAAGATCTGCTTCCAACTTGTCTTTTGGATATACAAAGTTGGCTTTAAGTCCGTATTCGTTCAATGATTTGTTTAGTTGGTCATGGTAATATTCGAGCCAGTCATGATAATGTTTGGCTCTTGTCTTATAATCGGTGCAATTGAATACCATGTAAAGAATGTCGCTTACTGGCGAGTTCTCTCGAGAGAGCTGATAGTCTATCATTGCGCTCTGCTTGATGACATCGTTCTGGAATTAAAACATTATCATATTTTTTAATATTATTCAATAAGTTATTCAAGTTTTACTTAGTTTGAAAGGAGAGGCATCTTATGGCATTCAACGACTAAATAAAGAAGTTGCTGGTCAAACGTAAATCGACGGGAGGTCATAAGAAAGTCAATGAGTGTAATTGAAGCTATAATTTTGTACCAGGATTGTACCTCATCAAATTAGGTGTGTGGGATTTTTATGTGGGAAAATCACTACTCCCAAGTCAGGTCTTCCGGTTTTTGTTTGGACATTACAGAAGAGGTATATGACCAGTTTTTACCATTACCTACACAAATAACCACTTAGAAATGTCTTCCTTTTTCTACTATTATGATAACGGAAACCAAAGATCGCTAACAAATATGTTTAATATATTTTTTGGTTAGGTCTATTTAAAGTTGCAAAACAATCTTTTCCAACCATCTAGTCTCATAGCGGTACACATATCTTCTATATATTTTAATGTAAGATAAAGATTAAGATTAATGTAAGAAGAAGACAGCCAGCGAAAGAAGAGGAGGAGGTAACATAAATGAAGCAGTAGATATATGGAAGTTGAAATGTTATTACCTCAAACTTGAACAAAATGTTGTTGATCCATGCATCGCCTTGAATAATTACTGAATGCTTTGAATGAACTAGATCTTTATTTAGTTTTTTTGATAAGATCTGCATTTTAGAGAGAGATCCCTTAAGAGCCGTTTTATATTTATCATTATCTAAAATTGCAATAATTTCATTTTCCATCGTTGACACGTTTGGGGTGAACAACTCTGATTCCATTTGAGCACTCCAATAATCAATTAACTTTGATCGAAATCGTTCATACGTCTCGGGTTCTTGTTTCTTCAATACAAATGATAGGGAGTGAAAAATAGCCAAATCTCTGAGAATTAACTTTGCTGCTTCGTCTGTTATTGATACAGATCTATCAAGCATCGCGAACTGTGACTGGCCTAAGTCTTCAAGAAGAATGATTTCATGTGGTGCTTCAGTCAGACTTCCATAGCATTCGGCAAATCTAAGTCTTTCATGTTTTGGTATGCCAGCAGACGCTTGTAGACTGTCATATTTGGGTAAAATTTCATTATATATTACCGTTTCGTTGTTAAACATAATCTCAGCATGCATTGCAGTTCTGTACTGTTCATTTGAAGGAGCTAATTTCATTATCATGTTAAAGCTATCACTGCCAGTAAGAACCTTTACTCTTTTAACATTGGCCGCAAAATTGTCACCAGTTTTTCCAGCGGGTTCCACTACAACACTGTTGTCTTCAAAACCACGCTTGCTGAGCACATCACGTAAAAACTTTATTTGCACTTCACTTAACTCGTTAATGTCTCCTGCAAATTTTAATGATGCCATTTTGTCAAGATTGTACTGAAAAATCAGCGTATAAAGTGTTTGCTTTTATTTAATCCTTTATCTGCTTTGACATTAATAGATAAAAACTTGTAGCTGATTATCTTTAAACAATTGATTCGAAACTGCTTGGCAACACGAATGTTTATCAGTATGTAATAACAAATTCATAATTTATTGAAATACAATAGAAACCTGACAATACACAGCACGGTATTGTATTGTATTGTACCCGGCAAACTTAGTAACCAGATGCTATTAATTTTATTATTTATAGATAATATTACACATTGATTAAATATTTTAGATTGAGAAATTATAATTTTTTAAATTTTCGCCTTCATAAAAAGTTTTGATACTGTAGGTATTATTACAAAACGAGATCTTAAGTTAGGCCAGGCTTAAAACTAGTCCCCCCCGACTGGTCTCCACCTTGTCGTGGTGGGGGGGCTGAGTACCTCCCAGTAGGGCGCAGGAGGCGCTAGGGAAAAGGTAACACCCAGAGACTGACGACTCTGGGTGCCCTTAGTACTGACTACCGGGGGGGAAACTAAGAGGGACCTATGGAGGGCGCAGCGGGTAGGCCAGGAGGGCCCGCTCAGCAGCGCCAGGAGGGTCTAGGCAGCGGGGGCAGGGGGCCCCTGCTGTCTAACCATGGACCCTCCGGGAAGTCGGCCACACACGCTATGGTCGCAGGGGGAGGTAGGAGGGGCGCGTCCACTGCGCCTCTCTGAGGAGGTCCTCCCGGTTTTGGTCCGGGGGACGTTGGCCGCAGGCGGGGTGTCAGAAGCTGCAACCCAGGTACTGGCCCCCGCCTCTTTCTCAACAAGCGGCGGGCGTCGTCGGAAGATTTTTAGTGGGTATTGCTGCCGGCGGTCGTGTCTGCCGGTGGTGAGTCCCACACCCCCTTTCGGTCCCCCTTTGGCTGGAAGGCAGTGCGTAAATGCATTTTGTTATCGACGTAAAACAAAAAAAAAAGGCTTAAAACTAGTGCTGCCACTTTTATTTAATAAGATGAAGACAGTGACATTACTAGTTTTAAGCCTGGTCTAAATTTAGACCTCGTTTTGTAATAAGCCCCTGTATTTTTAGTTCATCATATCATTTTATTTAAAATTGACTTTTCTAAGAAAATTTAAAATATCATTAAGATTTTTATTACAATTCTCAATACAATTCAGTTACCAATTGCTGCGCAATAATCTAAGTAAATAAATAATAGGTTGGGGAAAAAGTCTTTTCGTATTTTTGTATGAAAAGTCAAGACATTTTTTTCAAAGTTTATTTACATTTATTTACAACATATATGTACCGTTTTGTTGAATAACTTTCTGCCATTTTGTGGGCAGAGACATTATCCCGTTACTGTAGAAACTTTGGGACTTCTGATCAAAAAAACGGGACAAATAGTTTTGGCAGTCCTCTCTTGAGGTCAACCTTACAGAACCTAAAGAATTCTGCAGAGACCGAAACAGGTGAAAATCTGAAGGCGCAAGGTCAGGGCTATATGGTGGATGCACTAGGACCTCCCAGTCGAACTCTCTTAATTTTTGCTGAGTGGCTAAAGATGTGTGTGGTCTAGCGTTATCGTGATGAAAGACCACACCCTTCCTGTTGATCAATTCCGGCCGTTTTCTCTCGACTGCTTCCTTTAATCTCATCAGTTGCTGGCAGTAAAGATCAGAATCGATGGTTTTGCCGGGCGGTAAAAGCTCATAATAAACAATGCCCTTCCAATCCCACCATACACACAGCATCACCTTATTTCGTGTTAGGCCAGGTTTGGCCACAGTCTGTGAAGCCTGGTCAACTTTCGACCACGACCTTTTTCGCACGTTCTTGTCGTACGTGATCCACTTTTCATCGCCAGTTATCAATCTCTTCAAAAACGGTTTCATTACGTCTCAATGATGAATCGCAAATGAGTACACGGTTCATTAAGTTTCTTTGAGTGAGCTCGTGTGGCACCCAAATATCGAGCTTTTTTGTATAACCAGCTTTCTTCAAATGGGTCAAAACTGTTTTGTGGTCAATTCCCAGTTCTTCAGCTACATCGTAACTACTAATATGCCGATCTTGCTCCACTCTTTCAAAAATGGCGTCCATTTTATTCGTAACAGGGGGACCAGAGCGAGGTGCATCTTTAACGTCAAAATTTCCGGACTGAAAACGTTTGAACCAAATTTGTGCTACTCTTACTGACACTGCATCAGGTCCATAAACATCACAAATTTTTTTCACTGCTTGAGTTGCATTTTTGCCTTTTTTATAATAAAATTTTAAAATGTATCGAATTTCTTCATTAGATTCACTCATTTTTACGGAGAGAAAAACAAATGAAAAATAGCGGGAAACAACTTTTTTTTATTTTTTTCTTTTCTTTATAATGGAACCTTTTTAATGTTACCAAAACCAGCCAGACACAAATAGTACAGTCAAAAAAATTTTATAATAAGTTTATACCTACGTTATGCGAAAAGACTTTTTCCCCGACCTAATATTTTTTTGTAAGTTAGGCCTGCTATTGCTATTGGTCAGCCTATAAAAGACGCTGGCACTAGTCAGTCTTACGTTGGACAGCGCTTCATCCGATACTGTTTGCCTGTTGTAAACGTAGTATACTCATTTTTCCGATAAATCGTTATCTAAAGCTAGCTGATACATTTTGTGTGAAGTAAATGACGTATATTTCCATGAATTTGTACTCAATGATAACTGATAATATCGTTGTGAAAGATCTAATTTAAAAAAGTACATACTTACGGATAAAGTACCTAAAATCTCAGTGGTTTAGGGCAACGGGAATGTATTAACTTGTAATTAATTAATTTAAATACATTTTTTAAAATATTTACTGACACTTTATTATAATTACACCAATTATTTAGTTTCAAGATAAGTAAATTAAGAAGTTGTATTATGGATACTAAATCACGGACAAACATACATACATACTATAATTTTTTGCAAATACATACTTAATATTCATAGTAATAGACCCAGTCCAGGACAAATATTCCCATGACCTTAGGACCTGAGTGTGGGAATACTCGCCACCACGCCATATCGGCCGCCAAACTTTAACTGTATGTCTCTCTTTAGAATGAACATAATTATGGAAAAAAGTAGCAGACCAGTCCCCACTGGCGGCACCCGTTCACGAGTATGACGCATGAACCAGCCATCGTTTCGCTCACCCAAATTTTAGGGCACGTAATGATCCGACATATGGCGCCACCACCGCAGAAACATTTAAGTGAGCATGACATACTCAAAATACAGAATAAAGGAAATTAAACAAAAATAATATTAATATTAAAAGAATAAAAAGGTTCTGCGGCACCTTTTCATTTAAATCACAAATCTATTTACAGCAAAGATTTCGTTCGGTCTAGGTATCTGCCTTTTTTGGTCCATTATTGTCGAGCATAATATCTTTAACCTGTTTCTCTATTTCGCTTTTCAGAGCTTGTGGTACCCTATAAGGTTTTAGATAAACCGTGGTAACATTATGCTTTACAACGATACTGTGTTCCACCAAGTTTGTGACAGATAATGATTCGCCGGAAAAATGGAAAAAATGGTAACCTTTTCTTCTTTATTTAGATAATTTAGATCAAATAATTCAAATAAAGCTCTTATATGATGATTATAAATATGATAAATGCCGCCTAAGACCCCCCGGGCGCTGCCTGACGGGTCCTCCTGGCCCGCTCGAATCTAAGGACTGATCTCTGTTCGCCGCGTATCTACGAGCGGTTTTATGTGATGAAGATCTATCACCGAAAACAAAATCCTAAGCGATATTTAAATCCATTACCCTCATGGGAGCAAGATTGACAGCATATATATTCGTAATTTGCAACAATGGGTATAATAATAATAATAACTATTTTTTACATATTTTAGGCAGATATAGTGAGTTTTACATGTTAAGATTGCCAAACGCTCAGAATTTATTTAACTGTATCATAGTTCAATTTTCTACAATATGCTTATCGAAATGCGGCCCAGTTGAACCCTTGTCACACACAACCCCTTACTGAGAGGGCACTTGAGGTGCTTGAATAGTTAAGGCCAAGTCGGGGGTTAATTTCAAGTGGTTTGTTGACGTTTAGTACGATCCTTTATAATTACACGTCACTAGAACATGCTACTAGTGGTAGTAATGTTGAATGCACTAATGTGTTGGGCTACTAAATATTAGGTCGGGGAAAAAGTCTTTTCGCATAACGTAGGTATAAACTTATTATAATTTTTTTTTGACTGTACTATTTGTGTCTGGCTGGTTTTGGTAACATTGAAAAGGTTCCATTATAAAGAAAAGAAAAAAATAAAAAAATGTTGTTTCCCGCTATTTTTCATTTGTTTTTCTCTCCGTTAAAATGAGTGAATCTAATGAAGAAATTCGATACATTTTAAAATTTTATTATAAAAAAGGCAAAAATGCAACTCAAGCAGTGAAAAAAATTTGTGATGTTTATGGACCTGATGCAGTGTCAGTAAGAGTAGCACAAATTTGGTTCAAACGTTTTCAGTCCGGAAATTTTGATGTTAAAGATGCACCTCGCTCTGGTCGCCCTGTTACGAATAAAATGGACGCCATTTTTGAAAGAGTGGAGCAAGATCGGCATATTAGTAGTAACGATGTAGCTGAAGAACTGGGAATTGACCACAAAACAGTTTTGACCCATTTGAAGAAAGCTGGTTATACAAAAAAGCTCGATATTTGGGTGCCACACGAGCTCACTCAAAGAAACTTAATGAACCGTGTACTCATTTGCGATTCATTATTGAGACGTAATGAAAGCGAGCCGTTTTTGAAGACATTGATAACTGGCGATGAAAAGTGGATCACGTACGACAAGAACGTGCGAAAAAGGTCGTGGTCGAAAGTTGGCCAGGCTTCACAGACTGTGGCCAAACCTGGCCTAACACGAAATAAGGTGATGCTGTGTGTATGGTGGGATTGGAAGGGCATTGTTTATTATGAGCTTTTACCGCCCGGCAAAACCATCGATTCTGATCTTTACTGCCAGCAACTGATGATATTAAAGGAAGCAGTCGAGAGAAAACGGCCGGAATTTGATCAACAGGAAGGATGTGGTCTTTCATCACGATAACGCTAGACCACACACATCTTTAGCCACTCAGCAAAAAATAAGAGAGTTCGACTGGGAGGTCCTAGTGCATCCACCATATAGCCCTGACCTTGCGCATTCAGATTTTCACCTGTTTCGGTCTCTGCAGAATTCTTTAGGTTCTGTAAGGTTGACCTCAAGAGAGGACTGCCAAAACTATTTGTCCCGTTTTTTTGATCAGAAGTCCCAAAGTTTCTACAGTAACGGGATAATGTCTCTGTCCACAAAATGGCAGAAAGTTATTCAACAAAACGGTACATATATATTGTAAATAAATCTAAATAAACTTTGAAAAAAATGTCTTGACTTTTCATACAAAAATACGAAAAGACTTTTTCCCCAACCTATTATTTATAAGATTAATTTTTATTATGTAACGCGACATAATGATTGCATCCTACTTAATGGCAAGAGGTCGCTGGAGTACAAAAAATTAACGCGCTCATGACAGTGTGCTAAAATGTCGTTTTACGCTAAAAAAATAATTATAAGGTTTTGCTTTCATATATTTTCAGACAATTAATTTGTTTTTACCCATTGTTTAAGTCCGAGATATGTATCATTAAGAACTTGTGTTATAAATACAAAATAACGGATAAACACATAGGAGTTTTTTTTTCTGTACATACATACTTAATATACATTAGGAATACACGCAGACCTGAACAAATATTCATGTTAATGCACACATAGATTTGTCTCAACCTCAGGAGCGGCGTGCGGGTATACTCGCCACCACACCATATCGGTCCTCGAATATCGTCGTTGGAATAGCTGTAGTAAAAAATAATTTTCAAGTCACATTTTTTGATTTAATGAAATATATTTTAAATAAGGCAGTCGTAATACCAAGAGTCCGATCTCCGTTATAGTTATGAACCCTTGGGACAATGTACCTGCCGTGCCTTCTCCATTGACATTCCCACGTTTATCCGTTACGAGTCGCCTGCATCCAGCCGGCTGCCGAAATGACCAGATCATCGATACCTCGAGTTCGCATCGCATTTTATCTCTGATCAACCCAATTTTTAGCTTACGCTTTCGTAGCTTACCAAATATTTTACCAATGAGGAGATTCGAAAAGATAAATTTGCTATATTTTTGAACCCAAGAACAAAATAAGTAACTGTTAATTGTCGCTACTACTTAATATTTCTTACTCGTAGTAGTAGATAGCGATTGTGTTGCTCGCTCATTTAGCGGCCCCACATCTCGTCATTATTCACATAGCTTAGTTCCTAACTACACTTTGCACCGTGCCCTTGGGAAGGCGCATCACAAAGCACTGAATTAAATTGTTAATAAGCTGACGTAATGAGATGCTTAGACAGTCAACGGGAAGCTGTAACGTGAACCCGAAGTTAGACGCTTCAAAGTACCTAGTTTAAACTCGTGACGTTTAAACTATGGAAGTAATCACTCATATATTCTACGAGTGGCTTTGCTTGGGAGGTTTTTTTTCATCTTAGGTTACATTATTTAAGTTTAAGTAGGGATCTCATTTTTTTCCAGAAATAACTAAAAGCCTTTGTTACTGAAGGATAATTTTGCATTTTATTAATGAAAGAATTATTGAAATCCATCCAGTAGTTTTTAAGTTTACTTGTATCAGACATACACATAAAAAATATATACCGATATAGACTAGTATAGATATCGTAAGTGGCAATAGTCCAGTAGGAAGACCCATAGATTTCTTATTTAGAGGGGTTAGGGCTAAAACCCTGGCGAAATTATCGCTTGCGCTGAGCCTCGGAAAGCACTTTAAGTCGTTTGTCATTTAGATGTTTAGGGATCCTACCAAGACCTAAGGCCCAAGCCAACCTCACCTGCAAGTGGTGCACCTGCCGATCAACGGACGAGACTCTGGCGAACATAACAGTGCCCGGTAAGCGGCAATAGGCTATATTACGTGGGACCAACTATATAATTGGCGAAGTATGGGCTCTGACTAATATGCCTCTGTCTACCCCTTCGGAGAAACAGGCGTGAATGTACGTATGTATGTCATTAACATATATGGCAGTCGTTATTAGGAAGTCAGTGCCTTCTTAAATTCTGCCAACTGGTTTAAATATATAATGATGTTTCCCTTTGGGTGGTGGAGGGCATATGGCATTGGCTCCATGTTATAACTGAAGTTCAGCCAAATCTGGTTTCAGACCAGTGGACAGAACCCGGGCCCTGGACAACCGGGACAACCGGGATAATGCTAGGACATAATGGTGTTGGATAAAGATATCATGCATTTGGCGCACGCAGGGTTGGTATATCTGTTCTTACAATTCGTCGTGGTTTCAATTGTCAAATAGGACAAATATTGCGGTGTATTCAAAAAGGGCGTGAAACGGCTTTCAAGCATTCGTCAACGCCCTAGTTTTGCTCCTGGTATTGCAAGCGTACATAGGCTGCTTTGGCCACATTCCATGAGATGCTGGAGTGCCACCTTGTTCCATGAGGTGGGCCGCATGCAAGTCTAGTCAAGCAATTAACCCTTAGTTAGTCGCATAAAGAAAATCACACAAATAGTCGCATGGGGTCACTACTGACCCCATACAATTTAGTAAATATTGTAAAAAAATAATAATATTACAACGATACATGTATTACCAAAAAGATTTAATTGCTTTATTACCAACATAATAAAAAAACAAATACATAACTTTGATAACATGTTACTGAGAATATAAAATAACTTTTAATGTCTCTTTACATTATCAATTTTTGGCACAGTCGAGATCAACTTTAAATTAAAAGTATTCAGAGTGATCTGAATATTATTTTGATTTGCAATCGATGCAATAAGCCTTGAAGTGCTCCTAATAGACAAATTGACCACACCTGTGACATTTGTTAGGCACTCACCCTTAGTCAAAAACCGCATAGGGTCGACGGCCAAGAGAGCACCGTGCGGTCCCGCAGATTAGCCAACGTCGACTGATTTACGTACCCCGCGGGTAGGCAGGAAGCTAGAGAGGGCGCGGTCACGTTCCAAACACGTTAACTTATTTTTTATTATATGAAGTTGTATTGACCCCATGCGCCTAATTAAGGGTTAATATATTTAAAATTATATTTTACATTCATTTATGACAACAAAAAAAAAAAATTGTACCAACTTTAGGTAATTTATTGATTCAGGCGTTGCTTTGCGGAAATCCATTGTAAGCAAGTGATGTTCACTCTCGTTTCAGCGTTGTTCGTGAAGACATCGTTGTTCTGAGGCTCCTATCTTACCTGAAGATGCCCTTTGTAAGGGCGAAACACGTGTGGTGTTGAATAGTTTCTCGATGTTTTCGGGAAAAAATAGTAGCGCGGGAATTGTTACAAAGATATTTTTAATCCATCACCAACTTTAGGTATTTATTTTTTTACACACAAAATGGGGAGGTAATAAAAGACCTACATTCTTGTAACACGTAATCGTAATTGAAGGGTTATTGACACGATAAGTTGGTTTAATACCACAGTGGCGCGTGTCACCCCTTCTATTTAAACAGCGGTTGGTCTCACGTAACCTGCTCCTTTTATTAGCTCCCGTGTGAACCATTAACGTATTTATATCGTTGTGAACGATTGTAACCATAATATTGTCGTATATTAGGAGAACGGCGATAGCCCAGTGGCGAAACCCCTCGCCTTTAAATTCAGAGGGTCTCGAATTCAAACCCTGGTGGCGCACCGATGGCTTTCCGAAGTTATGTACGTAATTATCGCTTGCTCCGTGCCTCGGAACGCACGTTAAGCCGTTGATTCGGGCTGTCAGAATCATCTATGGCACTCGTTATGAGGAAGCCAGCGCCTTCTAACATCCTGACAGCTGGTTTAACCATAGAATGATGTTTCCATCTGGGTTGCGGAGGTCTGACGGCAGTTCTTACAGTCTGGTTAGATCAGTGAGCAGACCCTAAGCTCTAACTCTAGAGCAACAGGGATAATGCTAGGATATGATGATATGGTCGTACTAATAGGGGGGACCCCCTAGCGTAAATCTAACAGAGTGTATACTATCCACTAACAGTGCAGTAGTAGTCAGTCCTTAGATTGTGAGCAGTTTATGTGGCATTTGACATCAACGGTTTCTGTCCTTCGGAAGGCACGTTATGCAGTTGGTCGGGGGTATCAATACTCATATGTGTTCGTCGACAGTAGAATATTTAATTAGGCGGCTAGAAACTTTCTAGCAGCAGGGCAGGGCCAATTTGCACTAGATTCGAGAGGTAGTGTATGACCTAACAACCTCAAACTTTGGGTTGTGGGAGGAGGCTCGTGCTCAATAGTGAAACTTTAATGGGCTTAGATAATGCATCTATCTAATAACAATTACTATGCAATATAACAAGTGACTTCAATGTGGGTAGCTGGCATCATCATCATCATCACAGCCTATCAACGTCCCGCTATCAGTAGCGTTGCACGAGCCTCCTCTCACATATCAAGGTTTGAGGGTATTGGGTCATACTCCATCACGCGGACCCAGTGCGGATTGGCGGAGGCAGATGTGTGACGTCCTGCTGTTAGAATTTTTCAAGCCGCCCATTAGGCCTCTAGCATGGCTTAACGACTACCACATTTAGTGATAACTGGGAGCAACGGCTTAACGTGCCTTCCGAAGCACGGAAGCGCTTGATATCAAATGCCACACAAACGGTCACCCATCCAAGGACTGACCTCTGTAAACTCTGCTGTACTTCGGCGATCGTTTCCGACCACCGAGCACCGCAGAGCTACGAGCGTTTCATAGCTGGCATACGTTTGCATATATTCTCATATAATTTTGTCTACGCCTGCTAGGGCTGGCTGTTCTCTTCAAAAGATCATCATATGATAGCATTATACCGGTAAAGATAAGTAAACCTTTTTATTTTTTCTATTATTTATTCCTCGCAACACGTTATTTTTTTACATACATATATACTTTTACGCCTATTTTCCCAAAGAGGTAAGCAGAGGCATTTTATACGCCCCCACTTCACTGATTACATTGTTGTTCCCACGTAGTAGGTGGCGAGCCTATTGCCGCTTGCCGGGATCTGTTACGTTCGCCAGAGCCTCATCTGTTGATCAGCAGGTGCACCACTTGCAGGTAAGGTTGGCTTGGGCTCCTTAGATGTTCTTAGGATCTCTATACAACCACGTTATTTTTTATTGTGTGGTAAAGGATTATTAAATTGTTCCCAAAAATACCAGTGAGCACTTTCAAATAAGATAATCGATGACAATGGTTATGCACAAGTTAAATAATTGACAAACTGTTGACATCTATTCGTTATTGACTAAAAAGTAAAAGGGTCGAGTTCGTTAAAATTTCACACGAGACATGCTTTGTTCCCATGCAAAGTACCGTGAGACCGCTAAATAACCGACGCGTGACATGGACATTTCAACCCTCCGCTCTTCAACTCACTCATAGAGCTGTTAAATGTTTATTTATTTATTTATTAATGGGCAATCAACAAAACATAGATTATAACAATATACAATAAAACTTGCATTTTTTTAAAAAATAACTAAATGCTGTCTTACTTATAGGAACCACTGCAGGCAAAAGTGGTATAACAATATTTTGAAAATATAGATACTAATACTATACTAATAATATTCGCTAATTAATAGGTAACAAATATATATAGTAACAGGTGAATAATGCCGTAGAATTTTAGTGAGGATTAAGAACATCTTTATATCTATTTATGAATTTTATGTAGATTTAAAATAATTAAGTAGATCACTTTTGACGTTCGTGTGACTGCGAGTGAATATACCTATCAATTTCCGTAACATTTAATAAATTATTGTATTGCGTTTGTATTATTTTGTTGATAAGGTTAAGTAATTTTTGTGTTCCCTACTTTAACTATCCTATGACATAAGTAGGTATGTGTTTAATTTAAGTATATATTCTACGTACATAATACCTGTTTCCCCGAAGGAATAGGCAGAGGCATATTATACGCCCACATTTCGCACGTTATATTGTTGTTCCCACGTAATAAGTAGCGAGCCTATTGCTGCCTACCGGGAGTTTTTATGTCGGCAGAGCCTCGCCCGTTCATCGGCAGGTGAATCACTTGCAGGTGAGGTTGGCTTGGGCTCTTCAGATTTCAGATCGATGTCCTTCCGGCTAACGCAGGTGCTTTCCGGGCACCTGTGCTTCGGGAAGTATCTGTGTGACATCGCTGGGGGGGAATCGACCCAGTGCTGCCAACACTGTGATTGCGCAGTTGACACTGCGCAGAACACGTTGGTGGAGTGCCCGGCGTGGGCAGGGCGGCCCTGGATGGAGTCGCTCTCTCGCTGCTGACCATCATGCGAGTGATCGTCGACAGCAGGACGGCGTAGGGGGCGATGGCCTCCTTCTGCGAAGTGGTGATGTCGCAGAAGGAGGCTGCGGAACGGGAGAGGGAGCGAAATCGGTCTCTCTCTTCAGTTACGCCGTCAGGGGGTCATAGGCGGGGGGGGGGGGGAGGGGGGCCATACTGTCTAACTAAGACCCCTCGCAAAGTCGGCGACATATGCCGGTGGTCGCATAAGGAGGTAGGGGGGGCGCTACATCCTGCGCCTCTCTGAGGAAGTCCTCCCGGTTGTGATCCGGGGGACGTTGGCGAGGTGTCAGAAGCTTTATAGTTTGGGACTGGCCCCCAGTTTTGTTACCGACGTAAATAAAAAAGTAAAGGTGAAGCCACGACATACGCAAAACGGTTGGCAGCGGAAAAGAAGAGCTAAAGATCGAGTTCTTTGTATTTGTGAGTTAAACAATGGTTGTCTATTTTGTGTCTGGAGACGCTCATGGCAACTATACGTAGGTTTGTGTCTATGTTGTTATCTACATTTGTTATGATGACTTTGTTATAAAACTTATCAATAATAATAAAAATATTGCAGTATATCAGTTTCAGTATCCGAATTCGTTAATAACATTTCGTTATCGGTAACGCTTATTCTGATAATTTAACGATCATGTACTAATAATACAAATTGTCTTCATAATCTTTTATATGTGATGTGATAACAGCAAATACAAGTAAACACACGTCAAATGCATTATAATCAACTAGATTACATATATCTTACTCCTAACACTGGCCTTAATCGGCTTAAGGCTTAATTTGGAAATATGTCTGATAGTAGATATTTATGAGACAGTATGAAACTTTTTGGTAATTTTATTCTTTTAAAACTTCTGTAATGCCTACGTACTGGCCAGTATATAGACAATAATGAGTTTAAAAAGAAATTGGAATGTCTCGTATAGCATTTCTGTTCTGGTCCCGAAGAAGGTACTAAAGGTAAGGAAGGTCGGCACTGCCCATTGTCACTTCAGCCTGCTAGTTCATTTTCATAATATCAGTTATATAAATTCCACTATTGGTCTTCCCAATAGCTTACATTATATTGGGGTATCTGCCCATAATCACCACGCTGGGCAGGTGGGTTGGTTATTGCAGTTCAAGACAGTACGCGGGACGACACAACTGGCCATCCGGTCGAATTTCGACTCTAACGACTCCCCATGAGATGAGAGGGGATGGCATGGCACTGTCCAAGGCCGGTATCACCTGGTAAGTCCATCTTACTTTGACACATTACATACCATTTTACTTTGACTATACATCAATATCAGTGCTAGGTTTTTTACATGGTTAGTAAATTATTACAGTACTGTCGTAAGAGACCTTGAAAGCCCAAGCCAACCTCACCAACGAACGAGGTTCGCCACTTAATACGTGGGAACAAGAGTACAATTGGCGAAATGTGGACGCGTAATATGCCTTTGCCTACCCCTTCGGGGAAGCAGGCGTAAATGTATGTAAAGTACTTGCAGATAATACCACCAGACGAACACAAGATCCTTCTGTTACTCAATGTCAATTGACGCGACATTGTTGATTTATTTTTTTATATTTTTGTTTCGAGTAAATTTCTGTATGACTCGATACAAAAATATTAAATGTCATTGTTATGTAATTCACAATCTTATCACTAAGCGTAATCAATTATAAGTTAGGACCCTAGGTGAATTGATATTTTTTCCTGTTGAACGTATTTTTAAATTATAAGTCATATACAGCTAAGTCAAGCTATAAAAATGTAGCATTGATCATAATGCTGAATTATTTTTCCCAGATGGAAATCCATCAAATGACTTCTTGCTGTAGGTGGAGAGAGAGGGTGAGTCAGACTTTTACTGACTAAAAACCATTCATGCTTCATCATCCTTCTTGAGTCTGCTATGTCCCGCGGTAACCTTTTCAAACAGTTCTGCAACAAATGCCGTATTTAAGTAAGTATTACAGACACAGACCTAGTGAGACGACTGAGAAGGACAAAACCTTTTGAGTTAGTTTAGTGTAGTGTCAGTGAAGTGTAATACTGTGACTAAGAACACATTACTAAAGTGTATTCGCCTTAATAGAAACAATAAGAATAATGTTATTGGACAAATTCTTAGTTTTTAAATATGTAGTAGTTTATGATAAAAGAAAGTTACTAATTAGTCTTTAGATAGGCTAGATTGTAGTGGATATAAGATACCTCCTTTTAAAAAAGGACAGTATTTTGTATAGGTAAAAAAAAAAAAAAAAGTAAGTATTTGTAACAATTTGGCTCAGTGGTCTAATAGCTCCCATAGAAGCTTTATTCTATAGTCGCCAGCTCGATTCCCATGTGGGAGAATTAATTAATAATAACAATAACAATACCCTTGCAAAAGTCAATAATTACTGACGTGTTCCATAGTGCGGTGAATCCTAAATTCAACAAACCTAATCACAGAACTAAATACACAAACGAATAGCTTAAGCCCGTATTTCATTCTAAAATTAGATTACATATGTCGAACAAAAATAGAAATATATAATAATAATAATCGTGTATTTACCATTATAGAATATAACAAAAAAAATAATTACAGTGGTTAATACACTGGGCTCGCAGACCTGTGTCGCCAATTTGTATTTATTATTACAAAGATTTGTATTACACTGGGTATTTTGTGAGTTCTTTATATGATAAGTGCCCCTATCTCTCCCACTTCAGTTAAGGTTGACTGGAAGAGATTTTTTTTAGAAATAAGTCCACCTTTGCACTTCGTCTTTTTCACGTAGGCTTTTTTTGTTATTGTTTTTTTGTAAATGCAATAACTGTATGTGACGTAAAGGGCGACTGAGTGCAAGAAAAAACAGTTTTTTAGGGTTCCGTAGTAAACAAGGAACCCTTATAGTTTCGCCATGTCCGTCCGTCTGTCCGTCCGCGGGTTAGCGCAGAGACTATTAACATTAGACAGCTGAAAATTGGTGTGGGTATACATATTAATCACGTCGACAAACCTGTAGAATAAAATTTTTAAAAATATTGTTTTGTAACGTACCTCCCCTACACGTAAAGTAGGAATGATTTTTTTTTCTTGAGTCTATCTTATCATGTTGGGTATCGTTAGAAAGGTCTTTCAAAAGTAATACGAGTTTCTTAAAACCATTTTTCGATTTAGGGATCCGTTTTCGAAACATTAAGCTTTAAAGTGGAAAAAATTTATAGAGTTCAGTATCCGCCCCCCCCCACCAGGTAAACGGTACTTTCAGAGTGGCTGAAAAAATTCACAATAGTAGTATATATAATGAAGTTAAAAGGAAAACTATCACGGCTAAGTAGGCTTTACTGGTTTTCGAGTAATGGACGACAATCAAATAAATTTTTGTATTAAATGTATTAAAATTTCATTCATACCGTAGTAGTGATATCTATCGGGGAATAGCTGAACCTGTTCATATAGCGACATTATGGCAAAGGGTGACTACGGAACCCTATATTGCGCGTGGCCCGACACGCACTTGGCCGGTTTTTTAAGTAGGTACAATAAACACCCGCCTTATGGTAGTTAATATCGCATTTATTGTTTTATTTATAAATGAGTTTTATATAAAATACATTTACATTAATAATAATAATAATAATGCCATTTTAAATACCTGCAGAATTGTCCGTAAGTTCCTTCAAATAGACGAAAATTATTTCACAGGAAACACCACCGCACACTCAACATCTTCGTAAAACATAAACACAACACACTATATTTACTTGGCAGCCGCCCGTAAATATAGTTCGACCAGCTTAGGCTGAGATTTTTCCAAAAAGAGTACTCCAAAATAATAATAATAATAATAATAATAATTTATTTCAAAACTTTGGTTTACATTCTCTGAACAGTGACCGAAGTCACCTTTTAAGCAAAAAATGCCTGTGACAGGTGACTCCACTCTTCCATAGCTACTACAGATACATTTTATTTATAATACTTACAATCATAGGAATCAACAGAAATAGCAAACATGATGTTAATATATATATGTGTTTGTGTGTGTGTGTGTGTGTGTGTGTGTTTGTGCGTGTGTTTGTGTGTGTGTGCGCGTGTGTGCGTGCGTGTGTGTGTGTGTGTGTGTGTTGATAATACAAGTTATTTTATGCGTTTGAGTAACATCTCCGTTTCCTCATAGTCTAAAGGCATTAAGAAATTGGTAATAGTATTTTTGAGTTCGTGTGATGACATGTTGTATATTTTTAAAATTCTGTTTAATTCATTGTATAAATAGGTAGAGCGGCTATAAAATTGTTTTGTTGCAAAAGTGGTTCTAATACGAATAGGAGGGAGAATATCTTTTCTTCTAACTCTTATTTTGCTTGGGTCATAAGGGGTGAGTTTGTGTCTTACTAATACCGTGTTGAGAATGTACAATCTCCTCACTGACATGACTTGACTGAGAGTGTATAAAGATTTTGTTGGGAATCTTCTAGGTTTAAAATGCATCACCTTCAATAAGGAACGTTGTGCACGTTCAACCACTATCATTTTTGTTTTATCTGTTCCTCCCCAGATCGGTATGCAGTAAGCTAAGATTGACTGAGCCAACGAAATATAAATTTCCTTTAGGACATTTCTCGAAGAGCCCCGATCAACCAACCACTGTCCAGGCAACAGGTGTCTCAGGGTCTTAAAGATCCAGATCAGTTTCCTGACTCTGGTGGAGACTAGTTCAATGTGAGAGTGCCAGGACAGCCGCTGATCAACCAGAACTCCAAGATATTTTATTTTGTCAATTTTATTAATTGCAGGACAGTCACAATTAGAATTAAGATTGCAAGAGTGGATGATAACTTTAAAATCAGTGTTAGGTTGAGTGCGGTTTTGAAGGCTATAACATATATAGTTTGTTTTGGTGGTATTTAAAGTCAGCAAATGATCCTCTAACCAGTTGTTGACTAGATACAGGCCCCTCTCTGCACACTCCTTTACATTAACCCAGTCTTTTCCAGTAAAAACTAAAACTGTATCATCGGCATAGGAGAAGATTTGAGCATTGTTGAGTTTCAGATTACAGAGTTCGTTGATGTAGATTAGGAAAAGCGTGGGTCCCAATACACTTCCTTGCGGTACCCCATATGATACAATAACTTCATCACTAGTGTACCGATCCAGCTTTACTCTTTGTGTTCTGTCTGATAGGTAACTTTTGAAGAGGGAGAGCGAAGTGTTTCTTATTCCAAGTGACTCAAGTTTCTGAAGGAGTATTGGAATGGAGACGGTATCAAACGCTTTTTTAAGATCTAGAAACACCGAAAGACATTTTATCCCCCTATCGACACTCTCTGTGATATGTTGGCTAAACGAAGCCACCGCATCCTCAGTTGATTTACCTCGCCTGAAGCCGAACTGAGATGGTGACAAAAGATTATATTTATTTAGGTAGTTTAACAATCTGGAGTTCAATAGCCTCTCGGCAATCTTAGAGATAGCCGGTAGTACCGATATTGGTCGATAGTTATTGACATCGTCTCTATCTCCACTTTTAAATACAGGAGTAACCACTGATTTTTTCAATGGAGCTGGAAATACACCCTGGTCGAAGCAGAGGTTTACAAGGTGAGTGATAATAGGAACAAGTTTATTCTTGGCCATTTTCAAGAAAGAGATGGTAATATTATCCCAACCAGGGGCACTTTCAGATCTCAAACTCATAAGCGTTCTTTCAACTTCCTCCATGTCAGTTTCCAATAATACGAAGGAGTTAACTTGGGCTAGATTTTTATGACTTACTTGTGTTTGTTTGGATATGCCCTTAGGATTTATACTCTTAGCAAGATCTTTACCCACATTTGCGAAGTATCTGTTGACAAAATTCGCGGCCTCGGTAGGATTTTCTTTAAGATTAGTTAATTCCTTACAGTTGTCACGTAATTTATTGCTGTAAGTGACGGTTTTTATGTTTTTCCATAAGAGTTTATTATTATTTAACGAATTAATAATTAAGCTCCGTTCATATTTTCGTTTGAGTTTTTTAATTAGATTATTGCAGTAGTTTCTATATCTAGTGTAAGTAATCCTAAGTACGTCATTATAACTGTCCTTTCTAAGTTGTTTTTGCATTTTGTTACGATTTCTGATACAACGTAAAATACCGGTCGTTATCCAAGGTTTCATTGTGCGTTGGCTCTTTGGAATTTTGATAGTTTCAGTATTAGCCTTAATAGAGTCAGTGAGTGCAGTTACAAGACGCGAAATTACAGCAGTGGGGTCTTTACAGAACAGTAAATCATTAAGGTTTTTTTTTTTAAGGTTTTCAAGTGCTTTTATGTAGTTTATTTTCGTTTTATATGTATGGCTTTGAAGCTTAGTTTTTGATATACAAAGCAGAGTAGTATAATGATCGGTGATGCTGGTATGCAGGATTGCAATAAACGCTGAACATTTGGTTTTATTTATTTTTAGCATGAAGTGGTCTAGACAGCTTTGTTCTCTAGTAGCTAAAGTATGGCCCGCCAAAATACCGAATCCGGAGAGCATATCTAAGTAGTTTATTCTATTGTTATACTCATAGGTCGGTGCTGCCTCTTTAGGTAATATATTTATATTAATATCCCCTGCTATTATAATATTATTTTGAGTAGTTAGCGTATTCAAGTGTGAGCTAAGTGAGTTTATAAAGCCGTCAGCGTTTGTGTTAGAAGGCGAGCGATAAATGCTAAGTATTGTGTTATTAAATATGTCAAGCTGCAAACAAGAAGCATGAGTGAGTCGTATTTCTCTAACTTTAGGCTGTAATGTTTTTTTTACATAAGCGACTACCCCATCATTCTGGTTCAGTTGATATGTTGTAGAATATGCATTATAATTTAATAATTGTGGTAATGGTTTGTTAGGGTTGAGCCTACATTCAGTTAGAACCAGAAGGTCAGCATCAAAGGAGAAAGTAGACAATGTCAACAAAAAATCATCCAAGTTACTATAAATACTTCGTATGTTTTGTGAAACGATAGTTAGATCACGCTTATCGATTTTCTTATGAAATGAAAGCTCACTACTATCGCATTGTATCGCACGAGCAATTTCAAAATCGTCTATTACATTCAAGCTGTGAAGTGAAGTGTCAGCCATTTATAGTTTTGGGAGAAGAAAAGTGCATTGTTACAGACGTGTGGCTGCTAGGTGGTACTTTTATTATAATATTATTTATTTTCTGCCAGCTATATTTTAGTGTACCACCATTATAACTTATGTTGTTTAGGAGTTGAGAATATTGAGACTTGAATGATTCTTGTAGTATATTATATAGTGTGATATTTAGTGTGATATTTAGTGTGCTATTTAGTGTGATATTTAGTGTGATATTTGATGTGATATTTAGTGTAATATGTAGTGTGATATTTAGAGTAATATGTAGTGTGATATTTAGTGTAATATGTAGTGTGATATTTAGTGTATTGACATTGGAATATATAATGTGGTAATAGTAGTAGATATATGCAAAAATCCATGTTTGAGTGCTATGCTGTATTACAATGATATGATTTGAATTAGAATTGTTTTATATCGAATATGAACATTCTGTTAAGAGCTTCAACTGCTGTCCATATTAAATAATTTTAATATAATAACCTTTTCAAAACCACAAACGTAACTTCCCATGATACCCTAATAGTTCCCATACAAACATCCTTGTAACTTTTACTGGTTTCACACGGTACCAAACCGATTCCCATACGAAACTACTGTTGCTTCATGGGAAAGGGTCGGCTGACACGTGCCCTATTTCAATAAGGTTCATAGTTGAGGGTTACGAAAGTTGGTTGTTTTGTTAAGATTGGCATGTCCATAATACTATATTTTTTAGCAAATGTAATATGCCGGGGACCTGACGAGGGTACGTGGGGCTTTTGCAGAAACTTATCAGCCTTTCCACTAAACAACTAACGGCGCTCGTTAACTTGTCAAGGCGGGACCATTGCCACGTCTGCGGCAGCGTCCGCTTCTGTGAAGGAAAGGTAGCGTACCTCCTCAGAGGGGTGCAGTAACAGCACCCACTCCTACCTCTCAGTCGTTTCACTACTAAAGTGCTCCGACCTCTTTGGCGAATCCCATATTAAGTGTAGGCGCACCCGCACTGGTTGACCTGGCATGTCCATAGTGCTAATATTTTATTACTAACTAGCTAACCAAAAAATAAAATTCGTGAATATTTCGCGCTTTTGTACACACCTTGAAAACAAATGATTTAATTTGATGCAGTCGATCGAAAGTTATGCGCGAATTTAAATAAAAAATATAAATATATAGAAAAAATTCTGTCCCTTCACGGTATAAGGTATCACCGTTAATGAAAGCAAAAAACATTATGACTTTGCCCTCGCTACCTGAAACCATTATTAAGATGACCTTTATAGATCGTGTGAACATCGAACCAAACCTCATCAAATTTGGAAATTCCCACAGGAATCGGGAAGAGCGTGGGAATTTAAATAATTTATTTTTAACGTCGAAATATTATGTTATAATATTAGGTCGGGGAAAAAGTCTTTTCGCATAACGTAGGTATAAACTTATTATGCTCTTCTCTCCCCGTCATTGTGATGGGGGACCCCAACGCCAAATCCACGGCGTGGGGCTCCCGGACGACTGACGGGAGGGGGACGGCCTTGGAGGAATGGGTGACAGAGTGTGGGCTGTCCATCCTCAATCGCGGTTCGGTGGACACGTGCGTGCGCCGCAACGGGGGGTCTGTTATCGACATCTCGTTTGCGGCGCCCTCTCTCGCGCATCGTGTCCACGATTGGAGGGTGCTGGAGGATGTGGAGACATTGTCTGATCATCGCTATATCAGATTCAGTGTCTCCACATCGGTGCCAGCGTCCAGCGGAGGTGTTGGAGAGCCGCGATTGGACGGCCCACGATGGGCGATCAAGCGCCTCGACAGGTCTTTGCTGCGGGAGGCAGCCCTGGTCGAGGCGTGGCCACGGGAGCCACCGCTGGTGGACGTGGAGGGGGAGGCTGCGAGGGTGTGCGCGGCCATGGCGCGTATTTGTGACGTGGCCATGCCCCGTGTTTGCGCCCCCCCGCGCAGATCCCAGGTCTACTGGTGGTCGCCGGAGATCGCCCAGCTCCGCCGAACCTGTGCGGTGGAGCGGCGCCGCTACCAGAGGTGTCGCGGAAGGAGAATCCGCGACGAAGCCGAGTTGGATCGGCTCTACGCCGCCTACAGAGAGGCGGTGAGGGCCCTTCGCGGGGCCATTAGCCGGTCCAAAGCCGCAGCGTGGGACGAGCTGCTGGAGGCCGTTGAGGCGGATCCATGGGGCAGGCCGTACAAAATAGTACGGCAAAAGCTCCAAGTGTGGACCCCTCCCGTCTCCAGCAGTCTCGAACCGGCGGTACTCGGTAGGGTGGTTGAGGCACTGTTCCCAGACAGGGGAACCGACTTCGTGCCTCCTACTATGGCGGCGCCAGATGTCACCCGTGAGTCGGGCACTGAGGATGTGCCCGAGCTCACCGAGGAGGAGGTAGGAAGGGCCGTGCTACGCCTGAGGGGCAAGAGCACGGCCCAGGTCAAAGAGTGGAGCAAGATCGGCATATTAGTAGTTACGATGTAGCTGAAGAACTGGGAATTGACCACAAAACAGTTTTGACCCATTTGAAGAAAGCTGGTTATACAAAAAAGCTCGATATTTGGGTGCCACACGAGCTCACTCAAAGAAACTTAATGAACCGTGTACTCATTTGCGATTCATTATTGAGACGTAATGAAACCGAGCCGTTTTTGAAGAGATTGATAACTGGCGATGAAAAGTGGATCACGTACTACAAGAACGTGCGTAAAAGGTCGTGGTCGAAAGTTGGCCAGGCTTCACAGACTGTGGCCAAACCTGGCCTAACACGAAATAAGGTGATGCTGTGTGTATGGTGGGATTGGAAGGGCATTGTTTATTATGAGCTTTTACCGCCCGGCAAAACCATCGATTCTGATCTTTACTGCCAGCAACTGATGAGATTAAAGGAAGCAGTCGAGAGAAAACGGCCGGAATTGATCAACAGGAAGGGTGTGGTCTTTCATCACGATAACGCTAGACCACACACATCTTTAGCCACTCAGCAAAAATTAAGAGAGTTCGACTGGGAGGTCCTAGTGCATCCACCATATAGCCCTGACCTTGCGCCTTCAGATTTTCACCTGTTTCGGTCTCTGCAGAATTCTTTAGGTTCTGTAAGGTTGACCTCAAGAGAGGACGGCCAAAACTATTTGTCCCGTTTTTTTGATCAGAAGTCCCAAAGTTTCTACAGTAACGGGATAATGTCTCTGCCCACAAAATGGCAGAAAGTTATTCAACAAAACGGTACATATATATTGTAAATAAATGTAAATAAACTTTGAAAAAAATGTCTTGACTTTTCATACAAAAATACGAAAAGACTTTTTCCCCAACCTATTATATGTAGCTAATTGGGAAGCAATATAGACCAAGTTGTATTTTTGTGAATATCATTGTCAGATATAATAATTTCGCTACCGCCAGCAGTAATACCCATTAAAAAATTTCCTACGTAGCCCGCCACTTGTTGAGAAAGAGGCGAAGGGCCAGTACCTGGGTTGTAGCGTATGACACTCCAGCTGCGCCCAACGCCAAAATCGAGGGACCTCCTCACAGAGGCGCATTGTACGCGCCCTTTCTACCTTCTTATACAACCATAGCGTGTATGGCAGATTTTTCGGAATTTGCCCCCGCCGCCTAAGACCATCCGGGCACTGCTTGGAGGACCCTCCTGGCCCACACGCTGCTCCCTCTACAGGTCTTTCTTAGTTTCCCCCCGGTAGTCAGTTCTGAGGGCACCCAGAGTCGCCGGTCAGTCAGAGTTTGTAATACTAAAATAATATGGTAGCGAAAATGCTTTCTGTCGCTTAAAACTGGAAGAAAGGTAATATCTACCTTTAGTCACATATTTGCAGCTAACAAAACTGTTAGTAACAAAATACTATTCATCGTCAGATTACTTTAAAAAATAATGAATAGTATATAATACCACAAATCCTAAGCATAGCTTAGCTCTAGATGTAGCGTGAGCTTTATTGTAAGTCTATTTACTAAATTTATTTTCAAGACAATATCTAACATGACTAGTATGAGAAGAATTTTGTAATATAACATTCTAGAATGCTTGGTAAATACTAGACTTTATGAGTCTCGTTTCTGTTACGTAAGTTTTCTCCCTTAGGGGAAGGTAAATGTATAACTAATATCTTGATATCAATCTTAAAGGCTTATTTAGTGTTCTTTCCAGTTTCGAACTTACATAGGCAAACATTAACGATTTTTTTACTGATAAGTTTCGTTGCTTCTGTGGAATGGAGCACAGGTGGTGTAGTAATATATTTTTTTAACGTCACACATAGGATATTCTCAGCATACAAATTTTTCGGTCGAAGTTAAAATAATACAATTGAATTACTTAATTTTATTTTCAGATTATGACTACATATAGATGTTTTTTAGATAATATCAACTACAATTAATATAACTATCCTAAGGCTTCAATTTCATATAATCAAAGAAAGTAAAATGTACACAAATTCTTATGAAGAAGACTCTTAAAATCACGTTCGTTTAATTACAATTGACGCGCGCTAACATTACGTTCTACCCAATCGCTTCAAACAGTTTTCAGAACCGATCTCTGTTAGCTTTCGGTGTAAAGGGCAGTTATTCATAGCATTCGGTGTATAGCGCGCTTTATCGTAAGTTCATGCTATCTACTGAACTCATTTCAAGTCAATGTCTCAAGGACCGGCCCGCAACGTGCGCAAAAACACTTTTATGATATTAACTCTTAGGGCTAGTCAACAAGGCTATTATTTTGTCGTAGGATTACTTGTAAAATAATGTGTATTCCGTAAAGTTGATGCGTTTTGAGCGGCCATATCCCAGTGGAAAGACCAAAAATTAGAGGATCTCCGGTTCAAACCCTATGACTTTTCGAAGTAATGTGCGTAAATATCGCTTGTTTGTCTCGGAAAGCACTACGAGGTTACCTCTAGGTTGCAGAGGTCAGACGGCAGTCGCTCTATGTAAGAACTGAAATTCAACCAAATCTGGTTATACTAGTGAGCCGACCCTGGGCCCTATCAGTCTAGGGCAAATGAGATAATGCTAAGATATGACGCGCACTAACAAAACGTGATACTGAATTGCTACAAAAATCCTCTTGGTGTATATATTGCAAAGGCGATTTTTAGCTTTCGGTGTAAACTGAGCTTTGTAATAAGTCCATACGATCTACTGAATTCATTTCAATGCCTCAAGGGACTGGACGGTAACATGCACGTGAATACTTTTATGATATCAACTCTCAAGGCTAGTATTAAAGTACTGAATTGCTACAATAATCCCCTTGACCAATCTTTGCAGGCTTTCGATGTAAAGGTGTTATAAGGCCGATTTTTCTTAGCTTTCGGTGTAAAGAGCGCTTTATCATAAGTCAATACTATCTGCTAAACTCATTTCAAGTCAATGTCTCAAGGGTCCGGACGGCAGCGTGCACGAGAACACTTTTATGATATCAACTCTCAGGGCTGGTCAATACAAAGCTATTGTTGTTGTATGTCTTGTAGTATAATATGTTAGGTTGACACGCTCTAACTAAACATATTACTGAATTGCTACAATAAACCTCTTGAGCAATCTTTGCTAGCTTTCGATGTGAAGGTGTTGTAAGGGCGATTTTTCTTAGCTTTCGATGTAAAGAGCGCTTTATCATAAGTCCATACTATCTACTAAACTCATTTCAAGTCAATGTCTCAAGGGACCGGACGGCAACGTGCACGAGAACACTTTTATGATATCAACTCTCAGGGCTAGTCAATACAAGGCTATTGTTGTCGTAGGATTTCTTATAGAGTAATGTGTAATATGTTGCACGCATTGGGTCTCTTTGGAGAGTTTATTTTGGTTTCAAAAAGTGTCGCGGTAAAGGAAACTTTTTTATCTGTTCAGTAAACTTAATTTTTCGAACACTTGACCAGGAATTATTGTAAAGTATTCGAAACGTCCGTATAAATATACTTAGTTTATGAAAATAAGATTTTAATCCGTAAAAAGTGTTTTATTTAGTATGTATAATCGCGTAAATGGGATATATAAATATAATCACTACGTGTATACAACATAGTCGCTTTCCTTTGTCTGTACCTGTGTATGCATAAATCTTTGAAAGTACGCAACGGATGATTTTGATTTTTTTTTGTAGACAGAGTAAGCTTCAAGACGAATCTTTATATGTAGGTCACGTGGAAGGAGTCGCGGACAGCCGCTAGTATATTATACTTATTAATCTGTGCTAGCGCGAGGACAATCTTGACGAGTTTATTGCCAGATTTTTGTCTACCCACGCTCCTGTCTATATTAAAAGGGCGCGTCTAATAAACTGTTTAATTGGGTCACAAACAACAACTAACTTTATTTGAAAAAACATACAGTATTTCTAATATAATAGTTTATTATCTGTGGTATTACATACTTTATGGTATATTAGTTTGTAATGTGTAATATTGCTGATACAAAATATACACAAACTAACAGCGCGTTAGCCTTTAGGTAATTTGTGACGTTTATACATAAAGCGTTTTTAATGTTCACTGTTCGAATTATTCTTTTTAGTCTATTAGTGCCTCCAAACTGGTATTACGACTATCGCCCGTGATACGACTTAACGTGCTTGCTGAAGCCAAAGCGCTTGATGTCACATGCCACACAATTGGTCACCCATCCAAGGACTGACTCTCTGAACACCGCTTAACTTCTGTAATCGTTTCCGGTCACATAGCACTATTGTGCTACACACAGGGTTTGAAGATTTCAGGACTACAATAAATAATTTATGATATATTAATAGAAAACATTAAAATGATGAGGTCTTCATAATGATAGTTACATGCCAACTCTAGCTCCCATGCTCCTACCAAGACCTGGAGAGTCCAAGACAACCTCACCTGCGAGTGGTGCACCTGCCGATCAACGGACGAGGCTCTGATGAACATAAAAGTTCCCGTTAAAGGCAATAGGCAATAGGCTTGCCACCTATTAGGTGCCACCAACAATATAATTGGCAAAATGTAGGAGTATAATATGCCTCTGCCTACCTACTGAAATAGTAATGAATATTTATTTATTTATTAATACACACGACAAATTACAATTTCACAAATAAAAATCTTAAGAACTTAGGTACTAAGGTACAGAATCTAGATTGCAATTCAAATTTGTGTGTAATAAGCAAAACAGGATAAAAGACGTATATTATGTACGTATAGTTTACATGTACCTACACTGAAAATAGTGTTATGTAAGAAAGTTTACTAAAAATATTAAGACAATTTATTTATTATTTATCGGTAGTTTAAATCATGTTTTGTTTACCACTGACTAAACATTTTGTTTGAAAAATGTTATCTTTGTTATTATATCTTACAATTTAATATTACCAACCAAGTTAATATTCATATAAACAAACTTATAGAAAATTTAGGATAACCTTATAAAACAATGATTTGATAAAGACATACATTATTGCAAAACCTAAGTAAATAAAACTAAAGTATACATAATTATTAATTAATACTTCAGTTTTGTACATTATGATTAATTGTCAGATAAACGACACACGGATAAGCCATGAATAAAATAAAGAAGCTTATAAACCTTATATAATACCGATCATTTAAAAGGGTCTTGAAATGAATATATCAACAAATAATCGAGCCACGCGACAACCCACCCCACTTTCTGCACAACACTTGAGCGAGGTGACACAGTAGAGTTATGTTAGTATGGTGTCTTTGATTCTAGCCATGAGATAGGTAAGAATTGAATAGAATTCATTTATTTGTGAAATTTAGGTTACATAATTGAATGTTGTTAACAGATGAAATCATAAAAAGATAAAGGCAAGAATTATAAGATTATTATTTATATTATCACTATATTTCGACCGATATGGCGTGTAGGTCAGTATACCTGCACTTTACTCCAGAGGTCGTAGGTTCGATTCCCACACAGGACAAATCTTTGTGTGCATGAACATTTGTTCTGGTCTTGGTGTTTTCCTATATATATTAAGTATGTATTTACAAAATAAAAAATGATTTCATTATGTTTATCCGTTCTTTAGTATCCATAACACAAGTTCTTAGTGATACTTATCTTGGAACTAAATAACTGGTGTGATTGTAAGAGAATATTTATTTATTTCCACCTTTTACAAGGTACACAAATGTCATATCAGAGTATTAGGTATATAAAATTATTCATCATGGATTAAGTCAAAAATAAAAATAGAAAATATTATTAGACACTATAAAATTATAGAACGCAGCATGTGATACGATCTCGTTTCTGTTACTTAAGATTTATGCCTTGAAGTATTTACTTAAAATGTTTACGGTGTATAGGGATCCTACCAAGATTTAAAGAGCCAAAGCCAACCTCAACTGCAAGTGATGTACCTGCCGAGCATCGGACGAGGTTTTGGCGAACATAAAAGTTCCCATAGTGGGACCAACAATATAATTGTCGAAATGTGGGCAAATAATATAATATGCCTCTGCCTACCCCTTCTGTATATAGTATTGGTCATCAATAATCCGATAAATAGAGACTTGAAATAAATAAACATACAATCGTTATATGCGACAAGCCACCTTACTTACTGAGTTCTGCTTAGCACTGGAGCCATATGACATAGCAAATTTATAATATTTTTACGCATTACATACATTACGTGCATATCTGACATTGTGGCTTTGTACGCCTTTTAAATGTGAGATGAAAGAATGTTATTATTGAACGAAATATAATTTAAGTGGCATATCAGAAATTTATTGGTTACAGAAAAAATACTTTGATAGGAGAATAGAGATTATGAGATTATTTATGCAAATGAGGTTTATTTGAATAAGGCTTTAATTTAACTGAACTGAAAAAATAAGCTATGTGTCCACAAAATCACTTTGAATTGAAATATGTATTTATAGGTACCGTTCTGATTTCACTGTGGTAGTATCCACAGGATCGTTAAGTAGCACACGGGAACGTACTTTTTTTTCCAATTCACACGGGAAGTCTCCTGTGTCCGTGGGACCGGCATATTTGTGGGAATTCCGATTTTAATGTTTGTGGGAATTTAGTTCAGAGGTCTATAATTTTTTATCCTTTTATCCTTTGCATAATTAGATTACTTTATTCACGGCATTCGTAGCTCCGCGGTGCTAGGTGGTCGAAAATGATAAGTAAAGTAGAGCAGTTCATAGAGGTCAGTCCTTGGATGGGTGACCGTCTGTGTGGCATTTAATACCAAGCACTTCCGAGCTTCGGAAAGAAAGAAGAATTACTTTTAATTTTATCGTCATGCTAAGTTGAAATGGCTTGTATGGCATGTACCTTTATTTTATCGTCGGTAAAAAAAAGCTGTTTAGCACTGCCAATAGGGGGACCGAGAGGGGAGTGTGGGGCTAACTGCGACAGCCGCGACCCACTAAAAAACTTCCAACGACGCTCACCGCTGTTGAAAAAGGGGCGGGGGGCCAGTGCCAAGGTTTATAGCTTCTGGGTTGTCAGAAGCTATAAACCTTGGCACTGGCCCGCGGCAACGTCCCCCGCATCAGAATCGGAAGGACCTCTTCAGAGAAGCGCAGTGTGTCGCGCCCCCCTACCTCCTTGTGCGACCGTTGAGCCTATACCTGCCTCCGTCAATCTGCACTGGTTCCGCGTGGTGGAGCATGACTTGAAACCCTTTACCTTGGTTCGTGAGAGTACGCTCATGCTTAATAGTGGGATGTTAATGGATTGAGATAATGAGGTAATATTATTATGAAGAAGTGAAGTTGAAAAAATAAACAGACCCCTAAATTTTGACAGATCATCTCCTTGATAACGCAGTTCTCTGCGTTCGAATGTCATCGCGGCGCTTATAGCCTTATAATATTTTTTTTGGTGTATCTTTGTTTTTTTTGTTTGGTCTAATTTGCATCTTATCAGGATAGAAAAAACTTTGTTCTGTATATCACCCTTTTCATTTGTATATTACCTTTCAAGTCATATTTGGAATTATTCTGTTTCTTGCAACGACCACCTAACAGGTTTATAATGTATATAAGAAATGAAACGACCTTCAATTCAGTACATAAAGTTTAATATCACAGAAATTCGATTTGTAAAGTAAATACAGTAAATATAATGCATCCTCCTCTGCTAAAAAATATTTAAATCATTTCTTCTGTATATGATACCTCTTCAGCTACTAAAACAAAGAAATTAAACATTATTTTGATTAAGAATTAGACTTCTTCTATGGGGAATGGTTGCCAGATCACTGACCCAGTCAGCGGTCTTCCGTCCTTCAATGTTTCTAGCGAATGGCGGCTTCAATCAGCAAGAGAGATATAGAACGGTCTGTCTGGTCTGGAATGATCTGGTCAAGACGGTAGAAGCCGATGAACAGATGATATATCGTAAAAAGCAGATGGATAGGCCCTGCCGCAGCTGGCCCAAGGTGAAGGGCTCAGTGGCCGCGGCGTGAGGTCGCTGCTGCCCTCTTTCGAGGTGTGGTGGCTAGGAGCTGTGGGTGAAAACACGGGGAAGTTTTCTCCCGCCTTGTACGGCTCTGGGACGGAGGAGTGACCCTATCACTAGGTCCCTGCGTTGCGAGTGATCCTGCCTCACGGTGGGCTGCGCGGAGAGCGGACATGGTGTAATCCGAAAGGAAGTCCCTTGTCAGCTCTATCCAACCGCGTGAGTAGGTGTTCCTTTGTATTTTAGTCGGTGCGAGTCCGACATAACCCACTGCCTCCCCGTGGCCTCAGGATATACATAACCTCTTTTTCAAAGGTTAAAAAAGAAAGATGGATAGGCCCATTTTTAGCAGTGGACTTTATGTAGCTGAGATGGTAAAGTATTTTGTCACATATAACCTTCTCATAGTCATCTTTTTAAATTAGAAAGGTCCTACGCGTTTCTATTGCTTTCTAGGACAAGGACAAAGGTTGAAAACCACATTGTTAAATTATGTACATGAGTGATCTTACAAAATTTTCATCGATTTTTTTTTAGTTAGTTCTAATTTTAACATATGTAGGATTTAATTTAATTACGCGATTAGTAATTCCCAGACACTCACATCTCACAGGGAGTCGTAAGAGTAGACGAAGAGTAGAGTCATCCTGCGTAGTGGGTTAAACTGCGATTACCAACCCCTTGCCCAGCGTATCGTGGTGATTTTGGGCTGATACCCCCAATATAAAGTATTCTTTTGGGGTGGCTAATGTTCAGCAGTGGACTTATAAGGCTGATTTGATTAATTCCCAGACTAAACTGGCGAGAAGCTCTATGATAATTTAAAAAAAAATCTTTACCTTTAGGGCAATCCATTCGTGTGCAGTAAGGCGTGCCTTCGGCTGAGCATATGCATTTGTTACATCCCCACATGTATGGGGTGAATGGCTTGCATTTAAAGTTTGAATGACCTGAAAAAACGTCAATATCATCTGAGCATACTGACATCTCAGTACTGGGCACAGGATTAATTTTAATCACTGAAGTAAGAAGAAATGAGTTCGTAATGTGGACTTCTTAGTGCGCCAATCCGCACTAAGAAGTCCGCATTACATACTCTATTATGGATGCGCTCTATTCAGTATGTAACATCGTGTGCCCTAGATTCACGCTTAGTGCCCAGAGTCCGCTTTCTGGTCTGATTAGATTTGGCTGAATTTTAGTTAGTACACGAAACAATTGCAGACTGACTTCCGCAACCCAGAGCGTTTTTTGTGATGACATTTATAGTACTTACTAATAATTCTTAGTTTATAGAGAATCTCCAGACCGGGCTATATAATAATGTTTATGCACACAATTATTTGTTCTGGTCTGGGCGTTGGGCGCAACACAACATGGCTAGAGGAATGTTTTGAAAAATTCAGTTACTGATTATCATCCTGAATTCTAGTTTAATAATGTCCTTGGTAGAACTATATTAATACAATACACAACGTTCATATAGAAAAAGGATTAAGAGCAAGATGATTTGGTCATGTTGAGAAGATCAATGGAGTAGACTAACGAAAGCGATTTAATATGAACTAGTTAATGGAACCTTCTATGATTAAATTTAGATTTAAAATGAAACTAAAAGTGAGCACCAGGACCATGGGAACTTCTTCTATGAGAATAAGGTGTGTTGTAAAAGAGCGCTTATATATATATATATATATACATTTACATACATGATACATCTAAAATAATAATTAATAAAATGTAACAAACGAAAATTCTATCTATTTCGCATTGGAAAATCAACATGTTAAATGCGTGATCACTTTACGCACGATAATCCAAGTTGTAAATTTAATTTGATGCAAGAGCTAAATCTGTAAAGTATCTGGGGATAACGATTTATGAGAGACTCACTTTTATAGATCACATTACTGCATTATCGGCAAAGGTTAGGAAACTTATTTACATTTTTAGGGAACTTAGAGAAATCGCGGACCTAGATCTCTTAAAGGGAATTTATTTGTCTCTTTTCCAGTCTGTGCTCACATACTGCATTGGTTTGTGGGGGGGTGCATCAACTTCACATTTAATAACATTAGAGAGAGCTCAGAGAGCAATACTAAAAGTTATGCTTAGAAAACCGTTTTTGTATCCAACCACACATCTCTACCAAGAAGCAAGCCTACTTAGCGTACGACAATTGTATATACTAAAAGTGTTAGTGTGACTTAACGCTTACACAAACTGGTTCTAAATTCCTCAGATTACGAAAGTTTGCTAAATTTAAGAGTCTTTCGACTACCTAATACATTCGTAAATACTTCTTTCGCGCACAGGTTCCCAATCCATATGTTCCCTTATTTATACAATAAAACAGTTAATATAAGTAATATAAAACATGATACAATGCGAGAAGCTCATCCAAAGTTGTATACTTTTTTACGTAATTTAAACTACCATGAGGCCAAAAAAACTTTTTAAAATTATTTCGTAGATTATACACACATAACACACACACACGACTAATTTCTCTCTCACGCACAGCCACACTGCATCCACACAGTTAACATACATACACACACACATACACACACACACACATACACACACACCCAATTAAACCCTATTTAGTGGCTTAAAAATGCTTATTCTATTAGCAAGACGGAACAGCCTTGCCCCCGCCAGTCCCCACTGGGTCCTTGGTGAAGTATGACGCTAAACTATGATTCTTGAGGAGGAGGAGAGAACAAAGGTCTTTGTTCAGTAGTGGGACGTTAATCACGTAATTCCTTGTTCAGATTATGAATTTATATGAAAATTTTATAGTAAAAATTATTTTGTTTGAACCTAGTTCTATGTTTCTTGTTTTATTTTGTGACTTACTGGAAAATGTTCAACGCAATATGTATTTTGCTATGATGTAATATTTGAGTAAATAGATTGAGATGAGGAAATTGACGAAATCCGAAGAAGGACTGGAGTTACTGATATAGCGAGGCGAGTTAGCAAGCTGAAGACTAAGTAGCAATTTGCGGGACACATAGCTCGAAGAACCGATGACCATTAAGGTTCTTCAACGGTGACCGTGACCTGGCAAACGGAGTAGACGACGGCCTCTCACGCGATGTACCGATGATCTGGTCAAGGCGGCGGGAAGCCGATGGATGCAGGCGACTCAGGATCTCTTAATATAAAAATCTATTAAGAAGGCTTGTGTTAAGCAGCGGACGTCACGTGGCTGAGATGATGATGATATTGACCGGCCCCCATGTCATATCAGTCGTTTACCAATAAATGTAAAAAGGTTTTTTACAACTGCAATCTGTACGTACTGTGGCAGTAAATTATGTTTTATCGGAGTTTCTTATCAACAAAACCAATTATTTTATATGATATTTCGCGAGTCGCTGGGTTAGACCAAAGGAGTAAGTAAATAACGAGAAACATGAAACGCCTACTCTCAGCTTCCCATGTAGCTGTTTTCCATATACCTTTTCTTTTTATTATACATTCATTCACGCCTATTTCCCCGAAGGGTTAGGCAGAGGCATGTTATACGCCCACACTTCGCCACTTATATAGTTGGTCCCACGTAATAGGTGGCGAGCCTATTGCCGGTTACCGGGCACTGATATGTTCGCCAGAGCCTCGTCCGTTGATCGGCAGGTGCACCACTTGCTTCGCTCCGCACGGGCTCCTTAGGTCTTGGTAGGATCCCTATACACTTCCAGCTCTCCTATTAATCGTACGTTATGCTATTTTAGAGATATAAAATTTGTCTTGTCACTTACTTCTTCTCCAAAACAACAGCATGTCATCTTCCAGCGGCTTCAAAAAAGCTGTTGGAATCTGTATTAAAGAAGAGAATTTGAATTATTGTAAATACATTATATGATCGTTAGAAATCCATTAGTACGTAAATAAAAGAGTCAAGAGTTACGAGTTTCAAGATAGCTCGTTATCGTTTTTTAGTTCAGTTTAGAAATAAGATGATTGATAAAAGTATAATAATTTAAAAAAACTTAACATATAAAAAAGTTTTTAATTTCAAGTTTGCTTTTAATCCGGAAAAAATTACAGGTTCTGAGCATTGATTACATAAATCTGCAAGCTTTTACTAGTATTGCAGCAAACTACATGACTAACATGACCATCTGATTATGTTATTAACTTCTCAAACAAAAAAATAAACCGCAAATGGACTTTTCAAGACGTAAATACCATGTAAAATCAGATTAGTGTGTCTAGAATTTACGTCTAACAAAAAAATATTATATGTTTATATGACATTGTAACGAATTAATCTATGTTCTAATCCTAAACGAAGAAAAGAAAAAAAAACATTGTCTATTCGACATAATATTAATTACTTTATGTTCTTATCCTAAACTTACTAGATTGAATAAGTATAAAGAAAAAAAAGCATTGTCTATTCGACATAATATTATTACAATCACGCCTGTTTCCCCAAAGGCGTAGGCAGAGGCGTATTCTATGCCCACACTTCGCCAATTATATATTTGGACCTACGTAATGGGTGGCGAGCCCATTGCCGCTTACCGTGAACTTGATGTTTGCCTGAGCCTCGTCCGTTGATCGGCATGTGCACCACTTGCAGTGAGGTTTGCTTGAATCCTTAGGTATAGGTAGGATACCCATACACCCGGGAGTAAGTGATGTGGTTTTAATAACTTTGATACTATGAAACTGCATACAATTAAAAAAAAACACTCCTAATATTAATAAGCCCGCTTTCAAAAACATCAATTACATAAACAACTGTAAGTACCTACTCGGACTAAAACAATCAAAAAATATAGAAACTTTTTCAATACATACTTTCGTTCAAATTATTAATTTTATCATCAAAACAATCATTCTCACAGTTTGAAAAAACTCAATAATTTTTTTTTTAATACAAATAGTTAAATTAAAACAACTCACTATGAACAGAAAAAACACCAGCTTCCAATACATAACGAATAGTGACTATTCCTAAACACATTTCAATTTCAACTAGAAACAATCAATTGGTTACTCGATTCACCATTTTCATTGTTCACTTACTACAAAACATTCTTATGGTATTGAGAAAATTCGTATCAATAAAATGTTATTACTTCGATTTTAAATGGTAAATAAAAAACATGCGCTCGTAGCTCCCCGAGATTTCGTGGTCGGAGGCGATCGCGGTGGTTAAGCAGAGTTACAAGGACTGATCCTTGGTTGGGTGACCGATTGGCATCAATATCCTTTTATCAGCTATGTCATATCCTAACATTATCTTGGTTGCCCTAGCAGTAAGCTTAGGGCCCAGGATGTGATACTTCTGTCCTCCTTACGTCTGGCCTCCACAACCCAGAGGGCAACATCATTCTATGGTTAAACCAGCTGTCACGGTGTTAGAAGGTACTGACTTCTTAATAACGACTGCCATAGATGTTAATGACAGTCGGGACCATCGGCGTAACGTGCTTTCCAAGGCACGGAGCAAGCGATAAGTACGTCCATAACTTCGAAAAGTTATGGATGCGCCACTGGGGTTGAATACTCAAATAGTTTATTACTACGTTCCAACCCGGGACCCTCTGCATATGAAGGCTATGGGTCTGGCCACTGGGCTAGCGCCGCTCTCCTGCATCAGCTACATAGGCCTTATTTAAAAAAAAAATTGCAGTTTTTAGGAATAGATATGAGCTTCCAGGGACGCTTGTTGTTTGAGAACTGAATTCGTTTAGTGACGAAGCGCTTAAGGGGACGGTGGACGTCGCTGCCTATCAATAGCCAAACAATGCGTTTCTATGCCCACTGTCGAACAAGGCAGCAGAGGGGATTCCAGATGGATTTAGTGCATCTTTCGACCGATATGGCGTAGTGGGGAGAATACCCGCTCTCCGCTCCTAAGGTAGTGGGTCCGATTCTCACACATGACAAATCTTTGTGTGCATAAACATGAATATTTGTTCTGTTCTGGGTGTTTTCTTATGTATATTAAGTATATATTTACAAGAAAAAGAAATGTTTATATATCTTTATACGTTATTTAGTATCCATAACACAAGTTCTCAATGAAACTTATGTTGGAACTAAATAATTGGTGTAATTGTCAGAAAATATTTATTTATTTATTTATCTATTGCATAAAATACATCAAAAATAATAAATACAGAAATTTCATAAATAAACAAACGGTCTTTTCGGTATGTAACCTACTAATAACCTGGAGTGATTAAAAATACTTGCAATTAATAGCTTAGAAGTAAAATGGCCATAAAAAAGACGCTATTAGAAATATGTAATATAGAGGAAACTGAACGGGTTATTTTATTTTCAATCACACATTCTCATGTGTTATATGATGTAGATTTATCTATTTTTTCCGTGTAAGATGAAAAAGAACAACCAAATTAAAGAATCCTATTTTTAGCTATCTCACATCACTCCCCATTTTAAGTCTTGTCACCTTTCAGCACTGGAATATTTTATTTCCTTATATTATCATTCATAAGTGGGCCATCGGTACCCTAAGAACAAAGCATTTTTGTTCCAGAATTTCATTCAGATTTATGACGGAGTATAGACAGGTAGGCGTAATACCAAATCATAATGATATAAATGATACTGTTTTGAGTAAATAAGACTTATGTATGTCATCGACCTTGCTCATACATAATATTGAATTTGAATTCTATAACATTACGCATTGTAGGTTGTTTATGATGATGTATTGTTTTGTTTTAAACGCGTCATAACTTTTTCTATTGTGTCCGTTACGTAATGGAAAATATGTTTAATTAAAAAAAAAAACAAAGCACTATGGTGTAGACGGTTTTTCATGTCATTAGTGGATATACAGATGGGTTTGTATCTCATTTGGTCTTTTAAGTCGGACGCGTGAGGGTAACACATTTTCCTGACGTAAGGTAAAAGTAGGTACAAGGATCAGGTGGTGATTCATATGAAATAAAGCTTGATTGCTTCGTTATTTGTTTTATATAGTGATAAAGAATACTGTTAACTTATTTTAATATATTAGATAAAAGGGCCTATTACATGGCTTAACGACTACCACATAATTTTATAATCGGGAACAGCGACTGGAGGTGCCATCCGAAGTACGGAAGCGCTTCATATTAAATGCCACGCAAATGTTCACCTTACCAAGGACTGACAAATGTTGGTTATCACACAATCTTCTCAAAAGGTTCCAATCCCTTGTTCTCATTGAGAATCTATACAAAAAGCATTTGTCGTATTTGACGAATAATCCACAGTTGAGTGTTTGGACAACTGAAAGGCTCTACGAAAGACGGTTTACATGAAACATTCATGTATTAGATACTTGTCTCTTTCTCGCACATCCACTCCTGCAGCTATCTGTCTCTTATTTGTATTGTCATAAGTATCTATTTCTAAAGAGTTTGAATATATTAAATAAATAAAATAAAATAAAATAAAATTCGTTTATTTCGGACCAAAATCCATAGTGTTAGTAACAATAAATCTTAAAAACTATGTTAGTATTACAATACAATTTTATAATTAAGTACATAACAGGATACCACCATTACACATACCGGTTATATGTAATTGTGGCATCCTTGGTTATGTGAACGCGTGTCCAGTGCTGCATAATAGCACTGTCCACATCAAGCCTATTGGCCACAGTTTTCAGGAGGCTGTTGGAACTGCCACGGACCCGCTGTAGCAGCGACGCTATTCTCATTCTGATAATAGCTGAAAAGCTATCAACCCCAGCCGAGGCCAGCATTCCTGAGGCACTACAGTGGCGTCGCAACCCCAACAGCGCCCTGAAGGCATTATTATATTGGGTACGCAGGGTCCTGTATACTCCCTGAGTATAATTCATCCACAGGCCGCACGTGTACAATGAGTGACAATACGCTTTGAAAAGCGTGATTTTAGCTTGTTTAGAACAGCGTGCAAACCTGCGGGATAGCATATTTGCTCGAACACACAGGGCCCTGCGCTCCCGTTCCATATCCATGTTCCATTAAATGTTATGACGACAATTTTGTATTTGCAGGGATCAAAGTAGACGGAGATATTTCTTATTTACGATACGTTGTATGAACTTGGACATTCTCTGCTTAATTCCCGATATATCTATTTTTATACGCCTATATTGTCCCATTGCAGGGCAAAGGTCTCCCTCTGTTGTTTCCATTGCTTTCTTTCTTGGGCGAGTCTCCACCAGTCTGGGACTAAAGAGGCAATGTTGTCTCGCCTTCGCTTCCGAGGTCTACCACTATGTCTCATGCAGTATTCCAGGCACCGCTGTGAATGCATCAGGATACCTTCACAGCGATGGGCCAAAATGGACTGTAGGATTTGATGAGATTATAAGACATAATCTGAAAAAAGCCAAGATGAGTTTCTTGACGCATTCTTCTTAATCTCGTTGCCTTTTGGAAGCCTCGTGAGAGTTACCGACAGACTAACTGAATGACGGACAGTCCCCTCCCTGTTCCCCCCTCCACTACAGGCTGACTGACAGATTCCCCTGATAAGAGTCTCCGATAAACTGACAAATCTTGAGAAAAAACCACAACAGACAGATAAACTGACAAACCTTGACTAATTTTGACAAAGAATCCATTTGCTTTTATTATATGTAAGTAATGATTAACCAATCCGCATTGGGTTCGCGTGTTAGTTTATGACCTAAATGCCTCTCATCTTGGTATGTGAGAAAATATTAAGCCCAGAAGTGGGTCGTTAATAGGCGCATATCCAAACATAATCCCGGTTGCCCTAGACTTAAGCATAGGGCCAAAGGTCGGCTCACTGGTAAATCAGATTTGGAGCGACTGCTGTCTGACCTCCGCAACCCAAAAAGAAACATCACTCTATGGTTAAACCACCTGTCAGGATTTTAGAAGGCACTGACTTCCTAATAACAACTGCCATAGATATTCATGAAAGCCGGGACCAACGACTTAACGTTCCCTCCGAAGTACGGAGCAAGCGATAATTACGCACACAACTTCGAAAAGTCAACAATTCATGGTAATTCAAATTATGGTAATTATGGCGCTACCATAATTTGAACTCGAGACCCTCTGAGGTTTGAACGCTATGGATCTCGCCGCTTAACTCTATCGAGTAGTTAATAAGCTGAGCTGATGAATATCCTAAGCTTTTATAATGGACATAAGCTTCATTATAAAATATAGGCGTCAGCATACTCCGATAATACCTTCTAATTAAACTTCTACTTTTAATTAAAAACAAACTTACTGTAAAACTACCACGGGTCTGACTTTACACTTCGTAAACTTTTCTTTTACATACGAGAGCGAAGAATGTTCTCTAAGTTAATAACTCAGGCAGGTTGATAGCATTGTGCAGTAAGAATAATATCCTAGAACCCCTTCAGCCAGTACCCAAGTCTAATTGAAAACCTATTCCACGTTATTAAAATGTCGTTAGTTCCTCAGGTACATATAGTCGTTATGTCATCATCATCATATCAGACATTCAAAGTCTAATGATGAACATAGGCCTTGTGCCGCTTGCATCCACCGGATTCCCGTCGCCTTTACCTTTTTATCGATCCATCGGGTGGTAGTCGCTATTTTAATCAAAATTCTTTTTAATTAATATGTCGTTGACAATTGAAGCCTCTTCAATAGTGGCCTCGAACCAGCAAACGTAGAGGACGATATCTTGCCCGATGGACTGATGATCAGGTCAAGGGCCCAAAGGGTGTCGGTAGTTGCAGGCGGCATAAGATTAATTTATGTGGAAAACTATTGAGGATCTCAGCAATGAGCTTAGTATTGCTGAAATGAAGATGAATCGAATATAAAGTAAAAGTAAAAAGTTCTTTATTTCATAAACTATTACATAGCACTTGAAAACGTCAAAACAAAATATACATGAAAACAAAAAATTAATATCAACCCTGAAATCACGAAGCTTAGATTCACTTACATGCAAATAAATAAAAATTAGGTGTAAGTGAATCTAAGTGCCAGTTCCGAGCCCCCGCTCTGTGAGAAGAACTGACAAGAAACTCACAGGATATGCTCTTTTAAATAATTTTTATTTCAACACACACACAGTGTAAATTTGATGATACTGAAAGGTTATCATCATACCATGGATCCCATATGTAGATGTATAAATATTAAATTCCTGGAAGCGGTGCGAGGTAATAAGTTGCTGTGGGGAAATCACGTCAAACAATATATCTGAAGATGCTCAGCCATTTCTGAAGTGTCAAATTGTTAGCAACATGCTCTCGTCAGTAGGTACCAGATGACTTCATACTTCTAAAGAAATTAGGTGTTCAGGTATCAAATTAATGGAAAAGGTGCGAGGTAAAAAGTAGTGGTAAGTAATTTTTCTGAAAGTGTTGAGCTGCGTCCTAATTATGAAACTGGTACAATATGCTATCGATAAAAAGACGCAAATTGAGTAGAAGGCACTTTACTACTAAGGAGCATCATTTGACCCAATATTAAGTTCGTAGCACTGGACATAATAAGATTTTTAGAAGCCAACTTGACTATCTGGGCTAAATGGCTGCGGAACTGGACGTCGTTGGCGATGTCGACACAAGAGAAGAAGCGAAACTGTAACTTTATTAATTTGCCGAAACAGGTAAATTTTACATAGAGATGTTAAAACCTCTTTCGAGATATTATTTATAATTATTATCACGGCCGAAAGGGTCCACAACGATCTGTAAACATTTTTGGACATTACTATTTGTACCATTCTGCATAACATCATGGAACTGTTTGTGGAGAGCAATAAAAATATTGTGTATCTACATTTCTGTTTGGATTGAATTTTGCAACAACCTCCTGTCAGTCGTTGCATTCGCGTTCCTAAGTTGCACTAGTCTTAGACATATCATACAATCTAGGCGCGACTTAACAAAGATATACCGCTAAATACAAGCCAAGCTAAGGGTTAACTAGACAATTTACTTGAACTAAATCTATGGATCGATGTACCGTGTGGTACTGGCCTAATCATCTCACGAGGAGTCGTAAGAGTCGATGAAGAGAAATCCTACCGGATAATGGGCTGCAGAAATATCCTGCGTACTGCAATTACGAACCCGCCTGCCAAGCGTGGTGATTATGAGCAAATACCCCCAATATAATGTAATCTACTGCGGAGGCCAACGTTCAGCAGTGAACTCATAAGACTGATATGATGAAATCGTCATAGAATTATATTTACTACGATTACCACAATATAAACATATTCTTAACCAGCAAAATATTATAGATATCTACATATTTTATGTTCCAAATGTTTAAAAACAAATACCTTTGACTTAATGTCGGTGTGTTTTACATAATGTATTATTATGAATGTGTTGGTAGATCGGCTACATAATAAAGTGCTTAATTTCAAGATCTGACCATCATATATATAAACACATGTCCTTATGTGAAATATGTATATTTAACATAGAGACACGTGTGTATATATTTTTTTGTTTTTTCGGATATTCATTTTTGGATAGAAAATTATCGAATGACGGTCTTAAAACCATCCATGTTCCTGCTTTGACAAGCTATGCCCCGGGGCCGCGGAACTCTTTTGAACAGTCCCGCCACCCCTATAGGCTGACATATTTTGAAGCGGTCGTAGAAAACAAACGCGCCATCGACGCGACCTGTCGCCTAAAGAAGGCCGACGGGCGGCGGTTACCCTTTCCTCACCGCCCACCGTTTTTGTTATCATTTTTATATGCATTCCATAGAAAGTTTTTATTTTACAGATTTCAATAAAGGAGATGGATCTTCAACCTTTTTTTTAAATATAAATTAAAATGAGAGTTATTTTTTAGTTATGAACTCACTTGTAAAAGAGTTTTTATTAAATTCATCCTGCAATCTTAGTTTCGAATGCTTAAAATAACAATAACCTTTTGTTTAAACTGTGTGAGGCTTTTTACAAAACAAGATCTAAAGTTAAAACGGGGTATAACTAGTGCTGTCACTGTCTTAATTTTTGACTGCACAACTTCTTTTGTAATAAGACCACTGTGCTGTTTTAATAAGTATCAGGTGTGGTCGGCTACATCATAAAGTAATTAATTCCAAGATTACATAAAGCAATATACACATACATACTCTATGTGGATATCAATTAGTGCGCCCTATTATTGGAGTTGTGTAGTGTCTACGGTGTGTAGTAATTGCCTTTTCAGTGGAGCTGACCGCACACCTAGCGCGGTACTTTCTGGCCCTTTAATGAGTTCAATAGTTAGTTTCACTGTAATTATTGCTCGTAATGAACGATCTCGGGTTCGTAGTTATTATCATCCCTTTTATTTAATGTGATTATGTATAGGGATCCTATGAATACCTAAGGAGTCCAATCCAACCTCACCTGCAAGTGGGTTCTACCTTTTCATGCAAAAAGTTTCATGGCATAATTTCAGTATGCATAACATCGGATCCCAGAAACTTACTGTCGCAGAAAGTCATTTGGCATGTTTCTTTAAGCATACATTCAAAATGCAGAGATTAGTAAGGCAGAATCGTCTGAAGGCATTATTTAAAATCCATGATAATTAAGAGGCAGAACATTATATCGCAGAAGGGGGCGCTTTTTCTTACATAACTTTTTAACTCCTAACATTGAAAGTCCGAAAATATGTTTTATACAATTTTATTTCATAATGATCACTCTTCATAATTTTTATTTCAATAAATATTAAAACGCCAAATGAATCGACTTCATAATTGTATTGTTCATACATTTATTTGTACTCATTTTTGCTTTCATATATTTCTTAATCAGAAGTGCTATTTATCCTATACATCAAAAATCATACTGTTAATAAAATGCTCCCAGAAGGTGGGTTAGGTTAGGTTAGAACTGCGACCTTCACAGAACCAAAATGCTCCCAGAAGGTGGGTTAGGTTAGGTTAGAACTGCGACCTTCACTCTCTTATGAAGAAAACTATTCTGAATAAAAAAAATATTAATTAAACACCTTCTTAATGAAAACATTATGAAATAAAAAAATATGATGACGGGGTGTTATGAGTTCCGATTATAGGAATATTAATGTATGAACATAAAGTTTATGAAGAAAAAAATTATGAAGAGTGATTATTATGAACTCCAATTCGTAGTAAAATCGTAAATATGAATACAAATTTTATGAGAGCCGATATGGACCCATCGCAGAAAGTCTGTATTTAGAATCTTCTTTTGGCATACTTTATCTTTTTCATAATAAATCCCAATCTTTTCAAGCATGCAGCATGCAAGCAAGCATCAGCATTCAAGCAACCATGCAAGCAAGCATGCAGCATGCATGCAAACATGCAGCATTCAAGCAAACATACAACACGCATGCAGCATTAAGCAAGCATGCAAGCAGCATGCAATCTGCCATTAACGTAGTATGCCAAGTGAAATTCTGCCATCGGAAGAGAAAATTCTGACATACATATAAACATTCGACCAAATAATAATTCTGCTAAACAACTTTTCTGCCTTGAGGATATTCGTCTCAAGAAAAATCTGCCAAATTTGTTCAGCCAAATGGAATTCGGAGTAACAAAATTCTTCCAAACATGGGTTCCCACTGCAAGTGGTGCGATTGTCGAACAACGGACGAGGCTCAGGCGAACATTACAGTTCCCGGGAAGCGCCAATAGGCTTGCCATCTTTTACGTGTGACTTACTTTATGATTGTTGAAGTGTGGGCGTATGTTATGCCTCTGCCTACCCCTTCGGGAAAACAGGCGTTAATATATGTATGTATGTTATTTAATATGACATGACACCTTAAATCTATAAATAATCATTTTATCATATTGATGACCCACTACTGGGGTTATGGCTCCTCTTAGAACCGAGGTGATAGGATTAGGCTTTGAACTTTGATTCAAGCCCTACTCAGATCATTTGATAATATATTATATACTAGCCACTTACTACCTTTTTTTTTGTGACCTACAGTTACTTTATATCTTTTATCTGCTCATCATATTCTAGCATTATCCCGGTCGCTCTAGACTTAAGCTTAGGGCCCAGGGTCTGCTCACTGGTTCAACCATATTGGACTGAATTTCAGTTATTACGAGGAGCGGCTGCCGTCTGACCTCCGCAACCCAGAAGGAAACATCATTGTATGGTTAAACCAGCTGTCAGTCTTAGTTAGAAGGCACTGACTTCCTAGTAACGACTGCCATAGATGTTTATGACAACCGGGACCAACGGCTTAATGTGCTTTCCAAGGCACAGAGCAAGCGATAATTACGCACATAACTTCGAAAAGACATTGGTGCGCCACCAGGGTTTGAACTCGAGACCCTCTGAATGTATAGGCAAGGGGTATTGCCACTGGGCTATCGCCGCTTATATCTTATACCGTTCATATATCGTTTAGCAGGTATATCTTATACCTGCTAAACTAATCAATTGTCCTGCCATAATTTCTAGTCCAGTTATATAAAATTTCCTTATTTGTTATTAATGACAAGAAAGACACATGTACGCTCCGAGCATACAGTATTTTTTTTGAGAGACGTTTTTTTTTCAAAAGTCAACTCATCCGCGGTTTACCGGACAGGAATCGAACCTTTGACCTTCTAATAACAGAGCAGATGAGCAGCGGATCGATTGTCCAAAGGTCAAAAGAGATATTTTTTTCTAGAAAAACGTTTGGTCTTATTACTATATATAGCATTGTAATTGCAATAAAATGTATATTTAAAATCTTTTGTTTGGTAATACATAGAAGATAATTTCAACTCATAACATCTACTATGTTTTGAGTTGAAATTGTGGCATAAAATTTTTCCTTTTTAGAAAACAAACGTAATGTTCAGTCCAATTTATATCCAATATGGCTCCGATAAGACCAGTATCCTTAACATTTAACTTAAAATTTATTACTATCGTATAAACTTCAAGATACATTGCTGACTTTGTTCACGAGATAGCGTGTTTTGTTATACTAAATGTTCAATGTATGCTGCACGGCTGTCAAAGCAAAAGCTATCGTGATAGACTTTGAGGTACGTAATATGGGGCAGTTCCACTATCATTTTATATGCCATAAAATTTTTACAGCCCGATAATACGACTGGAGCCGATATCAAAGGAAAATAGTACGTACAGTTGATACGGAAACCGAATGGGAGACTCACATTGTAGGGATAGTAATGCCGCAATAAAATATAGAGGATATTGACTCTTTGTATCCAGGCTTTAATAAATGACGTCAGATTATCTGAAGTCAGACTACCAAGTAGGTATTTACTTTAGCCGCTTGCGGACTTCGTTTGAGCAACGAACAGTGCAAAACTTGACAAAAACTGCCAAATATGTTATTCTCGATAATCCCATTCATCATCATTATCAAATTGGTTCTCACTTATTATCATATTATCTAGGTCATCCTCACTATCCCGGTTGCCCTAGACTTAAGCTTAAGGCCCAAGGTCTGCTTACTGGTTTAATCAGATTTAGGCTGATTTCAGTTTAAATATCCAACATCATTTTATATTATTTCATAACATATTATATAGTACTTCAAAACGTCAAACTTAAATATGAAAAAGAGACGAAACATAATTATACTAAAATCACATACATGCAAAAAGGTCATGATTGTAATGCATTACCATTTAATGTGTCATGCAAGACCTATTTAAACCTTTTTTTTATTTTCGTTGGTAATAAAGTACATTTACAGACTGCCTCCCGGCCAAAGGGGGACTGAGAGGGGAGTGTGAGTCTTACTGCAGCAGACACGATTGCTAGCAGTCCTACCCACTAAAAATCTTCCGACGACGCCCACCGCTGTTGAAATAGGGGCGGGGGGCCAATGCAAGTTATAAAGCTTCTGACACTTCAGAGCTCAACGTCTCCCCAGATTAGAGCCGCGAAGACCTCCTTACAGAGGAGCAGGATGTCCTTATGCGTTGCCGATTTCGCGGAGGGACAGTAGTTAGACGGTAGCCCCGACGGGGCCCCCAACGCCTATGACCCCCCTGGCGCAGCGTTATGGATCCTCCTGGGCCGCTCCCTCTCCCGCTCCGCGCGGCCTTCTGCGACATCACCCCTTCGCAGAAGAAGGACATACCTATTTGTTCTCATTGCAACAAGTTATCCTAACCATGCAACACACGCGTATCCAATCAACTCGCTTCGCATTTAGCCTTACATTCACTTGTGATAGTTTTCACTATTCACTGCCTCTGTTTGCTACGAGAATAGCCTTTGTAAAGTGAAAATGAAACTGAACCAACCTTGCCCGATGACCCTTTGGATGTCGCATTGATCAACTCTATCCAGAAATAGTATCGTTCGTTGAAGCCAGAAGTCTATTATTAAATATCCGTTCCATAGTCTAGCAAGCATAGTATAAACAAGATCAGTATATAAATTCCTGCTTTTATATTGGAAAGTTTATATACAATAATTTGCGGTGAAAACGACAAACTTATATTTTTTTATTACATTACTGTTGGATCAGATAGTCGTAGGTACTTATCCAATAATAATCCGGCCTCGAACATACACCGGCATCATCATCATCATATCCTTGCATTATCCCGGTTGCTCTAAACTTAAGCTTAGAGCCCAGAGGTTGCTCTCTGGTCTAACCAGGTATAGCTGAATTTTAGTTATTACATGAAGCGACTGCCCACTGACCTCCGCAACCCAGAGGGGAAACATCATTCTATGGTTAAGCCAGCTTTCAGGATACTAGAAGGCACCAACAGCTTAACGTGCTTCCCGAGGCACGGAGCCAGCGATTGAACCCAAGACCCTCTGAATTTAAAGGCAAGGGGATTCGCCACTGGACTATCGCTGCGCATGACATATACCGGCAGTGCCTTGTTTACTTTACCCGTACTTAAGTTTATCGCCATGACATCTTGCTGTGCTTCTACAGTAAAAAAAGTACGTGAGCCAGCGTACCTTAATTTGGAATTGTCACACGACAAGAGCCCAAAGAATGGCTTTACTTTAAGCGAATTTAATGGGAAGTTCTATTCTTATAACGGTATTAACCGCAGTTTTATTTATCATCAGGTGGGCAACGTCTCATGTAAACATTGTAAATGACATATAAAGAGTTGAATGTTTTGCGTTGTCATAAGTGAAAAAATAATATCATAAATCTGATATATTATGGGCCACTTACAATATCGCCTACAAATATTATTTAAAGGATATAAGTAGACGTGTTATGCTGTTACACATTTCACTATAATCTATTATTAGAGTAGGGATCTGTGAACTTTCACCTGTTAGAGTCTAGAAATAGATCACTTTTCTATCTGTCACCCCAGTTTAACGCTCTCAAAAGATTGGGAACTAGATATTACATTACACAACCGAATAGGAACGCTTCGGAGAAATAGGTTCGAGAATTTGGACCACTTCATTTGTAAAATTTATAAATTTTTATTGATATACTTCATAAAAGGACTAGTCAATTATTGTACAAGTATATTATGTGTGTTTCAATAATATTTTTTTGAATTGTATTTTTTTTGCATTTGCATTTGCTTATATATAAGCAAATAACCCGTGAATGGTCTACTTTATGGACCCCCCAGTATGTAATATTAAAATTCTTTATATGTGCGTTTTGAACTAAGAAATGACTTTGGTATATTCTAGAACTCTTCTTGCAGTTCTGAAAGTGTAATATTAAATAAACTTATAAGATATTATAGGGGTCATCCATAAATTACGTCACTCGAATTTCGTGATCTTTCGACCCCCCCTCCGTCCTTGTCACAGCTGGTCACACTTGTGAGACTCCCTCCCCCTTAGTGTGATGTCACATATTTTGCAATTATACAGCTAAAATAATTAGATGAAAACAGTAGTTAAAATTTCATAGGATCTGGATTTTGAAACGTGACGTCCCGAAATATAGGGTCCCTTCAGTCCCTTGTCACGCAATGTCACACTTCGTCAACTCTCTTCCGCCCCCTTAACGTGTGACGTAATGTATGGATACCCCTTATATATGTGTATATTGGTTACATAATTATTGTAATAGCATTGCAGGCTGAATAATGTTTACAGCTATATAACTTTTATGAAACAAATAAAGAACACCAATTTATACAAAAATATATCACTGTATAAATCATTGTATACGGTAAATATATAGCTTTATGTATTCCTTAACGCATTCGTTCCTAATATTCATGTATTCCGCAAGTTACTCGGATCGCCTGGGGCCAGACATCTAACTTGGCAATGTCTCTTCGGCAGCTATATTTCAAAGGGAATTTGTTGCTATGTGCTTTGAGGTATTTACTTTTGTATATCTTTTATGTCTGTTTGTACTGTATATAAAAATAATACTCTGTATATAAGAGACAGTTATATTACGAGTATTGTGGATACTGAAAGTCAGTGGAATTTCTTTAGGATTACTAAGAATGAATTTTTTTTTTAAAGGATAACTAAAATATATAATAATAGGGTGTATAGGGATCCGACTAAGATCTGAGGGGCCGAAGCCAACCTCACCTGCAAGTAGTGCACCTGCAGAGAAACAGACGAGGCTCTGTCGAACATAACAGCTCCCGTTAAGCGGCAATGGGCTTGCCACCTCTTACGTGGGATCACAAACATAATTGGCGAAATGTGGTCATAAATAATGCCTCTGCCTACCCCTTCGGGGAAACAGGCATGTTATTATGTATTTATGTAAATTAATATAAATATTTGCGTATTTTTTATGCATTAATAAATAAAAACAAATTAAAATAATAAATTATATTTAGGTAGTGCTCGTAGCTTAGGGATAATTGGGTGTCGGAAACGATTACTATAATAATACTAGTTTATTACAGTTCAGTCCTTTGACAATTTAAGTGTCAAATATTGATATTTTTTTAATACTTCTTAATTTAAAAATGTATCTATCTATATTGTATATTGATATCTTAGGCACTCGTTGCTCATTGGGACATTGGTCAAATTATCAGCTGGCACCGAGTTCGAGTCTCGGCGATATAATGAAGAAGTGAATCACAAAAGTTGTATTTTATTTTAAGCTATTATTGTTATATAGTTAATGAGAAGTTAACGGGACTATTAGGAGAGGCATAGATGATACCCCCTAAGAAAATTATGTGTACCGAAAGTAATTTTGGACAACCCAATGAAAACCACTGGCCTAAAATAGTGCCAAACCTCCTCTCATTTCACAAGAGTGGATGAAGAGAAATCCTACCAGATGATGGGCTGAACCGTCATCCTTTTTTTTTTTTGATTTACGTCGGTGGCAAAATGCGTTTACGCACTGTCTCCCGGCCAAAGGGAGACCGAGAGAGGTGTGTGGTACTCACCACCGGCAGACACGACCGCCAGCAGTAATATCCACTAAAAAAATTCCGACGACGCCCGCCGCTTGTTGAGAATGAGGCGGGGGGCCAGGACCTGAGTTGCAGCTCTGACACCCCGCCCGCGGCCAACGTCCCCCAGACCAAAACCGGGAGGACCTCTTCAGAGAGGCGCAGTAGACGCGCCCCTCCTACCTCATTGTGCGACCATAGCGTGTGTGGCCGACTTCTCGGAGGATCCATGGTTAGACAGCAGGGGCCCCCTCCCCCGCTGCCTAAGACCCTCTTGGCGCTGCTGGACGGGCCCTCCTGGCTCGCCCGTTGCCCCCTTCACAGGTCTCTCTTAGTTTCCCCCCCGGTAGTCAGTACTAAGGGCACCCAGAGTCGCCAATCTCTGGGTGTTACCTTTTCCCTAGCGCTCTACTTTACGGAGGTACTGAGCCCCCCCCCACGACCGCAGCATCATCCTGCGCCAGTAGGCAGTAGGCGGAACTATGATCACCTACCCGCCTGGCCAGCGTGGTGATTGTGGGCACATTCCCTAATATAAAAACCTATTAGGGGAGGCCAATGTTCGCTAGTGAACTCTATATGACTGAAATGATGATGATGAAAATTAATAACTATATGAATCAAAGCTCACTATCAAAATTGGTTAAGCTGTTTAAAATATCACATACAGACACACACTACCTAATATATATGTACAAATTATGACACACCCCTATGGAGTAAATAACAATAAACATGAGGTAAAATAATCTTTATGTCGCTGTGAAATAATAAAAATTATTGAAATATGTCTATAGGAGTCAGAGATGATCCCTAAGGAGTGTATTTGTATCGGAAGTAATTTTTGACTACCCGATGAACTGTAAAAGCCCGGATTCGGCTGCATCCGGCGGATCGGAACAGCTAGGATAGGGGTGGCGCATTACTTTCAATTATACTTTACATATTTTGTTCCAAGTATAAAAAAATAGATTTATTTTGTATTGTCCAATCGCGACCACGTGTCACGAGGTTCTGATAAGTGTATGGGACGCTTTATTATGTAATGTATTACTAACAATAGGCTATAAGCTTGCCAATGTACCTACTAACAAATTTTATATGGAATTTATTCTGAAATAAATGATTATTATTTATATAAGGCAGAATTGAGGGTATCAGGCCCAGGTATATATATTTATAAATATATATTTGAAATTGCGAGAAATATTAATAATAACGCGTATGAGTAGTTTCCTGCAATTGAATCGATTGTATTTATTCTAAAAGCGTTTTTTGAGAAAAATAGAAGATTTAATTATGGCGTCCTCTTCATGCTAAATTTACTTGTATGAAATTCAAAGTCAACTTCATTTGTTTAGTTTTGGCTCAATAAAGCTCTTATGAATGTCTTACTTAAACTAACGCTCCCTTTTATGCGGGAGCCAGATTAATCTTAAAAGAACGAGCAAAAAATTAAGAATGTTGGTTTTTTCTCTCGTCAGTTCCAAGAAAATTTAATTAAAATTAAAACAATTTGATAAGTCTATAAAAAAATGTGTTCTGCAGTCACAAAGATTTAAAAGTAAAGAAATATCATAAATGACACACATGGCTTGCCACCCCTGAGTCGGTGTAAGTAAAAGTTTAACACCTCAGCAACTGGATCGGAAAGTAATATCTATGTCACTGTACTGTTTCGTTTTTGAGACTGTGAACACATATTCTTATTGATGAGAAAACATTTTCAGTTGCTAGATACAATATGTACTATTTGTTTAATGTTTCCGGAAGTCAATGAAAAGGCTGTAATTTAAAAACTGTTATTGCGGATGTAGTATTTGACCGTAGTGTAGCATTTGAAGTGTAGGAAGTGTAGTGTAGGAAACACGGACAAACATACATTTTGGTGTACAAAAAACACAAGTAAATCTGATCCAATACATGTTCTTGACATGTATTGCATCAAATAAATGTGTCATACGAGTATCCATTAACTGGACCTCATAATATAAGCTCTATTCTAGTTTCAATAGAGCTTACTTATATTTCAGTGATTGCTGATGTAATGAGGAGATAACTTAAGCTTTTTTTGTTTTATTTAGGGTGGGGAACCCATTTTATGAGAAGCCATAATGTAATTTATTTTTTCACTCATGTTTTTTTTTTTTTGATAGCTGCCGAAATGAAAGTGTAGTGCGTAAAATAGTACAAGTCTTATGTCTAAGTATAAGTAGATGGATGATTATAATTCAATGAGATAGGCTCTCTCTGTGTATCATAGTATTTATTCAAAACTAATCTATTTATTTTAAATTGGTTCCTAAAATCATTAATCATCATACCCTAACATAATCCCGGTTGCCCCAGACTTAAACCAAGGGCCCAGGGTCTGCTCACAATTTTTTTATTTTTTTTATTTACGTCGTTAACAAAATGCATTTACGCACTGTCGCCACAGGGGGAGACCAGGAGGGGGTGTGGGACTCTTTGCAGCAGACGCGACCGCCTCATTCCTATTCACTAAAAATCTGAATCTGTTGAAAAAGGGGCGGGGGGCCAATACCAGGAGATTTGTAGTTTCTGACACCACGCCCGCGGCCAACGTCCCCCGGATCAGAACCGGGAGGACTTCCTCAGAGAGGCGGAGTGTGTCGCGCCCCCCTATCTCGCGTTGTGCGGCCATGGCGTGACTAGCCGACTTCTGGGGGGGTCTATAGCTAGACGTAAGGGGCCCCCTGCCACCGCCGCCTAAGACCCCGGGTGGGCCCTCCTGGCCCACCCGCTGCGCCAACGGCAGAGAGAGCGGATCCCGCTCTCTTTCCCGCTCCGCAGCCTCCTTGTGCGACATCACCACTTCGCAGAAGGAGGCCATCGCCTCCCACGCCGTCTCGCCGCATGATGGTCGGCAGCGAGAGAGCGACTCCACCCAGGGCCGCGGTTAGTGTCGCCCGCGTGTGCTGTGCAGTGTCAACTGCGCAGTCACAGTGGTGGCAGCACCGGGTGGGGTCTGCTCACTGGTCTAATCAGATTTGACTGCACTTCCGTTATGACATGGAGCGGCTGCCATCTCATTTCCACAACCTAAAGGGAAACATCATTCCTTCGTTAAACCAGTTGTCAGAATATTAGAAGGCACTGACTTTCTAAATAACGACTGCCATAGATGTTCATTACAGCGAGAATCAACGGCTTAACGTGCTTTCCGAGGCACAGAGCAAACGATAATTACGTACATAACTTCGAAAAGTCATAGGTGCACCTGGGTTTGAACCCTAGACCCTCTTAATTAGAAATCTATGGGTCTCGCCAACAGGCTATCGTCCCCTAAAATCATTTATTACTTATTATAAATGACAATTCCCGTGAAACTAAAACCATGGCTCTATATAGAGCATCGTCAGATCAAAATATTAGACTTCTTACAATGGATTTCCGCAAAGTTACGCCTGAATCAATAAATTATTTATCATACAGTTGTACAATACTAATAATGTAATTTTATTACAAAAAAACTGCTGATAACGTACTCACTATGTCTCATAAATGATACACATACCTCCGGCACTTGAAAGGAAATAAGTACTTACCTTGTACTTAAAAATATTTTTTTGTTTCTTAGCTTTCCGACAGTTAACAAATGTACGAACAGCTATTAAAGTAAAAGTTTACCTCAACAATGGCCGTCCCGCTCATTGCTATGTAAAATGTTTTCAATGGCCATTTTGAAAGTTTTAATTTATTCTGGAATTTTCTTTGGAGCTTCGTTAGTTGGGCGCTCGTGCTTTGGTACAGTCAGCTTGTTCTTGATGGAACTGACTTCTAGATACTTAGTGTTACTTAACGTTTCTTCTGTTTGCTTTCCGATCTGTTGGAGTCAAAAGTATTGTTTTAAAAGTTCTTATTACTAAATCTCAAGAACGTCAACATGAAAACCAACGCACCCATACTCTGTGGCCAAGAGAGCTTCAGAAGAAAAGAATAGGGCAAGGAGGCTCTCTTCAACATTATGACACTTAACACTATATGGATTTAGTATTTGATTGGCCTGTTGTGTTCAGCAGTGAAAGTGACTTGTCTTATTGTAAACATCCTGACTGTCGGTGATCAGTCCAAAAAAATAGAGAATGTTTTAAGAATGATAACAATCGCACCCTCTTATAACTTTAACTTTATCAACCACAGCCTAATAAACATTTTCTGATTGCGTCCATGTTCACGTCTATCGGTAGAACCAACCACATGCAAAAGCAGTCTGCAGTTATGTAAACAATTCATAAAACGCTAACAAAACTTGTAAGCCATTAATGCTCGGCGATGCCGCTGTGATTTATTTCTTCCACCACGTTGGAATAGATTATTGATCCAAGTCGCATTGTCGTTCTAGAGGTCAACATTATATTAAGAATATCAACATCTTGCCTGATGGTATGCACTTTAAAACATTAAAGAGCAACATACCGTAGGATAAGAACAGTAGCAAGCGCACCGTGTTAAAAATGAATTAATGAACACTTTATTGCACACCACAATATAAGATAAAGAGAAATATAGCATTTGAAAAAAAATACATTAAAGTTAATTGTGGGATGGACAGGACATGATAAGAAGTACATATACTAAGATTGCTCTAATTAACACTAATTATTATGATATATATAGCCTTATAAATAACACTTAAAGAGAACCACGAATTCACATTAATCAATCTGTAATAGCAATAAATATTTACATAAATATATATATACAGCAAACATATATAACAAAGTCAGCATCCTTCTTACACACATCCCTCTTAACTATAGGAGCTGGGAAACCATCTTGAAGAGGAATGCATCAGCAAAATTTTTGAGTTTCCAGAGCTGACAAATCGCATAGTTTGAGGTTTCATCTTAAGACCAGCAAAATTTACTTTATTTTCTGTCATCACGCAGCCTTTTATCATTTCACACTTCTAATAAACATTTCCCGATTGCGTCCATGTGTATGTCTATGGTAGAACTAATTACATACAAGAGCAGTCTGCGGTTATGTAACCTATTCATGAAGCGCTAACAAAACTAGTAAGCCATTAATGCTCGGCTATGCCGCTGTGATTTCATTACTCCACCACGCTCCCCAGCGATAACAATGCTGAATTTATAAACGTACATTACATTATAATTATGTGTTATGTAGTGCCTGCCTGCGCTGGGCATCGCGTCAATATTTTACTTTGGACACAACATGAATAAATTTGTCGTCGTTGTTCCGGAGTTTTGATGGAATTTCGTGAAAGCTCCGCTTTTTATGTTACCAACCTTCTGTCATGGATAGATAACTGATGTTCGTATTCACTCTATTTAAATGAAAATACAATGCATCAGACGAATTTAATAAATTTCTCGCTGTTTTGCTATTTTTGAGTTTGTTGAAAGCGTTTAAGTTTTTTTGCTGCCTCTATCCGTCCAGTTTTTTTTTAAAATAAAATTGTAGTTTTTACATTATATTAAATTTTAAATGCACATAGTTGAGCCTTAAATGTGGCATTGTTGAATATTTCTACCTAACGGGCAAACATACATACATACATAACATTACGCCTGTTTCCTCGAAGGGGTAATAGGCAAAGGAATAATTATATGCCCACATTTCGCCAATTATATTGTTGGTCCCACGTAATAGATTGCGAGCCTATTATCGCATATCAGGAACTTCTATGTTCGCCAGAGCCTCGGAAGTTGCGCCTGACGAACAATGAATTGGTTGTTCAGCAATTCCGGGAGTCGAATTTGTTCGAAAATGTTACATTTTCAACATTATTTTAAAGTAAATTAGGTTTAATAGAATCATAAAGGGGTAACTAATAGGGTCACTGATATAAATAGTTCAGCTATGTTCGCTAAGAACAAATTGCAAATAAATTTCACAAGACGTCACTATTTTTCGAAAACCCAATTTCAACTTTTTACTTAAATAAAAAAAGGACAAAAACTCTCATATTCTTCGAGAATTCGATAGACTCGGCGCACCCACATAAGGTACTAAAAATGATAACGTGTGATAGAGCATGTATTCTAAAGTCATGCGAATTTTCCAGCATTTTTTAAATTTGCGCTGGTGTATTCGTGTTATGAATAAATTTCATTAAATTCAAGGCATACTGAAGAACGTTGTAATTTCGATTTATATTTGCAAAATGTGTCCTCAGTGTTCTACTAGGTAAACTTTATGACGTGTATAGCAACTCAACTAAAATAAATAGGTAAGTAATTAAGAAAGTAACTGCACAAAATGATAGTAACATAATTTGTCAGATAAAGTTCACAATAGATAAATTTTTATATTACGATTTTGTCTTACACTAGTTCAAATAAAATCACTGTCATTCACATTTGGAAAAAAACATATACCTACTTAAGATGTTAAGATGTAAATTCAGATGATTATGAAGGCAATAAAAAATAATTAAATATTACAAATCTAACTGGTATAATTTGTAAGTCAAATAACTGTTGAAAATATACATACATACATTCACGCCTGTTTCCCCGAAGTGGTATCCTAGGCAGAGGAGTAATCTTTTAATCTCACCCTGTAACCAGTTGTCATTGTCATCAACATCATTTTAGCTGATCGAACTCCACTGCTGGATATAGGCATCCCCAATAGTATTACAATTTGATTGATCTTATGTAGCTTGAATCCACCTACTTTCCACCTTGACCGCATCATCAGTCTATCTAATTACTGCGTAAATGCTGCTTCGTAGCCACTATTGAAGAATCTCAACGCTTCATCGGTCGGCGGTTTTTCAAGCTATGTACCCTGCCCATTGCAACTTCGGCCTATAAATAATGATTGTTGTCATCGTAGATTAAGAGAAAGGTTTCGCACGTTGACACTGTGAAACGCCTCTGGACTCAGATATGTATGAAAGTTGCAACGTCGCATATTTCCAGGCGAGCGAACGCGTTCAAAAGATGGCCGAATGTGATGGCACAATTCATGCTTCAGCAAACCGTGGCAGAATCCACTATGTACTAAATGATGAACATATATTTGTAGTTCTACATATAGGAGATGTTCGTTGTAGATTATTTTACATAGAGCTGCGATAATTTTGAGGTAGGCAATCGTGGAGTTATGAGGTTATCAATAATGGCTTAAGGACTACTCGTTTAGATGGATTTTAAAATTTTTCAAGACATGAAAAATTCTAACTGTAGGCAACTGCCCTTGCCGATCCCTACTGTTTTCAGCGTGGTTAAGCACGACCTTGAAGAAACAGTGATGATAATGATGAGAGATATGTGAATAAGGTACCCTATGAACTGCAAAAGCTTATTATAATTAAGGGAATAATTTTGGTATTTTTAATTTAATACAGAGATGATCAGGATTGTTAAATACTTACCAATGTGTTACTTTTAAATATGGAAAACAGTTTTTTTAATCGTTTATATATATAATTCTACTGTATGTGTGTATGTCACTGAACTCTTCCTTAAAGGATGGACCAATTTTTTATGTTTTTTTAAATTTTTAGATTCACAAATCAGCCTGGCAGATGGCGCTGCAGTCGGTATCTAGGTTATTTATCTATTCTGCAACTAAACGGCTGGAGCGATTTTAATGAATTTTTGTGAATGCGTTCAAGTGGGAGCCTTTATGATTTAGCCAGCCAGCCCAGCATATGGCGCTGCAGTAGGTATCTAGGTTATTGAAATATTATGCAAAACAACGTCTGCCGGGTCCGCTAGTAATTAAATGCAAAATCAGAAGATAAGAAATGCATTTTATGATAAATAGTAATAAATATGAGTTTTACTGGGTGGGGAGTAAAAAAAGATGCATAGAGTTTTTAAATAATGATGTGATGAAGACGGGGTGGATGAGTCGACACGGAATGCTGCGCCGACATCAGATAAACTGGAAGCAGTGCAAGAGAAGGATGTCGATCCTTGCAAAACCGATAATATAATTATATTGTAAATAGTGTACCTACACAGGATTAAAACTATGAATGATAAGTTTAACTACACGCTTTAAAGTTTAAATTTATTTCACCAACTTCCAAAGGGTAGTTGGTAAAACGTGGAATTTTCTAACCGGAATAGGCACATAACAAAGCTCCCCGGAAAGGGTAGCCACGGGATCAGTCAAAACCGGATGCGACGCCATTGCATCCTACGTCTATTTCCTATTTCATTGAAAACTCCGAGTGGATTTTATTCTAGTGGACCAACTCAAGTTAGTGTTGTCGAAATGTGCATAAACTTACGTATTTATTGTATCTGAGTGTATAATTTTGTCAGTATGTGTTTACATGTTTACATTATTTTAAAGAATAGAGCTTTCTATTGACAGAACAATGAAGCGAATCGATCTATATTTTTAAGACATATTTATAATAAATGATATTTAATAAGTTACCAAACTCAATGAGAGAGGTTAATTCACCTATATTCCAATTAAACTACATATAATTATGGATAAAATAAAATGTTTTTATTCTGTCGCAGAATGTTTAACCTTTAAAAGTGATGTTATATGACTTATTCGTTATTTTGGCATGAAATTTATTTTCTTATTATTATGACAATGACTTTTCATTCCACATATTTCATATTGAAATGAATTTTACACGCCTTGCGTTTGGCAATATATATATGTTCTATTATATAATATAACAACCATATGTTACTCTATTTTATATTGATAAATGTATTTGATTTCAGAGGCTAAATATGAAAGCCTTAAAAAATATAACGAATATTGCTTGATGATATTCATTTTTCAAAAGCGTAAATAAAATATGTACGTTCAGCATAATTATATTAAAGGCTCGCGTAACATTTTCCCTGCTGAGCTGTATATGTTATTCAGAAATGGATTCTCACTCTATCAAAATGTAAATCTGGTAGATATTTATGATATTACACACCGTTTATGTGACGGCGTACCTTGCTGTTGACATCTACTCCTAAATATTTATCCATAAATATCGAGAGATGCCAATCTTATACATACTTTAACTACTGACATGCTTCGTGTGGTACCGGCCTAGATTAGTGCTTCACCCTTATATCATTAGGGTGTTTGTGGATCCAACACAGATCTTAGAATCCCAAGCCCTTACCTGCAAGCGGTACACCTGTCGATCAACGAACGAAGCTCTGGCAATCACAAATGTTTCCGGAAAGCGGCAGTAGGCTCGCCATCTATTACGTAGGACCAACATTATAACTGGCAAAATTTATGTGTTGTTCAGCAGTCTACTACATACGGCTGAAATAATGATATGTTTGCATTTCGTCTGTTTCAATTTGATCATTTAATTTACCACCAGAAGTTTAATATTCTGCGGTCGAATAGTTTTCCGATGTCATGTTATCGTTTGAAAGAAATAAAATGGTAGAGATGAATGTGCCCACAGATGTCTACAAAGTTTATCTTCACTGATCAATTCAAACGAAGCGTCGGCCTTCCACCTGCCTAAGGCCTAGCCTAAGGGCCCAAACTAACCCTGCAAGTGGTGCACCTTTTTTTTTTTTTTTTTACGTCGGTAACAAAATGCGTTTACGCACTACCTTCCGGCCAAAGGGGGACCGAAAGGGGGTGTGGGACTCACCACTGGCAGACGCGACTGCCAGCAGTAATACCCACTAAAAATCTTCCGACGACGCCCGCCGCTTGTTGAGAAAGAGGCGGGGGCCTGTACCTGGGTTGCAGCTTCTGACACCCCGCCTGCGGCCAACGTCCCCCGGACCAAAACCGGGAGGACCTCCTCAGAGAGGCGCAGTGGATGCGCTCCTCCTACCTCCTTGTGCGACCATAGCGTGTGTGGCCGACTTCTCGGAGGGTCTGTCGTTAGACAGCAAGGGCCCCCTGCCCCCACTGCCTAAGACCCTCCTGGCGCTGCTTGACGGGCCCTCCTAGCCCGCCCGCTGCGCCCTCCACAGGTCCCTCTTAGTTTCTCCCCCGGTAGTCCGTACTAAGGGCACCCAGAGTCGTCGGTCTCTGGGTGTAACCTTTTCCCTAGCGCCTCCTGCGCCCTACCGGGAGGTACTCAGCCCTCCCACCACGACAAGGTGGAGACCAGTCGGGGAGGACAAGTGGTGCACCTGCCAAACAACGGGCGAGGCTCCGGCGAACATAACAGTGCCTGGTAAGCGGCAATAGGTTAGCCACCTATTACGTGGGACCAACTATATTAATTGGCGAAGTGTGGGCGTATAACATGCCACTGCCTACCTCTTCGTGGAAACAGGTGTGAATGTATGTATGTTTATTATTTTTATTTATTTAGCGTAGGCCGTCCACTTGCAAGATGGACGGACGACCTGACCTGAAGAGTTGCAGGATCACGTTGGATGCTGGCCACATGCAATGGGTCACATTGGAAGCTAAAAGGGGAGGCCTATGTATGAATAATTAGATATTTTCTGACAATTACACCAATATTTAGTTCCAGCGAATGCTGGTTATGGCAGAAGAAACGTGAAAGTAAGATTAAGGCAGTAGAAATGAGAGCACTCAGAAGTATTCTAGGTGTGAAATTGAGAAGTGAAGTGAAAATGGATTAGAAATGAAGTGATAAGGGTCGATGCTGGTGTAAAAGAAAAAAGACGTGTGGCATTTGGAGACTGCCACAGTAAAGTTGCGCAGCATTTTTTATCAACTTATGAAATAATAATTAATATTAATTTTCTTATAAAATCATTATTTTTTATAATCTGTATACAACCAATTCCACCTGAAGGCGGGTTGCTAAACTAAAGAGACAAGAGTGATATTTCAATAAGTCATTTAAAGTTGTGCTATTTATCGATAGATGGAGAAACTAAAAAGTATCACCGCTGTGTCGGTCGAAGTTTGGGGGTGTTAGGTTTTTTCGTTACGGAATTTCTGGATTCGGTCTCCACGCTCAAGGCCCGCGACAGAAAAATAAAGTGACAAGAATTGAGAAAGGTATGCTTAGATAGTTTGGTCATGTTGAGAGGATGAAATAAAGTAGACTAACTAAAGTGATTTATGATGGACAAGTGAATGGAAGTGTTTGGAGGGGAAGACCACGTAAGACCTTCCATGACCAAATCCAGAAAATTTTTGGAGAAAGGGCAGGTCAAAAGTACCCTAAGCCGACAGGCGTGAATAAGATGGTTAATGAGTGTGAATGAAGCTTAAAGTGTGTGCCAAGATCGTAGCAAGTGGAAGGAGGTGATCTCTGCCTACCCCTACGGGAAAGAGGCGTGACATTATGTATGTATTTATGTATTTAGTTCCAAACGAAGTATCATTAAGAACTTGTGCTATGGATACTAAATAAGGAATGAACATACGTAAACACTTTATTTTGTTTTGTAAATACGTAAGTACTTAATATACATAGGAAAACACCCAGACAAGAATAAATATTACTTTTTGTGCCCTGTGTGGAAATCGAACTCACGACCTTAGGACCGAAGTGCGGGTATCTCGCCTCAAGCCATATCGGTCATTCGTTCATAATCACTCATAATCACAGAATAATAGTATAAATACAAGCACATTACACAATACAGAAACTCCATTCAACAACGAAATTGTTTTCTTGTTCCAAACAATAATTCGTTTACGCTAATTCGTATAACGCTTTTAATTCGGAAAGTTTAGTCCAAGAGGCGGTTTTCCGTCCAAATATTAATTACCAGCCATAGAATTTCGGTACGGATACCCTAATGAAAATGTATTCGGTTTTGATTAACTACCCGGGGAGGTGTAATTGAATTGTTTTTATAAATATTAATGGGCCCTAGATATTCCTCTTGGAACTCCGAGACACAATAGCTTTTAATGAACCATTCACGAGATTTTAACGTCATTTGGGTTAATATTTTCGGCTCTTTAGATGCGGAGATTTTGGCTTATATGTGTGATTATTTTCGTGCCCATGACAATGTTGTGTTTTTACGTAGTAATTTATGAAGCACGTAGTGTGAATGTGGTCGTAGACAGACTACTGTAAGAACCATTTCATAAAATCACTAGTAAAGTTGTCCAAAACGAAGTACATTTTTGTAAGATTTAATGACTAGGTAGACCCTATAATAAGTTTCAATGTACATATATATTATAACGTATGTTTCCCCAAAGGGGTAAGCAGAGGCATATTATACACCCACACTTCGCCAATCGTGGCGAGCCTATTGCCGCTTGCTGGGAACTGTTACGTTCGCCAGAGCTTCATCTGTTGGATCGGCAGTTGCACCACTTGCAGGCGAGGTTGGCCTGAGCTCCTTAGATGTTGGTTTATCATAGTTTGACAATTCGCTTAGTTATTTTTTGATACGGTGCCAATTATGTGCTTAAGATTAACGTTTCAGGCTGGGCACGGGCATCTTTTCACCTAGGTATTCGAGAACGTCACGGGTCTTATTAAGTAACTTATAAAATATTACGATCGTTTTCAAATTTTTAACAATTGCTAGTATTATTCAAAGACTGTATATGTATATGTTTGTGCTGATTATTTCATGAACACTATATAACTGGAGAAGAAAAGGCGATGGTTTTAGATTTTCAGTAAGTTAATAGAGGGGAGGTCATACGCGGACTGTGTACAGATTGGCGGAAGCAGACGTAAGGCGTCCTGTTGTTAGATGTTGTGCCCTTTTTGTGATTCGGTGAAGAGGTCTGTAGTTTTTCGCTCTTCACGTTGCTACACTGCTTTTTTAAATGTTTCATGTCATAATTACCACATCCTGCCTGCTGGTGGCAGCAATCGATGCTGTACAGAAAAGCTAGAACTTTCTATCAACAGACAGCGCTGCTCTGGAGTTAAAAACCGCTTCACCTAACTGAGAATACTTAAGTTTCAGGAGGCAGTTAAAATAAGTAGAATGGTGCTCGCGAAGAGTGGCTGGAAAAGATTCAGGCTTCCATTTTAAGGATCGATTTTGAGGCATGACTCCCGCCCAGACCTTATCTCGTCTCGTCTCAACACAACGGTAGGATGCAACTTGGACAGTCTATTAACGTACTTGCATGCAACGTCGCATATTAATCAAATTAAATATACCTGACACTTCTAATTCTCATTGAATATATTTAAATATTATTTAAAATGCTTGTATAAGTCTTACATGACTCACAATGTATGCGTCATGCTGGGCTTTCCCTTGAAGAGTTCAAAGTAAAACCTTCTATCAATATAATGTTGTGTGAGTCATACGTAATATAAAAATAATCAATTCAAGTATTAAATATAGGTTGCATATTTTATTACCAATATTTTTAATTTTATTACAAGAAATTAAAAAAGGCCACATAATTAATTTATAACAATATTATTTAAATCTTTTAATTGATAAACTGTATAACATTAATGACTTTTTGTCTGATAAATTTTGAATTATTGGACATTATAAAATAACTTGACATTGAAACTTATTTATAAAAGACAATATTAAAAAAAAAATTAAAATGACTGTGTTTCTTTTTTATGCTATAATTATGCTCTTACGTTTTAAATTATTTTAAATGTATGACACATTTAATTTTTGATAACATTATATTACCACGTCAAAAAGCGACAGAATATGTTGGAATGAGAAACCTTAACAATAGGTAGATGATTACCATATACTATGAAATAAATGATTTTATATTATTTAAAAAAATAGGCTTGGCTTGTTAATTACTTACACATTTAATACAGGATTGCTCATGTTATCGATTCTGTTAATCCAAGGCTTACAAACACCTACGCATCAATTTTCTTAGTTACTCATTCGGTGAGTCAGCTACAAATGGAACTAGCTAAATTTATTATACTGTTTTGGGGAAATTTCCAGGAGATTTTATGACTCATACGAGTTTTTATGACCACTAGGAGCAAGACTATTAAATATAATTAAGTTATTAGATTTTGATTGTATTTTTTTCCGAAAAAATAATTGGTGGTCGGATCTGGTGGACGTTACGACAACCACAATATTATTGTCCACCAGTGGGGGATTTTGAGATGGTAGGCGCTTGGCATAATCCGAAATAATCAGCAGATGCCGTGTGGTACCGGCCTAGTAAGTGTAAAATTATGCTCAGGGAGAGCTCGTAGCTTTGGGGTATTGGAGTTTCGGAAACGATTTCTATACTAGTTTAGTAAAGTTCAGTCCTTAGATAATTTGTATGTTCGATTAATTATTTGAAAAAATACTTTGTAATGTATAAATGTATCTTTCTATATCTTAAATTAATATTTTAGGCACTCGTTGCTTATCGAGATATTGGTCAAATAATCAGTTGGCACCGAGTTTAAATGTCGGCGATATAATGAAAAAATAATTCACAAAAGTTGTATTTTATTTTAAGCTATTATTGATACTTAGTTTAAAGCTTACAATGAGAAGATAACGGGACTATTAGGAGAATCATAGATGATCCCCCCTAAGAAGTTGATGTGTACCGAAAGTAATTTTGGACAACCCGATGAAAACCACCGGCCTAAAATAGTGCCACCCCCACTCATCTCACGGGAAGTCGTAAGAGTCGACGAGGAGAAATCCTACCGGATGACTGGCAGCAGAGTCATCCTGCGTACTGGCTTGAACTGCGATCACCAACCCGCCTGCCTAGCGTGGTGATTATGGGAAAATGCTCTCATTAATAAATTATTTGAGAGGCCAAGGTTCTGCAGTGGACTTTATATGGCGGAAATGACGATGATCACCAAAGTAAAGCAGTATTCACAGAGGTCATTCCTTGGATAGGTGACGTTAAACGATCTCGAGCCGACTGCATTCATCAGCTGTCGCCTACTACTTAAATTAGCGGTTGGCAACGCGTAGTCAGTCGTATGAAATATAATATCGAGCGCTTCCGTGCTTCGGAAACCATGTTTGAGACTCTGTTTGAAAAAAATTTACAGCAGGACGCAACACACCCGCCTATATCTTACCTTATCCTATCACGGGGGCCACAGACTGTTCGTGGCGCACTTTGGCCCTTAGGTTGGATCTTTTGTGCATCCCCTTGCCGTTCACTCTATATCTCCAAATATTGTTGTCATCATCTTAATGACAGTCTTTGGAGCCCATAGTCTCTTGGCTGTGGGTGGGCCACCCCCTGGAGACCCATTCCGCAAGCGATCCCTCCAATCCCCTTGATACTCCATGTCACACTTCGTCAACCCCCTCCCACCCCCTTAAAGGGAGACGTATTTTATGGATATATATGTCCGTGTGCACTGTGTCCGCATTGTGGAATATGACCTGAAACCGTTTTACCATGGTTCGTGCGAAGAGGCCCTAACTCGGATGTTAATTGGCTGAGATCATATATATTTATATAAATATATTTTCTAATTATTTAGTTACACGAGAAGTATCATTAAGAACTTGTTTTCTGAATACTACATTACGGATAGACATAAAATACTTCATAAATCATGTTTATGCACACAAATATTTGTCCTGTGTGGGAATCGAATACACGAGCTTATGAGCTGGGTTTTTCTTTTTTAATGTGACACGTCATAATGACTACATCCTGCCTGATAGTAAGCAGTCGATGGAGTCCAAAAAAAAAATGAAAGCGCTTTATAACAAGCACGATATAAAGCGCATCCACTCATGACGGCCTGCTGAAATGCCGTTTCACGCCCCGTTTAAAAAACCCGGGATCATAGGAAATAGGAAACACGTGAGCCGGTAGTGAATTTCACAGCTTAAGTTTCTTGGTTTAAGTGCTGATAGCCTGCACAGTCTGAGGATGGTTTCTAAGACCAGCACGTGTTGTTCGGAAAAGAAAGAGAGGGCGGGATGAGATCGAAAAGCTCCTTAGAACACTCACCATAGTAGTTCCGGTAGAAGACACTGAGAGATGCAATTTCTCTACGCATCTTTAGATCCTCGAGTGGGGCTGTTACCTCAGCATCCCTTATAATGCGAACTGGTCGCCGTTGCAGTCTGTCAAATACGTCGAGCATGTCGAGCATTGGTAAAAATTAAAATTAATAAAGTATATCAATAAAACAATTTATGTCTTAATTCTTCATTTATTGTGGTCGTTAAACGGAAATATAAAAATATTCTTCTAAGCGAGTAAAATCCAAAATTTATCAACAATGTGAAATTGAAACCTGGCTTTAGATTATAGAATATTTCATGACGTCAGTCCACGTTACGTGTAGCAATAAATTGTAGTGAGGTTAAAATTTGCCGCAGCAAACCGTTGTGGTCACGTCACCCGTTAATATTGAATAATAGGTTCTGCAGTTGCGCCAATGCCATTACATAGTCTGCGGTCGAACATAGAATAAGCCACAGAGCCAATCGAGGCATAGAGTTTCCCCCGAATATGTTGGATATTGTGTTTAGCTTTTGAACAACATATGTAGTTTAAGGAAGAAAAAAAGAAGATGCATTCACAAGAATTGAGAATGGTAAGATATGTTGTTTTGGGCAAATTAAGTGGGTGAATGTAAGAAGGTTCATAAAAGAAATTCATGATGGATGACTGGATGGGAATATTGCAGACCTTCTATGACCAAATCTAAAGGGCGCAGCGGGCTTGCCAGAAGAGCCCGTCAAGCAGCGCCAGGAGGGTCTTGGGCAGCGGGAGCAGGGGGCCCCTGCTGTTTAAACATAGACCCTCCGAGAAGTTGGCCACACACGCCATGGTAGCACACAAAGGTAGGAGGAGCGCGTCCACTGCGACTCTCTGAGGAGGTCCTCCCGGTTTCGGTCCGGGGGACGTTGGCTGCAGGCGGGGTGTAAGACGCTGCAACCCAGGTACTGGCCCCCGCCTTTTTCTCAACAAGCGGCGGGCGTCGTCGGAAATTTTAAGTGGGTATTATTACTGCTGGCAGTCGCGTCTGCCCGTAGTGATACCTACTCCCCATTTCGGTTCTCCGTTTTAAGCAAAAAAAAAGGTCAACACCCTCAACCGACGTGAGTATTTGAGAATGGTACTTACCGCAAATCAAGCTAAGAATGTGTGCCATGGTCTTATCACGTGGCACGATGTGATCTCTGCCTACACCTACAGTATCGAGGCTTGATATCATCTATGTATGATTTTAAAGTTAGAAAACACGGTGCACCCATTAGTCAACAATAGACACGTAGCAAGACAACAAAAGATCTACGTCGATGTTCGATATTATGAGATAATTAACAGAGATCATATTACAGACAAGTTTGTAACATTATCCTCCCGCTAATGCTCTGACCTTCACTCGCAAACAAAAGGTGTGGGGGATTGAGGCACTCCACCACGCAGACACGGCGCGAGTTGGCGCCAGGTGTCTGGCGCCCTGTTGTTTAATTTTCTAAAATAAGATCTTTGTTGAAATATTTTCACAAACAGTATTAAACAGAACCAAAGACTGAATGTGCCGTCTGAGGCTTGGATGCGCTCGATATCAAATGCTACAAGGATGTTTACCACATAGTTATACGAATATAGACCAAGTGATGGATTTAAGATATCTTTGTAACAATTCCCGCTATTATAATTTCCCGAAAAATCGAGAGACTCTTTAACACGATACGTTTTTCGCCCTTACACAGGGCATCTTTAAGTACAAATGTTTATCTTTATACCAGAAGATGCCCTGTGTAAGTGTACATGTTACAAAGATAATTTTAATTCATCACTTGCTTACAATGGATATCCGCAAAGTAACGCCTGAATCAATAAATTATTATACGCAACCAAGACCTTAGAACCTGCGATGATCAGAAGAGGCTCTGGAAAACATGATTTTATAAAAAGTTCCCAGTAAGCGGCAATATTGTCTGGTGATTTTACATAGGACTAAAACTAGAATTGCTAAATCTAGGCGCATATGTCTTGACTTTGGAGAAACAGGCGTGATTATATTTTTGTTTCTAAAAAAATTCTAAAAGGATGCGCGGCATCGACAGTTATTATATAGAAAGTAAGCTTTGTCTATTTCTTGTCTTAAGTCTTCATCTCAAACCTTGACTTATAAAATCTTACTTTGAACCTTACATGCACCGCTTTTGTTACTAATTTCAGGAAAAGCTGCTTGTTTTTGCATGCATGCAGTTTGCCAATTTTAGCGCCGTTGTTCTTTTCGGCACGATTATCCCTAATGTTTAAGGATTAGTAAGTTTTTCATAAGTTGTGACTAGTTACCGCTGCAATATTTCGCCGACTGCGCTAATAGAAAATGTCTGCCGTTTTAAATTATTTCAATGTTGCGAAATTCCAGCTCATTGCAAGTCAGCGGGGTATTTAAAGGCAAAACGATTTTTGTAAACAGTTTCGGGACAGTTTTATTTTAAGTACTTATCTTAGTCTTTATCTTTCTCGTCGTAATTTCAATCTGACAACAATACTGTCTGGCATCCTTAGATTTATGAAATTGCGCGAAATTTGCAAAAACAATTAGAATGAAACAATTGAATACAAACTTACACAGTCCATTTCATCAATTAGTTAAAGAAATTTAAATAACTACAAAGAAATTTCTTTACACAATGAGTTTTTTTTAGTAATTTGGATAACCTACTGTTATCCTACTGTTAAAATAATAGCAGTTTTATATAAACTGTGAAACCTCCTTTCACTCCTTAGAGGTTGAATGTTGCTATATACCTACCTTCTTATCTACGTTTAAAGAGGTCCCATATAAAGTTTTAGAATACTAATCATGTAGCTTTTAAGATTTATTTATGAGTCAGTAAGTGACCTTTTTAACCGACTTTTTATTTATTTAACAATGTATGTGCCCAAAAAACATATATAGAAAAAAAGGGAATTTTACAACAATGTACAATGAAGCTGTTTATTAAAAAAGAATCTCTCCCAGCAGTCCGAAATAAGGAAGCATTAAAAAGTAGACGAAATGTGTAACAAAATAATCGAAATAAAAAATCACAAAACAAACAATTAAAATTAACCTATCACATATTATATCTCTTATAGTATACTTACTAACAGTCTTATAAGAAATGACATCTCATAGCTCTCTTAAACAGGCCGATATTTTTGCAAATAGGTACGGTTATTGCGAGCCAACGCATTCCACAGTCTAACAGCATGAACAGAAAAGGAATTGGAGAGGCAATCGGAATTGTGCAAGGGGAATTTAAGAAGAAACAGGACATTTGACCGACACGGAGCGTAGGGAAGACGAATATAGGAGAAGCGTTCCTGAAGGTAGGAATGGTAAGAAAGGTTAAATAAGGAGTTAAACAACAAACACAGGATATCGTCGGAGATAGTGCAAATCCGCGTAACTAGCATTGGACAATACCGCACATCTGAAAAAAATTGCTAATTTAAGTTAATGAGCGTAATTGTCGCAGAGCCTAAATTAGGTAAGTACTTTTAAAAAAAAATTATTCAACAAAAGTTAGAACATATAACTAGGTAACTACATGATGTGTAAAAATGAGCCCAAAATTAGTTGAAATAAGGAACTTATTAAGTTTTTTTACGTTCCCATGTAAAACTAGATCAATCACAAATACGCGGACTTTACGTATGGTAGTTTCGCGGATTTGCACTATCCCTGACGATATAGCTTTGTATAGATATACTTTATACTACAACGATACCGGAGCCTTTAAGTAACAGGTCTGAATAGAAGGCGGTCCAAAATTAACGCACTGATGATTCCGCACAGACCATCTGCAATCCTTACAATTTGAAGCCAAGCGTAAACTGGCTGGCTTGAGCACAGCTGTCAGTCAGATGGGTGACCGCACGCTGCGGCGACATCCCGCTTCGTGCGAGCGTGACGGCTTTTGCGAATTCCGTGCGAATATCTCCCAACCAACGCGGGGGCGTTGTTTCGTAATGCTCTTTAAGTAAATATCCTATTTCAGAATTTTAAATTACTTAGAGTTTAATATTATATCGACGGTTAAGAGTCAATGATGTCTGTCTCAAAAAAGTCAACTTTACAGTAGATAAAAAAAACATTTCTTCGCTTTAGTAAATAAGTTTACAGAAATGTTTAAATCGATAAAAAAAGTAAATAAATGCTAGAAATACTGTTAATATTGAAAAGGCTGTTTGCACAAAATATGCCAAATTGAACTTTAAATGTATCAATTTAAAAAAGTAAAAACAGCCAAAATTGAGATAAACACTATTGATTCTTAACCGTCGATATAAGAAAAGGACCAGTGGGACGATAAACTGAAAGGTCTGAAATAATGGAAATATTTACTTAAAAAACCAAGGTCGATAATTTTGGTAACAAAAAACACGCTTATTCCATAACATTTGTATGTAAAGTGACTAGTTAAATCATAGAGCTTGGTTTTTTAAGTAGATATTATACCTACTTGCACGTAATTTTTGGCCCTTGGGACAAAACATGCTGATCCAGCTGTCTTCATTCAAGACCATTTGGGTATGCTTATCATATTTTATAGCAAATAAATGATTTGATTGATTGATTGATATTTAAGCTAAGAATTGTTATACTAACAGGTCTTACGACTTAAGCGTTTCTTCTGTTAAGTTGAAAGAACCCACTGTCAGAAGAGTTCAGAACTGACTCTGATAGACGCTTTTTTTTAATTAAAATGTTTTAGTAACATTAGTAGAATGTTACGAAAGTGTTTCAAAGAAAATAAACTTGAAATTTAAAAAAAATTATAAGTCTACAAAAATTTTTGTTCTGAAGTCCCGCAGTGCAAGAAATTATGACAATAAACTTTTTCAGCTAGATGAACATAATTACGGATAAAAATAATAGACATGAGCAGACCAGTTCCCACTGACGGACGCCACGAACCGCAGAAACATTGAAATCAGCATGAAACACTTAAGCTTAAGATAAAAGGATTTTAACAAAAATTTAATTAAAATTATGCAATAGGCTGCAAACCACAAATATTTTTATATGTAATGTGTCAGTATCAGTTACGCCATGCAGCCATAAAAACAATTCAAAAAAAATCGTTAGCAAGCAATCGTATTTTAAATTAACATTAAAAAATAACATATATAATGTATGTAAGTAGTAGTTATGTTTATGTAAAGAGAAATACAACTATTATCATTGTAAATGTTACATTCAAGCGTTTTTGTAATTTACATAATCATTAACAGTGTAATACCCCTTCTAGGTACATACCCAGAAGGGGTATTACACTGGGTATTTAACTTTACATAAAGTCTTCACAGTTTATTTAAAACTTTTTCAAAGGCAAATCTTGAAATTATACTGTGATCATCTTATGTACTATGAAATATGCTATGCATTAAACGATTGAATTTGATTAGTTGATTTTTGTAATTTCTAACATATTAAAACATGTCTTGGGATAAAATTATATCAACGATTACTTTTACTGCTGTAAATTAATTATCTAGGGAATATCGAATGTTAAAATGTGAAACTTAAACTTGTTTAAAACATTATTATCTATATAGATTTTTTAAGCATAAAATAAGTTAGCATAATGTAATTACTACTAATTATAATTTCGCATAATACTAATAAGCACAACAGTGTTTAGCATAAAATTTTTAGCATAAATACAATAAGCATAAACATGATTAAGCATAAAATAATTAACCATAAAATAATTAGCCATAAATTTAAAAAGGCATAATGGTGTTTTATCATAATGAAAATAGGCATAAAAGCTGCTTACGGGTGGCCCAAGGGCCACCCCCGCCGCACCTAAACCTACTTTTACTCTATATAATATGGGAAATACTGGAAAATACTGTTATGCGACTTTCCATTATGCCTAAAAAAATTGTGCCAAAAAAATTATGCATAAATGCATTATGCTAAATAATAATTATGCCACAGTACATATTATGCTAAAACCAAATTCGGCCAAATTAATATTATGCTAAATAAATTATGCCAATTTCATTATGCCAATCCATTTTAGGACAAAACACATTATGCCAATGAAAGGGATCCCTATCTAGATAGCTAGTATACGATCAAACGCATAATACATTATTCATTAAGGTATATATTATTTAAATTACATAAAGTTGTAGGACTAATGTCAATAGAATATAATGTTGGACATCGCGTCATTTCGAATGTCAAAATGTGAAGCTTAAATTTAACACCTGCTTATTTTGTGCATCATTTGCTAGTTACATGGTATTTAAATCGTAATAAATAATATACTACACTACATGTTACACAGTAATAGTACTTACGTGAGTGGGAATAACGGTCAGTGTAGCATGGCGGGGCTTTAGCATTCAGATTGACCGTCGGAAGCCGGAGGGTGACCGCAGGCTTGCGGTCGAAACGTCACGCACCACGTAGACATAGCCAGTGAACAACAGCTATTTACATTATTATAATATTCACAAACTTTTATTCATTTAATTATATGGATTTAATCAGCGGTTTTGTAACTACGAGTATTTCTATCCTGAATACCTGTTTCGAATACTGTAGGTATAGTAAAAGGCACTTTTCATCAATTATATTTTTGGTCCCACGTAATGACGACGAGGTGACGAGGTGACGAGCCTAATGCCGCTATATTGTTAGGTATGAAGAAATCTGCTGATGTGACTGATATAGCAATTTCGTACATGGCAGTGGGCGGGACGGCCGATGCCAGCCGATGAGTTAGTCAAGGTTGCGGGAAGCCGATGGAAGCAGGCGGTTCAAAATCTATCGATGTTCAGAACAATTTGGGAGGCATATGTTCAGCAGTGTACTTCTAATGTTAGAGATGATAATTATGGATACGTGATCACAGAAAAATGAGATGATAGGTGTCTCCTTAAAATGAACTGTAAACATTAGTTCTTATTACAAAACGATGTCTAAAGTTAGACCAGGCTTAAAACGAGTGCTGTCACTTTCATTTGATAAGATAGGTATCCGATATAGCCCCTAGGTATCCGGATTAATCATGAGTATCATAATTATATTAAGAGAGAAATTTAATTGTATTATTCTATTCTTAATGGTTAAAGCTTTCTGCGGAAGGCCTAAGTTCAGCACTGAGTACCTCCCGATAGGGCGGGGGAGGCCACCGGAAAAAGGCCTAACAACCAGGGGCCGGCGAGTCTGGGCGCCCTTGGTACTGACTACCGGGTGGGGAAACTAAGAGGGACCTATGGTGAGCGCAGCGGGCGGGCCAGGAGGGTGTTAGGCGGCGGCAGCAGGGAGCCCCTGCTGTTTAACCATAGCCCCTCCAAGGTAGGAGGAGGCGCGTCTACTGCGCCTCTCTGAGGAGGTCCTGGATAATCAGGAGGTTCTAGTCGGCGGTTAGGCGATGTGACAGACGCTGAAATTTAGGCGCTGGCCCCTCTCTGTCAACAAGCGGCGGTCGGCGGTTGTCGGTCCCCCTTTAGCCGGGAGTGCTTAAATGCATATTGTTACCAACGAAAAAAAAGGGTTTAGTTCAGCAGGAGGCGACAGTTAGCTTATGAATGATAATTTTTTCTTTATATACATGTGTATTATAGGCATGTATATAACAAGCAATGTGCTAAGGGCTAGCTACCTTTCAATGACGCGTGAAAGGTAAACTTTTCTATAACTTTCAAGAATTCTTTGTTTTGTATAGTTTTCAGTCAAAACAATGACTTGGCCAGTTCTCTAGCTAATAAAATAACAGAGTGAACTGTTTGTTAGTTTTGCTCTATGGAGCAAATCCGGGTGGAAATCCCATGTCTTTGACATGACAGTTAGTATAACAAATTATACGTTCTCTTTCCAGTAGACGAGACAGAAAGTACTTTACTAGTAAGATTTGAAATGACACTGTTGCTCTCGTAATTTGACGTTGGCATAATAAAGTATGACTTTGCTAACATGCCACAGGCAGATGTAGAGTGATCCGTTTTACAGAACGACTTTTGTAAAAGTATATTTTGAAATAGGTCTCAGTCAAATATTCGTTTACTACTGGATGCAGGATTCTTCTCATAAAACACACTAGAAGGTATCAGGTCATAAGGTCTAAAGGTATAGACTACAACATTTTCTGGAGCATTTCAGTTTAATGTAACGTTCTTACGAATGGTACGTTCTTACAATACAGACAAAAGCTCAGTTTCCAAATCATTTCCATGTAATGTAACGTTCCTGCGAACACTCGGCGTTCTGTTACGGGTAAATGCGGACCGCGTACCTCTTTTAACCCTCTCCCTCCGCGTCACCTCGCAACCGCGCATCGCCCGCACTCGTGGCTCGACGAAATGTTACACCAATACGCTCGACGAAATTGTATACCAATATGCTCGTTGGTTTATAACAAAGACGCGAGCGTGCTCGACGTTGAGTTCTTAAAAGGATGTTGCACTAGAACATTCATAGAGAGGCTCGTTGTTCTGTTACAAGTAAATGTTGTAGTCTATACTCACCTTTATGGAAGCACTGAAGCTATTATTACTCAAAATGACACAAAATATCGTATGAACGCTGCTTCTCTGCGTTTGGTTTCAATCACATGGTCTTCTGTGTTTCGGAAAGCACGTCAACATGTTAGTCCCTGCTGCCTGTCCCAGTACGACTATGGTTAAACTATAGCAACAAGCCAAACTCCTGCCCACGCCAAAACACACTGGGTCCACATGGTGGAGTATAGCCATAAGCTCTCTCTCTCGTTGTTACGTGAAAGGAGTAGCTAGACGTTATTGGGTTGAGGTGATAATGTGGAATCTAGTATATTATTTATTAGGAACACTATTTATATTTCATATATATGTTTCAAGTTAGCTACATTGTTGACTTTATTATATTTTTCTTTCTTCGTAGGTGATGTACCACATTAAAATTAATATTAAGTATAGGGAAAAAGTATATAAACCGAAGCGACATTAATTTTGTATGAAACAATAACTCTTGGCAGGACATTGTTAGCAAATAAGTATACAGGATGTAGTTGAAACAGAACGAGCCTGGAAGTCCGCCAGGGAACCAACTGTGGCCCTCTCCGGATCTTGATTTATGTAAACGGCCTTTGTGCTGTCTTACTTACACAGGCGGCCGTTTTAAGTTTGTAGTATTCTTTAAAACGGTAAGCCTAATTGATACTTTTAAGGAAATAGAACGAAAACTACATAGAATTATTAATATAACCCTTAATCTTATTATGACTGCCATTGACCAAGCTCCGGCGCGAAGGACCAAATATTGTTGAATAGTCAGGAATCCTAAGAAATCAGGATCCTGCAGGATGAGGAGGAGTGACGACTACGGAATACAGTGCAAGTGTAGTACAAGTAAATGAATACTCCTTACTTACGTAATTGTTATAATTGTTTTATAAGTGTATTTATAATTGTTCTTATTTTTTTCTACATAGGAAAAAAATATTTTTTAAAAAAAAATATTTTAGTAAACATTTACTGTATTGTAATGCACATACTTGGCAATTATATCTTAAGTTTTCCCTTTGGCGGGACAGCTGGAAAGCTGGCTATTTCTTTTTGGAATAAGCTGTGCCCAATGTTTCTTAGTTTCAAGTTTTTTTGTGTTAAAATTTCTGTTTGTGTAACAAATAAATAAATAATAGTAAATTATATAAAATTTATATTCGAACAAAGGATCGACTGGTGTCGACGAGATAGTTCATAATATGTTACACTTCTTAAAAATATATCGTTGCTTACAATTTAAGAACTATAATTTTAATACATTGTCCAAACACAACACAAAATGGTTATATGTGAAATAATAAGGCATGTCCATGGCACTTATCCAGAACTTTGTCCTAATTTTACCAAGTTCGTAGATTATGTGACTGCATAGTCTTGCGATGTAAGTATAGATTTTATTCGCCTCTAGGCGAGAATTGGCTTCGCAAGCTTGAAACTGTCACCAAAGCCTGCAACACCACGGATATCACTAGCGCGTTTCCGACCCCTTAAAAATTTTTTTTAAGCAATGCAATAATATTTTGTGAATACCTGGCCAGGGAACTCATTTCAAAATCGAACGAAGCTGCAGAAATTTGATACTTTTGATGACGCATGTGGTATTCACCTAAGTTGTTTATAATTTTAGAATAAAGAAAGAAAGAACAATATTTATTCAATACAAGTTGCAAGAAAAAAAATAACATAAAATAAGTACAAAATAATAAAAACACAAATCAATAACAATATGAATTCAAGTGTAAGATAATGGCTTCGTGCGTTCATCACATTTAGGCAGTGTCAAGTAAGAGATGATTATATTAATTATACATAAATCATAGTAAATGGGAAGGAGTAGTGATAAAAATAATAAATGGTAAAGATGTACTATATAAAACAGACTATACTGAGATCTCACATGGACTTTTTAAGAGAATTTGAAAAGTGATGTTGCACTGCTTTGATTGATTTACCAACACTCATGGATGTTCACAAACACTTAACGATTAATAATCCACCGTTATTACACATTAATGTTCGAAAAATCACAAATTTTAGAAAATAAAACAAAATGACAGTCATGATGCTTCACTTTCCGGCCAAGAAGTCTAGGTTTAATATTTGTAATTATTTCTACATAAAAGTAAAATTGCTGATTATAAATTAATAAAAAATTAAATTAGGTATTACAATGAAAATAGGTTCGCCGTGGGACCGCCTATGTAATTGGCGAGGTGTAGGCATATAATGTGCCTACCTCTTCGGGGAAAAAGATGTGAATCTATGTATATTTCAACGAAAACCCTTAGACAGAAAGCGTGGCATGTGACATACATACATACATACATTCACGCCGGTTTCCCCGAAGGGATAGGCAGAGGCATATTATACGCCCACATTTCGCCAGTTATTGTTGGACCCACGTAATAGGTGGCGAGCCTATTGCCGCTTATCGGGTACTTTTATGTGGTGTGTGACGTCTACCTGCAAGATCGATGAACGATCGCTCACAATGGATCACAATGGATGCATGCTGCCTTCAGTTGGTATTACTGGAAGTTTATGGGAGAAGCCTATATTCCGCATTGGCTTTCCTTAGGCCGGTAATGATGTTTATAGTAGGCGGCACGAAAGTAGCGCTGACCGTTTATGCGCAGTAGTCGAAAATAAGGTATCGCAAGGGAGAGAAAGGGCGTGCGTAAGCGCTCATTGGCTCTCCAGTCGTACTATCTCACTCACTCTATGCGCACTTCCAAATTTTGTTCATCGCTAGACTTACGTGCCGCTACCTATACCAATGGGAAATAAACTAGCGATTCCTAATAATAATTATTATCAGTCAGTTTAGAACGAAGTATTGAAATAGGTCGATGTGCATGCTAGTAAATTTGCGGTACAAGTTTACCAGGTGTGAACTCAATTTATACGAGAGCATCCTTGTTTAAATCAAAATTATTAAGTAATTATTGAGTCAAAATTATTTATTCACGTTTGGCTTAATAAAATTATTATGATCAATCACTCAACAGAAAATAACGCACCCATTTACTATTGTATATGTAAGTCAGTTCTTACTAAACATAAGTCAAGCATAGCCTAGGTATAAAGAATAAGCTTGAAATCATATAATCACTTGAGTCCTAATATAGACGTGATCCCACTCTTTTTAACGAATAGAAATTTACAACCAAATTATAACGTCAATTGCAATCAAAAAACAACGTAAGGAGTTCATTTCTAGCAGACATTAGGTCCTCTCGCTTCATAAACTATCTCAGCCCAAGAAAATGATAAGCTTTAATAATTTTTTGAACGAGTAATAAAATAAAAAGAAAAAACACATAATTGAAACAAACTCTACAAAATATTGCATCCCGAAAATATTATTAGCCTCTTAGTTTTAACAGTGTATTTAGTGAAATTAATGAATTAAAGCGAACCCCACAGAATATGGCGTGGCTGTTGAATGCTTACCGCAACTTTGCGGCATTTTTCTGTCAGGCGCAATTTTACTTTGTTTCATTGAATTACAAAAATGCGTAATGAAAAGAGAATTTAATGTCCCAACTGTGTCATTATATTTAAGCCTTCCTTGATTGGTAGGCAAATAGTTAACTGACCTGTTTACATTAGAATGTAGTACTGAAGTGTTATGTACTTAACTCAAATTATTTCACTCACTTATCTCTCTCCATTTACGTTGCTTGGAAGACATTGCTTAAAGCGATAAACCCGCCAATATGTATAATACCTGATTAATTTTCTTTATTTTTGTGTAATCTTTATCATGTTGTGCAATAAAAAGTAAATAATTATTACAAATTCGAATGTCTTTAAAACTATTAAATATGGGTTAATTACGACCGCACTAATGAGTTCTAAATTCAATGAACAAACTACCTACTAACTATTTTATATTAGAAAAATAAAAATATACTTTTAATTTAATAAACGATTGAGTTACACATCTATCTAGTTACTTTATTTCTAATAGTTACAAATAAAAACGTCGACTATTAATAGTCATCTAATGACACATGTAAGTACGTATTAAACCATAGTCCGCTGCTTTGCTCGCATGGCTATTAGTATTTATTAATCAACCAGGTGCAGTATTCCATAAGTAATTAAAATATTTAAAATTGTTAAGTTCTGTAATTTGCAAGATTACTTTAAATAAAGGAATATGTTTTATCTGAAATCAAATACTAGAATAGCAAACAAAATTTTATGTATACTCCAGCATTTTAATACGAGAATCAGACTTTTTTATTTGGGCCATGTGGTGCCGAATAACAGTGCCACTAGCTCTTATCTTACGGAGAGTCGTATAAGTAGACGAAGAGAAATCCAACCGGACAGTGGGCAGCTGCATAATCCTGCTTAGTGGCTTGAACTGCGATCACAAACCCGCCTGCCCAGTGTGGTGATTATGGGCAAATACCCCCAATATAATGAAATCAATTGGGGAGCTTATGTTCAGCAGTGGATTATTTAAGGCTGATAGGATGATGTACAGATTTTGTTAAACATAGTAAATACCATTTACTAATCCTTGCCTTTGTTGGCTTAACTCCAACCTGCCCTGTACTAACCATTCATGTCTACATTCCTGGATATTGTTACTTTCCCACTTTACAATGTCCACCCACTAACAAACTTCCGACGACGCCTACAGCTCTTTAAATGGGGCGGGGAGCCAGTGCCTGGGTTTGTGGCGTCTGGCAGGAAGTTAGCTACGATGAGCCTGATTAATTTTTGTTAGTAACGTTGTTACGTTAGTAATAAAATGCATTTACCTTCTGCCATCGGCCTTCCGGCCAAAGGGGGACCGAAAAGGGGTATAAACTTACTGCCGGCAGACGCGACCGCCAGGCATACCCACTAAAAATATTTCGACGACGCCTACCGCTTGTTGACAGAAAGGGTTGGGGGCCAGTACCTGTATTGCAGCGTCTGACAACCCGCTTGCGGCCAACGTCCCCAGGCTGGATCCAGGAGGATCTTCTCAAAGGGGCGCGTGTGTGGTCGACTTCGGGTCTATAGTTTAACAGCAAGGGCCCTTTGCCCCATCGCCTAAGACCCGCCTGCTACGCATCCACATGACCCTCCTAGTTTCCCCACCCGTTGATCAGTACTAGGGGACCCTAAACCGCCGGCCTCTGGGTACAACCTTTTCCCCAGCGGCACCTCCGCCCTCCGGGAGGTCCTCAGCTCCCCCACTACGTTAAGGTAAATCATGCAATCAACCAAACATTCAGATGTAAATGCATTGTCTAACACGAAAGTTATTACAGAATATACAAGTGCAATTTTATGCGGCAAAATTTCATCGTTTTCCCGCCAAGCGTACTCATTTGTCCCTAATTTTGGCCCGAGCGGGCAACAGACCGCAGATTTCGATCTCCCAGTTCACCGCACTGTTAGCGATCACCGCACCGCACCCACATTAGCTTCCTGGGAAACTTCACGTGTGTCCGGGGCCTTATCATGGGACATATTATAATTATTATTATCTAGTTCCCTTACATACTAATACACTACCGCATAACATACATGAGGTTTCAGGCCACACACCTCGTGCAAGGCTAGGCTTATAAATATTACTATTAGGTAATTATTTACCATTTTTTTAAATTTATTTATTATAGTTTTATACAATCAATATATGTGTTAGTAAAAAATAAACACCTTCATCCACAGATAAACTGGTTTCCGAGTCTTCGTAATACTAAAAAACAAACACGCAGAATGCATGCTCATTGATTGTTTTCAGTTCAGTTGGAAAGGAGGAATAGTGAAATATTTGAGATTAAAGACCGATTGTTTGAGATTATAAGACGTTATTCCATATCAGCGTTTACAAGAATATATAAGAGATATTACATACATACATAATATCATGCCTGTTTCCCCGTAGTGATAGGCAGAGGCATATTATACGTCAACATTTAGCCAGTTATATTGTTGGTCCCACGTAATTGGTGGCGAGCTTAGTGCCGCTTACCGGGTACCTTTATGTTCGCCATAGCGTCGTCCGTTAATCGGGAAGTACACCACTTGCAGGTGAGGTTGGCTTGGGCTGCTCAGATTTTGGCAGGAACTCTATACACCTAAGAAGAGATATTATAAAGGCTTCATATAGGAAATTAACTGATCCTCTCAAAAGTCTAGTTTCTCAAAAATACTAATTGACCATGTAATGGGGAAAATATGGGTGGAGGGTCTTTATGTGCAAGAAGGTCAGGTTAGATTGCAAATTTATAAATTTTATAACACGTTAAATAGAACGCCTTTTCACAAATACACTGCAATTACTCAGTAGTGCACAATATCATTGCTGTGTGTATGTGGAAGGCAGATTGAAATAATGCAGCATTTTACAAAACGACAAGGCAAATTGTGAATGTATGGGAAACGTTTCTGTTTATATAGCATATACTGCAACTTATTATGACACCTAACTTGGGAATGGGGGGGGATTTGTATAATTGTTCAGGTAACCTAACAAACCCCCGATATGCCTCGGGAGCAACATGCTCAAAATCACCATACCAACCAACTTGCCTTGTCGTTTTGTAAAACGACGCATTCTAAAATTTGCCTGCTACATTTGTAAAACGACGCAGCGTTTTACAAACTGCAGCGCAGCAACGAAGCGGCGATAGCCCAGTGGCGTCTCAGTGACCTCTTGCCTTTAAATTCAGAGGGTCTCGGGTTCAAAATCTGGTCGAGCACCTATGACTTTTTGAAATTATGTGCGTAATTATCGCTTGCTCTGTGCCTCGGAAAGCACGTTAAGCCGTTGGTCCCGGCTGTCATGAACATCTATGGCAGTCGTTATTAGGAAGTCAGTTCCTTCTAACAGACTGACAGCTGGTTTAACCATAGAATGATGTTTTCCTCTGGGTTGCGGAGGTCAGACGGCAGTCGCTCCACGTAATAACTGAAATTCAGTCAAATCTGGTTGAACCAGTGCGCAGACCCTGGGCCCTAAGCTTAAGTCTAGGGTAACTGGGATAATGCTAGGATATGATGATGATGATTTGTTTAACGACGCCTTCTAGAATTTGCCTGCCACATATATTATAGACATTTGTATAAACTACGAACACGTGTTGAAAAAAAACCACTACTTCAACATTTTAAAACTCTACTATCTAAATTAGGTAAAGTAACATTAAAATTAGCCGCATTTTATTCATACTGATCACACGGCATAAGTTTGAAAGCACTTATGTAACAGTCAATAAAACACAAATTCACTTTTGCATTCCTTTTGCATCGTGTACCTATAATAGTGGCATTCCGCAGCACTCAATCGGAATTCACTTATTCTCAGACTCAATAATGTATTTCAGTTTGCAGCAATCATTACTGAATTTAATTTTATTAAAATGAATTAACATCAAAAAGATTTGCCTTCACAAGGTTTAATGGATTCTGCAATAAAATTAATGTATACTACAGATGTTCGGTCTGATATTTGCATGACATACGTAATAATGAATAGTATTTGATGAAATATGGTGTGGGAGTAGAGTATAAGGAGAAACTGTTAGGTCATCATGTAGATATAAGAAGATTTAAGACTCTTAATCACGCCACAATATTATATATGCAGATGATTTTGTAATTTAGTTTATACAATGATTTGATTGAATGGGTAAATGATTATGAAAAGTACAACTGTTTATAAATAGTATTAGGGTGGTATTAGGAACAATATCGAAATGTTAATGGTACATTATTTATTTGATTTTCACAGAAGAACGTGCTTGAGCCGAATCTTAAAAATAATTATCCTCGAAAATGTTAAAATAATATATTTTATGTATTTTAGGAGAACTAAGTATTATAGGACAATAGTCAAACCAATATCAAAGGTGAATAGCAAGCACCCCTTACTAAAAATAAGAACTGATAAACTTCTAAAACCTAAGTTTCTTTTGTACACATATAAAAAAATCTATAACGTTTATTCGGCTAGATGATGCTGTTTGAAATATGAACATACATATATACAATCACGACTTTTCCCCGAAGGAATAGGCCGGGGCATATTATACGCCCACACTTCGCCAGTTCTATTGATGGTCCCAAGTCCTGGTAATAAGTGGCGAGCCTAGAGCCGTTTATCGGGAACTTTTATGATCGCCCGAGCCTCGTCCGTTGATCGGCAGGTGCACAGCATGCAGGCTATCTGAGGTTCCTAACATGTCAGTAGGTTATAGAACCTACTGACATGTTAGGTGTGTATAGATACACTCTTGAAATATAAAAAATAATGTATTTATTATAAGTAGTAAAAGAAACTCAGAATAGAGTTTTTTTTATTACAGATATGTTAGATGGTTTCATAATATAGAATCGAAGTAATTTTAGTCAAATCATTAAAATTTATGCTTCACTATTAACTTCAGTAAATATTCAAAGCAAAATTACACTGACACTAGTTTTTGCTCATTAAAATTTTCTAGGTGTTAACGACGTCGCCCTGCTTACCATTTTCTGGGGTACCTTTTTTCTTTGTGAAATGGCTATACGTAATTTAAATGTCTTAATGTTTTCTTTTAAGGTAATTATTAAAATTTAAGGTAGTTAGTAAATTGAATTTCCTATTTGCTTTAATGGCGAATTATATTAGTAATTTCATAATAGTATCAAAAGAGTGTCTTAGTAAAAGCACATTTTATCATTTTAAAATAAAAACAAGTATTTTATGACAGAGATATAATATTTTTATTGTGTTGTAAGGAAGACATGTTCCGATTAAGTATGGAATAAAATATCCGTCAAATGCCCCCCACGGCTCCGATTACAGGCCATTATTCTTTTCATAAGTTATTTTCTTTTTTTATTTTAAATCTTGTGACTGCAGAACACAGGTTTTTGTAGATTTGTCAAATTGTTTTACAACTAAATTTTCTTGTAACTGGCGGGAGTAAAATTTACCTTGACGATTTTCTTGCCCGTTCTTTTACGATCAAGCTCCCGCCCACAGTGAATGGGCGCGCTAGTTTTTAAGTTTTTACGTTCATAAGAGCTCTTTTGAGCCAAAGTTGAATAAATGAATTTGAATTTTTAATTTTTATAAAATTTTCCATGACTTTTGCACAGAGATGTGGCTGTATCTCACCGATGACGCGGTGGATTTCCGATTTGAGCTCAGGAATTGTTTGGGGCTTAATCCCATAAGGCCGTGATTTCCCAAAACCCCAAAGAAAAAAAACGCACAGCGTTCAATCACACGATCTTGGTGACCAGTTGTGGTTGTACCTTACTTTTTTGAAAATGAGGACGAAATTGCAGTGACTGTGAACGGCATTCGTTACAGGAATATGATAACGGACTACTTGTGGCTTTAACTGGTTGGCATGAGTCTGGACAACATGTGGTTTCAGCAAGACGGCGCATGAAGCTATCGACGTATTACAGCCACGATTTCCAGAACACATTATCTAACGAAATTCTGATGTCAACTGGCCACCAAGATCGAGCGATTGAATGCCGTAAATAAATAAATCATCATCATTATCATCAGCCCAAAGACGTCCACTGCTGAACATATGCCTGCCCTATTAGCTTCCAATGTGACCAATTGCATGTGGCCAGCATCCACCGTGATCCTGCAACTCTTATCAGGTCTTATCATGCAAGTGGACGGCCTACGCTAAATAAATTGAAAAAAATAAACATAAATACTTTTACGCCTGTTTCCCCGAAGGGGTAGGCAGAGGCATATTATACGACCACACTTCGCTAATTATATAGTTGGTCCCACGTAATAGGTGGCGAGCCTATTGCCGCTTACCGGGCACTGTTATATTCGACAGAGCCTCGTCCGTTAATCGTCAGGTGCACCACTTGCAGCTGAGGTTGGCTTGCGCTCCTTAGGTCTTGGTAGGATCCCTATATATCCATAAATCCATATAAAATAATATATATTCTTGAATATCTCACACAACGCTTCTAGTTTCAAACTAAGCTGAAATGTTCTATGTGTACTATACCAGTACCAATTAACCAACAAAAAACATAGACATATGTTAATACATAGGTGCTTATAATACATAGGAAATACTAAGACTAAAATAAAATTAGCATACACAAATATTTGTCCTGTGTGGGAATCGAAAGCAGGACCTTAGGAGTGGAGTGGGGGCTATCTTACAAAATAATATATATTCTTGAATATCTCACACAACGCTTCTAGTTTCAAACTAAGCTGAAATGTTCTATGTGTACTATAATAGTTCCAATTAACCAACAAAAATCATAAACATATTTTTAAGTTAATACATAGGTGATTGTAATACATAGGAAATACTAAGGCTTAAATAAAATTAGTGTACACAAATATTTGTCCTGTGTGGGAATCGAAAGCAGGACCTTAGGAGTGGAGTGGGGGCTATCTTACGCGCCATATCGGTCGTAAAACCATGATAATAAATAATAAATAAATAAATATTTTCAGACAATTACACCAATTATTTAGTTCCAAGATAAGTATCATTAAGAACTTGTGTTATGGATACTAAACAACGGATAAACATACTTAAATACTTTTTTTTTGTAAATACATACTTAATATACATAGGAAAACACCCAGACCAGAACAAATATTCATGTTCATGCACAAAGATTTGTCCTGTGTGGGAATCGAACCCACGACCTCTGGAGTGAAGTGCAGGTATACTGACCTCAACGCCATATCGGTCGTCATAATAACTAAATAAAAACGCTTCAATAATCACATGGATCTAAATACACTAAGTAAAATTTAAATTGAAAGGAATTTGAATAAGTAAATAAGAACACAATTAAAGTTTCGTTATTAGTAAGACAATTTTAGCTCTATCCCTCCAAAAACTGAATTACATTGTTTTTCCTTGCGGAGTTCTCTTAATTGTTACTCACAAGCAATAATATTTACCATTAACGATCTACTTGTTAAATTAAACACAGTATTTAACTTTACCACAAATCCCAATTAATTTACACCGCATAATAATATTCGTGACTGTCGTAATGAGTATGGTAGACGTAAATTTATCAAGCTTAACAATACAAAATCATCCCGCAAGAATACAGAAGACATTTACGGATGTATTTTACCACCTCGTATATTTTTCAAGTATACGTTTCACAAGACTCTTTGACACAAGGAAACAATGCATGTGTTGGGTGTCATCTGGTTATGAAAGAATTAATAGGCATCTAAGAAGCAATGTGTTTATCGAAACACGCTTATCTGAGCAAAACAAGGAAAGCATAAGCGATATCAGTGATCCTACTCTGCGTGAGGCGTGGAAAAGGAAAACAGCCCTGGAAGCTCCCTGGCAGTACGTTAGATAGAGATAGGAATAGTTTTCCACTTGCGTTTTCCGCCTGTAGGCAACAGCGTCTCTTGGCTCGCGATGTGAGCTTGTTTTTTGCTTACTTCTCTCCTCAGTTAGTAGTCAGTACTGGCCGAGCCATCGCGCCGTATGCTCTGTACCGCTGTATATCAGTGGAACTAACGCTTAAAAACCGTTTCACTTCCCCGAATTAACATAATTATACCTTCATCGTTCATTGCAGATAAACAATTAACTGTTCACACATCAAATACATTGATATCATCATCCCTTACCACAGTTTTTCTCTTTCTTTTTTTTTTGTTTTCGTTTCATTATTTTAGCCGGGAAAACGCCGGGTGGTTATTTGTGTAATAAGCTGTAAGTTACAGTGAAATTCTTTGTTCAGTGACATTCTGTGGATTGGCCCAGAGGGAGCTAGCAGTTTTCTTGTGTTTTCCATTTGGTTTGGTTTTGTTTAAGTTTTTGTTGGAAGACCAGTTTGTGTTATCAACACGTGTGTTTATCGATCGCCGGCGCGCTAAGGTAAGGCTTTATTTTGATAACTTTGTTGTTCATTCTGTACCTTATTTTCTGGAATATGTCAATAGATTGAGAGGGTGTCAGTTTGCTTAGCTTTTGATGTTGTATTCCCCAGTATGTGTAACCAAAACAATAAGACGAATCGTCAATATGTCAGTCCATATGGATCTATTTTCTATATTTTTACTAAGCAACGTGTTCTGTTTATGGTTGATAATTTGTGGAAAAATAGCTTTGAATTGACCATAATGGTAATGTAGGTTTATTAAGGTGATAATTACTAAAACCTGTGGAATATAATTCTCTTAATAAATGGTGGTGTCATTCAAAATATTGGCTATCGCCTTTTAGCTTAGGGTTTTTGTTTTTTTTTTCTATTAAGGATAGGGCTGCAAGAGGTGCTAGCTAGATATATAGTGTCAGAAAGGTAAATGCAAACTTTTTGATATGAAAAGCAACAAGTGTAGGTAATGAAATTATGGAGTTGAAGAAACCTTGCTTGCTCAAGGCGCCTGTTGATAACAGTAAGATCGAAGGTTTCATTTGATTTTATTCTGGCCATTTGGAGACAATATCTTTGACGATCGATATAGCGTGGAGGTCAGTATACCTGCACTTCGCTCCTGAGGTCGTGGGTTCGGTTCCCGCACAGGACAAATGCTTGTTTGCATGAATACAAATGTTTGTTCTAGGCTGGGTGTTACCCATGTATATTAAGTATGTATTTACATAAAAAAGAAGTATGTATGTATTGTATCCGTTATTTAGAATACATAACACACGTGCTTAATGATACTTATCTTGGAACTAAATAATTGGTATAATTGACAGAAAATATTTTTTTATTATGTATTTATTTAATTGCCCGAAACATTATGTCTATAAGCAAAATAAAAAATCTTTTAAAAAAGCGACAATTATATGGCATAATAAAACAAATTATCTTCTAAGAAAAAGACATATCTCTATGGCAAGGTATGTGAGCTATAGATACCTATGCGTCGGCGTAACGACTTATGAGTGTTACAATATCGTTAGATGTCCCCTACCATGAGAACACATGGTATGTAAGTAAAATATTTTTGTTTCTGTTATCTAAATTGTTGTAGTTGACGGCAACGGAGATGGCGAGTTAGATAAGGACTACGTTATATTCAAATATCTACCAAGTCCGGCTCCTGTTAAAAATTCTACGGCCCTGATGTCATGTTGTGCTCGTATACATACAGCACATATTATCCAACAATAGGGCACAAGCTTAATGTTCTATACCATGTTATTGAGCCACTGATAAATGAAGCACAAAAAGCAAGGTCGAACAAGCAAACACCTAATATTATGTATTCAATACCATTTGACCGAATTTCTAATAAAAATAAGTGAAAACTACAGTCATTACCAATAAGTACTTCCAAGAAAAGTTTAATGAGTTTCCAAGCTATAAGAGAAGCTAATTTTTTAATTTATTTAGGTATTTCAATTAATAAGATCTCAGAACAACGAAGTACGTGAATTTAGCAATTCCATATTTCGGAGAAACGATAATATAAAGTTAAGTTACAAAGGAAAGCCGATTCGTAAGCTTGAAAGCATCTTGTAATTAAGTAGCTGCTTTAATGCAAGACACGAAAAGAGTTCTAATTATAAATGGTACACTCGCTAATTATTGATGAAAAGTACTTTTTTGTAATATTATTTTTAAAGATTTTTTATATTACAGAATGGAAATCCTAGTACGGTTTGTTATCAAATCAAGTACAATATGTAAGCTTGTGATTGTTTCACTAATTTCTGTCTTTATTAGAACACAAATATTCTAATTTCCGATGAACAAAGCGTGCCAATGATATGTTTTTATACCGTTACATTTAAATGCGGCATACATACATACTCGTACTTTCACGCTTGTTTTTCGAAGAGGTGGGCAGAGGCTTATTAAACGCCCACATATCGCCAATTATATTAAGGTCCCACGTAATAGGTGGCGAGCCTATAGCCATCAAAATGCGAAGTGGATGCAGTTGATATGTCAATTTTTTTTGTTCATAACATTTCATGTTTTACAAGTGAACAAAATAAAATATAAAACACACAAATAAAATCCGTAGTAGGGGCCAGCGGGTGAATGCCTCGATGTCGTAACATGCCTTGTCGAGAACATTTGCGAATGTAGGCAGTATGGTAGGTAGACGTAGCTCACTACGGTCACCCACTGCGAGATAAAAGGAATAGGAGTAGATAGAGCTATATTATTTTCTTTTCTTCAAATTTGTGGCTGCAGAACACAATTTCTTATAGACTTATCAAATAGTCTTCATATTAAGTATATTTTTGGTAACTGGTGGGGAAAGAAAACTATTCTTGGCAAGATGCTTGACGTTTCTATGATTAAAGTTGACGTCCCGAAGAGCTCTATAGAGACAAATTCGAATAAATTATTTTGACATTTACTCTTATATGTACGATACCATATAGACATTCCTAGATTGATTAATTACCGAGACTAACCTTTAAATTAGCACAAGTATAGCAAATATTAAGGGACCTAGCAAAAATCTGCTTAAGAACATCATTAAAATGTGAAAATATCCATATTTGCAATCAATTGCATCAAACCCCAGATTTTCAGTTAGAATCTCGAGGAGATACAACGTTTGCAATCAATGAACAAAAATCGCTCTATCTTCTCCGATCTCTAGAGATAACACACACTTTGTTGTAAATTGAGTGAACTCCCAAAAAGGCCTTTCGTGTTGCTTACGTAACGGCCCTATAAGGGAAGACAGCAGATTATAAGATTTATACTTAGATATATGACTAACTGACGCACAACCTTATCTATAAATATTTTCTTTAAATTATAATTTATTGAAGGACATACCAAATCTGTACTAAACGATCGTAGAGACATCATTAGAGATTCGTCGCAGTTAAGTAGATCAATTCTTAAATGGATGAGAACAGCGATAGCCCGGTGGTGAGATTTATAAACTGTAATTTTAGATGGTCTCGGGTTCAAATCCTAGGTACGAACTTATGACTTTACGAAGTTACTAGTGGAACTATTCAGGGCAGTCCCTTATAAGAGACCTTAAATCAACCCCCAAAAATGTCTGATGTTTCGTGTTGCCTACGTAACGGCCCTATAAGGGAAGAGAACTATTGATAAGGTTCATATTTAGATGCATGAAATAACTGCACACAGTCTTCTATAAACAGGGTATAGGGTTCCTACCAAGACCAAAGGAGCCCAAGCCAACCTCACCTGCAAGTGGTGCACCTGCCGAACAACGGACGAGGCTCTGGCGAACATAAAAGTGCCCGTTAAGCGGTTATAGGCTCGCCACCTATTCCGTAGGACTAACTATATAATTGGCGTTGTGTGGGCGTATAATATGCCTCTGCCTACCCCGTCGGGGAAACAGGCGTGAATTTATGAATGTATGTACTTTTCTACAAATATCTTCTTCTAGCATTGGCGTGCCAGTAACTCTTGGTCCAACGTTGGACGGAGCTGGACCCGTAGTCGAATTTTAGTTGATTCGATAGAGGTAATTCCTTGAACTGGTGAGGCGAGACCTCTTGCCTTTAAATTCAGAGGGTCTCGGGTTCAAACCCTGGTGGCGCACCTATGACTTCTCGAAGTTATGTGCGTAATTTTCGCTTACTCCGTGTCTCGGAAATAACGTTAAGCCGTTGGTCCCGGCTGTCTTGATCATCTATGGCAGTCGTTATTAGGAAGTCAGTGCCTTCTAAAATACTGACAGCTGGTTTAACCATAGAATGATATTTCCCTTTGGGTTGCGGAGGTCAAAAGGCAGTTGCTCCACGTAATAACTGAAATTCAGTTGAACCTGGTTGAACCAGTGAGCAGACCCTGAGCTCTAAGCTTAAGTCTAGGGCAACCGGGACAATGCTACATATTATAGCTTGAGGAGCACATACTCTATGAGATATTCCTTGAACTGGTGACCATTTGTGTGTGATTTCATAACTCAAGCACGGTCACGATGGATTTTGGTTATTGCTACCTAAACGTGGTAGTCAAGACAAGTTAGCTGACCTTAAAACTCTAACTGCAAGACACCACTCACTTACTATCGCCAAACCGCACAGGGTCTATATGGTAAAATTTAAATATGCCTTGAATACTCCTTATCTTAATATGCCCTGGGGTATGATATGTGGTAGAATGTAATCTATAGGGGAGGCCAATGTTCAGTAGTGGATTCATAAGGCTGATGATGATGTCTTCTTACCTTGGTTTGTGACATAAGACTCGTACTCAATAATGGCAGGTAGTAAGACAAAATATTTGAGTTCATTAGCATCTCCCAACTTACTAGCTTTTGCCTTTAATAGGCTTAAAAAGATAAAGAAAGCTAGTGAAAAATCTGTTTTTCAGCTGAATTTCTTTGAATACAGACTTTTACGAAAAACAGTCAGACTCTACCCACAGAATACTGTGAATACTTTCGATTACTTCTTGAAAGAATGATCATCGATGAAATTTCCCCCCCATGACATACATTTATTTATTTTTAAATATGTATTTATTTGTGTTTATATATGTGTATGTGTGTACTTTTATGTAGATCATCGTAATATTTTATGTAAGTATATCATAACTGTAAGTATTATCTCTTACTCGCACCGCCTTTAATGTCTCTGCTTACCCCAAGGTTGACTGGTAGAGAATGCCTAGTGGCATTAAGTTCGCCTTTTGTACATTGTATTTTTATGTGTGTGCAATAAAGATAAAATAAAAAATACAAAAAATAACAAGACTTAAAATATCTACTGTCAAGCTAACATAATAGATCTCTTCAGCCCTCATCATGTAAAACAGTTGCAACAACAAAATTCAAATGAAGAATTACGTTGAATACGACCAAATGAATAGGATTCCGAATTGGACATTCAAATTCAAATACGTAGCAGGTACGTATTTAGAGCAATCCTGGAAGTTCGTTTGGCCTGCAGAATCGCCAGCAAATAGCTTGCGGTAAGCGGATAATCTGCCGGAGCCACTGTTACCGCAAAATGTGTGCAAGGCTTTAAGAGAGAATACTACAGATATAAAAGTACTCTATTTGTAATAAGTACAAAGTACCTTTTCGAAATGCTAGCATCTTCGTGATACTAGGTCGTGAACATAGAAGTGAAGCAGATACAGCTGATTATTGTACTGATGTCTGCTTGTAAGGCATTTCATACATACATACATAACATCACGCCTGATTCCCCGAAAGGGGTATGCAGAGGCATATTATACGCCCTCATTTCGCCAGTTATATTGTTGGTCCCACGTAAGAAGTGGCGAGCCTATTGCCGATTATCGGGAACATATGTGTTCGCCAGAGCCTGGTCCGTTGATCGACAGGTGCACCACTTGCAGATAAGGTTGGCTTGGGCTTCGAAAATCTTGATAGTAGCCCTATCATCTATTATTATCCTAATCATTTGTATAGTTCTTTTCACGAACCTAGGTGAGAGGGATAAGGGTCTTACCACGCTGACCCATTTCAGAAACAAGTGTAAGGCGTCCTGCTGTTGTTCGGCAGTAACGGACGCCCTTTCGGGTTTCGAACTTCTATAGACGACTACCACTAGACGAAATCCCATTCCTTCAGTCGCTTTCTAAAACACCCTGGGGCTAGACATGGGAAGGTAGAATTCTTCGCAGCTGCCGTTTCCACATGTAAGCCAATCTAGGCTTTTTGTATTACTATTACCAGCTATGAATAAGCTGCTAGACTATCCGATAACTCGACACAAAATGAAATATTCGTTAACTCGACACAAACAACTGCACACACGTGTGTCCAGTTGGTTAAACTTAATTTGTTTATATGTATTGTTTCGTCAACTGGACACACTCTGTGTTTTGCAATAAAGGGTAGAGTCAGTTTATTATTGGAAAAACTGTTCTGAAAAATCGAGGCCTTTTTACAGTTGAGGACATACAGTGTGTGGACATACAATATCCTCATGATTATGATATTCATTTGATCACAGCCTGACAAGCTGACTTTTCCATACGTACATACATTTACGCCTGTTCCCCGAAGAGGTAGGCATAGGAAAATTATACGCCCACACTTCGCCAATCAAATAGAAGGTCCCACGTAAAAGGGTGGCAAGCCTATTGCCGTTTACGGCACTGTCATATTCGCCAGAGCCTCGTTCGTTAATCGGCAGGTGTACCACTTGCAGTTGAGGTTGACTTGGGCTCCTCAGGTCTTGGCAGGATCCTTATACACTCTAGACAACACGACATCAACGTCATATTGAAATTTGAGCTGGTAAAATAATTAGATGAAAAATCTGATATATGTGCAGAGGCTTAAGCGTAACTTTGCACGTGTCGCCAATGGAAACTTCCCTAATCTCATTGAATCATCCTCCACTAATGACGCACACTCGGCTTATGGCTGATAATGATGGACGTCGTATGAACATAGTGACTGATAATACATATTTTGGCAAGTAAATAAAGAAAAAGATAGTATAACTGCAAATTGTATCTACTCTGCCATTAACAGACTTGCCATGCATATGTTATGTCGTATGGTTTTTTTCTGTGGGGTTGTGCCGCAGATATTTGACGATCGATATGGCGTGGAGGTCAGTATACCTACACTTCACTTCAGAGGTCGTAGGTTCGATTCCCACACAGGACAAATCTTTGTGTGCACGAACATGAATATTTGTTCTGGTCTGGGTGTTTTCCTATGTATATTAAGTATGTGTGTACAAAAAAAAAGTAATTAAGTATGTTTATCCGTTGTTTAGTATCCATAACACAAGTTCTTAATGATATTTATCTTGGAACTAAATAATTGGTGTAATTGTTAGAAAACATTTATTTTATTTATTTATTTAAATTCCAACTTAAAATCTAGACATACACTAAGGGAAACATATTAAGAAATTAATATTTCGACAGCGGCGCAATTTGTTTATAAAAACCTGGTATATGTACATAAGATCATTTTACAATTAAGTACATATTTGAATTTTGAACTTTAGGCTGCCGATTTTAAGATTTTAGAACATTGCCTCATAATTTAATAACTTAGAAATTTATAGTTCTTGTAACTGGCGGGAGAAAAAATTACCTTCTTGCCCGTTCTTGTAACGATCAAGCTCCCGCCCGCATAAAATGGGCGCGCTAGTTTTTAAGTTTTGTAATTATTACTTTCATAAGAGCTCTATTGAGCCAAACTTAAACATATTATTTTTACTTTGACTTTACATCATACATAATCTCAAGCCCATTAATATTTAAAACGTATATGTCAAAGCAAAGTACACTTGTGGAAAGAGATCTCTAGATGAAACCTGTCAGTAACTCGCCGCCCGTCCGCCTACTATAGGCGACAGGCCGCCTCGACGGCGCGTTCGGGTTTCACGCGCGCCTCAAAGAGATGTCAGCACACTGAGGGGCCCCTAGGTAGGGGGCTTAACCTGCCGGGGTTAGCTGGACTTTTCGAAAGGGTTACCGCGGTCTTGGTGTTTACAGGCTCAAGAAGGAACATGGATGGATTTAGTCAATAAAATTCAGACACACCCTTCCGCTTCAACCACAGCGGAAGGCGGTCGTTAGATGATGGAAAAAAAGGTGAAACCTGTCAAAGCTATTCATTCGCCTACATTGACACTAGCCGAGGTCATCTTCATCATCATCATATCAGCCATTTGAAGTCCACTGCTGAACATAGGCCTCCCCAATTGCTTTCCACGTAGATCAATCCTTTGCTGCCTGCATCCACCGGCTCCCCGCCGCCCTGACCAGGTCATCAGTCCATCGCGTGGGGGGCCGCCCTCTACTACGCTTGCTTATTCGTGGTCGCCATTCAAGCACCTTAACGCCCCATCGGTCGTCGGTTCTTCGAGCTATGCTTCGAGCTAGCCGAGGTACCATTACCTTAGTCGTTTTCTACGACAGCCTTGGGCATGTCATGACCTCGTGAAATTCTTCGTTCGAGCCGCTACCAAACGGCACATCCAGAAAATGGAGAAAATTAAGAGAAAGTGTTCACCTTTGAGTGTATGGACAATGTTTTTGCGACTAACTAGCACTAACTATAATTATGTCGAAACTTCCTTCAAAGGATACGCAAGTATATACTTATCTTGGACATTGTTTGTTGTATTTTGGGTATTGGGGTCGCCTATCCGGTTATATCATTAAGTACACGGTGTTTTATTATTAATTAACTACATAATAACCAAATTTAGATGTAGAGTCATGTTGACGCGTTTCTTACGACATTATAAGTATGTATTTACAAAAAAAGTATGTAGGTATGTTTGCACAATTTTCAAAGTAGCTTAAAAAAAATAAGTACGTAAAAAATGAGAATAGTCTATCTAGTCTGTTTTTTTTTTTATTTTAAACTCAAAGCAAAGTAAACAGCTATTTTTCGAGAACATTTTAACTATTAGTTCTAGACATCAGTTAGAAAAAAGCTATAAAAAACAGCTTTTATATTATAAGTAAAACAAAAAGCACATTTTAGTTTATTCTAGGTGACCCGGCGAGCATCGTTTTGTCTGTCAATTGATGTTTATTTTAAGAATCTTCAAATTAACACAAAATTATTAATATCAATAGGTATTAATACTTATTTCGGAAAATAATAACTCCAAAAGTAAAAATGGATCAAGCCGTTCTTGAGTGTAAGGTTACTTCGAACTAACTTAACTTGCGTTGATAATTATTTGTTTCTAGAACGTTTTCCAGTTAGGGTCTAGGCACTACGCATTAGCAAAGTCAGTCAGTTTCCGACACCATTGGCGAACCTTGGAACCTTCCGTTCGGAACCTCTCACTGCCTTTCGGTGTTGTAATGGTATTGTTGGCTAATGCTGTGATTCACTTTGACCTAAATCTAGGTTCTTATTTTACCTAACTAATACAGATATAATTTTTTTATTAAAATAACTAAGTTTTTCTATATAAAAATACTGCTTCTTTTTTTTCTTTATTATTTATAACCTCAATAAACGTTTTTATTTTATCTACCACATATAGACATACATACAGACATATAGACATACATGCATGCATACATACATACAATCACGCCTTATTCCTCGAAGGGGTAAGCAAAGGTACGGTAGAGGGCTATACGCCCACATTTCACTGATAATATTGGTGGCCTATTGGCACTTACCAGGAACTTTTAGGTTCACCTAAGCCTCGTCAGCTGATCGGCTGGTGCACCGCATGCAGGTGAGGTTGGCTTGGGTCTATGGTCAAGGTAAGATTCCTATGCAAAACGTACTACTAATCTATCATTCTCTATGAATAAAAAAATATTTACTATACCTACTATCCCCTTACTATAACCCAAATACTTGTTCTTAATATCCTTACCTAATACAGTTGGAAAAACGTACTAAGTACTAAAATTATACTAGATTTATAATGACCTAAATCTATAAAGTAATATTCCCATATAATAAAAATATTCCAAAATAAGTATCATTAAGAACTTGAGTTATAGATACTAAAGAACGGAAACACAGAAATACTTAAATATCTTTTTTTTTGTAAATACATACTTAATATACATAGGAATACCCAGACCAGAACAAATATTTATGTTCATGCACACAAAAATATGTCCTGTGTGGAAATCGTACCCACGACTGGAGTGAAGTGCAAATATACTGACCTCCACGTTCCTATTTTACCAATCTTTATAAAACAAGGTAAAAAACATTTAAACAGCCCACAAACGAGAGGCAGCACCACTTCAGCACTGTTACCCTCTACTTCTGTACCAAAATATTATTAAGTTGAAACCCGAGGTAAAGAAAGCGTTAAAAAGATTAAGTACAATACTAGTACGAAATTTTAAAACGTTGTCTTCAATAGAAAAGGTTTGAATAAAAACCAAATGTATAACAAACAAAAATTCCTATGTATAAAAAATAAAAAGCTTTACTACAAAGCCCTACATTCTAAATAGTCGCGCTCGACTAAGTGCACAAATTGGTCAAGTGTTAAATAAAACTATTCGTGGTCCCTGAACGAACGTACTGAACCAGCATCATGATTATTGTCACGAAGTAGAGTGTCCTTGTGTATTTTTTTTCTATCATTTTCTTTTTTCTTTTAGTATGTGACTTTTAGCAACCTGCCTGCCAGCGTGGTGATTATGGGCAAAAAGATTCAACAGAATTTAATCTATTGGGAAGGCCAATGTCCAGCAGTGGACCTTATAAGGCTGATATGATGATGTGGTTTCTGGTTGCAAATAGTTGGACAAATCGCATGCTTAAAGGAACACCGACCCATTAATAGATAAGTCAGGTGTGAATCACGTACTTATACAGTCTTTTTATTTATTACTGAGATCAAACCAATGTTAACTAAACGTTTAAAACACAAGCAGAATTACTAATTAATAAATCAGTATCAATTTAATGCGCTTACAAGTAGGACAAGTATTCTTTAGAAGATCTTATTTTGTGATGTCCCAAAAATCGTCTTTTTGAGTTAAGTCACTTTTCCATTAAGCATGCAAAATAAACAGGCAGCAATGAGGGAAGCACATAGCTAGAAGAACCGACGACATTTAGGGCATTAAGGTATTTAAAGCGTTATGGACCTATATTTTGGCAAAGGCATCGAAAATCCAGTGAATGCAGGCGGGTCAAGATATATGGCATAAGCTACGCATAAACAGTCATAAGTGACAATCACTCTTATCCAAAGGTTAGTAAGAATCAATTTCAGTTTCTCTAGTTGTTGCTACGCTACACCACTGAAGTTATGTACTGTCGGCGTAAAGACAAGTGTAACATGTCAGCTCAAAATGGAATCTTATAACATGTGTTCAATCAAAATCAAAATATCATTTATTTCATTAACTCTTACAAAGTACTTAAAAACGTCAAAATGAAAAATAAAAAAACAATCGAAATATTATTACACTTAAATCGCGAAGCTTAGATTCACTTACATGCAACAATACAATTAAAAAACAAAGAATATTTAAGTGTAAGTGAATCTAAGTGCCAGTACCGAGCCACCGATCTGTAAGAATTAGATTGCGTTAAAGTGTTATGCTTTACCTGTTTGTACAGTCAGAGTTTTAATGTTGGTAAAAAACAATCGAAATATTATTACACTTAAATCGCGAAGCTTAGATTCACTTACATGCAACAATACAATTAAAAAACAAAGAATATTTAAGTGTAAGTGAATCTAAGTGCCAGTCCCGAGCCACCGATCTGTAAGAATTAGATTGCGTTAAAGTGTTATACTTTACCTGTTTGTACAGTCAGTGTTTTAAAGTTGGTAACATCCAAACCGCTATATAGATCGACATACTTCGTCTTTATTGTTAAAAGCCATAGAGCGTGTTCCGACATATCGCAGCTTTCCTACTATAGGGGCACATCTAAAAAAAATTGATTTGGTTTTGATCGATTTTGCGAAAATATAGGGGCTCAAAAATCTTTAAGCAAGTTTTCCCAAAAATAATGATTTTTCCAATTGAGCACCTATAGTATGAAAGGTGCGATATATAGCGCTTTGGGTGCTATAAATTCGACGCTAACTGTACCTACGTACCTACTCATGGAGTCTGAAACTTTGCGTCGCGCGGTTTGAAATTCCGGAACTCAAACTAAAGGAGTTTGGTATCTAAATAAAATACATGGTTGTTTGGCAAATAGACGGGTACCTGCCTACACTGCCTCTGAAAGTTCATTTTCAGTTTACATTGTTTTGCAGTAAATATAATGTTTTATTTACCTTTTCAAACTTATATTACCTTTGCACGAAGAAAATTTGAATAATGTTTACTAGAATTTTGGGTTGGGAGGGGAAGACCACGTAAGACCTTCCATGACCAAATCCAGAAGAATTTGAAGAAAGGGCAGGTCAAAAGTACCAGGGCGTGTATAAGAAGTTTAATGAGTGTGAATAAAGCTAAAAGTGTGTGCCAAGATCGTAAAAAGTGAAAGAATGTGATCACTGCTTACCCCTTTTTTTTCGGATTGGAAATCATTTAATGACCTTCTCCCGCTGTGGGTGGAGCGGAAGGATGTGTTCAGACTTTACTGACTAAATCCTTCTTGTGCCTGCTACGTTCCGAGGCCGCGGTAACGCTTTCGAACAGTCCCGCAGTATCTCTGCCTATCCCTACGACAGGGAGGCGTATCGTTATGTATGTATGTATGTGTAATATCAGATCATCGTGGCAGCGTATGAGCTGAATCTCTCTTACCTTGGTTTTTGAGAGGCAGCTGGTGCTCACTAGTGGGCCGTTAAGGGGCTGAGATGATAATATTATATTACTAGACTATTTCAAAAATATTTCTTCGCTTAAGATGCCACACTTCTTGATTTAAATCCCTCTTACCTTGATTTGTGAGATGAGGGTCAAGCCTAATAGTGGGACGTTAATGGCCTAGCAGATTTATTTATTTGCATTCTTAAACAAGCTATAAAAACATGCATGCAGGCTCTTCTTGCCTGGAGGTACTAAAGGAAAGGGCAACATTAAATAATAACTAAACTTTAATTGATTGATATGGATTTTTTATAAGTAATAACTTTTGCCTTTTTTTAATCAGACTTGCTCATTTGTATTTAGAATTACAATATAATTTCTTGATGGTGACAACATATTAATTAGTTTAATAAAGCAAATTTTAAATTTATTTTTATGTACATTTATATAGATATAATATCATATATACTTTCTCTGCGGGGCATTAATGTGCATTACCAATACATAAAAAAAAAGTAACGCCGATACAACCAATGCCACCTAAAGGCGGGTTGCTGAACTAAAGAGACAAGCGTGATATTTCAAAAAGTCATTAAAAGTTCTGCTATTTATCGATAGATGGAAAAACTATAAAGTATCACTGCTGTGCCGGTCGGAGTGGGGGGTGTAAGGTTTTTTTTCGTTCTGAATTTCTGGATTCGGTCTCCACGCTCAAGGCCCGCGATAGAAACTATGCAATTGCTTAATATCTCAAGCAAGCTCAAGCACACTGTAAAGCTTTTATATCAGCTCAGTCACATGAAGTCAACTGCTGAACAAAGGCCTCTTCAATAGAATAAGTACATTTTCTTGTAACTGGCGGGAGTAAAAAACTAACCTTGACGATTTTCTTGCCCGTTCTTTTACGATCAAGCTCCCGCCCACAGTGAATGGGCGCGTTAGTTTTTAAGTTTTGACGTTCATAAGAGCTCTTTTGAGCCAAACTTGAATAAATGAATATGAATGAATTAATGAATGAATATATTGAGCGATCCCGAGTCGCCTGCATCCACCGGCTCGCCTCCTTGACCAAATCATCGGTCCATCGGGTGCAAAGCTCTTTTCGCGCTGCGATATTTTATGCTTAGCAATCAAGCCACTGAGATCGATATACGATAAATATTGTTGTACCATACAGGGTTCATAATGCTTTCTCTATTGCTACATATTGCTCCAATTTCCATCCGCCCACGTTTAGTCAGAGTCCGTTTTAGGTAAAAGACTATAGCTTGACTACTAGTCTTACAGATTTGGCTCTTGGCTTGAAAACATATCTTCTAAAGTCCAGAAATTGGTTGTGATGACCAATTCTGTTTTCCTGGGAATTATGTGGGACTTGATGATGTAAATTGGTTATCCATGACATGAGACACATATCAATTGGTTGTCCTTATTGCAACGGATTGTACCTAGGGGTCAACCTATCGCCCTTAAGGACACGTATAAAACACCTAAAACACGTTTAAAATACCTAAATTAATTAGATTGTTAGGGCGAAATAACAGAACTGTATGAAGTATGTTAATAAATTAGCAACTTTTCCCACACTCATGATTTAGACTTTAGAAGTGCCAACTTAACTAATGAACTTTGGGTAATAAATTTATACCTCCATTAAAACAACATATACATACATACAACCATGCCTGCTTCCCCGAAAGGATAGGGAGAGGCTTATTTTACGCCCAAATTTCGCCAATTATATTTTGGTCCCACGTAATAGGTGGCGAGCTTATTACCGCTTACCGGGAACTTTTATGTTCGCCAGAGCCTCGGCCGTTGATCGGCAGGTGCACCACTCGCAGTTGAGGTTGGCTTGGCCTCCTTATATCATGATAGGATCCAAATGCTAAAATAACATTGAAGTATAAAATCTGCTAAATAATTATGAACTCCAGCTTGCTAACATATATTTTTTTGAATCAGGTGTTACAAATGAGACTTAAAAAATCAGCTGACTAGTTGAGGTTCGAAATTCCTCTCTCAAGTTAAGACCAGAAACATTAAGGCCACATTCCTTAACGAGCGCCAGCGCAGCTTGGTGAAGACCAGGTGCGGCGTCAGAATTTAGACGTCATTCTCCTACTATCGCGTAACGTGCTAACTATGACCAACGGTTCAATTTAGCTTCTTCAGAACTTAAGCACGGAAGAATCTATCAAATGGGTCACAGTCACCTGTCCATGGACTGAACTCCGTAGCTCCAGTGATCACCATTTTTAAGATCGTATGTTGTATGATTTGATCATCATTGTGACATCTATCCTTCCGAGATTGATCTAACAATTTGTGCATATATATATTTTTTGTTATAAAGCTTTTGTGCACTTACATGATTGTAATGGAAATGAGCAGACGTTTAGGTAATATCTGACAAAGTTTAACAAATATAAAAAACAGTGATAACCGGGGCTTAGCGTGCCTTCCAAGAATGAAAGTTTTTGATAACAAACACCACACTGTCAGTCACTCATCCAAGGATGGACCTCAGTTCATCATATCGTCAATCTAATATTCAATTCAATTCATTTATTGTCATCTAAGTGTACATAAGGTCTTAAGAATTAAATGTGTTACAACTTAGTTACCTTTATAGGTGCTACAGTATCTATACCAATATTATAAAGCTGAAGAGTTTGTTTGTTTGTTTGAACGCGCTAATCTCAGGAACTACTGGTTTGAATTATTTTTGTGTTAAATATATCGAGGAAGGCTTAAGGCTATATAACATCACGCTGCAACAGGAAAATGTGAAAAAAAACGGGGAAAATTATTCATATAAAATTATCAATCAATATAATCAATATAAAATTAGACTTTTAATGTCGTCTAGTGTAAAATTTTGATCTATATTGGAATATCTCTCAAATCCCATAAACTAATATGTCATTAGTTATGAACAAATTGGAATAACACCTATGCCCTCTTACGTTAAGGCCTTGACTATAAAATTTTCTATAAAATTTGCTTAAAAAGACATAAGCAGTTTGAAAATTAGGCTGCCGATATCAACTTTATTAAGTCCACTGCTCAACATTGGCCTCTCCAATAGAGCACATTCTATTGGGGGATATTTGCCCCTAGTAACTAGTAAAGCGGAACTACGAGCGCTTATGAAATTAAGTCCTTAACAATAAACACTACTCATTTCCGATGCGATATCCAATCCACTAACGGATAGAGCATCGAATTGAGTGATATTCTATACAGTATTCATTCATGAATACAATAATTCGAGCATGCCAACGTAGCCCGTTTTCCAATAAATGGTGCACCGGTTCACGTAGATTGTGCCAGTAATTGCCAACACGATAGCTCAGTTCTGGCGATCGAGGTACCTAGATATTAGAATCGTTCTGTCTAGATATCGGTCTAGGCTGTATCTGACCCTTTGTCTTGACTGACGTATCAGTTTTGATTGTTGCTGCAAAATATATGGTAAATATCAGAGCGGCGAAAGCCTTCAAAATCAAGGGGGCTTGGGTTCAAAGATATATAGGACTTTTCGAAGTTATGTGCGTAATTATCGCTTGCTCCGTGCCGCGGAAAGCACGTTAGGCCTTTGGTGTCATGTATATATATGGTAGTCGTTAGTAGAAAGTGCCTTCTAACATCCTGACAGCTGGTTTAACCATAGAATGATGATCCCCTCTGGATTGCGGAGGTCAGACGGTAGTCGCTCTATGTAATTAATGAATTTCAGCCAAATCTGGTTAAACCAGTAAGCAGACCCTGGTCCCTAAGCTTAGGTCTAGGGCAACCGGGATTATGCTAGGATATGATGATAATAACGATTATCAACGTTATAATATTTTTGCGCCAAAACCCTTTAAAATTTAAAATCATTTATTTAAGTTTGGCTCAATAAAGCTCTAATGAAAGTCGAACTTAAAAACTGACGCTGAATGAAGAACTGACTGAATGAAGAATGGGTATTCTTGCGGGCGGGAGCTTGGAAAATTTTCAAGGTCGGTTTTTTCCCCCGCCAGTGATCGATGAATTAACACACTGATATTAATACCTTTCAGCTATCAGTAGGATACATAGGCAATTAGATTTTCTACTATCAAACAACAAGCGATAGCCGTCGTGTAAGTTAAATTGAATTTCCTTCGCCTTTCATCATAATTGCTTTAGGGGAGTACTGCGGATCGGGAGCGTGTATGGGAATTAAATCAATTAGCAATCTCGACTTTATAAGAGAGTCGTCTATTTGAATTTAATGTGTTTAATGCTATTACAATGTAAGAAACATCAGAATATAGGACAGGCTACAGATAATTTTACACCTTTCTCGCTACTAACCAGAGTCTTGACAGAATTTGAACTCCACCCCATGTAAGATAGAAAGCTGATAAATCATAAATATGCATTATATTTAAAAAGGATGTATAGATATCCCAACAGGACCTAAGGAGCCAAAGCTAACCTCACCTGCAAGTAGTGCACCTGCCGATCAACGGGCGAGGCTCTGGCGAACACAACAGTGCCCGATAAGCGGCAATAGGCTCGCCACCTATTACTTGGGACCTACTATATCATTGGCGAAGTGTGGGCGTATAATATGGCTCTGCCTACACCTTCAGGGAATTTGCCGTGTATGTATGTAGGTATTTATGTAAAAAAAGTGCTAGGTAGTGAAAGCAATTGGATGCCTGTGCAAAAATACCTCAATGACTAAATGGGCGCTTTTATAAAACTTAATGTCACTCTTCGTGCTATGAAGACAACTATGCTCGGAGTCTATTTCTTGATATATTCACGAATCAGGAAATCCATTTGAGAGCAAGGAACCGGCTAAGTAGAGAACGGTATCCTACTCAATGGCGGGCGACCTGGTCTATTATATTGGCTTTCTGCCGCTTAGATGCCGGCGGCTTAAGATCGATCAACGTGGACAACAATTGGGAAGGCCTACGCTCAGCATAAGACTCCTAATGACTCTTATTATAAATTAAAAAATGGCTGAAAACTCATCCGCCAAAGTGAAGGCGCCGTATTGCTGTTCTTAGTATCATTTTGAACTATCTAATAAATAGTACCTATCCTTTATTCAATGATTGATTGACTCTAGCTTAACGGTTCACTTCGATCGAAAAATATATAGATAAGATCCTGATTTTTTATATGTAGGGACAAATTAAAAATTAATACAATATGGCGGACAACGAATCGGCAAATGAACAAACTAGACAATCTCCACTCAAGCTTTCGCCACGATAATTTATTTCATGATAAATTACGTAAGGAGTTCGTAGTAAATCGATAAAAAGGCATAGACTTTTATAAGAATAAAAAAAGAGATTCAAACTTAAGTATTCATTTGGGGAATATTATTTTTGAAAACGGTACTAACTGAGGGAAGGGAATATCATATTCACTAGTTAATAATGCAATTGGAAAGGGTTATGACAGAGAAACAAACACATTTCTCTGTCATAACCCTTGCCAATTGATGGCAGTTTTTACACTTATGAAAAGTTTTACCTGCTTTTTTTTAGATAGAAATATTATTTATTTATAAACTACATAGTATGTCATATAGATCATTAGATTTTAGCGGCCCTAGAACATAACGAACGCAAGATAAAACAAAATGAAAATTAGTATGTAAAAGTCTGGTTAATAAAAAAGGTCTACTCGATAGACCTATTTGTTTGTAAATTCTGAACATTTTTTAAACTATTTCCATTTAACTATATGAATGTCTTTGATTGAAGTCCAATGGAAACCAGACGCCATTTGTAATAATCATTTGAAAAGTGCATTGTTCCGAACTTCTGTGTAAATTATATACATATTAACGTTCCTCCCCGACAATGACGCTCGAGAAATCTACCTTACTACAAGAGCCTAACGTAAATATGAGATATGAGCTTATTGGAAAAGGTTAATTGAAAATGTAGCTTTAAGCATAATACAAGAGTACTTTTGGGTAACGTTAATATTACCAATGATCCGCTCTTTATTAAAATATGTTTTTAAAACCCATAAAAGAAAAAAATATCAATTGCACAAACCGTCACAATAATAAAAACCTTCTCTCTACCATTTTTAAGCCACCATTTTTGTAAAAAATTCGCTGACGGCTATACACCTTATATTAACTGGCATTAAGCTTTGATGTTTAATTTGTTAAATTGCCCCTATGTAAGATTGGCGAAGAATTGAAATGATTGATACGACTCAGCGGCGGCAGGCAAACCACCCGCGGGCCCATTTAGAGTTGCGTAACCTGTAACTGCGTATTCGATAGGGATGCGACACAAACGATAGTATGGAAAGTAATATGTATTATTAGGAGTGCTTTAGCTATAGCGTTATGATTACCGAGGTTAAGACAGAATATCACTCTTTGAGTTAGGACGTTAAGACAGAATATCACTATTTGTGATTTATGGTGGCTTAATAATTTTAATGGTGTAAAGGGCTCCTACCAAGATCTGAGAAGTCCAAGCCAACCTCACCTGCAAGTGGTGCACCTGCCGATCAACGGACGAGGCTCTGGCGAACTTAAAAGTGCCCGAAAAGCGCCAATAGGCTTGCCACCTATTACGTCCGACCAACGCCTCTGCATGCCTTTGTATGCCTCTGCCTACCCCTTTGGGGAAACAGGAGTGATTTTAGGTATGTAATAATTTTAATAGCAGGAAACTACAGAACCAATCTGCCTCCGCCAATCCATAAGGAGTGTCCTTACCGGAATCCGTGGTGGGGGTGGTGCTCAGTAGTGGGACGTTTATGTGCTGAGATGATGATGACAACCTTATAACCATAATACATATAATCAATCACGCCTGTTTCCCCGAAGGGGTAGGCAGGGGCATACAATATGCCCACATTTCGACAATTTTGTTGTTGAATCCAAGTAAGCTAGTGATGGATTAAAAATATCTTTGTGAAACGAGAGTGGCATTCTCGTTTCAGCATTGGTCGTAAAAACATTGTTGTTCTCCTCCTATCTTACCTGAAGATGCCCAGTGTGAAGGCGAAAAACGTGTCGTGTTGAATAGTTTCTCGGTTTTTCTATTTAAACAATCACTTGCTTACAATTGATTTTCGCAAAGTAACGCCTGAATCAATAAATCATTTAAGATCCCAAGTAAGCCTATTGCCTTGTGTCCTAAGGTCTTGATAGGATCCCTATATACCCAAAACCATATGCATTAAAAACAGTTTTTAACAAACAGATTAATGTTGGAAACTTTAATAGAGACATTATCGATGTTGAGCCTTTATCGATAAAAGCGTTTCCCTAGCTGCCCTTCCTAATCTTACAATTCGCGGTAGCATGTTTGTTCACGTAACACTTTCTTATCTCCGCCTTTTGGGCTGTCTTTATCGACTAGGTTTTTCTTAATTTACTTTTAATAGCCTTAAAGTAGCTCCGTGGTGGTCGGAAACGATCACCGAAAGTACAGCAGAGTTTCCGAAGGTCAGTCCTTGGATGGGTGACCGTTTGTGTGGCATTTGATATCGAGCACTTCCTTGCTTCGGAAGGATCATCGGCTTAACGTGCGGCCGTTGGTCTCGGCTAAGAGCTAAGATGATGATGATAAGTTCCAAAAAGCAGAATATTGCGGAAAGTTTAATGACAAACCCTAACTGGCTTAAACAATATTAACTATAAGGTCCGAGTGTCCCAGTTTATCTAAATTCATGTTTAGAATCAAATATTAGAGGTGGCGAGATGAAGAAGGCTTATATTTGAAGGGTCGTAGGTGTATCGCAACGCCGTGATAACTATAGTTAAATGTAAACAGTAGGACATCTCGATTTCTAACATATTATATATAACATAATTATCAGCTAAAAGTCTCGGTACACAAATCTTAAATACTTTTCATTCTTTGAAAGAAAAACACAATTCAAAGTAGGAAGTGGTTATTTTTTATATGACACGTCAAAATGACTACATCCTGCCTGATGGTAATCAGCCGATGCAGTACAAAACAAATGAGAGCGCTTCATACCGTGAAATCCATCTCGATTTTTTAAAAAGAATTTGTACTTGGATTATCACTACGAAACCAATTAAATCTTTAGTGTTACTTATAGTAATGGTATTTCATAATATATAGAAATATTTGAAAACAGCTTAGTCGGCTTGTTAAGACACATTTTAATCAGACCAAGACGAATGAACGTTCTTATAAGAAATTCTTATAAGAAGAAAATACACAATCGAAACGCAAATTAAAAAAGTAGATTTACTGTCCTAGTTGCCGGAGTGTTCGAAAGGATTACCGCGGCACGGAACAATAGCAGGCTTAAGAAGGAACGTGAATGTTTTATAGTCAGTAAAAGTCTGAAACACCCTTCCGCTCAATTGTTGATTTTCCATTCGAAAAAAAGACTTACTGTCCTAACTTTGGTATGACATAGGACCTTTAGTCGACAACGTCTATCAAGGTTTAGGACGGTTCACGGTTTGTTAATTAATCAAATTCGTATGCGAGGATGGGTACTGTGAGATGAAAATTAGATAGCTGGAGGTGGAAGTGTGTATAACGGGGAAACGTTCTGCTCTTAATACGGTACGTGGTAACGAGACTTTGCGGGCCAAGGATGTAGTTTTTTTTCATCTAGTGAAGAGACTTTCAAAGTTGCATATTTCTTTATGTGCAAAGTGCAAAAAATTAATGTATGTGTCGAAATTATAATTATTTATATATTTTTATGTTATCAGAATTTGTGTCACCAATGCTTTATTAGTAGGGGTTTCTTGTATTTATCATTATCCGACAACACTACACATACTCGCTCAATGACCGCCGGTAAACTCAATGTACCTAGAGTATACAATAATTATGGTGACAGGACTATAAAAAAACGGCTTCCATACCTTTTAAATAGTATACCTGAAGCCATTAGAATGGAAACAAACAAAAATATGTACAAAAAAAAATTTAAAAAAAAAACACTATATTGGTGTAACTGAAAAATTGTAATTTATTTATTTATTAAATTACTTAGTTGTAATGTAAAAAAGAGTATAAAAAAAACTGTGACCCACAGACAAACCAGTCAAACGGTTTTGTGGGATATGTTTTTATGTAACTTGTATTATTTTCCTTTAAATGTAAACCTGTAAACGTTTCCTGTAAACGTTTTATCTATCTATCCTACATTCGTCCACTGCTGGACATAAGTCTCTTCAAAAGCATGCTACTGAGCTTGATTGTACGTCTTGCAGCAGAAAGTGCTAAAAAACGAAAGTTCGGAGGTATATAGGGAGCGGTAAGCAGCGGCATATTATACGCCTTCACTTCGCCAACAATATTGATGATCCCAAATAATTGGTGGGTAGCCTATTGCCGAGGTACTTTTTTGTTTGCTAGAGCCTCGTCCGTTGGTCGGCAGGTGCACCACTTAAGGTGAGGTTGACTTGGGATCATTCGATGTAGGATCCCCATTCAAGCGGGGTGCCAGAAGCAACAAACCCAGGCACTGGCCCCTCGGCCCTTTTTCAACAGCGGTGGGCGTCGTCGGCAGTTTTTTAGTGGGTAGGACTGCGGTGGTCGCATCTACCGCAGTAAGCCCTACTCTCCTCTCGGTCCCCCCATTGGCCGGGAGGCAGTGCGTAAACAGCATTTTTTTACCGACGATAATAAAAAAGGGATGGGTCCCCATACAGCATTCTAATAAGTAAATATGTAGAAGTATATAATTACAAAATATGTATGTAAGTACGTTTATTCGTTCTCTAAGCTTTGTGCGAGCTATCTGACGATATATTCATATAATTTGTTTATAAATATTTCCATACTTCAAAAAGATAACATGAATATTTTGCAAGTAATAAGGTAAGAACCCCTCTGCTTAATCCACTGAGATGTGGAACCCCGACCCCTAGCAATATTTTCTCATGCGTGCGCCGTCTATATTCTTATGTATGAGACAATTCGTGTAGCCATTTGTACAATTGTATGCTAAAAAAATAATGCGGTCGGCTCAAAATGTAATGTTTTTAAGTGAACATCTCATATCAGGTGAGAGCTTCATACAATACTTATTGTTGTTGCATAAAATTGGATGCAATCACAGATTCCCGACTTCCTAAGAAACGGGTATGTTTGCCTTGATTAGGCATATGATTTTGTAATTAACGATTATATCAATGACAAATTATTTTTATTATTATGCCATTTTGCCTGCACAATAACTATAATCACTTAACTGTATTTTCTGTGTACGTTTTATTTATATAGTTATCGTCAGTCCAACGACGCTGCTGCTCATTCCGATTGGATTTCTCTTCGTCGAATCCTCATACCATGAAATTAGAGGTGGTGGCACTATTACAGGCCGGTACCACACGACATATTTTGACTATAGTAATATCAATAACTCGAAAACTTGGCACACAGATAGCTAGATTATTGGAAAACCAAATACCTCTTATCTAGCTTTATAGGTCCTGTGGGTCACGAAGACAAATTTACTCATATCCATATCCAATATATTATTTATGTCCTCTAATATATTTCCAACATTCAACATTCGAATGAAACCAGTGTCGTAATATTTGACCAAATCTATACCAATGAATCCTGATATGGTTTAGTGGAGTATGGCCTTGTCGTGATAAGATTATTTGCAAAGAGATTAGCTAAATACATTTACGCCTTTTTCCCTGAAGGGGTAGGCAGAGGCATATTATACGCCCACACTTCGCCAACTATATAGTAAGTCCCACGTAATAGGTGGCGAGTCTATTGCCGCATACTGGGCACTGTTATGTTCGCCAGAGCCTCGTCCGTTGATCGGCAGGTGCACCACTTGCAGGTGAGGTTGGCTTGGGCTCCTCGGGTCTTAGTAGGATCCCTAAACACCCTTAGCTAGCACAACGAGTATATTGTATTCAGCACATGAAAAAGGGAGGGTCAGGTAGATGACAATTATATTTGTATGTAAGCGGCTTCTGCAGGTTATTCCCACGAACTTACACTCTCATCACGAAATATTGCACGATTGCTCTGCTCGACATTGGTAGGCAGTAAATAATTTATTGAAGCTGAGCTCAATAGAGCTCTTATAAAATACAAACTAAAAAACTAACGCGCTCATTCACTGCATCATTTCACAAATACTGCGCGTAGTAACACTTCATGCCTAGGTGTTCACGGAAGATCAGCGTCGTGACATCCTATGGTGTCCGACAGTGTGCTGAGTGGACACCGTTTCAGTACATGGTTTAATGTTGTATTTTGCTTGTGTAAATTAAATCGTAGCTTTTTTGTGTACTTAATTTCTATGTTTATTTGTACTGAATAAATTTATTTTCTTTCTTTCTTTCACTGCGGGCGGGAGCTTGATCCTAAAAAGGGGGCAAGAAAATTTTGTTTTTTTTTCTCCCTCTTAATATTAAAACAAAGACTCCACAAATACTTGTGTTCTGAATTCACAGGATTCAACGGAAATGATTAATCATCACACCTCAGGAATTACGGGTACGCGCGTACGGTTCATTTCTGTTCATAAAAAAATCTGTGAATCATTGGGTTGTGGAATAAAAAAAAATCATATCCAACTTGAGCTTTAGTGGAGAAATTATGAATGTCCAGATATCATAAAAACTACCGCGCCCATTCCCTACGGGCAAGAGCTTGACTTGAGAAGTATCTGACAAGAAGTAAGCTTCTAAGATGTTATCGATGATGGGCTAAGATGATGATGATTTATAAGTATATAACTTGAAGTCCATATAAAACAAAAATAGACTCTTCCTGTACACTTTATAAAACGAATAGCATGCGCAAATATTATACGAGACCTTTAGCAATACTATTTTCCTGTGGAATATGAAAAAGTAGACAGTCCAGCTTAAAAGCTATACTACAAGGCAGCGATGTTATAAATAAACCAACTTCAAAAATGTGTTATGACAACGACGGCGATTGTTTACTGTGTCGTAGCAACAGATAGTAGCCCTGTGGGCAGCTAGAATATTAGTGGTAAATATAATTATTATCGTACGCACAAATTTGATATCCTCAACTGTTGTCACTGACTGAACATCCTATTTAGTAATAAAAAATCTATGGATCCTAACAAAATCTAAGAAGCCCAAGCCAACCTCACCTGCTGATCAACAAACGAGGCTCTGGCGAACGTAACAGATCCCGATTTGCGGCAATAGGCTCGTAACCTATTACGTGGGACCAACAATATAATTGGCGAAATGTGGGCATGTAATATACCGCTGCCTATCCCTTCGGAGAAACAGGCGTGTAATTGGCGAAATGTGGGCATTTAATATACCGCTGCCTATCCCTTCGGGGAAACAACAACAAAAAGTATGTATGTATGCTTAACTTTAACGTACTAAGTAGTCGAAAATACAATTTACTAAACGAAATGTTAAATTACAATGTAAAATAAACTAGAGTGTCAAATTATAAATCATAAAAATATATCATAGCTAAAAGTGACAAGGTTCTTTAAGGTTGTTTGAACAAATAAAGCATTCTTCCGAGGCGTGTCATTTTTCAAACAGCCACAGACGATTTGTTTCTCAAAGAACTTGACATTTCAGTTAAAATTAAACCGCTTTATTCCTAAAAGATAAACAGCTCTTTTGCTAAATTATGTTTCCATGTTGTCTGGTGAATTTTCTAGTTTTATTTTACGTTTTATTGGCTTAGTGTGAATTAAGAAAATTAAGGTTATTTATGAAAAACAGCAATTATAAATGTGTATTCTGTTGTTAAAATGGGGAGTTTCGTTTCGTCTCACACTCCGTTGGTCGTGAAGACATCGTTGTTCTGAGGCTCATTTCTTACCTGAAGATTCCCTGTGTAAGAGCGAACCACGTGTCGTTTTGAATAGTTTCTCGATTTTTCGGGATATTGTAGTCACAAATATATTTTTTAACAATCACTTGCCTACAGTGGATTTCCGCAAAGTGAATCAATACAAAACTCCCATGATACAGGCCTAGCCTAGTATGGGAGTTTTATATTTAACGAGCTGACCCGGCGAACTTTGTTCCGCCTTAATGGCAATAAATAAGCAGATTGTGTTTTTTTTATATTGGAAAATTACAAAAAAATTAAATACCTACATTAATCATTCATTATTATTTCTATATTTTATTACAAAGTTGCTCTTCACTTAAGTACTTTGTGATACACGACATTTTTTTTATATTATTATTTATTGAGAAGCACGAAGTCGAGCCATACTATTGCGGCGATGTTCACGTGCAATTTCTTGTTCTTCTTCAGTCCTTTCATTTCCAGTATTTCGTATTCTTCTTGCATTACGGCTTTGTCGGTAAAGATTCGATAGTTTTGTTCGCGGCATTATTAATTAAACTTCACTTCAATTCACCTAAAAAAATATTTCAAAATTCATATTCACATTCCCGCCAAGAAGTCAGAAATAGTTTGAATATTGATTTCTTACAAATATCAAATTGTCATCCATACGTCACTACATAGCTGTCATTTACGTTTTGTTATTCCAAGTCTGATTCTTTTTTGTTATATCACGTTTTATAGTGACTGACGTTTCATGTCAAGTCACACGGGAACGCTGTCGAACGGGATAAAAAGTATCCTATGTCCGTCTCCTGGCTCTAAGCTACCTCCCTACCAATTTTCGCCCAAATCTGTTCTGCCGTTCTTGAGTTATAAGTGCAGTAACTAACACGACTTTCTTTTATATATATAGATTTCTTCATTGTACTTTTGTGACATAAAGAAGAATTATTATTATGTGTTTTTATATATTTATAGATCGCGGTTTTGACACCGGCGTTATTAATCAAGCCACGGGCCTAAGCCAAGTGGTCAAGACTATTTGATGCTGCTATGGAATTTAAAGTAAGCGATTCCTGTTCTAGTTCAGTCTGTAAAAGATTCGGCACTATTCTACAGGTGTTCAAAATTACTGCTTTCTGTAAAGTTGCTAATGTGTAATGTGGTAAATCTAAAGTGGTGATGGATTGATGAAGTTGTTTGTAAATAACCCCGGTTGTAGAGAGGACTATAGGGACTATTGATACTGCTTTGAGATGCCAAATACGCATTATTTCATTTTTTATACAAAATATTGGGTGAATTTTTCTGTGATTGAGCTTTGTTAGTTTGATTACCATTTATTTTTGATCTTATTTTTTTTAAATTCAGATCTCATTATATATTCATATGTAGTGTAAAAGTAGCTTCTTAATTCAGAATTTAGGTTTTGGGACCTAATATTCTCTGAACGGATGCAAAGTCTGGGCCAATTGAATGTTATAATATTTATTATTTAGAATAGAGCTTGTGACTAAAGGTAGTCAAGAGTTATCGGTTCTAGATTGCCGAAACAAATATTTTAAATTAAAATCATTTATTCAAGTATGGCTCAATTTGACGACCGAGATGGCGTGGAGGTCAGTATACCCACACTTCACTCCAGAGGTCGTGGGTTCGATTCCCACACAGGACAAATCTTTGTGTGCATGAACATGAATATTTATTCTGGTCTGGGTGTTTTCCTATGTATATTAAGTATGTATTAACAAAACAAAAAGTATTTAAGTATGTTTATCCGTTGTTTAGTATCCATAACACAAGTTCTTAATGATCTATATAACTTATCTTAGAACTAAATAATTGGTGTAATTTTGAGAAAATATTAATTTATCAATAGAGCTCTTATGAATGTCATACATATAAACTAACGCTTGATCGTAAAAGAACGGTCAGGAAATTAATCAAATTTGTTTTTTTTTTTGCGTTTCTCTTTTTCTTCTTTCATAACTTCAGAAATCAAGACACAGTTTTAGGTTTATTGTTTCATGTCTCACAGTTACCTTAAATAAAATTTTTCAGTATCATCTGAAAACCTATTTCCGTATAAAACAATAATACTAGTGAGTAGTGGCAGTAAGCTCAGCAGCGTACTAATGAGAGTAATAATGTGGGGTCAGTAACTTCGGAACCGCGATAAGGCAAAGCCGCTATGACAGTCGGTGGTCCAATTGTATAAACATTTATTTACCAAAGTCATCAACAACATAATAGTGTAACCAAAAAACTCCTCAGAGAGGCGCAGTGGATGCGACCTTCCTACCTCCTTGTGCAACCATAGCGTGTGTGACCGACTTCTTAGAGGGTCCATGGTTAGACAGCAGGGGCCCCCTTTTTTTTTTTTTTACGTCGGTAACAAAATGCATTTACGCACTGCCTTCCGGCCAAAGGGGGACCGAAAGGGGGTGTGGGACTCACCACCGGCAGACACGACCGCCAAGTAGTACCCACTAAAAATCTTCCGACGACGCCCGCCGCTTGTTAAGAAAGAGGCGAGGGCCAGTACCTGGGTGGCAGCTTCTGACACCACGCCTGCGGCCAACGTCCCCCGGACCAAAACCGGGAGGACCTCCTCAGAGAGGCGCAGTGGACGCGCCCCTCCTACCTCCCCTTGCGACCATAGCGTGTGTGGCCGACTTCCTAGAAACCCAAGCCAAGCACCTTGCGATCAACGGAAGAGGCTCTGCCAACTTTAAATTTCCCGGTAAGCATCATTAGGCTCGCTACCTATTACTTGGACTATCAATATAGTTGGTAAAATGTGGGCGTATAAAATTTTACCGATTCCCACACCCATCGGGAAAATAGGCGAGATTATATGTATGTTACTGTATAGATATTTTTCGATAGATAGATTTTTGACATATTTTGTTTGTTAAAGGAGGTCTAATCCCAGAAAAATTGGGGATAGACCGGCCTAACTTTTGTTTCTTCCATAATTTATTTATTTGTATAAGTTTCGAATAAATCGATCATCGATTGCGACTTTTATCATCCAACGTGATTTTTATCAGATCGTCCGGCAGACATCTTGCAAGTACACAAGTAACACGCTACGTATCCTATTCAAAGCGTTTCTGCCCTAGCGGCCGCCAGGACTGCGTGCTTAGCCCATCGCCCACTCCAGCTTGCTGATTCTTTAAGCTCTGTCGGTGACATGAGTTCTCTTACGGATATCCTCATTTCTATTTCGATCTCGTATTTAGATTGGAGCATTATGAACGGTGCAGACATTTAGAAGTAACGGTGAAAAAAAATTATAATCTTTTATTTGAGGCAATCATCTTTAAACATACCACTTTTTATTATTTAGGGCAGCTGTGAAAAGGCCAAAACACATTAGTGAAACTAATTATATTGAAGAGTTAAATAAATCATTACACTCCATGTTTTGGGTAGTTGTGCAAAGATCATTTTATTCCGTTTTAGGCAGTCGTGTAAAAGTCGAACCCAATCGCCTTACACTTGCACCACACGACAGCCGGTCGTTTATTTGATGATTATGCTGTAGCGATTCTGCGAACTGTCAGCCAGATAGCGATACGCTAGTCAATAAACTGTCTCAAAACGATGCTACTTTAGACAACTTCAATAAAATTTAAGTACGTACAGTAGAATGGGATATTGTAAAACACATTAAACATTTTATGGTGAAATGAGATATGAAAACTGTCTTAATGAGACACACTCGCTCTGTGTTTTGTTTTTATACAACTTTGGTTTGATGCTAAACTTATATAACTGAAAGAATAGGCCATAGATTCAAAAGCCTTATTGAAATATTATTTGTGTGCATTAACACGAACCTTCCCGTAAGAATTTAAAAAAAAAAGTATTTCAATATGTGTATCTGTTTTCTAGTACCTAGTCTTTTGGAGCTAAATGTCTCAGAATATAAATAAAATTTTATGGCACCAGTTATAATGATTGTGTACATTCGATAAAATATGATACGCCCTATTTAGGAATGTTGTTTTAACGAATGCCATATAACCTTTTCAACAAATAACAAATTTACGGTAAATATTTAGTACATGAAAAACCAGCAATGGATACGCTGATTTGGGAGTCTCTATATTTAACACCCGATGACATGACTAACAATTTCATGAACTGATTGTATTTTTTGATTTTGGTTAATGGGTTAATAAAAAATAACCTTGACCATAAAGAAGGTCTCTCTAGCCTCGTCTTGATTATATTTACGAGATGGCCTGGGTTATTGCCAATACTGAGATCTGGCCAAAACATATAAACGGCAATAATTATCCTATAACGAAAAGAGATCAAACTGCAATACGATCCGTATTGAAATTTGGAATACAAATTTGTAAGCGAGAAGTTCATATTTATTTACTGTGACATAAGGAAGTAAGATAAGCAATTACATTAAATTACATTTAAATTGTATGTAGAATAATGGTAGATTTATACAGAAATGGCTAAAAAAGTACAACTTAGCATGAGACACTGCCTGAGATGGGCCGATGTTTTTTTTTTTCATATTTTCAAAAATGTTAGAAAAATGGAAAGTTATAATTATAACAATTATATTATTCGTCTTGCTTGACGCCTCATCAATCGCTGGGTTCAATTTATGTGTCCTAGTAATTATCAGACCACCACTATTGACCACTTACATGAGGTTTTTCTATATCGAGCGTATAGGGATCCTACATCTAAGGAGCCCAAGCCAACCTCACCTGCAAGTGTACACCTGTGATCAACAGACGAGGCTCTAGCGATCTTAACAGATACCGGCAAGCGGAAATAGGCTCGCCACCTATTACGTGGGACCAACAATACAAAATATTTATTTCTTTAACTTAATCTAAATTTACATGTCATTGGTTCGAGGCCCTCTTTTAAGTATGAAGATACCTGTGTTAGAGGGTCTCGCTCTTCTGTACATCATCAATATACAATTAAGTTTTTTTTTTTAATAACAATGCAATCGACGAATTATGGGCGTATAATATGCCTCTGCCTGTATGTATATATGTTTCTATATTGAGTAGGTCACTGCCGTTCTCCATGGAATTTCCTCATTCCTGATTCTAAACGTAAATTCACTCCAAACATAGCTATCTTTATTCCACGCTCAGCGACAGTTCCTATCTTATGCTTCATAAAATAACCTCAAACATTTTTACCCAAACTTCCACCATATTTACCAGCAACACTACCTTAACACACATTTGCCGATAGCAATATCAGCTAGAACCACCGGCTCCTTTTGGCATTATCCCAAAATGTATGTGCTTAAGTGAGCATGACATACACAGCTCGATTGTAACCGAAAATAAATATTATGTGATTTCGTGTAAAGATACAGCAAGCTCGTACATTCATTATTGCGCCGGGTGTAAATATCATTTTCCTTTTGTATTCTTTCTTGTTTTTCCTGTACGTTAAGCAATAATAATTTCTCATCGTTAAGATTAAACACAGGCAGAAACAAATGGATGAAATGGCTTTCCTCGACGACAACGCTTTTGATGTACAAAAACGTTTTAAATATTTATTTACGAAAGCGAAAATTTCAAATAATGCGAAAACGTAGAAGTGTCTTTGAGGAATGTGTTTTTTTTTCTATATTATTTATTACTTTTTCCTTGCCCTATTTTTAAGTCATTGTGCTTTTTTTAGTTCTACTCATATGAGTATTTCTGTCGATGATTTCTATTTTTGGAGCTTTTTTTGCCTTTTAACTTAAACGTTTTAAGTATGTTTATTTCACCGTATGACCTTTCATTTTCGATATTATCAATCCAATCATTTTCCACTTACAAACACACCACAACATCCTAAACTATTAATTAACCAAAAAGATTTGAATCAATATATCAAACAGTACACCTGTAAATTCGTACACAATAATACCAACAACTGCCGAAAATAAATAACATGGTAGAATAATTTATATGGTAACATCGTTCGCTCCACGATACGCGCGGAATGGTAAATAGACAATTATGACGTCACGCCACGAATCTACCGGGAAGCCGAAAGAATAATATATCTCAGAGTGTTACCATTTGTTCAGAGAAGCAAAACTCTTCGTCTTGTTACTCGCTAACGTAACAAAACTCTTTTGAGCGAACTTCTCACGTTAATGAGGAGTAATTCCTTTTGCGAATTGAGTTACTCTATTCGAGGATTAGTTTCTACAGTCAGACAGATAAGTTATACAATTCTTTAAATTTTATTTGTGTCTTTTTTTTATTGATTGACCGAGAATAATATTTAGCAGTTGTCTTTTGGTGGCTGAGATTATGATGAACTGGTTATTTTAAGTATTATCTTTTGTAGTGTATAGTTTCAATGAAGATGATTCAAATAAAATTCTTGTTAAATCACTCGGTGAGGAAAAATACATAAGCTTCCAGCGGGGATTTGTCTGCTTATATCTAGCGTATTGTTCACGCTGTGTCTTGTATGCATTTTCCATTCTAATAAGAGTTTTTAATAAACAAGCCGCACTGCATGCAGAAATAATGATCATGTATTGTGGCAGTCTTTTAAGAAAAAAAATTGTTAAATATTTGTTGCATCAAAAAGTAAGAGTAATGGCAACATTCATTTAAAGCTTATCTGATTTATTAAACAGTGTACAGGGCTTCTATCATTATCTTTGGAGCCCAAGCCAACCTCACCTGCAAGTGATGCACCTGCTGATTAACGGACGAGGCTCTGGCAAACATAGACGTTCACGCTAAGCGGCACTAGGCTCCCCACCTATTACGTGGGACCAACAATACAATTGGCGAAGTGTGGGCGTATAATATAATGACCTCTGCCTACCCATTCTGGAAAACAGGCGTGATTTTATGTCTGTATCTTTATGATTTCTCATCTCTGAAGTACCCTAACTCAGAAGTGTCGTTTATACTGTTGAAATTCCCTTGTAGAATGAGTTTACAATTTTTAATATGAAATAAAAATTATATTTTGAGTATATGAACAATTGAGTTATAGTTCAGATGTAATATTATACCAGCAAATTATTTTAAGACTATAAGTTTTTCTGTAATATTTTGTTATAATGCAGTTTTTCTCAAAACAATTCAACAAAAATATTTTCCATTAATTATAAATAAATACAATTTGCAACTGACTGTATATTCGAAAGTAACATGAATCTTGTAGCGTTGGATATTAAAACGGACATCAAAACAAAGAGACAAATCAACCAAAGGATGTTCAAAGTAAACGATTAAAGTATGTCTACTAATTAAATTTATCATTCATCTTCTTTGGTTCTGTTTGTTATTGTAAATATATTATTATATAATATAAACAGATTTATGTTTACTACGTTTAAGGTTCTCTTAGGGTCCTTAGATCTTGGTAGGATACAACTCTTAAATGTTGGTTTATATGTAATGTGGCATTAATATTTATAAATTGTCAATTATTGCACATCAGAAATACTTAGTCGTATAATCCCCTATTAGATGCTTAATCAGTATTTATGAACCAGGTGATATTTACATGATTATTATATTCAAGTGATAAGCGATACAAGCCAGCTTAATGATTCCCCGGTGTAAAGCAATTTCTCAATACCAACTAGCAAAATAAACAGTAGCCGTCTTATGAGGTCCTTAAAAGCTGAACGAATTCCCCCTTCGCTCCTTTACTTTGAACGGGTCGTGATTGGCAATCACTTTGCCGAATTTGTTTACTCAATTCTCAGTGAGTCAAAAGATTGCGGTCTCGTTTTGCCCTAAGCTCAGGACATCGAATTCATTTAGATTTTGAACTGTTGCAGACTTGCGTTTTTACAGGACTTTATTAGGTACACAATATACTTTATGTTTTATAATGTATATTGGGCATTTATGGACTTTTCTGCAATTGAAAAAATACATCTTAGAGGTCTTTAAAAGCTGAACGAATCCCCCCTTCGCCCCTTAAGAGCTCCTTACCTATGTACCTACACTATACCTATGTTTAACAAATAAAGTTTCTGATTTCTCGTTTCTTTGAACGGGTTGTGATTGGCGAACACTTTGCCGAATTTATGTACTCAATTGTCAGTGGGCAAAAGATTGCAGTCTCGTTTTGCCCCAAGCTCAGAACATCGAGTTTATTTAGATTTTGAATTGTTACCAATATAATTTATGTTTTATCCAGTATTGGGCACTTATGGAATTTTATGCATTTTTTTTAAATGCATATTTTTTATTTATTTAACATACTTATATAAATACCCAAAATCTATATTGGGCATTTATGTAAGTATACGTATTTTATATTTATGTTATGTAAGTATACACTGCATTTTCCAAATACATACGAGTATGTATTGTTACGTGAACACGTGACATACAATGTAGTATAACAAAACGCAACTGATATGGAATAACAAAACGCTAGCGGGACTTTCATCAACTACAACTACATTTAAAAGCTACTTTTCATATTATCGCGGGAACTAGATTTAAAAAAAGAGCCTGTGGGTCAAGCGGACTAAGTAGAGGGAGGTCGCTATTATCGTATTACTACGTATATGTATTGTATGCTAGTATTATATGCTAATATTGTATGCTAGTATCGTATGCTAGTATCGTATGCTAGTATCGTATGCTAGTATCGTATGCTAGTATCGTATGCTAGTATCGTATGCTAGTATCGTATGCTAGTATCGTATGCTAGTATCGTATGCTAGTATCGTATGCTAGTATCGTATGCTAGTATTGTATGCTAGTATTGTATGCTAGTATTGTATGCTAGTATTGTATGCTAGTATTGTATGAGAGTATTGTATGCTAGTATTGTATGCTAGTATTGTATGCTAGTATTGTATGCTAGTATTGTATGCTAGTATTGTATGCTAGTATTGTATGCTAGTATTGTATGCTAGTATTGTATGCTAGTATTGTATGCTAGTATTGTATGCTAGTATTGTATGCTAGTATTGTATGCTAGTATTGTATACAGCTAATATTGTTGATTGTTGTTTAAAAAAACTATTATCGAATTTTCATTTTATGTGTAAATATTTGACGAAACTAAATGATCCTGTTGATCTTAAAGAAAATAAAGTATTTTATATTCTTTTTATTTCATTTGTAAGATAAACTAGCGAAACCACTAGTTATAGTATTACATTAGTGTTACACATGACTACTTCAGCAAACCAAATGAACTATATTATATAAAAGAAGAAAGTTAAATTTTCTACGTCAACTTCTATCAAACAACTACTTCTCAAAGTCCTGTTTTGGAATCCTGTCAGCCAAACAAACATGTACAAAGAATGGTACCTACATGCTTGTTTGGCTCAATTGTATAAAGAATATAAAAGGTATGACCGATCCTTCATCACACTTGCCTCGACAAAAAATATTGCCTTTGCAAGGTCCACCTAAAACTCAGACTGAAATTATGTTCCATTATAAGGCTGTATAGATGAGAATTAGCGCTTATGGTATTAATTTTCGTAATAAATGGCGCTAAGCTGAATTATGATATGTGGGCGTGTATAATGGTATTGTGGGCGAAATATGGCTCTGCCTACCCCTTCGAGGAAACAGGCATGATTGTATGTATGTATGAACCGAATTATGTTGTTTCTGATTGGCGTTTTGAGATTTGATTTTTATTACAATATGAATTATAAAAAACGAATAAAAATGAATCGGGCCGCAGCTGAAATAGTACTTTTAACAAAGTAATTTTTTTTAAAACTAATTCTTATTAAGCTTTGGCATACATATAAATTTATCGAGGATCTTCTATTAAGGCCTCTATTAAGGCGTTACAACAAGCGCTTACAGTAAACACTTTTTAAATGTCTCTTTTTTAAAAACGACGCACAAGTTTTAAACGGTTTCATTTTAATTTTTAATTATCATTTTAAAACTGTTCAACTGATTAAAGGTAAGAGTTAATAAATAAAACAAGTCATTTGCTCAAAACGAATAGTCTTCTATGTCGTTAGTGATATCAAGTACCATGATATTATGCAGATGACGGTAAAGAACTCGCGTATGTCAATCAGTCGCGTAACATAACATCGGTCAGTCTTTAGTCTGTCTGATGATACTTTTAGTCAAATCAATGCGACCTCAATATGCAGAAAAAGTCAGAAAGTTCCCGGGTAAATACAGAACTGAGAAAAAACACAAGGTTGCTCACATACCCTCTAGTTTAGAAGCTTTAAAACTTTTTGCTTCAGTCCAGTCGAACACACAAACTCTTTACGTTGTAGTAGCTTTGAACATGGGATTTTTTCGCTCCGCAAAATCCAGTTCACGCTTGCGAATTTTTGTGAAATTGCCTCCGCGATTGGATGTCTCCTTTTTGTAAAAATGTAAACTGAGATTGTTTTGGAAATACTGTTAACTAGGTGTAAACCCGCTAATTCAAAAACAATAATGATATGATATAGTTTTTCTGATACTCCGATGTAAAATCTACGCAAACATTTCTCTATCTTATTACATATCATATTATACGCCCACACTTCGACAATTATATAGTTGGTCCCACGTAATAGGTGGCGAGCCTATTGCCGCTTACCGTGCACTGTAATGTTAACCAGAGTTCGACATGGACTTCTTAGGTCTTGGTATGATATCTATACACCAGTTTACATTTTTTTTACCCGGTAACTTATCAAGTGAAAAACAAATTCTGTCTCTTTAGACTAGAGCTTCATTTTATATAAAATGTTATTGCATTTCAGATATTTGTTTATTGTTGTTTTAGATAGGGTTTCGAATTAAAATTGTGTTAGAATTCAGGTAGGCATTGTGAAGCAAGAAGGAGAGTTATATTTTGCGTTCAGGCTTTATATCTATTAGAGATTCGACTATTTCTTTTTATGCAATGATACTTGACAGAGAACTCATTCGCATTACATTTTTAAATAAATTATTACTTTTTAAATAATATTATAACAAAGCAACATTTTTAAATATTGTTGAACGTTCATACATCGCTTCTAGTCCCAATGTATGCAGAGCAAGCAAAATATGGATGTCTATGGATATGATGACAATGCTAAATATTTTTGTTGATATACACACACAGTCATCGTCGAGACTAAGACTAATATTTTCATATACACATAATATTACGCCTGTTTCACCGAAGTGGTAGGGAGTAGTTGGGACAATAATATAATTGGCGAAATGTGGGTGTGTAATATGCCTAATTGCCTATGTCTACCCCTTTGGGGAAACAGGCGTGATTGTACATGAATGTAGGAATCAAAACAATATCAAAATGCCGCTATCAGCGCCTTAACAAAACTGAGGATTTATGGGGAATCTCAACAAACATTATTGATCTATCATTAATATTATTGGTCCTCAGTTGGCCTTTATTTTTAGTCAATGTATTAATGATGATAAGGATAATAATATAATAATGATATAATCATTATTATATTATTATCCTTATCATCAAAAGTGTTCGCACGGGATCTGTCTATTGGTCAGAGTCAGTTGACACAGCTGAAGACCAACGAAGGCAGTCTAGTCACGTCGAGACCTGAGATTATGAGGGAGATCGAAAGGTTTTATGGACAGTTGTATACCAGTACGCAAGATCCCGCTACTTGTTTGGCTAAAGACCCTAGAGCCAAACTAACTCGACATACCACCGAAGACATCCCGGACGTCAGCCTGTACGAGATTAGGATGGCCCTGAAACAACTAAAAAACAACAAGGCACCGGGGGAAGACGGGATGACAGCAGAGCTTCTGAGAGCGGGTGGTACACCAGTACTTAAGGTACTCCAGAAGCTCTTTAATACCGTCATTCTCGAGGGACGTACGCCACAGGCGTGGTCCAGTGGTGTGGTTGTCCTTTTCTTCAAGAAAGGTGACAAATCCCTTTTGAAGAATTATAGGCCAATCACGCTACTGAGCCACGTCTATAAGTTGTTTTCACGGGTCATCACGAACCGTCTCGGTCAAAGGTTTGACGACTTCCAGCCTCCCGAACAAGCCGGTTTCCGAAAAGGCTTTTCAACCATAGACCACATTCACACGCTGCGGCAGGTTATACAGAAGACCGAGGAGTATAACCAGCCACTTTGCTTAGCGTTTGTGGACTATGAGAAAGCCTTTGATTCGATCGAGAGCTGGGCAGTGTTTCAGTCCCTGCAGCGATGCCGCATTGATCATCGGTATATCGAAGTTCTGAGGAGTTTATACAGAAACGCCACCATGTCCGTACGAGTACTGGACCAGTGCACGAATCCTATCCTCTTGCAGAAAGGCGTGAGACAGGGTGATGTCATTTCACCGAAACTGTTCACTGCTGCTCTGGAGGATGTTTTCAAGCTACTGGACTGGGAAAACTACGGCATCAACATTAATGGCGAGTATATGACTCACCTTCGATTTGCCGACGACATAGTGGTCATAGCGGAGTCGCTTGTGGATCTGGGCACAATGCTCGGAGACCTCGACAGAGCTTCCCGAAGGGTAGGTCTTAAAATGAACATGGATAAGACCAAAATCATGTCAAATATCCATGTTGTGCCTACCCCAGTAATAGTGGGAAGCTCGGCCCTCGAAGTTGTCGACGAGTACGTATACCTGGGACAAAAAGTCCAATTAGGTAAGTCCAACTTCGAGAAAGAGGTCAATCGTCGAATCCAGCTCGGTTGGGCTGCGTTCGGGAAACTATGCAAAATCTTCTCGTCCAAAGTACCTCAGTGTCTCAAGACGAAAGTCTTCGACCAGTGTGTGTTGCCAGCGATGACGTATGGGACTGAGACGTGGTGCCTGACTATGGGCCTCATAAGGAAGCTCAAAGTAGCTCAGCGTGCAATGGAGAGAGCTATGCTCGGAGTGTCCCTACGTGATAGAATCAGAAATGAGGAAATCCGTAGGAGAACCAGAGTGACCGACATAGCGAAGCGCGTTTGCAGGCTGAAGTGGCAATGGGCGGGGCACATAGCTCGAAGAACCGACGACCGATGGGGCGTTAAGGTTCTTGAATGGCGACCACGAATCAGCAAACGTAGTAGAGGGCGGCCCCCAACGCGATGGACCGACGATCTGGTCAGGGCGGCGGGGAGCCGGTGGATGCAGGCGGCAAAGAATCGATCTACGTGGAAAGCAATTGGGGAGGCCTATGTTCAGCAGTGGACTTCGAATGGCTGAAATGATGATGATGATGAATGATATAATCTCCTTTTTAGGCATACTATATGTAAGCTTATGTGTAAAAGTTGTTTACTGATTTGAATTCTGTTTTTTGTTTATGTGTATTTATGTCTAAATAAATTTTATTTCATTTTTTTTTCAATGATTAAATAATATTCAAGATTAATGCAATACAGTAAAGTAAATTCTCTTTTTAAAGCGGATGAGAAATCAGATCCTATCAACTATAGACCAATATCAGTACTCTGTCGTTCAACGTAATACAGCATTCAACTACCCTCATTCAAAGTTTATTTGCTGAAGTTCAAGAAAAGCATACATAATCAGCATGAAATCCCTTGAGTTTTCCAATACTTTCACTCCAGCAAGCCAGTTCTAGCAAAAATGGCAAAATTTAAAGCAGGACATAGCCAAATCGCCTCTTAGCATACTTATCTTTCATTTAGTAAATTGAAAATATTCTTAAGGTAAGCATTTTTGTGCTTTAGAAACAATTTGAATTTTTTTAAAGTTTTCATCTCAGACGGGTGAGCTAGCCTTGTTATTATTTCATTGATATTTCAGTGTATTGCTAGGAAATTGCTACCTATTTTATATAAGGTGTACCTTCATCGGTTATGTATTGAACCGGTTTATGTGCCTACACCACAGTACTTTTTAATTATTAGTTATTAAATTACATATTTTCTTACAGGTACTATATTTCATAACAATATGTGAGGAGTCAATTATTTGAATTGGATCTTAAAAGGTAAAGCTGCAGTAACTTAAAGCTAAGCTAAAAGTGTTATACAAGTGAGCTTAAAGAAGTTGTTCCAGTGATAACTTTGGCTAATACCACTTTGGCTTTTGAAATATCTTTAAATTAATTAATATGTAAAACGTCATCATCATCATCATCTTAGCCCATTAACGTCCCACTACTGAGCACGAGATACCTCTCACATATCAAGGTGTAAGGGTATTTTGTCATACTCCACCACGCTGACCCAGTGCGGATTGGCGGAGGCAGGTGTATGGCGACCTGCTGTTAGAATTTATCAAGCCGCCCTGTAGGCCTTTAACATGACTCAGCGACTACCACATTTAGTGATAACCGGGACTAGCGGCTTAACGTGCCTACCGAAGCACGGAAGCCCTCGATATCAATCGCCACACAAAATTCTCCGTAAACTCTGCTGTACTCTTCGTCTTCGTACAATACGACCACCTAGCACCGCAGAGCTACGAGCGCTTCACAAACGTATATAAAACGTATCATATGATAAAAGCGTTTGGCCCTTCGCCCCCATTGACAACGAAATCAAATTCTCTTAGTCGCCATCTACGTCATCCTGTGGCAAGATGATATAAAGTAGGAGAGTTGTTTAGAGGGGTAGCTAACACAAGAAAATACTTTTAAAAACACTTAAAAATGGTAAAACTTTAGAAAAGTGATTCAAACTTCTTCAACCGTCAGTGTATTTGTGATAACAATAACACTCACAGCTATGCTCTAGAGGACTCATAAAACATGGTGGGGGGCAGTAATGGATTTCCATTTTCATGTATACTTTTTTCTCATCTGTGGCGACTATGGTCTGCTTTTATTCTTTTTTCGCTCCATCCCGATCGTTTCCCGCCACCAATTGTCTTCTTTCAATTACCGTTTCGTTCTAGGCTGTATATTGCGTTGCGTTGCGTTTCGTTGACTACGTTTTTTTTATTGCGTAGGTACTACTACGAATGCGAGATTTGGTTAAAACTTGTTTTCATTCGCTATATTGGTTGTTCCCTATTTTATAGATGTTTGTCAGTCTAAGGGCGTGCACAACAGTTGTAAATCAGATTTTAGCTAAATTTCTGACGACCAATATGGCGTGGTGGTGAGTATACCCGCACTGCACTCCGGAGGTCATGGGTTCGATTCCCACACAGGACAAATCTTTGTGTGCATAAACATGGATATTTAATCTGGTCTGGGTGTTTTCCTATGCATAATTATGTATGTATGTTTATAAAGTGTCATAAATATTTATTTATATAACTGATTTATTTATTTATCTCTATACAAAGTTTTTCATTTATCGTTACCCGGCAAGATTGTAGTGTCGTGGGGAACCGGACCATAATAGTGCCAACCCATCTCATCTGACGAGAAGTCGTAAGAGTCGACGAAGAGAAATCCTACCGGATGATGGGCATCAGCGTCATCCTGCGTACTGGCTTGAACTGCGAACTGATTATGGGATATAGAATGTAGTTGGGGAGGCCAATGTTCAGCACTGTACTCTTTAAGGCTGATGTTATTCATCATTTCACATTCAGATCTAAATAAATAAGTCAATCATTTTAATTTCAGCCATTTGAAGTCCACTGTTGAACATAGACTCTACCTCTAAATTGCTTACCACGTTGATCCAATCTGTGCCGCCTGCATTCACAGGCTCCCCGCCTCCATTAAGTAAATATAAATTATCAATTACATACTTTAATGACACTATTTATTTAGTTTATTTCCAAAATAAGTCTTATTAAGAAATTGGATTAAAGATGAATGCTTCATGTATTTATTTATTTTTATTAGTTACACGGGTCTGGCCCAATTCAAATAACTAACTCAGTGAGTAAATTTACAAGCATGTAAAATTAAAAATAAGTAACAAAACCGAGGGTCCCTATCGGATCGCCAAATTTTTTGTACTCCTAATTTGTAATGGCACCCAAACGAAAAGCCTAAATTTTTTTCGCCTAATTTCACTCTTCAGAATCGTGTTTGCCCTAATTTCACTTCGCCTAACTTTTTATCGCCACATTGTCATTTACCAAATGCGTCATTTGGCAGAACAATTCGTAATCCCTAAAGTTTACAATTCCTAAGTATTAATTCGCACAAAATTAAAAATCATAAAGTACAAAACGCCTACTCATTTATATGCAAACATGCAGCATGCAAGCAGGCATGCAGCATGTAAGCGTGCAAGCAGGCATGCAGCTCGACCCACCTGCTCCTTAGCTCGCGGGCCGCCTCGCCCCTCTGCGCCTACGCGGGCTTATATTGCACTCTAGGGTAGGGCAGACAAGACTATGTGGAGTCGGGTTTGCAGCTATTCGCTTCTGTCAATTTATTTTCTCAATACAATTCGACGAGAATGCACAAACCTGGGTTTTGGTGGCATTAAACTCGACCAGGTTTTCAGATCCCCACTGAGTGACACGATTCAGAGTCCGGTTCACTTTGGCAACCAGGTCTTGCCTTTGCACCAGGATATCGGCTTGCTTTGCCGCAGGATGTCCCAAGTACCGCTCATGTACCGTACTGTCATCCGCATAACAATGAATATTGCCCAAGGACAACATGTCATTAATATGCAGAAGAAATAGGGTAGGCGAGAGTACCGGTCCCTGCGGCACTCTGGCATTGACTTTGTAGAACTCGGAGGTACTGCCCTCACACAAGACACGAATCCTCCGACCTTCTAGAAAGCCAGCCACCCAAGCGCACAAACGGGGCGGCATACCGAAGGCCGGCAACTTGGAAAGAAGGGAACGATGCCATACTCTATCGAAAGCTTTGGCGACATCCAGGCTTACGGCCAAAGATTCGCCACGCTTGTCCATCGCTTCACCCCATGCGTGAGTAACGAACGCTAGAAGGTCACCCGTTGATCGTTTCGGTCTAAACCCATACGGACGATCGTGAAGCAGAGAGTGATCTTCCAGGTAACGGATTAGCTGAGCATTTATCACTCGCTCAAACACCTTGCACAGCACAGAAGTGACAGCGATGGGTCGATAGTTGGCTGGATCCGAGCGATCCCCTTTTTTGGGGATGGGTTGTATGTTCGCCTCCTTCCAAGACACCGGCACAACACCGGTATGCTCAAATCAATTTATTTTCTCAATACAATTCTATGCTTTTATTCCAATACATTATTGGCACATTTCATTTTAGATATGCTAAAATTAGTGCTTTTACAAATTTGCGAAATAATCGTTATGCCAAAATAAACTTATGCCAATATAGTTTAGGCTATTTTACATTAGACATTCTAAAATTAGGCCTTTCAATTCTTAGGCCAAACTATAATGGTGGCAAAACTATTTTTAGGCGAAACAATAATTGTACGTTTTAAGTTTAGGCCAAAACGGTTTGGCCAAACCATATTAGGACAAACAATTTTAGGCGAACCAAAGGGCACCCCAAAACCGAATCAATCGCTAACTCTACATCCGAACATTTATATTTAGTACATACATACATAATGGCATAGGCGTGCCTGTTTCCCCGAAGGAGTAGGCAGAGGCATATTTATACGCCCACATTTCGCCAGTTATATTGTTGTCCCACGTAAATAGGTGGCGAGCCTATTGCCGCTTACCGGGAACTTTTATGTTCCCCAGAGCCTCGTTCGTTGATCGGCAGGTGCACTACTTGCAGGTTGGCTTAGTAGTAGTTTATATTTAGTAAAAGTATAAAATTAATGTAATGTATATAACGTCTGTATTTTTGTGTGTAAGGTACACAATATATAATATGTAAGTTTCAGATAACATATTGTTTTTGTTTAACGGTTGATTACTTTTACTTATAACAATGTTGTAGTATAAAATTAGCGGTGGAGAAGATTTGGTTACCCGCGAGTGTATATGCTACTACTAATATGAAAAAACTTTTACATAATAATGTATTTCAATAAGAAAATATAAAAAGAGGTAAAATAAATAATAATTTAACAAGCTATAATAAATCATTCTGTTCTAACAAAACTCTACCCTTGCTCCAACATGCAGCTATCTCTGTTACTCCTATCAATAATAAGAAGTTAGAAAGAGATAGAGCACAAATTTAACCCCTTTCTAAAGGGAAGACCAGGTGATAATACAATAAGCCACTATGATGCGGTCTTCAAGACCACCCTTTGAAGTAGATGTACTTGCTTATATTTTCAGCTGTAGAGTTTTTTTTATGTAGAAATACGTATATATTTTCATCTCAGCCGATGATGTATTAAGAATGACATATATTAGTTAGACTTTGCAATATAAAACATCAAAAATATCTCTTTAATAGACAGTTGGAAAAAAATTAAAATATAAGGACCAATAGCAATATATCGCGCGCTAAGAATCAAAGTGACCCATTTCAAAATTTAAAATTTTTAGATAGAGACGAAAATGTGTCGGTCTCATTGACGACATTCTTCTTATTCTTCAATCATAATTTATTATGTCAACATTAAGATTGAAAAATCGTTTGTATAATATTATTAGACTTTTCTACCTTAAATACAGTATACTTTTTTGTGTCATTTTGTATATTCATTTCACCGACATTTTGAAATGGGTCACTTTCGTTCTCAGCGCGCGATATATTGCTTTTGGTCCTTATATTTTAATTTTGTTTACAATTGTCTATTAAAGTGATCTGTTTGGTGTTTTATAGTATATAAATCATATATATTCAAGCGGGGCGTGAAATGGCATATCGGCAGGCGGTCCTAAGTGAGTGCGCTCGACACTGTTTTTATTCCACGGTATTAGGCACTTTACTGTTTCTACTGCTTCGTCTGTTTACCTGTAAACAGAAAACGAATAACAATATTTTTTTTTTTAAAATGACTTTTAAATATGTGTTATTTATATTGGAATAAGGCAGCACCGTTGTACCTCTGATAGTAATAATTTTACGAGTTAAACTAAGTTGTCTTATGTACTACTACAATAACACTCGTGGTATTGAAGTAGTACATAGGGCAACTTAGATTATACTAATCTACATTGTTATGTCTATTTAATAATAATATTAAGTAAAGGGTGCCAGTAGAGTCCTTGTATATGTGTAAGCAAAAATTTGATGCACATCATCAGGCCCGAAGCGACATAAGTCACAACTTGCTTATTCATTTCCGTCATTATAGTCTCAGGTAGAGCACTAGAGGTTAAATTATAACCTAGTCCGAACCCAATCAGGATTATACCTTATACTCTACTTTATACTGATCTGAGCACTTATGGGCAGCAGTTATCATCAGCTCAGCGTCTCAAACAGAATCATCAAAGCTTTATTGTCCAATATGGCGTCCGAGAACCGACACATGGCTGTGACTATTTGTTTTTATAGTCTGTCATAGTTTAAAATCACAAAGGCATTGATAATACTCAACATCATGTTAGGTAATTAAATGTCTAATTAACATTACATTTCGGTATTACAGCAAACGCTCATAACCATTATTGAATAATAAAAAGATTTTTTTACTTAAAAATCACTTAAATATAATAAAAGACGCCAAAAAGAACAGAAAATATCATACTTACAAATCAAATAGAAAAAATTTTAGTAGTAAAAAATGTAGAGCTGTATTCATCAATACATTTTTAATGTTTCCTGTTCATATATTTCTCATGTAAAACAGATCGAAATTGAATAAAATCACTATGTCAAAATGATTACTAATGAAATAAAAAATATGTAATTAATATTTATTCCAAACCCAATTAACATTGTAATCAGTATCATAATTTACTTTGTTCTATCATTGTCACTGACAATATTAAACGAAATAATGCTAATTCAATTATCATATTATAAACAGATATAATAATATTAAACCATTTTACTCACTTAGGCACATGATAAATGAATAAACGTATTAAAATAATTTGCAAACATTACATTTAAATTTACGTTGTAAAAAATGGAGCTCTTTTTATCAATTAATTTGTACTAGAGCTGTACCTATCAATTCTGACTAATGAACTAATCATTGTTATTTTTTTCGATACAACATATAATGTTTTGATCATTGTGATATTAATTTAACATATTCTCAAAGTTATTTAATAAAACATTTATTTAGCGCAATTTATTAATAAAAATATAAAGTACAAATACAAAATATTTTTTATAAAATAATGTAATCATATAAAATTGTTTCTGTAACTGGTTATAACTCTGTAACATATTTTTCAAAGTCATCTAATAAAAGATTATCAAATTGTGAGCAATTTTATAAGCGAAGTGTTATCGCATGATACTGATAGTTCGAACCTCCGCGCAGAGATGGCGCAACAACCGTTCTAATACTGCGCATTGTATGGAACGACAGACGCCGTACATTAAAACGTATTTGTTTTTCGAATTTTAATTCATTTTACCTTTTTTCTTATTAAACTTTTAAAGTAAGTAAGTTTATTTCAAAATTTTATAAGAAAACTCCTAGGAATATGTAAAACATAAAGGGTATTATATATAAAAAGAATTGCATCTGAATCGCGCTCACGAAATTTTTCTTCATCCTTAGTATAAATACACTCATCGTAGCTTGTTAAGGGAGGGTCCGTTTCTACGCAGTGAAACAGTCGTGTGTAGCAGAGCTGTCTTGATTCTGTCGCACTCATGGTGGAAATCCCCGTTGCGCTGAGAAAGCCAATGCGGTTGATGTTGAAGCTGAGTTCGCCTCCGGGTCAGGGTGATACTCGCTCAGTCCGACGCCCCGTCGTCGTCCAGTGTCGGTGGTTGCAAAAACCTCGATAGAGTCCGCAATGAGGCCACAAGCCTCGTTGGTGAATCAATGCTGCTTACGCAGATATAGCGAGGAAAAATGTTTCCTCAACACCACTGCCGTAGAAAATTTGACTCTCTTTTTGTTTTTTTTAGTTTAATTGATAATTTATCATGATAAAATTTTGTGTTACTTAGTCAATATAGAAAAAAGCGCGATTAAAATTTGTTTGACAACACTGTCGTGAAAGATTGCACTCGTTTTGTGTTATTTAAAATAACTTATTGTAAATTAATTATTAACTTATTTTATTTTTTCATATATCAACTCACTTATTTTATTTATTTTAGGAATACATTCCCTCGACACTGTTGCCGTAGAAGATTTGACTCTCTTGCAGTGTTTTATAATTTTTATAATTAATTTATTGCATTCCATCAATATAAATTGTATGTGTTATTTTAAATGTTGTTATGTTTGATTAGTGATTTTTAGTAGCTGCTTAGTTCTAAGCGGATTTGACTTTTCTTGCGACCAAACCTTGTTGAGTTATTTTGGATACAAGCGGCCTTGTTCTCAGCGTGCTATCTCTATAATATGTTCGGATACTTAGCAGTAGTTACTAAGAACATTATTTATTAGTTGTTTAGTAAAATTAATAGTGCTTTGTGTCTGTAATGAAGAAAGAATATGGCATAAAAAACCTTTATCTGAATATGAAAGTTTGCAAATTAATTTTATATTTGGCTTTAAATCTCTTTAACCTTCGCAAGGAAGTGGTGAATATTCCCATCATAATTTGAACCTTACGGTGTTGAATTAAGGTGAAAAACCATAAAAAAATCGATATGTTAATAATCTAACACACAGTAAAAACGCTCTATTTGTACTGAGACATGAGTCAAGTAGGTGAATTAAATATTCTGGTAATGTGTGTTGAGTGTAATGAGAGATTTGAACTTTGCTGCAGGCTATATTTTCTAATTAGCTATAGAAAATATATCAACCGTTATATTTTTTATTTTTGTAATACATAAATAAATTTGTTTCAATTTAATTACAATTTTTTCTGCCCCAAGGCAACCATCCGCCAACACTGCTTTTAAATCATTGCATACTAAGTGACGTTTTATTTGTATTTAGCTCTACATCTATGCAGATGAACACGGGTGCAAGAACTATTAAATAAACTTCTTTAATGTGGTTGCCACTATGGTCGGCTTTCCCATAATCCCAGTCCCAGTCTTTTAGAGTATTTTTTTCTAAAAAGGTCGTGCCTGTCCTTGATCCCATTTTGCCGACGAATGGTGTTTAATATTCTTTCAAGCCACGGGTTGAGTCATAATACGAATTCTATTGTGTCTTGTATCCAGACAGTCCTCAGCCACCTGACAGTAAGTTAAATTTTTTAAACATTTACTAATATAAAAGAAACAGTGAAGTAAAATCTCGTTTTAAGATTATTTTGTTTTTTTACAAACAAAATTTTTCAAAGTCTTTTTTTGTTATTTTTTATTACAATTTAGTAAAATTTATTAGAAACGATTTATAGAAATAATGGGTGATGTAGAGATATAAGAAATTATTAGCGAATTAAGGACTATCGGCATTATAAGAACTCGGCTAGTTAAATATTAGTTCAGGTTATACTTAAAAATTCTTTATGTTAATTATATCTCAAATAAAAGATTAACGGACGAGGCAAATTCTGGCAAACACATAAGTTCCGGATACGCGGCAATGTGCTCGCCACCTATTACGTGGGACCAAAAAATAATATTGGCGAAATGTGGGCGTATTTATTATGCCTCTGCCTACCCCTTCGGGGAGAAAGGCGTGATTGTATGTAGGTATGTGTATTTTAAATATAAGGGAAGTCTTTGTTTCATTTATTCGTTTAGGTTTTTAACTTACACTGAATTGAATATTTTATTTATTACCATAATCACAAAAATATAATAATAAAATTAATATTATAAATGCGAGAGTTTCTTTGTGTTGCTGTGTCGCTTTCAGGCCAAAAATACTGAACCATTTTAAATAAAATTTTATACACAGATTGCCTAGAGCCTAAGAAAGGACCTTTAAGGCAATAAAAAGGTCATGAGGGGTAGAAATAGAGAATCATAGTTTGCATGGACAGTCTTCATTTTTAAAGCTTGAAGCGTAAAACTATTTTGATAAATGTTTTAATTCACGAAGTGAATATTTTGAAGAATAAAATTTATTATTGTTATTTATATTAGTATCCTCTGTTTATATTTTTAGCGAACCAGTTACTGTTGACATATGCAGACTTTGTGAAATTTAAAGACCACCTTATATACCATATTTTATGTGAAATTTTGATTTTGGGAACAGAATGGGGCTTCAGTTTCCTAATGTCACGCAACGGCCCTTCGCGACGTGCCTGTTCCAGACTAGTTTTTTGTTGTTTTTTTTTTGTTATAGTAGCCGTATTTCCAAAAAGATGTCAATAATAAGTATGAGGCCATTACCCTCAATAGAAAAATATAGTCTTTTTTAATAACAATCTAGATAAGACTTCTTATTTCATCAACGATCCAATCTCCCAATCAGCGGCAATAGGCTTGCCGCCTATTACGTGGGACCAACAATATAATTAGCGAAATGTGGGACTATATGTGTGACTATGTATGTATGTATTATCAAAGATAATATTATCATAGCGTGTTACAAGATAGGTAAATAAAACTCGCTCTACTTGCTAATGAAGCCTCACTTTCATACATTTGCGTGATTTTTTTATCTACTAAATACCAAGATAAGCCTAAACAGCGTCGCCGGAAGACCAGACGGCGCCGGGCCCCGTGATAAGGACTCCTAAACCCGTTTGTTGTTTATCTTTGACACTGGGTGGCGCTTGGGTCACGCCATTCGTTATCTTAATGTTCTCACCTAACTTCGAATTTACGCGTTTAATTAAAACAATGTGCCTTCTTATAGAAGAGGAACCGAGAAAAGAGAGAGAGAGAGAAAGAGAGAAAGACGAGATAGTTGGATTGCAGTATTCGACGTTTGAGGAACTGGGATGGCTGGAGTAATCCAGCTCTAACCCTCCTACACAAAATGTATGCATTGGACGTCAAATATTCTCTTATAATAATATATTCTTTTACAATCACATCAATTATTTAGTTCCAAGATAAGTATCACTAAGAACTTGTGTTATAGACACTAAAGAACGGATAAACATACTTAAATACCTTCTTTTTTTTTTAATACATACATAATATACACCCACACCCGAACAAATATTCATGTTTATGTACACAAAGATTAGTCCTTTGTGGGAATCGAATCCACAACATCTGGAGTGAAGTGCAGGTATACTGACCTCCCCATGAGGTGGCATGCGCGCTCGCCGGTTCTCTTCCCTGGGACCTCGACGCTGAGGTTCTCTCGGCGGTGTTCTGGCGTGGCGCGCAATCCCGGAGCCAGGGTCTCCGCCCTGCACCGGACACTGTGGTGCGGTGGCGTAGAGACGCTCAGACGCAGGCTCTGGGCACATGGCGGCGGCAGCTCTTGAGAAGTGCCAAGGGTGCTGAAGATTCAAGGCGCCGTATCCTCGAGGCGGTTGGGCCCATCTTGGAGGGATGGGTCGGCCGTCGGTGGGGGTCGATGTCCTTCCGGCTCACGCAGGTACTTTCCGGGCACGGGTGCTTTGGGAAGTATCTGTGTGACGTCGCCGGGGGGGAGTCGACCCGGTGTTGCCACCACTGTGACTGCGCGGAAGACACCGCGCAGCACACTTTGGTGGCGTGCCCTGCGTGGGCGGGGCCGCGGTCGACGTTAGCCGCGGCCCTGGGTGGAGTGGCTCTCTCGCTGCCGACCATCATGCAAAAGATGGTCGACAGCGAGACGGCGTGGGAGGCGATGGTCTCCTTCTGCGAAGTGGTGATGTCGCAGAAGGAGGCCGCGGAGCGGGAGAGGGAGCGGGATCCGCTCTTTCTCCGGCTACGCCGTTGGCGCAGCGGGCGGGCCAGGAGGGCCCGTCAGGCAGCGCCCGGGGGGTCTTAGGCGGCGGGGGCAGGGGGCCCCTTCCGTCTCGCCATAGACCCCCCCCGAAGTCGGCCAGTTACGCCATGGCCGCACATAGAGGTAGGGGGGGCGCTGCAAATTGCGCCATCCTGAGGAGGTCTCCCCGGTTCTGATCCGGGGGACGTTGGCCGCGGGCGGGGTACCAGAAGCTACAAACCCGGGAACTGGTGCCTCGCCCCTTTTCAACAGCGGTGGGCGTCGTCTGAAGTTTTTTAGTGGGTAGGACTGCGGTGGTCGCGTCGGCCGCAGTGAGCCCCACACCCCCTCCCGGTCTCCCCCTTTTGGCCGGGAGACAGTGCGTAAGCAGCATTTTTTTACAGACGATAATAAAAAAAAAAAAAAAAAAAAGGTATACTGACCTCCATGCTAAGTCGGTCGTCAAATGCACGACTAAGAAGAAAAAGTAGAAGTCGTAAGTTTGGTAACTTATATTTATTCATCATCATCACCTCAGCCTATTAACGTCCCACTACTGGGCAGGAGCCTAATCTCACATACCAAGGTGGTGTTGGGTCATACTCCACCACGCTGACCCAGTGCAGATTGGCAGAGGCGGGTGTGTGGCGTACTGCTGTTAGAAATTTTCAAGCCGCCCAATTAGGCCTCTAACATGGCTTAACGACTACCACATTTGAATGATTAGTTGTTATGTTATTAATATGTAATACTCTAATTATAATCTTATAGGTGCTTGCGTAGGAAAAGGGAAGATGGGTGAAGAAACGATTATATTCTCAGTTCCCTTCACAGCTTCACTCGCACCTCGTCATTCTACGTTAGAGACTGGTGTCGAATACCAGCGCGGCGCATTGTTATAATTTGTATGCACCTCGAAGGGATCACCCTTTTTTTTGGGATGGAAAATCATTATTAAATGATTCATTAGACCTTCTTCCGCTGTGGGTGGAGCGGAAGGGTGTGTCAGACTTTTACTGACTAAAAACCATTCATGTTCCTTCTTGAGCCTGCTACGTCCTGCGGTAACAGAGATCACCCTACGGGTTGAAGTACGGGCTGTCTGTGCCTCTGACTGCTATCTCAACGCGCTGGTAGTGATCGCTGGGCCAGACTGAGAGGGAAATCGCGTGTGTAGTATGCCAGGAAATATTTCTAAAACTCACTATCTCAGGGAGTGGTTAGGCTTGTTACCGTGCGTTCCACGAAATGGAGCGCTCTCATTTTTCTGGCCTGTATCGACTGCTTATTATCAGGCAGGACGCGTTTATTATGATGAATTATATTTTAAAAAACAATAAGAAAATATAGAACTGGAAAATGTTTAATTTTCCTACACTTAAATATATAATTTACCTACTACTCCATAATCTTATTTACCAAACAAACGTTATCACTTCAAGCGTACATGAATTTCCACAGCTGTTACAATTAATAAAGTAGGAACGATTTAAAAGCGCGATTGTTCCCGAATTCCCGCTGCGGTTTTCTCGTATATATCGCTAACGAATAACACTATTGTTCTGCATTCTGTCCGGAATATTAAACTGTGCTTAAATGTTTCACACAATACTTAAAATTGGGACGTGACCGCGCCACGCGAGCTCGACGGCCGGCATTATGTGAGTCTGAGCTCATCCCATTTTACACGTCGAAACGTGTGAATAAACTATTGAGGCAGTAGAGTTTTTATCGGACTGTTTTTTGTTTTAGCAACTCATCATTTATAGGAATGAGAGCTGTAATTATGTCCAAACACTATGGAATTTATTATATAGGCTTTTCTACATAAAGCGCTATTTTCGCCATACTTAAAATTGGGACCCGTCCGCGCCACGCGAGCTCGACGGCCGGCATTATGTGAGTCTGAGTTCATCCAATTTAATACGTATGAATAAACTGTTGAGGGAGTATAGTTCTTATTTGACTGTTTATCTTTGTTTTAGCAACTAATAATTTTTAGGAGAATAGCTATAGGAATGAGAGCTGTTATCATGTCCAAACACTATGAAATTTATTACATAGATATTTATTTATATATATTATAGATATTCCCACATTAAGCGCTGGTCTTATGCGTGATACTTCGAAGCGCATACGATTTATTGCCATTATTTCAAAAGACATACATCAAAATAATATGGCATAAAGATCAAAACGCATTATATCCTTTTTCATAACATATTACTACGGATAACCATTATAATGCAGAATTGTTGAAAGCCAAAAACATATAATCTATTTTTTTTTTGCCATATTTTTATAAAGCATTCTTTGAAACGCAGCTTACTTCTCTTTTCGGGTTAGGCCGAAGTTATTTTTTTTTCTTACCATAAAAAAGTATTTTCTTATAAAATTTGCCCACGTGACTATTAAAATTGTTAATTTTTAAAAATAATAATAAGTATAGTTTAGTATAATTATGTCCAACAAAATTTATGCTTTTCATTACCCGTGCTTATCTAAATTATGCCTTTTAACGATTCTGCGTTTCAAAATTCGGCGATATGAAATATCATATATAATATTATGCATTATAACTTGTAGATAAGGATCAAAATCTATTGACACATATAGTTTAGATCTACGCCTCACTCTCTTGTTTCTTCATCACAGTTATTATTAAAATTCCCAATGATTCTACAAGAGATTCAAGCTCATATCATCGTAAGTTAGGTCGTGCTGAAGCAACTATCTCGGAGCTTTATTAGTTTCGCAGTTACTCAACTTATTTTGCATAATTAAGTTAGCAGCAATACTTTGAGTAAGAAAAATTTTAAAACCTTTTAAAAACGTCTATGCTTGAGATACTTACTACTAAAATAGATAAGGTCATTATTTGACATCTGATTTCACTTGTGACTTTAACTTAATGGCTAAAGAGTCTAACTTACTCGGCGTACTGTTGCCTTACACCTGCCTCCGCCAATCCACACTGGTATATCAGACCTCTCACCTCGGTTCCACCTGGAACCTTCATGGACGAAGATGATGATGTTAACTGTTATTTAAATACAATAAATAAATATTATCTGACAATTTCATCAATTGTTTAGGTCCATGATAAGTATCACAAAGAACTTGTGATAAAAGTTAAAATTAATAATTAAAACAATTACACAAAGCTATGGGTAAAAATACGCGCGCGTGTGTGAGTGTGCGTGCGTGGAGTGTGTGTGTGTGTATGTGAATATTTAATTTAAATTATATATTTATAATACTATATTACTTTATTTTAAAAATGCTTCTAAAATTCCTTCCATAATTCGAAATCTTCTAAGCAACTTGTCTTTAGGTCCAATTTACTTGCCATAGTAAGTTTAAGTATATTTATTTATGGGTTACTGTAAAAATAACTAATGATTACAGATATCTGTTAGAATTCCCACATTTTTGCACCATTAGAAGTGCTCATACTTCATCGCTCTGACTTTTATTACAAACTAGCAGCGCCCTGCGGTTTTACCCGCGTGGTCCCCGTTCCCGTGTAAATATCGGGATAAAGAGTGTCCTTTATGTTAGTCCAGGAATGCAGCTGTACACGTACAAAGTTTCATCACAATCACTCCAGTAGTTTTTGCGTGAAAGAGTAACAAACATCTATCCACACGTACAAACTTTCACGTTTATCATATTAGTAGGATTGTCTATAAATATTATAGTAAAGACGACGCACATTTAAAAAATAAAATAAAAAAAATTTAAGATCTTCGTTTGACCTTTTTTATAATTACCATGCAAAGTAAATAACATTGCTGATGATGTAAGATAAAAAGTCCCAGTCATTAGACTGGAAACGGTAATGTATGCTGAATTTGTTTTTATCTCGTTGTCATGTTGATAGGGCAGAACGCTCATTTTAGGGTTACCTTTGATAAAAACTGACCTTATTTCAACCCTTCCTGATAAAGTATTACCTGAACGGGACACGTGCCATAAAGATATTTTTATATGTATTTTTTATTTAACTTAGATTACATACGTATATGTATTTATTTATGTCAATATTTATTGCTATTCCAGTTTAATTGATGTGAATTTATGGTTCTCTTTACCTATGTGTTATTTATATAGGTCTATACATCATAATAATTATTGTTAATTACAGCATTCCATTGCGCTACCCCGCGTGTATACTTCTTCTCATGTCCTGTTTATCCCAATGTTGCCTGGAAGAAATTGCTGTGAGCAATAAGGCCGCCCATTGTACAATAAATTTTAATGTAATTTTTCATTGCTGTATTTCTCTTTATTTTGGTGGTTATATTAATTAATTCATTCTTAGATTCTTTAGTCTGGTTTGACTGAGAATATATTATCCTTATTAATATTATAAACGCAAAAGTTTGTTAATATTTCACGCAAAAACTACTAAATGAACTTTAATAAAACATTACCACGATTTAGATTAAACATCAGAATAACCCAAAGGCTATAACTTATAAATATAGGTAGGGTATACAGGGATCCTACCAAGACCAAAGTAGCCTGAAATCAACCTCACCTGCAAGTGGTGCACCTGCCGATCAATGGACGAGGCTTTGGCGATCATAACTGTGCCCGGTAAGCGGCAATAGGCTCGCTACCTATTACGTGGGACCAACAATATAATTGGGGAAGTGTAAGCGTATAATATGTCTCTGCCCACCTCTTCGGGGAAACAGGCGTGAATGTATGTATGTATAATTAATAAAGATATTGTGTTAAGTACTAGTTCAGTTCAAACGACATAGCGTGCTCGCAAAGAGTAAAAATAAACTTTTGTTTTAAACAATAGCAACAACCGAATTATGTAATAGAATAAAAACCAACAATAAACATTACACAACAGTTAAATTACGCTGTGTTATCGATCCGTTCAATAATGAAAGTGATAAAACTATGTTTTTAATGTTATCAATGCGTCACCCACCGGCGCGTGCTGCCGCGAATGTGACACACAGTCGACAACAATGTATTCACAATTATTATTCAATTATTATAATATCAGCCTTATAATCAATTAGGGGTATTTGCCCATAATCCACGCCGCCGCGATTGCCCACGCTGGCATTATTCTAGGCCGGTACCACACGGCACATTATTTTAAAAGGCATATTATTTAATAATAAAACAAAATATAATAGGTTAAAAATATTTTCAATTACTTATTACTAAAAAAAAGTTCAAATTACTTGCTCGGGAATTATCATCCATTATTCTCTAGAATTGTTAAAACGAACATTAAAGCTGCGTATAATAAGGTAGATGAAAATACAACAGTGCAATAAATAACCGAATTATATATTTTATTTATATACATACATAATATCACGCCTGTTTCCCCGAAGGGGTAGGCATAGGCATATTAAATGCCCACATTTCGCCAGTTACATTGTTGGTCCCACGTAATAGGTGGCGAGCCTATTGCTGCATATGGGGAACTGTTATGCTAGCCAGAGCCTCGTTCGTTGATCGGCAGGTGCACCACTTACAGGTGAGGTTGGCTTGGGCTCCTTAGATCTTGGTAGGAACCCTACACATCCGTTATTTAGTATCAATAGCACAAGGTCTTAATTATACTTATCTTGGAACTAAATAGTTCGCGTAATTGTAAGAAAATATTAGTTTTATATTAAACTCCAGTTCCAAAAAATCTTTTTTCCATAATCTACTACATAGTCCTTGATAACTTAAAAAAGAAATGAAATAACCAAAAACTGAACTCACGATGCATTGATGCTTAACTTACATGCAAAAAAAAGTGAGTCTAATTCCGAGTCACCACTCTTTGAGAAGGGCTGGCATGAAACTCACAGACTATGCTCTTTTAAATTATCAATTGGTTACTTGAACTACAATCTTCATATGGCCGTGACGCTGAACAATGCTATAGAATATTTCAGAATTAATGTTTTGTGTAATTTGCAGCATATTATTATTATATCCATGGTGATAATTTCTAGCGGCTTTCAGCAATTATGTAGCAGAACTTAGCAAAGCTTAAAACTCGGGTTGGACCTACAATCTCCAACCTCTGACCATTTCAGTATTTTCTAATTTTAACATCACTTACATTAATTAAAAAGTAAAAGCACATTTAGTTCATTTTGCATTTAGTTGAAGATTATTGATTATAAGGAAAGCTGCTCTGAAAATAAGTTTATGACTTCGTCGTAATTACTTAGTTCATTCGTACTAAATAGGAAATCATTTATATTTAATTTTATCTTCATAAAGTAAAGAAGTATACGCTTATTTAGTAGTAGTAGTTTTAGTTTTTATCTGAAAATATCTGAATGAAATGAAACAAGCAAAAAACTTAATACTTAACATACACAAATACAATTTTTTTATAATTACAGACTTCATAGGTTGTTACCTAGACCGGAACAAATATTCATGTTCATGCACGAAGATTTGTCCTATCTGGAAATTTATCAGGAGAGGAGTGCAAGTATACTGACCTCTACCCTATATCAGTCGTCTAAATATTGTATTAAAAATAATTGTACTTAAGCACACACAACCGATAGCCGTTGGGGTAGACGTGTATCACAGTAGATGGCTCGGTAAGCGCAGTGAAAGACGCCCTCCAGCTAAATCGAACCAGGACAAATGCAAAACAGCTGGCACCTGTTGTAGACGAAGAGCTGAAGATCGAGCTCAGTAGCATGCCATCGGAGAGACCCATGTCCAGCAGTGGACGAATGTAGGCTGATGATGATGATGATGATGATAATGACACACACAAAACCATGTCGTATTCATTATAAAAACACAGAAATACTGCCTACAGACTTTAAAATGTTAGAAATAAACTTCTGACGTAACCAGTCAGGATAAAAGTAATTTCACAAAAACATTCGGCTTATACTGGCTCAGCTCCCGGTGGAGACAAGCGGATGGACGAAATGCAAAAGCTAATAACCAACTCGGGCCATTCCTGAAATGATAAGGTTGTTTATGGAACCAAAAATTGGCAGAAATTTATAGGGAACTAGAAAATTTTTTCTTGTCACTTTCACATTTTTCATTCATAAATTTATGGAAGAGAATGTTATTCTTACTTACGTATTGTTATGTTATCTATACTAATATTATAAAGCTGAAGAGTTTGTTTGTTTGTTTGTTTGAACGCGCTAATCTCCGAAACTACTGGTGCGATTTGAATAATTCTTTTTTTGTTGGATAGTCCATTTATCGAGGAAGGCTATAGGCTAAATAACATTACGCTATGACCAATAGGAGCAAAGACAGAGCGGTAAATGTGTAAAAAACGGGGAAAATTATTCATTTTTGAAGGCTTTCTTTGCGTGCGCTGCGAAAACGGTTCAAGATACACAAAAAATATGTATGAAAGAATTATTCCTCTATACATGATCTAAAAAAAAGTCCGCGACGGCATATGTCTATCTTTTAAGGTTTAGTCACAATTACCGTTTTTATGGTACCAAATTTGGTCGAAATAATTTGTTTAAGTTGTATCAACATAATAATATTAATCTTTATTCAAATATAAATATAAATATGTTGTTGGTTAAGAGTACTTCATTGTGAATAAAATTGTCTTTGACATAGCTTAATTTCAACAAAAAACTTTAAAGATTACAATGATAAATAACTCCGAAACAAAACCAACTCGCTCTCTGCGCTCACTGCGCTGGCCGGCGCGGCGGGAGAGAGGCGGTGCTTGCGGGCAAGCCGGGAGGGGGGTGTAGCTCTACGAGATACCATGCTCCCATCGGCTCCCTACTGAACGGTTGAATACAGCGCTAAATTGTTTATGCGATATAATTATCATCGTAATATTACTTTTTAAACAAATCCCGCAAGAACGGGAACTATGTGGGAAAAACCAAAAATCTGCCGGAAGTCACTATTCCACGCGGACGAAGTCGCGGGCAAAAGCTAGTATTATATATTATGTATTGTTCGTACTTTTGCAAAGTTTTAACATACATACTGTCGTGCCCATTTCCTCGAAGGGAATGTCTGTGTATTGTGTGTTGTGTATCCCACATTTCGCCAATAATATTTTTGGTCTCACGTAGGTAGCGAGTCTTTTGCCGCTTACCAGGAACTAGCTTATATTAGCCAGAGCTTCATCTGTTGATCGTCAGGTGCACCACTTGCTGGTATTGTTGAATTAGGTTCCTTGGGTCTTGGTAGGACCCCATACACACCGCGTCGACGGCGTGATCGTGTTCCACGCGCGCCTAAAAGAGATATCAGCACAGTGAGGGCCTCCAGAGAGGGGGTCAAGCCTGCCGGGGCTGCCGGACTGTTCGAAACGGTTTACGTGGCCTTGGGACGTAGCAGGATTAAGAAGGAACATGGATGGTTTTTGGTCAGTATAAGTCTGACACACTCTCCCGCTCCACCCATAGCGGGAGAAGCTCAATAGATGATTTTCCGTCCGTAAACAATAAAGTCTGAATGTTTTCTAAAAAGTATTGTAAATTAAATAGTATATAAATTCACACATAGGAACGGTATGTCACAAACCGGTGTCGACCAATCAGACGCGATTACGCAACCGGTTGCGCGTGTCGTCGCAAAATCTAGAAACCGGTACTAATCTGGAGCGTGTGCCGACAGACGGTCACGTCACCGGTTCACCCATGTCGCACCACTATGTAATTAGTATGGATAGCATGAGTTGATTGATAATAAGACATTTAAATTAAGTAATAAGCTGGTGGCGTGTTAGTTTATAATTATGACATTCATAAGAGCTGATACTGAGCCAAACTTGAAGAAATGATTTTGATTGATTTGAAGATGAATGATTATTATTTCTTTATATTAGCAGTTAGTAAGCAAGCAAGCAAGAATTTACTTGTAAAATAACAACGTAAGGTTTATTAATAAATCACCTACACAGGAACACATGTTTAACTATTTATTTATCTGTATCCCAAATATAGTGTTTCCAATTTGTGCACTTTTATAGTTATAATGTTATCAATATAACATAATACATTTACACAAAGGATTTGTACATTTTGCGTTTAATTATTTTTATAATTATGCTCTAAATAGCTGGCACTTAAACTGTGACAACCCGTGCTACAAGCACCAGCGGTCTTCCTAATGTCACTATGAAAATACTGTCATATAGAATTAAATCTGATTATAAGAAGTACTAGTGGTTCGTCCGTGTGAAAATCGATTATATCACGCATCTTGTATAAGTAACATTAAATATCTATATAACCTTTTCTTTTTTTTTGTTTTATGACGATAACAAAATGCATTTACGCATTGCATTGCCTTCCGGCCATAGGGGGTGTGGAGCTCACCACCGGCTGAAACGACTGCCAGCAGCAATACCCACTAAAAATCTTCCGACGACGCCCGCCGCTTATTGAGAAAAAGACAGGGGCCAGTACCTGGGTTGCAGCATCTGACACCCCGCCCGCGGCCAACGTCACCCGGACTAAAACCGATAGGACCTCCTCAGAGTGGCGCAGTGGACGCCCATCCTTCCTTCTTGTGCGACCATAGCGTGTTTGTACGACTTCTCAAAGGGTCTATAGTTAGACAGCAGGGGCCCCCTGCCCCCACTGCCTAAGATCCTCCTGACGCTGCTTGACGGGCCATACTAGCACGCCCGCTGCGCCCTCCAAAAATTAAGACAAATTGTATCTGTTTAAAAAAAATGCATTACTTACATAGGTCCCTCTAGTTTTCCCCCCGGTAGTCAGTACTAAGGGCACCCAGAGTCGCCAACCTCTGGGTGTTATCTTTTCCCGGCCTCCGGGAGGTACTCAGCCCCCCCGAATTATTCCACGAATATCCTTACGAATAATATAGGGAATATAATAAACTAAACCTCTAAAAAAAGCTTTTTTGATCATCAAAAATACTGAGTGAGCATCTCATAGGTGATTAGGTGCTCAATCAGTATTTTTGATGTACAAAAAGGTTAGGTTAGGTTGGCAATTTATTAATTTTGAAGACACGTTAAATAACACCCATAATATAGAAGCAATTTTTGTTACTACTTCACGAAAAACAATACTAAATGGATTTTAATAAAAATCTAAAAACAATACATGTCCTCTCTATTTTACAACAAATGTTGTATAAAACTCATTATGAAAGGCTATGTAAGTAATGCATTTTTTTTAACCAGATACAATTTGTCTCATTCATACCACACATTAAAAAAATAACATCAATATAAAACAAGCGACAAAACTAGCTATCACCGGTTTTTGGAATTTTCTGAACGGGGAATTCCCGAAAGGGTTCCGTTCCTTAGCAATCAGGTAGTGCACAATAGGAACACCTCGCGACCCAGGCAGTAATTTGCGATATATTGAGTCGCGTCGGGCAATATCGCCTCTCGACCCGACATGATGGAATTGAATTGTCAATTCTCGGGTGTGTATGACATTAGGTTAAACCTGCCGGTGACAACTTTATTCCGAGGCTTATTCGTAATGGTATCAACCGACATTGGAATTTATGTTTTCAGATATAATATTATACGAAGGAGTTTATTCAGTTTATTGATCTTGAATTTGTTAAGACTGCTTCTAGTGCCTCATGTTTAAATAACTTTAGTACGTTATCTCAATTCGTAATAATTGTAGGTGTTCTGTTTTGAAAGAATACTATGGAAATGACCTGATGGAATTGAATTGTCAACTCTCGGGTGTGTATGACATCAGGTTAAACCTGCCGTTGACAACTTTATTCCGTGTCTTATTTGTGGTGTTAACCACTGACTTTGGACTTTATGTGTTCAGATCAAATAGTATTGTAGTATAAGAATTTAAGGGATTCAATAATTTTATTGAATTTTTTACTTATTGGTCGAAGTAATCTGTGATTACACGAAATAAACTTACCAATTTATTGGACTTGGATTAACGATAAAACTCTTAGGATTATATTTAATGTTTGATCACCAATATTTAATAAATGTTAATTTAATCCCTTTTTTTGCTAATAAATACGTTTCACCAGAAAGTTTTATTCCTAAAATTCTCGAAGTCCCGGGAAGTGCAGAGACTTTGGTCGTAGGCTGTCTCGACTTTAGAATTGTCGAGACTAATTCCAACAAGATCTATTTTTTATGATTTATTAAATTCAAAACAATTGTTTTATGTTACTTAAATACTGACATTGTTTTAGCTTTTTGTTGTGACATTTTGACGATGTGTTTAAAAAATTTATTACTTCGTTTTAAGTTCTAGTAATATTACTAGGTTAATATTTATATGCCTGTAAAGGTACCTTTTTGTGTATAGTTTAGTTATAATGTGACTACTACATTAAGTGTTGTAGTGTGCCGCCTCCAAATAATTATACCACCCCACGTCTTGCTCGAGGGTGTCGCAGAAGACATGGACAGATACAGATATAGACAAACAATAGATAACGCAAGTATAGTAGGCACCACGAAAGTCTAGCGCTGACTGTTTATGCGCAGGAGTCGAAAATAAGGTATCCCAAGGGAGAGAAAGAGCGTGCGTAAGCGCTCATTGGCTCTCCAGTCGTACTCTCTCACTCACTCTATGCACAGCTCCCTCTAGCTCTATTGATGTCGTCTTTTAACTTTCTATCTCTCGTAAATTTCGATCCCAAATGTTATGTTTATCCATAGTACCTGTACTATTGTTCCGGCCTGCATCAGACAACCCTTTACATTTGAAATCTTTGGGCTGATGATGATGAAACAATCAATTTTGGGCTAGATAGGCTTTGTACCAAATGCCCGAAAATATTTTTATTATATAAACGTACGACGTAGAGAAAATTTAAAAAGATTTTGTATGCAGCAGTATAATATTCTAAGGAATTTCCCCAAAGGTGCCTCCTGTCAATATATACTATAGACGACGGAACCCGGCACGCTCAGAATCGAATAGCTTTCAACTACTCGAATTCTAAGTAAAGATCTCTCGAAATATCGATGTATTCGAAGCATTAGTGTTTGAAAACCTGAATCGAAACTGGTAACGAGAATTTTATACAACTTGAGCTGTATTGAAAATGTTTATTTACAGATTTATATGTGTTACCATATTGAATAGCTATCATTACGAGTATTTATATCGTTTGGTTAAAACATGATTAAATGCTACTACTAGTCTCCCTACTAAGTTCATAATCAGGTAGGAGGGGGTAAGAGGGAGAGAACCACACAGGACGACTGTGTTCTGTGAACTCCACTTAACATTGCGATTGTTTCTGGCTACCAGATCTCGTGTAGAAACAAGCGCGTCAACTAATTCTCAGAAGTAGTTTTAGTACTGTATCGCGCCAAAAAATATAATCAAATAATAAGTCGCAACCTACTAAACTTGCGTTCCAGTTACTGTGACAAATTACTTAAATGATCAACAACTTCTGAGGTAGACTAAACACATATGCAGACATTGAAATTCGCTAAACAGATGTGAAGTGCAAGGTCAGTCAGTGTGACCGTCAAACGTTTGAATACTCGAAAAACTAGTTTTGTGTTGACACGGTGACCGCAGACGCATTTGGATCGGCACGCGACGAAAATACGTTATATACGTAAGAAAGACATATATTTCGGCTAGAATATCGTTAGGTTAAGTTGTGTCGTGTAGTACTGTCCTAGAATAGGGCCACCCCCTCTCATCCCACGGGGAGTCGATGCAGAAATCCTACTGTATGATGGTCATCAGCGTCATCCTGCTACTGGCTGGAACTGTCATTACAACAAGCCTGCCCAGCGTGGTGGTAATGGGCACGTACCCCCAATAAAATGTAATCTATTTGGGGGGGCTTAAGTGCAGCAGTGGACTTTATTGGGCTGTTATGATGATTATCAGGATATGAAGTTCACGGGAACATTCGTTTCATGTTTAATTCTAGACCCAAAAAAGAGGGGTGTTATAATTTTGATTTGTCATTGGCTTAGTAGTTCCGAATAGACCAATTATGATAAGTTTATTTGTTCGAAAGCTGACATGACCAAGATATTATTTAGCTACATTATATAAATCATACTTTTCTGTTAAACCAACGTTTTACTAGTAGAGAATGCCGTGTAGCATTAAGTTCGCCTTTTGTACATTTTAGTTTTTATTTGTGCAATAAAGCTTAAATAAATAATATAAGGATATGATAGAGTGTTTCAAAGCTCCATCTTTTCCGACAGAATCAGCTCGTTTTCTTAGCTGAGATGTTGATTTTAGATTTGGTACATTGGACATTGGTGCGCCCATAAGTTGCAGTGACCACGTCCTAGTAAGTGAGCCGCATGCTTGGGTGCCTCTTAATCCCACGGAGTAACGACACTTGTTCCATACTTACCGAGAAGTTCAACTCTTCATATTATAATACTGCTTAACAGTCGGATATATTGGTAAATAACTGTGCTTATTATTCGAATTCAGCTGTTAAGCTGTTTATATCTTGTGTCAAGTTCTTGTAGACTTATCGTATTGTTTTTATATTAAGAACATATTCTTGTAACTGGTGGAAGAAAAAACTAACCTTGTCTATTTTCTTGCCCGTTCTTTTACGATCAAGCTCAAGAATAGATCAAGTTTTTAAGTTGACTTTCATAAGTGCTTTGTTAAGCCAAACTTGAATAAATTTACTTTTTTGAGTTCAAGTGCCTATTTCATAATGTTCAAATAAGTTTCTTTTAGCGACTATTTGAAACTGTGATTTTAATTAATGCCGACAGTCTTCCAATCACTCGTTGAGGAATCAGGCTTTTTTTCCTAGGTTTCTTAGCTAACAATTTCCAACAACCCCAATTTACTTCATTTCATAAAAGGAATTCATTTAAGGGCCCGTAGTTACCTAATAGAATGTTGGGAACGTCAGACATGCTATAAGACGTGTTTGGTTAAATTCGAAATCCGGAAATTCCCGAACGAAGAGAGAGGTGGCTTAAGTGCTTTTGAGATACGATTTAACTATCCGGAATATTTGGAGATAACTCAACTCACTCACAAGTTCAAATGTGTGTTGATGAATTAGGATTGGTTATGCTCGAATTATTGACGGTGGTATAGTGTTAGCATTTACAACATACATAATATTAAGGGGTAGGCGGAGGCATATTATATACCCACATTTCGGGCGTTAGTAATTTTTAAAATTCCCAAATCTCTTTAAGAAAATTTAATTAAACTGGTACAGAATTATATAAAACCACGCCTGTTGGAACGCCTGGGGAAACCGGCGTGACATTATATATGTATGTATAATAAAAATTATCTATTTTTATAATTGTTAGTTTCGATGTAACTTTTACATTGAATTTGAAATCATTATTATCATAACTTTGACCCTTGTCTGTTATTCATTTATTTTCTTATTCTTCATCATGAAGTTTGCATACTCTGCTGCTACTTTGGGTTCTCGTAGAGAAAAGCCGATACTGCCGAAACACAGCATTCCATTATTACGTGAAACATAAGATTTGCTAGCCCATACTAAGTTCTGCCACTAAGGAGTTAAAATCCTTATCTCAGAGTCAAGAAATCTACTGAAAATAAGCGTACTTGATTACTTTCCAACTCGATCAATCTTAAGCAGCTTGCGTCTATCGTTTGTCGTCACCTTAAGCAGATCAACCAATCAACTGTCCTGAACGTGGAATGATGTCCTCGTCTTTATTTGCTAGTTCGCAGCATCTGAAGAATCTTCACGCCTTATTTAATTTGGGTCTACCAACCTATAGAGATAAGATTTGAAAAAGGTCTGTTGATTTTAAAGCTATAGATCGAATCAAACAGGGATAAAGGGTGTATAGGGATCCTACCAAGACCTAAGGAGCCCAAGCCTACCCCACCTGCAAGTGGTGCACCTGCCGATGAACGGACGAGGCTCTGGCGAACATAACAGTGCCCGGTAAGCGGCAATAGGCTCGCCATCTATTACATGGGACCAACTATATAATTGGCGATTTCCCCTTCGGGGAAACAAGCGTGAATGTATGGATGAAACCTCGTATAATAAAACATACAATATCCACGAGCACATGCAAATAAGTCTACTGCATATTAATCACTCTGTGGCCGAAGATACGCGTGTGGCTTGCGAAGTGTTTACTTCTGGCGAGTCCTCTATAAATAGGTGTCATTTCTGTTTAAACCATTTCCTTTTCCTCTGATGACGTAATCTTTAGTGAGATATGTGTGACAACACAACTAAAGCATAGTGCAGATAGGAAAGTATAACTTTTCGATCTTAAGCTTTTTTCCGCTTCTCTGAACGGCATATACACGACATGCGACTACATCGTTTGAAAGATTTTAAAGATTTGTTATGTTTCAAAGGGTTACATACAATAGTGCAAGGATCCACAGCTACAAGGTACATATGTGTAGAAGATACTAGTGCGCCAGCTTTCGGTATAAAACGATCGAATAGCCCAAACAATAGATTCTTTTAATTTAGCTACTCCACTACAGGGATAAAAAACTGACTGAGATTTTTGTGTTCATTCCGAAGACCTACAGGTCGTTTCTTCAAAATAGTCTTATCTATGAAATATGATTACAATGAAATCACGAAGCTTCACTTACATGTAACATAGCAAATAAAATGTTTAAGTGTAAAAGAACTGGCAAGCAACTCACAGACTAAACTCTTTTAAATTATAAAAAGATTAGGAACTTTAATTACAGTCTTCATTTGTATTTGACGCTATACAATGCGATAAGGACCAGGGATAACTGCATTCTAAGGTCAATTACAGCTAGACTTTCAGGTCGTTCTATCCAAAACAGTCATATCATATCCAAAACCATTGGATAAGAACGGTCACCGGGATCGGAGTGTCTGAACCTGACTTCGTTTTACACTAACATAATCATCATCATCATCACAGCCCATTAACGTCTCACTACTGAGCACGAGCCTCCTCTCATATCAAAGTGTGAGGGTATTGGGTTATACTCCACCACGCTGACCCAGTGCGGATTGGCGGAGGCAGGTGTGTGGCGTCCTGCTATTAGAATTTTTCAAGCCGCCCATTAGGCCTCTAACATGGCTAAACGACTACCACATTTAGTGATAACCGGGACCAATGGCTTAACGTGCCTACCGAAGCACGGAAGCGCTCGATATCAAATGCCACACAAACGGTCACCCATCCAAGGACTGACCTCTGTAAACTCTGCTGTACTTCGGCGATCGTTTCCGACCACCGAGCATCGCAGAGCTACGAGCGCTACCACTAACATAATATAAGAATTAATTTCACTAGCATTATTAACTATTCTACGGATCCTAACAAACGGACTTTTTGTTTTAAGTTTAACTATTACTACATATAGTATTACCCCGACTTGCCTTCGGACTGAATTTCGAATGTTATGCCGTAAATATTTTACTATGAAGAGAGTAATTTAATTTCAAGCAGATTGGCTCGTTTCACCTCTGTGTACCACTTCTATGAAATTGTTATTGCGTGGCCAATTATTTCACTTCACTGAAACATTAGAAATGGAAAATTATATATATGTATATATCATATACCACTCTTTATACTATTAAAATTTGGTATGATAGAGGCTGCAAAAAGATTTGCTATACATATAGTGACTTACGTTTTTTTGGCAAATGTTTACATTTAACACATTTACCCAATAGTAATATTACGTTGACGATGATTCCCACAGGACAATTTTTGTGTGCTTAAACAAAAATATTTGTTTTTATGATGTTTCCTATAATTATTAAATAAATAAATAAATATATATTCTTTATTGCACAAAAAACAAACAAGAAAAAAAAATTAAAAAATAAGTATGTATTTAAAAAATAAGAGATTATTCAAGTATATCCGTTCTTTAGTATTCATAACACAAGTTTTTAATGATACTTATCTTCGAACTAAATAATTGGTATAGTTGCGAAAAGAATTATCTAAGAGGCGTCTATATATATTATATGTTTTTTGCTTTTTGATTGCCTTTAATGACCGCATGGGTGCAAAAAGAGATGTTATAGTACAAGCCTGTTATACATTTAGTTGATGTTTTAATGTCATTGTGCCAAAACATATGTTGTCTTCCTTGTTGGATATTTTCCTCACCATGGTTTTACATTCCAATATCGCTTTGCTCTACAAGTCTTGTTTTCTGATGACATATTTGTTCTATTGAGATAAATTGTTTATTAAGAAACTAGCTGCCGTCCGCGAATTTGTCCGAGTGACCTACAGCTATATGTAAAATAAAGTAAAAATAACTATTACATAGCACTTGAAAACGTCAAAACAAAATATAAATAAAAACAAACTAAATATTACCTCAATAAAATCACGAAGCTTAGATCAAAAGCAACAAATAACAATACATATATTCACGCCTGTTTCCCCGAAGGGGTAGTCAGAGGCATATTATTCGCTCACACTTCGCCAATTATATAGTGGCGAGCCTATTGCCGCTTATCGGGCACTGTTATGTTCGCCAGAGCCTCGTCCGTTGATCGGCAGGTGCACCACCTACATAGTTACAGAAACATTTCATTCAAAAAGTAATAGTAGGTTTTATGTTCTGAAAATAATAATACTTTCATATTACCTTTCATACCCCTTTTCAATCCTTTAAAACACTTTTTACAATTGAAAAGAAGCCTTTGTCCTTTCTCAGCCTTTAGACTGTCTGTGTACCAAATTGAAGTTTAAATTGGTGCAGCATTTTTGGTGTGAAAGCAACAGACGCCAGAGTTACCTTCGCATAATATTAGTAGGGATGAAATGAAAATGAAAAATACTTTATGTATTTTGGGTTGCGATGGAACACTAACGAATGTTCAGATAATTTAATACTAACGCTAATCTATTGTACATACATAGAATTACTCGAGACAAATAATAATTAAAAACTGAGGTATATGCCGTGTGGTACCGGCCTAGAATAGTGGCACCCCCTCTCATCTCACGAGGAATCGTAAGAGTCGACTAAGAGAATGTCCTACAGGATGATGGGCAGCAGCGCATTTCTGCGTACTGGCTTAAGCTGCAATTATCAACGCGCCTGCCCAGCGTGGTGATTATCGGCAAATACTCCCAATTGATTGCGTGTTGTCTATTGAGCAGCTAATAATTAGCAGTGGACTTTTTATGGCGGATCTGATGAACTGAGGTATAGTGGTGAAGCCTATTTCCAATGTTATTTTATAGAGTATAAGGTTCTTAAAACAATAAAACTAACAATATTCCTTAAACTAGACAAACACATATTATATATCAAACAAATTAACCAAACCTGATTGACGACCGATATGGCGTGGTAACGAGTATACCCGCTCTCCGCTCCAAGGTCGTGGGTTCGATTTTCACACGGGACAAATATTTGTGTGCATGAACATGAATATTTGGTCTGGTCCTTATGTATATGAAGTATTTATTTACAAAAAAAATGGTATTTATGTATGTTTATCCGTTATTTTGTATCCATAACACAAGTTCTTAATGATACTTATCTTGGAACTAAATGATTGGTGTAATTGTTAGAAAAATATTTATATATTTATTTAAACCTTATAATAATGCTATAAACGGCAAAGATAGATTTTCTCTTTAAAATATGTAAAAAAAATACATTCTATTTTAAATGTCTTTTGTTAAAATTGGATAATGATCGAGCGCTGCTGCTGTGAAGGTATTAATCAGAAACTTATTAAGTATGTCCTTCCATCGTACATATTTTGGGTATGAAAGTTAGAAGCAGACATATCTGCCTAACTAACTAGTGTGTTTATTATTTGCAGGTACTTTGTGTGCTATGAGCTGATGAGTTTGTCGACAACACGTAAGCAATGTCAATTAATCTAACGCATTAGACCACAGAGTAAAAAAATTGAGATGTCTGATTTAATTTAGCAAATAATTCAGTTAGTTCATAATGACGCAGGCAGATGTATTATCTGAAATTCAGCCAAATCTGGTTAGTCCAGTGAGTAAACCTTGGGCCCTAAGCTGAAGTCTAGGGCATCCGGGATAATGCTAGGATGATGATGGTACAGGCAGATCCCACCACCACAAAAACAACCACCCATCTTAGGACTAATCTCAAACGTTGCTAAAATTATGCAACTCCAACCGGCGTGAGAAGAGGTTTAATTTCATTTGTAAACGGTAAACAAGATGCGGCTTATCAAAAATGGCTTGAAACGCTTTACAGGCTGCGAATATCAGCATCCGACTGCCTGGAGACAGTTAACAATAAAAATATTATTGATGAAAGATTAGAAGAACATAGATGCGGCTCTTAAAAAAAGCTTGAAACGCTTTTAAAATAGTGATACCGCTGATATTGCATGCGAATGCCAGCGGACGACTGCCTGGTGACAGGAAACAATATAAATTAGTTTGTGAAATGTAAACAAGTATATGGATGCTTCTCTTTGAAAAGGGCTTTAAACTGTTTTTAATGATTGGTGCTTTTGATTTTGCTAGCAACCATAGACTACGTAGACCAGCTAACGACTGCTTTGAGACAAGGAACAATATAATTCAATCACATACTTGTTACTTGGAAGGTATACAAGAACACACTTATAACTCTAGAAATAATGAACAGAGATTGTCATACAAAGTAAAGGAAGAATAGAATATAGTTTCAGTCTCAAAGAAGCATACGGTCAGTTAACTTTTAGACTGGTTGTTATACAATTCTATTACGACAGTTTGCGCTAGTTAAAATTGCTCTGCAGAGTGTACTTAGAATAATGTTTGCAATCTCGTTGAGTCTCGGCAATATATGTACTTTGTTACCCACCATCTAAGTAGGTGCTTTGAAGAAAGATTTCTTAATTAAAAGTGGAATGTTGTAAAGTTGTTATGTTACCTATAAACTTTTACTGACAGTACAAACTTCTTAACGTTGTTTCTGATTAAAGTTCTCTACAAGATTTTATTTTATTTCTTTATTATGCGCTTGCTTAAGAGCTTAAATAGTGTAGCCAGATAGCAAGCGGACTTATGACGCAATGCTAATTTTTATATACTACTCCGTCAAGAAAGTACCAGGAAAAAATCAATAATACACAAAACATTAGTTATTTATCCAAAATTATTTAATCACCTTCAAAGTATGCTCCTTCAGAAACAATACACTTACGCCAACGAATAATACAATCTTCAAAACATTTTTTAAACGCTGTTTCGGGAATTGAGTTCAGTTCTTGCCGCAAAGTCGCCCTTATGTCTCCTATCGATTGAAAACGGGTGCCACGAAGTGGTAATTTAAGTGTAGGAAAAGAAAAAAGTCGGCTGGAGCCATATTTTGATGACTGAATTAATACTTAACTTAACAACAAAAAGCCTAACCCTTTCGCAATAAAATCTAAAAGCACTCTTTTTAATGTGCTTAGTCATAAAAATCATATACTATCTGACGGAAAACAGCAGTTGCAGCACAAAAAAAAACTACAGACTAAAAACAACTGACTGCCTGCATTTATGCCGTTTCAAGTCCACTTAAAACATCCTTGACTAATAGAAGTCAGAAAACACATGCTCCTGTAGATTCCAAATTCTGATGGTCTTACAGAGAAACGACTATTTTCTATAGAATTTCAAATTGTCTTACAGCGAAACGAGTTAATTCTATACCTCTGTTGCTACTTATTAGGCTGTGGTTGATGCACACTAATGAACATAACAAAACGTGACCAATGTAAATACGTAATGTACGCGGTCATTGACAGTGTTCCTATGCTATTATAGCGAATGACAATCATTTGAGTAGCAAATCGCAATAGATCTCTCGGCATTCATTACGTACTTGTTCCGATGCGCGTTAGTAACTATGAATTATACTTTGTATCAGTGCCCTTTCTTCATATTGTAATATTTTTGTTTAGTTTACTATATGTTATTTTAGTTCAGGTGTCTACAGAAGACCAGGGTCGAGGCATCACTTAGATGCTACGGCACATGCTGAGTAGATATCTTTTCTTAATCGTGTATCGTTTTCGTAACTCGTATAAGTATCTTCAGTTTCATATTATTATTTTTTTTAATTTTGTACATGGTTACGAATAAACGTTTTTCTTTCTTTCTTTCAATCAGACTAGCTTTTGTTTTTGAACTAGTAGCTATGTCTCCGGTTGTACCATCGTTATTTTGCAGACAATTGTTACTTGAATATGTTCCACTAGAACGGCCGCCAACGACTTCTATCAGGTAAAGATACACATACATTTCAATTAAAAGTAGCCTATGTCCTTTCTTAGGCTTTAGACTATCTGTGTACCATATTTCATTTCAATTGGTTCAGTGTTTTTGGCGTGAAAACGAGACAGGCAAACATAGTTATTTATGCATTTATAATATTAGTGTGGATTACCAAGTTACGCAGCGCACGCTAACAGAAGAATAATACTTTTCGATCTTAAACCTTTTCATTAATATTTTAGAATGTTTGTAGCAGCCTTGATTTCAAGCCCAGGAAGGTAATTCTTAGCTATGTCATCGTTATTTTATTTATCATAAAACAATCGGCATTTGTAATAAATGACGTTCCTTTTTGCCATTCACACACATTATCCAAGTCATTATCACAAAAGGTTCTTAAAGTGTAAACCAGTTCAATTGAGATAGATTTGGGATATTCGAAAATGACTAAACGCCTGAAATGAATATACTACCTCGATCTAAAATTGGTTACCTGCGATAGACAAATCAATTTCAATAATCAATCCTTGGATTAAACTATATGTAACTATTGAAACCAAGAAAGGGGTCTATCTAAGATAGGTTTTAATCTCGGACTTTTTGTTCAGTTTTGCTAAGTAGATTACGTGAACACCAGTTCATTTAATAATCACCAGATAAAGCAAATTGTATCGTCGACTTCGTCTTCGACAACTTTCTGTAAAAAAGTTCACTTTCAGCACAGAAATCTCTAGGTGTAACGTATCAAATTCTGAGAAGTGGCTAGCTATTTGCCCACATTTATACTAGCCGAGACCTTTTCCTTAGTCTCATTTGCCAACACTCACGGGCAAGACATGATGTGATACTTCTTATTAGTTCGATCGACCGGTCGGCATCTTCGTTCTTCTTTGCAAAAGGTTCGATTCCCACACTGGATAAATATTTGTGTTCACGAACATGGTCGTGATCTGGTTATTTTCTTTAAGTTTATAAGTTATCTAGTACTCATAAGCTTAACTAATGCGTAGAATTGTATGACAGCTGATTATTTTTTTCTTAGTTAGTATGGTACAAATAAAAAAGTTTTTATTTAATTGCTTAAAATCTTTGTTTAATTTGGGACTCAGAGTATCTAGTCCCTATCATCTAAAGTTTAAAAAATTTATAATATTTTAGAATATTATTAATAATATTAATTTGCTTTTACATAAGTCAACTTAAATTACATTTCTGACCGTTGTTGTAACTCGCGTACAAAATGTTGACAATTTGACATACTGTTGAATAATCTAGTTATTCTAGCTCGCGGCTAGGTATCCCATAAATCGAGAACTAAACCAAACTCTTGCGCAACCAATTAATGTAGAGCTGGCGAAACAAGAAGTTATTGTAAAGTGAGGGGTATAAATTAAATTGTTACAAACTAACTCTGTTTGCTTTGCTGCAGAAAGCTGGAACTGTGTTTGTGTTACTTCGACTTTGGTCGTTGCTCACTAAGGATCGTAACAGTAAAACCTGTACTGCTGCAGAATTAAGGCCCTAACCTAAAAGCAGAGTTAACAGGGTTCAGACCGTCTGTGGTGCATTTCATACAGAGCAATCAAGTGCTTTCAAAAATAATCAAAAATTATTTATTTTTTAACTATTACATAGTACCTACTTGAAAACGTCAAAATAAAATATAAACATTAAAAAAACAATCGAAATATTATAACGCTGACATCACGAAGCTTAGATTAACTTATTTGCAACAAAACAATTTAAAACCAAAAAAATATTTAAGTGTAAGTGAATCTAAGTGCCAGTTCCGAACTATCGCTCTGTAAGCAGAACTGTCAAGAAATTCACAGGCCATCATGTTTTTTTAAATATATCTATTGGTTTGGTACTTGAATTACATTCTTCATTTGTCTGTGAAGCTATACAATATAATATAACATTAACAATATTCATGTTCTAATTCATTCATATTAGAATAGCCTGTATAAAACGGCAGTTTAATCCCAAGCATTTTTATCTGCCATATAGACTTTGATAGAATAGTCCCAGGGCAGCCAATCAGCATTTAGACCAAAAAAATGGTATTCGTAAGTTGTTCCTGCGTAAAACCAATCGGCTTTTGAATTCTCTGCCGGCGCTCTGTTTCCTAACTCTCAAATCCTCGGGTCTTATAAGCGTGGCGTGAAACAGCATTATTGCTGGGCGCCATGAATGGATGCGCTTGTTATCGGGCTTATTTTTATATTTTTTAGTGACACTTTTCTTTGAAAAAAATTATCCCGTACGACTATTTAGTTTACAACTGTTAGGGGTGGCCGGTAGAGATCCCTTTTAGAGCCATTCAATGTTATTTTATATACCTCATGTAATACTTAAATTTATTTTGTGCTATAAAGGATGATTGATTATTTCACGGTATAGAGCGCTCTTAATTTTCTGTTCTGCATTGACTGCATACCATCAGGCAAGATGTGGAACTAGAAAAATTGTGAGGAAATAATACAAGAATTAGTTTACTGCTAGAATATATCTTACTAGAGGAATATACATTAAACTCAACACGGAATTCCATCTAAAGGAGGCCAGGAAAGAAATTTGTCTTAAAATATTAGTAACATCCATCTCATTTTTGTCTAGATGACAATTTACGACCTACGTGTTCGGGCCGGTTTTGGTCGTAAATTGTATTGATCGTAAAATAATTTTATGCATCAAGACTTCGTGTTTGTGTCATGTCACGGAAAAAGAACTGGAGTCTATATTATATTATTAATACTGATGTTCCATATAGCATAAAATTTGCGGTAAAAACCTAAAATGACCAATGCTCTGAACGACCACTGTAAACTTTGATTAACCTCCTCCTTTCACAAAATAATGTCAGTGGGATTCAGATTAAATTTAACCACTTGGACCCACAGTGAAAAGTAAGAAACAGGAATTGCTTGATGTTAAACTCCACACAAACAGTGAAACATATAACTTCAGAACTCTACTCATCTCTACTGATTTAAGACTACCTACCGCGCAGTGTTACGAGGGAAAAATCACATAAGCCCTTCCATGACTAAATACAAAAGTTTTTGAAGATAGGGCAGATGAAAAGTACCCTAAACCGACGGGCGTGTTTAAGAAGGTTAATGAATGTGAATGAAGCTAAGAGTGTGTGCCAACATCGTAGCAAGAGGAAGTATGTGATCTCTGCGTGCCCCTACATACAGAGGCGTGACATTATGTATGTACCGCTTAAACACGTTTAACCAATAACTTTTCAAAACACTGCGTGCAAAGAAAGGCCAATAAAATCCACTACAAAAAAAATGCGAATCGTAAAAAAAGCAATTTCTCTCACTGAAAGTGTCTAAGGGAGTTCTTTCAATGAGCTAGAGAGGCAATGGATCGGAACGCCAGACAAAGGCTGAAAGAAACATTACGCCAAATATAAAGGGTTTAGTTCACGAGTAGAGGTAATCGTTTTATGTCGAAGATGATGCGTTTTTCTTTCAATCGTATGGGAATAGGAACTTGCGCCAAGGTTAAATGCAATGTCGTGTTTGTTAGTGTAAAAATAATGTTTACCACTTATAAATTATGACACACCGTAAGTGTCACTCTTAGGGACTTGATAAGAACTACATTTATTTAAAACATCGTTTTGTTCCTTTTATCATCTTCAAACAAATGACTAAAATGCAATGAAATTTTAAATCAAGCTGCCCTACTATATGTCATCATAACCAAATATATCGAAGTAAACAAATAAAAATATTTGTGAGATATAAATATCTTCGAAAATTACTGCAGTACCTAGTCTAGGACCGTATCACAAGATATTAACACCTTTCTTACAACATAACTTGTAAGTTTTTGTTAACTAAGATAGTAAGTCTCTAAATTTTATTATAATAACAAATGTTTGCTTGCGTGTGTGTTGTGTTTGTGTGTGTGTGCGCAAATGTTTCATGTTTTAAGCCAACTGACCTATCTTACCGTGTGGTATCGGCAGTAAGAGTCGACTAAGAGAAATCCTACGGGATGATGGGCAGCAGGGTCATTATGCGTACTGGCATGAACTGCGATCACCAACACGCCTGCCCAGCGTGGTGTTTATAGGCAAATACCCTCAATATAATGTTATCTATTGGGGAGGCTAATGTTCAGCAATCAAAGAGATTTAATATAGTAATAGAGCGGCTATTAGAGACTTTTCCATACAAAAAATTTGAGCTGGCGCGGAAGTAGCGCTATCTAACGTTGAAAAGCAAAACAGCATATTAAAAACAATTAGAATAAGTTTTACCTACTCCACGGTAGGCGTCGCTTTGCAGTAGGGATGTTCCGTTTAGAATTCGACGTATCGATAATTTTGAAGAAGGTTAACCAAAATCGGTATAAAAAACATATAACATGAATAAGCAAGTGACAATTAGAGTAGTATATAAAAATTCCGGTGTTTTCAATTATTCTTATTATTTATTTAGTAAAAGTGTTAACTTATTAAATTCAACACTACTAATTAAAAATCAATGTGAATTAACATAAGTTTTACTATTATAGTGTATAACAGTCCCCCAACGCAATTATTATTGAATCAGAATATTCCTACTTATATCAAACTTATACTTACAATTTAAAAATATTATTTATTACATTAATCGATAAATAAAACGACATCACTTGAACATCACTAAATCATCTACTTCCGCATCGACAACTGTGGCGAGATCCTAAAAGTAGTGCTTTTGCTTCTCACCGCTAGAGGTCGGCAAAGGGCAAAAGTAATGTTCTAGAACAATTTATTGAAAATTATTATATAGTCTGATTATTGAGTAAATATAAAAAATACTTACGAAAATAAACTGTAATCACGTTCAGCCTTTTTACCATAACGGGATTTGCAATATCGCAGTACGCAATTTGGCATATTTTCTATAAAATTTGTCAAATCTGTTCCCGCACAAACACGACTACACTAGAGGGCGCATAAAATCATACTGAGCGACTTGTTACCACTTGGTAATAAGTTGTGGATTACAGTTTTGATCTCAATGTCCTGTCTATAGTAATAGTTAAATGTCTTTGTCAGCAATGGACTTTATAAAGCTGATATGAGTCGCTTAACTTCAAACTCGGATAAATCCAATTTTGGACTTTTTTATGATTTTGGCGCCAAAAGAAAGGGTAAAAAGAAAGCCTTTAATCAAACTAATCAGAAGTGTTTAAATCCGCATGTGTAACGTGAAAAAGACCGTTAAAATAGTGACATTATATCAAACTCAGATAGATCCAGATAAAAGATTTTTTCAAATGTAGTCAAATCCATCCGAGCCAATCAGCGAATGGCATTTGGTCAAGATGGCTGCCAGTTGACTTAAACTCTACGTTAATAGCACTGTCTTGCTATCGCTTTTTATTGTTTGTTTTAATTACAAGTGATTTAGAATGGATAATTCTATTAAAATAATGTCACCTAACAAGGCCCGCAAGCGCCCTTATATAATAGTCCACCGTAAGAAAGACAAAAAAACGAAAATTCGGTACGTTTCAATTACATTTTATGCACCGTGCTAGAAGTACTGAGTTGATAATAGTGTTGTACTCACCATCAACGGTGTGTCGAATATCGAGTATTTTATTTTTGTTCAACTGTTATTGAATATATGAATATAATGAGATTAATGTAAGTTTAACGTAGGTAATTACATGTCTCATGAACGGTCACATCAGGTAAATGCAGGAACAAAGTTGTAATTTATTATAACTTTACAAGGAGAACAAGTTCAAATACGTTGGGAAATATCGTTTTATTCTGATACAATTGTTGCTAAAACAATAAATAAACGCGGTCGATCATTTCTACATTTTAGTCCACAGAAACTCCCAATTGGAGTACCAGTTCAAGAACCAAAACTGATCGATGTTCGAAAATTTATTAGAAACACACTTTGGCCAAGAATGGGCACCTGTCGCACAATTAAAATTTTATAAAAAAGTGCTTTACAGTTAAAACGTAATAGGGAGACCAATTCTCAAAGGAGAAAACGAAGAAGATGACTCTGAAGAAATTTTTAATTTTGTATAACCAATTAGTTAGATACCTACCTACTTATAATTTAATATATTGTTACTTTTTACTGTATGCCGATAATATTTCGTGATTCCCTTATACATCCCTACTACTATTCATATTTTTTCAAATCTAGATACATCCAGGTACATTCAATCAAAATGATATAAATCCACACTGAGTTTTTTCAAACATAGATAAATAGCATCCAATTATTTCTAATGGGGGTAAATCCGATCTAAATATCATGTTTTCTAAAGAATTATCGGTTTTGAGACTTAATTTAAAGCACAGGTCGTTTTCTGACATATTGTTCATGTAATGATAAGTAACCTTAACATCTAAACAAGCTAATTAAGAATAATATCACTTTTTCATGAATATCTCAGAAACGAGTTAAACGGATTTATCCGAGTTTGAAGTTAAGCGACTCATATGACGATCTAATTTCACGCGACTGTACACATGAATGTACCATTTCATGTTCAGTATTTACAAAATTGTCTACCTATGTTTTTTGTTTTTATTCACGTTGATTTCTTGCTGTAAAAAGCAAAGCCTGACAGTCAAAGTGATTATGTGGATTTTAAAAACTATTTAAGATTTTACTAGAAGTCAAATGTCAACAAAAATTACTGATTTAATAAATTTTTACTGCGTAATCATTGGAATGCGAAAATATATTAAGATATTCGACAAAAAAGTCTAAAATCAACACCATATTTATTTTGTATATAAACCTGTAAATAACATGTACTAGCAACTATATTTTTATCTTGAATAAGTTGAAAAAATGTATGCTATGAACAGATCTAATTAAATGAATCGACAACTCTATGGTTGTATGTCATGCACTCACTGCTAAGACTACATACATAATTTCACTAAAAGTGATAAAGATTAACAAGCTCGAAACTCCCACGAGCCAGACGAGGAACCCGCCTCGCACCACACAACAATACCTATCGCACGCGCAAATACGTAGATAGTCGTCCAATTGAGCTCAGTGGCAACGATCGCTCTTTGGTCACGCTCGGGGTCAAGAGTCTCATAGAGCAACGAGGCAGAAGAGACATGTCGATACTATCGCATTGATTTTACTGGCAACCATAGAAATCTTAATAATCAAACAATAATAAGTGATGTTGTACTGGTGTGTCGTATAGCAGTGCATCCTGAACAATAATATGCATTGCCAATTGCGTTCGTTAAATCTGAATCGTTTCTCACTAGAAACAATCAATGTATTGTGTTTAAGAATAACTTGTAGTCCGTAGTAAATGACAGCAACGTCAATCTCGAACTTAAGTTTTTAAATTGCCAACAAGCGATTCTTTTCAAACGTTTTACGCGACACATACCATTTTTAGTTGTTATTTAAATTTCTATGCTGGCAACACTGGCTCCATAATCCGATTTCAAGGGCCCTTTTAGACAGCTTATTTTTTTAGGCAGGGTCGAATATCCGTGCTATGTGGTACCGGTCTAAAATAGTGCCACCCCCTTTCATCTTACGAGGATCCGTAAGAGTCGACGAAGCGAAATCCAACCGAATATTGACCAGCAGCTTTATCCTGCGTACTGGCAATAAGAAAAAGAGGTAAATACCCTTATATTCCATTTAGGGCAAAAAGTTTGATGCAAATTATTAAAATGGGTTCAATAGTTCTAGCAAAGTTCACACAGAGATATCTAGATGAATCACATTGACACTAGAACAGATTACAGTCTCTTAAGATGGTTTAATTTTTTACAGGTGGCCGTTATTACATGGCGGATGCTTAACACCTAAAGGTCAAGCAAATCTCAATGCCCAAAGAGCATTTAAGAAGACATTACGTTACTGTATGTTCAATAACCTTAGAATTTTAGACAAGTATTTACGTTGTAAAATTATGTCTAATATCCATGTTAAGCCTACCCCAATTGTTGGAATAATTGTTGGAGGCTCGGCTCTCGAAGTTGTCGACGAGTATGTATACCTGGGACAAAAAGTCCAAATGGGTAGGTCCAACTTCAAGAAAGAGGTTAATCGTCGAATCCAGCTCGGTTGGGCTGCGTTCGGGAAACTACGCTATATCTTCTCGTCAAAAATACCTCAGTGTCTTAGACAAAAGTCTTTGACCAGTGTGTGTTGTCAGTGATGACGTACGGTACTGAGATTTGGTGTCTGACTTTGGGGCCTCATTATAAAGCTCAAAGTCGCTCAGCGCGCAATGGAGAGAGCTATGCTCGGAGTGTCCTTACGTGATTGAATCAGAAATAAGGAAATCCATAGAGGGACTGGACTGACCGACTTAGCGAGGCGAATTTGCAGGCTGAAGTGGCAATGGGCGGGGCACATAGCTCGAAGAACCGACGACCGATGCGGCGTTAAGGTTCTTCAATGTCGACGGCGAACCGGCAAACGTAGTATAGGACGGCCTCCCACGCGATGGACCGATGATCTAGTCAAGCCGAAGGAAGCCGATGGATGCAGGCGACTCAGGATCGCTTAATGTGGAAATCTATTGGGGAGGCCTATGTTCAGCGGTGGACGTCAGGTGGCTGCGATGATGATGATTTACGTTGTAAATAGAAATAAACAATATATCTATGCTTTAAAAAATCTCTCAACAAAAAGTCCTTTCTGCATAAAGTTTAATCTTTGGCAATGATTGCACTCACGCTCGCCGCGTCCGATGCCCTTGCCCTATCTGCGATGCGTTGAGGCAGGACCGACACTTTTGTTGCTCGTCGTGCATTGTAACGTTGTACTTATTTCAGTAATCTCAAATTTACTCCATGGATAATGTTTTGCTGCAATAATTTGGTGGTAAGGCTGCTGGAAAACAATAAACTATAAAATATCAATTATGCCTGATTACCAGTGGCTTTTTAAGGTTAACAAACAATCTGGAATTTGCAGAACACAGTTGGAAAGCAGGAAACTATAGTATGTTAATTAAGTATTAGCTGGAAAGGTTGATGAAAATTCTGTTTGATATTTGGCTCTGCCTTGCTTACTCCGAGATATAATATCTAAAGTTTAGTAATTTAAGTCCAATACTTCAGCAAGCTATACCTTTCTTTAAACTGGAACACACTTAACTCAGCATACTGAGGAACCTCATACTGAGGAAATCACTCACACATTGAAAAGAAACTATCTGCCGCGCACCATAGCGTGAAATAAGCTCCTTGGCGGTTTTCTCAAAATATCATGGGATGGGGACCTTCAAAATGGGCTTGAAACGGTTTTTAATTAATGGGCTACGCGCTAGTAATGTCCTTGGATTTGCAGGCGTCCATAGGCTGCGGCGACCACTTTCATCAGGTGTGCATTTCAGGTTTCAGCATGCTTGAGTTCCACCCTTTATGTGTTATAAAAAAAATCTTGCTATATCATAATTTGAAACAAAATACAACCGTACAGCTGGACGCATTCTCAATGGCGCATTCATGGTTATTGAAAGCAACAAATATCCAATTGTATTAAAAAAGTGCGTTGCGAAGAATTAGAGCGTTCCAAGAAAGTAAATTACGATAAACCGTATAACTGTGTTGAAAATACCCTAAATTATCGTTACACAAGTCTAACACCCACATATATAGATATACAATAGATAACTATATTTAGTGACGAGAAATCCAAACTAATTCATCGATATGATGCCGCTGATGATAAATATTTCATAATTGTGAAGTCTGTTGCATATATGTTACAGTATTTAAAAAACAACAACAGACGCGCGCGGACTGTAAGTAGCGGCGGACAACCCCGACGATTGGTCTGGGACACTCGTATTATATGTATTTGCGTGTATATGTCTGTCTGTGCTTATACCCGAATTATATTGTGAGGTATAAAGACGTTGAGAGGATGTGGGCAGATGATAACGCTTGTTGACCGCAAAATCTTATTGCAAAACTCCAAACTAATTTTAAAAGTCATCCAAATCTTCCAAGCGGTCTCAAATTTCTATACGAAAAGTAAAACGCGCACTATCCATAAACTACAATCGCGTCTAGTCATAAGTTTTTGTGTTGGTAATTATTCCTTTGTGCTGAAGTCTAGCTGCAGCTGGAGCTGAGCTGGCTCATTATAAGAAAGAGGTTTGAAGTTCCCTCTCGGCGTCTGTTGGAAGAGGCTCTTGAGCTAAGAAGCTGTTGTAGTGTTTCTATCATTATCAGAAGTATGTTAGACTTACCTTTGCTGCACATACAACAATTTTTCTGTAGCAATCCAGTTAACGAAACATTTGTTTATCATTGCTGTAGCACTTACCAATGAAAATTTCCGTACATGTATTTTAGAAAAAGCCCAAGCTTATAAAATACTATTTGTGCGAATACCCAAAAAAATCGAAAACGGAATAGCAATTCCACCTCTTTTTCGCTATTTGTCTAAGGAACCATAAAAACAAGTTCACAAGACAAATCCAAACATATTCTTAGAATCAGGCGCCTACTGAAGACGGTTTGCATGTCATTACGTCGTCGATAAGCTCGCCTTTGTACAAGAATTCTTCTTCGCTTCCTTAACAAAGGGCTTTCTGTGTAATCGCCACTTTTCTGACACGCACGAAACCCGTATTTCATTCCTTATTCCGTTGGAGTAAGGTCAAGGAAGGTTGGTATTTACGCCCTTCTATCTTTAGCAGTTTGAATCGGGTTAAATCCAAGTATTGGATCTGAAATAAATTCAATAGTAGTAATGTTATCATAGTTAATGATGTGGCATTAAAATGATTATGATCCCGTATTCAATAGCATTGTCATAAATGTTATAGTAACAACGTCTCCCTGATAAATTGTAATAGTCCTTGGGACACAAGATACTTTATTTCTCGACAACCCTGTCGCCAGTATAGTTAAACCAGCTATAAGGATATTGACTGAATTCCTAATAATGACTGCCATCAACAGCTTTAAGTGCTTTCCGAGGCACAGAGAAAGCGATAAATAAGCACATAATTTTTGAAAATGCATGCAAATAAGCTGCATTTCTTTTATAAGAATTAACACATAACAAAATAAAAATCAATTGAATTATAAAACCTAACACGCAGAGTTCATATCTTACGACAGATTGCGGAAGGAGACCCATGTAACCTTGGGATCACGACTTGACCTGCAGGTCATCGCCAGTCACGACACTGGCCGTCACAGCGAACCAGCTAGTTAGGAAAATACCTTTTACGTTGACAATCAATATTGTAACATTTAACACTACCAAGAAAAATTTACTACTTGAAGTAACATAATGAGCGATAAAGGGTAATTTAGTCTAATAACATATTATACCGAACGAGTCCGTCGCTACAAGGAAAGCCGGTATGGCTAGGGGCCGGTTCAATTCCTGGCTGTAAGAATCAGTTGATACATTCGAATCTGAGCAATCAAATATCTGATAAAATAAAATATACTTTATTGTCTTTGAGATCAGCAAAATCATTTAGATTCGCCAAATTTAAACATGCAAAATGGTAATAAAAGAATATGTTAACAATTATGCAGAAGATATGGGATAGAAAAAATGTAGCAAAATGGTAAATCAAAAGAAAATGTTAACAATTATGCAGAAGATAGCGGATAGAAATGTATGTTCGTGAACGTCTTTATTAGTGGAGAAAAAATTGGTCGGTATAATAATGTTTACTATCGTAATTAAACATATAAACGGATTCATTCTTCTTTGCTGTGTCATAAAAAAGAAGAACGACAAATAAAATATGAGCATTCATGTCTGCCTTAGATGTAACCGAGCATTTTAATACTATTTATGACGATAATTGCGTTCAAACAAGCTAGTTTCGAAAATTCCTTTTAGGTTGATGATCAACATTGTAACATTGAACACTAAGGATAATGTTCTACTTACGTAATGAGAGAACATGTTAAAGTAATATCAACTAATCTAAACATAGAACTTGGCGATCTATTTCATAATGTAAGTAAGCCGATTTATTCGGTAAGTGTAGTTTATAATACATTTCTCAGTAGCGTTATTAAATGTCAAAATAAATAATAATAAATATTTTCTGACTATAACACCAGTTGTTTAGTTCCAAGATAAGTATCATTAAGAACTCGTGTTTTCGACCTTGCGTACCTAAATAACGGATATAAATACTTAAATATATATTTATTGTAAATGTATCCTTAATATATATAGGATACTAAATGGATTTATCCTTATGCCCTAACATATGAAATCAGAGATTTGTTTATACAGATGCTCTAGTTGCCACTTAAATATTATTTACTTTTATCAAGACCGTAGTTTCCAATCCAAAATCACCGGCCGATCAATGGACGAGGCTCTGGCAATCGCAACAGTTCCACCATCTCTCCATATTCTTTACTAGCGGCCGTTCACGTAAACTGCGAGTATAGGTATACAAAATTGTAGGTACTTTTTAATTATAAAGGAGCCTTTGTCCTTTCTTAGACTATCTGTGTAAAAAATTTAATTTAAATCAGTTCAGTAGTTTTGGCTTGAAAGCGAAACAGAATATAGAGTTACTTTTTCATTTACAATATTAGTATTGGTAATAAATTAAGGAATATAATAAACTAAACCTCTAAAAAAAGCTTTTTTGATCATCAAAAATACTGAGTGAGCATCTAATAGGTGATTAGGTGCTCAATCAGTATTTTTGATGTACAAAAAGGTTAGGTTAGGTTGGCAATTTATTAATTTTGAAGACACGTTAAATAACACGCATAAATTAAGATATCAGGGTACCTATTGGGTTTTTTCTGTATGTAAAATAACTTGAACAATCATCGAACCAAAAACCGTCTTCTATTTTACAAATTCTAGTTCAAGTATTTTATAACTTAAAAGTATTCTCCAAAACCTGTTTAATAAGTGTAACACAATTTACCTGAACGAAACATTTTTTTATTTTTTTTTATTTATATACATAAGTAAACCTTCGAACAGTTTTTACAGAGCTTGTGCTAAGTAAGTCTTGTTACACAAACGACATTTTTAGTCCACGAAAAATGAAATAGCACAAAAACAATAAAATTAAGAACTCAAAGTCATGATTGAGCTACGACGGCGATCGCGTTTAGTTTGTCAGTGAGGTCTGAACTCAGTGCCATCTGGTTCACCAACCAAGTACTAAACGTTCAGCTACCGCTAAGTTGCACTGAATGTTTTGTTTTATATCTTTCGTCGACAAATTCAGAAACTAAAAAATAGACATACCTTTTACTTGATAAAATTAAGACAGTGACAGCACTAGTTTTAAACGTGGTTAATCTTTAGATATTGTTTAGTAATAAGCCTAAAAATATTTTTCATTAAAGACTTCTCCTTTATTGTAGTGAGCTACCAACGTGTGTTGGTTTATGTTTTTTTCTCTTACTCCTATAAAGCCAAGATGCGACATTTTCATACATTGCCACTTAAATATTATTTCCTAGCATTCAGTTTTATGACGTACACATTTCAACATCATAAAAATACACCGACCATTGTGCTAAGACCATTCCTGATAAAAATGTATTTATTCTTCAGCACTACCTTTTATTCATGGAGACACGACTTTTATATTTGACACGAACTGCTTAAAGGAAATGGAATACGCCATTTTGTTATGGCACATCTGGAAGTACAATATAGCTCGGAGAATTTTATTTTGTAAATTATCTGGACAGAATTCGGGTTTTCCTTCAAGTTAGAGTGAGCGAAATTAAAATAGAACGCCTACTCTACTGTTTTACGTGAGTTCCGATATGGCCTGGTGTCGAGTATACCCGAGTCCGGTCCCAAGAACGTGGGTTCGATTCCCACACAAGACTAATCTTTGTGTGCTTAAAGATGAGTATTTGCTCTGGTGTGGGTGTTGTTCTTTGTATATTAAGTACCTATGTATTTACATAAAAAAATGTATTTAAGTATGTTTATCCGTTTTTTAGTATACACAACACAAGTTCTTACTGATACTTATCTTGGAACTAAAATAGTTGATGTAATTTTGAGTTTCTTGCCAAATTTCACTCAAAGTGTGATAAAATTTGCGTTAGCATTAAGTTAATTGGACCTTTATATTATATATATTCTCTAATGTAGAAAGCAAATGAAATAAATAATTTTTCATTTTCGTTAAATGTTGAATATTTTTAGTCTACTATGGAAATAGTCTCCCCAGGTGGCACGTAATTAGACTTAACTACCCCGAGATTGCGGGATTATTTATTTGAAAGTGTTCCGCGGCCCCGGAAAAAAGGGGCTCAAGAAGGACTAAAAATGGCTTTTAGTCAGTAAAAGTTTGACTCACTCTCTCGCTTTACTCTCAAAGGAGGTGGTCATTACGATGATATGATCTGCTACCATAAACACATCTGTCTTATATTTATTTCTTATATTTTTCTTTCTTAGATTAGCTGCACATTCCGAACTTTATCACAAGGTTAAGGGTATAACTAATAGTATAACGCAGCCATGTCTACCAAAGGTAAAAATGTGACAATTATGCGATATTCTTTCCCTTTTCTTAAAATTTTGTGACTGCAAAATACAAGTTTTTATCTTTTTTTCGTTCTTTTACGATCAAGCTCCCGCCCGTAGTGAATGGGCGCGCTAGTTTAAGTTTGACCTTCATAAGAGCTCTATTGATCCAAACTTGAATAAATAATTTTGAATTTAATTTTTTTTGAATTTTGCAAAGAAAAACGAGCCTCCTCTCACATACCAAGGTGCGAGGGTATTGGGTTATACTCCGCCACGCTGACCCAGTGTGAATTGGCGGAGGCAGGTGAATGGCGTCCTGCTGTTGAAATAAAATTGGTTTTAAAGCCGGCCTCATGCCTCTAACATGGCTTAACGACTATCCATTGTTATGATAACTGGGACGAACGAATTAACGTGAATTCCGAAGCACGGAAGCGCTTGACATCAAATGCCACACAAATGGTCACCCATCCAAAGACTGACCTCCATAGATTCTGCTTTACTTAGGTGATCGTTTCCGACTACCGAGCACCGCGGAGCTACGAGCGAAGTTTATAAAAACCTATTTGTTATTAAGGTCGCCAAGACGGCCAACAAAGTTGCCTTAGAATTGTTACGGAAATGATAAGATTTTTTTAAGTATGTTAACCTTACATGGAAACCTGATTTTAAACATTGTCTGATAAGCACAGCAGGTTTTTTTATTTTTATGTTAGTTACCACCATTCGGACACACGTGTTCCCAATTCATATCGTTCTAGATCTTTTCAGCAGAACGTGGAATAGAAAATTTGAAAATTTGCATTTGCTTTGTCATGAGTTGATGCGCGTTTGTTTGTTCCGTGGTATGGAGTGTTTTCAAATAATTGGCACTGCATTAACTGCTTCCAATCACTGTAACGAGTCACATTAAACAAAACGTTTTTTGTGTACAATATTCTGTATAGAGTTCTGAATGGTGCAACCCTTTCTCATCTCACAGGGACTCGAAAGAGTCGACGAAGAGAAATTCTACCGGATGATGGGCAGCAGCGTCATCCTGCATACTGGCTTTAACATCAAACACACAGCAGACACTTGATACACTAGACAATATTAGCTACACGTAATACATAAAACACACAAGCTTCATATAACACACATCTCTCACAAAACATACAGAATTACAGAATTACTAAACTGACTCTCACACACAACCAAATTTAAATAACCAAAAAAATTAAAAAATTATCCAGTGAATTAGCCGTGTAAAGAAAACTATAATATAATGAGGATAATATTCAGCAGTGGGCTTCATAAGACTGACTAGATCATTCAGTATTTTACCTAGAGCTTTCCTAGAGGTTAGATCTCTTGGATTTGTAATCGCTTGTCTGGCATTTGATTTTAAGCGCTTCCCTACTTTTAAACCTACATTACTCCATTTATCGTGATTGTAATTGTGTTTAATAGTCAAAGCAAACATCATCATCATTATCATCATCTCAGCCCATTAACGTCCCACTACTGAGCACGAGCCTCCTTTCACATATCAAGGTGTGAGGGTATTGGGTCATACTCCACCACGCTGACCCAGTGCGGATTGGCAGAGGAGTATGGCGTCCCTCTGTTAGAATTTTTCAAGCCGCCCATTAGGCCTCTTACATGGCTTAACGACGTTAAAGCAATGTGACCAGCTAATCATACCAACAGTGGAACTTACGCATCTGCCTTCGCCAACTCGCACTACAATTAGAATCTCTATAACTATTACTTTTGAGTGGAGTGGAGTGAAAGTATTATACTTAATATTGGGCTCAGTACTCGCTGCGGGAGAAGCGTAACGATATAGAATTCCACCACCAATTATTTAGTTCCAGGATAAGTATCATTAAGAACTTGTCTTATGGATACTAAATAACGAATAAACATACATAAATACTTTCTTAATATATATAGAAAAACACCTAGACCAAAACAAATATTCATATTTATACACACAAATATTTGTCCTATGTGGGAATCGAACCCACGACCTCAGGAGTGAAATGCGGGTATCTCGCCACCACGCCATATCGGTCGTCAAATACATGAGATGATTTGTAAAGAGGTCTCGTATCCTAGCACTATCCCCGTTGCCCTAGACTTAAGTTTAGGACCCAGGGTCTGCTTACTGGTCCAACCAGATTTGGCTGTATTTCAATACGAGGGAAACATCTATAGTTAAACCAGCTGTCAGAATGTTAGAAGGCACTAACTCCCTAAAACCGACTGCCATAGATGTTCAAGACAGCCGGGATCCTTGGATAAACGTGCTTTCCGAGGCACGGAGCATGCGATATTTTTTTATTGTAAAGCGATCGAATACTACGTAAAAATAACCTACAATAAACAAACGATCGTTAAAACAAAACGAGCTCTGCCCAAAAAGTAAATATTGGCGTTCTACTTTCGAAAATGGAAATCGTCCGTTCGACCGGGTGCGTTCCGTTGATATAGGCCCTTTGTCAAACTTGCGACCGTTCGTTCGTTCAATCATTCAACCGCTCTCATTCAGCGACTCATCGTTCAATGAGAGCGTTCCAATCTGAATGGCTACCGATTGTCAGCGCTGTGGCGTAAACCGATTCAATGGGAACTCATAAAAGATCAGCTCTAGCAATTTTCAGATGAAAACATTTTATTTTTCTCTCTAGGTAACTAACGTTGCTTTTGCAAGTTACTTATGGAGTATTTACAATAATTAAAATAAAAAATAAATTCCATTCTAATTATTTATTTTTTATGAAAGAAAGATTGACACTGACTTTGTGCCTGTGGTTTTTGCTTGGGTTCAATTCAAAGAACCACTTAATGTGCCGCTTAATAGCAGTGCTTTATACACTACAGCAACTCGTTCTGATATTCAGTTAGAGCTATATTAAAGGCCAATACCATAACTATAAAGAGATATTATGTCGCTTGTTATTAATCAGTTAGCTTAAAAAAAAATTTAAACTTGAGATAGGTCTCAATTGTCAATTGGGCATGTGACATGATTTGGTGATGATAAATACACATAGAGCGTCTCACTTGACTTAACATCTAGTTATAATCGCCACCAACAGCTTAACGCTATCAAAACGCACAGTCGCTCATCCAAGCGCTGAAGTAAACACCACTTCTTAGCTTTGTTAAGCCCATTATCATGCTGCGTCTATCATAAAAGCAAAAAAAATAAGGTACAAAGTTACAAATAGTATTTTTTTGCTTTTTTATATACACACCTAAACCTTACCCATGTGTACATTTGTCTAACACACACAATATTTCACATACATTACGATTCTTTGGGGTGGCATCAAAAAACAAAATCGAAACGAACCCTGATTTCATTTGCATAAAAATGTTATACAAGAACAAAGCACAAAATTCGGCCGAAGACGGAATATTGAGACCAAAAAGGATACATGTACTTATTATTCGCGATTGGTGCGAAGTATATTCAGCTCTCTATGATGCAAATATTTTTTATAAGAATTGGCTGTTCTTTGGAGGATTCTGACTTCTTGCTTGATAAAGAATATATGTTCAGTAGTCGTCAAGGAAAGTTAGGCGCCCTAGTTTTAAATTACCGGGGCTAGATTATATAATCGTATGAGGTGTATAGGAATCCTTATCACTTGGAACTTTTATGATCGCCAAAGCCTCATCCGTTGTTTGGCAGGTTCACCACATGCAAGTGAGATTGGCTCGGGCTCCGCAGATCTTTGTAGGATAGGGATCCTTTGTATAGGGATACACTACTACCGTCACAGAAATGTGTAACATTGTTTTATGTAATTGAATAGATGTCACTATTTGACTATAAACTACTTTTTGTACTTAATTAAATCAAATCATTTATATTTAGAGAATGCACAAAATATTCCAAAATAGAAACGTGCAAATTCGCAGCTTCGAAACAGTTAATTTAAAGCAAGCATTTCAAAACAGTGCTAGGGGAAAACGTTAACTACCCGCAACTCAATTGACTTTGTGACTCATCCGAGCGTGGGTAATGTGCGCTTTGACCGCTCGACCGACCAATGTCTACATCGCATTGTTTGTGTCATTGTCTGTTTGTTCATTAGCAGTTTTATTACGTATGTTTAAAAAGCCTATATATGCATATACATACATTCACGCCTGTTTCCCCGAAGGGGTAGGCAGAGGCATATTATACGCCCACACTTCGCCAGTTACATTGTCGGTCCCACGTAATAGGTGGCGAGCCTACAGCCGGTTGCCGGGATCTGTTAAGTTCGCCAGAGCCTCGTCTGTTGATCAGCAGTTGCACCACTTGAGAGAGGTTGTCTTGGGCTTCTTAGATGTTAGTAGTTTGTAGTAATCTATGGTTTATCCATCTTTTTAGGAAAATCATCGAGGATATACAGGACTGCAAGAAAACCCTCTTATCAGGTTCAAATTTTGGTAAGCCTTGTCTCTGTAAGATCATTAAGCTTAGGAGTTTTATACCAGATCCTTTAGTCCTGGAATGGCCTTTATGCAGGCTGTCTTGAGTAATATTCTTCTGAGTAAAGTCCACGGTATAAAGCGGTATAATTTTTTGGCCTACATCGACTGCCTACCATCAGCCCGCACAAGCTATCATATAATAAAATAAAGTCAAAAACCTGTTTCTTGTGAAAGATAGATAAGTGCATCTCGTGATAAGCTTGAGTATTTCATAAAATGTCGCTGATTCATAATAAATTTACGATAGATTTAGTCTAAGATATCTTTTTGTTAATCTATTAGTTTTATGTCTGGTAGTTTCAGTAGCGATAAAATCGTTCTTAAAGCTTACTGCAGAACGCTGGTGTCCTTGACCGCCTGCATTTGTGCCGTATTACGACCTACCTATCTGGATACATACACCTGCGACCGGGAAGCCGAATAAGATATTTTCTTGGATTCCTAAGTTTTATATCGATACTACAAAAGTATCCTTATTATAAAGCAACATTTTATTGGTAGGGATTCTATCGACGAAGCTCTGGCAAACATTAAAGTTACCGGTAAGCGACAATACGCTCGCCGCCTATTACGTAGGACTACTAACAAAATTAGCCAAATGTATATAATATGCCTCTTGCCTAACCCTTCGGAGAAACAGGCGTGATTGTATGAATACATGAAGAGCATTTTGCTAGTACAAACTAGCAAAATGCTCATGAAGCAATCGGCATGAAACTAAACGACCTTAAATGCCACACTGCAATGTGACCATTTGGTCACTCATCTAAGGACTAATATATCGCACACCTAGTTAAAGAGTCACGCAACTCGAAATAATTTGAAAATGACTTATTACCATTACGGGAATCTACGTTCAAAACTACATAATATTCAAAGACACCTGGATAAAATAAAAATAAAATTTTTACACAAGAAACTATAAGAATGTTTATAATATACTAAATATAAATGAAATAAAACGTTTTTTTCGATTCCTGAAAAAAGTGATATTTAGAGTTGAGCTAGTCTTTAACTAGGTGTGCGATATGTCCTTTACTTTGGTTATAGTTTCCGAAGCCGTATCACGGAGCTCCGATTTACGATATTGCAATTTCAGTCAGTTAATTAAAAAAATAAGTAATAAAATATTATCAAAACCAATTTCTTTTAAATATATATTATGATACTATGCAAATCAACCTAATCTACTTAAGTGCAACTTCAAACATTACATACTCGAACTTCGAACCTCATTTAGCATTCAATGGTTCATTCGTTCACTGAACGTTGCAGTGAGATTTATTAATACCACGTACTCGAGTTAAATGGGTAATAAACGTCTTCCATCGTTCGTCGCGACTGAAGTGAATGATCAGCTCGATCGATGTTGTGAATGGTTGGGCTGTGTCAATGTTAATGGAATTCTTGATAATTTTAATTAGGATATAAATGGATTGTCAATTGACATATGAGATTTGTATTCAGTTAGTTATTATAACATTGGGTAATATATTGCCTATAGACTTCAATTTCACAGGGTTTGAAGGTCAAACCCTGAGAACCTGTAACTTTTCGAAGCTATGTGCATAATTATTATCGATTGCTTCGTGTCTCGAAGAGCACCTAAAGCCTTTGGTCCCGGATGTCATGAACATTTATGGCAGTCGTCATTTGGAAGTCAATGCCTTCTAATATGATGACAGCTAGTATATTCATAGATTGATGTTTCAATGAATTGTGGAGGTCAGACGGCAGTCGCTTCATATAATAACTGAAATTCAACCAAAATCTGGTTGTACCAGTGAGCAGACCCTGGGCCCTAGCTTAAGTCTAGCTAGGTCAACCGGGATAATGCCGGGATATTAAAGTAATTATAATATTGGGTCATCATCATCAGCACAAAGACGTCCACGACTAAATATAGGCCTCCCCCATTAGCTTCCAATGTGACCGATTGCAGGCGGCTTGCATCCAACGTGATCCTGCAACTCTTATTAGTTCATCCATCTTGCAGCTGAAGGGCCAACGCTTCGATTTCTATTAAAAGGCCTACATTTCAGAACTTTTTGGCCCCAACGGCCGTCAGTTCTTCGTTCTAAGTGCTCTGCCCACTGCCACTTCAGTTTGCTGATTCTTAGAGCCATATTGGTGACACTCGTTCTTCTATGGATCTTCTCGTTTCTGATTCGATCTCGTAGTGAGACCCCCAATAAAGCTCTTTCCATTACTCGCTGTGCGACTCGGAGCTTCCTCATAAGGCCCATAGTAAGAGACCACGTTTCAAAATAATTTCGGACCAATATTGGGTAACGTAAGTTTATCCATTGCCTACTAGACATTCCAACTATACTATTATTACTTCTACTACGAAGTACGTACTCTTAATAGAAGCTCTGCTTAGTTAAGAACTAGAAGGGCTGTAGGTCAAAAAAATCGAATGACAAAGTATTTAGTTTATTTTATATCATTTTTAACACCAAGTTTTTTACTTTCAATTTAGCATTTATTTATAACGCTATATCATATGAAAATTTATTAGGAAAAAAACAACTCGTCTCCCATTTAGGTTACAGTGTACGGGTTGATTTTTTCTAGACAAAAATTTGTCTTATAACCTAGTCATGTGTCAAAAAGCAGAACGGTTTGACCTTGGTCTGACATTACTCGAAACCCAGTGTGTATGATCAAAAATTCGTCTACAGAGAAGAATAAAGATCTATTAAAGAAAAACAATAGATAATTTCAACATTAACTATTAATTTCAGTAATAAAAACTGCACAAAATTTTTACGTTTTGAATTGATATTCATTCCATCAATCCTTTCGTTCATTAAGATCGGATTGAACGAATGATTAAAAGTTTTCTTCCCAAAAGTGCCAGGATAATTATGTCAAAATATCATTTCGTCAGATGACGGCTGATTAGGCCCTTACTTACTTTAATTACGTCTATAAATGTCCTTTGCGGTTGATTTAGTAATTTAAAACGTATTTGCTACTTGAAGGCCTCCTAATGGAGTTTTAATGGACAAATTTACATCAGCCTTTCAGTTATTTTTCTCACCGGCCATTAACAATAAATATTGGGATGTTAAGGATGAATGTTCTTTCAAAATCCTTTCTTTGACGTAAAATGTTAGGTAATTATTAACTGTTTATAGTTACTGCTGTAAGACTTTTTGATGACCGACTTATCGTGAGGTTCATACGCTGCAATAGTCAAGGGTTGGGTTTAAAGAATTTATTTCTCATAAAAACACATTAGTTCACTTAAAATGAGATTCAATAAATCATGTAAATTACTTACTTGAATTAACAAATAAAGTTACATTATGTACAATTTTAGAAAGTCCGGTACTCGATGATACGTTTACAAACAAAGGTAACTTAGTTGTGTGACAAAGCATGTTTGGATAATGTAGGTACACAAAGAAAAAAAAGAGACAAGCTATACCGGGTGAACCAACCAACAAAACTTACTACAACCACCCTCATAAACAATTTGTGTCAACTTATAATCTGTACTATACTATTAGTCTAGGAGGTGAAATTTTACTTGTACTCATTCTACAAGAATGGTTTTTTTTAAACGCGAATTTATTTGTTGGTTACTTTAAAAGATACTTATTATGAAAAACTTATTATCATTTTATTATTTCATTTTTATTAGGGTTCGATTTCTTATACATGGCACATTTTTGTATGCAAGACCATAGGTATTTGTTTTGGTTTGGATTTGATTTGATTGGTAAATTATTTCATTTGAACAGATTATAATATAACAGTGCCCGGTAAGCGGCAATAGGCTCGTCACCTATTTCGTGGGACCAACTATATAATTGGCGAAGTGTGGGCGTATTAATGCCTCTGCCTATCCCTTCTGGAAAACAGGCGTGAAAGTATATATATATATATATATATATATGTGTTATTATACATTATAATGTATGAAGTTGTGTAAATAAACAATATACAAAAAGTCTATTAGTTTGTATGTCCTTTGTTTCATCATATCCTTGCATTATCCTGATTGCCCCAGACTAAAGCACTTAAGTGATCTGCTCACCGGTCTAACCACATTTGGCTGAACTTCAGTTATTACAAAGAGCAACTGCCACCTGACCTCCACAATCTAAAGGGAAATATCCTTCTATGGCTAAACGGATTATCAGAATATTAGAAGGCGCTGACCTTATAACGACTGTCATAGATGCTGATTATTATTTTTTTAATGTGACTCGTCATAATAACTACGTACTGCCTAAAAATAAGCAGTCGATGCAATACAAAAAAAAAATTAAAGCGCTTCATACCGTGAAATATGCACTGTATAAAGCCGTTTCACGCCCCGCTTAAAAAACCCGGGATCATAGGAAAAAGGAAACACATGAGCAGATACAGAGCTTAGTGGTCTTGCTCAGAAACGACTTTCCAAATTTTTAAATGATAACTTCGAAAGGTCATAGGTGCGCCACCAGTGCATGAACCCTAGTCCCTCTGAATTAGAAGTCAATGGATCTCGCCACTGGGCTATAATCGCTAATCGCACATTTGTATGTCCTTTGTTTAGCACTCCTTTAGTTCGAGGCAAAATTGCTCTCTGAGAGATGTTAGACGTATATTATTACAGTTATATGAAATTATATTTCGATAATAAATATAACCATTGTGCAAAGAATGTGCACTAAATAAACAACGTAGCGAAATTCGTGTCAGTGTTTTTATTTTACATGGAAAGAATCCTTAAAGTCTTCGTTGTAGTCCTTTTAGATTATTTTTAAAGCCTTAAAACCATTCAGTGATCAAAGTGTCTTCTGTAAAATCTCGTTTAATTCAGTCCTAAGGCTTAACGAGTCTAAAAAAACTATCAAACAATTACGTTACACCGTAAATCCCGAGGCTGTAGAAAAAAACAATTCCAAAAGCCATCGCCTAAACTAGATTGCATTAAGCAAAGGACTCGGGTAGAAAAACTACCCTCTCGTCTAGCAAATGAACCAAGCCTGGGGCGAGAAGTGAAAAAATATATTCCTGGATATTATTCGAGTTAACTCGGTGGAAAATTCCACAATTTATCTTTGCCGTCGGTACTTTTTCTGGGCACTCGACGATAGCCTATTAATATGGAAAATGGGTCTTTACGAAGACTGTGCGTAATGATTTATTTTACCTGTTCTCTCTATATTTTATTCCACTATATTTTATACGAATGGCGTTCGAGACATTGTGTTGCGGAGAATTTCTTATTGAAATCATTTCTTGTTAGTATGAAACTAGTTAATTAGTATGGTCGTGGTTATTACAAATAGTCATCATTTTATTTTATCTGGCTCTTATTTTAGTTATTGTTTTTTATTACGCTAATTAGTGTTGGGTTTTGAACTTCTTATTAGGAGCTCTGACTTTTAAAAACGTCATAATTTTGTAAAGTAATGTATTTTATTGTTTACATTTCTAACTATAGAAATTTATCGACCTATATGACGCGGTAGTCAGTAGTTTTGCACTTTTTTCCTATTGTTCGCTTCCCACTCAAGACGTATATTGTTTAGTACTTTATCCATTTAAAATAAACACGTTTACTCATTTTGATTAATCTTTCATAATACATAATATATATTTACGAAATAAAATACTTTTAATTTTTATTTGTGATTTTATACCCATAGTAGAAGCTATGCTTAGTTAGAGACTAGAAGCGCTGTGTGAGGTGTCCAAGAACATAAATATTCATATTATAAAATAAAGTAACCTAACTTCTAAAAGACATTGTATACAAATCACAATTACTCATGTTATAAAATTACACAGGCAGAACGTTTACAACGGAACTCAACATTAAATTGGAAAATTGAACGTTCCAAAGAGATCCGTTGAAGTGATACGAATGATTGATTTACTTTTCACGTCCGCGCTTCTATTAGTCTAGTTTAATTCGATATACGATTTATCATTCGTTCAATTCGATTTTTGAATTTGTTGATATAACTTTTGTTTTCACTGATACAAAACTATAAAATAATACAACATAAATATGTAAAAATATAATATAATATTCCGAAAGATTATTTTCCGTTTATTCAGATAAGTTATAGTTAGGTACATATATGTATATATATAATTATTAGTAAGATAAGTTATTTAGTTAACTATTGAAATTTATTATTACTTACATAAGTTATTTTATTGCCTAACAACTTTATCAGAATAAACACAAAAATAGGCAATAAATTCAACATAAATCCCACACAGTTATTAAGTAATAACAACCGGCTTCTTACGACATACGGGTGCGCGGGCACATAAACTGGTCGAACGAAAGGAAAAGGACTAGAGATTGTATTGAAATTGAAAGGGACAGAAGCAATCCTGTTCAAGATTAGGTATTCGGTATTTATAGTCTTTCTACCAGATTTTTTACGAAGAATGTTCTGAAGAACTTTCGGATATTATCCCGCTCTCTTCTTTTCTCTTCTGAACTGCTGCTGATCTTAGAAAGAACCTTCATATTGTGCAGATTATAGAATCGAATGAAGTAGATCCAGTCCCAAAGGAATCCTTAAGATGTTAGTAAACAAGTTTGATGCACCAATAATTAGGCACTTTACGTCTGTATTGGTGCATCAAAGGCACGGTTTTAGTTATTTAAGATTTTATAATTGTTATTGTATTTACTTACACTAATCCTTAAGTTATGTAAATTACTTACAATTGGGCCGTTGTTGTCAAATTAATTAATTTCATTATTATTACTATTGTCTTTTCTTTTTTTTTCGATTTATGCTTGAACAAAATAAATATTCAGACATCGTACACAATGTTATCTATACTACTAGACCTTCTATTTACATTATAAAAAACATTATACGTATATATATAGCGGCACTGTTGCCGCTATTATATTATAAGTATAATGTTCGCTCGCCCCACCTATTACGTGGGACCAACTATAAAATTCGCGAAGTGTGGGCGTATAATTTGCCTCTGCCTACAACTTCGCAGAAACAGACTTGTATTGATGTATGTATTATACTTATTATACATCTCTACTGCATTAATCTTACTTTCTAGAAACATGATATAAGATTAATTTACCTAGATTATTTACTTTACTTTACTTTACTTTACTTTACTTTAATAGTAGAAGATTATCATCACAAATATGCGGTAAAAGAGTATATCTTTTAAGAAGAATAAGCATTGCCAACCTCTGCGCATTTCATCATCATCATCATCATCGATAGCTTGGCTAAAAGAATCTTTATTTTCTACGGGCAGGAGCTTAAGGTCTGGTTTGATCAGTGGGCAGACACTGTATCCTTAGCGTTAGTCTAAGGTGCAACCAGAATAATTGCAAAGATAATGCTTAGAAGACCGTCAACTATAGGCCGGCAATCTCGTGCACGACCGTACCGCGGGGTGACAGATGGTGGCGGGGACGAGGTAGCGTGTCATTCTAGCACACGGCTACACACGAAGAGAAGTGACGACCGATATGGCGTGGAGGCGAGTATACCCGCACTCCACTCCTTAGGTCGTGGGTTCGATTCCCATACAGGACAAATATTTGTGTGTATAAATATGAATATATGTTCTGGTCTGGGTGTTTTCCTATATATATTAAGTATGTTTTACGAAAAAAAAAGTATTTATGTATGTTTATCCGTTATTTAGTATCCATAACACAATTTCTTATTGATACTTATCTTGGGACTAAATAATTGGTGTAAGTGTTATAAATATTTATTATTACTAAGTTCCCCTTCCCCGCTACCCCACCCGCTACCCGCTGACATCTTGTTTACCTCGTCCCCGCCACCGTCACCCCGCGGGAAGGTCGCGCATGAGATTGCTGGACTATAGGAGCGGAGATACAAATGAGCCGGCAGAGAATTCTTACAGCATCTCGAAAACCCAAATCCTATCGGGAGGACCAATCCTAGCTAATCGGTACTGCGGAGGAGAAAAATGAGCGCTTTACTGGTTAATACCACATATTTAGCTAAGGCTTCATTTAATAATACGGGGGTCAATGCAAGTCGTACACTGGAGCTCTTAAAGACCGGTTTGACTTGACCGGGAGCATTCCTGAAGACTGCATTCCTGTCTTAAAGAGAGTCGGTAACTAACCAAGGGAATTATCCTATATGTTACGTTCAAGATCTTATTCAACCCTTTTAAAACTATCTTTAGTCATATAAAATAATCGCATATTTGTATGCATTCATATGAATATTAGGTGTTTTCTACTTAATAATAACAATTGATATAAATATCATAATCATAATTTATATAACTCTTACTAGCACCAATCATTAATATGGACCTCAAAAGCGCAGCGACTTGCATGAAAAGTAACCTCTTTGCTATAATATGTCTATGCCATAGATCGATCCTTATTTGTTAGAAATATTTATTTACAAAAAGATATAAGTACGGTTATTCCCTATTATCTGTAGAACTATAATTATGAAGTTATGAATTAATAAGTTTAAAGAACTTAAACTGAATTAGAACGACAAAGACTTTTTCCGTCCCATTTTTCTTAAGTCCATAATCTGAGCACACAAGTAGACCAGGACACAATACAATAAAATATCTGCTGGGCTCCCGCCAGTTGTGGATGGAAACGCGATATGAATTATAAGCGTCTGGCCTGTCAGAATTAAAATCTATTGCTTTTTATTTGTCAGATTTATGTGGCAGACATTCTAAATGCTTGTTAAAAAACGGTAACGTATTTTGCAGTAGTATATCCTAGCGCTGGCTAGTAGGTGGTGGGTTCGAATCCTGCTACGTTTGACTGTGATTGTTACTTATTCTACAAGTGTTCTATTCTACTGACGATCGACATGGTCGCTACCCGCTTCCGTCGATTCCCGCACAGGACAAATCTTAGTGTGCATAAAACATGAATATTTGTTCTGGTCTGGGTGTTTTTCTATGTAATAAGTATGTATTTACAAAAATTTATGCATGTTTATCCGTTCTGTAGTATCCATAAAACAAGTTCTTAATGATACTTATGTTGGAACTAAATAATTGGTGTAATTGTCAGAAAACATTTATTATTTAAGTATGTCTAACTGTCTGGCAACCACATTTTGTTAGAGTCAGTCGCCACAATAATTTACTGTGTTTCAACTATATTATGTTTACCTACTCATATTGTTTAAGATTCACAATATGATGCCTCATTTTAGCCAAATAAGGATTTTATAAATGTTTTTTTACCTCGTTACAATGTTAGCACTTACGATATGAATAATGAAATTTAGCTTTAACATGGCTTCAGAAATTGCACATATATCGACGATATATCGACTTGACGACCGATTTGGCGTGGAGGTCAGTATACCTGCACTTCACTTCGGAGGTCGTGGGTTCGATTCCCACACAGGACAAATCTTTGTGTGCATGAACATGAATATTTGTTCTGGTCTGGGTGTTTTCCTATGTATATTAAGTATGTATTTTCAAAAAAAAGTATTTAAGTATGTTTATCCGTTCTTTAGTATCCATAACACAAATTCTTAGTGATACTTATCTTGGGACTGAAGAATTGGTGTGATTGTAAGAGAATATTTATATTTATTTTTTTATTATATCATCAACAACTTTCTAACATACAAAAGCGCGTTAATAGCAAGTGCCAAAAGATCACCCATTCAAGGGTTGGCTATCCAGTACTTGCGTACTGCTTAAAACGACAATGAAACAATAGAGTTATTGCTTCATGGGTTAAGGCATAGCAATGAACATACTATAACAAAGAGAATGATACCGATCAAAACATTGGAACCATTTGCAAAATTGCGTTCTGATATCGAATTAAATTTGCAATACATACCGGGTCGGTCTTTATTAGAACCTAGAAGCAAGACAAATAACTGAACATTAGCGGCAATCGTAGGCATAGCAAATTGGTAATTATAACGAATAGTGCAGAGCCTATTTGCATGAACAATCGACTGTTTTAGTAAGTCGAGTTATCAAAAATAAATGGTATTAATCCTTTTAAAAGGCATAAGACCACAGCTAACTAATTGGTTTGGTTTACATTAAAAATAAAAACAAACACATAGAAAAAAAAATATGGAAACCTAGGGCCTATCTTTCTTTTTGTTCCGTTTGCGGTAGAGACATTGGGTCCATGGGGGCCGGAAGCAAAGCAGCTCGTGAAAGAGTTAAGTGCTCGCCTCATTGATGCTTCCGGTGACAAGAAAGCTGGCAGCTTCTTCTGCCATCGTATTGGCCTGGCAATCCAAAGAGGAAATGTTGCCAGCATTCTTGGCACCATACCCATGGGCCCACAGTTGGAAGACATCTTTTATTTATAGTTTTTATTTTTAATAATTATGTAAGTAGGTAAGTAGATTCTTAAAAGTTATTTGTAATTTATTATAATTAGGTTATATACTTACTTAATTAAAATATCAAATTATATAACATATACAATGTATTACAATACATACATTCACGCTTGTTTTCCCGAAGGGGTAGGCAGAGGCATATTATAAGCCCACACTTCTATAATTCTATAATTTTTTCACAGACCAAATCTCTACAAAACTTCGTGTATCAGACTATTTAACACTAAAATCGGTCCCAACACTAGTTATTACTTATTCAAAAACGTGCTTCAATGATTTATGTTGCGAAATATGCCTCGAGGAACAAATTGAAAACAAAGAAACATAAAGGGCGACTGTTTCGGTACGTAATATGGAATTGTAGTTGCGAAGGGTCTGATTATAGAGAAGGCTGTATGTAAAACCGTACCACGTATTATGCCTTATTCTTTTCGCATGTTGTAAAAAAATAGTAAAAAAATATGACGTCACTACTAAGTAAACATTGGTAATAATACAAGACGTATCTATCATCATCATCTCAGCCACTAGAAATCCACTGTTGAACATAGGCCTTCCAAATTGTTTTCCACGTCGATCTATCTCTCCTGACGAGAGACGCCTGCATTCAACGGCTTCCCGTTCACCTTGACCAGGTCGTCGGATCATCGACAGGGACGCCGTCTCTGTAACGAATGATTATAGAAGTATACTTAGATAGTTTAGTTGTAATGAGTGGATGGATGATAGTGGATTGACGAAAGCAAATTGAGATGAACGAAATAAGGGAACTGTTGGTTCCTTCCATTAATATCGTAGCATTATCCCGATTGCCCTTAACATAAGCCAGGGACTTTAGTTCCCAGGGTCTGCTAAATGGTTTGACTAGATTTGACTGAATTTAAATAATGGAGCGACTGCCGCAACCCAAAGGCAAACATCATTCTTTGATTAAACCAGCTGTCAGGAGGCACTGACTTCCTAATATCAACTGCCAAAAATATTCATGACGACAAGCGATCATTGATGTATTAGGATGAGCTTTACCATTAACCAATCCAAAGATTTTAAAGAAAGAACAGGCAAATAATCTCTGTAGATGGTAATAACTAAGAGTGCATAAGAGAGTAAAGTAGTATGAATTAAGGTAGGGTACATTTAAGAAGAGACTATCTGACGCGTACCATTGGATAGTGGAATCAGCTCCCTGGCGTTTTTTCCCAAGAGCAAGGCATGTGCAAATTGATGGATTCGAAAAGGGCGGTAACCATTTTATAGTAGAAACGGCCTAAGAATGTCCTTGGAATTGAAAGCAAGCTAGGCTTGCCCTATTAATTAGAACCAAAAATATAATTTACGAAATGTAGGTAATTACGAAAGGTATAATATGCCTCTGCCTTCCTGCCCGCCTGCCCTTTGTAGAAACAGGCGTGATAATATGTACGTGTATACTATGACGCCTTATAAACGCGTTACAATTATAGCGGTACCCTTCAATACTAGGTAAATCATTATCAAAACCAAAACTATAACTTAGAGGCAAAGAGAAGAGAAAAAAGACCCCCGAAAACTTCTTCAAGCCTCATCATCATCAATCACAGCTAATAAGGCTTCTCTTCGTTATTTATGACTAACGAGCTGTGAACCGAATTATCTAAGCATTTAGGTCTATAATTTCTTGTACATTTAATTAGGATGAAAAGTTTTTTTTTGTTAACAATTTGTTTTAGAAAGGAAAAATTTTCATGTTGTAATTCTTACCAATTTATTGGTCTAGTTATTAAGTGCCTGATTAATTTTTCCTTACAATTAAAGTAAAAAAAGATGTTTTTTAATTAATGGTGTTCTTCTAACCGTACTTATCTGAAAATAAGAAAGCATTGTGGTTCTTATAATACTAATATTTATAACGGTTTTTTCCTCTTGGTTAGCGTAAAATTATTAGCGTGTCATATTTCAATCGACTGAGTTCATACGTTATAAATATTCTATAGAGGTGAACAATTTTTTACCAAAAGCGCTTTAAGCCACCAGACAATTATTAATGATTTAACCTTTATAGAAACTAGTAAGAATGGTGATAAGAGGAGAAGACCACATATTCCAGACCTTCCATGATAAATCCAGAAAATTTTGGAGAAAGGGCAGGTCAAAAGTTCTCTAAGCCGACGGGCGTGTATGAGAAGGGTAATGAGTAAATGAAGCTAAAAGTTAGTGCCAAGGTCATAGCAAGTGTAAAGATGTGATCTCTGCCTACCCACCCCTACGGGAAAGAGGCGTGACATTATGTATGTATATATATATGAGTCCAGACCTTACCAATGTTCTATTGACATGAACAATTTTTTAATAAGAGCGCTAGAAGCTACCGGGCTATTATTATTTATTTTAACTTATATAGAAACTAGTAAGAGTACCCGATGATATATAAATATCTTTTTAAAGACGTACATGCATCGCTGCCTTACTCAGATACTTCTGCTGTTTTATGTGCACGTATTTATACTATGTGGTAAGTATAAACAGTTCTCTAACATTTTACTTCTAAAATTAAGCAGAGATTGTACTATATGCGTTTAAAGACGGATAAACATATAAAAAAACCTTTTCTACATACAAAATCATGTCATTACAATTCATGGAATACTTACAGACCAAACAAATATATTTAAATCATTTCAAATAAGAGCTTTTCAATCTTATCCCGCCCTCTCCTTTCCTCTCCCGAACAACACGTGCCGGTCTTATAATCTATCCACATACTGTATAGACTATCAGCACTCGAACTAAGAAATTTGGGAAGTCGTTTCTGAGCAAGGCCACTAAGCTCTAGGATTCGCTGCCGGCTCATGTGTTTCCTATGATCCTGGGTCTTTTAAGCGGGGCGTGAAATGGCATGGCCGTCATAATTGGTGCGCTTTGACCGTACTTATTTCACGGTATGAAGCGCCTTTTTTTTTGGACTGCATCGACTGCTTACCATTAGGCAAGATGTAGGCATTACCCGCACTCGGTCCGCGTGATGGAGTTTGAATTAAATCTCTTTTATCATTCGTGAGAGAAGGCTCGTTCTCAATAGTGGGACGTAAAGGGGCTGAGATAATAATGATCTTTGAAATTTGTAGGTTTTACATTTATACGTATTAGCCGTACTTATAGTGCCGTATGGTACCGATCTAAAATAGCGCCCCCACCTCTCATCTCAAGAGGAGTCGTAAAAGTCTACGACGAGAAATTTTACCGGGTGATGGTTCAGTGTCTCTAGACAAAAGTCTTCGACCAGTGTGTGTTTCCATTTCCAGTGATAGCTTATGGTACTGAGACATAGTGCCTGACTATGGGCCTCATAAGAAAGCTTATCAGCGTGCAATGGCTTGAACTGCTATCACCAACCCGCATGCCCAGCGTGGTGATGCCAATAACTCCAATAGAATGTAATCTAATGTGGAGGCTAATGCTCAGAAATGTACTTCATAAGGCTGTTTTGATTATGTAACATTTATAAGTATGTGAAACTAATTGAAGAAGTCATTACCTAGGCAATGTTGCGAGCACGTATACCTAGCCAATTGTTGGTTATGAATTAAGATCCTTGAATACCCATTCACTTCTAGTATCGAATGACTGAGATTGCGTTTCGCAACTACAACTGGGCCAAGAACGCTTCCTTTCATCTCTTGTTCTGCGTTTAGTTCGCGTTTGCATCATTCTGATTGCTGGCAGTCTAGAATTGTTTTCGTTATGGAATTACGCTGCGTTGTAATAAAATTAATGCTTTATACCTTCAACGCGGGAAAAGCGGTTTTAAAAAATAAATTTTATGAGTAACTATAGTGGATTTTTCTTTGGCCAACACACAAATGTTAGACAGTGATGTATTGCAGTGAATTATGATTTTTGTTGGATAATATCGGGGTTGATAAATAAATGTAAAAATAACCTGATGAACTCGGATAAAAATGCCAAACGTATATAATAGAAAAACTTTACACGAACGGAAGAATGACATTGACAAGACAAAGGGAAGGAAGCAGTGAAAAAAGTGTTGCCAATATAATACAAACAAAATCGGTACTGACAACATAATAAATATGGGTGCGTTCTCATATTCCAACACTCCCTCCTGAACGCAAACCCATTTTACTTATACAATATAAATGTTTTTCAAGTGTTACACCCTTAGTTAAATTATCAGCTATCATATTACAACCATTAATAAATAGAAATTTAACTTTACACTTAACAATGTTTTCCCTAAGAAAGTGTAATCTAATGTCTATGTGCTTAGTCTTAGGTTTATAACAGTCTGTTGACGCTAGTCTTATTGCACTTTGATTATCACTATAAATAACTAACGCACTGTCCAGGCCTTGGCCCAGTTCTTCTTGTAGTTGGCGAAGCCACAAGGCCTCCTGGGTCGCCGACGCCATTGCCATATACTCGGCCTCTGCTGTAGATAGGGCTACAGTCTGTTGCTTACAGGAGCTCCAGGATATGCATGCATTTTGATAAATAAAACTGTAACCTGTGCATGATCTCCTGTCTAATGGGTCACTTGCCCAATCTGCATCGCAATACCCAGTTATTTCTTTAGAGTCTTCTTTGACATAACATAACTTGAGATCCTTGGTGCCCTGAAGGTATCTCATGATCCTTTTAACTCCAAGCCAGTGTTGAATCCCTGGATTATTACAGAACTGACTCAACTTATTCACTGCAAATGTGATATCAGGTCGTGTGACCTGTGCCAGATATATAAGACAACCAACCGCTTGCCTGTATGGGAAATTGCTGTTTTCATTTTCAGGTTTCTTATCAAATTTCATATTTGCCTCTATAGGAGTACGTACTGGTTTGCATTCAGACATGCCAAAGCGTTCCAAAATTAAATTGACATATTTCTCCTGGTCAATCATAATCACACCTGTCTCACGGTTTCTTTTGACACTTATACCAATACATTGCTGAATCTCACCTAGGTCTTTCATACAGAACTCTGACATTAATTTTTCTTTGATTTCTATAACTGTATTTTTATCATTAGTAAAAATAAGAAAATCATCGACCCATACTGCAATGTATATCATTTTAAACTTACTTACTAAATAATATATACATGGGTCAATCTTAGACCTTTCTAATCCTATTTTAATTAAAGTATTGTTCAATTTTAGGTTCCATTGCCGGCTAGCCTGCTTAAGTCCGTAGATTGATTTATGGAGGTGACATACCTGAGCATTTTCTTTGTAACATTCTGGCTGTGACATGTAAATCTCTGTGTCAATGTCACCCTGAAGAAATGCACTTATTGCATCCATCTGAATCATTTCCAGGTCATACTTAGCAGCTAGAGCAAGCAAGAATCGAACTGAGGAATATCTAACCACAGGAGCATATACCTCATCATAGTCATTTCCTTTTCTTTGAGCACATCCTTTGATTACTAATCTTGCTTTAAATCGAACAATATCTCCTTTCTCATTTGTTTTACTTTTAAATACCCATTTACATGGTAAAGCTCTTTTATCTGTTGGTAAATCTACTAGTGACCAAGTTTTATTCTTTATCAAAGAATCATACTCCTCCTGCATGGCCTTCTTCCATTGCTCAGCATGCGGAGATGAAAGAGCTTCATCAAGTGTCTGAGGGTCATTTAAATCAAATATATGACAAAAATAACTCACGTCCGGGTCATCCTCCTCTACATACCGTGCTGCTCTGCGTGGACGTAAATTTATATTGTGTGCTGGAGTCGGAATTTCCACTGATCTCTCTGGTATATAGGATGGATCATTATCATCTCCGGACTGATAGTCGTCACTGGAACTCTGGTCCAAGTTGTGTTCAATTTCTTCCTTACAGGGTTCTTCAGGTGACTGCATTTCAGGACTGCTATCAGGTAAACAAGGTAAGTACACAGAATTATCAAATTTTTGTACATTTTCTAAAAATACAACATCTCTACTCTTGATGATTTTATTAATGCCTGGATCTAGCAATCTGTATCCTTTGGTAGACTCACAATAACCAACAAAGATATATTTTCTAGATTTAGCATCCCATTTTTGGCGTTTTTCTTTTGGTATTTGAGCCATAACTTCTGAGCCAAAAATCTTTATATTAGATAAGTTAGGTTTCTTGCCGGACCACATTTCTACAGGTGTTTTACCATCAATTGACTTAGTAGGTGATCTATTCACTATATAAGCCGCTGTTGCTAGCGCCTCTCCCCAATATAATTTTGACAAGTGAGCATCAAATAACATACATTTGGCCCTTTCTACCAGTGTTCTGTTCATCCTTTCTGCGAGGCCATTCTGTTGGGGTGAGTATGGGGTACTAGTTTGGTGTTCAATCCCATGCCTACTTAAGAAACCATCAAATTCTTTGTTACAGTACTCTCTTCCATTGTCTGACCGAACAATTTTAATCTTAGTACCAAGTTCATTCTCTACTCTGCTTTTAAATGCTTTAAATACTTCCAGAATACTCAATTTGTCTTTCAAAAAATAAACATATACTTTTCTAGTGAAGTCATCAATAAAGGTAATAAAATACTTCATACCTCCCAGAGATGTTTGCTCCATCGGTCCACATAAATCAGTATGGATGAGCTGCAGTGGTTGTGATGCTCTCGAACCAATATTATTGAATGGTAGTCTGCTCTGTTTACCTTGGAGGCAGGTAGTACATCTGATTATACCTTTACTTTGTTCTTGAAATGGGCTGACTCCTTCTACACACTCCGGTAACTTGTTTACATCTGTGAAGTTCAGGTGTCCCATGCGCCTATGCCATAAGACAACATCATATAAGTTATTTGAGCAAGTTAAATTTGAAAAAACTTCTCTGTGAGTATTTAATTGGTACAAATTGTTGACTAGAGTAGCTGAACACAGCAATTTATTGTTTTTGTCATAAATATCACATGATTTATCTCTAAAATTTACTTTACAGCCATTTTTTTACCATTGCACTTACTGATAAGAGATTGACAGCAAGTTTTGGAATGTATAAAACATCTCTTACCTGAATTTTAATTTGTTCCTTACTATTTATATACAAATTAACCTTTCCCATATTCTCCACAGGTAGCGGTGTCTTACTGGCAACTGTTATGGTGGGTATCGGTGGACTTACTATATCATACATCCAGTCACATCTGTTAGTCATGTGCATTGAGGCACCGGAGTCCACATACCATTGGTCTGTATTCATAGTCATTGGTGAAGCTGAAAATGCTGCAACAAAACTTTTACTGGTGTCTGCTTTTTCTTCATTTTTCTTCTTTGTGACACGACAATTCTTAGCAAAATGTCCATGTTTATTGCAATTGTAACATCGGGGCCCTCTATTGTTTTGAACCTTAGCTGTATTCCTTTGACTGGCTACTTTCCTAGTGAAGAACGCTGTGCTGTCTGAGCATTGAACTTCCTGCAGGAGCTTCGTTTTAATGGAATCTGCGCTAATCTTTATCCCTGAACTCTCCAGACCCATTATCATTGGCTTATATGTTTCAGGTAAGCCAGCTAGCATGAGTGTACCGAGCCACTCATCGTCAATCTCAAACTTTATATTCCTGAGTTTGTGAGCTGTTGACATGATCTTGTTCACATAGTCGTCTACGTTCCGTGAGCTGTCCAATGTAGTTGTGATGAGATCTCTTAACAAGGCTACTCTTCTGTACAACCCGCTGTCATCAAAAGCTTGTTGTAAACTGTCCCAGACTTCTTTACATGTATTTGCACTCTGTACATGCACGTAGTTGACAGGATCTAGTAGGAGTATCAGCTTAGACTTTGCCTTTACTTCTTTCTTTTCATCCTTGTTAGTTCCATCTACACAGCCCCATAGATCTTCTAGTTTAAAATAAGCCTCCACGGCGAATTTCCAACTCGCATAATTGTCTCGTCCTACGAGTCTGTCTATGTGAAACGGATTATGGCTAGTATTGGACATCTTTTTCATGTATTAACAGAGTTTTCAATAATGACGCTAACTTCGGGGTTAAGGCGGTAACCTCGTATTCTACGCCGGCCGGTTTTTATTAGTTCACGGAGTTTTTCGACTGTCAATTGGCAAATTTCAACTATCAACCATTAACCACGCTCTGCTACCATGTTGGATAATATCGGGGTTGATAAATAAATGTAAAAATAACCTGATGAACTCGGATAAAAATGCCAAACGTATATTATAGAAAAACTTTACACGAACGGAAGAATGACATTGACAAGACAAAGGGAAGGAAGCAGTGAAAAAAGTGTTGCCAATATAATACAAACAAAATCGGTACTGACAACATAATAAATATGGGTGCGTTCTCATATTCCAACAATTTTCCGTGTTCATTCAAATACTCCTTAAAAGTAAATTAACTATTTATTTTACTGGAGTTGGACTTAACACTGACTTAACTCGACTATAACAAACTTTACTTGACTTCGTCTGTACTGAATAACGAAATTGCTGCAATAAGGCAAATACTCTACAAAAGTGAGTCCATAACTATTTTTTTTTTAAATATACATTTAACAGGAGTATCTAGTAGGATTAGTGAGACCGTACCCAGCAGTGAGGCCTTACCCAGTAGTGAGACCTTATCAAGTAGTGGGACCATAATGGGCTTAGACTAAAAATATGACGATGAACCATCAGTCTGCCTACTTTCGTCGTATTTGCAGAGTGCCGCGCTGACTCATAAAATTTGTATGTATTTTGTACCTCAAATTACAGCTTGAGAATTATTTTTATAACCAATAACATCATCATGCTGCCCACTACTGAACATAACATCTTTATCATTACCAATCTATCAGCATTCAGCAACTTGTAAATCCTAGTTAGATATTTTCTGATTTCACAAACAAAAGGATTCACCTTGTAGCTGGAATTTCTGCTTTGAATAGACTTACACTAAAGCCATCGCAAAACCTATCTCGTTTCATTTTAAGCTAGCGATTAGGTACTGAAAGTCACAGCAGAAAATACTTCAACAACAGCATGACCTAGTAAATATCAACAAAAGGAAGATATTTTGAAGATTTTTCCAAAGTCTGATATCGGGGCAAGCGATACTTGAGACGTATCGGGTTTTAGATAAAGTTTATGAGTTTTGAGGATCTAGTATGCTCAGGGAAGATATTTTAGGTAAGAGGGTTACGGAGAGTAGGTGAGGTTAGTTTCGATAAGGTAATGAATTATGGTTTGGCTTGGCTTGATCGCTTTAAACTTAAGGTCTGTACACACGAAGTCCACAGGGCTATTTTGCATACTTATTTTGCAACTGCCAGTTAAACATGCTTATTTGCTGACATTTAATTGCTGTTAGCAGCTTTTATTATTGTCATGGCTTTAGAAATTCTTCTCTCAGTAAATTATGGTTTAATGATAAATCAAATATAGAGCTTAATACATCGTAAGGCCTTATTACAACCCACTTCGCTTATGAAAATGATTTTTAATTCTAATATCTTCTTTCGTTCAAACAGAGTTTAGAGATCTCATTTTCTCACTAGAGAATATGAAGTTTATAAAATCTAAACAGGTTGTGCAATAGCTTTCGATCTGTATTCGATTATCGATATGTCATCCTCTACGACAGTAAACCAGCACTCCGCTCCTGAGACCGTGGGTTCGATTCCCACACAGAACAAATCTTTGTGCGCATGAACATAAATATTTGTTCTGGTCTGGGTGTTTTCTATTTATATTTCACAAAAAAAAAAATTGTATGGAGTATCCATAACACAAGTTCTAAATGATACTTATCTTGAACTATATAATTGATGTAATTGTTATAAATTATTTATTTATTATTAAGATAAACCATGTTAGTAAAATCAATACCGCCATAGTCTTACATGATATATTATACATGGCTTCGCGGAATAGAGATGTAAAGCCTTTTACATTCTCAAAAAACTTTTTCAAACGTAAACCGTGATAGTAAAATCAGCACCTTGATGGTCTTACACAATATATCAAAAATGGTTCGACGGAATAGAGACGTACCCAGCGCCACGTCACGTGATAAAAGAGTCACAGATATCGGCTATCGGTCGTTCCATAAATCACTTAGCGTCCTTTAGCGTGGCCCTAGTCACTCGGCTTGATATTCCTGACATTCGCCGAACTCGGTGAAATTTTGACGTGACCCGAATAAGTACGGAAACCGGTGATTTTCACCGAAGTCGAAAATCATTTTTCTTTTTCATTTTTGGTGAATCGACGTGATTTTTCATGGGAATGTTATTTCGGTTTATGTGTTTGGCTGTTTGATGGAATGATGATTTACCGTCTGGCTATTCAAACATTTGTGTAACGAATACGGATATGGATATGGAATGTTTTGTCGGTTTCGACTAAAATAGGAATGATATTGATATATCTTGAACCATTAAGCCATCTAGTTTTTTTGTGGGTATTTTGTTATCGTTTTTCGAAAACTTTCTGGAACGATGATTTGGTCAAAAAAGCGGTAAGCCGTTGGTGGCATCTCAAGATCTTTAGATATCGATCGATATGTAAAACAAAAGACATATGTTACATACTTAATATACATAGGACAACACCCAGACCAAAACAAATATTCATGTTCATGCACACAAAGATTTATCCTTTGTGGGAATCGAACCCACGACCTCTATAGTGAAGTGCAGTGCAGGCCGTTTATTAAAAGTTGACACTCAAACCTGCCCGAAAGTGTTCATCGCAGTCTTTGGTTGCTTGCAAGTTGGATCACTACCGCGTTTCCGACCCATTAAAAACTGTTCCTCGCCAGAAAGCCCATTCCACACCCCAAAGGTAAGCGGCAGATAACCGGTGCAGATATAATGTTATCATATTTATTGTTGTCGTAGCCTATTCATTAATGGGCCTTTTACAAAAAAGAATCTCTACCAAACGGAATCAGTGTAGACGCAGCGGTGTTAGAATTTAAGCCAACTGGGATTAACAACTATAACCACTATAAGGTGTATAACTAGGATTAATGGTTTTACGTGTATTCCGATTGCCAAATTTATTTCAAAAGAAAAACACGTGTATACTCAAAATATAGCTTTACACTGGTGGAGCCACACGAAGTTATAGAGAAATAAAGGACAGTACTAAAATAATTGTGCCATATTAAGTGAAATAAAATTTATCAAGAAGCTCGTCTAACCAGACTACGACATTTGTCATTCATTTTACTTATTCGGTTCTTAAAAATCCAACGTATAGAGGGTGACCATCCTTTTGGTTAAAGGAACGTACAGAAAACGAACAATTTTTTACTTTATCATCGTCATCATCACCATTTCAGCAATTTGAAATCTAATACTGAGCGACTTTTAGCGTTCGTTTGGCACATAGTTTGGCACTACCTCTCAGTATCGAACGTCAACGCTGGTAACACTTTGCTATCAAGACTTAAAATAACATAAATATTGACACATCACACAGCCCTTCTAGTTCCTCACTAATCAAGTACCAAACCAATAGATATATTTAAAAGAGCATGTGAGTTTCTTGCCAGTTCTTCTTACAGAGCGGTGGAACGGAACTGGCACTTAGATTCACTTACACTTAATTATTTTTTGTTTTTAAATTGTTTTGTGGCATATAAATCTAAGCTTCGTGATTTAGTGTAATAATATTTCAATTGTTTTTTTTTCATTTTTAATTATGACGTTTTCAAGTATAAAAGTTTATGAAATAAATATTTTTTTACATACTTTACTTTAATCTGAACTTATAACATACTTCAACTTTTAACAAAAGAGATAAACATTCATTAACCTTTCTGTTTCTTGGTGGCTTTCCAACAATGAAATGAAAAACCCAGACCGAATAAACCCATGTATCATGCACACACATATTTGTAATTGGATCACTACCTCAAGAACGGACTGCAAGTATTTACAACAAACCTTCACGCCATATATCAGCCATTAAAAAAGTCTAATTTGATAGTAGATGGTACGCCTGCTTATATTTATTTGAAAATTGTATTGAAACACAGTATCATCAAAATTATTGTTATTTTAAGACAGAGTACCTACCGAAACATATCTGTTATAAAAAGATTTTCGCCCGAATGTTGGATATAGTTGTATCAAAAATAATTGTATTCGAACTTATCTGAGATTTTGCAGTCAATATGTAAATTACTAATTATTGTTTTATCATATTCTAGCATTATCCCGGTAGCCCTGGACTTTAGCTTAGGGCCCAGGGTCTGCTCACTCGTCTAACTAAATTTGGCTGAATTTTAGTTATACATAACAATAACAATATTATTATTATTATTATTCACGACTGTTCCCCGGAAGGCGTAGGCAGAGGCATATTATACGCCCACACTTCGCCAATATAGTTGGTCCCACGTAATAGGTTGCGAGGCTATTGCCGCTTACCGGGCATAGTAATATTCGCAAGAGTTTTAGTTTCATAACTCATTATTGTTTAAAAACATTTATTAGTAGAAATCTTTCTGTTAGAGGTTTATTCTTCAAGCCAAAATGCCCTGAAAGAAAATGTTTCATGGCCACCCGCGCAGGGGCTGATCTGTCACCTTGACAAACGACTTCTTACGCTGCCTCTTTTCACTGACTTCCACATTAAGCTCTAAGTCCAAATTTAAGTTGTTATTAAGTGATGTTTTTTCTTTGCATTCCGCTAATGGTTTTTGTGTCGTATTCAAAAATTCTTAACTTTTTCTCTGTGTAATTTATCAAAAACTGTGACGAGACTGTGGGATTTTTTGAGTGGTTATAAATGCGAAAGTAATACTTTCTGTTTATTTGTTTGTGTATTTATTACATTTTCGATGCTTAGCCACTGAAGGTATCTTTATGAGTTTGATGTTTGAATAATTTGTGCTGTAAATATATTGGGTGTATATTACACACCTGTACTGAGTCTACGTCAATTCAGTGCAGGTGTGTATGACCTGGACTCCTAATTTCTTGGGCTGCGAGAGGTGAAACGTTAAGGAGATAATGACAATTAATAGAAACTACTAGGAGTCAGTAACAAATATTTTAACTTGTAATCTTTGACTTGTTTCAGGTCACCTGGTTTGATTGCTTGTCCTGAAGAAATCATAAGGTAAGCTTTTCAATTCGCACATTCTAGAAAACAATAAAACAATTACTTGTAACAATCACAGACATAAATTTAATGAAATTAATAAACCTAGCCTTCGTCTAGATAGAAAAATCGATAGTTCTAGAATCTTCTTCTACATCTAGAAAATGTAATTGTAAACTACAGCACCTTCTGGCGTTTGATTGACATTATAAAATACATATGGATTTTATAGTTTGAAATAAGTTTTCAAAGAATAAAAGTCTAAATAGTTTCCCGAGTAGGTACTTTTTGGAACAATTTAACATCACATTTTCAATAGCTTTGCATATGAAATCAAGACAATTTTTTTAGCTAGTATTTCTGTAAAATGCCTGAAAAGCACAAAATATAGAAGATCACCGAAATATAGAAGATCACCTAAATATTAGTGACTTTTGCACCTTTTTTTTGGTTAATATGTTAATATCAACTGTAGTGTGTGTGTAGCATGTACTGGTACTAGTAGGTATAAATATCGATATATGCCTTGTAATGATGCATTAATAAATCAAAAGAGCTAAGATTCAGTTTACTTTATGCTCCCGAGCTCCCATCCTTACACAACACTTTTGAACTTATTTTCTTTAATTTTATACTTATGTAACTAACAAAATTAGCTATATAGACTTAAAAGTAGTTATTCACGCATCAAGAATTGTGGACAGACACAAATACGGAGTTGATTTTCATATAAAAATAAACTCGGTCCAATGAACATTTTATTCAGATCAAATCAAAGAGAATTGGTCCAACTCACATCTGATCTCACAAAATGTCAAATCGACTCAAACCAGATGGGATGACATTAACGCTAAGGATGAGTAGATGAATGTTACATAGTGCAGTGTCAAAAAGTATGTCAAGTCAACAGCTTTTTTTTATATCACAAAGTGACACTGAAGCATTCGGCCCACCTGATGGAAAGTGGTCACTGCAGCCCATGGCCGCTTGTAACCCCAGGGGCATCACTAGCGCGTTGCTGACCATTACAACCTTTTCACGCCCTTTTAGAAAATCCATGTGCTGTTATCCTTAGGGAAAACCTTGCCTTTCCTCAACGTAATGGTACGCGGCAGAAAGTTCCGGCCTGTTTTAGATATAACATAAGACTAATGCAGCCACGCTACGTGATTTGTTTTACGTTGTTGCGTAAGGTAAAAAGCAGTCAAAAGCATCAATTTGATAGAAGTAAAAGCAATGTAAAAAATATATCAAGTCCACCATGTTTTTGATGAAAGACTAGTAAAGCCACGCTAACTGATGATTAAAACATGCAATAAATGTTTCCACGCTTGTTTTACTTTGTAGCGTAAATTAGTTAAAATTAGATAGAAGTAAAAGACATATAGTTCAAAATAAATGCCTTCGAATTAATCTAGTTGTAAAGAAAAAATATTATGTTCTTACAAATGCTTTCCTATACAACATTAAGCATGTTAAATAAGGCATCTTCTATCATCTCGAAGTCTAGTAGGTACTTATCTGTTGTATAAATAGTTTTAAAATTTATCATCATTTCTATAACATATTCGCAAATACGGCATTGCAGTGTGGTGCTTTTATTTATATGACTACAAAGACTTTATATAATTAACAGAAGTACAAGTAGCTTATTTCCTTCGTAAAGATTCTATTAATCTACCTTTATACAAAAATCCGTCAAACTTTAATATGAAAGCGTAACTAACAAATAAGCGTGAGAATCGCTTGCAAAAAAGGGGAAACTATGTGAAACACGGGAAGAAGACGAATTGAAATGTAAAACTTTAACTATGTAGATAGGCATATGACATCATTCAATTATTTACAAAACGATGCTAATAAATTACGCTTATACGTTTCACTAAGCAAATTTTGATGTGCCCGATCATCATCACAGCCCATTAACGTCCCACTACTGAGCACAAGCCTCCTCTCACATATCAAGGTGTGAGGGTATTGGGTCATACTCCACCACGCTGACCCAGTGCGGATTGGCGAAGGCAGGTGCATGGCGTCCTGCTGTTAGAATTATTCAAGCCGCCCATTGGGCCTCTAACATGGCTTAACGACTACCACATTTAGTGATAACCGGGACCAACGGCTTAACGTGCCTTCCGAAGCACGGAAGCGCTCGATATCAAATGCCACACAAACGGTCACCCATCCAAGAACTGACCTCTGTAAAATCTGCTGTACTTCGGTGATCGTTTCCGACCACTGAGCACCGCAGAGCTACGAGCGCTTGATGTGCCCGATAGTATATTATAATAAAGTCGACCTGTGTCTTACTATCAACATTTCACTGTGAGAACAGTAAAATCTTCCAAGATGGACGAATGACGGTATGGAATGAGAAATAGGTCAGAATTTGAATATCAATATGTTAGTCGCCACTATATTCTCTATCATATAAGGGGTAAAGTTATAAAATATATAGAGCAAGTTAAATTTTGATGTTGTTTTTTGTCTTACTATTTTGCCGTTTGAGATTTGTATGGAATTCCTACAAAGAAAACTATTATGTGTTCTTTTCGTAACAAAGCAAAAGCTGTTGATTAGGTTTGTGCTTAGTAAAACCAACAATTGGCTGTATGTGCATATCAAAAAAATAAAACGTATAAAAAGTTTTTTTTTTCATATTGTAATCTGTAGTTTTTAAGTTTTTTGTTAATAAAGAGTATATCTATCTATCTATAATACTAAGTAACTCTGTCTTTATGTGTGCTCAGATTTGTAAACTATGCAACGTATTTTTACTTTTTATTTTCAAGAAGAACTCGCAGGCTGCTGCTAGTGATAACATTAAACAACCCTTTATTGTCAATTGTCAAAGTAAATACTTGCGCGATCTAAGTGACTAACAGTGTCATCTATCAACTATTTTATGAAACTAAAATTAAAAAATAAGTGACTTTAACCGGTGGCGTTCTGACATACTCTATTCACGGATATTATCGAATTGTAGCTTTGCAATACTGAGTAGTCGGAATAAATCATCGATAGTCAGCCCATGGCATATAATATCGACTACTTCTGTTATAATATACGTCCCGGTTACAAATATATGTGGGAGTCTTTCTTTCTTTATTTTAAATAATGGCTTCGTGCGTCTAGCACATTTAGCCAGTGTCAAGTAAGTGATATATTAGTAATATATAATTCATAGTAAATGAGAATGAGTGGTGATAAAGATGATAAATGGTAAATGAGATACCCTCCCCCAAGCCCCTTGAGTCCTCAGTAAAGATGTGGGACTGTATTGAGATCTCACATGGACTCCTTGAGAGAAAATATGAAAAGTGATGTTGCACTGTTTTGTTTGATTTACCAACACTCATGTATGTTTACAAACACTTAACGGTTAATAATCCACCGTTATTACACATTAATATTAGAAATATCACAAATTTTAGAAAATAAAACAAAACTGCAGACATTACGCTTCACTTTCCCGCCAAGGAGTCCATGTGGTAGTCGTTACGCCATTTTAGAGACCCGATAGTACCAAATGCAGATGCAAAAATCTAACAGAAAGGGATAACACATTGCTAATTCGCACTGGGTTCGCGTGAGGGAAAATATATTTTCATAGAAGTATTATCCAATGGGAATCGCGGACAGGAGAGGAGCGAAGATTTTAAGAAATCCCATTGGTTAATATTTATCCATTTCTCCACTCTGCTTCAGTGGATAGGCAACCTTCTACTATGGTTTGTGGAAGGCTGCCTGTGCTCAGTTGTAGGGCGTGGATAGGTTGAGATAAAATATGTTTTGGAAATAAACCCCTGTTTTATTATATGTTCGCTACTTTTGCTTTCAAACACACAAAACAACATACATACATACACGCCTGTTTCTCCAAAGAGGTAGGTAGTCGCAAATGATGCGCCCACCCTTAGTCAATTGCATTGTTAGTTGCAGGTGAGGTTGACTTGGGCTCCTTAGATGTTGGTAGGCACCCTTTACACCTAGACAAAACAAATACAAACTACAATAATATATTTGAAAAAGGGCTTCTTAGTAAATAATTGAATATTGTATTTACAGGATATCTCTAAAGCGTGGCCTTGGAAGTTCAGCTTATCTTTTCCTTCGTCTACCTAAAATGTCGGATTAACCCGAAAACGTTAGAAGCTTTTATAAGCCTTGTAAATACAAATATTTTCTTACAAATACACCTGAAAAGTTAGATTTGCACTACGTTATTTCGCGTCGCCAATTTTATTATTTCCATGAAAAATTGTTTCAAGTAGGTTATTTTATCATTTCTTTTTGAGCGATCGTGGCACTTTATGTATAGGGGATCCATTAATTAGGGGTTCATCAGATAAATAAGTAAGTAAATAAGCAGTAAGCACATTTGCGATGTGGTCGCTAAAATATCATCATAAACAGGCGTTCAATAATTCTATCAAATTAAAACTATTTTGATGTAAAAAAAAGACAATTAACTAGTATTTTTAGTGTATGTCCTTAGCTAGTTTTCGATTAATAGTGTATAATAGCAGTTAAAAGGATTAGCACGGTGAATTGGAAGTTGGCCGTTCATATATTGCACGCTGAGAATGAAAGTGACCCATTTCAAAATTTAAATATTTTGGATAGAGACGAAAATGTATCGGTTTCATTGACGATATTCTATCTTCAATCATATTTTATTATGTCAACATTAAGATTAAAAAATCGATGGTATAACATTATTGGACATTTCTACCTTAAATACAGTATACTTTTTTGTGTCATCTTATATATTTAACTCATTTCACCAAAATTTTAAAATCGGTCACTTTCGTTCGTGCGATATGCCGTAAGACCGATACCGTTGGGTTGGACGTGTCCTACAGTTGAGATCGCGTCTCGGTAAGCGCAGTGTAGGACACCCTTAGGCTAGGTGAAGCGACGATATACGCAGAACTGCTGGTTGGAGACGAAGAGCTAAAGATCAAGCTCAGCAACGTGCCATTGGAGAGGCCTATGTAGGCTGATAATGATGATTAGCAGTTAGACCGCCGTCGACGACCGATATGGCGTAGAGGCGAATATACCAGCACTCTGCTCCTGAGGTCGTGGGTTCGATTCCCACACAGGACAAATCCTTGTGTTCTTAAACATGAATATTTATTCTGGTCTGGGTGTACAAAATAAAATATGTTTATCCGTTATTTTGTATCGATAAAACAAGTTCTTAATGAAACTTATTTTGAAACTAAATAATTGGTGTAATAGTCAGGAAATATGTATTATTATTAGTTAGCTGCAGTAACATTACACTCGTCACAAAACTAATTTAAATTATACAGCTACTGACTTCTGACTTAAATTACGCTGAAAATATCTTGTTAATAATATAAGTCTCATCTTCTAGCCACTAAGAGACAGGATTACCTAGTTTGGGAAACCAGTCAATCAACGTTGTTAAACTTATTGTCAATAATTTTTAAAAAAAAATTTCATTACAATGCTCTATATATAGCAATGAAAAAAATAATTTTGAATTATCATTATAATTATATTATAGGCCTACCCACCAAAAAAAGAAATGGTTTAAGTTTTTACTGTCTGAAAAGTAGTAAAATTTGGCAATTATGAATAAACATTGATATGTTATAAATCATGTCATAATATATTACATAGTCATCCAGTCCTGTCATGACAGTATTCGTCCTACACGCGCGACCGCGGACGAGTTGATTGTATCTAGAAAAAAAATCCGTCTCATTCTAAAGTCTACATTTTATTTCATCAACTTAGCCCATTAACGCACCACTACTGAGCACGAGCCTCCTCTTACATACCAAGGTGTGAGGGTATTGGGTCATACTCCACCACGCAGACCCAGTGCGGATTGATGGAGGCAGATGTGTGGCGTCCTGTTGTTAGAATTTTTCAAGGCGTCCAATTAGGCCTCTAACATAGCTTACCATCCCACATCACACATCCAAGGACTGACCTTTAAAAACTCTGCTTTACTTCGGTGATCGTTTCCGACCACCGAGCACCGCAGAGCTACAAGCGCATTATTACTTCATTAATTTTTTTATTGCTGGAAATAATTTAAAAATTCAAAGCCGTAACCATTCATTCTGATAGTAGAGATGTTGAAGTTTGAGACGTATAGGGAAATTCCGAGGATGCATTTTGTTACAGCCTTCCTGTTCAGTAAAACTTTACTTCTGCGCAGGTATACATCAATGCTATTTGTAGATGTAAACTTCTGGCGTTTGCTATAAATTGCATAGTTTGTTTGAAGTGACATGGTTGCAAGCACTCCACTCATCTTTGTGTGTATAAAAATAAATAGTTGTTCTGGTCTGGGTGTTTTCCTATGTATACGACCGATATGGGCGTGGAGGTCAGTTTACCTGCACTTCACTCGAGAGGTCGTGGGTTCGATTCCCACACAGGACAAATCTTTGTGTGCATGAACATGAATATTTGTTCTGGTCTGGGTGTTCTCCTATGTATCTTGAGTATGTATTTACAAAAAAAAAATGTATAAATGTTTATCCGTTTTTTTGTATCCATAACAAAAGTTCTTAATAACAATTATCTTGGAACTAAATAATTGGCGTAATTGCCAGAAGTATTAAATTCAAATTCAAATTCATATTCATTTATTCAAGTTTGGCTCAAAAGAGCTCTTATGAACGTCAAAACTTAAAAACTAGCGCGCCCATTCACTGCGGGCGGGAGCTTGATCGTAAAAGAACGGGCAAGAAAATCGTCAAGGTTAGTTTTTTCTCCCGCCAGTTACAATTGATTAGTCCAGTATTTATAATTTTATTTAAAAAACCCACATTACATCAGTTTTAATTGGTCAGTATTAAGATGGATGGCTCTAATGCAACTCTTCAGTTGTGTGTTATTTATGTCTGGGAACTTGACCCCAGTTTATACCAAATTCATCATCACCAGTAATACGTTCAGGAGTCGCGTCTTGACGTCACCTGACCGACTATTACCAAGACCACTATCCACATATTGCTACTAACGGCCGAAAGTATTAACATTTTCGCAATCCGAGATCGAAACTAATGTTAGATCTATCTTTCGTGGTTTCAATAGTTCCTGACGTTTCAATCCAAAGTCCAATCCTGGAATTGAAACTGCAGGAATAATTTTTGGTTATAAAGACGTTTTACTTGAAAGAAGGATTGATTTGACTGAGATAGGTTATTTATTTTGGGCTTGAGACTACTAAATCGGGCGACGATATCAGACGAAAAATTTATAATAAGCAGTGTAATTATTATGTCATATAATTATTGTCTTTTTTTATTTCAATCGGTCGATTTCGTTATGACATACATCGGTCGATGAAAATTTTTGTGTACTCGTAATTTTACCTTCCATTAGAAAAACTTGGGTATACAATAGGATGTTAAGGATCAGAGATTTCATAAATATTATTTTAGGGGTCATGATTGCTAATAGACGTGTACCCTTTGAAACCCTACATGCGACCATTGGGTGGTGCTAATGGAGCAATTGGTGGTAGAGCCCGGCGCGACCGACGTCCGCGCGGTTGTGTACGCCCGCTAAGTGATCTGTGCTCGATACATGGCCTCCCCCATAAGATAGCAGTCTGCATCCACAATGTTCCTTTTTTATAGTTTATTTTATAGTTTTATTTTATAGTCGGTGAAAAAATGCTGTTTACGCACTGTCTTCCGGCCCATAGGGGGACCGGGCGGAGAGTGTGGGGCTCACTGCGGCAGACGCGACCACCGCAGTCCTATCCACTAAAAAACTTCCGACTACGCCCACCGCTGTTGAAAAAGAGGCGGGGGGCCTGTGCCTGTGTTTGTAGCTTCTGGCACCCCGCCCGCGGCCAACGTCCCACGGATCAGAACCGGGAGGACCTCCCTACCTCCTTACGCGGCCATGGCTCACTTCTGGTAGGTTCTATGGCTAGACGAAAGATCTAAGACCCCCCAGGCGCGGTCGGACGGGCCCTCCTGGCACGCCCGCTACCCACCATGATCCTGCTTCATTTATCAGGCCCATCTTGCAGGTAGACGAGTGACGCTACGATTCAAGCTTTAACTAATATTTTATTAGTTAGTAAAGTTAATCGTAACAAGTGCACAATATATTAGAAGTTTAGTGCACGTGCACACACAATAAATCAATTTCTAACTACAATTATAGTGAAAGTTTAATATTGTTTATGTAAACATTACGTGATACTTAGTACGAAATTCGTTCCGAAATACATGTACGTTATTAATGCCTTCAGGATACACGGTTACTTGAACGGGTGCCTCGTAAGATATATCAACATGAGGGATGGGAATAATAACAATATCGATATAATTTATGTGAACTGTGAAACCACTTTTCGAATTGAACACGCTCTCTCCTTTCCTCTCTCTAACTACACATGCTACACATGCACACATGACTTTGAGGAATCACACTTATACTGCGCAGACCAGCAGAACTCGAACAAAAACATGGTAAGTCATTGGCAAGACTTTGACCTTCTTTCGCAAAAAAATCTTTTGACAAAGAAATCCTTTGACAAAAATAGATTAATATGTAAAATTCATCTCTGTCGTATTTGTTTCTCTGCCGCATCACGCAAATACTTTAGACTATACAGACTTAAGTATTTATGATACGGCATCGATGTAAGCTCGATATGAAGATTGAACGCATACTTTTTGTGTTTCTTTTTGTAATATAAGTTTACTTATAAACTTCTAAAAAAATTATGTAAAATTAAATAAGCTATTCATAATATAAATAGACAATAATGTGCCCACTTATTTGTCCCGAACCAATTCTTCTCGACTATAATGTCCGCCTACTAATATCGACATAATATACATTGACTTTTTATCTTTAATACAAATAATGAGCATGCTATGCATTCGGATTTTGATTACAACAATATCGATAAACTTTATTACAAAATTAACGATAGCCTATAATTATCTCCGTGTCACATCACTAACCACAAATCTCCTTCCAAAGATTGGCCCGTGGGCCATTTGGAAACATGCAAGTTAGTACCAGCTCCTCGTATTCAGCACCTTATTGGCCACAACTTGAGAGAATTTATAATGGGGCCCAGTGTTGCCTTGTGTGGATGATTAAAGGTATTACTGAATAGTCTCCTAGTGGTTACGTAGTATAGTTTGGAAGAGGGTTGCGTCAGAATGTTCTTCAATTTGTATGTTAAACTTTAGTATCAAATATTATTTTGATTATGTCGTGTGGTAACGGCACTTCCAATTTTATTTATTTATTACATTAAGGGCGACTAACAAAACATACCTACACCAAAAATGAACATAACAAATACAGTTAATACTTAAAAGCTAAGTGCTGTTTTACTTACAAGTCACCACATTCATTGACACAAAAATAAGATGATACATATAAACAATTTTACTTATAAAAACACAAATAAAAAAAAAACAATAAAGCAACAACTCGTATGACATGACCGATTGACCTCACATTATATTATTAAAGGAGTCAAAGATGGTTTCCGAAATCTCGGCAAGCCATCGGAGAAAATATCAATGTCTATTCAATCAATGTTTATTTGACTAGATCATTATACCAAAACTCAAGCCGGTTTAAATTTATATAATTTTGACGACCGATATGGCGTGGAGTACAGTATACCTGCACTTCACTCGAGAGGTTGTGGGTTCGATTCCCACACAGGACAAATCTTTGTGTGCATGAACATAAAATTTGTTCTGGTCTGGGTGTCCTCCTTAATATCTTAAGTATGTATTTACAAAAAAAAGTATTTATGTATGTTTATCCGTTATTTAGTATCCATAACACAAGTTCTAAATGATACTTATCTTGGAACATTGGAATATTTATAATTTTTATTAAAATAATTCAACTATACGGTGTCTTGCCAAAGAAGGTTTAGCCACGTTTACCACCATTAGACACGTTTCATCTAGAGAAGCCACTCTCTGCCGTAAGTGAACCTTCTTAATAGCTCTGGCAAGGTTTTTTCTCATCACAAATGTAGTAATAGGCGTGAGATTATGTAATGTATTTTGTAAGCAAATAAAAAGTAAGTAAATTATTTGGCAAATAATAAAATATTTTCCGACAATTAAACCAATTATTTAAGTCCAAGATAAGTATCATTAAGAACTTGTGTCATGGATACTAAGAAAAGTAACATTCATGTTCATGCACACAAATATTAGTCCTGTGTGGGAATCAAACCACCACGCCATATCGGTCGTCAAATAAATTAGTTATCTACAGAAATAAAATTCAAGGTTGCAAAGGAACTACTTTCAGTTTGCATACTCGAAAATAGTATGAAGTTTGAAACTTTATATAGATTGTGTACGAGACACAACATCTTCTCAAGGAGAGAAGTTCAGCTTTTGTCGTGTCGACGTCGTTCCGAGGTTTTGTCCAACACTCTGAAGATTCCTTGTGGGAACAAAATACGTATCGTGTTGAGGTTTTTAAGGATTCTTTAGGAGATTTCGGTGTTGCAGAGTTGTCATTAAATTATTTTAAGATTTCAGTTGCTTACAATGGTTTGCCGTAATTTAAATTTATAAATAAAGTTTAATTTTAAAAGCCGACATTGTCGTTTCTTTCTTTTTCATCCACTAAAAGGCGAACGTGACTTTAATCAGTATATCTTTTTTTATTACTATCTAATATATAGTATGCCATATAATAATATGCTAGCACCACATTTGAATAAACTTGTTTAGGTGGCCATATCATCGCATATATATATCAATACCGCGTAAGAAAAAATTTACAGGTTTACAGGAGAGACAAAAAACAGAATTTCTTTTTACGAGATTGTATGGCGTATTAACGGCTTGTGCGGTTATCAAGCTATAACTATTCGAATAACTTCATGAGTGTAATTAATTTGGAAATTTGTTAACACCATTGGGTGCGCTCTATAAAGCTCTATTTAATGATGTATAAAGCGACGGTATGCTTATATGCGCAGTAATTTGGCATTATATATTTTTATTTTTATATAATATAATAATAATATCCTTATTTAATCTTAAATATCAATGTACAAATGATATAAAATAAATAAAAATAGAAAGAACTTATTGTCTTTAAGATCAATATGATCATTTAGATTCGTCAAACATTTACACAAAATGGAAATTCCATATATTTTATTAACAACAATGAAATAAATATGAGCGGTACCATAATAAAGGAGTAAAAGCAAATAGGTTCTTTGTCAGAATTTGTCAATTTATCTGTCTGTTGTGGTTTTCTCAAGATTTGTCAGTCTGTATCTGTCAGTCAGTCTGTTGTGATTTTAAAGGAGGGAGGGGATTGTCCGTGAGTCAGTCAGTTAGTCTGTCGGTGACTCTAACGAGGCTTCCAAAAGGCAACGAGATTGAGAAGAAGGCCTCAAAAAACTCATCTCGGCTTTTTTCAAATTATGTCTTAAGATAGGCAAACAATTGCCTGTGTTAAGAGGCTCTGCAATTCCACAACTAATTTAAGAATTACACGTTCTACAAGACTTTATACCTAAAAATGTTTACCTAGGCTTCTCACAAAACTGCCACCTTTGAGAAAGAGGATATAATTTAATTGCTGTAATAAAACTCATCTTATCGTACTAATGATAATACAAACAATTTAATCCGCTCTAGGAATTTTTCTATCTGTTAATAGCGACAAGTTTACAATTTTCAGTATTAATAAAGCGCTTTATTTTTAATCTGTGTTTATATTCTATTGCATTTATGTGTATCGCTCTTGTTTATAAATTCCCTACTTTTGCAATATTGTTAATGTTATACTCTATTGTATTGTATAGCCAATTGATAGTTTAAAAAAGCATAGCCTGTAAATTTCTTACCAGTTCTTCTTACAGAGCGGTGACTCGGAACTGGCCCTTAGATTCAGTTACATTTAAATATTATTCTTTTTAATTGTTTTTTTGCACGTAAGTAAATTTAAGCTTCGTGATTTCAGTGTAATAATTTCTTGATTGCTTTTTTTATTAAATTTGGACGTTTTCAAATATTATGTAATAGTTTATGACATAAAAATATTTGAAGTTGTGTGAGTCAGTTGTGCTTCGGCTTTAATAATATTACGAGAAAGTAAGTAACAAGTTTTAATAATTTACGGAAATGGTAATTTCCAAGCGTAACTAGTTTTTACGTTAGGTTTCTAGTTATCGCTCTCAGTACCCGATCTGAAGTTTTCGCCTTTTTTGCCTATTATTATTTATATTTGGGCATATTTATATTTAGGCTGTAATATCAAATGAAGTCAAGGTTTTGTAGGTCATTATTTTATGTGCGAGCTATTTACTCCGCTCTGTGTTACCTCAACGAAAACATTTTGTTGTGACCCATCCAAGTATGAACCCTATTTTTTTCTACTTCGGTAACAAAATGCATTTACGCACTGCCTCTTGGCAAAAGGTGGATTGAGAAGGAGAGGGGTGTATAGGACTCACCACCGGCAGACACGACCGCCAGCAGTAATACCCACTGAAAATATTCCGACGACGCCTGTCGCTTGTAGACAGCATGAGGCAGGGGGGCCTGTACCTGGGCTTCAGCGTCAGACACTCCGCCCGCGGTCGATACCTTCCGGGCCTGAACCGGGAGGACCTCCACAGAGAGACGCAGTGGAGGCGCCTCTTCTACCTTCGTGTGCGACCATAGCGTGTTAGGTCGACTTTTGGGAGTCAACGGTTAGCCCCCTGCCCCCGCCCCCTAAGATCTTCCTTACGGGCACGCTGGGCTCTCCACGGGTCTCTCTTGGTGTCCCTACCCAGAAGTCCAGTAGTAAGAGCACCCAGTTTCGTCGGCTTCTGGGTGTTGACCTTATTCCAAACGGCCTCTCTGGCCCCTCACCACGTCATGGTGGACATAAGCTGGGGGGGATCCAAAGATGGACCTATGTGAAATCCGTTTAGCTTCAAAAATATCTATAATCTACATCTGCATTAATATATCTAGCTATTTTTGAATATTATAATAATTTTCCATTAATATATAATATGCAACTTAGCAATATGAAAGATAAAACGCTTAATCAAGTAAAAATAATAATCTTCATCGAAATCGAAAAGGGAGAGAAAGGTTCATCGTGAAAAAAGAATTACTAAAGTTAAATGAAAACATTCGATGGAGTGATCCGACCCTCCTATAAAAGACCCAAGCAGGTGTAAACGTAAATATATAGATAAATATGATGCCCAATATTGTTCAGGCTTAGTTATCGATATTGATAATTTTTTATAGTATTTGTTTATACTATAAGGTGACTGTCAATCAAGCGGACCACTGAAGCTGATGGAAAGTAGTCTCTACAGCCTATGGACTGCAACACCAGGGGCATCACTAGCGCGTTGGTAAACCTATTAAAATACCTAGGGTTCCTTACACTTGTGTTTGTAACGAGCAAGTGTTTTGCAGAAGCCCTGTAGCTGTATTTTCACCAGAGATCTCTTCGCGGCGCTGGGCGAATCTAGGTAAATTAAGCGATTGGTTCTTAACAAACACATCCCTCGCAAAGTATCCTCGCACATCTCCGATTGATGGAAAAGCAGCCTAAAGATTCTACACATGTGTCTGTAACTTCTTATTCTAGCCTAAAAGCTTGGAAAAAGTCTTCATAAAACCCCTAGCTGCAATCTCTTGGGAAAACCTCGAAGGAAGCTCATTCTATATCGCCATGGTACGCGGTCATACTCCACCAAGCGGACCGGGCGCTCCTAGATTTCAGTGACGATGACAAGTGCTTCGGAATGAAGCAAAACTTGAATAAATTAATTTCGGATTGTAGTTCACGAATATAAAATATTATCGATATCAACAGAAAACGTGCGGCCCTATCAGCTCATCTCAGTCAATAAAAGATAATGAGCAGCACGGGAGCCTCATAGAAACCCAAACAAAGGCTGTATAAAAGAGATTTTATTTTTATCCTAAAAAGGTATCTCTTCAATTAGAATTGAGCTGAAAAACATATTTTTGATCATTTGTTTCGTTTTCCAGGATTTCATTCCCCAAAAAAGTATTTATGCGACTCTATGACTTTGCTGATCGTCTGTCTGTTTGTCTGTCAGCAGTGTGTTGTATGTTATAAGCATACATACATACATTCAGGCAGAAGCATATAATACGCCAACACTTCCTCAATTATATAGTTGGTCCCATGTAGGTGGCAATCCAGTTGCCGTTTAACGGAAACTGTTATTTTCGCCAAAGCCTCGTCCGTTGATCTGCAGGTGCACCACTTGCAGGTGCGGTTGGCTTGGGATCCTTAGGTCTTGGTAGGATCCCTATACACCTATGTTATAAACCATAGGTCATAATTTTATAATTACAGACCGTATAATCTCTATAACAATTAACACGTTAGAAGCAGTCGATCCCAGACAATAAGCAGAAAGAAAGACAAGTAATAAATAAATATATATTTTCTGACAATTACACCAATTATTTAGTTCCAAGATAAGAATCATTAAGAATTTGTGTTATGGATTCTAAATCTTATTTGTAAATATATACATTATATATAAAAAAAACACCCAGACCAGAACAAATATTCATGTTTATCCCCAAAAAGTTTTGTCCTTTGTGAGAATTGAACCATCGACATCAGGAGCGGATTGCGGGTATACTCGCCACTATTCCGTATCAGTCGGACAAACAATCAATTATGTTTCAGTCATTATAGCTTTAAAGAGGGCTCTGGAATTAACCACCATCAACAGCATCTTCAGAACTGATATTTTGTAAAACTTTGATGGGTTCTTCGTATAACAGTGCAAGTGTAAAGACCACAACTAAAGAAGAGAGGGTCATTTAGCTCCTCAGAACACTCGCCATAGTAGTTCCAGTAGAGTCTTCTACTGGAGCAGTGTCTATTGGGTGATGCAATATCTCTACGTAGCTGTAGATCCTCGAGTGAGGCTGTTACCTCAGCATCCCCTATAATGCGAACCTTAGCTGAACTATAGCTTAGATGAAAGCAGCGATTCTATTGGTTCTTAACAAACACATTTCTCGCAACGCGTCCGCGCACATCATAGCTTTCTTCTTGGTCTTTTGTTAAGAACCAATGAAATCACTTTATTTACCTAGCTTTGTAACAACAACAACGTATTTTTTCATACTTTGGCCACATAGCGTGCAGAGGCGATGGAAGCCTGGAAAAACTAATTGACGTTGGAAACACAGAAGGCAAACGATCGCGTGGTCGTGGCCAGATGGAATGATCAAGTGAAAGACTCAACGTCCTCCAAATTCTACGCAGTTGTGAAAGACGCGCTGGATCGGAACCGGTGGAATTAGATCATCCGCTCCAGATGTTACTCTGATGCTAACCACGATCCTCAGACCGACTATAGAGAGAGACCTAGCTTTGCTCAATGTATCGATATCTTTCGTTCTTAAAAAACACATCCTTCGCATCGCATCCTTGCACATCTCTGGTGGAAACTCACCTTGTCCTCGTAACTATGACATACTTCAGGAAATATACGTACATTTTGAAATTCGTTATTTTACAAAATATAGGAAAAACAAAACATTCTTAATATTTTTCTCAGAAAATTGGTCATTTCCGTAATGTAGGTAACATTTTCCTTAATGTACATACTTAAAACCGATATCCGATACAAGTGACCACTCGTAACAGCTTAGACTGTATTGATTCCTTTCCAAAATAAGGAAAACAGATGAAGAAAACGTTATCCAATTTTACTGTACCTTTATAAATTGACGAAGCTTGAAATATCCATAATGAATTTCCTACAAAAACTTTATATCACGTCTTCCATTTTTTAAGAACTGAAAAACACAACTGCTTTCTATCTTGTATAATTATGTACTCGTAATACTTTGGTTTAGTTTAGGCACATTTAGCCAGTGTAAAGTTATAAGACATATTAATAACATGTATCATCATCATCACAGCCCATTAACGTCCCACTACTGAGCACGAGCCTCCTCTCACATACCAAGATGCGAGGGTATTAGGTCATACTCCACCACGCTGACCCAGTGCGGATTGGCGGAGGCAGGTGTATGGCGTCCTGCTGTTAAAATTTTTCAAGCCGCCCATGAGGCCTCTAACATGGCTTAACGACTACCACATTTAGTAATAACCGGGACCAACGGCTTAACGTGCCTTCCGAAGCACGGAAGCGCTCGATATCAAATGCCACACAAACGGTCACCCATCCAAGGACTGACCTCTGTAAACTCTGCTGTACTTTGGTGATCGTTTCCGACCACCGAACACCGCAGAGCTACGAGCGCTTCTAATAACATGTAATACATATTAAATGAGATGCCCTACCTCCAAAACTTCTCGAGTTCTCAGTAAAGATGTGGTACTACTGTATTGAGATCTAACATGGACTTCTTGAGATAATTTGAAAAGTGGTGTCGCACTGTCTTGTTTTATTTACCAATACTCGTTAACAAACACTTAACGACTGTTATGACACATTAATGTTCAAAATATCACAAATTTTAGAAAACAAAACAAATCTGCAGACATGAAGCTTCGCTTTTCCTTGAATGATTTTCAAAGTTAAAAGACAACAATGTTTTTGTTAATAAATAAAGAAAAAGATTTTTTTTAACTTTTCGCTGTTTATATTCCCTATATTTGTTTAAAACTACGCAATGGATTTTTGTGCGGTTTTGTTTATATTTAAGAGAAATTTTTGAAACGAACATAATCTTTTTGAAAAAAATTAATAAAGGCAAAAGGCTATGACTATTAAGAAGCCGAAAAGCGCAGGCACAGTTAATGAGGTAGTATACATTTCACTAGTATCGCAAAAAGCTCTTCGACAACCTATATGTATATTAAAAAATAAAAATATGGAGAAAATGATATAATCCATTTTACAAACTTAACAATTTGAGATGATCTCTCCCCAAATACCAAGACATTTGCTGGACATGGCACAAAGAAATTTAAATAAGGTTTTATGTAATGGAACACTATTTTTTATTATCTTAGTGCTACGACGCTTAATTTATCAGAGCAATACAGTACTGAATAATTTTAGTATTAAAAGAATAAAACACATAACAGCGCCCGGTAAGCGGCAATAGGCTCGCCACCTAATACGTGTGTCCGACTATATAATTAGCGAAGTGTGGGCGTATAATATGCCTCTGCCTACCCCTTCGTGGAAACAGATGTAAATGTATGTATATATGAAAAAAAATTAAAAGCATAGTAGAAACAATTAAAAAGAGGTACGATAACAGCTGTGTGTCAAAAACTGCGTAACATTATTAGCCTAATCTTAAGGAGACCTAAGACTAAAGCAATTTCAACTAGCGAAACTACAAAAAATTTAATCTCGGGACCAATTGTAACATACGCCAAAATTGTAACCAACAACTTACAAATGTTACCAACAGCGAAAAAACATTACAAAAAGCCTTCAAATGTAACTTACAGTCTATAAATGTAACCAACAACCTAGAAATGTGACCATCAACCTACAAATGTCATTAACAACCTACAAATGTAACCAACAGCCTATAAATGTAACCAACTTGTAACGACATCGCCTAAGGCCGTGTCCCCAGTAGGCAAACAGTTAGCGGCCAACTGAGTTGCAAGACTGAGAGACCGACGCTGCAAACTGCGTATAGTGAGCGCAAAACTAGCAGACTGTGGACACCCAATTTCAAATATATGGAAGGGCGTACTAAATCGGTATGCCGCAAACTCAGTCGGCCGCTAACAGTTTGCCTACTGGGGACACAGCCTAAGTGCATCCAACTGTTTTCATTATACCAGGCGGGATACTTGACCCCATTTCATCTCATTTGCAAACGTCAAAACATCTCCGTACTAGTTTATAATAACAGCTAGGGGGTAGGTGTTTTTATTTTAAATTAATTGATGCGCAGTAAAATGTTTATTGAATTGAGATAATTGTTGGTTGAAGTATTTGAGGTGCTGTGGGGCTTGGTGGTCGATACCTAAGAACGAAGTTCAGCAGCCTGTTTTTAAATATTTATTTATTTATTTATAATCTTATGCTACTATTACAGGTGTCTTAACCTAATGCGATAGCATAGCAATTCTCATAATTAATACAATATTCTATCTTTTTAATTATCAATCTACAATATTATTTAAATATAATATAAACTAGCCTACCTGATATATAACTTTATTATTATATCCTATATTTACAAAATAAGTTCTAAATCTAACGTAACTGATAACTTATGAAATATATCCACCGTGTCATGAACCGTGCTTATATAATGGAACGCGCGGATAAGTGGCGTTTTCACCAGTAGGTTGGTAATTAATATATGAACGTTTGTAAGTCATTTAATATATTACTGCTTGAATCACTGTGCTATTGTGAAGGAAGACACAGCCTTAGATCCTGGTTATCATTATGTGTGGTGGACGGTTTGCTTGAGATAATTTTGATTTGGGACGATTTACCCCCAACCAGATTAGAAGTTCTATTAGACAGCATATAACATTCTTATAAGAGTCCCATTTGCATATGACCGATTGTTTTTTAATAATATTGTGTTAATGTGTACGAATGAAGATAATGTGCACACAAACACAAACAGTATTCATAAACACATACCTTTTTATAAGTGAATTTACCCTAACGAAAATGTTTGTCGACTCTTTTTTACCCTAAAGCAACATGAGAAACGTTTTAGCAACCAGCAACATGTTGTCGGATGGCAAAGTTTGGCAATAGGCCATCGAGAGTAGTTTAGGTGACCACTTTAGTACCTTGTCACACTAAAAGAACGAACGACCATACTCTCAAACTACTTAACATAAGAAAACTTCTATACAATTCTTCCAGCACATAAAACAGAGTTTGGACTTTTTGAATGTACCGTATTCTTTCTTTGCCTTTTCTGTGTGTATTAATTATACAGTAAGCAGAGACAGAGCAGTGACGAGAACAAAATACTGCAATGCAGAGGGTCTCGGTTCAATAAGCGACGATAGCCCAGTGGTGACACCCATAGACTTCTAATTCAGAGGGTCTAGGGTTCAAACCCTGGTGGCCCACCTATGACTTTTCGAAGTTATATGCGCAATTATCGCTTGCTCTGTTCCTCGGAAAGCACGTCTAGCCGTTGGTCCTGGCTATCATAAACATCTGTGGCAGTCGTTGTTAAGATGTCAATGAATATCCAGCTAATATTCTGACTGTCAATAAGAATGAGAATTTGCCCTATTTACACATTAACATCAACTTAAAGTAGTCTACTGCTAAACATAGAACTACCCCATAATTCCTAGTTAGTTCATATTGACAAACAATCAGAAGAAACTACTCACATAATCATTATCGTGGTAAATAAGCCGCAACGTCAAACGGCATGACACAACGTCACAGCAACGTGACGCAACGTCGCGACGTTGCATCGTGACGCAACTCATGCGTTCCCACGCGTTGCACCAATGTCACGCTTCGTAGCTCGTTGCAGATTTTGATTGCAGTATGAGGAAATGCGTGGATTCGATAATATTACGTTGGTATACCATTAGAACTCATGATTAATGAGCAAGAGTGTAAATGTGTCCTGTACTTATGTAATATGACTCCGGCTTGCTTATTACATTTCTAACTAGATTATGTCATACTACTGTCATTTTTGACTAATGACAAAATATTAAGGGACTGTTCTATTGTTGTGGTGTATGTAAGAACATACAAAATAAAAAAATAAAAAAAAATACTTTATTGTCTTTAAGATCAACATGATCATTTAGATTCGTCAAACATTCAGACACAAAATTAAAATTCGATATATTTTTTAACAACAATGAAAGAGATATGAGCTGTACAATAATAAAGAAATAAAAGCAAATGGATTCTTTGTCAGAATTTGTCAGGTTTGTCAGTTTATTCGTCTGTTGTGGTTTTTCTTAAGATTTGTCAGTCTGTCTGTTAATCTTATCGGGGGGATTTGTCAGTCAACCTGTCGTGATTCTAAAGGAGGGAGCAATACCCTCCTTTAGAATCCGTTAGTCATACATACATACATACATACATACTAAGGGGTAGGCAGAGGCATATTAAACGCCCACATTTCGCCAATTGAATGTTTGTCCCACGTAATAGGTGGCGGCCTATTGCTGCTTATCGGGAACTTTTATGTTCGCCAGAGTCTTAAACTCTCTTTTTCAGACTTAGTAAAAAAGGCCTTTAATAACTCATAGCGACGCTATGTTACGTCGTAGGATAGTATCACAGAAGATTCGTGGCATGTGACCAATTGGGTGAAATCAAATCCTTCCGTCCGTTCAAAATTAAAGACAATGACTGATCACGGTTATCACAATAGTAGTCTTTAAGCCGAATTAGAAAACATGTAGGTTGAATCGAAAATCTGACGTCCATAATCCTCAGACTTTGTCAGTGTCTCACCCTGGGGGATTTGACTTGGATCCCATACTCCTTGGTTTGTAAGAGGTCTGAGTCATTAGTTCACGCAATATGAAGCAGCTGCTACTAAATATCTTCAAGTCACAGTTCAGAGGTCCAATTAAATATCTAAATTCCTGTAGCCCCACAAAAACAAAAGAAGTAGGATCCCTATGAATGGAATAAAGTATCAATCTTAGTACTTATGGTAAGTTTTGATTAATATCATATAATGTTTCTAAATTCAATGAATAAGGAGATTACAGATAAATAAATATAATTCATACTATTCGATGTTTAAATATCGTTTTCTAGCACCTGGGTTCGCCAATATTTAGAGCATTACGCTTTCTTATCCCTTACCATTTGAATATATAATTTTCCACACAAGGTTTATTGTTTCAAACAATAAAACTTATATTGCAAATTATATATAATGAGCACAGGATCCTTCAAAAATATTTATAAATCTGCATTGTTGAAATTACAACTTGCTGCTGAAAGTTAAAGGAACACTTACGTAACAGATTTAAAACTAAAAAACTATTTTACATAAAAACCCTATAAAAAACAGTAAATCATACAATAATTATTCAAAACAAACACACGGCACACACACCACACATACACTCACAATCACTCACCAACACACACACAAGCTGAGAGAGATATTAACATGTTTTATACTGGTCCTTTTTAAAATAATGTATTTGATAAGTAGAATTGTAAACTAAGCGTGGCCCCCTAGCACATATTTCCCATAAATACATCTCAGGGAACAGGGGTGGCTGAAAACCAGCGCCGTCTAGTGTGTATACGCTGGACAGCACAAGCTGAGCCATCACCTTTTGCTCTCTGGACCTTTTTAATTATAATTAAATTAAATTATGCAATTGCAATTTTAATATGTAAAAACTTTTTTTATCCGCGTTATGTGAAGGGAAGCAATAAATGATTTTTCATTTATTTTTTTATTTATTTATTGTTTATCTACGTATTTAAAAACTTTGGTTTCATAGAACACGTGTTCAAATTGAACTTTTCGAATCAAATTTTGATAGATTTATTTATATTAAAATATACAAACAAACGTATTTTTCATTCTTGTAATTTTATGTCACTATTAGACGACTGAGTTGGCCATAACTCGTTTGAAAATATTTAAGTTTATTAACATGCTATGTTAGCTATGTTTAGAAAACATTCATTTTCAAGTACTATGTAATAGTTTATGAAATAAAAGTTTTGAAGTTTTAAGTTTAATGAAAACATTAAATATAGATAGAAGTGGCTTAGAAGCGTAACCAGAAGTCTTATTCTCATTATACTGGGCTTGCCTAAGTTTAACTTTAGCACTTATTCAAACCGAAAATATTGCAAAGTACAAGATACATTTACATTGTTCATACTACTGTATTTTATCTCATTAATTGTTATTTTACCAAAATGTTATTTTACTTATTACCGTTTATTTGCATTGTATTTTGAAAACCACATATACAATAAAATAATAAAATAAACATGACTCGTGGTAGGGGATCGAATTCGAGCAAAATGGATTTGAAACTACGCGACGACGCTTACTCGTATCGAAAAATATCTCTCGAGACTTCAGGGAGTTGTATGTAATATGTTTGGCGAATTTCTATGTCGAGAACATGGAAGTGGATTTCACAGTGTTTGATGAAAGATTTGGAAAGGAAATGCTACCAATATACATTAGTATCTGATTTGTCGATATTCTTCGCTTTGTTTGACGATCTTAATGCAATTTCTCTTTGTTTACTTAACGATTTATGCACATAGAAAAATTCATACGTCATACAATCACGCCAATTTTAAGGGGTAGGCAGAGGCATATTATACGCTCACATGTCGCCAAACACACACTTCATCATCTCAGACCATTAACGTCCCACTACTGAGCCTCCTCTCACATATCAATGTGTGAGGGTGTTGGGTCATACTCCACCACGCTGACCCAGTGCGTATTGGCGGAGGCAGGTGTATGGCATCCTGCTGTTAGAATTTTTCTACCCGCCCATTAGGTCACTATCATGGCTAAACGACTACGACATTTAGTGACAACTGGGACCAACGTGCCTTCTGAAGCACGGAAGCGCTCGATATCAAATGCCGCACAAGCAGTCATCCATCCAAGGACTGACCTCTGTAAACTCTGCTTTAGATCCGTGATTGTTTCTGACCACCGAGCACTGCGGAGCTACAAGCGCTTCAATATACACTGGCTTCCACGTAATAAACGTCGATCCTCTTGCTTTTTACCGGAAACTATAATGTTTGCCAGAGCTTCGTCCGTTGATCGGCAGATGCACCACTTGCAGGTAAGGTTGGCTTGAGCTCCTCAGATCTTAGTAAAATCCCTATACACCTCTCAAATAAAAAAATACAGAAGTTACAATAGACATATACAATGGTACAGCTTATTCCTAAAAGGCATTTCCTCCAGCTTTATATCTTAATGCTCGCCTAAAAGACTCAGGATATAAAAGGGGCACGGTCCCAAAACATGTTAAGCGAAGCCGGGCGATTTCATTTTGGGCGATGGACGCTTTCAATACTAGTAGGTTGTTGACCATTTTAAAAACCGTTGCAATTTTTAATGAAAACACGTTAAAAAGACGGTAAGTACAATAGTGTTTGTGTCAGTCTCGTTTAGACAAAAAAGCGACTATAATGTTTACACACATACATACATACATTCACGCTTTTTTCCCCTCAGGGGTAGGCAGAGTCATATTATACGCCCACACTTCGCCAATTATATAGCTGGTCCCACGTAATAGGGGGCGAGCCTATTGCCGCTTACCGGGCACTGTTATGTTCGCCAGGGCCTCGTCCGTTGATCGGCAGGTGCACCACTTGCAGGTGAGGTTGGCTTGGGCTCCTTAGGTCTTGGGAGGATCCTATACACTATAATTTTCTTGAATATCTAATAATGCATCGAGATTGATTGAGGTACTCAACAATTTTTCAAAGAAAAGCATACAATTAAATGTATTTACGCATTGCATTAATAAAGTAGCATGTTATGTAATGTCATTACTCTAAAAGCTATAATTTTAAAAAGCGTTTAATCCTTATACTTCAAAACAACACGAATCGCCGTGTAATCGATAAAAAAGTGCAACATGAATATATTAATATATTAGTCCGTAACATGCATAACATCGATAAGGCGGGCTACAGTACTAGTGATGGGGTACGGGATTCTAAATAAAGTGTTCGATGTTTTATAGGCATACACAGGTATAACTCTTTTATTTTGCATGCATGCAAAATATAAGGAATATACAGCTTATTACGCGGATTGACGGACAAAGCGTATCCGCCAATCCGCACTGGATCTGCGTGGTGGATTCTGCAAGAGGTTACTTGCAATTTTTTCGTGATAGGAGGTTCATGGTTAGTCATCATCATCATCATAATCTTAGACATATGACGTCCACTGCTTGATATAGACCTTCCCAATGAATTTCCAAATTGAGTGATCCTGAGTCGTCTGTTTTATTTTCTAAAATTTGTGATATTTCGAACATTAATGTGTAATAACGGTAGATTATTAACCGATAAGTGTTTGTGAAGGTACATGAGTGTTGGTAAATGAAATAAAACAGTGCATCATCACTTTTCAAATTCTCTTAAGAAGTCCATGTGAGATTTCAGTATAGTCCCACATCTTTACTGAGAACTCAAGGGGTTTAGGGAAGAGCATCTCATTTACCATTTATCATCTTTATCACCACTCATTTCATTTACTATAATTTATATGTTATTAATATATTATATATCTCTTACTTGACACTTGCTAAATGTGCAAACTGCACGTAGCCATTATTTACAAGAAAAAAAAAGTAAGGTAAGAAGTCCAGCAACCGTTATGACGAGCTGTAGCATATATTGACAAGCTGCAAAGACAAAAAGGTATGACATTATATGACTTTGATAAACTTCCGTACATATTACGAATGAAGCAATTTCTTAATAGTATTCGGAGGGGAAGAATCGAATCTGAATTTATTCAAACTTACTGTGACAGGATCATAACTAACCACAATAATGGAACTTGCCTTAACAGGCTATGAACGTGCCATCGACACTTGCGTATTGTCACTAGTGAGGTGAGAAAAACAAAGACAAAGACTTTTTATTTCACATGAAATATGGTATATGAAACATTCAAGTTATACTATAACTGCGCCGGCAGCTTTTTGGGAATTAGGCAGGTATCACATATTTTGTGTTTATTTGTTTCCCTCTAGGTTGCGGAGGTCAGCTAGCAGTCGCTCCACGTAATAACTGACATTCAGTCAAATCTGTTTAACCAGTGAGCAGACCCTGCGCCCTAAGCTTAAGTCTAGGGCAACCGGGATAATGCTAGGATATAATGCGAGGCAGGTCTCACACACCCGCAGTTATAATTCTTGAAATCGCCTAACAGGACCTGCCACGTGGATAGCAATTATAGTTAGGCATATAACTCCTGAGCTCGAACATGATCGATATTAAATGCAAATGTAAATTGGTATGACTTTAATATTTTTGTTTACAAATAATTTTAAAATATTACGTTCAATGCAACAATATTTGCGAGTAAATGCTATTGAAGAATTCAATAATAAAAAATTTTAAGTACATGATTTTCCGCCAGACTGTTAAAAAAAATATTTTATTCGTTTCAAATAAAAATTGGTACAATATGTTATTTGTTACACTTTTAACACATGTCTGTAATTGTTATTGTTGTATTTAATATGTTTGTTTATACAATCTACTGCGTAGACAGCATACGATGTTCTATTTAAACAGTTGTCATCCATTGTGACCATTACAATACTTTTTGCATCACAGCACTTACGTCAGGTAGATATATAAGGTATCACATATTTATATAACGTCAGGCACTAATTAGAATATTAGTTTTACGAGCAGGGCTGTAGAACATAGTACTTTATAGCATACAACATAATACATACAATCACGACTGTTTTCCCAAAGGGGTAGGCAGAGTTATCGCCCGCACTACGCTAATTGTGCTGTTGGTCCCACGTAATAGGTGGCAAGCCTATTTAAGTATTTATTATTTATTTATTATTATCACACCAATTGTTTAGTTCCAAGATAAGTGGCATTAAGAACTTGTGTTATGGATAGACTGATAAACATACTTAAAAACTTCTTCTTTAAAAATACATACTTAATATACATAGGAAACAAATATTCAAATTCATGGAAATTGAACCTACGACCTCATGAGCGGAGTGCAGGTATACTGACCTCCATGCCCTATTGGTCGTATGTTGGAAGGATCCCTGTGCACCAAAAAATATAAAATAATACTCATAAATAGTATAAGGAATCTTTTGATACACTGTGGTATGCTTGAATTGAATTTCAGCATAGCTTTTACAATAAATACTCATTAGCTTTTAAATATACTTTAATTTTGATATTGTTTAATTTAATTATAAATAATAATAATAATAAATAAATAAATATTTCAAACACTTACACCAATTATTTAGTTCCAAGATAAGTATCATTAAGAACTTGTGTTATGGATACTAAATAACGGATAAACATACATAAATACTTTTTTTTTTTTTTGTAAATACATACTTAATATACATAGAAAAACACCCAGACCAGAACAAATTTTCATATTTAAACACACAAATATTTGTCCTGTGTGGGAATCGAACCCACGACCTAAGGAGTGGGATGCGGGTATACTCGCCACCACGCCATACCGGTCGTCAAATTATAATTAATACGACAACACTTAGGCTTGTGTGGGAATCTTTCCAGCACCTACACGCTATATCGGTTATCCCTGGAAAAGACAAACTCTTTCCGTTCAAAACACAGCATTGTTGTTAATTTAATTTCAATCGAAAATGACGGCGGTCATTTCGCACATCACATCTCGCTGTCAGTGGCGCGTAAGGAAAAGTCTTCTAATATATAATTTAATTTGCTACATAAAATATACTTTGCTATCAGATTACATTAAAACGTAATGGACATTTCGGCTGTCCAAAAACAAAACCTAGCAAAGAATACTTTTTTTTAAACACGTTCTGTAAAGTGCTCACTCGTAATCATTGTGGAAATATTCATTTCAGAAAAAGTGTTTTAAAAAATGTCACTTGCTAGGTTGTGGTTTTGTACAGCCGATTTAGTGTCAAAATATCTAGCACTGCAGTGATACATTCCGTCTCAAAGAAACTATCCTCAAATCAAATCATTAATTTGCTTTAAAAACAAACATGGTAGTTACATACATCGTTTCAAATAATGCAAGTAGATAATAATAATAACAATAATACAACATTAGTAATTAATATAAAGTAAATACAAAGCACGAATGTCAGTTTACAATATTGTCAAAGATTAAATGGTCAATAACAATTAATTAAAATATGTCAAATTATAACTTAAATGTCAATAAAGGTATAATAAAATTCACTAATTAGTCATTTAAGTAATCCTGGATGGCGTCTCTTCTGAATAATCTCTTCAACTGAATTAAAATTAAACAATTTTTATTCCTTGCAAAGTTTTTTTATGTTAATACCACAAGTTTACATTCAAGCATGCGGCCAGCTGAACGAATATCTAAATAAATCTAAATCGCTTGAAGTACTTTCGTCTTCATCTAACATATCTACAGATTTTACTCTATGCAAGTTTTATGTACTATATTTTATTTTTACTAATGCACACACAGTTATTTAACAAGTTTTATTAATGTTAATTTTTTATTAGATTTAAGTATTTTGATGATTATTGATTGCAACTACCCTCTCTTCAGTCTTAAAGTTGCGTACCCGACAGGGTCCATAAAATTGGTTCCAAAATTGTATTGTATTGTAACACCTATGTACACATTATGGCTTAGCAATAAATAATTTGTATTTGTATTTGTATTAAAAAAAATAGGATCTACCAGTATATCTATCAGTTGGCCCGCGATAACAAAAAAGATTTTAATAAAGTATAATTATGTTACTATGTATTTATTTTATTATAAATTAACAAATTACCTTTTTCATAATATTGTAGATTAACTGATATCTATGACAGTCCGCTTGTTATTAATGTAAAGTTCATTCACCTAATCGATTACGCCACGATACGATATTGTCGATAGAATATTGTTATAATATCTATATTGATTAAAACTTTTATTGACAATTGACATTAGGCTTAGATGTTAAGCCATCCGCTGGTGATAATTATATCGATTTATCGATAATGATATGTTATAATGTTTTACTTTCACTTTTTTGTTAGATATTTAATGTCACGATGTTAAAAACAAAATCAATAAAAGGTTTTATTTTTATTACCCTTTCCAGATTATCACGGTAAGCTTGAAAGCGCGTAAAATAAAATGTCGAACAATTAGGTCACCCATCCATGCGCTGCTCTCTGATAATGCTGCTTAACTTCGATAATCATTATACAGTCTCAAGGTCCCACGATAGCTTCTTATAAGTAGATATTCTTTCAAAAGTCATTTGGTTTTACATTACATATTTAAAAAATATATATGTAGTAGTTATGGAAAAGCGGAGTCACCTGTCACAGGCATTTTTTGTTTAAAAGATATAGGAATACAGTCCTAGTTATTTTCATGTTATATCGCGTAACTACAATGAGACTACATACATACAATCACGCTTGTTTCCCCGAAGGGGTAGGCAGAGCCATATTATAACCCCACACTTTGCCAATTTTATTGTTGGTCCCCAATAGGTGGCAAGCCTATTGCCGCTTATCGGGAACTTTCATGTGTGTCAGAGCCTCCACTTGCAGGTGAGGTTGGCTTGGACTTCTAAGATGTTGGTAGAATTCTTATACACAAAAAAATCTAAGTATTTTAATAATTTAATCTTTTAAGCTACAGGAGTTGAGATATAGTTCTAATTCTGTTCTTCCTGTCTCTCTATATATAGTTTAGCTAGAGGGCAACTGTCCTTTAGCTCAACTAAAGTTAAAAATATTGAAATGATCGATATTTGCTTAATGACATTTCATGTTCTAGCACTCAGCTTACTTACTTATAATAAAATTGTATGTTACTGGAAATCATATACAATATACAGAAAATAACAAGCAACAGCAGATAAGCTAAAGGATAAGTAAATTCACGTTACACAACTAGTTTGAACATAAACATAAAACTAAAGCAATGTCCTAAATAAATTAAATGTAAATAGCTATAGTAATGGCTATGAATGTCTAAAAGTTATTGCACAAAATGCAGTCCATAACCAGTTCCAATTAAGCTCATGACTCATCTGGAGCGAACAATTGAATAAATGAGAAATGTTAGCCCCAGCTGCACTATATTCGCTTATCAAGCCGACTTCCGTAGTAATGTGTGTTATCGATAGTTGCAGCTCGGGCACGTCACTACATACATAATCGGTTGGTTATCGCCCGATTCAGTCTCAATATATGCTTGGCCGTTTGCCCACGCGCCACACGTGTCAAGTTGGTCGCGTCAAATATCGACAGTTTATATTTTCGGAAATCAAACATCACTACGTTTTGCGTGAAAGTGGAGACTTTGATTTAGAAGTGTCTTGTTCAGTACTATTTGGATGCAACGTTGAAAGAAAGAGTGTTATTAGTTTGTGTGTTGTGATAACGTACTTATTTTGTGTGTTTGGAGTAGTTTTTCCTGGAAATAATTGTGCAGCATTGGATTTTCTATTATACTACAGGTAATTGACACTTATTTTGAACTCCCATTTATAAGCGAGCCGCAGAGCATTTAAAAATGTGTTGTTTTATTTGCAAGTATGAAAAATGCTGTAACTTTATGTTCGAATAAAATTTTTGTTTATGAACTATTTGGTAATTCCACTATGTAACAATAAATGACATTTAAGCCTTATTGAAGATGGTTGATTGATACAGATTTAATTACTTCAATTTAATGACAGTCGTGTAAATAATATCTTCACACCTAAAGTGCTAGTCCGATAAAGATGGAACCCTGTGTGGAGATGTAGCGAATCTTCGATAAGGCTTAGAAGTAATATACCTAGTATCAGTTCTAAACCTTGACAAACTATACACCAAACGAAAAAAGGCGAGAGCGAAAGCTAGTAAAGTTATCAGTGTGAATAACCTCCTGCCCAAAAGCGCACATCAGTTGGTACTGCATGCTTTAATAATTTAAATAATCAAATACTCCATCTTATAAACATAAGTATGGATATGAGTCTTAACTTTAGAGAAGTACTAACAAAAGTTCTTAAATCATTCACCAATTCAATGTATAAAGCCAAAAAATGATCTCTAACACGACCAATCAGTATTCAGTGCCAATCTGCGTAAGTTTCGTTTGGGAACAGCAATTTTTCATGCAAATCTGATTAATCACTCCATGTAAGAATTTCTTCACAACAAATGCATTGCAGTATTGCATCCTAATTAGCGTCTCTTAGCTGGGATTATAGGTATCTGGAGATTAAAGAATTAAGTGAATCTACCAAATTATGAATTAATTAAGTCTACCAAAGTTTACATACAAATTAAAAGCCTTGCTAATAATAAATAAACCATTATACAATTTAAATGATTACTTTTGAATGATTACGTTCTGGGCTGGCTATTTTTCTATGTATATTAAGTATGTATTTACAAAATAGTTTGTATGTGTGGTTATGTGTGCGCTATATACATCTTAATCATACAGTACATAACTTGGAACTAAATAATTGGTGTAAGCGTCAGAAAAATATTTTTTTTACTGTACAGGCAGTCTTTTTTTTCCTCGAAATACGCGACGTAAACTGAAACGACGTAAGTCGAGACATAAAATATATTTTTCTTATGTTTACATGTAAAACTCAAGCGGTAGGATCCACTCGGACTAAAAATTAAAAAAAAAACAGCATTTATAACAAATGATACACATACCTACTTATTAATCAAAAGTATGTTCTTAAAATAATAATAATAATATACTTATGAAATTACTAGTTATTTTTGGTATTTGTGTGTTATTAACTTTAATAATTATGAAACTTAAAAATGTAGGTAATCAAAATATTTAATGTGAAATAATAAAAAAAACATTTGGCTTAAAGAAACTATCAATTTACATTGCTTCGCTTCTTCCTTCTTGCATATAGATCTTGTTATTAACGATAAAACATCTCTCAAAATTAGGTTAATTTTCTTAAAACAAATTCATAGCATTCTCCAAATTTGCAAAGGCAACGGAAAGTTTTTTTAGAGTAAGTTCTTTTTCAAAGTTACTAATAGAAGAAGCTATTTAATTGACTTCACGACAAGTGAATTCACCTATGCCGGAAATCGAAACATATGACGTATCCTTGAGGAATGGTATCAAAACATTGCTCGACGTAACTTGAAACGACGTAAATCGAAACGACTTAAGACGAGCACTGTCTGAATTTATACCAGCTCTATATCACGCAATCACACCCATAAGCAAAGGCTACTAGCGCCAAACCTCGCATTTTACTCCAGCTCGGTGTGTTATAGTCAATCAGTTTTAAGTGCAAGCTACAATTTTCTATAACCCAACATGCAGTGCCAATCTGCATACATACTCGAAATAGCCGGCAGCAATTTTTTATGCAAATTCTTTGACTCAGTGTGATTCTTTCTACAGAAAAGGTTCGGGTCAAAAATCGTTTGACGGCATAATGTTTTTGCAATTTTTTTGAATTAATGGACAGTAAAATTGGATTTTAAGAGCTTTGAGGTCATTATACAATGTACAGTCAGCTGGAATAAACTATATAGATATTTGTTCTTCAGTGTCAGTTAGGTCTAAATTTGAGTGCAATAATATGAATACATGTAGTATACATATTAAGGCAGGTATTGTACATATTATATAACTTTTGTTGATATGAATTAACATAATCATACATACATAATATCACGCCTGTTTCTCCAAAGAGGGTAGGCAGAGGCAAATTGTATGCCCACATTTCGCCAATTATATTGTTGGTGCCACATAATAGGTGGCGAGACTATTGCCGCCTTTTGAGAACTTTAGTGTTCGCCAGAGCCTCGTCCGTTGTTCGGCAGGTGCACCACTTGCTGGTTAGGTTCGCTTGAGCTTCTTAGATCTTGGTAGCATCCCCTATACACCCACATATATTCATAGTACGGGAGTAGCATAAAATATGGTTTTCCAGATTTAGTTCGTAGTTTTTTTTAAAAGAGTAAAAACAATGACAATCAGTGTCTTTTTTTAAATATACTAATATGTAAATACTTAGTGTAAAAACATATTTATTTTCTTACTACATCTTCAGCGGCGAACGCAATTAACTTTTGCGAGATCGTTATATTGAAAGGGTTATATTTCCTCGAGGTTAACTCAAAACATTAAGCGATTTCATAAACGTTACTTACGTCTTAAATTTCTAACCTTACACAACAATGCTTTTAGCATTAATTCGTTGACAACGAGGAGTGCTATTAATGAGGAGTTACAAGACTTTGTTTTTAGGCGTAATTTTGGTTAGTATCAGTTTTCTTTACGTAACATAATACAGGTTTGAGTGCTATTATTATGCCAGTGAGCCTGCGACCACTCTTCATTTAAAAATCATTAAATGACCGTTTACCGATGTGGGTGCATCAAAAAAGCGTGTCAGACTTTTACTGACAAAACCATCCCCATGTTCCTTCTTGAGCCTGAAAAGAGGACCGAAAGGGGGTGTGAGACTCACCACCTGCAGGTACGACCGCCAGCAGTAATACCCACTGAAAATCTTCTGACGACGGCTGCCGCTTTCTGAGGAAGAGGCGGGGGCCAGTACCTGGACTGCAGCGTCTGACACTCCGCCTGCGGCCAACGTCCCGCGGACCATAACCGGGAGGAACTCCTCAGAGAGCGCGCTCCTCCTATCGCCTTGTGGGACCATAGCGTGTGTGGCCGACATCATGAAGTGTCAATGGTGAGACAGCAGGGGCTCCCTGCCCCTACCGCCGTAGAACAGACGGCTGTGGGTGCAGAAAATTCTTGGAATGGAGAACCTTAGACAGAGAGCGTGGCTAGAGACGTCCTCCTGCAGCATGGACTGACAATCTGATTAAGGTCGTATGATGGCGATGGATGCAGGTCGCCTACAATCACATCACGCTGGAAGTTTACGAAGGACACCTCTGTTCAGTAATGGACTTCCTTGTGTCGATGATGATAAATTCTCTAATAATAATTCTCCAACAATCAAATCAATTATTTAGTTCCAAGATCAGTATCCTTAAGAACCCGTGAAATGGATACTAAGTAGGGGATAAACATACATATATATAACAATCATAAAAACATCCAGATCAGAAAAAATATTCTTATTCAATATATTCAATATATATTTATTAAAGATTTGTCCAGTGTGGGAATCGAACCATCGACTAGCCTCGTCTGTTGATCAGCAGGTGCAACACTTGCAGGTGAGGTAGGTTCCTTATACATACACCTAGGATCCAGAGAACGGATACATACATATATGAGTCATTACAACTTGATCAACATCATACTCGCTTCATGCTATCTTATCCTATTGTCACGGCGACCACAGGTGAGCCTGCAGCGCACTTTGACACTTAAGTCGGATCTTTTGTGTACCTGCCTTTCACTTGCTGGCATAATCCCTATGTTGGGAGAAAAACTGCGACCTTAGAGGCCCGGAGTCCCCTTTCCTATATCTTCGGCATCCATGGTTGATACGTTATTGGCACCCATATCGTACATATCACCATAACGTAATTGCAATTTGAACATATACATATTTTGTTCGACTGCAGGGTTGCACTGTTTGGTGTCTCCATTCTTCCTTGCCGTTGGCACTACTCTTCCAGGCCTTTACGTAAGCTACAATCTACTCTCTTAGGATTAGAATTAGACACACACTTAAATTGGAAAAACCATGTCCAAAAAGTATCAAATAAAATGTCATCCTTTATTTATGCCTTACAGCGGCTTAAGCGACTCACGGATTTTAAAACAGCACTGACAGCATATTATGCACATGCACATTCCAGACTATCTTATGGCATTATTTTTTGGGGAAACTCCAGTGACGTGAGTAAAATTTTTACTCTTCAAAAAAAATGCATAAGAATATTAGAAAACATTGACCAACTAGAATCCTGTAGAGCACACTTTATTAGACATCAGATTCTAACTCTCACTTCAATTTACATAATGGAGTCATGCAAGTTTATAAAAAAAAACCAAACCCTATATTCACCCGAGAAAAGAATGAGAAGAAACAATAGATATCAGAACAAACTAAAAATCCCTTTTTCAACATTAAAACTAATCTCGACAAGCCCTCATAGCATGTTAATTAAAATATTCAATCATATTAGGTCGGGGAAAAAGTCTTTTCGCATAACGTAGGTATAAACTTATTATAATTTTTTTTTGACTGTACTATTTGTGTCTGGCTGGTTTTGGTAACATTAAAAAGGTTCCATTATAAAGAAAAGAAAAAAATAAAAAAAAGTTGTTTCCCGCTATTTTTCATTTGTTTTTCTCTCCGTAAAAATGAGTGAATCTAATGAAGAAATACGATACATTTTAAAATTTTATTATAAAAAAGGCAAAAATGCAACTCAAGCAGTGAAAAAAATTTGTGATGTTTATGGACCTGATGCAGTGTCAGTAAGAGTAGCACAAATTTGGTTCAAACGTTTTCAGTCCGGAAATTTTGATGTTAAAGATGCACCTCGCTCTGGTCGCCCTGTTACGAATAAAATGAACGCCATTTTTGAAAGAGTGGAGCAAGATCGGCATATTAGTAGTTACGATGTAGCTGAAGAACTGGGAATTGACCACAAAACAGTTTTGACCCATTTGAAGAAAGCTGGTTATACAAAAAAGCTCGATATTTGGGTGCCACACGAGCTCACTCAAAGAAACTTAATGAACCGTGTACTCATTTGCGATTCATTATTGAGACGTAATGAAACCGAGCCGTTTTTGAAGACATTGATAACTGGCGATGAAAAGTGGATCACGTACGACAAGAACGTGCGAAAAAGGTCGTGGTCGAAAGTTGGCCAGGCTTTACAGACTGTGGCCAAACCTGGCCTAACACGAAATAAGGTGATGCTGTGTGTATGGTGGGATTGGAAGGGCATTGTTTATTATGAGCTTTTACCGCCCGGCAAAACCATCGATTCTGATCTTTACTGCCAGCAACTGATGAGATTAAAGGAAGCAGTCGAGAGAAAACGGCCGGAATTGATCAACAGGAAGGGTGTGGTCTTTCATCACGATAACGCTAGACCACACACATCTTTAGCCACTCAGCAAAAATTAAGAGAGTTCGACTGGGAGGTCCTAGTGCATCCACCATATAGCCCTGACCTTGCGCCTTCAGATTTTCACCTGTTTCGGTCTCTGCAGAATTCTTTAGGTTCTGTAAGGTTGACCTCAAGAGAGGACTGCCAAAACTATTTGTCCCGCTTTTTTGATCAGAAGTCCCAAAGTTTCTACAGTAACGGGATAATGTCTCTGCCCACAAAATGGCAGAAAGTTATTCAACAAAACGGTACATATATATTGTAAATAAATGTAAATAAACTTTGAAAAAAATGTCTTGACTTTTCATACAAAAATACGAAAAGACTTTTTCCCCAACCTATTATACCAAATTACATAAAAAATATAAATAATCTTCCGCTTTTTACTAAAACTTTGAAGACTTTCTTAATTAAAAAATGCTATTATAATATGCAGGAATTTTTCGATGATAAAATCAATTAATATATATAAATAAATAAGTATATTGTTATTCTTTAATGTCTTAATTTTTTGTAAATTTTTATTATTCTTTAATGTCTTAAATTTTTGTAAGTCACCTAGGACGCAGGTACTTAGTAGGTCCTTTGTTATGTTGCTATGCTCTTACAGGGCGTCACATTGTATCTATCCATATTTGTTGTTACCACCTACTTTCATGTGACATGCAATAAATGATTTGTATTTATTTGTATTTAATCACGCCACCGTTTCCGGGGTTTGCCCAGATCTCTTTAGCTACCCGCGACACCCATTCTGTAAAAATGTTAACCTTTCGCTATAGGTGCATCATGGTTACGTGGCCCGCTCAGTCCTACTTTAATAATGCTGTCTTTAGACCGACATCAGCTATACCTGTTTTTGAGCGTAATAACAAGTAATACCACTTTAAAATATATGTAAAACTACAACAATACACGGAAACAGTAACCTAAATAGATAAACCGCTTGCTCTGATTCAGTTACGTGGAATTGTAACTATGTGTATTATTGCTTTAACTATGACCTATTATGGTAGTTTGTTATCAATAACACTATTCACTGTAATATGAAATTCTTTATTAAAAAAATAAACCCTGCCGCAGCTTGAATGGTACATAGAGTAATGCCTGTGTGTCTAATAAAAAGGTGTATAGGGATTGGCGAAGTGTGTGTATAACATGCCTCTGCCTACCCCTTTCGGGAAACAGCCCTAAATGTATGTATCACCACTTATTCTCATTTACTATAACATAAATGTTATTCATATATATTTTGCTTGACACTGGCTAAACGGGCTAAACGCATGAAGCCATCATGTATTAGTCAACAAAGTATCGGGAATGAATGTTTTGTTTATGATTCCAAATTCAAATTATTGTTTTTTTTTGTTGTTGTTAGATTGATACAATTGTTTTCATTTTGGCGCGGAGCTTAAATTGCATCTGTCATATATATTAAAAACAGTGCTGCTTTTAGTTTTATAATATCTAGTGTGTTGCTGTTGCAAACAAAGAGTTTGTCTTAAATTTTGCATCGTCAATGGAATTTCGTGTTCGGAGACACTGAAAATGTTACAGAAGGCTTACAGTGAATCGACTTTATCAAAAACTCGTGCTTATGAGTGGTACAAAGAGTTGAAACGCGGCCGAGGTATGATGGAAGATTTCGAGTCGATCCCTACCATTTTAACTAATAATTTGGGTATGAAACGTGTTGCCGCCTGGCAAAAGATCTGAATTTTCTTTGATAACTAAATCGCACGAGTCGCTGAGAACATACTAAAACGAGTCAATACCGACCCAACATTCATGAAACACGTTGTTACTGGTGACGAAACGTGGGCTTACGAGTTTGACATGCAAAATAGTCAACAAGCTTCGGAATAGCGCCTTCCAAAACCGAAAAACCCACGTCAAAGTCGATCAAAAGTCAAACTCATGTTGACTGTTTTCTTTGACTATCGCGGTGTTGTGCACTTGGAATTTTTGCCGGAAGGTCAAAAGAAGGAAAAGGTAAAAAAAGAATATTGTTTACTAAAGACCAGATTTGTGAAAGAAAATTCTTGGATTTTGCACCACGATAATGCGCCTTTGCACAAGGCCATCATTCTGAACGAATTTTTGTCCAAAAACTCATCAAATACCATCGAGCAAATACCATATTCACCAGATATGGCTACAGCCGACTTATTTATTTTTCCTACACTCAAATTACCACTTCCTGGCACCCGTTTTTAATCGGTAAAAGAGTTATAAAGATGAATTCGCGGCGAGAACTGAACTCAATTCCGGAAACAGCGCTTAAAAATTTTTTTGATGATTGGATTATTCATTGGCGTAAGTGTATCGTTTCTGAAACTTTGAAGGTGATAAGATAAATTTGGAGAAATAACAAAATTTTTGTGTATTATTGATTTTTACCCGGTACTTTCTTGACAGAGTAGTATATTTAATGTTTTACTTGATACTACATATGTTAACTCATTATTTCCTCAGCCGATTAACGTCCAACTAATGAGCACGGAGGCCTGAAGGCAGGTGTGTGGCGTCCTGCTCTTAAAGATTTTTTAATCTGCCTTATACGAATTACCTTACTTTAAAGCTTGATAAATTACTTTTTTATACAACACAATACAGGTAAAATATAAATATCTTGTTAAAAGAATCTACTGAAAATTCTTTTCCAATTACTATTGCTATACATTTTTTACATTCCCAAACCCTTCTCGGAAAGGCAAAAAGGGTGCCAATTTACAATCAGAGGAACCATTGATTCAATTTGAAATTCCTTTGACACCTGCAATTTAAATCTTTTAAAGATATTATTTAAGGACACTCTTGAGTGAAAAGTATTTATTGAAATTGAATCTCTTCAAAATATTTGTACTTTTATTTAAATTGATATTAAACAGTAGTTAGTCAGTATAAATGAGTTTTAGATTTTATATTTAGATGACAGTCAGATCTTATTTTGATAGACATTCTATTTACCTTTGATCTCTGTCTTTATCCTTGTTAGCTAGTTTGCCTTATAATATCTTCTGAAAAATTAAGTACGAATAAGTTTTAGCTATAATTTACCACGTCAAGCCGTTCATTACGGTTACATGGTTGTCTAATTAAGACTGTTTATATACGATTTATTGGAAATGGTATACTACTTTACAGTAACAAAATTGTGGTTTGCAGCACATTTAATTCAGTCTTCTAATATGAATGTTATTTTTACTAAAATCATTGACAGCTTGAGTATATCACGCTCACTTATATGTTTCTGCGGTGGTGGCGTCATGCGTCGGGTCGTTGCGCTCCTTAAAATATGGTTGAGCGTAACGTGTCTGCTCATGTCTACTATGTTTATCCGTAATTATGGTAATATTGCTAAAAAGAGTTATGTCTTCCTTTCTTTTAAATCTTGTGACTGCAGAACACAATTGCTTATAATTATGTATGTTAATTGTAACTGGCGGAAGAAAAAACAAACCTTGACTATTTTCTTGCCCGTTCTTTTACGATCAAGCTCCCGCCCGCAGTGAATGGGCGCGTTAGTTTATAAGTATGACATTCATAAGAGCTCTATTGAGCCAAACTTGAATAAATGAATTTTGATTTTGATTTTAATTAATTTAGAGGCCCCATTGGTTGACTTTAAAATGTCTACAAGCAGTGCGCCATCTGTCTCTGGCAATAAAACCTGAAACCTTCCCTTGGATCGTCAGAGAAGCCCCGTGGGAGTGAGACATCAATGGGCAAGATGATGATTATTGACATATTTAAATATCTTTTATCCAGTATCCATCGAATAAGCTCTGATAAGTTTTTACTGTGTGAAGTATTATTTCTAGTAGAACAACTAGAAAGACCGAGAGAGGTGTGTGGGACTCACCACCGGCAGACACGACCGCCAGCAGTAATACCCACTAAAAATCTTCCGACGACGCCCGCCGCTTATTGAGAAAGAGGCGGGGGGCCAGTACCTGGTTTGCAGCTCTGACATCCCGCCCGCGGCCAACGTCCCCCGGACCAAAACCGGGAGGACCTCCTCAGAGAGTGTAGTGCAGTGCACGCGCCCCTCCTACCTCCTTATGCGACCATAGCGTGTGTTGCCGACTTCTCGGAGGGTCCATGGTTAGACAGCAAGGGCCCCCTGCCTTCGCTGCCTAAGACCCTCTTGGCGCTGCTTGTCGGGCACCCTACCAAGACCTAAGGAGCCCAAGCCAACCTCACCTGCTAGTGGTGCACCTGCCGATCAACGGACGAGGCTCTGGCGAATATAATTATAAAAGTTTCTGATAAGGGGCAATAGGCTCGCCTCTTATTACGTTGGACCAACTATATAATTGGCGCAGTGTGGGCGTATAATGTGCTTCTGCCTACCCCTTCGGGGAAACAGGCGGAAATGTATGTAATACAATAATGATTTACCAAATATTATATAACACATTATGCAAACTTCCAATTTATAAACTAAAACTATTGGTTCACCATTCAACCAGAATCAACTATTGGAGATAATATCTCTTCAGATATTATTTTCACTTGAATGTTAATTAGCTAAAAAAATCAATGTTTATCAATATATCCCTTGCAAAATGTAGTTTCATATTTTTCTTATGATTTTGTCTATAAAACCGAATAAGAGTACTCCTTCTACAATGTATTTGTACATTTAAGTAAATGGCTTTGTACTTTATTATTACAATATACTTACGTAAACTAAGCATTCTGGTTACGGATGTTCCGCTACTATTGAAATGATTTGACGACCGATATGGCGCGGAGATCAGTATCAGTATATCACTCTGCTCCTGAAGTCATGGGTTCAATTTCCACACAGGACAAGTCTTTCATTTCAGTTCATTGGAATATAAATATTTGTTCTGTGTAAATATATAATGTGTGTACAAAAAAAGTATTTATATATGTTTAAACGCCATAACACAAGTTTTTACTCAAACTTGGAACTAATTAATTGGTGTGATTGTAAGAGAAATAATTATTTATTTCTTTTATTGTTTTCTGTGTCCCGGTAGTCGTCCGCCATCTTATAGTATAAAACGAATGCCTAATTTAAGTCCTTGAAGGGTTAGCAACGTTTTATTGATGCATCTGGCATAGCAAGCATCTGCGGAGACCAGTTTTCATAAGATAGGCCACAAATTGCCTATGTGCGATACAAAAAAGATATAAATACTCTTTTGATTCAAACCCGCCCTCTCTTTTCCTCTCTTGAACTAAACGTGCTGGTCTTAGGAATCCGGCTTCGAAAAGCTCTTCTGGTGCATGTGTTTTCTAGCTATAAGTATATTTTATATGGTAGAAAGTGTATCTTTATGGCAAATTTCATTTATACGAGTTTACCGATGTTATTCATTCAATGCATTTGTAAAAGTTTTCATTGTAAGAGCACTGAAAGTGTTATTAGTTTCTTACATATTTACATTTCTTTTCAGACTAGGAAAATGTTTTGTTTTGGGTGTGTTGGTTAAAGTCTCTTTTTATAACATCAACCGGTTTAGACTTATCAGAATATTGAACTTCAGAACTTTCCAGAAACTTGCCTTTACCTTTGCATCTTTTACATAAATAAATTTATCTCAAAAGAAACGTGACCTTACTTAATTAAACCTAGGCCAATCCAAAGGGTTTTTCCCAAAACTCTTCAAGATCAGGATAATTAGGCCGAAAAACGGCGAGCGCCTCTAATTTTCCCACACAACATCCATTAGACCTATTACGTATAGCTATAACATCAAAACGTCCACTCATCCACATCCCTTTAAAGCCCACTTAAAGAACCTCGCAACTGCTAAAAGGGTTCTCAGATAAAACCAACCACTAACGAACAACTTCTTAGGATTCCAAATCACTAGATTTTCAATCGAGCGAGCCTCTCTCTGATGTCGAGCATACTCTAATCATGGGAAAAGGAAATAATTCATTCGGCAAGGATGTTTATACACCCCTCGAACACGGCCAAATGAAAAGAGGCAATCTTCCACGACGTTTTTCTAGCAGATTCGGTCGATATTGAACAGTTTTTACTGTTATCGAATCTTGCCGTGTTACTTTCTCAATTGCTCATCTGATTATCGTCATTCTTTTATAATAAAGAGTGACGATAAGCCCTACTTATCTTATGGCAAATGTCGCGGCCTGACGTTAATAATTATAGCACTTTTTAATAAAACATTGTTTGGCAATCACCGATAGCTATTGTTCTATTCCAGTTCATCTTTATATACCATATTATGTAGAACTTAAGCATATAACAAAACACTGTCAAAACAAAACAAAAACTATAGTGCCTTTCAACAATTTAAATTATGTGGTCGTATACCATAATAATATGTACTTAATTTATAGGATTCACAACGTCATATTTTAGTTTTTTGTGTAACAGAAGTAAAGATATATTTACAGAAGCTCGAAAAGAAAATGACCTTGTTTTTTTTCTTATAATACAGAGACGCACTCAAATATACGGCTCACCTGATGAGAAGTGGTCACCGTTTTATAAACCGTTTTACGACCTTTTTCAAGAGCCTTATGCTTTAATCTTATGTGGGCTCGTCGTAGTGTGGACAGCTCAAGCTTAGTGAATTTAATCCTCGGCCTAATATAAAGCAAAGTGTTATCATTAATTTAAATTTAAATAATCCATTTACAACAATTTATAAATGTATAATTTTAAATATCCCTGCATTATTCCGCTTGCCCTAGACTTAAGCTTAGAGCCTAGGGTATGCTCACTGGTCTAATCAAATTTGGCTGAACTGCAGTTATTACATAGAGCGACTGCCATCTGACCTCCGTAACCCAGAAGGAAAAATAAAAAATAAAATAATAATAATAATAATAATATTTTCTGACAATTACACCAATTATTTAGTTCCAAGATAAGTATCATTAAGAACTTGTGTTATGGATACTAAATAACGGATAAACATACATAAATACTTTTTTTTTTTTTTGTAAATACATACTTAATATACATAGAAAATACTAAGTGCTAAGTAATATATTGTTTCAAATATAATTAAATGTCAAATAAAATGAAATATTTCATTTGAATTTCAAGGAAAAATGTTTTTGTTTTAAACAGAAATGTTGACGATTCATATTAAAAGTCTTAAGCTCATATTGTTTTTTCCGTGTTAAAATAACATCATGTACACAAGTAACAAAAAAGTATTTGTAAGCAACTAATTTAAAAAAGTGATATAATATTATTTGTCAAAATATACTTACAGTTCAGTCGTTAAGTAATAGATAAAAAGTTTCCTAAATGTAGGCAGGACGAAATTATTCTCTTCTAAGTAAAATGAAAGAACCTACTTAGAACGAAAGTTAGACAATATCCTCTAGACATAATCATTTCTTTCAAAGAAGTACTTAATTGCGAGAAACTCCATTATGGAATGTAACTACTGACAAAATTTGCGTTTTTGGGCTTAAAGCAAGAAAGAATTTATCGGTTAATTAAAAAAAAATTAACTTAAAAAGTTTACTTATTGGATTATGAAGTCCTCAGTTTTCAGTCTTCTTTTCTGAAATCGAATTTGATAATATCACAAGAAAAAGCGGCAGAAATTATGTTTTTGATGTTGTCACTTATCGGGTTTGAGCACGGAACCCTCGAATATTTCATAAGTTTAATTAAAGTATAATTCTCAGTAAAAGAACATTTACCTTTTTTTTAATAATCTAATACCAATTAATACAATTGAACTGTCTGTTTGTACTGTAAAGGGGCATTACAAGATCTAAGGAGCCCAAGCCAACCAGCAAATGGTGCACCTGCCGATCAACGGCAGAGGCTCTGGCGAACATAAAAGTTCTCGATAAGCGGCAATAGGCTCGCCACCTATTACGTGGGACCAACAATATAACTGGCGAAATGTGGGAGTATAATGTATGCCTCTGCCTACCCCTGTGTATATATCTTTGTAATGTCAATTAATCAAACTAGTTTTTGTGCTTATAAGAAACGTAACTATAAAATCAATCCTAATTAAAACGTTACATTACAGAAAGACACGTCCCAACGTATCTAGTAGTAGTCTAGTCTCTTTCAGTAAACCATAAAGTACACTAAACATTTTAAGCCGTGCTTACTACTCGTAGAAACGTAACTTTAAAATCACTTCTAATTAAAACGTTGCATTACAAGAAGACTTTCAAGCAAATGCTTGAATTTATACTTACCCTAATATTAATGCGAAGTAAATTGGATCCTTGATTGAATCTTGAGCGAATACTCCGAGCTCTCCAACTTGGTTCGAGAAAGGTTTAGATATTCAGTTTGCTTCCGTTCATTGAATTCGTTAGAATCATTTCTTTTTCAAGTATAAAATCACTTCTCTAACATTTATACCTGTGACAGGGAATTTTATTCGGGCTTAAATACTTCTGGAAAGTCTTTGTTTATTTATGTTAAGTGCAATTTGAATAGAAATCTTATGAAACAACCGCTTTAATGCCGGTTTTATGTATTTAATTTAATGTGTTTTATATTTTCTTGATGACCGATATGGCGTGGAGCACAGTATACCTGCACTTCAGGTGGGTTCGATTCCCACACAGGACAAATCTTTGTGTGCATGAACATGAATATTTGTTCTGGTCTGGGTGTTTTCCTATATATATTAAGTATGTATTTACAAAAAAAAAAGAAGTATTTAAGATTATTTAGTTCCAAGATAAGTATCATTAAGAACTTGTGTTATGGATACTAAATAACGGATAAACATACATAAATACTATTTTTTTTGTAAATAAATACTTAATATACATAGGGAAACACCCAGACCAGAACAAACATTTATGTTCAAGCACACAAATATTTGTCCTGTGTGGGAATCGAACCCACGACCTCTGGAGTGAAGTGCAGGTATACTGACCTTCACGCAATACAATAAAAAATACTAAAAAACTAAAATATCAATAAAAATACCTACTTTGATTTCCTTTTTTGATTTCCATTTGAGCAAAGCTACATGTTCAAACATAAATATTGGACAAAACCTCATATGTGGCATCAATCCGTATCAAGTTTCATCTGATGTCAACCTTAAAACGTGTTTGAGTAAGATAGATAGGTATGCCTATCAATCAATCAATGAGCCAATCACCGTCCACTGCTAGACGCAGGCCTCCTCGTAAAAGCACCAACCATTACGGTCCTCTGCAGACCGCATCCATCCGCTACCAGCCACCTGTTTTAAGCCGTCGGTCCACCTTGCCGCAGGTTGTCCCACACTACGTTTGCCCAAACGCGGTCTCCTTTCCAACGCCTAAGGTGGCTAATGTATGTGTGCATGAATACAAACATTGTTATATAGAAACACAAATCCTAACAAATAATAATAATAAAAGTAGGTACTGAAACCCTTTCAATGTCTTCACATATTCACTGTGTGTTTTGTATTCTTTTATTTGATTGATAATTTAAAAGAGCATAGCCTGTGAGTTTCTTGTTAGTTCTTCTCACAGAGCTCCCAGGGCTCGGAACTGGCACTAAGTCATATATTGTAGTGATTTTATTGTAGTAATATTTCTTTCTTTTTGTATTCATATTTTGTTTTGATGTTTTCAAGTGGTATGTACCTAAAGCCACAACAAATAAGTATTTGTTCAACTCAAAAAACTTACGCATCAATAATGCAATAATGACCCATTCCGAATGGCAATTTAAACCTGAGGTCGTGGGTTATATTCCTACACAGGACAAATCTTTGTGTGCATGAACATTAATATTTGTTCCGGTCTGGTTGTTTTCCTATGTATATTAAGTATGTTTTTGCAAAAAAAAAAAAGTACAAAAATATGTTTATCCGTTCTTTAGTATCCATACCACAAGTTCTTAATGATACTTGTCTTGGGACTACTAAATTTTTATTTATTTATTTTATTTTTCAATTAAATAAATGTATTTATTCATCACAAACTTTAAAAAAATACTGTATAAAATGGTACATTTTTAAGCAGAAATTATATAATAATTAACATCTGATTGTTTCCTAATTATAATTTTTGTCTTGTTTCAGGTAATTAATTTCTTCATCCTCTCAACGAGAAGGGCACTCTGATTATCGCGAGAACGCTCCTTTTAAAGGTCAAGGTAAGAGGGATTTAGTTTATAATATATCACGCGAATACATACATCCATACATACAATCACGCCTGTTGCCCTGAAAGGGGTAGGCAGGGGCATATTATAGGCCCACACTTCGCCAATTGTGTTGTTGGTCCCACGTAATAGGTGGCGAGCCTATTGCCGCTTACCGGGCACTTCTATGTTTGCCTTCACGCGAATCCTGTGTGGATTGGCGGAGACAGGTATATGAAATTATTTTGTAACAATCAAGACTAATGATATTTGGTGCCTTTAGCAATGATAAAATAATAATTTAAAAAAAAAATAATGGCTTCGTGCGTTTAGCACTTTTAGCCAGAGTCAAGTAAAAAATATAGTAATAATATATAATTCATAGTAAATGAAAATTAGTGATGATAAAGAGGGTAAATGTTAAATGAGATGCCCTCCCCCTAAACCCCTTGAGTCCTCAGTAAAGATGTAGGACTATCTTGAGATCTCACATGGACTACTTTAGAGAATTTGAAAAATGATGTTGCACTATTTTGGTACATTTATCAATACTCATGTACGTTCACTAATACTTAACGGTTAATTAACCGCCATTATTACACATTAATGTTCGAAAGATCACAAATTTTAAAAAAATAAAACATAATGCAGAAATTGCCCTTCACTTTCCCGCCAAGAACTTTTTACATATTAGTGTAGAAAATATAAATACAAACTCTTCTTAAAATTCTAATCAAACTCCTTACAAATTTCTAGTGTAGTAAGACAACCCTTTCACATATTACTTTCTCAAGGATTCGTCTAGAAGGTTCCACCGCAATAAACGTAAAAATAAAGCAAAGGTTAATAAAAGCCCCCCATTTTGGCGAACACAGGGTAATGGCTCTCGAAAAGCAATCTTGTAGGTCCAAGTGTTCCTCTCTTACCTACGGAGATGGTGGCCTAAGTTAAAAGCTATAGCGAATAAGACAATTATATACATAAATAGTGCCACTTCAAAATTTGCATTGCTATGCAATCGACTATCCGAAATGTCAGTTGTTAAATTATCATAGGTTAAATAGCTTATGAACTTATTATAATTAAAAACACATTGATGAACTAAAAAAATAACTATGTAAATGTATATTTAAAATATTTCGAGCAAATCTAGCAACAAATATTATAACATTCACATGTTTAATATAAGCTGGTATGGGAAATATGACATACTGTATCACTCTGATGTCCCGTGTGAATATGGTTTCCTCCCCAAACCATGCCTTACCTTATATCTCCTGCCCCGCGTACCCTGACAAACGGTCCGTGCTAATGATTGCTCCAAAAAATGCAGTAAGTGTGGCTGAGCACTGGACAACACAAATATAAAATGAATTTAGCATTGAAACGAAAAGCAGAAGTACACGAAAGGGCGTGCACTATCTCTTTAGGTAGAGTATGCAATGTGTAGCTTTAGTAGGTTTGTGAAATTAGAAAGCCGAGCTAAAGTTGGTATCGGAATTTTATTTAGCCACTATATGCATTGCTTTTCACGTATGTAATATTTACGCCATTGGTGTAGAGTGGTGCGCAAGCGACTAAGGGAATAAAATCTTATTTAGTGTCAATGTGGGCGAAAGGCGACCTCTCACAATTTGACAAGTTTCACCTATCTATGTGCTTAAATTAACTTTTTTTTTTTTTTTTTAAATTGACATTTTCACCAATTATTAAGTTCTAAGGTAGGTATCATTAAAAATTTCTGCTATGTATACTAACTAACAGATAAAAAAACATAAACCATTTTTTTGTAAATCCTACGTTTTGTACATAGGACTTTAACTGTGACTAAGTAACGAAAATGCTGCACGTTGTTGCAATTAACTTGAATTAACTTATTACTTTCCACTGGCAAACACTTTAATCGAGTAAGTCCATACTTAAAGAAATAATTTTTTAACTTTTAAAACTAAAATAAAATATTATTATGCATCAATAGTAAATAATATTATGTTTATGTTCGATAAACATAATTTTCTCCCCACCCCTCATTGGATATCAGAAAATTATGGGCGTAAGTTCATGGCTTTTTGTATGTTGTTTAGCTTATGACTTGTACCACAATCTGACGTGATGTGATACTCGCACCAATCGCTTTAGGTTCTTGAGAGCGGTCTGCGCGCCGACGGTATTTCGTTAAATTGATTAATCCTTTCATGTCGGAGACTAAGCTTGGATTTTTGAAAAGCACTTGCTTTGGTCAGTTTTAGTTTTGAAAACATAGATGTGATTAAAATGAAAATCTAATTAAAAATTGCTGGTGTTGTAGAGAGGAATTGTATTTTAATTTCTTAGGTAAAGTCCAGCTTTTTGCGTGTTTTGTAAATTTTTATAGTAGGTTCTATTAGGTATTATTATGCGTACATATTTCTTTGTATGCATTATACCTAATGTATGTAGTTAATGTTTGAAGACCGAAATAGCGTGGTGGCGAGTATACTCGCATTCCGCTCCTGAGGTCGTGAGTTCGATTCCCACACAGGACAAATCTTTGTGTCATTAAACATGAATGTTTGTTCTGGTCTGGGTGATTTCTTATGTATATTTAGTATGTACTTACAAAATAAGTATGTTTATTCGTTATGTTTATCCTTATTTTGGAACTAAATAATTGTAAATTGGTTAAAAAATATTTATTCATGTAAAAAGTAAGGGAATAGATAAGTCAAATAAGGTCTTTCTTATAAGATGGATGGATCAATTTTTACTCTAATTATCATCAAATCAAACTCAAAATCAAATTTCAAATGGATGAACACAGGCACTTTATAGTTCTGCACTTTATAGTTCTACACTTTATCTCATAAATATAAAGAACCACGATCTCCTACTTTTGTTTGAAAGATGTGGAAAAATGAGATGAAATAATTTGTTTTTCCCCTATACGTCTCCGAGAAACAGTAGAATCGTATGTTTGTACATATGTTGTTAAAATTAATGGTTTTTCTTTTATTTCTGACACTCTGTTATATAGCAAAAAAAATCCTTATGATGAAGCCTTTCGATCGGTATGATAAAGATGCAAGGTATTTTATTGTCTCGTGTAGTGGGTGCGATTCCCTTTTCAACCGTGTATGTATTTAAATATCAACGTATGCAGTTTACATTGTTTTTTAAATTAAAATAATGTCTTCTTTTAGTCAATTGTTTCATCTACAATATTCCAGATACTTTCCTCTTCCTCCATGTGGCATTGCCGTAGGACGCCATGTATAGCTGCTTCTTTTGTAGTCGCATTAGGCAGCCTTTTAACAAACAAACAACAAAACACAGCAATGTAGTGCCACAGTGTCATCTGTTTTTGTCAGTAGGGCATGACATCAAAATCATTTATTCGTTTGACTCAACAAAGCTCGTATAAACCCCAGCTTGAAAACTAACGCCTCATTCACTGCGTGCAGGAGTTTAAACGTAAAGATATCTTCAAATTAATTAAGAGTTTGTACACTGTGTTTCTTATTTATCATAAAACGACTTGTTAGATAGAAATAAAACTATATTAGTAAATTATACGTCTATAAATCAACTGAAAACTAATAGAGAATAATGTTTATTGCGTCTTGATTCCAATGACATGAAACCTGGTAGAGATTTCTTATGGACACTGTATGGCGCTAATCTGTCGCAAGTTTAACTGGACTGGAGAATTCTATAAGTGTAGTAGACGAAGGCGTACTCTGAAGAAATGGCAAAATCAAAAACTACCCTACTGATTCAAACAACAACTATGCCAAAGTTAGACACATAATCTAGTCGTTGCCTAATTGTACTGGGCATCCAATCGAATGGTCTGAGGTGAGCACTCGCGTTAATGACCCTTGGAATGGACGCTCAGACGTTCGTTGCGGAACTACACCGCCCCTTGTTGCCGACCACTTGGCCCTAACTTTGTGCCTTAATCAATGTACTGCTAATGGGGATCCGAGTGCATTTCAAATTGGTGTGTTAAGTTTTCTTGTACTTAGTAACTGAATTAATGATGAATTATTACTTGACAAAGATCATTTACTTTTACTTGCTACGATACACCAGCAAGTGAAATAATATAATCTCTGTTTACCCATAAATAAATAAATACTTTCTGACAATTACAACAATTATTTAGTTCCAAGATAAGTATCATTAAGAAGTTGTGATATGAATACTAAAGAACGGATAAGAATTTTTTTTTTGTAAATCTATACTAAATACAGACGAGAACAAATATTCATGTTCATGCGCACAAAAATTTGTCCTTTGTGAATCGAACCCACGAACTCTGGAGTGAAGTGCAGGTATACTGACCTCCACGCCATATCGGTCGTCAAAAACCCATGAGTTAGGAGTGATAATATGCATGAATATATGATTTACTGGTAGATCGATGACTTGAAAAAAGCAGCCGGTACCAGTTGAATGCTGTTTGCAGAGAATTAGCTTCGTTATCGCTATAAGGAGAAGGCATATGTGAAGCTGTGGACGGAAAACTCAATATTAAATGCCATTCCAATTGACCTCTGTGAACCTTTCTTAAGTTTTTAATACAGCCAACTTTATGTATATATTATGCCGTGTGGTGCCGGCCTAGAATAAAGCCGGGTGGCTTTCTCTCATCTCACGGGGAGTCGTAAGAGACGCCCAAGAGAAATCCTACCGGGTGATGGGCAGCAGCGTCATTTTGCGTACTGGCTTGAACTGCGATCACCAACGCGTTTGCCTGGCGTGTTGATTATGAGCACATACCCCCAATAGAATGTAATCTATTGGGAAGGCCAATATTCAGCAGATCTTATGAAATTAAAGTTTGATCAACTAAAAAATGTTTTAAGTACTGTATATAAAAAAAAAACTGTTGAACTCAATGATTTAACGGTAACAGTTCGTGGCATTAGAAAGCATTTACAAGCTAGGACCCCGCAGTTAACACTAGAAGAAAACAGCGTAGCCGCTGGCGACGGAGCGATTTACTTAAACATTGCGAAACCCGAAGTGTTGAATCCCTCTCATCAACTCGAGTACTCAAGTATTGTGGGAGACTAGAGAAGATCTTCAATAGTACAATTAATATGCATACCTTATGGATGGACGAAAACACGGTGATTAAGCACCTATTGTCTTAGCTCTAACGACCATTTCCGAATAGTTAATATCCCTCGATTTTGTGACGCCATTCTAAGACAACAATGAGATGATATTTAACGTCTCAATCTAGGGCTCAGTTCTCCATTGATAAAACAAGGTGATTAAAATGCTCCATGCTGACCTAGTGTGAATTGGTAAAATCGTACAGCGCCATGCTTCATTTTTTAAATAATTAGAAATGAAGGCTATCAATCTGACTTAACTTTTTGATAACCGGGGTAAGCAAACTAAGTTTTCTTCGAGTTACGGAGCACGGTAGCGCTCAATCCTAACATTCTATCCAAAGATTTACCTATTTACTTTGCTAATCATTTCTAAAAACTTTGTTACTCACAGCCACGAGCGGTCCTAATCCAAAGATCTAAATCTAACGACCCAAGTTTACTGCAGTCCAAAAGGAGAGCTTTTATTGACTTTCATATAACTTTCCAAACGAAGTAAAAATAGCAGGATGCACTGAAGAATAGAAAATTAAGGAAGACATATTTACCCACGAATAGCATAGAATTCACACTCAAAGTCAAGTAAGATGCAATAGTCACGACTGAGAGTTGAAATTGCGCAATTAATATGCAAACTGCATGAAGCGTCCCCGCCGAGGACGGATTAATCCTTTTGAATATCAAACGCTTGTGTCTGGTTTTGAATCGGACCTCCTTGTCCGATCTTACCTTTAAATCTACTCTTTGGTAAACGAATGCTTTGATTAATAAAGATCTTGGGCATAAGAGCATTGTAAACTTGGGCATACGATATAAGCTCGTGGAGCACAAATAGATTTTTTGTTAGAACGATGACGCTATAAGGTCTGCCATGATACCAGAAGCGTATATAGATCAGTTCACAGACAGGAGTTTCGTACGGTATTTAATGACAAGCAGCAGTGATAACCGGGACCATAGGGTGCCAGTTGTAACTGCTTGTAGGAGTCGTTCAGTGAAGTCCTTCTGATACTTCAAACCTTTTAACAATATGACTCCTCGCCTTGCCTTATAATAATGCACTCTGTGTATCTTAAAGAGTATTAAAAGATTTATATCAGGAGGTGATAGTTTTGTATTTGTTTATGTTACTAGATAATAGGTTGGGGAAAAAGTCTTTTCGTATTTTTGTATGAAAAGTCAAGACATTTTTTTCAAAGTTTATTTACATTTATTTACAATATATATGTACCGTTTTGTTGAATAACTTTCTGCCATTTTGTGGGCAGAGACATTATCCCGTTACTGTAGAAACTTTGGGACTTCTAATCAAAAAAACGGGACAAATAGTTTTGGCAGTCCTCTCTTGAGGTCAACCTTACAGAACCTAAAGAATTCTGCAGAGACCGAAACAGGTGAAAATCTGAAGGCGCAAGGTCAGGGCTATATGGTGGATGCACTAGGACCTCCCAGTCGAACTCTCTTAATTTTTGCTGAGTGGCTAAAGATGTGTGTGGTCTAGCGTTATCGTGATGAAAGACCACACCCTTCCTGTTGATCAATTCCGGCCGTTTTCTCTCGACTGCTTCCTTTAATCTCATCAGTTGCTGGCAGTAAAGATCAGAATCGATGGTTTTGCCGGGCGGTAAAAGCTCATAATAAACAGTGCCCTTCCAATCCCACCATACACACAGCATCACCTTATTTCGTGTTAGGCCAGGTTTGGCCACAGTCTGTGAAGCCTGGCCAACTTTCGACCACGACCTTTTTCGCACGTTCTTGTCGTACGTGATCCACTTTTCATCGCCAGTTATCAATCTCTTCAAAAACGGCTTGGTTTCATTACGTCTCAATAATGAATCGCAAATGAGTACACGGTTCATTAAGTTTCTTTGAGTGAGCTCGTGTGGCACCCAAATATCGAGCTTTTTTGTATAACCAGCTTTCTTCAAATGGGTCAAAACTGTTTTGTGGTCAATTCCCAGTTCTTCAGCTACATCGTAACTACTAATATGCCGATCTTGCTCCACTCTTTCAAAAATGGCGTCCATTTTATTCGTAACAGGGCGACCAGAGCGAGGTGCATCTTTAACATCAAAATTTCCGGACTGAAAACGTTTGAACCAAATTTGTGCTACTCTTACTGACACTGCATCAGGTCCATAAACATCACAAATTTTTTTCACTGCTTGAGTTGCATTTTTGCCTTTTTTATAATAAAATTTTAAAATGTATCGAATTTCTTCATTAGATTCACTCATTTTTACGGAGAGAAAAACAAATGAAAAATAGCGGGAAACAACTTTTTTTAATTTTTTTCTTTTCTTTATAATGGAACCTTTTTAATGTTACCAAAACCAGCCAGACACAAATAGTACAGTCAAAAAAATTTTATAATAAGTTTATACCTACGTTATGCGAAAAGACTTTTTCCCCGACCTAATATAACAACATTTTAGGTTTGAAGCTTAGCGGTGCCTGTCGTTAATTTCCTTAATAGTCCTTTTACCCATGTGGCTTAGGCATATTTTCCATTATTATGATTCTGTCATGTGTAGGTGGTAGTGTAAGTGTAGGTGGCCTTTAAATTCAGAGAGTCTTGAGATCAAACTTTTGGGTGGCGCACCTAAGACTTTTCGACGTTATGTGCGTAATTATCGATAACTCCGTGCCTCAAAAAGCCTTGTTTTGCGGTACTACGGGCGCTCAATAGTAAAGGCGAGCCCAATTTCATTTGGGATGGGCAAAAACCACAGACATAGATAACGAAATTATCTTTATTTATATTGAAGACAAGCGTGCTGACTTTTTAACACCTAATATGATATCACTGCCGATATTTAATAACGGGAAATTCAAACTGATTCATCTGATTCAACATCTTTGACAGTCGTTATTTGGAAGTCAGTGCCTTCTAACATTACAACTCTTTTAACCATAGAATGATGTTTCCTCTTGGGCTGTGGCAGACGGCAGTCGCTCCATGTAATAAATGAAATTCAGCCAAAATCTGGATAACACCAGTGAGCAGACCCTGGGCCCTAAGCTTAAGTCTAGGGCAACCGGGAGAATGCTGGGATACATTGTATTTAAATCTCTATCTGTAATCTAATAATCTATCTTTAGTCAATCAATATTTTCTGTTCTATCCATGTGAAAGTTAAACTGTACTCAACTATAATCTCAGTAGTTGTAAACCATGACCTCTCCAACAGTAAGATAATCTTCATATAAAGATACCTACTGAGAGTCAGCTTTAAAAACTCCTTACCTCACCCCCAGTAGTCTCAAATATGATTTATGAGATGCACACAACGAGCACCTGGAGAACCAATAACATTAGACACACCGCGACAGACGCGCGCTAGTTGAAATTACATTAACGATAGTGCTCCGCCCGGTTCTCCTTAAAGTGGCCACTTAGATATAAAATTCCGTTAGAGTTGGCCCACTTCCATCTGCGAGTGAATCCTCAATGAGCCGTCATGCCTTGAGTATGCAGCTGACAGGCGAGCACTGGATAGTTTGAGGGAATTAATTGCAATAGAGTAATCTACGCCCAAGGACTGGTTGTTTAGAAAAGTACTAATTATATTCACCCGGCTACGATGATTTTAGAAACTATAATTAACTTCTAGTTGAGGCAAATACAGATATCTACAGTCTTTTGCCAAATTATTAGACGCACTGCGAGTTTTTATTATTATGTAATTATGAGGTATTAACTACTGTATTTGATGCGATTAATTATAAATTATATTGCGTATATTAACTACACTTATTGTATGAATGAATTTTATACCTATTTTTGAAATATGAAATTTAAGACAATAATTTAGTGTATATGTACGCGCAGAGTACTTGGAACAGTTATCCATGTGTGGAATCATCATCCACAAATGCAGGAAACAGTACAATCCTGTATCGACAGCATGGCGCGTCGGATTAAGTCTCTCATAGCTGCCTAAAGTAGCTCAACAAAATATTTAAAATATCACAAATATTTTCAATTTGGTTTGATAATTTAAAAAAAAAATTTTTAATTAATTACGACGTTTTATTTGTGAAATCATCTCTATTACTATAAATACCATAATTGTATAATGAATACATATTAACTTTTGCAATGAAATTTTTTATTTCAGCAGTTAGTAATCAAAATTTGCATTAAAACTGTAGTGCGTCTAATAAATTGGCCAGGGACTGTATGTATTTTTGTTTCCTCCTTTGATTATAGACTTACTCTATTAGAGTATATGTTAGTGTCAAGTAATTTAATAAATCAAGTTATTTGCTTAAGAAATCAACATTATTCATCGTTTTTCTCATTAAGTCACATTCGATATCAAGTAAATACCGTTAAAGTCGAGTCAAAGTCTTACCCAAGTATTAAAGGTTTATATGGAATTTGGAAATCAATACGGAAAATTATTCTAATTACTATAATATTATATTCACGATAATTTGCCATTTTCCTACACTTGTCGCTGGCATAATGAAACATAGACCCAGTAGGCAGGTCAGATTTAAGTTACGTACAGACAGTCTTTTTATTATTCACTGAGATTTCATCAATGTTAATCAAACGTTCGAAAGACAAGAAGCATGATCAAATAATATATCGCTTTTACATGTTATGCGCCACCAAATATGATATGTCCCAAAAATCATATCTTTGAGTTAAGTCAGAGTTCCATTAATCCACCGTTGTGGATTAATGGAATAATAATAATTGTTAATCTTAATCCACGTTGTCTAAGGCCTGATGCACTTCAAGCTGATTTAAGCTAAAATTGTGTTAAAATGACATTGCATTTCAATTATTTGCTTTAAGTTGAGAGGGACAGAACTATGTTTTAAATAGTTTTAAGCCCAAGTTCACACAAAAAAAAAACCTTGTCATTTCTTATTTTTGTTTCCAAAGTCTAAATAATTTATTCAAGTTTGGCTCAATAGAGCTCTTATGAAAGTCAAACCTAAAACTTAACGCGCCCATTCACCGCGGGCGGGAGCTTGATCGGAAAAGAACGAGCAAGAAAATCGTCAAGCATGGTTTTTTCTCCCGCCAGTTACAAATAAATTAAAAACATTTTATTAAAAAACTTTTTATTTCATAAACTATAACATAGTACTTGAAAACGTCAAAATTATAAAAAAAAAATTAAAATATAATTATACTGAAATCACGAAGCTTAGATTCACTTGCAACCAAACAATTAAAAAAACAAAAAATATTTAAGTGTAAGTGAATCTAAGTGCCAGTTCCGAGCCACCGCTCTGTAAGAAGAACTAGCAAGAAACTCACAGGCTCTTTCTTATGCTCTTTTAAATTAAAGATTGGTTAGTTACAATCTTCATTTGTCGGTGACGATATATAGTATAACATTAACAATATTTATGTTTTAAGTAATTCATATTAGAATAGCCTGTATGAGACGGCAGTTTAATCCCAAGCATTTTTATTAGCCTGCAAAAAAATAGTCAACAAAAAAAACTTGTATTCTGCAGTTACAAAATTTAAAGAAAAGGAAAAGTATTAACGCCGAAACATAGCTGTGTTTTCATGAAGCCTCCATTGTGTATAATACCTATTTTTATTTTGTACCTGTGAAGAAACTATCGAATAACTCGCGTATAGATGGAATAAAACATGTTCATATTGAAAATTCCGATTTTGTGTTTCTTTTGTATGTCGGCTCGTAAATAAACTTATTTCTTGGTAGGTATTCAATAATGTACAAGTATATTTATCCTCACTTTGTATTTCCACGTCTCTTGGAAGGGCATAGGTATATGAAAGTAGGTAGATAGATATACTCTTCGTTGATAAAAATACATAGAAACTACAGATTACACTGTGACACATGTGGAAATATTTATTTTTCATGTATTTTTGGATATTAGCAATCTTTGGATCATGCGAACAAATTGTTCTGCCAGATTTTGCAAGTCGGTACACAGTTTAAACCTGCTTAAGCGCTTTAAATATTATTAATACATAATATTTTTTGACACTTACACCAATTATTTTGTTCTAAATAAGTATCATTAAAAAGTCATAAGTGTTATGGAAACAATATATAAATAATTCTCTTTTTTTTAAATACAAATTGAATATACATAGGGAAACATTTAGACCTGAATAAATATTCATATTATATTACATATACAGTTGTCCTGTGTCGGAATCGAACCTGCGACCTCAGGAGCGGAGTGCACTTATAGTCGCCGCCACGCCATATCGGTCGTCCAATATTCAATATCAAAGGAACTCGATGTCGTTTAAGACTAGCTATAAACACTTAACTTCCAAATCAAATTTTAGCTTCCAGACATAAATAATTTTAATGGCTGCTACATCCCTCTTGGCAACGCTCTTGTCAAAGCGTGGCCATCATTAATGAGTTGCGCTAGAAGTAAAACCACATAGGCGGACTCCAAAAGGGCCCACTGTAATTCATTGAAAACTAAAGTTCGTTACACCCATCCCTTTCACTTGATTATGATATACCTAGAGATTGAAAGAGATAATATGTATAAAGAAGTTTACTTTTTCATTGAATAGGCCTCTGGGCCCGTAAGAGCGCAACCGGAATAACGCTAAGTCAGATGATGGTGACGCTATGAGGAAAATCACTGCACCATCTATTCACTCTAGGTCCATGTGAATAAATATCCTTGATTACTAAAAGGGCACTTCCCATTCGGACCGACAGACCGACAGACTGGCTGACTGACTGACTGACGGACAATCCCCTCCCTCCTTTAGAGTCACCGACAGACTGACTAATCTTGAGAAAAACCACAACAGACAGATAAACTGACAAACCTTGAGAAATTCTGAAAAAGAACCCATTTGCTTTTATTTCTTTACTAAGGTACCGCTCATATCTCTTTCATTGTTGTTAAAAAAATATATCGAATTTCCATTTTGTGTGTGAATGTTTGACGAATCTAAATGATCATGTTGAAAAAAGACAATAAAGTATATTTTCTTTTCTTTTCACCATTAATGGGACGTTAGACGAAGTCAACATCATTATCACCATCTCAGCCATTATACGTCCACTGTTGAACACAGGCTTCCCCAATAGATGTTCACGTTGAGCGATCCATCGGTTTACCGGCAGATTATCGGCCCATCGTCCTCTATTACGGTTGCTGGCTCTATTACGAGGACTGGTGGTTGGTCGCCGCTGAAGAATCTTAACGCCCCATTGGTCGTCGGTTCTTCGAGCTATGTACCCCGCCCACTGCCACTTCAGCTTGCAAGCTCGCCTCGCTATGTCCTTGCAGTCCTAATACGGATTTCCTCATTTCTGATTCGATCACGTAGGGACACTCCGAGCATAGCTCTCTCCATTGCACGCTGAGCGACTTTAAGCTTACTTTGAGGCCCATAGTCACTTTAACCATTAAGAAAATCGCATCTAAATCCGTTAGATAGTTTGAAAGATCTAAGTACGGATAGACAGAGGAAAGCGACTTTGATTTATACTATGTAGTGACTTACATATTTTTTATTAAAGTGCATAGGGATCCTACCAAGATCTGAGGAGCCCAGTCCACCCTCACCTGCAAGTGGTACCGATCAACGGCCTCGACCGCCCAAAAAATAAAAAGCAAAAAAAAAAATTGTTAGGGGTGACTAACAATATAATTGGCGAAATGAGGGCGTATAGTATACCTTTACCTACCTCGTCGGGGAAACAGGCGTGATTGCATATATGTATGTACGTATGAATATATTTTACAGGGCTATATTAAGCACAGACTTTAAAAATAAATTTTAAACAAATGTCTCTACTTTTATTAATTAGCAGAGATAATGATAATCAATTTAAATATATTTTAGTATATTCTCATACAAGTATGAATGAACACTTAAAATAACGATATCTTTATTCTACTCGTACATTCAAAAAGAAAGTAACAAGAGCATCAAGTCTACACTCCAATGAACTCGCGCCATCCAAGTTCAAACCAATAACCCGCACATGCGACTGGTGCCCTTGTATGCCCGTTGTCATCCGTGGAATTCAATGTCAGACTCTCTTGCAGGCAAATTACAACCTTATCTACAACCATAACAAGTAATATTATTTTTCTAAACTAGCGTCTGTGTTTTAGGACTATTAGACAGTCTACGAAAGTATATAGTTTTTGCATAACTTCAATTATTTTGAATTTGAAATAAACGTGACTATGAAAAACAAATGAAATAGTCCTTAGCTATCGTGATTACAGATGTAATTTTTACATGATATTAAATTCAATGTCAATGTGATAAAGTTGAAATTTTATCGATAGTTTTAATGTGACTTACGTCATTAAACTGATAGACCAGAATACTGAATGGCGATGTTAATTTTTTTTTAAAGAACTGCGCAATTTCAGCTCTCTGATGGAATTAAAGGGCTAAAACAGATAGAGTTAAAAGCGATATTCCCTTGAGATATTTTAAGGTCAGACGGATAGGGCGACGACATCACAATTTTAGCCCGGATGGTTTCTTGCAGTGTTTATTGCAATAGGGTCATAGGCCTTTCTTTCTTTCTTTTTATTGCGTGCTCAGAGAGATTTCTGCGTACATTCAGTACTATGTTGCTGGCTGTAATAGCTCTTGACCAGATGTAACTAGTTTTGGGGCATTTGAGTCTAATAATATTGTAAGTGTTTGTAGAATATGTGGTAATCTTAAATATAAACTATATACCTACTCCTTGTTATGTTCTCCATAGAATTTCAGCTCAAATCACTATCGCTTGTTCCATACGTATATTATTACAGTATTAGATTATGTAACAGCCTATTGCAATCCATAAACCATACGATTATGTAACAGACATTAAACTATTATATTTTTTACAAAAAAAGTATTTATGTATGTTTATCCGTAATTTAGTATCCATAACCCAAGTTCTTAAAGATACTTATCTTGGAATGAAAATAATTGGTGTAAATGTTAAAAAAAAAGTGTAACAAGGACCATGGTGTGTAGGACTCCAATTAAGATCTTAGGAGTCCAGCCAACCTCACCTGCAAGTGGTGTACCTGCCGATCAGCGGACGAGGCTCTGGCGTAAAGATGTTACTGGTGAAATATGGCCGTACATTACAATATGCCTCTACCAACCCCTTCGGGGAAACTGGCGTGATATTATGTATGTATGTAATTTAATAAAAACGTATTTCATAGAATGACCTTGGTTTTTGTTTGTGGTCTTAAGGAGGTTTAGGTTCGATACAGTTTATGTCAAGTATTATTAAGGCACCCGTTATTATCAGAGACTTGAACTTCATACCATCAGAAAAACTTACCAAGCAACCAGTTTTCAGAAACAATTTAAAAGATCCCAAGACTTAAAAAACACTGAAATTAAAAAAAAAATCCTAACATGGTATAAGAAATCAATGGCTTAAAAAACGCAATTTTTTTGATAATGCCTCTTGAGTGCCCCGCCAATGTCGCGATAAAAGGTCGTTTAAAAACAATTATACGGAACCCGCATGAAAAGGAGATAAGATACATTTTATCCATGCTTTTGCTTTTGGCCTTGTGTAGTACAATAAAAAAATTCGGTCACCAAACGACAGAATATAAATTCTTTATGTAAATAAATAGTTGTGATATTAGTTCATCAATCAATCATATCAAGCCTTATGAGTCCACTGCTGAACATTGGCCTTCCCATTATGTGTTATTTGTATGCTACTGTAACTGTATGTATGTATTGTGTTTTACAATGCAAGGAATGAAAGTGTCATAGCAGTGCTCTCACAAACGGTATCTACGGAAGACCAGCGTGGAGGCGTTTTCGTGACACCTCGGCTTTATTCTGAGTGGATACCTTTTAAAACTCTTTAAGTAGTTACTTAAGTATAACGTATCTGTTTTCTTTTGACGTTGTCATAGATAAAAAATCTTTTTCTTTCTTTTCTTTCTTTCTTTCCAATAGATTACATTCTATGGGGGTATTTGCCTATAATCACCACGCTGGGCAGGCGAGTTGGTAATCGCAGTTCAAGCCAACACGTAGGATGACGCTACTGCCCATCATCCGGTAGGAATTCTCTTCGTCTCCCCGTGATTTGAGGGGGTGCCACTAGTGTATTCTAGGCAGGTCCAAGGGGGAACGAAAGGGGGTGCGGGACTCACCACCGGCAGACGCGACTGCCAGCAGTAATCAGTACTAAGGGCACCCAGAGTCGCCAATCTCTGGGTGTTACCTTTCCCGGCCTCCGGGAGGTACTCAGCCCCCCCACCAAGCCAAGGTGGAGACCTGTCCGGGGGGGAAACTTCTATATCCTATTGCTACTGTTTATAACCGTATTATCGCAGCAAAAAGAAACCTAGTTTCTTTTTTAGACTCTAGATTTTATCTGTAGAGACAGACAAACAGAGTTCATTTTGCATTTATTATCTTAGTACCTACGGAAGTATGAATTGAACAGCCCGAGGCGTGGTTTAGATAATCTCAATAGTATAGGTATTGACTGTGCTGTATAGCAAAATTGTAGATATATTTTTAAACTATTAACTGATAGAATAAGGCCCGTAGGTACTGTGTTGTTAGAAACCATTCCGGCTATACTCCATCACGCGTACTATGTGCAGATGCAATCCGCACAAGGTCTTAGTTGTAAATCTCCTTATATAATTAGTATGAACTCGTCCAGGTTTTTGAGACAGACAAGAGCCAAGCCTGAGACAAGTTTTATTACAAGACTTAGATGACTTGATGAAGCGCTTCGAGCTAATAAAATACGAAAGTATGGCTTTTTTCCATACTTAATTATAATAGTTCCATAATGTTCTGAGACTGTCTGATATCTTAACTGAAGATGCCCTGTGTAAGTACAAAGTACGTTTCGTGTTGAGTTGTTTCTTGATTTTATGGGATATTGCAATTGAGCAGAAATTGTCACAAAGTATTTTTTTAAACCCTTACTTACCTAAATTCGATTTCCGGGAAGTAATGTCTGAGTCAATAAATTATTTAAAGTAAGCTTTGAAAGAATTATAAACAGTCTAGTAATTAAAGCATGAATAATCACTGCTACGTAAACCTAATAGCTGAAAGCCTTTGACACTTACATAACAAAGTATCGAAAACCAACTAAAAAATACCTTCGACTAAACAAAGGTAGATTTCACCGAGAAATAAGGCGAACGTAATTAATGCTTAATGGGCAAGTGACGTACCGTGTCACCTTGAGCCGAAAAGGTGCCTAATCGCGGTTGTTTGGAACCTACGAACGTAAAATATATATCATAGAGACGAATTATACAGAGATTCAGCTTTATAAACATAATTAGAGCACATAAATAAATAAATATGTTTGCAAAAATGCAACAATTTTTTTGTTAAGTAGACTGAAAACCCTAGAATAGAACCAATGTTATTTTACAGAAATATTATGTGCGGAATGAAAACCAACCTTAGAAATGCAGAAATAGAAGAAGTAGAAAGGACTGCCCTTTCATTTTATGTTAAGCTTTTACGCCTGAACCATTAGAAAGATCAAATTTATGAACAGACAAGATAGCACTATGATAATGTACTTTACCTATACTTTATGTCATCAAACTTGATTATGCAGTTTAGACGTGCAATAAGTAACAAACAAACCTACAGGAATAATCATCACAACCCATTAACGTCCCACTATTGAGCACAAGCCTTCTCTCACATACCAAGGTGCGAGGGTATTGGGTCATACTCCACCACGCTGACCCAGTGCGGATTGGCGAAGGCAGGTGGGTGGCGTCCAGCTGTAATTTTTTTTTAATCTGCCCTCTTAGGCCTCTAACATGGCTTAACTACTATCACACTTAGTAATAACCGGGGCCAACGGCTTCACGTGCCTTCTGAAGCACTCGATATCAAATGCCACACAATCGGTTGCCCATTCAAGGGCTGACTTCTGTAAACTCCGCTTTACTTCGGTGATAGTTTCCGACCACTGAGCTCCGCGGAGCTACGAACGCTTCCTTATTTATATAACATCTAGGAGTTTCGCCTATTACGGGGAACAAAAATATTATTAACGAAATGAGGGCTTGTAATATGCCTCTGCCTTTCTCTTCGAGGAAACAGTAGTGATAGTATGTATGTGTCTAAAAGTGTCGTTATTTGTATGTTTTGGATCTGGCTTAGCTTAGACATTGCATTATATAACCCGCTCTCTAATTCAGTTCATGAAATCGCCATCAATAAAGAAATTCATTGCTTCTCTATGTGGTATATGCTCAATGGCTTCGAAATAGGGAACACATTAGTACCACAGTATTTAAGCAATCTAAACTATTAACGTACATTATACCGGTACCTACTTAACCTACTAAGTCACTGTACTTCAAGATTACATCAGCGACCTTATTTTCTACTTTTTTTAAAAGAAGTGACTAAAAGTTTTATTTACCTGGTGGCAAGTGATATTTCTGCTAGTATTCATGAAATGTGTCGTAGTATTCTTCAAATCGGATCTGAGTATTGCTTTAAACTCTGCTAATATTCGGCGGTATATCTGGTATTGCGGTAAAATTAAACGTACCGGGAAGGACTTTACTTTTAAGACATTTAACAGCCTATGTCGGATGTCTAAATCCGATAAAACTTTTTCAACAAAATATTTTTTCTAATTGCTTCTCATCAACTAATCAGAGTAAGAAGCATTCAGGTCACATTCCAAAACGTTGACACCCTGTATTGTGCTGTTAGATCGTTTCAGGTTGTCAAATAGGGCCTCGAGCTTGGTGTATCACATTGTGATAGAAGCGATATAAAGATTCACGTGTCTTTCTAGTACATATTTTGATAGACGTGACCATGGTCTACGGGATTATGATATTTGCTTAATTTCGGTAATATTTTCTGACTAAAGAGTAATGTTAAAAAAGAATCTCTAGAATAGATAAACCCCACCTCTCTGTAAGTAGCGGTTTAGGTCTCTTAACTTATCGAATCGTACTTTAATCGAACTACCCTACATATTTGGATTTTTATTCCCCCATCAAAATATTTATCTCAAGGTGCAAAGGAGCTAAACAAACGCATTATCATGATGTCATAAAATAACAATTTTATAAGCCAACTTTTCTTACCCCCATTTTTATTCATCACACAGATTTATGTATAATATTGCGCCTAAGCTTTCGCCGTGCCATCAGAGGCTCAATTTCCTTTTCATCAGGCGTCAAAAGACCCGGGCGCGAGCTAATAAGCGCTATCGCACTGGGGCACGCGGTGTTATCTTGAAATTACAACAGATACGTTTACGTTCTCCGCATAAAGAAATAATTTACGTGGTAAATCCTGTACGGGAGTTGAGTTGGAAGCGGTAGCGGGTTTAGCCATCAAATGTTTTTTGGTGTAATCATTTTTCTTTAGCGGGTGTTGCACATGATCCTTTCAAGTTTTCCGATGTGTTGACACACATACAGAACGGCTGAAAAAATCTACGTTTTAAGTCAATTTAATTCAAAATGCGGTCATTTAAGCCTTACATTCTACCTATAGGTACAAGGGTCTTAGGTCATACTCCACCACACTGACCCAGTGTGGATTGGCAGAAGCAGGTGGGTGGCGTCCTCCTCGAATCGTCTCCACCTTGGCGTGGTTGGAGAGCTGAGTACCTCCCGGAGGCCGGGAAAAGGTAACACCTAGAGATTGGCGACTTTGGGTGCCCTTAGTATTGACTACCGGGGGGGAAACTAAGAGCGATCTGTGAAGGGCGCAGCGGACGGGCCAGTATGGCCCGTCAAGCAGCGCCAAGAGGGTCTTAGGCAGCGGGAGCAGGGGCCCTGCTGGCCCATGCAGGGCTGGCCCCTGAAGTCGGCCACGGACGCTATTGTCGCATGGGAAGGTAGAAGGGGTGCGTCCACTGCACCTCTCTGAGAAGGTCCTCCCGGTTTTGGTCCGGGGGACGTTGGCCGCAGGTGGGGTGTCCGACGCTGCAACCCAGGTACTGGCCCTCGCCTCTTTCTCAACAAGATAACAACATAAAGATACAAAGTAATTATCCCCATAGACATAGAATCATGAATATAAGCAAAAAGGATAGAGAAGAAAAGGAAACATATGAAAAACCTTATTACCTAAAACTAGGTGTAGACATCTTCTTGATCTTATCTTACGACTTGTCACTCAACGCATTGCACGGTTAACGCCCTGCTAGATTAAGCCCTAGCTCGATGCCCGCACGACTGTGCCCATCCCAGGTCCTAGACTGCCAATCATCGACCGATCGATATATAGGCAGGGTCGCTATGCAGTGAAAGGCTTTGAATGATACTACTTGGTTGAAAGAACAACGTTGAATTTTGTGAGTGTAAATAATATATTTGAGAATTGTGAGTCACGCACTACACCTACCTTCTACAACAGTTCATCACGCTACAACTTGAAGCTTGGGCCACAACACAGAGTTATCTAGAGGGAAAAAATACGGGGTAGCACTGTCGACTGCCGACAGTTAGGTGAGATGTGATCGAGTACCGTTACTAGCGACTTTTCCTGCTGCACTTATAATAATGTAAGTATAATACCGGATGTATATTAAACAGCTTTATATTTGAAAACACCGGCTAATTCTCAACTTTAAATTATAAACATATTTTAGAACCTAAAGGTAGATATAAACTTTTTTCTCGATCTTACTTGCAACTTGTCACTCAATGCATTTAATGAGTAGCCCCGCAATGGCGACACCAAGCGTCTACAACAACTCGTCACGCTATAGCTTGAAGCTTGGGCCACAACACAGAGTTATCTAGAGGGAAAAAATACGGGGTAGCACTGTCGACAGCCGACAGTTAGGTGAGATGTGATCGAGTACCGTGACTGGCGACTTCGCTCGCGGCACTTGCAGGGTTGATTTGCGGTGTCACTGCTAGCTGCGAGCGGGTTCCGGGTATTACTATTTCGAAGGATTTTCATAAAGGGTCGGCAAGTGTCAATAGACTGCGGTGACCACATTTTTTCAGGTAGGCCGCATGCTTTATATGTCCTAATACACAAGGTATATAAATAACTTCAGGAAAAAAACATGTCGGCGAGTGAAGCTTGAAAATATTGTTTAGTTTGATAGGACTGTGTACTAATTATACGTCCGAAAATATTTACAGCTAGTTTGTTTCTTCTGAGTAAATTAAATTAGCCTAATGATACAATAACAATGATAAGGTTAAAAGTAAATCGGAGTGTTTCATCTCACCTTTTATCTCAAAACGCTTCTCCTATGCGAACGCTAACAGTCGGTCACGCCCAAAACACGCGATAGTGTTGCCCCAACCCATCACAGCAAAGAGGTCGGATATTACATACGTTTGTTTAATGGATACTAGGGTCATTTTCTGTGAAATATTGCCGTTTTCCCGTGTCATGGAATATTTTTTGTTACCTTTTTAAATATACTGGGTTCTAGGTTGTTTGCTAAACTAAAATATGCTCAGTTGTAATCCTTGATGTGAGGGTTCTTACAGATTTACTCGATGCGTGTCGTGGAATTTTACGAAAAGCTTTATACAAGAACCTGACAATTAAATAAAATAAAAATAAATAAATATTTCAGACACATACACCAATTATTTAGTTCCAAGATAAGTATCATTAAGAACTTGTGTTATGGATAGCTTGGTACTAAATAACGGATAAACATAAATAAATACTTTTTCTTCTTCTTTTTTCAATAGTATAAATAGACGACCACGGGAACTATTATACTTTAGCAGAATGTGTACTGTGGCATACTTATAATGTACTTATGCATAGTTTTAACTTGCACAATCTATGTAGGCATAATGTACAGTCTCATAAGAGTATATTAATTTAAAAGTAAGTAAAATAAAACGAAATCTTACATCATAGACTAGGTTCGAGGTTATTTCTTTTGTTAACCCTTAAGGAAATTGAAATTAATATTAGCTCTCAAAAGATTAGTATCTATCTAACTAAATAATAGAAAAGAAAAATGTATTACATACATTACCTATGCTTCGACCGGCATTCTATACAATGCCTAGGTATTCGATACATTTCCTAGGCAAAGTGTAGAACAGTTTAAACATTGAATATCATTTCATATATTGCCTGAACGACCCCGGCTTTCTATACATTATCTAGGTATTGAATAGAATGCCTTCATTATACACATTGCTTTTAACATATATATATCAACGAACCTGTTTATTTCATTCTATCTAGGATATCATCTGTTTATTTCATTCATCACTTATTTATCATTCATCTCCCGCCTTCAAAGGAGGTTAAAAAAATATCTTCTTGAGCAAACGTTCTATGACATTAATGACTTTATGAAGTAATGACATTTCGTTTTATTTTAATTTTCATAATTATTGTTGACCGTTTATTTTTATTAATTGCATTTATATATCTTAATTTATTTGTTATTGACATTTTTTATTTTGACATTATTAATTCCTCATGATATTGTAATTTAATTTAATTTAAATAATTCTAATAATTATGTTTTCTTTTCTGTTACGTGTAATGTTGTATTACCAATAAATGAGTATTTGAGTATTTGTATTTATACAGTGACACAAGACCTTCAACAAAGCTACAAAAAATTTGTAAAAATAGATACAAATTACACTAGTTTCTTATTAAAATCACCGAACTATACTCGATCGAGAGAGCATGTACGAACATGACATCATAACCAAACAATATTTTATAACTAACACAGTAATATGGGTCACCCATAGCATCACCGTCTAACACAAACAACCCATGTAATCCATTGTTTTATCAATAACATGAGTCATAGTATTAATTTATATGTTGCTAGTTAGCTCACCGCGTGTATCGATCGAATTGCATAATATGTAGTATGAAGCTTTGAAATGTAGGTCGAGTTATGTGAGGAACTTTTTTAATTAATTGTAAGTGCTATGGAATTTGTGGCGAAAGTACTGAGCTATTATTAAAGTCAAGCATTATAGGGTGACCGTTTATAAGGCTATCTCTTTGTTTAGTAATATGTCTCTAGGAGAAACGTATTTGAACTCACTACATATATACATTCATTCCTTTTTCCCCGAAGGAGTAGGAAGAGGCATCTTATAAGCCCACACTTCGCCAAGTACATCGGTGGTCCCACGTAGGTTGCGAGCTTACCGCTTACCGGGAACTGTAAGTTTGCCAGAGCTCCGTCCGTTGTTCGGCAGGTGCACCAGTTCTAAGTCAGGTTCGCTTGGGCACCTTAGATGTTGATAGGATCCCTGTACACCCAAAATAACTACATAGTATAAAACAAAGCGCTCGTAGCTCTGCGGTGCTCGGTGGTCGGAAACGATCACCGAAGTACAGCAGAGTTTACAGAGGTCAGTCCATGGATGGGTGACCGTTTGTGTGGCATTTGATATCGAGCGCTTCCGTGCTTCGGAAGGCACGTTAAGCCGTTGGTCCCGGTTATCACTAAATGTGGTAGCCGTAAAGCATTGTTAGAGGCCTAATGGGCGGCTTGAAAAAATCTAACAGCAGGACGCCATACACTTGCCTCCGCCAATCCGCACTGGGTCCGCGTGGTGGAGTATGACCCAATACCCTCGCACCTTGGTATGTGAGAGGAGGCTCGTGCTCAGTAGTGGGACGTTTATGGGCTGATATGATAATAAAACAAAGCCGCTGTCCTCTGCCTGTCCACATATTTCGATACGTCTACATTCTTCTTCAACTTATATTGCATATTTTGACGACCGATATGGTGTGGTGGCGAGAACACTCGCTCTCCGCTCCTGTGGTCGTGTGTTTGATTCCCACATAGGACAAATCTTTGTGTGCATGAACATGAATATTTGTTCTGGTCTGGGTGTTTTCCTATGTATATTAAGTATATATTTACAAAAAAAAGAGTATATATGTATATATTAAATGATACTTATCTTGAAACTAAATAATTAGTGTAATTGTCAGATAATATTTTTTATTTATTTATATGATGAATTCGGCTAAAATTTACTTAATTGGGTTGAGTCGAACAAAATACGAAACCCTTAAGGGATCACTCGTTAGTCTGTCTATCCTATCGTAAAAGCATTTTTTTTGCATTATAATTACATATTTTTAAACAACACCGCGATTTGATAAAAAAACATTTGAAATATGAGAAATCAAACAAATCCAAGTAAAATGTATTAAGAGACTATACGAATATTATATCAGATTTATACATACCTACAAGAAGTAATAAAGTATCATAAAGGGTTGAAAACGGGGAAGATAGTATGTACGGAAAGCTAACAACGTGTGACTGGTTTGTTTGGCTTATGATTAGCTGATATAATTATGATATTTAAAGTTACTCAAACAACGATATCGTGGACGAACCAAGAGAATTATTAATAACAAAACGTGATAATGCGGCAATAGGCTCGCCAGCTATTACGTGGGACCAACTGTATAATTGACTAAGTGTGGGCGTATAATATGCCTGTGCCTACCCCTTCGGGGAAACAGGCGTGAATTTATGTTTATGTATGTGTGTATGTATGTATACGTGATAATTATAGTACAAAAATGCAATTCCAAAGCTGCAACCTGTCATGGCCTGAAAATAGCTGCACTTACTAAACTCATAGTTCCTTAAATACGATATGTTCCGAAAACATTTTACATATCCAAGCGCAATAGTCAGAAGTCAAAGTCAAAATTATTTATTCAAGTTTGGCTCAAAAGAGCTCATATGAAGATCAAAACTTAAAAACTAGCGCGCCCATTTACTGCGGGCGGGAGCTTGATCGTAAAGGAACGGGCAAGAAAATCGTCAAGGTTAGTTTTTTCTCCCGCCAGTTACAAGAAAATGTATTTAGTAGTAAAACAACTTGACAAGTCTACAAAAACCTGTGTTCTGCAGTCACAAGATTTAAAATAAAAGAAGAAATTTACTCTTTTTTAAGTTATACGAGCATGATTACGAATAAACATAGTAGACAAAAGCAGACCAGTCCCCACTGGCGGCACCCGTTCACGAGTATGACGCATGAACCAGCCATCGTTTCGCTCAACCTTATTTTAGGGAAGGTTACGACCCGACGCATGACGCCACCGCATGACGACATACTCAAGCTACAGGATAAAAGAATTTTAACAAAATAACATTATATTGATGAAATGTGCTGCAAATCACAAATATTTTTGGTATTATGAAAGATATCATTTACGAAATTCCGTCTTAACATCTAAATAATCATTCGAACAATACTATGCGTTCCTAATTAAAAACAAATTCCACACATCAATATTTATTTAATCAGACATCCAACATGCTATGTTTATTCATCCATACAAACCCAGTTTCTTATGCAAATGCCTTCAACCCTGAATAGAACAATACTGAATATCAATGCCAGGTGTAATGTAGGTGTCTTATATAAGGTATCCTATTGGCACACTGTGACTTTAGTTTTCTAGTTTGCATTTATCTTTTTTAAGTGCTTCTATCAGATAAGCTTAAATTTTCTTGGCGTTGTATTTGCTGTTATTATGTGTATGTTACTTTCAATAAACGACGAGGTATGACGACGACGATGATCGAGGAAAAGTATGCTTTACCAAAGTAAAGTTCTTGGTTCGGTGACCATGATTTCGAGACCTTTCGTGCTTTGGTAGGCACGTCAAGAAGTAGCTTCTGATGATCACTATATTTGGGAGGTTTTAAGACAAGTTAAAGAACTGCTGCTCACAACTGCGTCCGCTAATACATACTGGCGTGGTATGACCATAAGTCTTCTGACCCGGATTATACAGGTTCCTCTTAGTTTCCCCCCCGGTAGTCAGTACTAAGGGCACCCAGAGTCGCCAATCACCTTTTCCCTAGCGCCCCCACCACAACAAGGTGGAGACCAGTCGGAGAGGCGACAAGGTGGAAACCAGTCGGGGGGGACTGCTGAACATATTCCTCCCCCATAAAGCGCCAACCATCCCTGTTCTCAGCTGAACGTATTCGAATGGTACCAGCCGTCTCAAGACCACCTTGCCGCAGGTCGTCCGTTTGCCCAAACGCAGTCCTTTTATCATTCATCAACATATATATGGGTGTATAGGGATCCTTCTTAGTTGTTCTAAGGAGCCCAAGCCAATCCTGCAAGTGGTGAACGTGCTGGTTAGCAGACGAGGCTCTGGCGAACGTAACAGTTCCCTATAAGCAATAGGCTCGCCACCTTATGAGTTGCGAAATATGGGCGTAAAATATGCCTCTGCCTATCCTTCCGGGGAAACAGGCTTAAATGTATGAATGTATGTATTATGTAATGTTCATCAACATTGTATCAAAATACTTTTAAACCCTTTTCATGTTATTCTGAATAAGTGTCATATAACAATCGGGAGAGCCTTTACGTCCTATCTGGATTGTTATTATAGCATCGATCATAACAATTGTCATGTTGACAAACAAACGGAATGAAAACAAAACGCAACACTACACACTGGTTTCGCGAATACAAAACTGTCCTTTATTTAAGTATGATGTTTATGTAATGTAGCCCGTGTGCACAATTGTGTTAATCGTAATTTAAGTAATGTTTAATTAAAAAATAACTCTTTATGACTGTCTGTAACGCTTTTATGTTTTGCCTGGTTACAGGATACAGTTGATACAGGAATACCTTGTAGAAAGTCACTTCATATGACGAAAACTGTAGTCAGTCAACGTGATTAAATCTAATACAATATTCGTACAGTCTCTTCATATATTTTACTTGGATTTGTTTGATTTCTCATATTTCAAATGTCTATTTATTAAAGGAATATAATAAACTAAACCTCTAAAAAAAGCTTTTTTGATCATCAAAAATACTGAGTGAGCATCTAATAGGTGATTAGGTGCTCAATCAGTATTTTTGATGTACAAAAAGGTTAGGTTAGGTTGGCAATTTATTAATTTTGAAGACACGTTAAATAACACCCTTTATTAAATTGCGTCGCGTTTTGATAATATATAATTATTATGCAAAAAAATGCTGTTACGATAGAACAGACAGACATACAAGTGATCTTTTAAGGGTGTCGTATTTTGTTTGACTCAACCCAATAAAGTAAGTTTTAGCCGAATCCATCAAAAAATTTGAAGAAGAATACAGGCGCACCAAAATATACACCAAATTGCAAATTGCACAAATATACATTTGTTGCATAAGAAAATATACATTTGTTGGCTACACATAAAATCCGTATACCCCACAACGAACATGAAAAACAAACAATGTGTTTGTACTACGAGAATCTTCCGACCCGTATTCTGGCACAGGTTCAAACCTCCGTCCATTGAGGCAAATAAAAAAGCAATTCCACAGAGCGTGTGATTGTGCCAGAGTGATCTGTCGGCGACTTCAAAGATATATCTTATTTGTCTATGGTATTGGTCATAGTTGTTATTGCAAAGATACATTTTATCTAGTTCTTTATGGAAAATTTGCATCATCTCCGCACATTAACGTTCTAATGGTTTCCTAATGTCTTCTATAACAAAGCAAGGTGAAGAAAACACATTTGCTGATGTAAATAGCGGCGCGTAAAAAGAAAAGAGTACTCACACTATGTAAGATGTCCAAGGATATTCTTGGACTCGGATCTTTGGATTTGGATCTTTAAGATCTTTGGATCTTAATCTTTATTCTTGGATCCCCCCGATAAGAGTCACCGACAGACTGACAAATCTTGAAAAAAACCACAACAGACAGATAAACTGACAAACCTTGACAAATTCTGACAAAGAACCCATTTGTTTTTTATTTCTTTATGGTATCGCTCATATCTCTTTCATTGTTGTTAAAAAAGTATATCGAATTTCCATTTTGTGTTTAAATGTTTGACGAATCTAAATGATCATGTTGATATTCGGATTCTTGGATCTCCTTGAATATGCTTCCAATGTGACAGTTTGCACGTAGCCGTATTCTATTCTATCCCTCATAAAATTTCCAGTGTGACCGTCTTAGGCGGCCTGTATCCATCGTGATCTTTATCAAATCGTCCGTCCATCTCAGAGGGCATCACACAAGATCATTATAATTTAAATATAAAGAACATAGTGTATAGAAATTCTACCAATATCTGAAGAGCCCAAGCCAACCTTACCTGCAAGTGGTGCACTTGCCGATTAACGATAAGCTTCTGGTAAGCGGCAATAGGCTCGCCACCTATTACGTGGGACCAACATTATAAATGGCGAAATGTGGGCTTGTAAAATACCTTCGGGAAAACAGGCGTGATTGTATGTATGTATTAAATACAAAGAAGCATCAGATTTAGCTGGCACATCTAACAAGCGGAAGCTAGAGGACGCACAAAATATACAAGAAAAAAACAACAATCCAGCGATGTTGTTGTACACCAAAGATGTCAATCAGTAGTACCAAAGTTGGCACTGGTTCAAACCAACGCCCATTCAGCGGAGAGTTGACATCGTCAATGGGCAAAGTTGGCAGCCTTGCGCGTTTCGCCGATCCCAAGATACGTCTGTCGTATCGTATTCTTGAGACTTTGTTTTTGTAAATTGTGAGTTTTATATCGATTTCTGGCGGTTGAGTCAGCAAAGAGAAACTATACCAACAGCCAAGAGGCAATTATCTGCAAAAATATGAAATTAAATCTCATTTTTTCTCCTAATGTCATTCTACCGAGACCTAAGGAACCCTTTTTTTTATTTACGTCGGTAACAAAATGCATTTACGCACTGTCTCCCGGCCAAAGGGGGACCGGGAGGACCTCCTCAGAGCAGCAGACAGCAGGGGCTCCCTGCCCCCGCTGCCTAAGACCCTTCTGGCGCTGCTCGACGGGCCCTCCTGGCCCGTCCGCTGCGCCCTCCCCAGGTCCCTCTTAGTTTCCCCCCCGACTGGTCTCCACCTTGTCGTGGTGGGGGGGCTGAGTACCTCCCGGTAGGGCGCAGGAGGCGCTAGGGAAAAGGTAACACCCAGAGACCGACGACTCTGGGTGCCCTTAGTACTGACTACCGGGGGGGAAACTAAGAGGGACCTTTTTTTTTTTTTTTTGTTTTCGTCGGTTGACTACCGGGTCAGTACTAAGAGCACCCAGAGTCGCCAATCTCTGGGTGTTACCTTTTCCCCAGCGCCCTCTGCGCCCTACCGGGAAGTATTCAGCCCCCCCACCACGGCAAGGTGGAGACAAGTCGGGGGGGAGACCTAAGGAACCCAAGCCAACCTTACCTCCAAGTGTTGCACCTGCCGATCAACGGACGAGGCTCGGGCAAACATAACAGTGCCCGGTAAGCGGCAATCGGCTCGCCACCTATTATGTGGGACCAACGATATAATTGGCGAAGTGTGGGCGTATAATATGCCTCTGCCTCCCCCTTTGGGGAAACAAGCGTGAATGTGTGTATGTATGTGTGTGTCATCACTGGCTTGTCATTAGACTCAAAAACTGAGTAAGTAGAACGTTTGGCGGTGGCTCGGAACTGGCACTTATGTAGGTTCTCTTATATTTAATTTTTTTTTTAAATTGTTTACGTTTGCGTGTGTTACGCACATCACTTCAAAAAGTCATAGGTGCGACAGCAGGATTTGAACCTGAGGCTCCCTGAATTTAGAGGCAAGGGGTGTCGCCACAGGGCTATCGCTGCTTCTAATCAATAAAATCTTATCAAACACAACTAAATGTACACTAGGCGACACTCAAATATTTTGCCCACCTGATAGATAGAAGTGGTCAACACACCGCGTCAAACCGATTCACACCGTTTTTAAAGAGGCTTATCTCTCGGGAAAACCTCGCCAGGGAGCTTATTCAAAAACCAATTGGACGAAGTTATGCAAAATGGATTCAGCTACAAAAACTTACTTTTGAGAAAACAGGAGTTTTAGTTAATTTGATATAGCATAATATGAAAACTGTAGTTTGTTTTCGAATTCCTGTTAAATACTGGGTATTGTTATTTACTTCCTGTCTAGTATTGTTTTAATAAGTTAGACAGTTATGACAGTATATCAAAAAATAGTTTTGTGGGTTGGATCCATTTCGCATAACTACGTCCAATTATGTAACAACTGGACTCTACGCGCTTGAACGATACTTGCCCTCTCAAAACTTATGGGAAACAAACTTTGTTAAAGTTTGAGTCAGCAAGTTCAGACAGTTAATTACTAAGCGGATTTCACATCTGAATATTATTCCAACTTGTTAGTAATAACAACTACTTTATTGTTACCCTCTGGAATCAATAGTTATAATCGTATTTAAACCATAAAGTTTATTACACTAGACACTAGATAGACAAGTGATAGAATAAAAATATTTTGGTGACAGTTCCCGCGCAACTAAAATTTTCCGAAAAATCGGCTCAATCTCAGTTTTTACATTTAGCGATAGCGATCATTCTATGATTAAACCAGCTGCCAGAATATTAAAATTCACTGACTTCCTAATAAAGACTGCCATTGATGTTCATGACAACGGCTTAACGTGCTGTCCGAGGCAAGCGATCGATAGATAGAAAATTCTTAAAAAAAAAGAAAAGCGATACAATTGGCAGCCTTATCGCTTACAGCGATTTCTTCCAGGCAACCTTAGGATGGAGAGTGATTAAAATTAAATAATATTACATAGTGCGATAATTACGCAAATAACTTAGAAAAGTCATGGGTGCGCCACAGAGCTATCCTCCTCAGTTATTTATATAGCTATAGACAATGAATATTCACAAAGTAAATTATATTTATATGTCGGTATTCATTCTTCTATTGTATGTGCCAATACGGTCCAGCCCACGTTAGCATGCTCTTTGGATGTTATTCCGAAACTTCAAATTGCGTTCACCAAAGAATTGAATTCTAACTTTGACGAGAACAACATCCTTTCACGTAACAAGCTTGCATACTATTATATTCTTTTGATATAATGTTATCAAATAATGCTCTCTTTGACAGTGAAGCAACGTTCACGGATATCTGTATTTGAATTGTTTATCGTTTGTATGTACAAATTGCATTTCAATCGAGTGGTAGGGTTCTTGGAAACGCTTGTTATGCTGTTGGACGGTTGGTTATCACTATATGTGGGAGTTGATAAGCCATGTTAGCCTTATTACTTTCCCCTCGGACTGCTCTCCTCCTTGACGTGATGGGGGGCTAAGTTACTCCCTATGGAGCGTAAGAACCGCTGGGGAAAAGAGAAACTAACACATATATATATATAATTACAGTTTGCTTTTATTTATATATCTAGATTATTGTAACGCCCATCTCTTGCTCAGTGGTTTTTCATTTATGTATTTCCATTTTGTTTGTTTAAAATTTACGAATCTAAATGATTTTGTTGATCTTAAAGACAGTAAAGTATATTTTATTTTTACTCTAAGTGGATCTTGACGCATTGATTTCAGTGCGAAATATTGTAGGTGAGTAGGGGCTGTCATCTCACCCCTTTGGCGAAGTCTACCTCCTTTTGTTTATCTCTGCGTGGATGTTGACTGCTGACGAAGAATTATGAAATTATTATTATTATTATCTGGTTTTTTGTACGCTGTCGGGGTCAGGCAATCTTTAGAACCCATTTTATTGCCGACGAAAAAAGGTCTTAGTGCGCGCCGGCGGGTATGTGTGGATGCGTACGAATGCCACGGCTGCACGTACCTGACTCCACCTATTTACACATATACACTGGGTCAGCATTCTCCAGTAGACGTATGTAGATGGCCCGTGCTTCAATAGTCGGACGTAAATAATTGGGATGAATAACAATGGTTTTCTTTAAGTTTAAAGTTTAAATTTGAAACACACAGGCTATGCCACAACCTTTATATGTCCGTGGCGCTATACGATACAATAGAATAGAACATTAAACATTTTCAATAGCCTATATATAATCTTTGATAGCATAATATCCCTATAAAGACAGTTTCCGTTTTATAGTTAATTATAATTTATATAAGCTGAATTGCTGTATATTGCTTGGGATTTTATTGTAGAGTCTAAATTGTATTCAAATATACTTTTTCCTATTTATACATCTACATGCCACGTGCTGAAGTATGAGTTGGCAAGATAAGGCCGTATTCGTGCCCAGTAGTACGACGTTAATGGACTGGAATAAATTATGTCGATTTCTGTTAATTGTGTAAATTACATAAATGTAAAGTAATTTGTTAGGAGTTGAGAAAATATTGTAAGATAGGAACGCGGCCTTAAGTTTCTCAATTCTGCCGTTGCGCGGCGCTAACTTCTCCTCTTCCTTTCCGAACCGCCATAAGAGTTGTACCTTTGATATAATTAATATACGTTATTATTGCAAATACTTCGCTTTATTCTACTAATCCTACAAATTTCTTATTTTATCTTGGAAATTATACAATTTTTGCGTTATTCGCTTTATAATCGTATATAAGTTATATTTTTAATTTCCATTCGACAACAATAAAGTCACGTGGTATTTTTTTTTTGAGTTCATTGAACGACCTTGAAATATCCATTGAACTTGTGACTGCTATGCTAAATTACATAAACAATGTATGATTATTGCTGTGGGTAAAACCCAGACGTAGACCTTCAGCAAATCGTGTAAAAGGTTATGAACTCGGGGTTATAATACACGACCCCTTTGCCTCAATATATACGGGATTAAACGCCTGAAACGCTCGTGGCTCTGCGGTGCTCGGTGGTCGGAAACGATCACCGAAGTACAGCAGAGTTTACAGAGGTCAGTCCTTGGATGGGTGACCGTTTGTGTGGCATTTGAAATCGAGCGCTTCCGTGCTTCGGAAGGCACGTTAAGCCGTTGGCCCCGGTTATCACTAAATGTGGTAGTCGTTAAGCCATGTTAGAGGCCTAATGGGCGGTTTGATAAATTCTAACAGCAGGACGCCATACACCTGCCTCCGCCAATCCGCACTGGGTCAGCGTGGTGGAGTATGACCCAATACCCTCACACCTTGATATGTGAGAGGAGGCTCGTGCTCAGTAGTGGGACGTTAATGGGCTGAGATGATGATGATGATGAAACGCCTGTTGTAATAGCTACATAGGGTGTATAGGGATCCTATCAACCTAAGGAGTCCAAGCCAAACTTACCTGCAAGTGGTGCACCTGCCGATCAACGGACGAGGCTCTGGCGAACATAATTAAGAGTTTCCGGTAAGTGGTAATGGGCTCGCACACCTATTATGTGTTTATAACTTTATAATTGGCAAAGTGTGGGCGTATAATATGCCTCAGCCTACCCCTTCGGGGAAGCAGGCGTAAATGTATGTATGTATGTAATAACTATAAAAATATATTCATATCTCTTGAGTTCGACTAAACAAGCGGCCGCCAACGGCTTCATCCGCGCAATTTATAGGTTTTTTCGAGTACATTCTTATTTTTTGAGATCAATATAAAGTAAAACCTCCCACAATTAACAATAAAGTTAATCTATATTTACTTTACACATTGTAATTAGTTTTGAAAGCACATGAATGTAGCCTGGATTGTAACTTACAATCATAACATCCAACCTGACTTGCCTTAGCTCAGGATAGATCGTTTCAATGTAATTCGCCAAGGATAACACAATATACTTTTTATACATGCACTCCCACATAGGACAAATCTTCATTTCCATTCATGATCATATCAAATGTGTATATGATCATGAATGTTCGTTCTGAACTGGGTCACCTTCCTTCACTGCCTTTTATCATCAACATCAGCCTATATTAATCCACTGGTGGACATAGGCCTCCCCAATGACACGGCACTGAGCTAGATCTTCAGCGTTTTTAATTGATATAGAAGATTACGTCACATTTAAATTTGGAACCCACGTGTTTGTCTCTCTGTCTGTGTATTTTTTCAAATATAATTATTTAAGATTTTGGAGAAAGGGCAGGTCAAAAGCCTAAACCGACGGGCGTGTATGAGTGTGAATGAAGCTAAAAGTGTGTGCCAAGATCGTAGTAAGTGGAAGAATGTAATATCTGCCTACCCCTACGAGTAAGAGGCGTAAAATATTATTTTATACAGCCTACTTTTGTTTCTTATTTCATGGTTTTTATTTTTGATAAAATAATGTAGCATTTTATAAACACAAACTCTATTGCCATCACTTATTCTTTCAGCAGTTGCTTTGTACGTATGATTGGAAGCGAGTATAAAAAAAAGAGTTGAAAAGGAAATAAATGAAACGCCAGTAGGTTTGTTGTTGGGAGCACAAAGAGCATTGTGTTCGTTCTGTGTAGGGGTTTATTTAGTGCACATTCTTGCAGTGGTACTGAAATATTGGCTTGCGGGAGGTTCTATCATTATTGGCAATGCTTTTCTGTATATCATAGGGCCTCTTGCAATACTGATGTGAGCAAATTATAAACGTAAATTTCGTTAGCGCACATTCTTGCAGTGGTATTTAATTATTGGTTTCGGTATAGTTCTATCGTTATTTGCATTCTTGGTATGTAATTTTTAAATTGTTGGTTCTTTGGAAAAGCACAAATAAACCTAATTTATGAATACAGGCGATATATATGTGATATTACTTACATCATTAGACAATAGACAGTTGGGTACCTATACTGTTATATCATTATTTTTTATGAAGTATTTTATAGTTCACTTGACGTAATGGAATAGTTGTGTTGTCATTGTGTACATTCCGTAGCGAAGTATCCGAAAAGTACAATAACCTTATTAACCAACATTTGTACAATAAGATATCGACAGTCTAATTTCATGCCAGATGGATTTCGTGCATCGATGGCATATAAAAATTCATCAAAAATAGTTAATAAAGAAAATGGCATAAACAAACAAACGGTCTCTTCGGTATTTAATCTACTAATAATCTGGAGTCATTAAAAAATACTTGCAATTGATAGCTTCAAAGTAAAATGGCCAAAAAAAGCCGAGTCGCAACTTTCCATATGTAATATGGTTATTTTATTTGTAACCACACGTTCTCATGTATTATATGATGTAGATTTATGTAAATGTTTTCATATTGTTTCCGTACAAGATGACAAAGAACAATTAAATTGAAAAAGCCAAATTTTACCGATCCCACATAACTCCCCACCTTACGTAAACTTATTTATATGTAGAGGCTAGATCACAGTCCAGCATAGCAGGCATCTTGAAACTGAAGCGCTTTATTAAACAAAAACAATATTTGTATTACCAGAAAACGAAAAATATGAATTCCAAGAGTTATTACTTCCTGCAGCCTATTTCTGTCCTCTCCCAACTTTATGATTGGTCAATAAATTAGTTTTGGGTTAGTTCATATTGCGTTCTTTTGACTAGCCTTACTTTGGCGTTGATCATTTATATTTTCCATATTGATATTGATACTTTTTTTTGTTACTTCTAGTGATTCTGACATATCATATCATGACATTTAGTATATTTATCAAATTACCCGCAGTGGGTAAAATCGGAAGGGTGTGTCATACCATTACTGACTAAAAACCATCCATTCTTGAGACTGCTATGTCGCTATATATATAATATATTTATTTATTTAATTTAATTATCAACCTTAGCGTTAACGTAGATTGTTTTTATTTAATAAACAAACAGCGGTTAGCGTTGAAAGTATAGTAGTCCCAAAAAAACTATTTACATAGTTTGTCTGTGGGATTACGAGTCTCTAACTTACAAAATAATAACTTAAATATTAAGTTAGTTGTGCATGAACATACTTCTTAAGTGTTATTTTCATATCATTTTTTTTTCTGGCGTATATCCTCAAGCAAACTACTTAATAGGGAGATAGTAACACCTATTTTGAATTTTAAAAGTGCAGTAGTAGTCATTTGAAGTATCTCGGTAGTCTCTCAAACTATTATATTGTATGTTTAGTATAGGGCAGTTCAAAAAGTTTTAACAGCAGCTGCACCTGCTTCCAAATGGTCATTTAGGTGTAGTACGCTCATGAAGTATTCTCAATGTGCTAATATACTCGGTTGTTGTACTCCTTGTATGTTTGGTTTGTAACCAAAGTGATATTATACTGGTTCTTCTGTAAGTAAGAAGTGAAGAAGTAAGATGTCCAACTAAAAACTTCTCATTATTATACTCGTTTTCCAAATTCAAATCTAACTTTCTTTTGTGTCGTGCCAGCAAGACCATAACACTCAAATTATAATATAGCTGGTTTCTTGAAATCGAATCTAAGAAGAACTTCGAAAAACTTTAACACCATATAAGTCGTATTTTAAATTCAGACTTTACATAACTTTCTTTGAACTTAAACAGTCGTTTTGGAGCACACATGCGCTGTATATTATTATACTTTATCTGAAAGTTGGTAGCGCTCGTTAATCATTGAAAGTTCCTTTCCAGATGTTGGTATAACTAATACGTTTTACTGAGAAACTGTGGGTTCACTTTAGAAATAGGTATCCTAGGATGAATTGTAGAACACTCAGTTGTAATTAATTATAAGGGCTGTGTCCCAAGGAACCCTGTAGGAGGTCTGTTCTTCGTAGAAAGGACTTTAAAATACATAAATTATTAGTGTAAAGAATTGTATTTTTTTTTATATGAAATCGATTAAAACAACTATAAATATTATTTGCTTTTATTTAGTTTTTTTTAAATATTTAACACTTTTCTTGGACGAAATTTTATCCCGTACGATTATGTAGTATAAAATTTGGCTGGCTGATATAGATCTCTTCTAAAGATAACCTTCTACCTTTTTACATTATATTTTGTGTACATATATATTTTAGCAAAAGCTGGTAAAAAGCAGGTTCAAAATATCAACGCAGGTCGTTGACATAATATGCTGTGTGTTCAACTGCTCACGTCAAAACACATAATTACAGCGAAATCGTAGTTCAGGTCCGACACATCATAATTACCAGACGCGTGTGACACGAGCCTCAGAGCCTGACTTTGTACAGTAAATATTTATTAAAATCAACTCATTTTGTTACTTGATTACTGTGCTAATCAAACCCAGCAGTGTTACCTCATTTGGAAATTATTTCTAAGGTTATTGTTATACTTATCGGTATTGTTCATCGAAACGAAACGACGCTTAGTAACATCTTGCAAATGTTAGTCTGTCAGTATAACAACAATGGTTATATAAAATAAATAAATAAATATTTTCTGACAATTACACCAATTATTTAGTTCCAAGATAAGTATCATTAAGTACTTGTGTTATAGATCCTAAACAACGGATAAACATACTTAAATACTTTTTTTTTTGTAAATATATACTTAATATACATAGGAAAACACCCAGACCAGAACAAACATTCATGTTCATGCACACTAAGATTTGTCCTGTGTGGGAATCGAACCCACGACCTCTGGAGTGAAGTGTAGATATACTGACCTCCACGCCATATCGGTCGTCAATATGGTTCATGTAATGAATTGTTAACATTATAAAACGATAAGTGACATGTAAAATAAAATTTTATATAAATTTAATTGTGTTTGACATTTCGTATTAAGTAATTTATGTACAATTCTAATGTATATTGTAAATTAATTTTAATTATTGATTATTAATGATTATTCAGTACAATTGCTATTAATATGACTTTTAGTTAAATTTAATGAGTTCTATTCCATTCTTCGGTCTATATTACCAATTCAGCTTGCAAATCTGTTTTGCTATGTCGGTCACTCCAGTTCTCTTACGATTTACTTATTCCTGAGTCGATCACTCAAAGCACAGCACATTGTACGTTGAGCTATACCAAGCTTTCTGATACGTACTCGTTGTGGAATCACTCAATAACGTTCAGCCGGACGCACAGCCAATAATAGATCTATTTACCAATCCCTACTTCCACTATTAGTTGAGAATTTGAGTAATAATCTTTTTTTAGATGAGTGAGCCAACGGGATAAATTGGGATGTTAGTAAATGAGCTATTTCCATTTTACTACCTCTCGATACGTTGCTGGCGTACTCTCTTTGCTGTTTCCTGGAATCCGATATATGAGAGCTCGTAACGCGGTAACTATAAAGATCGAATACTAGACATAACTATGATACTAAACCACCAAAGTCCCAGAGGATAAGAGTAGTGAGGTTACAATCTTAATGTTCTAGAATGGCTTGTCGTTTCTTAATGGCTAGGTATTTGGTATTTTTAAGAAAAGTTAACATATAAGACGTTTTCGATTTAAACTATGCGATAATGACGCTTTTCCTATGGGCGCAATGTTTTTATCTCCTCGTAATCTTACTAAATTGCTAAAGCTATCCATTGAAGCGGAGCGAGGCAGTAGAGTGGATAAACGAAAAAATATCAACCAAAGAAAATGTGTAAATTTTTGACGAATCTAAATGATCCTGTTGATCTTAAAGACAATGAAGTATATATATTTTTTTAAAGGGATTCGTGGACGGAAGACAAGCTAAGATTTTTTGCAATCCTATTGGTCCGTTTTTCCGCTACGCAACTCCTTAATAGACAGGCAGCGTTAACCTCTTCTGAAAAACAAAGGAGAGAGGAATACAGCACATATCAGTGTAGGGTGGCAGAAACAGCTGTATGACATCCTTTTTTTTATGGAAATGTATGGCGTCCTGCTGTATGACTTTTTCATGACGCGCAATAGGCACTCCATCATAGCTCACTAATACAAATAGTGATAAACTTTGCGCCGATGACGATGAACTGAACATGCCTTGTCTAGCACAAAAGCTCTTGATATCAAATGCCACAAGAACTGCTGTTTAATGGTTTACTCACCGAAATATGGACTTATATAAACTTTTTATAACCGGATGACTTAGATCCTTTGCGATGACCTATGAGAGATAAAACGGAATTGTTTTGCCCCAGCGGAATAAGTTCGAATTTCAGCATGTGACACACATTGATTTTTGAACCATTTTTTTCATCTACGTCCAAGGAATAATAAAAGTTTCGCTGGGACAACGTTGTCGCAGCGAAAACAGTTTTAAAAAAATAACTCTCCAATCGTTGGATGCACAAAGCTTTACTTACTATACACAATTACACGACGTCATACACTGAAAATCTAAAAAAGCTCAAATGCTAAAGTTCGAACTTCATTCAAAGCTGAGCGGCGCATGATAATTTTAATGTCAATTCATAGTAAAAACCTGTTAAACATGATTATCACAATCATTTCATAACTTATTTAAACAAACAATAATTGTATTAACATCGTATATTGACTGAGCAAACATTGTCGGGTTCTCAATTAGCATTTGCAAATATTTGATATTTAACCAACAGGTGGATATTTTTAAGCAAACTTCGTTTTGAAATTAGTGGTGGTGTTAATGTCGTTGTTAAATTTATTATGCTAATTCTGTGTTTCTATTGCTTTTGGGATCAATTTTCGATAGAATAAGTAAAAAAATATTTTTTGTTAACATTTGGGAAACAGCATTTTAAAGATTTCGTGCATTAGGCCTTTATATTTACATTTTTAATTTAATTCCTTGTAATAATATTTAACGTTCTTTTGCAAATATATTGAATTGGCTCCATAGATCAAGAAATCAGTGGGAATGTATCCTCTCTTACATGGGACAGGACATATGTTTGTGGGCATGAACATGAATATCTGTTCTGTTTCTGTTCTAGTCTGTGTCTTCTGCATAATTTTGGGTTTTGGATGGGTTTAAAAAAAAATTGGTTTAGGCTCCAAACTCATGGTAAATGTTATTTATATTGCATTGTAGGCTTTGATTATGGTTATTAATATTAAGACGCCATTTTCAATTCGTTAATCCTTTAAAATTACTTAATGTGGAATTTTTATATTTAATTTTCTGTCTTTTGCAGGTATGTTCGCGTAACTTCGAGACTGAAATTATGCTTAGTTTTGTTTCACCTTGAATGTTAAACATCAATTGGCTGGAAGAGGTAATAGATAAGTAATTATTAGGTAAGATATTTAAGGTCATTAATCTGTTTGCTCGTCATCCAACGGCAACAAGCTGAAAACCGGAAAAAAATATAAATTTAATTTACGACCGATATAGCGTGGGGTCACTATACCTGCACTCCGCTCCTGAGGTCCTGGGTTCGATTCTCACCCAAGACAAATCTTTATGTGCATGAACATGAATATTTTTTCAGTTCTGGATGTTTACAATTTAATAATATATAAGTATGTATTTACAAAAAAAAGTTTTAAATAAGTATATCCAATTTTTTATAGACTTAATACAAGTTCTTAATGATACTTGTTTTGGAACAAAATAACTGGTGTGGTTGTAAGAAAAATATAATTAAGTCTTGAAATTATATTATTTCTTTATTTTAGATACCTAGGTACCTAGGCTTTATGTTAAGTTTGAAATGTTTTTATGTTTATTTATTAACACAAATTTGAAAAAATAATTTTTCGTTTGTGTGTACTTGTTTATTTCAATAGGTAAACGCAAAAGAGAGTTTTTATAAAAATCTCTTGGTTGCATGCCGTTTTATGTTCGTAACTTACCAAAAACACCTATCGCAGTTACTTAGTTATATCGTTGGTGTTTTAATTGTATTGGGATTTGCTAAAATCACAAGATTAAAACATAAATATTTCTGTAAACAGTCCAATCCAACCGGCCCCGCATAAAACCTATTTACTCAACCTACTATTGAAAAAAAACATGTTATCAATACTAAAACACTGACCAAACCACGAACCCACATTAATTAATACATAATTTTTACACAAGCTCCAAAACAAATTACAACGGACCGTCCCATTTGGAATTCCCAACAAAACAAGGTCACCAGGATCCCAGGAGTCGAGAGTTAATTGAGGGATAGCTTTTACTTTGACAAGGTGAGAGTACCGCCCGGCAATAAAGACGGAAAGCAACCCTTGCATAACAATTAAATGTCCACGTGTTCGGAATAATGTATTGCTGTTTTTTGGCTGATGACACGGCGTTTAGCAATTTGTTGGACTGGGATAATGCAATGCTTTTGATACAATTACACTGCTTTGAAAAATTAGGCACATATTATAAAGTAAAAGTCAAAATATTTATTGCTAAAACTATGTTGTACATTATATTGTCTTATAAATAATTTGTTTTGAAACATAGCAATTATGCGTGCTATTAATGTTTTTACAGTACCGTGATTTTGATACACTGTTTATCCCTTGTCAGATATATTTTTTCTGATGTAGGTACAGGGATCCTACCTCCATCTTTGAAGCCCGTGCTAACCTCACCTGCAAGTGGTGCACCTGCCGATCAACGGACGAGGCTCTGGCTAACAAAAAAGTTCCCGCTAAGCGGCAATAGGCTCGCAACCTCTTACGTGGGACTAACAACACAACTGGCGAATTGTGGGTGTATATTATGCCTCTGCCTACCTCATCGGGGAAATAGACGTGATTGTATGTAGATATTATTTTACTGTAATCACTGAGCTACCAGTGACTACAATGGACGCATTGAATTTAGCGTAGAATCTAGTATGGACCGGTTATTCAAAGGTCAGAGGTTCAACTCGAAAAAAACAACTTTTCCGCGGTGGTCAAACTGCGGATGACTTTTTTTTTGTTTTACGTCGGTAACAAAATGCATTAACACACTGTCTTCCGGCCAAAGGGGGCGTAGGACTCACCACCGGCAGACGCGACCGCCAGCAGTAATACCCACTAAAATCTTCCGACGACGCCCGCCGCTCGTTAAGAAAAAGGCAAGGGCCAGTACCTGGGTTAAAGCATCTGACACCCCGCCTGCAGCCAACATCCTCTGGACCAATACCGGGGGACCTCCTCAGAGAGGCGCACTGGACGCTACATGGCGCTTGTCTCCACCTTGGCTCGCGAAATTTTTTATTGTTTATTGTCGGTAAAAAAATGCTATATACGCACTATCTCCCGGCCAATGGGGGGACCAGAAGGGAAGTGTGGGGCTCACTGCGGCAGATGCTACCACCGCAGTCCTACCCACTAAAAAACTTCCGAAGACGCCCACCGTTGTTGAAAAAGGGCGGGGGGCCAGTGCCTGGGTTTGTAGCTTCTGCTACCCTGCCCGCAAGGGACCCCTGCCCCGCGCCAAAGTAGAGACCTGTCCGAATGACTGCTTTAACCTCTACTATGTTAGTAGTTAATACCTATTAACTTTAGTTTGCATGCGGTTATCCTCATTTGATATCATTCACATCCAGCTTAGCTATTTCTATTGCACTGCGATCTTAAGGCTTTATAAGAAGCCCAACATCCCATTCAACAAGGACCTAATGATTGACTAACTTTAATAATCTGCATAAACCAATCTCCAAATTCAACCAAACTTTTTTACTAAAAATATATCACGTTCCAACGAAAATTACTCCGAAGTAATACAAAAATCGTCTTACCAACTTCTGAAGTAGGAATAAATATTACGGCTAAAATATTAGCCAGATATAGATAATCTTTTTTTTTTCAATATTTATCGAGTACTCTCTTAATATATAAAATCTAGATTTACCTACTTTCTTATTTTCACGGAGTCCACAGGCGAGCCAGCAGCTCACCTTGAGCCTTAAGTCAGATCTTTTGTGGATCCCCTTGGCTATGTTGGTAATTTAGGGCTCTTTAAGGATCCCATTACTATTTCGATGTCGTACGGAAACCCCATGCATTGCTCGCTGTGTGACTCCTTATAAGGCTCATAGTTGATGACCACGTCAGCTATTAATTAACAATTAGATCTTGTTTCTTTTTGTAATTCCGTGCTTCGGAAGCACGTTAACCTGTTGGTCCCGGTTATCACTAAATGAAGTCTTCAAGCCATATTAGAAGCCTAATTGGGCGGCTTGAAAAATTCTAACAGCAGGACGCCATACATCTGCCTCCGCCAATCCGCCTTAGGTCTGCGTGGTGGAGTATGACCCAATACCCTCGCACCTTGGTTTGTGAGAGGAGGCTCGTGCTCAATAGTGGGACGTTAATGGGCTGAGTTGATGAATCACTTTTTTGGCACTGGCAATGACACTGTAAAAACTCGGTATATAAGTTTCGGCATAATTATTAGTTTAATAAACAAACGTTAGCAATACAAGGCATAGTATATCTCTTTTCATAGATATAAAAAATAGATCTTTGTTTATTCAAGAATAAATTTAAAATGAATAATTTAACTTCAAAGAAGTAAAAGTCAATGGTTTTTCTCTTTATAATAACCTAACTAGCTGTAGAACCAATTTAGGAACTCTTTAATGCACTGGTAATTATATCCAAATGGTCGGTTTAATAAGAAAAAATATTATCAGATAAAAATGAATTCACTTTTCCACAGTTAATACAATTCCATACAAGTTTTTGCCCGCACAACGGTTCGTTAGCTATGAAGTTTGCGAAATAGAAAAATAACATAGTTACCGTAATTGAATTACTTACCTCTGTCGCGTCCTTTTATGTTTCCGTCTCCGAATGTGTTTTTTTATGGAGTTTAAAAAATGAAAGAAAGCTAAAGAAAATTCATCTCTTTTCAATATTGTCTCACTATTATTAATACAATATACATAAAAACACGCCGGTTTCCCCAATTGGGAAGCAGAGGAACATTTTACGCCCACATTTCGCAACCATTCACTGTCTTCAATTCGTTTGTTATTTCATTAAGTTGGAACGTAATAGTTGAGTCGTTTGAAGCTCCGTGAGACTAGTTTGGAAACGATTACAGAAGTTCAGCAGAGCTCAAGAAGTCAGGTAATATTTGTCATCGAGCTCTTTCCTGCTTCGTCGAGCATTGTAAACCGATGGTCAAGCACTGTCATCATCATATCCTAGCATTATTTCGGTTACCCTAGTCTATAGTTTAGCGCCTAGGGTCTGCTCACTGGTTTAACCAGATTTGGCTGAATTTCAGTTATTAAATAGAGGGACTGCCGTCTGACCTTCGCAACCCAAAGGGAAATATTCGTCTATTTAAACCAGCTGTTAGGATACTAGAAGGCACTGATAGCTAATGACGACTGTCATAGACTTTCATGACAGCCGGGAACAATAGCTTAACGTGCTTTATGAGACACGGAGCAAGCGATAATTACGCACATAACTTCGAAAAGTCATAGAAAATTCACCAGGGTTTGAACCCGAGACCCTCTGAATGTGAAGGCTGTGGATCTCGCCACTGGACTATCGCCGCTTTATACCGTAGGCACTGTCATATAGACATATAAATATTATTGCTGTCAATATATTTCTGTTTTTATTTTCAACAATTGGTATGATCAATTTGCCACTTTCTAATACATTTTCTTATAGATACATTGTCTATGAAAAGTAGTATGCGAAGGAAACAGTTGCTATAGACTTCATCACCGCCATCATCATTATCTCAGTATGGCGACACCGTACAACCGATGAATGAAATCCTGAATCGCGCAAACAGAATTACTCAGGCTCGTCGCTATATATACAAAACCTAACCATCATTGGTCGGGCAGTGGCGCCAGGACACATCCACCCGCCCCGGTGGACATTCTTCCCTTTGGTGGGGAGCTTCACCATCATGTCTGAAGAAGCAAAAGTCCTGCCAGCACCATACACCAGTTCCAAAATTGCTACCGTCTCACTTCAAGACCCCATACCACACTTCTGGCGAGAAAATGTCCGATTGTGGTTTGCCCAAATATGAAGCTGTGCTCGCCGCGCACTAGCTGGGAGAACAACAGATGCACAATCTAGTCATCTTGTTGTATGGTACTCCATACGATGAACATCTCATTACTCATCTCCTTACCAACCCAAAGCAGCTTGATGGAGTCAGATGTGACTTGATGGAGGTTGTAGGTAGCATCTAACGGCTACCACAAACAGTGATATCTGTCGCCAGCAGCTTGATTTATGTACTCGAAATAGTGATCTGTATGAAATATAACACTAATGGTCACCCATCCAAGTTCTGACCTTTTATCACTGCTTCACTTTAGTAATTATTTTAGACAAACTAGCCTTACAGCGCTACTAGCACTTTTAAAATATTCACAAACATTCGTATTAACAAAATACCACATTTACCAGTGCTTTTAAGCCACGGTCTCATATTGTGGCCCCATTAATTTGTATCTATCAGTATAAACTGGAACAAAAACGTTCACTCATCCAAGTTTTGACCTTTTGTAACTGCTTAACTATTGAAATCGCATCAGACCAACCAACCTCGCAACTCCATTCCGTGTTTTCTCCACGGCGTGCATCCTAAGTCATTATAACGTGCCACATTAAAACAAGTGCTTTTAAAAGATTCACAAACATTCGTACCACCAAATTACTACATTTGCTAGTGCTTTTAGGCCAAGGTCCTTCCACTCCCCAGGGTCCCACATTACTCCGCGTAGCTGGCCCCATTAATATTTTAATCAGTTTTAGGTCCAACCCCTGGGAATGGTGGTCGGACACAATATACGTACCTTAATATCATAAAGAATATAGTTTTAATCAAGTTCATAATTACTGTAACTTTTTATGCCATTACGTTGGCCCCGTCATCAGTACTACAATACTTAGGATGAATAACATATTATTTAATTAACATGCATAACATACATGGAAGTTTGTTATTATAAGGGTGTTATTTAACGTGTCTTCAAAATTAATAAATTGCCAACCTAACCTAACCTTTTTGTGCATCAAAATTACTGATGGAGCACCTAATCACCTCATTAGATGCTCACTCAGTAATTTTGATGATCAAAAAAGTATTTTTTAGAGGTTCAGTTTATTATATTCCTTATTATAATATATAGAGTAGTAAATATTTATTTCTTTAATATTACTCGTCATAATGACGAGATCGTCTTGCCTGATGGTAAGCAGTTGATGTTTTCTAATAAGTGACAGTACGCCATTGCGTGGGACTATCACGTTAACAAGAACACCCCTCCATGAAGGCCTGCATATATGCCGTTTCACGCCTTTCTTGCAGAGCTCTGGAATGCGCTGCCGGTTCCTGTGTTTCCTATTTACTATAATCCCGGGTCTATTAAGCGGGGCGTGAAACGGCATTTTAGCAGTCCGTCATGAGTGGGTGGGCTTTGTACCGTGCTTATTTCACGGTATAAAGCGCTTTAATTTTTTTTGGACTGCATCGACTGCTTACCATCAGGCAGGATGTAGTCATTATGACGTGTCACATTAAAAAAATACCCGGGATTATAAGAGGACTGACTACAGGACAACACTGGACAGAAGAGAATTCCTAAGCTGAAAAGTCAGATAGATTAGGCCATTTCACAAATATTTTTATTTTGATTTGATATTTCCTTTTTTTTAAAATTAATTACGCCGTTTTATTTGTAATATCATCTCTGTTACCATGCACCATACTTGTATAATTAATAACTACATTTCACTTCTACGCTAAAAAAATTAATTACATCAGTGAGTAATTTCGCCAGGGACTGTACATTGTCATATATACCATAGATAACCCAAATGCATATAATTCGCATTTCCAAACCCCGACCAATCGTCTGGATTGGCCGCCGCTACTAACAATCCGCGCGCATCTGTTGTTGTTTTTTAAATGTTTTAACATGACAGATTTCGTATTATGAAATATTAATCATCAGCGGCATCAGTGCCGATGATTCAGTTTAGATTTTCGCCACTTAATATCGGCAGTGACGTCACATACGGTCTTTAAAAGTCGGCACGCTTGATTTCAATGCAAATCGTGATACTTGGGCTTACAAAATCTATTGTATATTTATATGTGCGGTTAAATCTCATTTTTATTTTAAGCTAGATGTCTATGTGTGAGATATATAGGTACATAATGGATATACTAGGCGTTCACGTAATACATACATAATCATATGCCCATATATACTATATATAATAGGTTGGGGAAAAAGTCTTTTCGTATTTTTGTATGAAAAGTCAAGACATTTTTTTCAAAGTTTATTTACATTTATGTACAATATATATGTACCGTTTTGTTGAATAACTTTCTGCCATTTTGTGGGCAGAGACATTATCCCGTTACTGTAGAAACTTTGGAACTTCTGATCAAAAAAACGGGACAAATAGTTTTGGCAGTCCTCTCTTGAGGTCAACCTTACAGAACCTAAAGAATTCTGCAGAGACCGAAACAGGTGAAAATCTGAAGGCGCAAGGTCAGGGCTATATGGTGGATGCACTAGGACCTCCCAGTCGAACTCTCTTAATTTTTGCTGAGTGGCTAAAGATGTGTGTGGTCTAGCGTTATCGTGATGAAAGACCACACCCTTCCTGTTGATCAATTCCGGCCGTTTTCTCTCGACTGCTTCCTTTAATCTCATCAGTTGCTGGCAGTAAAGATCAGAATCGATGGTTTTGCCGGGCGGTAAAAGCTCATAATAAACAATGCCCTTCCAATCCCACCATACACACAGCATCACCTTATTTCGTGTTAGGCCAGGTTTGGCCACAGTCTGTGAAGCCTGGCCAACTTTCGACCACGACCTTTTTCGCACGTTCTTGTCGTACGTGATCCACTTTTCATCGCCAGTTATCAATCTCTTCAAAAACGGCTCGGTTTCATTACGTCTCAATAATGAATCGCAAATGAGTACACGGTTCATTAAGTTTCTTTGAGTGAGCTCGTGAGGCACCCAAATATCGAGCTTTTTTGTATAACCAGCTTTCTTCAAATGGGTCAAAACTGTGTTGTGGTCAATTCCCAGTTCTTCAGCTACATCGTAACTACTAATATGCCGATCTTGCTCCACTCTTTCAAAAATGGCGTCCATTTTATTCGTAACAGGGCGACCAGAGCGAGGTGCATCTTTAACATCAAAATTTCCGGACTGAAAACGTTTGAACCAAATTTGTGCTACTCTTACTGACACTGCATCAGGTCCATAAACATCACAATTTTTTTTCACTGCTTGAGTTGCATTTTTGCCTTTTTTGTAATAAAATTTTAAAATGTATCGAATTTCTTCATTAGATTCACTCATTTTTACGGAGAGAAAAACAAATGAAAAATAGCGGGAAACAACTTTTTTTTATTTTTTTCTTTTCTTTATAATGGAACCTTTTTAATGTTACCAAAACCAGCCAGACACAAATAGTATAGTCAAAAAAATTTTATAATAAGTTTATACCTACGTTATGCGAAAAGACTTTTTCCCCGACCTAATAGTTAATGCAAAATTCACTTTTAGTATAGGGACACATACGTGAATTTACGCCTGTTTACCCGATGGGGTAGGCAGAGGCATATTATACGCATGGTATATTAGCCTCGTCCGTTGATCGGCAGATGCACCACTTGCAGGTGAGGTTGGCTTGGGCTTCTTAGATTTTAGTAGGACCCCTCAATACACCCAGTACGTACATACATAGTACAGGGATCTCTAGATGTAAACATTTCAATAGATAAAAGGAGCCCTTCGGCCACATTGAAATTTACAAGATGTCCGAGTATATTAATTTATATCACTAAGGGCCTATTGTAATGTCTGAGTAATTCATAATTGGCACTTAAAACTGTCCGTTTTGTATGCACTATCTGTCAAGTAAATGCTGATGGGAACATCCTTTGACATACATACGTGAAACCTTACAAATATAGTACTTTCGTCGTAACCCCCTAGGACTAGTCCTCAGGTTAGTAACAACCTTGTGTACTTTTTTTATTTGCCGTGAAAAACAACTTACAGTAAATTATGTACTTAGCATCTGAGGTGAACAGCCTCAGCGAAAATATACCGATTACATAGTAAACAAAGAGAGGATTTCCCAACTGCTTTGCTATTTGAAACCTTATTTAAATTGCAATAGGTACCTGTAGACAAGCCGTGTTGTTTGGAATATTTTATATAAAGTTGTTGAGTAAATGGACGATGTAATGCAAGACTGATACAACTTATCAAAAATGGTTTTGACTTTACCTGTCCTATTTTTATCTACTCACCAATTATGTAGAGGACTATTCTAATTTAATATATATTTTAGACTTAATGTCATCATCATCATCATCATCACATTATTAACGTCCCACTACTGAACACGAGCCTCCTCTCACATATCAAGGTGACCCTGACCCAGTGCGGATTGGCGTATGCAGGTGTATGGCGTCGTGCTGTTAGAATTTTTCAAGCCGCCCATTAGGCCTCTAATATGGCTTAACGACTACCACATTTAGTGATAACCGGGACCAACGGCTTAACGTGCCTTCCGAAGCACGGAAGCGCTCGATATCAAATGCCACACAAACGGTCACCCATCCCAGGACTGACCTCTATAAACTCTGCTGTACACTGATAATTGTTTCCGACCACCAAGCACCGCAGAGCTACGAGCGCTTCAGACTTAATGTACCATGTTCTAAATAATAAGTAAGTCCACACATAGATAGATAATAATATATTTATTTTCTTTATGAGGTTTGAGGTGAATTCTACTTCCCCATCTCTCGCCACAGGGTGTAGCAGAAAGCGACTAAGAGAATAGTGAAAGCCAGGTTTCTGCCTACTCCAAATGGGATGCATGGGCGTAAAATTATGTAGGCATGTATTTGTATATAACACAAATAAACCCTGCGAGGTTTCGAGGTCTAAAATATAACAAGTAAAATGTTGTGAAAATTTAATTATTTCTTAAGACTATATAAACTTTCATTTATTTTCCAATACAAGCATAACTTCATATATTTTATCTAAGAAGTAAATACATACAAAATAATATTTGTTTTATTTTTCAAATAAACCTTCTGACAAAATCATACATAATTATATAATATCACGTCTGTTTCCCCAAAAGGGTAGGCAGAGGCATATTACTCGCCCACATTTCGCCAGTTATATTGTTGGTCCAACGTAATAGGTGGCTAGCCTATTACCGCTTACCAGGAATTCGCCAGAGCCTCGCCAGTTGTTCTCAAGGTGCGCCACTTGCAGGTGAGGTTGGCTTGGGCTCCTCAGATCTTGGTAGGATCCCTTTATATATCATGACAAAATCAGACACTTTTATTTTCTTTATATGGACTGGATACATTTAGCATAACCTCGTTCAAACGAGAAATAATCGTTTAGTTACTTGGAGGCTTTTCGTTTGAAGTCAATGGTCTGTTATTTACGCGTGGGTAGCGGGGTCACACATCACCTCCATGGCGTATTGTGTTTCTAATTTGATGTTGATTAATTGCGTTATCCTTTTAATCTCATTAATCTTTAAAAGTAAGATTAAGATTGAGAATGAGAACAATATTTAAAGAATAACACAGTCGTAATCATAATCTGAATAGAGATATCGTTAAAGCATTAATGATGAATAAACCAAATAGATACTACAATTTTTTCTTAATTTATACTCGTTTATTTATAGACCATATTGAACTTATGATGCGGAAGAAACAGCTAATCTTGACGATTTTCTTGCCCGTTCTTATATATGGGCCGAATTGACGCACTAGTTTTTAAGTTTTGAAATTTTGACTGGCAGAAGAGCTTCATTGAGCCAAACTTGAATATATGATCCTGATTTTGGCTTTGTTCTTTTATTTGCCTATGACGAAGCAAAAAGGAGGGTGACGATTTTGACAGATATTAAGTATGTTTATCTTTTACTTCTAAACTACTTAACATATTTTCACAAAAACAGCTTTGGTGTATTGTGAATATACAATACTTGTGCCACATAATGTATTGTGATAAACTATAGCATACCAAACCACATAATACATTATATAACTCTTTCATTTAAATTTTTTTGGTCGTACCTGAAACTTCAGGTTTAATAGACATTCATAATACACTTGGTACTGAGGAAAAATCAAAACCATCCTCTCGACCACGACAAGACTACTGCTGAACCTATGTTCATCGTCGATCGAAGTAAAAAACAATTTTAAAGGTCTATGCCAGTCCAATTGTTTTTACTTGGAACGACCTTGAGCTGCCTGTGTCCACCGGTTTTTCGCCGCCTGTACCAGAGTATTGTTCCTTCGGCTAGGAGGCATTCCTCTACTGCGCTTACTCATCCGCTTTAAAAGACTATTCAAATTTGTATTTATTTTGGAATACAGATATTTATTCGAACAACAGATAAACTAATGGTGAATAGAGATCCTTTTATTAATTTTCTGAGTTACGTCGGTAACTCAAAAAATAAAGTGCCAGCAGTAATACCCACTAAAAATCTTCCGACGACGCCCGCCGCTTGTTGAAAAAGGCGCAGTGAATGCGGCCCTCCCACCTCCCCGTGCGACCATAGCGTGTGTGGCCGACTTCCCGGAGGGTCCATGGTTAGACAGCAGAGTCCCCTGCCCCCATTGCCAAGACCCTCCTGGCGCTGCTGAGCAGGCCTTCCTGGCCAACCTGCTGCGCCCTCCATAGGTCCCTCTTAGTTTTTCCCCCGGTTGTCAGTACTAAGGGCATCCGGAGTCGCCAATCTCAGGGTGTTACCTTTTCCCGGCCTCCGGGAGGTACTCAGCCCCCCCACCACGCCAAGGTGGAGACTTGTCCGGGGGGGTGCAAGTGGTACACCTGCCAATCAATGGACGAGGCTCTGGCGAATATAAGTTTCCGGTAAGCGGCAATAGGCTCGCCATCTATCCACGTAGGACAAACTATATAATTGGCGAAGTGTGGGCGTAGCTACTTCGGGGAGACAGGCAGTGAATGTATGTATAAATTAATGATACCTCAGATCTAGCTAAGAAAATATATACTTAAGGAAATTGTTAGTGCTGGTTTTATGACAAGGCTTGTAGGCATAACGTGATAAAGGTCGTATATGGGCATAAATTCAAATTGCTTTTAGTATTCCAAGTACTAAATAAAACATGACAGTAACTTGTCCCGACGTCATTTATTGCATTTGCTGAACTTCGCCCCGAACTTGCCTGTGATGTTGGTATACTTAGATGCACAAACTTTATGCTCTGCTACAGCCCACTTAACTTCTGGAAGTTTCCGGCAGGGTTAGGCTTATCTTTTGAGTGAATATCCTGTAAATTTCAAGCGCTTCTTAGGACAAAGTTTTGAGTAAAATTATCAGGGGAATCTGTTATCACTCCCAGTTACGGATTTTACGTAGATGTTGGTTTATTACAAATTGTCTTTCTATACAAAAAATACAGAAGTAAGCCGGCCTGTCAGACCAATCCGTGAGATTGATCTGTCAGTTCAATATATTTAAGCCGGCCTGTCAGCCCAATCCATGAGATTGATCTGTCAGTTCAACATATTACTCATTTGTGGTTATTTCTTAAACGAAACTAGCGACCATATTTACATAGCTTGTTTATTGTACAAAAAACAAAAACAAAAAAAAATCCTTACGTGAAAAAGACGAAGTACAAAGGTGGACTTATGTCTAAAAGAAATCTCTTCCAGTCAACCTTAACTGAAGTGGGAGAAATAGTTAGCGGGCAATAATTTGACACTATAATTTGACAACATTACACGAAAATATGATATATGACATATATTCAGATATATAAACCAACTTATATACATAAATAAATACAAGAAATAAAAAAATGAAATGAAAATCATAATGACTAGCTCGATAGCAAGTGCTTCTTTAAGTTTGTCTTAAAAGATGCAATTGAAGGACTGTCCCGGACATCACTCGGCAACTTATTCCACAACTGTGCACCACGGGCAGTGAATGACTTACGGAAGAATTTTGTATTTATTTTATTTGAAAAGCTTATAGCTGTTTTAACAAAATAAAATAATTATAGGCTAATTACAAGCTTCCACATATTAGCTTTATACAAATTTGACAGACTAGCTTCGTTTATCAATTTTTCATTTTAATAAGGCTTTTAAGGAAGGATACTCAAGGATACTATTAAGGAGGCCAAAATTCAGCAATGGACTTAATATGATCGAAATAATGATGTTTATGATCAAAGCCGCGGCCACTCGCTAGTTTATGAATAACAAAAATATTATTTAATACAATATAAACCAATTTGAGGACAATACCGTCTCAACAAAAAGCATAAGTCAATAACATCTCCAAACCATTTTTTGTCTTGTTTTTTATAAAGATCTAAACTAACAATAGTTTTTGAACGTTACGGAATACGAATTCGGAATATTTAATGCGGATATACTATTAGTTGGTAACAATACAATAGTCTAGCGATCAAAGATAGATATATTTTTTAATATACATGGTCTTGTGAACCACATTGACCTTTCGAACTTCTGGTATAAAATCGAAGATATCATGCGAATTTTACTGTTTCCTGTCCTTAATAAATTTAACCAATTATTCTGCTCACGTCATTATCATTGGCATTATGGAAGAAAACACATTGACGATCATTTAAGTCACTCTTGTCCGGTTAAAATTAAAATAGTTTCACTTGCTGTGTCGTGAAAGTCGTCCGCCATTTTATAAAATCCTATAGTCCTGGTTATTACTTTAATTTCATCATCATTTAAAAGACAAAGCAGAAAACACATAGAGGAGGAGATTAGATCGAAAAGGTCTTCTTCGTTTGACCAGTCTCGATAGTAATTCCGGTAAAAGACACTGAACAAAGAAATGTCCTTATGCAGCTGGAGGTCCTAAAGAGAGGTAATCTTAGCATACCCAATAGTACGTACCAATCATGTTTGCTGACATTGTATTTGAGAGTGGTTCCTAAGAGCAGCATGTGGAGTTCTGAAAAGAAAAAGCGAGTGCAGAATTTGATAGAAACGTTTCTCAGAAAACTTATTATAGTGATTCTAATTATCTTATCTCTCTATCTTATTCATGAAAAGTCTTTAAGTTAGAACTAAAATTATGTAATTGTTGTTGTATTTTATGATCTAATATTGTCATTGTCCGTGGGGTGGGGACCTGGTGATTTGTAATACAGGTTATGCCCATATCAAACACCAGCTCATCATATATTTATTGTAAAAAGAAAATGTATCTCTATTTTGCTGTACTTAACATACTGTATGTGAGGAGAAATAAATAAATAAACGACACTAAAAATGGCAATACAGGTCTCTAATAGTGGCTGCATCATCTCCTATAACACGTACCGCTCGTATTTGTCGAAAATAAGTGCAATGATGATGATTACCTGTTTAACTCTTATATCACAGTTTTACTGGCTGTCATAGTGCATACATACATACGTATATAATGTCACGCCTCTTTCCCGTTGGCTGATCACATCCTTCCACTTGCTTGGCAGCTTCATTCACACTCAATAATAAACTCCTAATCCTCCGTCGGTTTAGGGTACTTTTGTCCTGCCCTTTCTCTCCTTCTTTGGTCATGGAAGGTCTTACGTGGCCTTCCCATCCCAACACTTCCAATCACTTGTCCATCGTCAATCATTTTCGTTAATCTACTTTCTCTCATCCTCTCAACATGACCAACCCATCTAAGCATACCTTTTCTCAATTCTTGTCACTATATCTTCTTTTACACCAGCTTCGACCTTTATCACTTCATTCCTAATCCTATAACTCAAATTTATATCTAGAATACTTCTGAGTTATTAACATGTAATATTTGTAGTACGAATTTAATCAGCAAATTGTAAAACAGGGTGCCCAATTTGTTAGTAAATAAACAAGCAAATAAACAAATAAATCTGATTACAGCGTTAGAGAATCAAGAGCATGATTCACAGTGGAATATGTAATAGATATTATTAGCAATTCAAATTAGTGTACAAATTAACGGAACAAACGAGCAGGCAAGCTCATCCGGACCCTAATTCTATTGATGGGTAACGCGATATGTGAATCCAATTACATTACGAGTATTGAGTTGATGGAAATCAATAAATTAGCTATTTGCTCTAGGTGTAGTAACTAGAAGGCTTCCAATCCCATCGAGGCCTCTTCTATTCTGGAGTCTCTGCTACGGTGCCAAGTTGAATGGCGATACAAGTGTTGAGATCGTTGTACGAGACCGTCACTATGTCCGGCTAGGTAGGTACGTCTTTTAAGGATCGAGTGAGGATTACTTAATCCGACAAAAAACATAGATTATCGACATAGCTCAAGCTGATGGGCCGGTCATATACATACATATTATCACGCCTGTTTCCCCGAGGGGGTAGGCAGAGGCATATTATACGCCCACACTTCGCCAATTATATAGTTGGTCCCACGTATTAGATATCGAGCCTATTGCCGCTTACCGGGCACGTTTATGTTTGTCAGAGCCTTGTCCGTTCATCGGCAGATGCACCACTTTCTGGTGAGGTTAACTTCACTCCTAGGATATTGAAAGGAGCCCAATACAGATTTTTACAATCGACCCATTTTTATCAGTCGCCATCTTGTGCGAGAATATGAATATGGAACTGATTGTCAATTTATTTATCATATAAATATAGTTTACTTACGACGCTTGCTAACGATTGTTGCATCGTATTTAATATAGTGAATAAGGTATTTTACGCATTAAGCAACTACGCAACCTTGATGGTGCCTACATCGTGTATGGAATTGCAATGCCAAAACTATCAAACGCTCGTCACTCACCTTACATAATACATCTAAAATCTACGTGTTAACATTAAGAACGTGACTGAAATCACGTATACATCTGCCATTACATGAGGGGCATTAACATAATAATTTAATCGACTCTGCACATTCGGTAATCTCATTCATAATTATGATTTTCATGACTTTACTCAAATTGCCAAAATAAATGTGCCGATTCGATTATATGTTTAGCGTCCCTTATAAATGTTATTATTGATATAATATATAGTATTATTAATGCAAATGTGACATCATTTCTTAAGGTTTTAATTAAATGCCTAAACCATAGGCCATTTTGGTTGTCATCAACTTTAGTTAAAGACTTTTAGTACTATGTCACGCAAAAATGTATTCTAATAGTAAGATTGTAGTATACTGTTTTAGCCTATTATTTAGAGTGACAAAGTAATAACATGAGCGAGCGACATAAGAGAACGATTGTAAAAATAAACTTGAATCCAAAGAACAATCTCCAGAAAAGACCTAATGTGACTTCTAATTTAGGTATCGAACGAGATATGAACGTAGTCCTTAATTTATACAAAGTAACATTATATAAATATTTTTTTTCTTCTTTCAATCACACCAATTATTTAGTTCCAAGATAAGTATCATTAAGAACTTGTGTTATGGACACTAAAGAATGGATAAACATACTTGAATTATGTTTTATTTATATATACATACATACTTAATATACATAGGAATACAAACATACCTACCCAGGCCAGAACAAATATTTATGTTCATGCACACAAAGATTCCTTTGTGGGAATCGAACCCACGACCTCTGGAGTGAAGTGCAGGTATACTCACCGCCACGCCATATCGGTCGTCATAGAAATATTTATTTCAATGGGATAATGTTTAGAACTTCTACACCATTTATAATAATTGTTAACATACATTCATATATTCACGCCTGTTTTCCCGAAGGGGTAGGCAGAGGCATATTATACGCCAACTCTTCGCCAATTACATTGTCAGTCCCATGTAATAAGTGGCGAGCCTATTGCCGCTTGCCGGGATCTGTTAAGGTCGCCAGGACCTCGTCTGTTGATCAGCAGGTGCACCACTTGCGTGGCGCAGCGGGCGGGCCAGGAGGGCCCATCAGGCAGCGCCCGGGGGGTCTTAGGCGACGGGGTCAGGGGGCCCCTTCCGTCTAGCTATAGACCCCCCCAGAAGTCGGCCAGTTACGCCATGGCCGCACAAGGAAGTAGGGGGGGCGCATCACATCGCGCCTCCCTGAGGAGGTCCTCCCGGTTCAGATCCGGGGGACGTTGGCCGCGGTCGGGGTGCCAGAAGCTACAAACCCAGGCATCGGTGCCTCGCCCCTTTTCAACAGCGGTGGGCGTCGTCGGAAGTTTTTTAGTGGGTAGGACTACAGTGGTCGCGTCTGCCGCAGTGAGCCCTACACTCCCCTCCCGGTCCCCCTATTGGCCGGGAGACAGTGCATACACAGCATTTTTTAACCGACGATAAAAAAAATAAAAAAAAGGTGCACCACTTGCAGGTGAGGTTGGCTTGGGCTCCTTATAATTGTTTACCTTTCAAAAATAACCAACAGCAATTAAAAAAAATAAAAATTGTTTAACCAAAATGCGCTCTGATGACATAAGTAACAGCTTGTTCAATAATATTGCAAGTGATCGTTTAATTACTGGACAAACTATATTATTTTCACTAGGTCTGGCTGGTGTATATGAAGTAACAAGTCTTACTCAAACTAGTATTAGTCTAATGAAACATTTTCAGATTCTTATCTAAGATTAATAGCGTTCGATTTCTATCTAGATCATTCCTGTTTTGATTTTGTAATTTCCTGCTAGGTTACAATTATTCAAGACCAGTTTATCTCTTGACTTCGCTCAGGTTTATTGTACTAGAAATAAGAGAAAATTCTCAGGTTAAAGTAATATACGTTACACAATAATAATCTAATATGTTCAATATGTCGTGTCACATTACAAAAAATACAAGTTTGTCAAGTTTAATTTTATTCCTATCAACGGCTTTTTGAGATTTAGTTGAAAACAACATTGACATTCAAAAGTATTCTTTAACACACCAATTAGAACATACATCTAAACAAATAAAAAAAATTTCAATACTAGACTCAAAGTACTCCAAAAATCTTTACTAAAACATACACTATCAGCGTCGCAAATAATTCACTATACAAACGTAACGTAACAAACACAAACCAAACCGGCTTCTATTAGATTACAGCTAACGCGCGCCACGTGCGGGACGGTCCGTTACGCAACGTCAGCGTAACCGATTGTATAATGCAGTGAAAATAATACTGACATTGGCATTACTGAGTGAAAGTAAGTGATCGTTACAGCCTATGCAGGAACAGATAGTACATCTTGGAAAGCTATTATCTATGTACCTACATATAGTTGAAATATGCACTTTCGAATATCGAATTCAACAACTTTCTTATTAGATTAGGGAAATTAATTATTAGATTAGGGAAAAATTGGCGGCTAAAAGGCCAGCTAAAAAATAAATGTAATGAAAACATGTTTTAATGAGTATCTGTTTCAAAAAATCATCTCCCCAAGTCAGTGCCATAGTCTATGCGAGAACAAAGAGTACAACCCTCAAGAAGTGTCCCTTCAAAGAGTATTACTCTAAAATGTACGATCGCCAGTTGGGTTGCAGACCCAAGCGATCAACAGGTGATTTCATGGCGTCCGTTACTTACGCAGAAGCAATGGACTAACATGGCGAATCATTGGCTGTTAGTCTTGATGTCGCCAAGGCTTTTAATAGCGTATGGCATAGTTCCCTTCTTTCTAAGTTGCCGGCCTTCGGTGTGCCATCCCTTTTGTACACCTGTATGGCAAGCTAGAAGCTAGAGGATTCGTGTCCTGTATGAGGGCAGTTCCTCCGAGTTCTATAATGTTAATGTCAGAGTTAAGCAGGGTTCACTGCTTTCTTCTATCCTTTTTCTTTCTCATGTTAATGATATGTTGTCCTTGGGCAGTGATAGGCTTATGGAGCGGCGATAGCCCAGTAGCGAGACCTCTTGCCTTTAAATTCAGAGGGTCTCGGGTTCAAACTCTGGTGACCTATGACTTTTCGAAGTTATGTGGATAATTATCGCTTGCTCCGTGCCTCGGAAAGCACGTTAAGCGTCCCGGCTGTCATGAACGTCTTACGTTGTCACGACTATCGTTATTAGGAAGACAGGGCCTTCTAACAGACTGACAGCTGGTTTAACCATATAATGATGTTTTCCGCTGGGTTGTGGAGGTCAGACGGCAGTATTCACAGTCAGACGTAATAACTGAAATTCAGTCAAATTTGGTTGAACCAGTGTGCAGCCCCTGGGCCCTAAGCTTTAGTCTAGGGCAACCGGGATAATGCTTTATATGATGATGACATGTTCTCTTCGGGCAAAATTCATTGTTATGCGGATGACAATACGGTACACGAGCGATACTTGGGTGTCTTTTTTATAAAATGATCGCCATAGCCTACTCAAGACTATGAAATGTTTATTTGTTGTAAATAGGGTAGAACTACATTCGATTGGTTGGTCATCCTAACTATTTGTGCTTAAGCCTGCTTAGTCATTTGAAACAGCAGGCAAATATTTATACAAAAACTAAATGTAAATTTAAATTACAATTAAACTAAATTTTATATGTCATTCGGAAGAAAAGGAAGTAAAAATACAAATTCAATGTCATTGAGCATCAGTCAATTCATTGACTTGGAGTTATGATTACTTGTGTTTCATAAACTTATCAATAGAATAAAGGGAAAAAGGTATGCATAGTCTGTTATACTTCAGATTTGTAAAGGGTTTTATCATACTGTTTTACTTAGAACATGGATACGAAAGTTCTTAAGTATCTTTTAAATGTCCTTACGCCTAAACCACTACTGTGAAGATTGGTATGATATAGTAGGCGAATAAAGATAAAACCCAAGAGTTCGTCACACTATAATACTACACAAATTTAACAGTGAATATTTGAGATTCTTATGGGGTTTACGTAGTTTTCTCAAGGATCATACATGCGGTCGCATCCTATTTTCCAAATATTGTAAATAAAAAATCTTACCAAACAAATTATTTTTTATCAAAGTTACTTTACGTGTACATATGGATTAAGCCACACGATAACTAACTTCCAAATAAGCCTTAAAAAGCCTTGTCTCCAAATATTAATTTAATATCTTAGTTTCCAAATATTTTTTAAAAAGAAATTTTACCAGCCCAGTTCTTTCCCTTAAGGTTCCATTTCGTTTACATATGGATTATGCCACTCGGTAAAAAAATTCCGAATATTCCTTAAAAACCTTACTTCCAAATTTTACGTTAACAGTTTTACGAAAACCGGCAAACTGTGTGAGAAACAAATTTCTGGCCATGGCATCGCCGCCCGGCCAAGGTAGTTTGGGCAGGCCCAGGAAAGGCTGGCTTGACGTCGTAAGGCATGACATGCGTGCCAATAACGTATCGACCAAGGATGCCGAAGACCGTGCGAGTGGAGGAGAAGTTGTAGGAAAGCGGACCCCGGGCCCGTAAGGCAGCAACCGGGATACCGCTAAGATGAAGATTTCCAAATATTCCTTAAAAAAGCTTACCATCCCATTTTTTTCCCTTAAAATTACATTACGTGTACATATGGATTAAGCCAAGCAGCAACAAACCAGTCGCGTAAATGTTTATACGCTCTGCGTGCCAGAAGGCGTTAAAATTTTTGACGCTTACATCATTTACAGACCTATTATAAGATAATACGAAACACGCGTATCGGGCCTATTTATCTTGGAAATGATGCTTTTAGGTTAAACACAATGTATTGATATTCTTTAGAGTTTGTTTTTTATATGTGTGTACAGCGAAGGTTTTAGATTGGTTCTGCTAAAGTCTTATACATTTTGCTGTAGCTTAAGATTATTCCAGATACGCCTGAATCTCTTCCACTTAGTCCACCATTGTACTTAAGTATTCTTTCTAGAAATAGAGCCTAAAGAACAAGGCAGAGGACACTCGTTGCATGGGTGCTGGTTTCAACCAGGGACCCAATCTGTACTGGTTTCACATGGATTATCCTCACATTGCCCTGTGGAAGAAATTTACTGTGGTCTTAGTAAAGAAAACATTATACGAATAAACAATTAATCAAAATAACATTTAAACATTTACTGAAGTACTTAATAAATATCCTACCGTAGACGCTCTCCGTTATTATAATTCATATATTCGAAGTATACATTTTTTTAAATTTAGTTTTTAATGTTTAATCATAGTTTATATGAATTAACAGTTTTGCTGGACATCTTTTTTAACCTCTATGTAATACTTATGTGTTGTAAATAAATAAATAATATTTTGTGAACTTTTAAGAGGTTATCAAATTATTAGTTTCAATCAAGTCAACGGGATTTGATATATAATTTATTTTATGTCTTTACCTAGTCTAGGGCACCGGTCTCCCATATAATATAAAGCTGTCTTTTAATATGTTTAAGTAGCTTTAAGTTTCTTTGCTTTGTATGGGAGAAAATCTTTTTTCTTCTTAAATATTATTACTTAAATTAAATTATATAATATTAGAAAACACCAAATTCACCTATTGCTTACAAAGTTCTACTAAATTTTCTCCCGGCGAATATGTCTGCCTGCTCCCTTAGTCCCAATGGTGCAAATGGCGTTATGTTCCCCTCCACCCGCTCACAATTATATTCATTATTCTTTTGTCACATGCTCCTCGTCTCTGCCCAAAGTTAAGCATATGATAAACTTCAAACGCTGAAAATACATTCGAAATAAAATTATTTTGCGTTAATAAACTGGTTCCAACCAGTTATTTCGTTTCAACGTTTGAAAATAAACTCTGACGAACCTTATAATGTTATTTAATCATATCGAACCACCGTAGTTGCGTGTCGTGAAACAGTTTTGTGAAAATAGAGCAATTTCATCAATATCTAAGTTAATAATATAATGATATTGTAACTGGAAAGAATGCCGGAGACACAAAAGAATTCGGAAGTTCTTGTTTCAAAGTAAATACGTCAAAGGATCGTGTATATGTCAAACTGGTATAAAGTACATAATTATCTATTGTTCCTTTTCTATACATACATATAATCAAGTCCCCAAGAGGATAGGCAGAGCTATTTACGCCTACATTTCGCCAATAAAGTTTTTATTCCCAACAACAGTAGGTGGCAAGCCAACTGCCGCCTTTTATGGTCGCCAGAGCTTCGTCCGTTGATCGGCAGGTGCCCACTTGCAGGTGAGATTGGCTTGAGTTCTTCAGGTCCCCCCCGACTGGTCTCCAAGTTGTCGTAGGGGGGGGGGCTGAGTAGGTGATCCGGTAGGGCGCAAAGAGGGCTAGGGAAAAGACAACACCCAGAGATTGGCAACTCTGGGTGCCCTTAGTACTGCCTACGGGGGGGGGAAACTAAGAGGGACCTGTGGAGGACGCAGCGGGCGGGCCAGGAGGGCCCGTCAAGCAGTGCCAGGAGGGTCTTAGGCAGCGGGGGCCCCTGCGGTCTAACCGTAGACCCTCCGAAAAGTCGACTACACACGCTATAGTCGCACATGGAAGTAGGAGGGGCGCATCCACTGCGCCTTTCTAAAGAGGACCAGCGGCGGGCGTCGTCGGAATATTTTTAGTGGCTATTATTGCTGGCAGTCTCGTCTGCCGTCTTGCCGGTAGTGAGTCCCACACCCCCCTTCGGTCCCCCTTTGGCCGGAAGGCAGTGCATAAATGCATTTCATTTATTCATTCATGAGGCGCAGGGAAGAGATTGATAAGTTATAGATTCAAAGAAGATGTAAGTAAGTAACTGAAGCATACGACATTACGTGTTAGAGTTCATTGCTAGGCTATTTAAATTGGATACTAATGTAACTATAATCGTATTTTAATTGGGGACGAATTAGTCTTTTGTCGTCAAACTTCTGACCAGTAAAACGGTTTGTTTACAAAATTATGTCTGAAAATGCATAATGGGTACGTTGAATTTTTTTTATACTTTACGAAGCTTTCATATCAAATAGCCCTCAGAGGGTCATCCGAGGACGCTGCTTAACATTTTTTTTTTTTTTTTTGTTTTACGTCGGTAACAAAATGCATTTACGCACTGCCTTCCGGCCAAAGGGGGACCGAAAGGGGGTGTGGGACTCACCACCGGCAGACACGACCGCCGGCAGCAATACCCACTAAAAATCTTCCGACGACGCCCGCCGCTTGTTGAGAAAGAGGCGGGGGCCAGTACCTGGGTTGCAGCTTCCGACACCCCGCCTGCGGCCAACGTCCCCCGGACCAAAACCGGGAGGACCTCCTCAGAGAGGCGCAGTGGACGCGCCCCTCCTACCTCCCCCTGCGACCATAGCGTGTGTGGCCGACTTCCCGGAGGGTCCATGGTTAGACAGCAGGGGCCCCCTGCCCCCCCTGCCTAGACCCTCCTGGCGCTGCTGAGCGGGCCCTCCTGGCCTACCCGCAGCGCCCTCCATAGGTCCCTCTTAGTTTCCCCCCCGGTAGTCAGTACTAAGGGCACCCAGAGTCGTCGGTCTCTGGGTGTTACCTTTTCCCTAGCGCCTCCTGCGCCCTACCGGGAGGTACTCAGCCCCCCCACCACGACAAGGTGGAGACCAGTCGGGGGGGACGCTGCTTAACCTAAGTCATCCTCTACCAAAGCAGTCACCAATAAACAAAATAAAATAAAAAAACACCCTCTGCCTATCTTGCTACTCCCTACTACTGCCATTGTACAATTAATCAACCCATTGGATTGGATTTAAAAACGTACAGCGACATCTAAACTGTAAAATCTAAATATAAACTGTCACTTACCTAATGTCATATTGTTAATGATATATTAAATCGCATTGTGTAGCTTAACAGACAAATTAAGAGTGTAACTAAAGTACCAAACCAATTGATAATATAAAAGAGCATTTGCCTGTGAGTTTCTTGCTAGTTCTTCTTGCAAAGCGGTGGCTCGAAACTGGCTCTTAAATTCACTTAAATTTAAATATTATTTGCTTTTTTAATTGTTTTGTTGCATGTAAGTGAATATAAGCTTCGTGATTGCAGTGTAATTATATTTCTGTTGCATTTTATATTAAATTTTGACGCTTTCAAGTAATAGCTCATGAAATAAAAATATTTGAAGTTGAAGTATGATTAGACATAAGATATTAAAATTGCACACCCATCAGAAACTTAACTAGTATACATTTTAATATGTTCAGTCAAATGTGCTGCAAGTATGGTAAACATATATATATAACTATGTAGAAGCTTTTCTAGTAATATCTGCACCCAGTTTATATTAAATTTCTAGCTAAAGTAATTCTCCCTTGGCAAATATTTAGCAGGAACACTCGTATATTACTGCAAAGTGTAATTCTGCTCTCTGAACTCTATAAGCGGTTTTAACTAAAACCGGCAAATGAAGTTATAAAAGCTTCCTATGTGACATCAGTTTACATTTTATAATATGTTTTTTATGTGAATCTATACTAATATATTAAAAAAAAAAGTGCAGTGTGTAATTACTAAATAATAGCTTCTTTTTTTAACAAAAGAGCAAAATTTTAATTTTGTATGTTTTATGTGTTCACTAGGCTAATTTCCTAGTTGCGGGATTGTTCGAAAGGGTTACCGCGGCCTTGGTGTTCTTAAGAACTTGGTGTTGGCTTAAGAAGGAATATGGATGGTTTTTGACGTAACAACGTCTTATAATTCGATAGAGCCGGCTGCACGCACGAAAAAATATGTCTCATGCGGCGTTACCTCGCTCTGAGGCGTTTCATGTAAGGCTTGAAGTGCAAGCGAGAGCGCGGAACGAGCGACAAAGAAGCACAATCGGCCTCTGCGTTCGGCAGCGTTCGACATCCGTCTCTCTCCTACTTGAGTGAGCGATGCGTCTGCGTGGACAGCTGCTATACTTCAGTATTTTCTTAAGACGTTGTCACGTTCAACTATCGTCAGTTAACCGACTTTATAGACAACCAATTTTTTTAGTCAGTAAAAGTCTGACACACCCTTCCGCTCCACCCACAGCGGAAAACAGTCATTTGATAATTTTCATCCGAAAAAAAGCCTAATCTCCTACGCAGCTAAACCGATTATGGCATGATTTTCACTAGCAAATGGCTGATGTTGTAAGAAATAACTTTTCTTTGAGACTTATTGTCACGGTATGAATCGCTTTTATTTTTTAGATTGCATCGATTGCTTAGAGTAATAGCTTTTTTTTGTTATTTTTCGTATATTCTCAAAATAAGGACATATATTAGTTTGGCTCATATTTAATGTGTCATCAAAATTAATAAATTACCAACCTAACCTAACCTTTTTGTACATCAAAAAATTCTGATGGAGCACCTAATCCCCTATTAGATGCTAGATCAGTATTTTTGATAATCAAAAAAGTATTTTTAGAGGTTCAGTTTATTATATTCCTATTAGTTTTTGACGACCGATATGGCGTGGAGGTCAGTATACCTTTTTTTTTTTTTTTTTTTTTATTATCGTCTGTTAAAAAATGCTGCTTACGCACTGTCTCCCGGCCAAAAGGGGAAGACCGGGAGGGGGTGTGGGGCTCACTGCAGCAGACGCGACCACCGCAGTCCTACCCACTAAAAAACTTCAGACGACGCCCACCGCTGTTGAAAAGGGGCGAGGCACCAGTGCCCGGGTTTGTAGCTTCTGGTACCCCGCCCGCGGCCAACGTCCCCCGGATCAGAACCGGGGAGACCTCCTCAGGGAGGCGCAATGTGCAGCGCCCCCCCTACCTCTATGTGCGGCCATGGCGTAACTGGCCGACTTCGGGGGGGGTCTATGGCGAGACGGAAGGGGCCCCCTGCCCCCGCCGCCTAAGACCCCCGAGGTCAGTATACCTGCACTTTACTCCAGAGGTCGTGGGTTCGATTCCCACACAGGACAAATCTTTGTGTGCATGAACATGAATATTTGTTCTGGTCTGGGTGTTTTCCTATGTATTTTAATTATGTATTTACAAAAAAAAAAGTATTTAAGTACGTTTATCCGTTCTTTAGTATCCATAACACAAGTTCTTAGTGATACTTATCTTGGAACTGAAGAATTGGTGTGATTGTAAGAGAATATTATTATGTAAGAGAATATTATTATTAGTACCCTTTTTAGTGCCATAGTTATGTAAATATTGTTAATATAGGCTATAGGTGTTTAAGCAACTTATTTATACAAGCCAGCATCAAAATTCTAACGAAATTAGAATGTAAAATTAAATCCCACTGACTTCAAGTGACATTAGAAATTTAATTTATTAAATATTACGATGTTACTGTCAAGTTCAAACGGGCTTTTGGGGTGAAAGGGGTGGGGAGAGGGTTGTGTTGTAAAATCTTTATTTACAAGGTTAGGTGTAGGCACGACTGTAGAAATTTTACGACTGAAATACTGATGTGATAGAGTGAAGACTGGAAAAGACAGATGAAAAAATACTGTTAGTATTTTTTTTATTAGTTTTCATCTGCATTTTAATAAATCTTTGTTTGTTTCTATGGGCGGGGCACATAGCTTCGACGACCAATACGGCTAACGTAGAAGAGGGCGGCTTCCACGCGATATACCTATTATCTGGTCAAGGCGGCGGGAAGCCGACGAATGCAGGCGACTCAAGATCGCGCAGAGTAGAAATTTATTGGGGAGGCCGGTGTTTAGTAGTGGACGTCATATGGCTGAGATGATAATGATGATGTTGGTTTCTATCTTCAGATATGTTGTATCTAAATCGAGAAAATCAATCGGAGAAACGAAATTGTCGATAACTTACAGATAACGCTTACTTACAAAGTGGAAGTAATAATAATAATGAATTTACAGTGGCAGATGGATCAGGAAAATAATTTTCAATTGTATCAACAGAATATGTACCCATCAGTTATGCCAATAACTTGGCAATCGGCGGTCGTTCTGGAGAATGTTGGGAGAGACCTATCTCCGGCCATGAACCTGCGGCTGAGACGATTTTTATAATAGTACATTTCAGTAAGCAGTGTTTAATTGCCAAACATTTTAGTATAATATCAACCAAACATGCATTTTGTGCAAGTAAAAATGTCGACTTAACGTAACAATCCTGTTTATCAATTATCATGTAAACGCGTGTGTGAGTGCTTTTATAAAGATACTTATACACATAAGCGTACTGTCCTCGGCACAAATATTCTGTTACTTTATTTCTATTCATAGTAGGTAACAAAAATTGTATGGGGCTTATTACAAAACAAGATCTTAAGTTAAACCAGGTTTAAAACTAGTGCTATCTGTGTCTTCGTTTTATTAAATAAAAGTGACAGCACTAATTTTAAGCCTGGTTTAACTTTAGATCTAGTTTTGTTACAAGCCCCTATATTTTATAAACATTGCTGTCTCTTCCAGCGAACCAGTATTCTCCAACTTTACATCCATGTATGTTCGGCAGTTGCTTTCTGCTTTTATTTGTTTGACTCGTTTTGCTCCGTATTTACTCGAAATATTCACCTCAGTACCCTATTTGTGCTCCTGTTACGTACGGTTTTCACACAATATTATATTGTTAGCATAAGATGCTAGAATTAGTTTAGCTTCAGTAATTTTACTATGTAAATACATACTTTTGTCAACTTGCTTCGTGAGAATGTGGCACGCCTTCGCTTTTCTTTGGTAGCTTTTCGTTTTATTATATTTTGACGACCGATATGGCGCGGTGGCGAGTATACCCGCTCTCCGCTCCAAGGTCGTGGGTTCGATTCCCACACAGGACAAATATTTGTGTGCATGAACATGAATATTTGTTCTGGTCTGGGTGTTTTCCTATGTATATTAAGTATTTATTTACAAAAAAATAGTATGTATGTAGGTTTATCCGTTATTTAGTATCCATAACACAAGTTCTTAATGATACTTATCTTGGAACTAAATGATTGGTGTAATTGTTAGAAAATATTTATTTATTTATTTATATGTTAGTTTACATTATTTAAGGTTTAGTAGGAGTCCCTATTAATTTCTAGTAAGAAATAAAGTGTATGTTACTCCGGGATAATGTAGCTAACTAATGATGAAAGAGTTATCGAGATCCGTTTAACTTATTTGGGTTTATTCAAAAAATACATAAATATAAATATTTCCTCTTTATTTGAGAAATTAATGTTATCATGCTGGCTTTATGCGAAAAGTTTAGCTTCTAGTTATAGTTTTAAGGATTTTATTAATAGACAGAGTGATTATTTCTTACAAATCCATTCTAATATTATAAATGAGAGAGTAGAGTTACTTACAAGACTTTTTTTATTTTTATTTATTTATTAGTCACACAAAACCGAGATACAGTAAGGACACAATTATGTTACATGCTAAATTCTATAAGTAGGCTGTATCTCCACTAACATTTGTGAACAGCATGACTGGTCCTTTATCTCGCTTACCAGGTAAAATTACTAAACTAATTTAAACGACATTTAGTAACAGATAGTTCACAGCCTTAGGAAAGACAAAGGCTACATTTAATGCGAATAAAAGGTTAAGAACTAGAAATAGGGGATCGTGTTTGTATAGAACGTTTTTATTTTGGAAGCTAGAAGCGTGAAAATATTTTGTTAAGTTTTTTTATTAGCTGATGTAAATATGATATTTAAAGTTAATTAAAGAAGATGCGCGATATAATCGAATTTCATGCGAATAATGTCACGTGAAAACCACTAGTTAACATAAATTTTAAAAAAAATTGTCTCCCGTATAAATTTCTACCCGAGAATGAAAGCTTTCATTCCTTCCAGCATGAATATCGGTATAAAAACTATCTCCATAGGAAACTTATTCCAAATCACTAAAGCAGTTCAAGTATATAAATATTACAGACAGATCAAATGAGTAAATAATATTTGTTTTGTTAGACTTTGAAGGCTTAGTAATAAACTCGACGAATAAACCAGACATTCAATCCAGTTTAACAAAGGAACAATATAATCTGTATTTCTGAACTCAAGCATAACATAACGCATTATTTTGTGCGAACCATTAACAGTTAAAATGGAACTCGTAAACGCTTTTCTAAAATAACTTTGTAGCGTCAAACGGTTATAGCGCGTTAATATTTGTTCTGACTTACTTTGTAGTTATAAAGGAAATATTTAAACGCAATGGAGGGGTAGGTTGTTGAGCCCATACTTGATTTTTTCGTATGCAAAAAACCTTGTCAAATACAAATTAACAGGTTTTTCTTATCAATTCAACCTTTTAACGTTTAATTATTAAAATGTCTGGACACTTTGCTAAATAAAACAGACAAAATTTCTAACAATTACACCAATTATTTAATCCCAAGATAAGTATCATTGAAAAATTGTGTTATGGATACTAAATAACAGATATACATATTTAAATACACGACCGATATAGCGTTGAGGTCAGTATACCTGCACTTCACTCCAGAGGTCGTGGGTTCGATTCCCACAAAGGACAAATCTTTGTGTGCATGAACATAAATATTTGCTCTGGTCTGGGTGTATTCCTATGTATATTAAGTATGTATTTACAAAAAAAAAGTATTTAAGTATGTTTATCCGTTGTTTAGTATCCATAACACAATTTCTTAATGATACTTATCTTGGAACTAAATAATTGGTGTAATTGTCTGAAAATATTTATTATTATTATTGCTATTATTAAATACTTTATTTGTATTATACATAGAAAACACCCAGATCAGAATAAACATTTATGTTCATGCACATAAACATTTTTCCTATGTGCGAATCGAACCCACGACCTCGGGAGCGGAGTGCTGGTATATTGACCTCCAAACTATAACTATATCAGAGACTAGCACTTACAGTGATAATCGAAACCAACGGCTTGAGGTTCCTACCTTCTTGATAACAAATAAGCGCACTGTGACCCATCCAAATAGACTGTTAATCTCTGCTACTATCTGGGCTAACATTTGCAACCAATTAAAGTCGCGAACTTCAATGAAAATATTCCATAGATCCAAACTAATATTGTAAATGCGAAAGTAACTCTGTCTGTCTGTTTTTTCTTCACGCCTAAACTACTGAACGTGAAATTTGGTACAGACATAGTTTGAAACTCGAGAAAGGACATAGGATAGTTATTATCCCGAAACTCCGCGGGTGCGGGAACTTCTCAAAAATCCCGCGAGATCGGGAACTATGTGGGTAAAACTGAAAAAAAAAATCTGCCGGAAGTCACTATTCCACGCGAACGAGGGAACTATGTGGGTAAAATCAAAAATCTGCTGGAATCAAAAATCCACGCGAACGAAGTCGCGGGTAAAAACTAGTCTTGTAAAAATTGACTCTACCTCGCACAGTGCTGTTTATCAGGCTCTTGCCGCAGTGAATGAGCGCTTTAGTTTATGAGTTAGCTTGTCAATCATAAGTGCTACACTAGAACCTTAACTGCATAAAGAATTTTTTGAATGTTTTGTTATTCTATCCGGTTTTGGAATTATCTTCCGTAGCATGTGTTTCCCTGCTCCTATAGTTTTGGGTCTCTCAAACGGCATTTCTGCAGACCATCATGAGTGCACTTGATACCGTGCTTATTTCATGGTATAGAGCATCCTCTTTATGGACTACATTGACTGCTTACTATCATTACGATATGTGGTCATTATGACAAGTCACATTAAAACAAGAAAATTGCTATAGAATCAAGTTTCTACGCATTTCATATAAAATGGCGAAATGTGACAATCCGTACCGTATAGGAGCCGCAAGCATTTTTGAGAAGGTCAATAAATGTTATAATCAGAGGTCGGAATTAGGTAGAGTTATTCATGTACTTACACTGATTTCACACAGCGAAAGAATATAGTGGATATGCCTCAAATCCCGGGATTAATTTTAAAGAGACTTTTTTTTATATATAAAATCCCGTTACTTTTTAATAAAAAGTTATTTACTTTTACTTTTTTAATTTAGACTACTGCACGCGCGACGTTGCCAAACTTACATCAATGATATTGGATGACCGAAGTTGCAAAATTCCAATACGCAATTTGTTGTATGGTATGTGTATCTTTGTTTTATTTGTCTATCTATGATGTTTTTATTATTATTTATTTGTAATATTGTTGGCCACACGGGATTGTCCATTTGAAATCCCGGGAAGGTCCACATTAATATCAACATTTCGATGCAAGTACATAAATAACTCTACCTAATTCCGACCTCTGGTTATAATAAATTTGTTATATCTAATAGAAGATTTTAATATAAAAAATGAATCCTTTGTCTAATGTGACTGTGATTTTGATGCTTTTTGATAGCTTACAAAATAAATAAGTCAAGTACCCAATTGTAACGTGTAAATATATTCTCAAGTGAAGTAGTAAGCTTGCAAAACATACTTTACAAGGCGTCCAGAACCCCACTGTATATTAATATCTGCGACGTACAGTCGGCAATAAAAGGCGAACTGTCACAGCTCATAAAGTTGATGTCGTCATAAAGCTGGTGCACTACTGCTCTCTAATAGTTCGCTTAGCACCCACCTATATGTAGTTCACTTTCATAAATCATGCGGTTCTAAGGTACTACGATTACATACTTTTCTCTGTGTTCTGTAGTAAATTTAAAAGCAGTCTTACTATTTGTTTCGTGTTATCTAGAGGTCTGTGCTAAAATTAAACTTTCCTACACCTATATAAATATTATTTAAATGTATGAGTGTGAGATTATATATGTGTGTAAAAAAGCAGTGCATCATGCGTCCTTTATTAGTTTTAATATAAGGATAGGAAGACGCTCTGCATTCCCGCGTTTAATAAAATACTTAGGATTCTAATAGTCATTAATTTGAAGAACTGCTGAACATTGGCCTCACCAATAATCTTCCACGTTAATAAATCTTGTGCCTGTAATAGTACCTAATAATTGGTGCATCAAACTTGTTAACGAACATTTCAGTTCAGAATTCTGTTGGGTCTAGATTGGAGTTATATAGTTGGTCCCACGTAATAGCTGGCGAGCCTATTACCGCTTACCGGGCACTGTTATGTTCGCTAGAGCCTCGTCCGTAGATCGGCAGGTGCACCACTTGCAGGTGAGGTTGGTTTGGGCTCCTTAGGTCTTGGTAGCAACCCTATACATCCCTGGGTCATGAGATTGCTCTGAAAACCTAGAAATTAATATAGCTTTGACAAAAATCACGACATGTGTTTTGTTTTAATGAGTTAACTTGATAGTCAGTTTATGTCTGTCAGGACCAAACAGCGCTCGTCACCTCGAGATATCAGCATTTACGATGCTTCATAACTCCAATAACTTAACTAAGTACTAACAGCATTTGAAGGACTTGTGTGTGCTCCCTATTAAAGGGAAGATCTTCCACCGAGCGGATAGAGATTGGGTGTTATTTATATATATATCGAGGAGCATAAAGAATTCTATTTGCGCGATTCAGGATTTTATTCATCTGTACGTTTCATTCATCACGTGTATATACTTATAGGTTCCAAACCGACATAGATCATAATTGTTAATTGAATCGAATTAAATTAATAAAACTGTGTTGAATTGAATGTAAGTCAACAAATTGAATTAAATGCAATTAACATTGCATTAAATATAATTCACTTAAACAAACTATATTAATTTGAAAGCAATCAAAAATAATTGCCTTAAATTCAATTAAGATATACGAACAACAATTTACATTTATTTTTTAAACTTTTTTCCAAACAGAGAAGTTTTATAGATAAAAACTGGATAAAGTAACACGAGTCCCGATCATAAACAGCGCTATGTTTTACGATAATTACATCAGTGGGCGCTTCAGAGCATATTTCCTTCGCGAAATGAACGGAACAAACACAGGTTTTACCTAAGGCTCTCTGATATATTAGCCGTTTTATGGCCATCGTAAAGAGGACGTTATAGATGGCGCTGTTGTTCTGTACTGGGATTGAGCGGGTGGAGGTAAGAAACGTATACGAAAGTATCTAATAGACATAAAAATAAGGTTCTAATATAAATGTTTGCCTATTTAGGGGGAGGTTGATGTTTTTGTGAAATTTTGCTGGAGAATACAGTTTTCAGCGAACGAGTTTTTAAAATTCCTGAACTTCACATATTGTTAGGTCTTAGGTATTATAATAGTAATAATACATTCATACATAAATGTCTAATAGAATTCTATGCCCACATTTCGCCAGTTATATTGTTGGTCCCACGTAATAGGTAGCGAGCCTATTGCCGCTTATTGAGAACTGTTATGTACGCTAGAGCCTCGTCCGTTGATCGGCAGGTGAACCACTTGCAGGTGAGATTGTCTTGGGCTCCTTAGATTTTGATACCAAATAAGTTAATAAGTTATATTGTTACAAATATCTGTTATTAGCAACAACTTTGTTGATCAGGTTGTCTGTCGACATAGTTTCCACTTTTCGCTACCCCTGGCTGTCCTTTTCCATCCCTTTGGTAGATCATTCTCCCATCTCTTAATTTAACCTTCGCGTTGTCTTTTTCCATTCCTAGGGCACCATTTTAGTTCAAATTTCCTTTGTTATTTCTCAGTATATGCCCAGTCCAATTCCATTTTATTTTTTGTAATATAATACATCTCCTTATATTTCCTATTGAATACCTAGCAGCTTTATCATTTCTGTCACCATAATGTAAACAACAGTTGTTGGGTGTAAGTATATACTGCGAGGAAAATAGTCTTTGACATGTTCATAGGGCTTAGAGATCTTCGTCTGTTTCCAATTAATTACCTAGCAGCTATTCTTTGAATGGGGCGTTTAAAATGTTTTTTTTCAGTTTTTTTCTGAGTGGGTGCGCTGTTGTACCGTGTTTATTTCACGGTATGTAGCGTCTTAATTTTTTTGGACTGCGTCAACTGTTTGCCATCGGTCAGGATGTAATGTTATTTCTAATTATAATTTTTTTATTGGCTATAAAAATGATACAATTTGAGTAATAGTATTTCTAATCCTATAATAAGGTTTATAAAAATCGAGTTATTAGGTACTACATAACTAGATAGATAGATAAATCTTGATACTGATCATTATGACACCTTGATGTCCCCGCGCATGTGTCCAAAAAATATCATGAGTCCCTTCAGGCTATCCGTCTCTGGAATTCCTTATCTGTTTCCATTAGACAGGCTCAGACATTAAACTTTTTTAAGGAGAGGGTGAAGTCTTACTTTTTGAATAAGTCTCATTAGTTTGCATAATTATTTTTTCTATATTATATATAGATTATATATTGTATTGTATGATGTGTATATACATATATATATTTATATTTTTTTGTATATTTTATTCATTTTTAACAAATAGTTTTAGTGTTTATTCTTTTTAAAGTTTTTGTGCTCTGCCTACTGCTTTCCTGTTCAATATTCATTGTAATCTGTAGTTTTTATGTTATTTTGGTCAATAAAGAGTATATCTATCTATCTATCTATGACGTCACATTAAAAAAAAGTTAAAACAATATACGCACTTATTATTGTTATTATCTTCAATGCAAATGTTAATATCAAATGTCATCAATACAAATATATACCTTCTCCAATAAATTCCAATGAGATCGATTCCAGTATTGATACTGTGATCTTTATCAGGAGGTCCGACCATCTTACGGTTGGACGCCTCATGCTACGATTCCCCTCAAATGGCGCAGACCATCTCTGTCCACCAGACATTCCAAAACATTTCTGCCCTATGTAGATGATTTTATTACATCAGCCTTATGAGTCCACTGCTGAACTGATTACATTCTATTGGGGCTATTTACCATGCTGGGCAGGCGGGTTTGTGATCGCAGTTCAAGCCAGTACACGCTGACGCTGCTGCCCGTCATCCGGTAAGATTTATCTTCGTCGACTCTTACGATTTCCCGTTTCAATTAGAGGATGAGATATTAAAATAAATAAAAATGTAAACGTGACGTTAGTGACCCGCACTTTATAGCCGAACGTCATTATCGACCAATCAAACCAACTTTTATCAGAAAGAATCCTAAACAATTATATCAAGAAAAGTTCAGTTAACTCAACCGAAGTTTTAGTGAGGTTTTTAATTAATTTCGAATCTTTTTAGCGGCGGCCGGGCCTCTGTGCTTTGTCCAACGCGCAGGTTTCTTACAAAACTAATAAAACTTTGTTCTGAGCCTCGAGGTTGTTGTTTTGTAGGGTAGACAGAGAAATTATTCACGACTTGGTGTTGCGTAACTACTGCGTTCTTTGAAATAACTAAGCAAATTGGTGTTGTTCGTGATCAAGTTAATAACGACAGGTTTTAGTTCATTTAAGTTTAAAAGAGTTGAGAAAACTGTGGTGAAAAAAATATACATAAAAGCGAAATTATATGAACGCAACATGATAGTTTAATAGCCAAACAGTTGGTTGGCGACGAAATATACTTTTTAGTATTTGGAAATAAATAGTTCTATATTGGTTTAATTTTAAATTCAGATTCATTTTTTCTTTATTTCATTGAGTGTTTAGACTGAAGCTACTTTACATAGAATTTTTCTTACTTTCCTATTACTGAATAAAATTTCACTAAAATAATTCATACTAACTAAAAATATGACCACTTCCAAAAAACAATACTACTCAAAAACATAATGTTTACAAAAAGGTATGATTGCATATATTTATAATTATTTATTTGTTAACTTCCTCTAAGGTCTCGATAGAAAAAGTGTTGCCAAAATGGCGTGGACTAACCTTCATCTATACTTCTGTAGTGTTCGCCTTCTTGTATACTAGTTGGCCTTTTTTTCTGATTGAAAATCATCAAATGACCGTCTCCCGCTGTGGATGAAGCGGAGGTCTGTCAGACATTTACTAACTAGATACCATCCATGTTCCTTCTTGAGCCTGCTTTATTCTGGGGCCGCGGTAACCCGGACAGCCCTTACATGCTAGTAGGTGTTGGACCCGAGGCATCTCTAGCGCTTCGTCGACCCATTACATGTAATATTAATTACGTTGTTTTGTAAGTGTACTCCTCCGCTCCAAGTCCGTGGGTTTGATTTCTTTGAACAAATATTGGTAGTTGGTATAAATTCGAATATTTGCCTTAGTATGGTTGTTACCTTCGTGTGAGTATTTCAATTTAAAAAAAATTCTTAAGTTACTGTGTGAATGAATTCAAATATGTGCGTTAGTCTAGTTTTTTCCTGTTTGTATTTTAGATTTAAAAAAATCCAAAGTAACTTTATTGAACATCAGAAATATAAACTTAGTCGTCTAATCCTTCAACTGGATGCTCAATCAGTATTTTCGATGTTAAAAAAGTTTGAACACTAGTTTCTTGTTTTCGATGACTAAAAATAGATTATCAGACAATTTTATACTAAAATGAACAACAACCCCAAAACCATGAACATGACAAAGAACTCATACAAATAAAAATAAATACCATGTGCGTACTTAAATGTTCGATTCGAGCCTTTGGTCATAAATAATCATTGGTACCTTTTAAGGCACCACTAATCGTGGCCCAGGGGTGGTTTTACAGCTGTCATAAAAGCAGATAATGTACTTAGTCGGAGTGCTCGTATGCGTGATCGAAATACGCCATTTGTACTGAAGACGACAGTTAATTGGATGGCAGTAGATCAGTTTATATTTATATAATTTTTCATGCATACATATAATTTTATAAGTCAAAGAGTTAATAATAATATGCTCAGACAACGACATCAATTATTTAATTCCGAGGTAAGTATCAGCAAGAACTTGTGTAATGGATACTAAATAACAGATAAACTTTTTTTTTATATGCATACTCAAAATACATAGGAAAACACCCAGACCAGAACAAATATTCATGTTCAAGCACAAAAGGAATTCTCCAGTGTGAGAATCGAACCCACGACCTTAGGAGCGGAGTGCGGATATACGCGCCACCACGCCATATCGGTCGTCAAATTATTTACCATGATTACTGGTGTCTTTAAAGTTCCATTTATATAAAAAAAACAGATTGGCATAGGTAAAATAATTCATTATACGAGTATACTTGTAATACATAGGAAACACTGTGACTATAACAAACATTTAATTGCGTGCATGACACATATATATTTGTCCTATGTGAGAATTGAACGATTTCAGCTCAGTATTCATCTACTTTATTTTATATAAAATTTACATTTAAAAAAAAAGTCGATTTATAATGGCAAAATTACATTTGGATACAAATAAATAAAATTTACAAGTCTGTTTGTAGTTGATTGAGTTGATACTTTGTATCAGCATATTTACAAAATGCCTTTGCATCTATTTTTTTCCGGACAAGCTTCAAAATAATTAAACCGATTGCGGGAATTGTCAAATTGCTTCTGCTGACCTTAATGCTATTGCTTAACGCTAAAAACATTACGAAGTTTGTCCTTGGTCGGTGATCGATTGTGTGATATTTGGTATATAACACTTTTGTTTAGTTAATGCATTGTTTCCATATTTTATTTCTTCATTCTTATAGTTTACTACTTACATACTTTCAAGAGCAGTTTTTTGGGGTTGAGGGTTGATACTCTGAGATACAGGATTTATCCTAGTTCGGATATCAACCCACCTTAATTGCATTTAATTTAATTTTCTAATTAAGTATATTACTCTGTATTTATGGTATAAAATAAACGTTATTATTATTTATACCTACTGCTTGTAATTTTTACTATGATAAGATACCAACGTTTGTCAACCGTGTTCAATGTAATTGAGTTAAAATTCGTAAATAAAATATGTCTCCATTTATTATTGTGGAACCAATCTGAAGAAGTCTTGCCTTTTAGTTTTAAATGTAAATACCAGTATACAGTTCTATTTTGTAAAAAATACTTGCACATGCAAAGCTTTAAAAGTTTCAAAAGAACCGTTTGTCTGCAATGCTCCGTCATATTATATCTTAATGTAATAATATTTAGTTATAAATGTGTAAGTTTAGAAATTACTTTATCCAACTTCCTATGAGAAACACGCACACACACGCGCGCACACTCACTCTCACACACGCATTCACTTACACACACAGAAGGAGTGATTACAATAGGAAAATTTTTAAATGTTATTTTAATTTTATAATGATTTTATTTTGTTTTTTTTTCTTAATTTTTAAGTTTTTGTAACATATGACAGTTTTTTTTAAATGTAATGTTACTACTTATTATTATAAGAGAGCGGAATCTCCTGAAACAACTGATCTATTCACTTAAAAGAAGAATCCAAACTCTGAATAGAGAAACATACTATGTATACGCAATAAACATTCTTTATTTTTATTTCATTTTCATCTTCCACCCCCATCATCCAAACAAAATCAGTCCAAACAAAAGCCAAGAAGTTATTCTAATATATCAATGTAAAAACAATTACTGGTTTTTTACGTAACAATATCAGCTCATAAAAAATATTGACATTGTGTATGAAAATTACTTTCAAAGTATGTAACTTTTTATTCCACATACACTTAAAAAAAAAACGGCTAAGGGCGAGTCGGACTCGCGTACGTAGGATTCCGTACCATTATGTCTAACATTGGAACTGAATATTATTTTTTGTTAAATCTACTGCTCGTAATGAAATTGTATCCATAAAAAGATATGGTAAATAAAGAGGGCGTATAACTAAATATTCTGTGAATATCTCAAGTGTCTAACTGTTGCCGTGATCAAAAACGAGCTAAAACGAGCACGTTTGTTGTATGAAAGCCCCCTTAAATATTCATTATATTCTGTTTTAGTATTTGTTTTAATAGCGGCAACAGACATACATCATCTATAAAAATTTCAAATATTTGACTATAACGGTTTATGAGATACAGCCTGGTGACAGACGGAAGGACAGACAGCGGATTCTTAATAAGTGGTTTCCGTTTTTTACCCTTTGGTCACGGAACCCTAAAAAAAGCAAATTAAATGTTTGTAATGTCAAACGTAAGCCAGGAAGTGATTCTAAATTTGCTTCCAAGATTTGACCCCACACCAACCGGACAAGTTAAATAGACCCCTGTAACTCTGTTCGCAATAACATCAACCACTTGTTGGTTTCACAGAACTTAATTTCTTTTCAGTGTCGTTCTGTCGTACAAAATGAACCCTTTTATTGCGACGGTATTTGTTTTGCAAAACAGTTTACGCGCGCGTCGAAAATAATTTTCCTGTGTTACTTTATTATGTCACCTTTGTAACAAAATAAATGTGCCGTTGAAAAATATTACGTTTACTTATTAAGCTATCCTTGTACTTTTGTAGGGTATTTGGGTTGTATGTTGTTATTTTTATACCATTTGAATACTTAATGGTATAAGAGTTAGGCAAAGTCGTATTTTTCTTTTTTAGCAAACTTTAATTACATAGGATGTAAGAACACGTTATATATAATGTCAGTGTAATGTAATTATTAATCAGTTATGATGAAGCATGACCATTGTTTTTTGTATATTTGCATGCCATGAGGCTAAATATGGAATAGCGCTAATGTTATGTATGTTGTGAACACCCCTGTATCACCTGTATTTGCAAATAAATATGATTATGATTATGCGTTACCAGTGAACATTAGGAAGGCAAAATCCCTGGATTCGTTTAGGACGTTAGTCAAGAATAACTTTCCTTATGATAAAAATCCTCTATTTTTTTAAAATGTAATCTTATTAATAAAATTTTAATTTTTTTGTGTCAAGTTATTTTTTATTTGTGATTAGTATCTAGTTCAAAATTTGTAGCTTGTTTTCTTTTTATTATTAGTAGTTGCTTTGTTATCTTTGTGTTAGATAAATTTATTTTTGTCTTGTGTTTATTTATTTTATTTTTAAATACTTTTCTCAGTCTCGGATCTCAGTGCTATGGAAGCCACTAAGCCGTTGGTCCTGGTTAAAACTAAATGTGGTAGTTGTTAAGCCATGTTAGAGGACTAATTGGGCGGCTTGAAAAATTCTAACAGCAGGACGCTATAAACCTGCCTCTACCAATTTGCACTGGGTCTGCGTGGTGGAGTATGACCCAATACTCTCGCACCTTGATATGAGAGAGAAGGCTCGTGCTCAGTAGTGGGACGTTAATGAGCTGAGATGATAATGATGATTTGATGTCAGGCATCGTCTCACGAGTTAGGGTGAAAGAGATTCAGGCTACACAAGTTTTATTCTGCAGACGGTACTGTTGGTGAAAGCCGTTGACAATGTATTTGACCTGCCTGTATTATTTACCAAGGCGTCTAATAGAGCCTGTCCAACTTAAATTTTCGACTATTACATACAAAAATAACTGGGGCCATTCGCTTAGCGTGTCTCCTAAAGGAACTATAATAACATACATTAAATAAATATAATTGAAGTCATAACAAATCGGATTAAAAAAAATTGCCGATTATTTGCAAAAAAAAACTTACGAATGAGGTATAATTATGTGAAACTCGACAAAAGAACAGTTTCTTGTGTGCGTATGGGTAATTCGATTTGTTGGTGCCGTAAATAAATAATAATGGAGGTTTCCTGATTTCCCCTTTCAGAGGTTGAATCGGGCAATTTGGCATTGTGGGTCGCTTTGACCCTGCGACATAGGCCCCCTGCGGTCTGTGACTCAGCAGCGGCAGTGTTACTCGGGTGAATAATATCGGGTGAATAATATACGAGGAAATGTACGCTAACTTTCCGGTTAAGTTTTCTGTGAATACGATATTGTTTCGGGTTTCAAAGTAAATTTTTCAGTCTATTGCTTAGTTTTATGCCAAAAAAAACATTTGACGAAATTTTTGATAGGTTCTGGTTTTCGTGATAGAAAAAGCTTAAAACTAAAAAATATATAAGCAGATTTACGGATTGAACTATTGATAATGCTAAAACAATATTATAGTAAATATTTGTAAAATGTTTTGTAACTAATACTTCAAACTAAACCATACACATTATTTTTATATTATAGTGGTATTTTATGGACATACCTATATAGTTTGATTTTTCTTTCGTAATCATTAATTTTAGTGAGAAAGTCCCCCGAGTGTGAATACTATATGTTATAATATAATTAACCTTTACAAAAAGATTATGAATAGCAATATTTATAATTTCAGAGCACATACTTTTTTAACATCTTTAAAACATTTACAAATATAAAAAATATAAAAATATTGTTGTTTTTATTTTAAAAAATTCTTTTAGATATAATAGAGAAAACAACTTATTTGTGTAAAATTTAAGTCAAAAACATTAACATTTCAGTTCTGATGTCAACAGAAAAAATCACTTCAACTTTAACTCATATGAAAGCCAAAACTTAAAAACTAGCGCGCCCATTCACTGCGGGCGGGAGCTTGACCGTAAAAGAACAGGCAAGAAAATCGTCAAGGTTAGTTTTTGCTCCCGCCAGTTGACAAGTCTATACATACATACATATAGTCTATATACATCATAACAGTTCTGATGTCAACATAAAAAATCACCACTTTTCGCCTTATGAAATAAAATAACGGGAAAGCAATTATTAATAAACATCACTTCTATTCATCTAAGAACGTTATTACATAACATCTTCTTGTGTAGGTACTGTTATTTCACAAAACATGTTATTTTGTGTTATTTCCTTGTTGTACAACAAGCTGCAATAGTGTCGACTCCTATTACTGTTACACAGTGGTCCTTTCCTCATAAGGACACCTTAATGCGGCACGATAGCGCACGCCATGCCCAATAAACACGTTCCTTGCCGATAAAGTACTTTGTTCAAAACAATACCAAGTCGATTTTGCAGACGCTTCACAGTCAATGAAGTGCAGTAGAATTCGTTGAAAATTGCGATGTTGAGTAGTTTGTAAATACATCAAAATTAACAAAGAATCCGTTGTTTTCTGTCGCGGGTTCCACCACCTATCCTTCAGCCGTCTGAGGAGTCAAGTTGGGCAAAAAAACTTTAATTTACATACACACATACATACATACATTTACGCATATTGCCCCGAACTACAACCCCCCCCCCCGCCCACACTTCGCTAGTAGTTGGTCCCACGTAATAGGTGGCGAGCCTATTGCCGCTTACCAGGCGTTGTTATGTTTTCCCCAGAGCCTCGTCCGTTGATCGGCAGGTGCACCACTTGCAGGTGAGGTTGGCTTGGCCTTCTTAGGTCTAGGTAGTATACCTAATACCTACCTTATTTAATAAAGTTAATTCAAATAAACTGCGTACAAATGTAAGTAGTAAATGAAATATACGTAGTTTCTTTATACTAAATTAATTGACCTATTAAAGAAAACTAGCCTTGCTAGTGCTATTACTATTATCGTATCTAACTGACTAGTAACTACCCTTCTATGTAAGTTAGTCGCCGCAATAGCTTTTTAATGCAATAAAATTATGAGGGTATTTCTTCTGTAATTACTGGCTTTATAAAATAATCGTTGTTCTGAGGCTCCCATCTTACTTGAAGATGCCCTGTGTAAGGGCGAAACACGTGTCGTGTTGAATAGTTTCTCGATTTATCGGGAAATTATAGTAGCGCGGGAATTGTTACAAAGATATTTTTAATCCATCACTTGCTTATAATGGATTTCCGCAAAGTAACGCCTGAATCAATAAATTATTTAATATCACGTAATGAATTCTGCACTACTTAGCCAATTTTGTGTTTCACTGTGATGATAAAAGCACAAAATTAAGCACATACTCGTATGTAGCGCACCTATTCTATATGGGACATTTAATGACGATTAAGTTGTCTACTACTACCGATACAAAATGTTGCCATCTTTCCAGGTCTTGAGTCTCAATGATGCGCCAGTCCTTAATTTTAATTATCTTATTGTTTTAAAATCCCAAAAGAAAACAATCATTTTAATCCTTGAAGCTTTACTGTTCATATCGTAACTATGCAGTAACAATCGAGCCGAAGATTTCTCTTATTACAGATGACGTTGAATGGATCTTGTAAGTGGTTTATGTTGGGGAAATTTCTTTGTGTTACAGTTTAAGTGATTGCCTTTTATTATTGGAACGCTGTAAGGGCTGAAGGCAACAGCGTGAACATATTGAGAGCATTTTACAATTAATTCTTGGCGATTAGGTTTGTCTTTCGAGATAGTAGAGAAACATCTATTGGAATGATAGCTGTTTAGCGCTTAATTAATCAAAGGCGTTTATCGGGGATACAGGAAGCAGCTGCTGTAAGGCCCTTTGCAAAGGTAGCAGGAAACAAGTCAGACTGATAATTGGGGCTTTAACAGAATACTATGCCACAAACAAAATACTCCATACGACTGGCAGTAGATGTAAAGACGAAGAGGTGTCTATGGGGCACCTGCTGTGTACCTGTGACTCGCTGGCTGCTTGCCAAAAAAGTCCTTCGAGGGACCACCCTTAAACTCCTCTACCCACAGCCAAGGATAGACCACCCTCAAAGGACTGTTTCGCCCCTGGCTTTCCTTCGTTGGCTGTCCAGGGTGGAGTCGCAAGAGCTACATGCTTGCAGGGTGGAAGTGAAAGATGCATACATCGTGAGCTGGCGCGCTGTCCTCTTGGGCAGTGAGTAGGAAACGGTGTACACCCTGAAGCTGAGGATATCGATGTTGCGCTCCTGCCGTTGCACTACGGCTATTTCGGGTAGCCCATTTAATCCTCGGGCTAGTCACCGCCTGCCTTTTTGCAATCATTCAACCCAATAACCCGACCATAGTAGATTCCATTCTATCTTTACTGCACCAACCGGGGATTGTCCTTAGATATATTGCTATAGTGCACATAGGTATAATCGCCGGTTGGTGTCACATAGTCAATAGTTAAACTTGTCTGAGGGGACTCTATGTGTTGGCTTTAGCCCCACGCATGCTTTCCAAATGTACGAATCACCATTGGCCCGGGATTGGAAAAAAGATAGTACTAATAAATATCATAAATAACTAGCTTATGGATACTAAATAATAGATATAGATACTTAAATACTTTTTTTTTCCTAATACATACTTCATGTATATAGGAAACACCCAGACCAGAACAAATATTCATGTTTATTTACACAAAGATGGGGCTGTGTGGAAATCGAATCAATAACCTTAGGAGGAGTGCAGATATTCTGACTCCAACGCCATGGCAATCGTCAATACCAACCCTGCACAGTGTTTAAAGTAAGCCAGTTAATAACTGACCACATATCCATTGTCATATCTGCAGGGGTTATCAGATCCCGCATCGAGGGTCATTTAGTCCCGGGCTCATTAGGCAGACGGATGGCGCAGTCAGCACATTCACCGCTTCATTAGTTTTAACAAGCCATGCTAATTCCGACTTTATCAGCCACGGTTTAGTAAGTTAGATCATAAAAATTGCTGTTTCGGCTTAAGGGTTGTTAATGCTATTTAGAGTATGAGATCGCACGAATATAAATAATTTGCTTTTTAAGGTTTCGTGTTAAACAGGAAAAATCTACAATCTACAAACCCGGGCACTGGTGCCTCGCCCCTTTTCAACAGCGGTGGGCGTCGTCTGAAGTTTTTTAGTGGATAGGACTGCGGTGGTCGTGTCGGCCGCAGTGAGCCCTACACCCCCTCCCGGTCTCCCCCTTTTGGCCGGGAGACAGTGCGTAAGCAGCATTTTTTTACAGACGATAATAAAAAAAAATTTAAAAAAAAAAGTTACGTTAAAGAGAAAGATCACCGAAGTTAATAAAAGTATGATATCCGTAAGTTATTATAGTCGGCAAGTCTTCTCTTGAGTAGTGACTGTTAGGACAGTTACTGATGTACTAAACGTAATAAGGTATAAAGTAAGTAAGTAAGCGTGCGCGTGCGCCTAAATATAGGTCGCTTCGTAAGCAAAAGTATGTACAGTGCCCGCACACAGACTAATCCTGATCATAATATCCTAGCATTATCCCGGTTGCTCTAGACTTAAGCTTAGGGCCCAGGGTCTGGTCACTGGTTCAATTAGATTTGACTGAATTTCAGGCAAATCAGATGGTTAAAAATTTAGCAGAGCTACTATTGATACTATAGAACAAATAAATACAGTTAGTTCGTCATCTTGACCATCATCCTCAATCATTCAGCATGATCATCATATATTATGCATAATTTAAGATATGAAAAAACCAAAAAAAAAAAATCATTATATTATATGCAAAACATTTTTCCTATAACGGAATCTTACCTTAGAAGCGAAGAACAGGCACAGACATACAGATGCAGAACTAGATAGGCTGCTAGAATCGTACCTTGTACAAATAGTAGCTATAATTCCGACTTAAGCCAATATCCCAACATTAACTACGTTAAAACTCGTAATACTATTCATTACCTTCATCTCAAATTGAACCCAGATTAAGAAATATTTTGTTTTTTGTCCATGTAAATGCACAAAAATATTATTGCTAGTATGAAAAAAAAAAATAGCTTGCTTTGAATAAATTTGATTTAAAGTAAACGGACATACAGAAGTGGAATCATATAATCAGTTTGAATCGTACCTTGTATCAATAGTAATAATTTCGACCCCAGCCAATATACTATCGTAATAGTTAACGTTAGGACGCCCCAGACCCGTGATTTAAGTGGTTGATATCGAAGATAACGGTGAGAGGAATAATTTTGATTACAACCATTTCGGGTAGCAATATTAATTAATTTCCCAGAACCCCGTTATCTGGTGTTAAATCAAACCGGGCAATTTGTGACAAACTGTTTTAATTAGTTTCTGTTACGTTTGTGTTTGTGTCCACTTGGAATACTCTACTTAGAGTATAGGATGGGAGTTTAATTAGCAAATTTGTCGTAATATTCTAAAGTTGACTTAAAATAATGCTTTAAAATAAATCTTAAAAATTTTACTTATAAATCTTCATAGTCTCTATTGTGGGAGGCATTGAACGGTTATGTTACGAATGGATTCGCGTGTTATCTTTACTTTTAAGGTTTGAACTCGGTATCAACTGGTTCTTTCAACCCAAAGCTCACCAAATAAGCTACAATCGCCTCATAGTTATTCCTATCAGTTATATATATACATCACCCTTAATAACTTCAGAAAATTGGCCCCCAATAGGTTACATTCTAATGGGAGGCCCATTATCAGTTATATATGTCACCGTAAAATTGTAAATAACGTTAAATTATAATCTATCCCGCGATATTGTAATCTGTCGAGAAATTGTGATCCGTAACAAACTGCTCACAATTTAACGCATTATTTTTCGATAGATTATAATTTATCGAAGACAAACCGTCAGATTGTAAAATGGAATGCGACAGAACGCACCTCGCGCTCTGATTGGTTGAACTTCATGTTCCCCGCTCAGCCGACTCAACAAAACTCTGAATTCTGCGTATTCAGAGTTTTGTTGACAGACAGACTCAATATCCGACATTGTAAATATTATCAAATAAGATATCAAATGAGTTCACACGCATAAAAAATATTAAAACACTGAAAATACAAATTAGGTTATGTTCGGTGACTAACTCTTACTCATTATTTAACTGCACTTCTTTAGGTTATCACAAGTCCGTTAACACTCCCTACAACTTATTATAATACAATGCGTTATTATTATTAACACGAAAACTGTTTTAAATCACCAAAACACTGTTTGTTTACATTTCACAACAAATGTATTTGACTTATAACAACCGAAAATGGCGACGACGGGCGGCTGAGCGGGGAACATGAAGTTCAACCAATCAGAGCGCGAGGTGCGTTCTGTCGCATGCCATTTTACAATCTGACGGTTTGTCTTCGATAGATTATAATCTATCGAAAAATAATGCGTTAAATTGTGAGCAGTTTGTTACGGATCACAATTTTTCGACAGATTACAATATCGCGGGATAGATTATAATTTAACGTTATTTACAATTTTACGGTGACATATATATAGTATATCAGCCTTATTAAGTCCACTGCAGAACATTGGTCTCCCCAATAGAACACATTCTAATGGGAGGCCCATTATCAGTTATATATATAGTATATCAGCCTTTTTAAGCCCACTACAGAACATAAGCCTCCCCAACAGAACACATTCTAATAGGGGCCCCATAATCACCACACTGAGCAGGTGGTTTGGTGATCGCAGTTCAAGCCAGTACGAATGATGACGCTGCTGCCCATCATCAAGTTGGACTAATTCTAGGCCTAGAAATAAAATTGTAATGTTTTTAACTATTTTGACTTTTTCTTTGACCTAGCAAAATGTGTCAATATAAAATTACTATCAAGTAACTAAAATTAAATCGAAGAAAACGATAAAGACCTTATTCAATTTAATTAAATTTTGCCAATAATAAATAACAAAGGCGTCACTGTGATAAATCCACGGGCGAGTGATCTAAATCTACAGTTCAATTTAGTGAACAAATGACGAGCTCCCGAGATTGATGCGACTCCATAACGATTTCTGTGCCAATCACCATTGATTTGCTAGATTTAGGTGGGAACGTATACCTATATATAGTATTTGTCGTATTTATTGAGTGGCACGGGACAGAATAGAGCAACAGTAGACTAAAGAAAATTTATATATTTTTTTAACTATTAAATTATTTTTAATTCATTATTCACACTTATAAAATTAAAAAAAAAATACAAATTACAGAGAAAAGATAGATTAAAAATTAAAATAAATACTAAAGTGAATGTAATAAACAAGTATTTTTTATGTATGTCAGAAATTCTATATAGAGAATAGGTAAATTATAATTATAGGGCGTATAATTATGATTAAGAGAAAAATAAATTTATCATTAACCTTTAACAGGCAGTGGTCAATATATGACCACCATAAATTGAACCTTATGCGGTTAACTTAAGGTGGAAAACCAATGAATATTTTCAACGTGCTCTGTCTGTTAAAGGGTTAACCTGACTGCAATGGGAAGTCTGTAATTTTTAAAAAAGTGTTCGACCGACCCCTGCATCCATAAGAACTATCATATAATAGGGTAAAGAGTACCTTTTGCTCTTTAGAAACTGATTCACAAATACGATTTTCTGGAGAAAAGTGTAACCTTGCCGCTTTTCTTGCCCGTTCTTTTACGATCAAACTCCCGCCCGCAGTTAATAAGCGCGTTAGATTTTAAGTTTTACGTTCACCAGATTGAAACTTGAAAACTGATTTTGACGTTGATTATACCTTCACTAAACAACAAGTCTGTTCAAGCGTTTTGAATCTCCGTTGGAATATAATAAAACACACACTGAGAACATTACCCACATACACATATTTTGAATCTAAGTTGGAATATAATAAAACACACACTGAGAACATTACCCACATACACATATTTTGAATCTACGTTGGAATATAATAAAACACACACTGAGAACATTACCCACATACCCTGTTTTTTCGGGGGCTCACATAGAAAAAATGCCTATTTTTTTTAATTTTATTATAATAGGTTGGGGAAAAAGTCTTTTCGTATTTTTGTATGAAAAGTCAAGACATTTTTTTCAAAGTTTATTTACATTTATTTACAATATATATGTACCGTTTTGTTGAATAACTTTCTGCCATTTTGTGGGCAGAGACATTATCCCGTTACTGTAGAAACTTTGGGACTTCTGATCAAAAAAACGGGACAAATAGTTTTGGCAGTCCTCTCTTGAGGTCAACCTTACAGAACCTAAAGAATTCTGCAGAGACCGAAACAGGTGAAAATCTGAAGGCGCAAGGTCAGGGCTATATGGTGGATGCACTAGGACCTCCCAGTCGAACTCTCTTAATTTTTGCTGAGTGGCTAAAGATGTGTGTGGTCTAGCGTTATCGTGATGAAAGACCACACCCTTCCTGTTGATCAATTCCGGCCGTTTTCTCTCGACTGCTTCCTTTAATCTCATCAGTTGCTGGCAGTTAAGATCAGAATCGATGGTTTTGCCGGGCGGTAAAAGCTCATAATAAACAATGCCCTTCCAATCCCACCATACACACAGCATCACCTTATTTCGTGTTAGGCCAGGTTTGGCCACAGTCTGTGAAGCCTGGCCAACTTTCGACCACGACCTTTTTCGCACGTTCTTGTCGTACGTGATCCACTTTTCATCGCCAGTTATCAATCTCTTCAAAAACGGTTTGGTTTCATTACGTCTCAATAATGAAGCGCAAATGAGTACACGGTTCATTAAGTTTCTTTGAGTGAGCTCGTGTGGCACCCAAATATCGAGCTTTTTTGTATAACCAGCTTTCTTCAAATGGGTCAAAACTGTTTTGTGGTCAATTCCCAGTTCTTCAGCTACATCGTAACTACTAATATGCCGATCTTGCTCCACTCTTTCAAAAATGGCGTCCATTTTATTCGTAACAGGGCGACCAGAGCGAGGTGCATCTTTAACATCAAAATTTCCAGACTGAAAACGTTTGAACCAAATTTGTGCTACTCTTACTGACACTGCATCAGGTCCATAAACATCACAAATTTTTTTCACTGCTTGAGTTGCATTTTTGCCTTTTTTATAATAAAATTTTAAAATGTATCGAATTTCTTCATTAGATTCACTCATTTTTACGGAGAGAAAAACAAATGAAAAATAGCGGGAAACAACTTTTTTTTATTTTTTTCTTTTCTTTATAATGGAACCTTTTTAATGTTACCAAAACCAGCCAGACACAAATAGTACAGTCAAAAAAATTTTATAATAAGTTTATACCTATGTTATGCGAAAAGACTTTTTCCCCGACCTAATATTTAGGACAACAAACAGTTACACAATATATAATATTAAAAAGGCTAAAACTAAATTTGATTCATTGCGTAACCAGCGACGTTATCCACGACAGAATGTTAAACATATGAAACGAAACTTAACTTAATCAATTATAGACATATTGCTTAATCTAATAATAAATACAATAATATTTTATTGTTACCCTAACATTAATATTTATGATAGAATTAGGTTTTTCTATACATATAAAAAATAAATAAGAAATAAAGCCAGTAAAAAACATTGTGTGCTTAATTCTACTGGTGCCAGTGCTTGCAATATCTCCCGCTCAAACTTATGTGGAGAGAGTGCAAATATGTCAATGCCCTTTGTGTTGTCATTGAAAGAATTGACGATACGTGAGACAGGTTCGCGTTTACCTGCATTCGTATTCCAGCTATCAGTGATAAATAGGCTGTGCGGACGTGACTCTCTAATTCGTTGAGAAAAACTCGGTGTGCAGTATTTTATATTTCCTATCAAATCTATAGAATCAAAACCGCCGTGCAAGAGCTTATACAAAAACCGGCCAAGTGCGTGTCGGGCCACGCGCAATATAGGGTTCCGTAGTCACCCTTTGCCATAATGTCGCTATATGAACAGGTTCAGCTATTCCCCGATAGATATCACTACTACGGTATGAATGAAATTTTAATACATTTAATACAAAAATTTATTTGATTGTCGTCCATTACTCGAAAACCAGTAAAGCCTACTTAGCCGTGATAGTTTTCCTTTTAACTTCATTATATATACTACTATTGTGAATTTTTTCAGCCACTCTGAAAGTACCGTTTACCTGGTGGGGGGGGCGGATACTGAACTCTATCAATTTTTTCCACTTTAAAGCTTAATGTTTCGAAAACGGATCCCTAAATCGAAAAATGGTTTTAAAAAACTCGTATTACTTTTGAAAGACCTTTCTAACGATACCCAACATGATAAGATAGACTCGAGAAAAAAAAATCACTCCTACTTTACGTGTAGGGGAGGTACGTTACAAAACAATATTTTTAAAAATTTTATTCTACAGGTTTGTCGACGTGATTAATATGTATACCCACACCAATTTTCAGCTGTCTAATGTTAATAGTCTCTGCGCTAACCCGCGGACGGACGGACGGACGGACGGACGGACGGACATGGCGAAACTATAAGGGTTCCTTGTTTACTACGGAACCCTAAAAATGAATAATCAAGAAATGACCTTCGGGCCTTAAGAGAGTTCATAGAAAATTTATTTAGAAGGTATGTGTATGACTTTCGTGAGTGTAAACAAAACCTAACTATGGCAATAAAACAATTTTTATTACAATAAATTGAGAAAAAAAGTAAAACAATAAACAAAATATTCCCCAAACGCCAGTAATTTGCGCGAGGTGACACTAAAATGGAAGTTACCTGCGGAGAAAAATGTACCCAACAATTTTGGGTCGAATTGCTAAGACCTAGTACACACTAGCATAATTACTTGTAATAGAACATCGAGAAACTCTCTTTTGTGGGACTCTAATACATGTTCAAATAACTCAATTGCAATAAAATAGAAAAATCTGTGAAAAAACGACTGTCTATCGACTCAGCTCAAGCCACTTAATGGATTAATTATAATTTTGGCGGACAGACAGCTTTTGTTTGAAAGGTATTTCATAATTGCCGAGAAATGAAAATAAAAGCTTAAAATTTAGTGACACAATATCATAATTTTCTCAGGCTGTTCTAGAGTTATGGTAAAAATTCTAATATGACACTTGACGAAAAGCAAAACAGACTTTGGTCTTGCATTAATGTACTTTGTTTTAAAACTACAGCAATATTATGATTATGGAAAAAGTTTATCACTTTTTTCAGGTGATGTGAATTTTATTATAATATAAATAAATAATAATATTGTTAGCATATTTTAACCCTCAGTATCAGTACGATACAAAAAAGAAATAAAATGATAAATTATGGCAAAAAGTAAACCAAATGTTATATTAGACATATTAACAATTATAATATAATAAGATAATTATAATAATAATAATTAATTAAATAATTATAATTATAATTAAATAAGAATAGGAAAATTATAAAAATTTCAAAAAAACACATATCTATGCCTGGTTTAAAGTATTTTAGTTGTAATCTTACATTACAAGTTATAGCTCCAGTGTGTACTAACCCTAAGAGACCGCATAAGGAATGTGATGGCGTGGGTGTTATTTGGGTCTCTGGGTATTTTAGGGTTAACCTTGCAAGGGTGTGGTTTCATTAGTTTTACATAACATTAAAAGGCAAAAATACCGAGGAAATATTTATATTTCCATTAGGTTTATAAAAGAATTATCTTAGTTATTAGTATCATTTTGCTGGACTGCATCGACTGATTTCCATTAAGCAGGGTGTAGTCACTACGACATATAGTACGACATATAATGTAGGTATTTTAATTGAACTAACCGTAGCTGTAAATACTTTATAATTCGTCATAACGGGAAACTAACATGATAGGTGACTTAAATATATTTAAAACTAAATTATTATATAATATACACAGTAACATTAAAAGAAATTAAATGATTTTTGGAACCTTAATTTTTCTTTTTAAAAAGGCTCTAAGATTAATTTAAATTGAATGTCTTCAATGTTATACATTAAACAAAAATGTATATTCTTTTTTTTTTTAAGTAATATTATAATTTTACAAATTTGAAACCCTCAACAAATATTCAATATTTTATAAATTCACATTATAAAATTATATCATTCTTAGAGTGGTAAAATCGAGCTTTGTAAAGGAAGTAGTACTTTAGATATACTATATAAGATATAATTTTTATAAGCCAGATAACAAAGAGTTGATTAGCACTCGTTTGTATTCGAAAATGCGTCCTATGTTTTGACAACATAAAATGATTGGTCTAATTTTGGACCTCAATATGAAACAGCCTTCCATGCAGAAATATACATGCAAACAATCCGTTTGTTTTCCCGAAGTGGTAGGCAAAGGCATATTATACGCCCACATTTCGTCAATAATAATTTTGATTTCACGAATTGGTGGTGAGTCCATTGCCGCGTCTCGTAATTTTTCATATTTGCCAGAGCCTCGTCCGTTGATCGGCAGGTGCACCACTTGCAGGTGAGGTTGGACACGAAACATACACCTAAGCATTCAAAAATGTAACAAGTACATTCTAACCACCTTTATTAAAATAAAAATATTTTTTACATTTATTTAACAATTAAAGGGTGTATAGGGTTACCTACCAAGACCTAAGGAGCCCAAGCCAACCTCACCTGCAAGTTGTGCACCTGCTGATCAACAGACGAAGCTCTGGCGAACTTAACAGTGCCCGGAAAGCGGCAATAGGCTCGCCACCTATTACGTGGGACCAACTATATAATTGGCGAAGTGTGGGCGTATAATATGCCTCTGCCTACCGCTTCGGGGGAAAAGGCGTGAATGTATGTATGTTAACAAATATAACGAATCTCATTTGATGTTTATTAAATTGAATATGTAATAGTGGTATGGCTTATCCGAGTAATGTTTAAAGAATGTCCTTTGACTCGCCTAAAACTACGAATTCTAATTTAATTTGGCCAAACAATTTTGACCTAATATTTTAACACTTTTATGAGCTTATCAGTTATGCTTTAACTAAAGTAAATATTTATTTTAGAATTATTATATACACAGTACATAGCTAAACAGAATTATGAGATATTATTCAGTATAAACAATAGTCTGTTCGAATATTCTGGGTCATTAGTTATAAGCTGCTAAATTCAAACTTCAAAATTTACTATGTTAGACAATGATTTTGGTGATATGGTAGGGTCTAATTATGTCATGTTTTCCATACACAGGCGAAGTTCAAAAGGTATGAAATGTATAGGTAAAAAATAAATCGGGCAATTGCCGTCAGCTGCTGTACAAAGAACTTCCCAAAGAGCGCTAAGAATCTCCGCACAGAGCATTCATCCGGCACCAGGCACCTTTCTCAAGTCATTGGTCATCCTTGTCCAAAGCGTCTACATACTACGCATTAAGAGAACTACAGTTCCCGTTATTGCACATAGGATCAGTACGCTGAAGTGTATGTGTCATGTCATGTCTCGAGACGGACTGATAGACTATGAAGCCACAAATCTTGGAGTGGAGACCGCATTTGGACAAATGTAGTGTAAGACCTATGGCTAGATGTCGATAAATGATAACCACGTAATTTTAAGTAAATTTTAATTTTTTTAAAGTCTTCTGGTTTCACAGCGCAACGCGCAATTAAGTATATATTTTATATCCAATACACACACATATTATTTTTTAATTTTTTTTTTTTATATAAATTAATTTAAAACCGTCCGAAAAGACAAACTCAAGCCTTGTATATAGAATAAGTTTTACTTTTTCAAATATTCAACTATTGTTTTTTATTTCCAGGTAATTGATTGCCATTAATTTATCTCTGGAGTCATCAAGCCGCTACCAGAGTAAGCATACGGTCAGATGTTTTCTTAAGTAGCTAGCAATATAAAAGCAAAAGCTGTAAGGTAAAGAACTTTTTTTTGTTTTACGTCGGTAACAAAATGCGTTTACGCACTACCTTCCGGCCAAAGGGGGACCGAAAGGGGGTGTGGGACTCACCACCGGCAGACACGACTGGCAGCAGTATCTAATACCCACTTAAAATCTTCCGACGACGCCCGCCGCTTGTTGAGAAAAAGGCGGGGACCAGTACCTGGGTTGCAGCGTCTGACACCCCGCCTGCGGCCAACGTCCCCCGGACCAAAACCGGGAGGACCTCCTCAGAGAGGCGCAGTGTACGCGCCCCTCCTACCTCCTTGTGCGACCATAGCGTGTGTGGCCGACTTTTTGGAGGGTCTATGGTTAGACAGCAGGGGGCCCCTGCCCCCACTGCCTAAGACCCTCCTGGCGCTGCTTGACGGGCCCTCCTGGCCCGCCCGCTGCGCCCTCCACAGGTCCCTCTTAGTTTCTCCCCCGGTAGTCAGTACTAAGGGCACCCAGAGTCGTCGGTCTCTGGGTGTTACCTTTTCCCTAGCGCCTCCTGCGCCCTACCGGGAGGTACTCAGCCCCCCACCACGACAAGGTGGAGACCAGTCGGGAGGAAGGTAAAGAACCTGCTGTAATTATTATAACCTAGTAAAGTCAAGAGTAACGCGCTTACCGCTGAAAAAAGCTCCAATTGCTGTTTGTCATCTATATAACCCTCCAGCGACGTCCTGTTGTACAATCATTTAGAGCACGTATATGGGGAATCCTACCAACATCTTAGGAGTCCAAGTCAACCTCACCTGCAAGTGGTGCACCTGCCGATCAACGGACGAGACTTTGGCGAACATAAAAGTTTTCGATAAGCGGCAATAGACTCGCCTCCTATTACGTGGACCCATCAATATCATTGGCGAAATGTGGGCGTTTAATATGTCTCTGCCTAGCCTTCGGGGATATAGGCGTAATAATATGTATGTATGTTATTCCTTCGAAATAGTACGTATTATTAGTACGCAATAAGCTAGTAATTCTTGCTATATTCAAAACAAAGTTGGATCCTCCTAAACCTTAAGCATTACATCTTTAATAAAAACCATAGAAAACCAAACGGAGTTATATACTTTACTGCCTATATAAAAACCTTTTTAAAATTAACAGGTTATATTACTGTTTTATGGTAACTAATAATTTGTGTTTACTTAGGCACGATGTAATTAACTAAGAAAGTATAAAACAATAAGCAAAAATTTAGCAAACAAACATATCGAACTTGATGGTTTTTATTATTTTAATCTTTTTTTTAAATTTTTCTTGCAGCACGTTATGACGGTCCTGGCCAAAAGATTTAAAATAAACATTAAACTCAAGAATTATAAATAAATACAGAAATAATGTCCACCACTATAATAACAAAAAATAATAATATTATACAATAAAACTTTCGCCTAATTAGCGCATACTCATTTGGCACACAGATGCCGCTACACTATACACAAAAAAATAATTCAAGGTTTCATACAAATGTACCAAATCATTTTTCATTTAATTTATGGCAAAATTTAATACTTTGGTGCAAGCTACCCTAAGAGATAGTATAGTTTTCATCACTCTATGTTTCTTTGATGTAATAATAAATTATATTTAATCCTTATTTGCCTTCTATAAAAATTATATGCGAATAACGGCGCGGGCAGAAGCTATTATATACTATAGAATATATATATACAAGTCTAAACAGTTTATTGAAGTTTCATCCTCCCCATTGAGCTAACACTGAAGCGCATCTGGAAAAAGCTATACTCAAAACTTTTAAGTTTCAATTTTCCTTCTTAGATAATAATCTTGTAAGAAATTCAACAAGCCTTCATATTCTATAGCGATAACTTTAAAAGAGCCTACCTTAAAACATTTTCCGAGGAATTTTCAACGTTTTCTTAGACAATAACGTGATGGAGCCTTTGTTAATAGTTTTCACGTACCATTAAAAGTTTTCTGATACTTAGTTGAGTATTTTCTTCAGTAAATTGAATTTTCTTCTTTCGGTTTTTTTTCGTTTCTTGTTAAAAGATTGTTTTTTGTTGTTATATGTGTCAAAGCTTTGGAAATATAGTCCGCAGTACAACGACCTCCATTTTTTTTACATATATAAATTTAAAAAACGGCGGGTGCAACAAAACTTCCTTGAGAAAACTTTTGGCGCTGTTACTGTTTCGAATGGCCTCATATTGTCATTTGCGTTACTCCATATGCAGCTAGATTGTTGTCAGACAAGGCGACCAATATTTTTAAAGGTCAGGGAGTTATGCTGCGTTTGGGGTGTTCACCACCCTGAAAATGTCGGTATGACGTCTCTATGCCCTCCATTTCATCATACCCTATCATTATCCCGGTTGCCCTAGACTTAAGCTTAGGGCCCAGGGTCTGCTCACTGGTTAAACCAGATTTGACTGAATTTCAGTTATTAAGTTGCTCTCTATGCCCTCCGTTTGCTAGGTACGAAAAGCACTATTTATTTGTGGTCGTACATTAGTAAAAACACGATTTCTTACATTATTGCAGTCATAGCATTAAGATTCTTCTTTACTTTTCTATTAAATCTTGCTACAGGAGAACACAAGTTATAGTAGACTATGTCTATATAATATATTATTTACATATATTAGGTATATTTTGTTGTAACTGGCGGGAGAAAATACTACGATTTTCTTGCCAGTTCTTTTACAATCAAACTCCCGCCCGCAGTCAATGGGCGCGTCAGTTTATAAGTTTGTATTTCGTAAGAGCTTTATTGGGCCAAACTTGAACAAATGATTTGGAGTTTGACTTTAGTACACATAGTACAGGCTCTGCTTAGTTTAGGGCTGGATGGCACTGTGTTAAATGTAATGGGATTATTATATTATAATCTTATTGCCTTGTTATGCCAGCGTGCAATATTAATGTCATATGGTCATTACGAACAAAACAATTTAAATTTGCAAAATTAATTTACATTGATCAATTAATCCGAGGTATAAAGTTGTTGTAACGCAGTATTACCCGGCTTTTGTGACTGCAACGGTTGATATATCTCGTACAATGGACTCTCAACTTAAATCATATTTAGCTAGAGTTCAATTTATTTCAAAACCCAAAACGGAGCCAATCTCCATTAATTTTTAATAGAGGAGCTCAATTTCGCCATTTTCAATTATTTGTCAATAAATTTTAACGAGAAGTGAACGGAAATACGTATAATATTGTTTTGATTAACCATTTCGATGTAACAATAATTATGGCATGAAATATATGGATTTGGTGGATTGTCCTAACATTTCTCCTTGTTGTGTCTTTTACGTAAAGCCAAGGAACCAAGGTCTGCACACTTTTTTTTTTTCGTCAGTAATGAAATGCATTTATGCACTGCCTTTCGGCCAAAGGAAGTCCAAGAAGGGTCTTTGGGACTGACCTCCCCTCCAGATTGGTCGTCAAAACCATTGGAATTAATGTAGTAATGGATTATAAATATCTTTGTAACGATTCCCGCGCTACTATGATTTCCCGAAAAATCGAGAAAGTAATCAACCTGACACGTGTTTCGCCCTTTCACAGGGCATCTTCAGGTAAAATAGGAGCCTCAGAACAACGATGTCTTCACGACCAACGCTGAAACAAGAGTCAATTGTTACAAATATATTTTCAATCCATCACTTGCTTACAATGGATTTCCGTAAAGTAACACCTGAATCAATAAATTATTTAAAGTAAATTTTACTTTCATTTTTCATTACCGCAATCGTCCTCCACGTTACATATTACACAAAATATTATTCAAGTACAGAGTAACTAGATAGGTCCTCTGATCATAACTTCCATAATACATTCCAGAAATGAACTTTGGTAGACCCGAGACCCGAATCATTAATCTACGTTATTTCAGTAGTTCGTCATCCAATGTAAACGGTGAGGTGTATTTGCATTACCCATATAAATTCAGTTGATCCTACCTAAATTGATACTGTAAAACAAAGACCCCTTTTGACATAGTCAAAATTTACACAGAATCATCATTTTAGCCATTTGAAGTCCACTGCTGAACATATTGTTTTTCACGTTAATCGATCTTGTGCCGCCTGCATCCACCGGTTTTCCGCCGCCTTGACCAGATCATCGGTCTATTGATAGAGGCTGCTCTCTGCTACGTGTGCTGATTCGTGGTCGCCATTGAAGACCCTTAACACCCCATCAGTCGTCGGTTATTCGAGCTATAATTATTAAATTGTTTTGTTGCATGTAAGTGAATCTAAGCTTCGTGATTTAGTGTAATAATATTTCGATTGTTTTTTATTCCATTTTTAATCATGACGTTTTCAAGTACTACGTATAATAGTTTATGAAATAAATATTTTTTTTACTTTTTTTTTATATGCCCCGCCCACTGCCACTTCAGCTTGCAAACTTGCCTCACTATGTCGGTCACTATAGTTCTACTTTAGATTTCCTCATTTCTGATTCTATGACGTAAGGACACTACGAGATACTTGTAGCTCTCTCTATTGCACGATGAGCGACTTTGAGCTTTCTTATGTAGCCCATAATCAGACACCACGAGCAAACAATCATTTCAGGTCCTATTTCACAATAAATAATAAATAAATAAATATTTTCTGACAATTACACCAATTGTTTAGTTCCAAGATAAGTATCATTAAGAACTTGTGTTATAGATACTAAACAACGGATAAACATACTTAAATACTTTTCCTTTTTTGTAAATACATACTTCATATACAGAAGAAAACATCCAGACCAGAACAAATATTCATGTTCATGCACACAAAGATTTGTCCTGTGTGGCCATCGAACCCACGACCTCTGGAGTGAAGTGTAGGTATACTGATCTCTACGCCATATCAGTCGTCAAATGTTCGTAAAAAATGTTCATATACCATAAGTTAAATTTTAGCGTTTACTCTACAGACAGTCGAGTATCTCCTATTCAGACACTGTGAAACAGGCCCTCATAGTATGGAAAACAAAGTAAATAAACGCATAATGCTAGTAAAGATAAAGTATAAAATCATGCGAAACAAAAAAGTGCTGATTAAGCGGCAATAGGCTTGCCACCTATTACGTGGGACCAACTATATTATTGGCGAAGTGTGGGCGTATAATATGCCTTTGCCTATCCCTCCGGAGAAACAGGCGTGAATTTTGGTAAAAAATCGTAATTTCAGAAGGATTCGTCCGCGGTAGCTCAATGGTTGGAGTAGTAAACCACTTAGCTTAGTTAGCCTATAAAGGTCGTAGATTTGATTTTATGTAGTTAAAATTATGTATCATGAACTTACTTTTAAGCCTCTTGACTCTGCTAACAAATTCCCTATCTTCGACTCCCTAAAACATCTGTCAAAAGTTCAGAACAAACTTTTGAAGCCTGTTACTATACTGATGGACGTTTGATGTTATACTGGCCAAATTCATAATTGTTAGATATTGTTTATCATTCAATTTCGTCGCCATTATATTGTAAGCCGCCGGTTAAATTGCCTCACGAATGTTTCGGGCCGAAATAATATTGTTTAGATTGAAGCGTAATTAAATTTTGATACCATATTACTTATATTTAAAAGGCTTATAATGAAAAAGCAAGCTGTGTTTTGAAAATATATGCTTAGGGATACTATGCTGGCAGTTTGGATATTTACTGCAAATTTTTTTTTGTTTGAGAAACAGAAAAAGTTCGTAAATTAATAAATAAAATCCATCGGTAAAAACTAAAAAGCTATACCTAAGCGAGTTTAACAGAATAAACAGTCTATGTTCTTGTTCGAAATGTATAAGCTGTTAAAACGACTGATGTAAAAAGGCGGGCGTACCTAAACTATCAATCAAGTTTTCGGTGTAACTAGTGAGCACTGAGTTTATATCTCGCTGATACATGACAGACGTGAGTTGTTCCATTCATAAAGTTAAAAGAGCATAGCCTGTGAGTATCTTGCCAGTTCTTCTTACAGAGCGGTGGCTCGGAACTGGCACTTAGATTCACTTACACTTAATTATTTTTTTGTTTTTAAATTGTTTTGTTTGCATATAAGTGAATGTAAGCTTCGTGATTTTAGTATTTCGATTTTTTTTTCTTAGTTTATATTTAATTTTGACGTTTTCAAGTACTATGTAATAGTTTATGAAATAAATAATTTTTGATTGTGATTTTGATTTTAATTTTTATTAGCATTATCTAAGCCTATTAAAGTACTTCGAACGGTCCTTTCGAAATGAATTGAAATAAAGTTTATTTAGACATACATACATAAAAACAAAGAAAAGAATTCAAAACAGTAAACAATTTTAACACATAAGTTTACATATAGTATGCCTAAAAAGGACTCCACTCATCTGTGCTGCAGTGGAGGACCACAACAGCGCTGGTCTTCCGTCCTCTTCAAACCAATGTTAGAGGAAAACAGGATATACTCCATCTCGTGGACACGGCTAGGAGTGGTAAATAAGGTTGCGTGTGATGTTCTGGTTTTACATTTTGTAAAGCCTAATGAGGTCTCTTTTTAGACGATTATCTCTCATGATGAAACCAAATGAAGCTTACCTGAAGGGTGAAGATAAAGCATTTATTTGTTAAATGCTAAATATTAAAGTTGTTTACTACTACTTATAACAGTCATCGGAAATATACTATGAAAAGTAAATGTAAGTTTTGACATCTTCATAGATAACGCAAATGCATGTACTTCGCGTGTCCGAACCCCGACCAACCGTCGTGGTTGGTTGCTGCTAAAAACAGTCCGCACGCGTCTTTTGTTGTTTTTTAAATACTGTAACATTACCGATCTTACGAGTTACATTAGTGTCGATGAATTAGTTTGGATTTCCAGTCACTAAATATCGGTAGTGACGTCACATTAGGTTTTAAATGTCGGCACGCTTAATTTCCATACAAATCGTGATACTCGCGTTAACTATTGTATATCTGTAAATATCATAAATAAAATAAAATATAATTTATTGTCTTTAAGATCAATAGGATCATTTAGATTCGTAAAATTTTTAAACACAAATTCTATAATTTTTTTTTAACAACAATGAAAGAGATATGAGTGGTACCATAATCAAGAAATAAAAGCAAATGGATTCTGTGTCAAAATTTGTCAAGGTTTGTCAGTTTATATGTCTGTTGTGGTTTTTTTCTTAAGATTTGTCAGTCTGTTGTTACCCTTATAGAGGGAATCTGTCAGTCAACCTGTCGTGATTCTAAAGGGGGAGGGGATTGTCCGTCAGTCTGTCGGTGACTCTAACGAGGCTTTCAAAAAGGCAACGAGATTGAGAAGAATGCGTCAGAAACTCAACTGGGCTTTTTTTAATTATGTCTTAAAAAACTAATACAATTAATTACTAAAACTTTATAAGCACAGGACAAATGTAAACGGTTGTCCTAAAATAACGAAATTGTGTTTAGTTTGTATTTCAATGGTAAAGCCAGTTTTGAATAACTGGTCCACGGGATACTTTGACAGCCTTCTGTGTAAGACCTTGCACTGTTTATTTTGAGCTGTATTGAAACAAGGCCTGTGTTAAAGGTTTTTGGCTTACATTTGCACCTGAATGTCTAGTACCTACAAAGAATATTCACATCCTTACTAATATTATTGAAGAGGGCTATGATAGCGGTTTCACTACGAGATCGAAAATCAGAAATGAGGTAGGAGAACTAAAGTCGCCGAGATAGCTCAAAGAATTAGCAAACTGTAGTGGCAGCAGGCAGGAGAATAATAGGTCTGGAATGGAAACCCTTTAGCGTGAGACGTTCACCTGCAAGATGGAGCTAAGACCTGATAAAGGTCGCAGGGTATCGAAATGAGGGTGTAGAGGAATCCTACCAAGATACGAGGAGCCCAAGCCAACCACACCTGCAAGTGGTGCACCCGCCGAACAACGGACGAGGCTCTGGCGAACATAAAAGTTCCCGGTAAGCGGTAAAAGGCGGCACCTATTACGTGGGACCAGCAATATAAGTATCGAAATATGGGCTTATAATATGCCTCTGCCTACCTTTTTGGAGAAATAGACGTGATATTATGGATGTATGATATCGTTAGATGCAGGCCGCCCACTGTCGGTTACGTTGGAAGTTTATGAGGAGCCCATTAATCGGTCCACGGATGTCAATTTTTCTGCTGATGATGATAGGCTTCACTTAGACAAGCCTTAATTATAGGCTAAGTGATAATCATGACAAATATTGAAAATGATAAAATTTGCTATATTTTATAACATAACAGAGAAATTTGCCACTTCTTTATTTACACAAATTCTTGCCCTAAGTGGAACAAGGACCATGAGAAGCAAAAGCTGGTTCTCCCGCCCACGTCGTCAGTGAAAACAGAGTGTAGCAAAAGTGTAACACATCTTTTCTTGATTGTTTTAATATGAAACTCAAAAATGTGCAAATAACGAAAATATAAAAGGTTAAATAGCAAAAAGCCGCGGACACTCACCAGTCTCAAAGTAAACCCTAATTACTAAGCAATTCTACCTAAACTGGATCACGAAATTGTCCCCCCAACTTTTATTGCGACAATGTTAACATAGACTTAAGTGTACAAACTAAGTTACTAAGAAACTTGATAATCTGGTTACGTAGCAGGATTACATAGTAAGACCTAAGTCTAAGTTAGGCAACAGGCAGCCTACGAGTCTACGTCATACCCTGTTCCGTAACTTGTTACGCAAGCCAGTGCTTGCGATGAGTTATTGGGCGGACACATTGTCTCTGCGAACTTAAAGCTGAATGTAAACCCGTAATTATTGACCCTTTGTTTTTAAACTCTCAAAGTGACTCTTTGTTTGTAAACCCATAATTATTGATCTATTGACGAAAGGTTTTGATTAATTTATTTCCAGTGACTTATTTTCCAAGCTTTATTTTATCCGTGAAACGGCTGTGCCTCTACACAGATAAGTCAAACGAAGCTCAAAAGCACAAGCTACGTATACTCGAAGCGCTTCATCGTTTTTTGAACCCTCAAAACATGCTTTTGGATTATCACTACATAGTATAAAACACAGTCGCTTTCCACTGTCTGTGTATACCTATGTACGCTTAGATCTTTAAAACTACGCAACGGATTTTGATGCGGTTTCTTTTTCTAGATAGAGTAATTCAAGAGCAAGGTCTATATGTATAAAACATGCATAATGTAGTAGTGTAACAATGTTAATTTATGAGATTTCTAGTTTGATGTCGTAAATCAACTCACTTTTTTGCGCTTATATTGCAAACGCTGGCCAGACCCTACGAGATTGGTCAAAATGATATTGTACAACTTACAAAAGTTCACAAAAAGTCCGCGATGGTATATGTCTATCTCTCGAGAATACCCCACAATAACCACTTTTTACTAAAAATAATAGCTGATTTACGAAGTATGTATAACAATTATTCTTATCTAAATAAACATGTTAGCAATAACATTAAACATAGATTAAATTTGTATTTTACATCATGTAATTTCGATCAGTACTTTAAAAGATATCAAAAGTTTATAACTTACACTAAATTGAAAAATTATGTTTATGGCGGTGGTGGGTACGGGCGGCCTATATAGAGACATTTTTTAATGATGTAATATAGGTAACTATTCATATTAGCATACCACCCGGGTACTAGATAAACAAAGTTTTCGTAATATTGTATTTGAACTATACATACCTTTGTCAGACAGTATATTAGATGTTAGGGTGTACTTTTCTAAACTGCTCATTAATTTTTTGGCATATTAAGCATAGCTATATTTGGGATTCAAATTTTCTGCTTTTGTGCGCATGTATAGCGTAACTGGTTTTTTATGTGGTTTGACCACAAAGAACGGGGATGTTGGCAGACGTCACAATAAACTAACATAATTATTGGCCTAACGGAGAAACCGTATGTCCCCTAGAATGTGTAGGCGATAAGCTTCAGTTACGTAAAGCTCGATCACTCGGTTGCTCAATACCCGTTTCTACTAGATAACATTGATAACGCAAACGGTATAAGTATATAGTTCAAAGCAGTCTTATACAATATCAATTACTGAACTTAATTGGATAGTACCCATATTGTAGCGAAACTCACCATGAATTTCTAAGGGCTTGCTAAGGTGAACTCTCGTTCGTCTTCGCTTGACACTCATTGAATTTAAAAAAAAGATATATTTCTGTAAAGAAGACAAATGACTTGTCGTAATTTATGAAATTCTAACTATATATTTGCAAAATAATTTATCGATTATATTTTCACTTTCTATATAATTTTTTAAGTACTTGTTATCAAGTGCCACAAATTGGTCACCCGTCCAAGGACTAAACTCTGCTTTACTTCGGTGATCGCATCTGTTAGAGACCTGGTACCGCGAAGATAGACTTCCATGGAACGTTTCTGTCTATTTAAATTCATATTAGAACCATCCATATCTGTAATTCGAAAATATCTCCCACTGATATTTTTTATATATAAGTTCATTAAATTAAGATTCCATAGCAACAGCCTTGTTTTAAGAAAATGTGGAACTGAAATGACACGTATTACATTAAAATAAAGTTCAATAGAAAAAGTTGACCTCACAACAACAGTGAACAGCTCAATTCTAGTAACAAGGTCTTTCTTGAAATACAACTGTATTTTTCATACGAAATTGATAGGGCTGTCGACTAATAGGAGGAAATTTAATAGTATCTAAAAGAAACTGTCAGTTTAATTTTCGAACTCAAAAAATCCAAAATTTGATTTTTAATGCCATATAGTGTAAAATTTGGAGATCTCTTAAGCCGCATAAATTAAAATTTCATTTGATATGAACTAATTGGAATTACAACTATGTTCAATTAGTGCCTTAAGTATGAAAAATAAACAGTTGTTCTTTCCTCGTATGGAACATTCTCAAACGGACATAAGCAGTTTAAAAAATTGGCTAACGATATGTCACACTTTGATTTCCAAATAAATTTGAATATAGTTTAGTTATCATGGTAAAATTAAATTATAAATATTCTTTATTACAGTATTCTATGACAAAAGTTTTTTAGTTGTGACAACCCTATGTGCCAACAGCTAGGTTGTAGCAATTTGACACAGGCGAAGTGCACCTACGTTTTGCAGTTTTCTCCCAAATGTATAGACATGGGTTATGTGAAAATATTTTCTTCAACAAGTTGAAGTCTGCAATTGCAATATTTTTATTCTTAGCACAATTTTCCGTTAAGCCATAAAACCTTAAATAAATATCAAAATTAGTACCAATTAACGTACTTCGTTGGTATTAGAAAACTTCTATATATAATAGGATAGCTTGCAATAACCAGTGGTATACCTACTTTTTATTTAACTTATAACTGCAGGAATAATGGAGTATTAGAAAACGATACACGCAAAAAAAAACTCCTGATTTTCTAGCACATCCAAACTAAGCACAACTTTTAAAAAGCATGGATAACTCAGATTTACACAAAAGGAGCATAGTTACTAAGTCATGATAAATTAAAATACTAAAAATTTTACTTTTTTATTTAAGTTACAAATTAAAAACTACCGTCACAGAAATAACAATTTTTGCACACTTTTAGATTTACACAAGATACTGCTTCTTGAGACCATTATCATCATTTCAATCCACTAACTTCACATCACACTAACACCGCACGGGCCTCCTCTCACGGATTGAGAGGGATTCAGGTTCAAGACCCAGTTCGGATTGGCGGTAGAGTGATGTATGGCCTCCTTTTTTTTAATTTACATCAGTCGGTAACAAAATGCCCTCACGCACTGCCTCGCGGCCAAAAGCGGACCGAAAGGGGAATGTGGTGCTCTCTACGGCAGACCCAACCGCCAGCAGTCCTACCTACTAAAAATCTAGGTGTATGGCGATCCTGCTTTTAGATTTCCAAGCCGCTTCTAATATGTCTTAACTATCACCCAATAATTACAGCGGCAACCGGAACTAAAATCTTTACGTGCGTTCCGAAGCACGGAAACGCTTCATATCAAATGCCTCTAGGTTGTGTGTCTCAAACGCTGCTAGAAATATGTTGACAAAAATGTTGAAACTGCATTGTTATTGAATTTTATCAGAGAATGCAGCGGCAGTCGCGCCCGTCTTCACTTGAGCCCCGCCGTTGACACTTCAGACATTTTCATTACTGCTTGCTGTTTTCCGGCTGGCTGATCCCTGTGGAGAGTTTCTCGGGATGATATTTGTATAGCAGCTGTTTTGTAGGCTGATCAAATCATATCATTTATTTGCAAGGTGTTTGGGAGCCTGATGACCTGTAAATCAGGTATGTACTCATGCCTCAGTCTCAAATAAACAGGCTGTCAATTGAAGTTTACTTTGTAATTAATATAATCTACACACTGCTAATGTATCTACCAATTGTTTCTGATAAGAAAAATAAACATTATTATTATTGCATGTCACATAACATGATACAATGATGGTCATAATAATTGTAATTTAAATGGTCGACATGTAATTCCTAGCAAAGGCATAGCCATTTGGGAAGGATAACTAAAAGCATAGTTATCTAATTTATTAACATAAATAGTTTTTTTAACAAACATATTTAATTCAAATTTAGAAGCCGATAATCATTACTGATATAATATTATTGGTTACGAATGCTTTTGAATGTTATTAAAAATATACTAAAATTATTATGTAGAAATTCTTTCAAGGCCTAGGTAAAAAATCTAGATTGTAATAATAGGTAGGTTGGACGACTTAATTTGGTCTAGTACGTATGATGTAAAGGTTATTTTGTGGCTATATGGCTGAAATGAGGCTTTTATTATTTTCGTAAATAGAAAGTTACATTATAATCGGCATGTCGTTGACAGGGTAACAATGCCCACGCGTAAAACATAATCAGCGTGGGCGGACAACCTTTCGCCAATCACACAAAAGCTTACTCGTTAAATACAGGATTATATGAAGAACCTCTCGGCGAGAAAAACTCTACTGGGTGGCAACAGACCGTCAAGAGTGAAGATACAGAGTTAGGCCTATGTCCAAAGACAGACGCTTCCAGGGCTGGGATGAATAGATAGATATGATAACCAAGAATAAATTTTAATGATAAAAAAGAATTAGGGAAGGCAGGGCAATAATGAGAATTGGTAACCCTAGATTGAACATATCAAAAAGAAAATAATCAAATGACCTGCTGTGGGTGAAGCGGAAAGGTGTGTCAGACTTCAGCTGACATAAAAATATCCATGTTTCTTCTTGAGTCCCGGAACACTACCTACTGATTATTTTTACTAGGGCTACTAAAATCGTAGTTTCAGACCTTTAGGCAATGAATTTATGTTTTTATTTAAAAAAAAAAATACAAAATCCATTAAATTTTTTTTATTGTAGAAACGTACTTGGTGGTAATGTGGTAAACACATCATTTTATTTATAATCATGCACTATATTTGTCCTTTGTGAAAATATGAGTGATCAAACTATGCTTGAAATCTAAAACGTTTGAAACTTCAACATCAAGAAATTGTTGCATAGAACTAGTAAAATGGAATAAGACTACTACAGAAGTCTATGTATTATTCTACGAAACACAGTTGACACACAATAAATAACACTACCAGCTCCGGGACGCCGGTTGAATATGAAATGCGCGCCTAAACTGACAGCATTTTAAAATTGAACGTTTTATATTCGCTATCTAGCCACTGAAATAAAAATGGTTCCTATTTATTTTGTCTCGGCATTGAAACTAAGTTAAACAGTAAAGGATTCTTGGGCTGTAGTCGAGTTAAGGATGTTTAACTATCTGCTTTGATAAATAGCAAAGAGATCGATTTAGGTAATATAATTTAACAAATCATAATTTTTTTATTGTGTATAGGGATCCTACCAAGACCTAAGGAATCCAAGCCAACCTCACCTGCAAGTGGTGGCATGGCAACGGATGAGGCTCTGGCGAACATAACAGTGCCCGGTAAGCGGCAATAGGCTTGCCACCTATAACGTGGGACCAACTATATAATGGCGAAGTGTGGGCCTATAATATGCCTCTGCTTACCCCTTAGGGGAAACAGGCGTGATATTATGTATGTACTAATAATTTATTGATTCAGGATTTGCTTAGCAAAAAAACCATTGTAAGCAAATGATTAGTAAAAATTACTTTGTGACAATTCCCGACCCTATTCCCGATTCGAGCACATGCCCCGTGTAAGGGCAAAAGACCAGTCGTGTTCAATTGTTTCTCGATTTTTCTGAAAATTACAAATGCGCGAGATTTGTCACAAAGTAATTTTATACCATCTTCATTATTATTTCAGCCTTCTAATATTCACTGCTGAATATAAGCTTCCCGAATATAATATAATATATATAATATAAATATTATAAATATTCTCTTACAATCACACCAATTATTTAGTTCCAAGATAAGTATCATTAAGAACTTGTGTTATGGATACTAAATAACGGATAAACATACATAAGTACTTTTTTTTTGTAAATACATACTTAAGATACATAGGAGAACACCCAGACCAGAACAAATATTCATGTTCATGCACACAAAGATTTGTCCTGTGTGGGAATCGAACCCACGACCTCTCGAGTGAAGTGCAGGTATACTGACCTCCACGCCATATCGGTCGTAGATTACATCATATTGGGGGTATTTCTCCATAATCACTGCACACGATGGGCAGTCGGGTTGGTGATCGCAGTTCAAGCCAGTACGCAAGATAACGCTGCAGCCCATCATCCGGTAGGATTTTTCTTCGTCGACTCCCCGTGAGATTAGAGAGAGTAGCAATATTCTAGGCCGACACCACATGGAACTTAACTGTGCTTCACTGCAATTGGTTTTGATGTTATTTCAGAGGTTACTGATTTCTAAGGTAACATTATCCTATCTAAAATTTATAGCGGCAACTAGAACTCTGCGGATTAATTTGCATGCGTCCTCTAGCGCTTGAATGGTACATATAATTGATTTGGAAATGGTAACTATTTCGCTAGAATTAATAAAAGTAACTTTAGCTTTAGTAACTTTAAGTAACTTTAGTAACTTTAAGTAACTTTAGTAACTTTAAGTAACTTTAGGAACATTAAGTAACTTTAGTAACTTTAATATTAGCATGAAGCCTGTTTAGGTAAAATAAGTTTAGTCTTTTTCGCTAGAATTGGTGGTCGGGAACGATCTGTTAAGAGCAGAGATCACATAGGTCAATCTTTAAAAGAATGCCCGTATTTTCTTTTTAATAGAACACGTTATTGGTAAACAGTGGAGACAGTCCAGGAAAGTAAGCGTTTCATACCGTGCAAAAAGCACATCACAGCATAGAACGATGCCTAGATTCGGAAAGCGACAAGAATTACGGGTTGAATAATTCTAATAGCTGGATGTAATTTACTTACCTCTGTCAGTCCTCTTGGTGGAGTGTGACCATAACTCCTCTCACTTTAATTATATGAGACGGAGCCTATTACCATTATTTGCGGGACGCAATAATTAAGAATACTCATAAGACTGAGATGAATTCTTCTCTACTCATACTCCTGCCTGCTATTTTTTTAAAGTTCACGTTTACAGAAGATTTGCTAAATCAAACTTAAAGAGTATTTTTTCTTCGCCTGTTGTACAAGCGTTTTAAACGAAAGTACTCTTATAAATTTACACATTAGAATTTGTACAATCGCTTAAATATTTTGTACAGTTTCGATTAATATTAGCCAGTATATCAATCAATAGTTAACTACTCAGCAAATTCGCATCCACCGCTTCTCATTGACCTAGTTCACGGCCCGATTCCGCGCCAAAGTTGCAGCCTATCAATTTCCAAGTATCCAAAATTGTGGGCGAACTAATTAAGTCCGGACTTAGTGGACAACTTTGATGCACTGTGTAAGGACAGTTGCTCCTGCCCACTTAAGAGCAGTTCGCCAATTCGTGTCAAGTTGTGTTCACCTATGTTCAGCTACTTTGCCCACGAAGTTGGAGAGTTTGTCATTAATTATGAAAGGAGTGGTTAAGTTACGGGTTTTAACCATACAAAAGGTGATGGTGACATTATCCATTGTGTTTTAGGAAGATTAGTAAGATTTTAGCTACAGTCAATCAATTTCAAAGTATCAAAAATTGTGGGCTAACTAATTAAGTACGGACTTGTACAAATTTGATGCAGTGTGAGGACAGTTGCTCCTGCCCACTTAAGAGCAGTTCGCCAATTCGTGCCAAGTTGTGTACACCTATGTTCAGCTACTTTGCCCACGAAGTTGGAGAGTTCGTCACTAATTATTGAAGGAGTGCTTAAGTTAGGGGTTTTAACCATACAAAAGGTGATGGTGATATTTTCCATTGTGTATTAGAAGGATTTTAGTTGCAGTCTAGTAATTTCGAAAAATCAAAAATTATGGATGAACTAATTAAGTACGGACTTGTACAAATTTGATGCACTGTCTAAGGACAGTGGCTCCTGCCCACTTAAGAGCAGTTCGCCAATTCGTGTCAAGTTGTGTTCACCTATGTTGCCCACTAACTTCGAGAGTTCGTCACTAATTATTGAGGGAGTGTTTAGGTAAAGGAAGCCTGTTAATTTTAATTATATAAAAATGTATGATATTAATGAAGAATCATTATGTGTAAAAGGTGCGGAGGGAGAACATTATTGCCTGCTTTGTATTGAACATAAAAATGAACTAAAAACCATCTTCGTTGTTTTTTCGATCCGTTTGATTGATTTTAGCAAGCTAAAGTTTATGAGGTAACTTCAGTATTTTTTTACAATATCTCAATAAATTGTATACCTAAGCCCTTACATAAATCAACCTTTGGTAAAAAAGATGCATAGGGATCCTATCATAATCTTTCCTTCAAGTGGTGCATCTGCTGATTAACGGACGAGGCTCTGGCGAATATAGAAGTTCCCGATAAGCGGCTATAGACTCGCCACCTATTACGTGTCAACACAATTGGTAAAGTGTGGGCGTATAACTTGCCTTTGCCTATCAGGCGTGATTTTATATATGTTGGTAAAAAGTACTAAAATTCGATTATCCGTTCTCTTGTTACGAGTACCGTAGCAAAAGCTCTGCTTAGTTCGTTAGTAGAAGGCGTTATGTGAGATGTGAAATAGTGTTTATTTATAGTATTTATATATAAACCAAAATATCGTTATTTATTTTCCAATAATCAAAAATATCTGTAATTCTTCCCTAAATATATCTACACACATACTTAAATAATTAAGCCAACATAATCCTGATGTGTCAATGTCTCTCTTAGCATTAAGTTGTATTGCGCACTTGTCGACTAATAGCGAATCGTTGTAACAGATTATAAGCGTTTGGTTTGAAGGGTTGTACCAAATGGGACTTGGTCACACGGGCAGAAATTGCTTAATAGATATCTTAATTCTATTTTCACCGTCTGACGTCTAATTGAGTTATCGATAAGTCTTTATGAAGGGGGTCTTGTTACTGACAGATGAAAACTAGGCTAGTAAGACTATAAAAGAAATAAGGAGATTATCGGCGGCGTTTGTCTTGACACTACACTATAGCCAGGCGTGAAATGGGATTTCGTATAAGAAAATATACCCGAAAAGATTTAAGCCAGCAACAATAAAATTTCACGACGGGACAAGATTTATTTAAATCTTCTGCCTTGGGGGTAAATTGAGTTTGTCACAAAGTGCTTTTGCACCTAGACTAAGCAGAGCTTATACCATGGTAGAGGACAGATGAACAACTTACTATTTTAATGGCCAAGGGTCTGCTAACTGATTCTAAGCGATCTCGAAGGTGGTGCACTGGTTTGACGTTAACAATTTGCTATTAAATGGGGCTAAAACGAAATGTATTAAATTCGTGACGCCTAACGTCAGACAGGCAAACTCTACTATTATGGTAAAGGAGGATGAGTTGACCCTTGTGGATACTACCAAGTTTTTAGGGATTACTTTAGACTCTAAGCTACAGTGGGGCCCACATATTGGTGAATTGTCGAGTAGACTTAGCTCTGCAGCATTCGCGGTAAAGAAAATTCGCCAATTAACAGACGTTGTAACAGATAGGCTAGTTTATCATAGCTATTTCCATAGTGTTATGTCCTATGGTATTCTTCTGTGGGGTTGTGCCGCAGACATTCAAACAATCTTTGTGCTGCAGAAGAGGGCTATTCGAGCAATTTATAATCTCCCGTGTGGACATTCACTAAGGGAAAAGTTTAAAGAAATTGGTATTTTAACAGTGGCCGGTCAATTCATTTATGATAACCTGGTTTATGTACACAAGAATACTGATCAATTTAGTAAGAAAAGCTGTGTACATAACCTAAACACAAGGAATAAGCATAAATTAGTTGTACCTGCCACTAGGCTCCAAAAGATAAACAAATCTTTTAAAGGTCAATGTGTGCGATTCTACAATAAAATCCCAAGCAACATACAGCAATTGAGCCTAAATAAATTTAAATTAACAATAAAACACAAGCTGTCTTCAAAGGGATATTATTCTATTAAAGACTATATGGCAGATAAAAATGCTTGGGATTAAACTGCCGTTTCATACAGGCTATTCTAATATGAATGACTTGAAAACATAAATATTGTTAAGGTTATGTTATATTGCATTGTATAGCTTCACAGACAAATGAAGATTGTAATTCTAGTACCAAACTAATGGACATATTTAAAAGAGCATAGCCTGTGAGTTTCTTGCCAGTTCTTCTTACAGAGCGGTGGCTCGGAACTGGCACTTAGATTCATTTACACTTAATTATTTTTATTTTTAAATTGTTTTGTTGCATGTAAGTGAATCTAAGCTTCGTGATTTAGTGTAATATTATTTCGATTGTTTTTTTTTTTAATTTGTGATCATGACGTTTTCAAGTACTATGTATAATAGTTTATGAAATAAATAATTTTTTTACTTTACTTTACTAAGAGATTTGGCTGAATTTCAGTAGTTAATACATGCTGCGACTGCGGTCCGACCTCCGCAACCTAGAAGGAAACATCATTCTATGGTTTAACCAGCTGTCAGCATGTTAGAAGGAACTGACTTCTTAGTAACGACTGCCATAGGTGTTCATGACAGCCGGGACCAACGGCTTAACGTGCTTTCAGAGGCACGGATCGAGTGATAATTACGCACATAGCTTCGATAGTGGACCCCGGGCCCGTAAGAAGATAGCTTCGAAAGCGCCTCCAGGGTTCAAACCAGAAACCTTCTGATTTCAAGGCTATATATAGGTTTCCACTGGGCTATCCCGCTTTCTTAAAACTTCATTAACAATATATCAACAAAAGCTTGTCAAAACTATGCAATGCACCAAATAAAATATTAGCAAACGCTTATTACCTCCGTCGGAGCCGCATTAGACCGTTCACCCTCCACCCCCTCTCCCCCCACCCCGCACTAATTACACAAACGAGCCGGCTACAACAACTCTCATTATTACTAGTACTGCACAATGCACAAGTTTCCTTATAACTGGGATACTTTACAAAAGACTGTTTTGAATATAGCAAGGCTTTAAGTATTTAAATTGTGGTATGATTTTATTAAAGAAGGGGAGAGAGCTTAGTGGTGTGCCATAGGAGAGGTTTATGTCCAACAGTGGTTTATACTGTCTTCATTACTATGTCACGTCATTATCTTAGAGTCAAAAAATATACTTACACGGGAAAAAAGCTTTAAGTAATGTGACGTATAACGTGAAGAATGTTTTTATGACATGTTTGTGTAACAATACGGCATCCTTATGTCTGTATCATCATCTCAGCTCATTAACGTCCCAATACTGAGCACGAGCCTCCTCTCACCTCCACCACGCTGATCCAGTGTGGATTGGGGCACACAAGTGTGTGGCGTCCTGCTGTTATGCTGTAGAAATTTTTCAAGCCGCCCATTTTATGATAACCGGGACCAAGGGCTAACTTCCGAAACACGGAAGCGCTCGATATCAAATGCCGCAAAAAACGATCACCCATCCAAGGATTGACCTATTTTTTCTTTCTTTTTTGATTTACGTCGGTAACAAATGCACTGACGCACTGGTCTCCCGGCCAAAGGGGGAGACCGGGAGGGGGTTTTTGACTCTTTGCGGCAGACACAACTGCCGCATTCCTATCCACTAAAAATCTTCAGACGACGCCCGCTGTTGAAAAAGGGCGAGGGGCCAGTACCAGGAGTTCGTAGTTTCTGGCACCACGCCCGCAGCCAACGTCCCCCGGTGTGTCGCGCCCCCCCTACCACCTCATGCGGCCATGGCGTGACTGGCCGACTTCTGGGGGGCCTATAGCTAGACGGAAGGGGCATAGTAAGGGCCCCCTGCCCCCGCCGCCAAAGACCCCCCAGGCACGGCCAAACGGGCCCTCCTGACCCGCCCGAACCAAGGACTGATCTCTGTAAACTCTGCTTTACTTCGTTGATCATTTTCGTCCACCGAGCACCGTGGTGCAATGAAATAAAAAAAAATTAAGACTTTTATTTCCAGATTACAATTAAATTTGAATACATTCCGCCAAACTGTATAGCAGATTGTTGGCAGAAAAACACTCCATATGAACATTCATGTCTGTATCAGTCACACCAATTTTTCTTTTTAATTTCTTGGATACGTCACAGGACAAAATTAAATATTGAATGCATGAACTTGAATATTTATGTAGGTTTAGGTGTTTCCATTACATTATATCCGTTTGTCCTTTCTATGTTAATTCGTTGTTTCAAACCCATAGTATAAGCTTTGTTATTAACATTAAACATCCATATTTAACAGAATTCTATTTGTTTCAAGATACCCGTTCAAAGGTTAATATCAGCTATCAGAATCCTACCCTCATAAAACTAATAAAACTCGTTTAAAGCAAGTAATATTGCAATCATAACCATAATGATCCGTTAAAGAGATCGCCGTGAAAGCAATGAAATTTAATAAAATACAGCGCCGTAATTTGCAATTTCCGCCTTGAGAACCGACCGGCACCCAAATAGCTGCAGACAATAGTATTCTAATTTAATAAGTTCTGAAGATGCTGTTGCTAGCTGCAATAAGCCCTAACAGTTTTCGTCGAAGACCGCTTGGTCGCAGTTACAAGCAGAGCGATTTTATTAAAAGCATGAAGAAATTAAAAAAGAATCGGAAAGAAGACAATTAAAGCATGTGGACAAATTTATAAAAAGTGTAGGAAGTGAGTGGTAGGGGTGAATGTGTCTGGGGGCCGTGACCCAATCGCTGATGGTTGGGTGTTGTTTACATAGCGACAAGCTTGCTTGATTGAGGAGAGGAATTCTGTTTGCGCGATTCAGGATTTCATTCAACTGTACGTTCTATTAATTGCTTGTACGGTGTCGCCAAAGATGAAATCAGATGAAAATTAAAGCAGAAATATACACAATATTAAAAGAGGCCGGGAATTGATCTTGTAGGGGATTGAAAATAAAAACACATAAAAATTTTAGAATAGCAGATATTAAGGATGATTGTACTTCTCAAAATGTTTTTAATAAAATATAATAGAATAATGATTAATAGGTTCTGAAGATGGTGCAATAAGTAGTTTTCATCGAAAACCGCTTGGGTCTTTACCGCGCAGAGCCTTTAGAATGCGGCATGGTCACCGTTTCAAGCTAAAAAAATGATTTACGACGTGGTCTCTAGTAATTGCCTTTTAAGGAAAAAGAGAGCAAGTGCGAAGCTATGCTTCAGGTTCCCCTACAAGATTGAATTGACATAGCCCATAAAGTAAGTAAGCTGAAGTGGTAACGGACTGTAGAAGTGAGAGCTGTTGGGGCAGAAACGTTCTAGAATGGAGACACCTACAAGATAGGCGGACAATCTGCTAAAAGTTACAGGATAACAATGGATGTAGGCCGTCCACAATGAATCTCACTGAAAGTTTAGGGGGGAGGCCTATGTAGCATTGGACTTTTGGGCTGATGATGACCTTTCATTGTTATTGGCAATTCCTTTTTTTTTATTCTTTCCACAGCAGGCTCCAGCTTGTTTACAACATTACCGGTTCGCTCTGTAAAGTAATATAAAGTGTTAGGGCGTCTTTTTCCGGATACTTACTTGGTTTAAGGGCAAATCGTCATAAATTAAACTTGTCCCAATAGTTAGATATTTATCTAAACGGAATATTGATACGTCGAAATTCTGGGTTGTGTTGTATATTGAACAACCCTCATCCACAATACTTAACGTTCCTAACAATTAGCCCTTCCTAACATTTTTTTATGAACTTTTGAAAGGTCGCCACGTCCTTTTACTTACGCCGCGTCCGGTGAATTCAATATTTTAACAAAATGAAGATACATCACGCGAGTAGAGTGTCAAACTAATTTCATAAAAAATTACCTAAAGCGATTTGTTTTTTTTTATTGAAAAATCGCTACTTCTTTTAACTTACGCTCGGGTAACTTCAATATGTCAACAAGATGCAAGGCTTTGTACAGAGTATCTTGAGTAGAGTGCAACATTTGTTTTCTACGTAACAATTAGCCTACAAAAAATAGATTTTCTAGATGAAAAAACGCCACCTTCCCAAACTTAAGGGTCGTGACTCCAATATTTCAACAAGGTACAGCACATGAGAAACCAAACAATAGTCATAAAAATTTGCTTAAGACCCACAATTTTATACATACATATCACGCCTGTTTCTCCGAAGGGGAGGGCAGAGGCATATTATACGCCCACGTTTCGCCAGTTATATTGTTGGTCCGCTTACCGGGAGAAGTTCTGTTCGCATGAGCCTCGTCCGTTAATCGGCAAGTGCACCACTTGCAGGTGAGGTTGGGCTCCTTGGATCTTGTTAGGAGTCCTATACATTAGTTCTTCAATATTTCAAGTAGATACAGCACTAGGGTATAGTGCCAAACAATATTCATAAAAATTACCTCAAGACCCACAATTTCGATAGGTTATTGAAAAATCGCTACCGCGTCTAAATTGTTCGCTTCGGGTGACTTTAATATTTCAACAAGATGCAAGGGGCCATGAAAGGGTAGTTCTCTTTATACAGCACTTGAGTAGAGTGCTACACTAATATTTTGCTAAAGGTTTTTTTAGGCAACGAAACGGTATCCTATTTACTGGAATATCGGTGGAAATTTTCGCTACTTTCCTATGCATTTTCTATAATAGGATTTCGTTGGCAAATTGGAGAAAGCTTTTATATTTGCATTTTGTCCACCTGTTTGTTAAATTGCAATATAATATAATTATATCATTATGAAGCTAATATTTAGTAATTATGCTCTTTGACACAGACATAGAATTTAATGATATGTGATTAGTCATTAGTTATTTTCTGTTTAGATTAAACAAATTTTTTTTTTCTTGTAAATAACTTTAGATTGCTTTTGCAGTATCAATTTATAAGGCCTAATTTTCTTATTTTTAGAACTTAGTAAACCAACTTTGTGCAATATATAATGTAATCTATATAAATATCTATAATCTAATTTTTTTTTGCCTAGCTCCGTAGACCTGTAAGGTATGTTAAAGATAGATTTTTAAAGAATAATTAACACCTTTTTAATTCTGAATTCTGAGAAAGAAAAATTTTACGCTAAAGTTTGAACCAAGCTAGATTTCTCTTTTATTAATACATAAGAAACTAATCTGTAATATATATTTGAAGTTTGCATATAATATCCTGATTACTTTATATCGTGCAATATATAATGTTATGTTTATATTTGTCGTAACATTAATTACCTATCAAAATTATACCACTCAATTACCTAAGAGCCAACATTTCACTATAATATTTAACATTTCAGAAGTTTCCGAGCATTGAATATGCAACGTTGAAGTACTGTCTACGACAAGTAACAAATAAGTCTTGCTGAGCTGAACTAACATTTGTTGGTAAGACCTAAAGTGTAAGTGGCATGGCCTTTGACTGGTGTGGTTTAGTATACGTAATTATGTAGTTCATACTAATTTCCGCCTGTGGTTCGGTTGCGACGTTTCGACGTGAAATCATTAAGGTTTCGATATCCTCAATAGTTTGATTCCCGGGTGAGAGCGAAATTGTAAAACTACTTTTCACTTTGACGCTTTTTGCAGTATTATTATAGATGCTGGTTTGATACTGACAAATATATTTACCAGCCCATGTGCTGTAGAAGGCTAAGAGACTAAGAAAAAGAGGACTCGTCTAGTCCCAATGTCGGCAATATTGGGATATTCCGAGTCTAAACTTAAGAAAAACAAAAAAAAAATATTCGGGCATTCCTGGGACCTGGTAGAGCTCTTCTTAATTTAAGAAATTAACTAGTTATATTTAAGCCTCTTTTTCAGACTTCATTTTAAAGTAAAACGAAACATCTTACAATTTGGTACATTAGCATTTTTTCTCATAATCACATCAATTTCGACAAAATTGCATAAGTGACGTTGTAGCACTATAGGTGCGATTGTAGACAGGCCTCTGCCTAGTGCCCACTGCAAATGGGATATACATATATAGCCCCTTTCAAATCGAAGCCCCATTATGTGACACTCGAAATCGCCGGCACATCTATCTGACATCGCAGTACTACCGTATTTAATGTAATGCGACTCGTCATGATGACTGCATCCTGTATTTCAGTAAACAGACAATAAAGTCGAGAAAAATTAGAGAGCTCTATACCATATTAGAACTGAAACACCCTCGAACAGAACTACCATTTAGTCTATTTGTTCATAAGCTTTTTAGCTTACATTAGAACCTTAAGCTCAGATTTATAGGTATAATTTCATATTTTATATATAAGTTGCAGAGAAATTGAAAACAAACATTTATTAGTGCTTAAGGATCCTATCGGTATCTTAGGAGTCCAAGCCAACTTCACCTGTTGACTAACAGGCGAGGTTCTGGCAAACATCAAAAATCCCGGTAGATGGAAATGGGCCAGCTACCTATGACGTAAGACCAAAAATAACAATTGGCGATAAGTGGGCCTATAATATGCCTAAGCCTACCCTTTCGGAGAAACAGGAGTGATTGTATGTTTGAAGATTGAAGACATTTTACAAAATTACTAAGCAAATTGTGAATATATGCAAAACGGTTTTGAGTATATAGCGTACAATGCAAATTTACAAAACACCTAATTTGGACGGGTTTTTTAATAATTTTTCTAACAAATCCACAAATGATTTTTATTTTTTGGACTCCCACAAAGACAGCTCCTTGCTTTCAATTAATATTTAAATAATAGGAACCATACTTTTACAACTACACAATCTAGGTTCTTTATTTTTACTCGTAAAATTTCATGTCATAATTTTACATGGCATACTGCTACTTGTCCTAACATTAGTTACGCATAATACTTATTTACCATAACTTTTAATCAGAACTACTATAAGCATAATACATTATAAGCTTAGTATCCCACAGCATAAATTTACTTACGCATAATAAAATACTTATATAAATGGTTACCGCAACCGATCCCAAAACGAGAATTACAACTTTATGCATATATAAAAGTAATGAATAAAAACGATAGGATAAACTATATCTATGCTGAAGAAAACAGTTTGCCAAGAAACATATATGGTACATTATTATTATGCCAAATAAAAATATTCCTAACATTATGACAACTTAAATCATGACTATAAAAATTAGGCAAATGAAAATGATACCCATGTATCTCTTCTGCCTGTATATTAATTCCCTACGTATGAAATTGATGTTTCACATAGAAAAAAAATCACTTTTGCCACTTTATAGAGACTTCATTGATTAATTTGCTGAAATAACTGCCTGAGCAAGAATTAACAAAATATTTAAAGGCGTTTTGTCTGCCTCATCCGATTTTTTTTTTCTAACTAAGAAATTATTCAATTTCCGAAAAAAGTGGTAATCGGTTGGAAGGGTCCGGGGAGTATGCTGGGTGACGGAGAGATTCCTCTAGAGTCGCCACCGGCTGTTGTGCAGTGTGTGGTCTAGTCTAGTTCGTTGTCCCGAAGCAGCAGCTAGAGCAGTCGACCAATCTCAGTGGTTTAACGGCTATCTTTTCCATCATGGTTTCCAGTTATTGACAATACAGAACTGCCGTAATCGTCTGATTAGGTCTTAGAAAGCTATAGAGGATGACACCAACGCTGGTTGACTTAACACTAACCAGTACCTTTTTTGGGTCAACTTTGCTCGGGGCAACATTTGGCCCCATTGTGATCCGCTAACACGATTGTTTTCAATTTCTCCTTGACAACTAGGGTCTCCGGCCGTCCACGAGGTTTGTTCAGGAGGTAAAAATTTGCAGAACGAAATCGTTAGAACCAAAAACGTACCGTGTTTTCTTTTACAACAGAAGCCACTGCTTCTACGTACACATCATTAACATCACGATGGCACTGGTATTCAAAAATAATGCGGTATTTTATTGAGCACAGAACAATGTCAAAACAAAATGAAATGGCGCGAAAACAAATTAATTATCACATTCTTCTTCTTCCATTTAAATAATGGCTTCGTGCGTCTAGCACATTTAGCCAGTGTCAAGTAAGTGATATATAAATAATATATAATTCATAGTAAATGAGAATGAGAGGTGATAAAGATGATGAATGGTAAATGAGATACCCTCCCATAAGCCCCTTGAGTCCTCAGTAAAGATGTGGGACTATACTGAGATTTCACATGGACTCCTTGAGAGAAAATTTGAAAAGTGATGTGCACTGTTTTGTTTGATTTACCAACACTCATGTATGTTCACAAACACTTAACGGTTAATAATCCACCGTTATTACACATTAATGTTAGAAATATCACAAATTTTAGAAAATAAAACAAAACTGCAGACATGACGCTTCACTTTCCCGCCAAGAAGTCAAAATTAATTATCACATTCAGAACTATTTATGTTTTTTTTCTTTTAAATAATGGCTTCGTGCGTTTAGCACATTTAGCCAGTGTCAAATCAGAGATGTATTATTAACATATAAATCATAGTAAACGAGAATGAGTGGTGATCAAGACGATAAATGGTAAATGAGATGCCCCTGGAGTTCTCAGTAAAGATGTGGGACTATACTGAGATCTCACATGGAAGTCCAGTTGAGAGAATTTGAAAAGTGATGTTGCACTACTTTTTTTTTTACTTAACTGTTAATAATCCACCGTTATTACACATTATTGATCGAACATTCACAAGTTTTTGAAAATAAAACAAAACTGAGACATGACGCTTCACTTTCCCGCCAAGAACAATTTGTGTGTCTTTACAAGCTTTTAAAGTGAAATAAATTTGAATTTGGAATTCCTAGCCAATTGCCGAATTTTTTGAGATCAAAATGGCCAGTTCGATAAACCGCCAATTTCATATGTAAGGGCCTCATATGTTAAAATTCATAAAGAAACCTTACTACATAGAGATTAAGGCGATCATGAGCGTTATTTCCTTGAATTAGATTATCCCGGATCATTAAAGGCGTTGCTCTATGAGGGATTACGTTGTTAATAAAGATTAAAGGATTAATTACGGAATTAAATCAAGCCATGTCAAGCGTAGCGAATAGCGTTTTCCTTTGTGTTAACATTTTCAGGTAAGTATCGAAGTACATACATTAATAATGATTACGTTGTATCAAACGATATGTTTTGTAATATAATTATGTTTATAAAATCAAGTGTATAGTATACATGTATTATAACTATATGGGTACATACATTCACGCCTGATTCCCCAAAGGAGTAGGCAGAGGCATATTATACGCCTACACTTCTTATTAGTACTTATTAGTCTTTACTTAAATTAGATTGTAGTTGATATTGGGTACTTTCATTTGATAAGGAAGGTTTGGCATTAAAGCAACGCCTTGTAGCATTAAGTTCGCCTTTTGCACAATCCTTTAATTTGTGCGATAAATTTCAAATTAATTAGTTATTATTTTTTCCAAAAAAAACACCTACCGTACAGAATAATGTTAACACAACATTTTCAGATAAGTACCTTAGTACATACAATTATAATTATTATGTTTTATTACCAAATATAGGTTTCGTCTATCTGGGTGTAAAATCTATCGATATATCTACACTACGCTGTTAGGTCATTGGTTCGACTCCTATACAAGACCTGAACAAAAGTCTCATTTAGCGCCATTCAGTCCTAAACTAGCATTAAAATGGATTGCAATATCGCCCTCTGTTGACATATGGACTATTATGTTATGGAATATTATGTTATTGAATATTATGATATATTTATATGGACATTAGAAGCACATATTATTATATCTTTTAGGCGGGGCGTGAAACGGCATCATTGCAGGCTGTCATGAGTGGGCGCGTTTGTTAACGCGCTCCTTCTACGGTATAGCGCTCTTACTTTTCTTGACTACATCGAATGCTTACCATCAGGTGGTAATTTAGACGTGTAACAAATTAAATAAAAACTGTTTGCAATGGGTTAACGACCAGCGTGATGGAATATAAACTGTAAGATCTTAGCCCACTATGACGCCTCCGCTCCGACTCGGCAATAATAATATAATTAAAATATAGACTAAATTTTCATAAGCAGACATTTTACTGTCGACTGTCTTATTGTGTAAGAAGCAATACTTAAAGCCTAGACTTAAATTATATTATTTATTCACATCGTAACGGAGGCGTTAAAATATGTTACGACCTTTTTTAAGATTTCAATCCTTTTTCGAACAGAAAGAAAGGGAAGGGAAGTATTTTACTTTTTAAACAGGTAACTTGTTATCTTATTTAAAGCAGTTATAACTCTAGTAGCAGTTAAGATTAACGTCAGTGAATCAGTTCTTACCGAGTTCAAAAACTTGAAAGTTTACTACGTATTCATAACACCAGTAAGTCCTCGGAGTAAGCGATTACTTAAGCTTACTACGAGGGATCAACGCGACTATGTAATAATGTTTATACTATTCTCGTAAATAATTGTTAATAATATACCTATGAACATTTATTCTATAATTACGCGGAGCTACGGGTACAGCTAATGAAAAATAAATAAAATCTCGCCGCAATAATATCGACAGAGTCATGGAAAGGACTAGTCAAGGTCCACAGTACAGCAACCCTCAAACACAATATAGAGCCTCCCTTCAGGGCACTTGGTAAATAAACATATTAACCGTAAGTGGCAACGCGGCTGTCGGATTTGCCTGGAAAACTCTTCTCCAAGCGATAAGCTTTTAGCGGCTTCAGCTTTACAAGGACAAAGGTAATTTATTTACGTTTGTATTTTGGCCACTTTATTTTTGTTATTTAATAAGATAATTTTATCATTAAACATCTGGCAGACATAGTGTGTACTTACTTATATGTTATGTGGAAGTAACGATACTATCAACTAGTAATATAAAAATATAACAAATATCTTTTTCCCTTTAACAAAAAAATTGTGAAACAGAGCAATCGTAACTTCCTTGCTAATATGCACGCAGAGAAGCTTCCGAAGAATCGGCAGATTTCTATCAAAGGTAGTTCCAAGGTATTTTCCTGCGCAAATAAAAAGTAAGTTACCCGTCGATAGATGCTGATAGAACTTTCGACAGATATCCTGACATAATTATATATATTAAAAATAAATATTTAAACACTTTGTTCAATGTTTTTTTTAAATTTTTTTAGTGATATAATCTAATTACTTTTTTTGTCAATAAATATCATTCTTATGTTTATTCATTACCTGACTTATGCATTGTGGTATTGTGTATAAGATAAACTTATGATTATAACCATTAGAAAAAGAAAACTCTATCGTAATGTATATCGAAGGTTTCGTCCAAATCATTATTACCCAACTTTTTCACGCATCGCAATTAGTATGCAAAATGTGTACATATTCTTTCAATTCAACGTTTCTGCAATAAAATGATCTCACACGCGATCTTTTCTATCTTAGACCACACACATTCGGCTAGCTTTTCCGAGGCACGCTTCCTGAATCTTTAATTCTATTGAATTCCAATCATCCTACTTGTGCGGGCCGGCATGTGTTGCTAACTGCTGCTTCATCCTCTACGCCCAACTGGTATTTATGAGGCTCCCTCTTACTCGGATCTTTCTTTTTCCTTTCTTGTTCATTCGTCTTTAGTTCAGGAATAGTATTTTCATTAGTTTCTTACGATTCAGGGCTCGGTTTACTCGCTCCAAGTAATTTATTAGAGTTTAGTTTAGTCGATGTTTGTACCTTGCGGTTTTGGCTTTTGATAGGACTTACTTGTGAATGTCGTTTATGGTTGGTTGGAATAGAGCATGAAATATATATATAAGGGTCGGTTACGTTGACGCTTTGAGCCCTTATATGTTACAAAAACCACAGTCTGCAAAATGTGGATATAACTACATCAATCCTTAGATCTATCCATTACTTTACAGTCTGTAAGTTTATATATTTATGTACATATTAATATCATTTTAGCACATTCACGTACCACTAGTCTCATGAACCATGGTGGGCACTCTCTTATTTAGGGTAACTAAGTTAAATTACAAAAGAGATCTTATTGTTTTGCAGTTCATGTTACTTAACTGGACAGGTTCTGTATTGTTACTGTCATTATTTTTCAATCTTAGGACTGCATACTTAACAGCAAAAGAAAAATATAGAAATAAGTAAATATTCCCTGACAAAATAAATATTTTTTGGCATGAAATAACTGTGTCCTCCTTTAAGGAACCCATATGTCCTATTCATTATACATGCGTATATTTTGTCGTATTTGTGCATTGATCTCATTTCATAATAGGCTTTTTTTGGCCTTTTATAGGTTTAGCAATAAAAGAGGTTGTATAAAAAAGTGACGAATAAAAAAATACGCGTTAAATTTCCGGATCATTTGTTTTCTTTGTTGGTTCACATCCAACAAATATCTCACAAATGTTTTTTTATAACAATTAGATCACTTAAAAGTATAACTAATGAATAACCTGCGCCTGTGAAGCGCTCGTAGCTCTGCGGAGCTCCGGAAGTACAGCAGAGTTTACAGAGGTCAGTCCTTGGATGGGTGGCCGTTTTGTGTGGCATTTGATATCGAGCGCTTCCGTGCTTTGGAAGGCACGTTAAGCCGTTGGTCCCGGTTATCACTAAAATGTGGTAGTCGTTAAGCCAAGTTAGAGGCCTTATGTGCGGCTTGATAAATTCTAACAGCAGGACGGCATACACCTGCCTCCGTTTCTTTAATAAACATTGAACAGTTTATAATAGCAATTTCATAAGAGATTACTTTCCTTTTTCATACTTTTTAGAGCCTTAATTTTCATTGGTCATCGTGACTGTTATCGTCGAAAGTATTTCAACAATGAAAATATACAATTTACCAAATTCGTGACAGAACGATCAACAAAACCAACCAGGCAAACCATTCCACAAATCACTTACTTAACTTAACCCCAGTTTACTTTATACTGAGATAAGCATCCAAATTCGCTTAATATAACCATTTTGTTAAAAATCCCCTATATTTATCCAGTCCATTAAAATAATTGATACGGCCGTTCGTGGGCAAGTTAAACCATGCGGGAATTCATTTCCGCACAGAAATGACTTGGCTGATTGCTTCGCCAATTCGTCATTCGACTCCTATTTTGTTGGTAGTAACATAGTTAAAGCATACGTTATTATACTACTACATAAATTCACGCCCTTTTTCCCGCAAAGGTAGCAGAGGTATATGCCCACACTTCTCTAACTATATAGTCGATGTCACGTAATAGGTGGCGAGCCTATTGCAGCTTACCGGGAACTTTTATGTTCTACCAGAGCCTCGTCCGTTGATCGGCAGGTGCACTTGCAGGTGAGGTTGGCTTGAGCTCCTTAGATCTTGGTAGGATTTCTACCTCCCCCCGACTGGTCTCGACCTTGTCGTGGTTGGGGGGCTAAGTACCTCCTGGTAGGGCGCAGGAGGCGCTAGGGAAAAGGTAAAACCCAGAAATTGGCAACTCTGGGTGCCCTTAGTACTGACTACCGAGGGGGGGGGGGGGGAAACAAAGAGGGATCTGTGGAGGGAGCAGCGGGCGGGCCAGGAGGTCCCGTCAAGCAGCGCCAGGAGGGTCTTAGGCAGCGGGGGCAGGGGTCCCTGCTGTCTAACCATGGACCCTCCGAGAAGTCGGCCACACACGCTATGGTCGCACAAGAAGGTAGGAGGGGCGCGTCCACTGCGTCTCTCTGAGGAGGTCCTCCAGGTTTTGGTCCGGGGGACGTTGGCCGCGGGCGGGGCGTCGTCGGAAGATTTTTAGTGGGTAGGTATTACTGCTGGCGGTCGTGTCTGCCGGTAGTGAGTCCCACTCCCCCCTTTTGTCCCCCTTTGGCCGGAAGGCAGTGCGTAAATGCATTTTGTTATCAACGTAAAACAAAAAAAAGGTATTAGTAGGAACAACGTGTAAATTAATGATAAATATTGAACAGTTTGTACATAACTATGAATACCAGATGAGAATAGAGCATATACATACATAATATAACGCCTATTTACCAGAAGGGGTAGGCAGAGAAATAATATACGCCCACACTTCGCCATTTATATTGATGGTCCCACGTAATAGGTAGCGATCCTAGTTCGCCAGAGCCTCGTCCGTTGATCGGCAGGTGCACCACTTGCAGGTGAGGTTGGCTTGGGATCCTCAGATCTTGGTAGGATATACACCCATCCCCCCCGACTGGTCTCCACCTTGTCGTGGTGGGGGGGCTGAGTACCTGAGTACCTCCCGGTAGGGCGCAGGAGGCGCTAGGGAAAAGGTAACACCCAGAGACCGACGACTCTGGGTGCCCTTAGTACTGACTACCGGGGGGGAAACTAAGAGGGACCTATGGAGGGCGCTGCGGGTAGGCCAGGAGGGCCCGTTTAGCAGCGCCAGGAGGGTCTAGGCAGCGGGGGCAGGGGGCCCCTGCTCATCATAGAACTTTTTATAGCTGAGATGACAATGGTGGGGAACCATCTCGTCAACTTAATAAAAACTTGTTAAATTTTATACAATTCAGTAGGAATTTCGATGAAAATTACACTTTTAAACACTAATTAGTAATTAATTGTTCGTAGTTCTTTTGACAGTCAGCTAATTGAGTTACTCTCCAATAAACTGAAACATGAACGTTAATTTAAATACACGATGACTGTGTAAATTGCTTTAAATTTCTTCTTTGTTTTCAGGTACAGCTGATTTCGTCAACCGGTCACAGGTATTTTTATTTTATTAAGGGCCTGTTTCCCAGGTGCTCCTAAGGTCTGAATAAGAGATATTTAGGTTAGGTAAGGTCTTTGGATGGCGAAAGTGTTTCTAAGAGGTTATCCTTGATGTTGCAATAGGTGGTTGCGGTGACAGCTTCCCATCTGTTAAGCCGAATTTGCTAATTATAGAATAATTAGATTATTCAGTACAAGATTAAGGAAGGCATTTATGCACGAAAGTTTTGGAAGAAGGTGGACTGGCTGAAATGAGATAGGATAGCCACAATGGGTTACGAACAATGGTCCGCAGAAATAAATGCGGAAACCGCACTTAGTTTCTTCTGCGGACCACTAACATAGAAAACGAGAGCATTCCAAAGATGACACAGAACCGAAAGCAATCGAAGTCCTTCATATAAATCTGGTCTCCTAGTAACAGAACGGTTTCCTTTTCTACATAGTTCATAAAGAATTAACACATTCAAGCCAGTTTATATCAATCGCCACACAGCGAGGTCGGCGCGACGTCGACGTTTCGGGTGGAGTTTCGGGTGTCTGTAGGTGTGTCATTTATCAAAAATTTAGTTCACTCATAGATAATAAACAATTCTATTCTTATTTCAGTTATCAATAAATTTGTGTTAGCGCTACTTGGAATTTAAATACATAGAATAAATCAATTAAACAGAAATAAAAAAAAAACTTGTAACCCTGAAACCCTGAGAAAATATATTTTTTAAATCTGACTCTTATTCTTATTTTAAATTAAAAAAATTATTTTATTTATTTATTATTTTATTTATTTTATTTAGGATCACCAGTATCTGTTTACACTATTACTTAAAAATAATTACACAAATATTATAAAAAATTATCGAAGTGAAACAAACAATTAAGGTGAACCCCACATGCAATATATAAACGACGCTCGCTGAAATTTAAATGTCTCAAAATAAACTTGTAATAGTAAGTAACCCACTGTTGTTACCTTATCTCTTACCGTCATCACCAACATCTTACGAGCCCAAGCCAACCTCACCTGCAAGTGGTGCACCTGCCGATTAACAGACGAGGCTCTGGCGAACATAAAAGTACCCGGCAAGCGGCAATAGGCTCGCTACCTATGACGTGGGACCAACAATATAGTTCGTGAAATGTGTGCAATATGCCTCTGCCTGCTCCTTCGGGGGAAAAGGCGTGTTTGCATATTTGTATTTATTCACCCTAGTGAAATAGAACTGATATAGGCAACCGTCCCGCTCGCGTCCGTTGTGTAACCGGATTGAACTGACCGCCGAACCAGTTTTCTCACGGTTGCATGTCGTAACTCAAGCCGGCCATATGGCAAGTATAGGCAGTATGCTTCAATGGACAGACGGCGTTGAGACAATTTTATTTTCTCATTTAAAGCAATATGGCAAGGCTTGGACTAGGAAGTAGAGAAACCGCTTTTTTGTCGGTGGTTCTTCGTCAACTAATGTAAGAATCTTTGTGTGTTGGACTCCAACGTCTTGGTTTCCTTTGCGATGAAATGTCTCAAGGACAAAGAGGTTTTACTATACGATATGTATATTAATAACAAAATAATTGCTGAATATAGCTATTTCATCAAAGTTATCAAAAACTAATATACTTACAAGTTAGTTAATAATTTAAGTTTTTATTTTTTAAAAGCAGCTGCATTTGGATGGTTTAGCAAATCAAATATAGAAAATAAATATTTCATATATACATTATTATTGCTGATGTGAGTGAAAGTTTTTTAATTTCCTTCTATTGACCCAGCGCTTCACTTAACAACCTATGGTTAAGTGATTCTGGTCAAACCCCTATGCGAATCAGGTCTATCCAAAGAACAAATCCGCTTGGGAAAGTATGACTAGAAAAAAGATTCATCTTCTCTCATCCACGTGCCCATCAGTAAGACGTAATAAGCAAAAGTTATAGACATTGAGGAGTATTCCGATTGGTTTTAAATCAGAAGGACGTATGGTCAAGTTGTCTCTGGTACTATATATTATTGATATACTTAGTAGATAATGGGTTCATTGTATGGTTGCAATTGATAATTGCCTTATTAAGGGGTAATATAACAATAATGGGTAGTTTAACTGACTTTTATTATTATATACCATTATTGTAGTCTTCTCTGTTCTCTTAAATAACTTAAAAATCAGAACATTTATCAAGTATTTTATTTCAGTTATTTATTTAGACATTTTCACAGGTATAAATAAATTGCAAAAGGCGAACTTAATGCGACAAGGCATTTTCTACCGTATGGGCTAAAAAAGTATAAGGCAGTACGAAAAAGAACATTTTTTAATTACCAACTACTCACATTTTATTCGCTGACTTTAACGTTACAAATTTCAGCAACATTTCAACCCTAATGCATTTTGTGTCGTTATCGCTGAAACAAATGTGCACTCAATACGTTTCAAGAACTACATGTAGCAGGTTAAGTGAGCGGGGGTACAAATGACCCCCCACTTATCCACTTACCGGTGGGGTCAAAATGGACCCCTGTTGTCTTAATAGCTTTGCACGTTTTGCACCTTTTCTCAAACTAGGTGGAAGTACTTTTGGACAAGTGTTGAATGTGTTAGTTTCGCCAATTTTAATGGATGTCCGTCAAACTAAGTTATGTAGTTGTTAGGGTGAGTAACTTAATTTTGGAAATAATTGGTGCCTTACGTAAGTTGTTGTGAACGCTTCAATTTAATTACTACCACGCTGTCTATAAGTATAGCAAAAAAAGCTCAATAAACTTTATCGTCATTATTATTATCAGTCTATTAATATCAAACTCCAGATCTCAGACATCTATTCACCAACCGATTTGAGAGAGATTCACATATTCTAACACACAGGATTATTATGTATAGACTGAGCTAGGTGAGTAGCGTACTGCTGTTAGACTTTTTCAAGTCGCCCAATCCTATCCTGCCAATATTATAATTGCTAAAGTTTTTGAGTATGGTTGTATGCTTGTTACTCTTTCACGAAAAACTACAGAACGGATTAAGACGCAATTTAAAACGCAGGTAGCTTATAACCTGGATTAACAGATAGGAATAAAAGAGAAATAACATATACTTTATTGTCTTTTAGATCTACAGGATTTAGATTCGTCAAATTTTTACAAACATAATGAAAATAAAATATATTTTTGAATAACAATTAAAGAGATATGAGCGGTAACATAATCAAGAAATAAAAGCATTAATCTTGCTTTTATTTCTTGATAAGCAAGATTATTTGTCAGAATTTGTCAACGTTTGTCATTTAATCTGTCTGTTGTGTTTTTTTCTCAAGATTTGTCAACCTGGCGTGTTTTTAAAGGGGGGAGGGGATTGTCCGGCAGCAAGTCAGTCTGTTGGTGGCTTTAACAAGACTTTCAAAAAGCAACGAGATTGAGAAGAATGCCTCAAGAAACTCATCTAAGACACTTTTTATCCCGCAAATTTTACGAGAATGGGGATCAGGCGATTGACACCGCGGAGCGCTTCATATAGGATCCCTAACTTGACTTAACGCTCTCCACGTGAAGTCCTACCCAGAACTGTCTGCTTCACGTACCTTCCAAAGCGCTCGATATTTAATGCTACACATATCTGGCAACTCCCGTAGAGTATCTCCATGTACGTAACACCTGTGAAGTTTATTTTTATAGTAGGGCTTTACGCTGTACCTGTGTTCTGATATAAATGGAGCTAGGCTAATAATCCTCTTTGCACATGAGAATTCACTACTGATGCCTGCAGGGCAGTGCCAGATTTTCTTTAATATGGACTCATTCGTTTAGAGTATTTGCCAGTGTCATGTAATTACATAATCTATGCATAAATATTACAGCTTTTTCGTCATTCAGTCACAGTCAAAGTAAAGTCAGTCATGTTTGAGTCAAGTCAGAGTCATACCCCAGTAAAGTAGTTAATACTCTACCTAGAAGCATTGGAATCACACTGGAAAAACACAATTCATTGCAATATGTCAAGAAGTCGTGGGTTCGATTACCACACAGAGCAAATCTTTTTGTGCATGAATATGAATATTTGTTCTGGGCTGGGGGTTTTCCTATGTATATTAAGTATGTATTTACAACAAAAAAAAAGTATTTAAGTATTTATCCGTTGCTTAGTATCCATAACACAAGTTCTTAAAGATACTTATCTTGGAACTAAATAATTGGTAAGTGTCAGAAATGTTTATTTATTTTTAATGTCACATCCTTAAATTTTTGTACGTAGAAGTCATGTCTAAAAATCCACAAAATTTACAAATAAGAATTTGAATCCTTTTCCGCGTGGCGCCAAACCCGTTTTTTTTATATATGACAAAAGTGTAAATCTTATTATCCAAAAAAAATCTGCCAGCTTTACTTGAACAGGAAAAAAAAACAGTTTATTAACCCTATCACATAATCATGGTATCACACTAATTACTTACCAATTATTTCCGCCATAAGTGCGTTGACCCCCTTTTACGTCAAACTAGCAACCTTGACAGGTCATACACTTCAATAAGTACATTTTGACGGCTGCTTGAGAATACGCTGCTATCTAACCAAAATGGCACATATAAACATGACCATAAAGCGCTATTTGCCGGAAACGAAAATTACGTAGGTAGCAAAATTTAATTTGCCTTGAAAAATAATGGCTTTAAGAGAGGTTAATGTCGCGAAATTGCGTAACGCAAGAAAAAAAGTCGAAAAAAACCATACCTTTTGTTCTATTTTAATGGTTTTAGATGGTATCTTGTCGTTTTTGGAGTTCTACAGTTTAAGCAATAAGTACATAGCAATATAGGGTGCTCGTGCCTCGGAAAGCACGTGAAGCCGTTGGTCCCGGCTGTCATGAACATCTATGGCAGTCATTATTAGGAAGTCAGTGCCTTCTAACATCCTGACAGCCGGCTTAACCATAGAATGATGTTTCTCTCTGGGTTGTGGAGCTTCGGCTGTCGCTCAATGTAATATCTAAAATTTAGCCAAATCTGGTTGAACCAGTAAGCAGACCCTGGCCCAAAGCCTAGAGCAAACCGGGGTAATGCTAGGATATGATGACATAGGTATACAGGATGTCCCAGAAACAAGTGTCAAGCGGATGGCCAAAGATAGAGCACTCTTTGGGGTACCCGAATCACCCCATTTCTATAAAACCATATAAAAAAGGCTTTAAAAATATTCGGAAAATATATGCGGATTCGGTGTAGCAGATATATTATTAGAACGCCGCATTTTACAATGCGAAAAGGCAAATAGTAAATAAATATGAAACGCTTGTAATAAATATTGTAATAATACTGAAAACATTTATTTTAAATTATACATCCATGAAATGTGTTAGTAACATTTAGATCTTATTCTATTGGTAGTCAATATAATGAGAAGCTTCGACACCTAAAACACAATTGATTCACTATTATTTAGTTTCAAGATAAGTATCATTAGGAACCTGTGTTATGGATAATTAATAACGGATAAACATACATAGATACTTTTTTTTGTTGTATAGGGATCCCACTAAGATCTTAGGAGCCCAAGCCATCCTCACCTGCAAGTGGTGCACCTGCCGATTAACGAACGAGGCGCTGGCGATCATAAAAGTTCCCGGTAATACTCGCTCGCCACCTATTACGTGGGACCAACAATATAATAGGCGGAATGTGGGCGTTCATTATGCCTCTGCCTATCCCTTCGGGGAAATAGGCGTGTTAGTATGTATGTATGAATACAGCTCAGAATGCTATTTGAGCTGCCTCGTACACGCGCCCATAACGAGGCGCAGCGCTTTCTGATGATTGTATAGAAACAACAGTACGCGCCCCCGCAATCATACCTATTCTACCACTATGTCGCGACAAACCAGAGGACACCCAGTTTATATTGCATACAATTCATCTTTTTACCAAACTTAAATTTATTTTAAATAATTGCGCAAGATAACCTAAAAACCCAAAGATTCAACTATTGCATTTGTGAACTTTTAAAATTGACTTTTAATTAACTTTTAAATTTGAGATGTTTATATTTTTTTTTGCTTTCTCATAATGTTTATGATTTTTGATCACATTCCTAATTTATTTATTATGATTATTGTACGAATTAATTTTATCTAATTCAATTTTTTTTTTATTTTAAATGAATTGAATTAAATTTTATTACATACATTTAGAAATTTTTACTTATCTCTCAGGTAATAGTAATTAAATATTAATGAACTTTTTATTTATTGTCTCATGTTTTTAATGTATATAGTGATTAATTGAATTTGTTAAGAGTGTATGTTTCAAATTATGTAATATGTCAGTGAATAAGCATGAGCCTACATCTGTCAATAAACTGCATAGCAGTTTGGCAGAAGTTGTAAATAAGTGAACACAAGTTTGTAGAAAAAGAAATAAACAATAATTACTTTAGAAGCCACTTGTTTTCAGTGAAATTTTAAAACGATGACCGTACTTTCACAGTTTGTCTTGTCGTTTTGTAAAACGGCGCACTCTACAACCTGCCTGCGACGCATACATGTCATTATTATTTGACTGACAACTGATATAGCGCGGAGGTCGTTATACTTGGTCTTAGCCAGAATTGTGTATAATTTGTCAAAGGTTTTGTGTAAATTGTTGAGAATGTAACGATAAATATCGAAGTTGTCGGAATAATTCATGTTGACTGATAGCTACAAAATTATGAACTACTATTAATGTTTAGTCAAAAAATCAGCAAGCTTAAGTGGCAGTGGGCAGAGACATAGCACGACGAGGCGGCCGCCCCGCTTGGACAGAAAAGCTCTAGATTGAAGACTCTTTAATAGCAAACGTAGCGTGACAGGACCTGGTCAATATTGAAAGATCACGGTGAATGCCGGCCGCCTGCAACAGGTCACATAAGCTTATGAGGAAGTTCTATATTTAGCAGTGAACGGCAATTGGCTGATATTTTGGACAATAATCAACATCAGCGCAAAGACGTCCAATGCTGAACAAACACTTCCTCGAAAGGCGCCAACCATTACTTACTAGCATTGCCCAGCGGTGTCAAGTGTGTGGCTCCCGTTCCCGTGGGAAGAGCGGGATAAAAAGTATCATATATGTTAATCCAGGTTTAAAATTATCTGCTTGCCAAATTTTATTTAAATACGTTCAGTAGTTTTTGAGTAAAAGAGTAACAATCATTATATACTCACACACTTTCGCACCTATAGTATTATTAGGATTACTATTCAATCACAATAACAGAGATACATTATTTGGTAGCGAAAACATGCCAGGATTAACAGCTCAAACAAACGAAAATTATGGCAAGGAAAAACATCTGCAACAACACACGAACCTCATTAACGCAATCGCGCAATTTTCCGTGATACAAATATACCCTTCATTTGTCATCCACGCACAGACAACCGCGCGAACCGCTGGCAGTTGTATAATTACAACGTGGAAATAGGAAAATGGAATAAGCGTACGTTTCCTTTTCTATTGAGAAGGTAATTGTATCGAGTGACAAAGTGCATGCATGGTTTAGGGTATGCATGGCACTGCATGCCTAGCTAAAGATAATTCAGATGTTTTTTTTGATTTGCCTATTCGGTCTCATGAACCTACTACCGATACACACGGACTGAATTCTCTGTTCATGCCGCTATCGAGTGACAGCATGGAACCTATTATATATCGATTGAAATTATATTCATAAGTATGTATGTTACAGACATGTCAGACCTTTTACTTACTCTATAATTTTGTATGTTGACCTCAAATGTCATAGCAACTGCAAAATCCTTTTCTTGTTACGTAATGATACTTCACATTGGTTTCTTTGTTTTGGCAAGTTGTTAATAAAAAAATTTAATAGGTACATAGACGCAATTTAGATTTTCTCAGTTTCAATCATGTGACCGAGAGCGCTGAGCGATGTCATTGACCTTTTTTGACGTCACTTTTGTGTTAACGAATTGCAGTTGCTATGGATACATGCAATTTCTTCCAATGTTTACTAGTAGAGGTGTATAGGGATCCTACTAAGACGTAAGGTGCCCAAGCCAACCTCACCTGCAAGTGGTGCACCTGCCGATCAACGGACGAGGCTCTGGCGAACAGAACAGTGCCTGGTAGGCGATAATTGGCTCGCCATCAATTACGTGGGACCAAATTATTACTGGCAAAGTGTGGGCGTTTAATATGCCTCTGGCTACCCCTTTGGGGAAACAGGCGTGAATGTATGTATGTGATGATTAACTTCATACAATCATAATAACTTGATTATTTTTGTTCCAAAAATTTTGAAAATATCTGTTTCGAATGTTGATCACCAATTTGTTTAGCTTCTGGGTAGATGAAATCAGAAAGGAATTAGTGACTTGTCAATAAGAGAAACGAACCTTAGCGCCCCCCTGTTATTAGGTGGTCCGAAGCGAAAGTCAAATTGAAGCTGCTGTTATAAATATCAGGTCCGGGGTTACGTATACAACTGACTGTAGAAGTATTTAAGTTAAATTAGTTGCTCTGTTAGGCAGCTAGAATCGTCCTAACAGCTAGACTCCACACGCCTGTGCCTGCAAAATTGCACGAAGCTATAATCGAATTTGAAATGAAATGAAATAAAATTTTAATGAAATAAAATTTATTTAGACATAAATACACATAAACAAAAAACAGAACTCTATTTAAGCTGCGTTCATAAAGATCTAGTCGGCTGGTTACACATGACTGTAGAAGTCGTTATGACAAATAGGAGGCTCTATTGGGGACCTTAAATAATTTTAACAGCTGGACGCGATACATTTAAGTCTGCACTACATGAGTTTGCGTGGTGGTTGTGGTTTTCTTTCACGATCTCAACTTAGTTTTTCAGATCTACTAATGGTATTTAAGGGCTAAAATTAATGAATGAGGGTAAATTTATTAATAGTTAACTCGGCTGTCCAAAACGAAAACCTAGCAGGAAACATTTTCTAAAATCAATATTTACAAAATGATTACGAGTAGTAATTTATAAAACGTGTTTTAAAAAAATATACTTTGCTAGCTTTTCGTTTTGGACAGCTTAACTGTCTCTTCCAATAAGAAACATTCTTTTGTGCTACTTTTATATCCGTTTTATTTATGTCTATGATTACATCAACGAGGCTGCTTCGTTGGTTCACCTGCCCGAAATATAATAGATTGTCGCATTGTTTCCCCGTTGTTTATCTCGCGAATTCTCGCGAATTCTCGCTTATCGAACAAGTGATGACGTAAACTATTATAGTCTTGGGGAAAACAGAAACAGGGGTGGAGTTCAAGTAATAAGACGTGGAATGTTTTATTGAGATAGCTATAATAATAATAAAATCATTTATTTCAGACTTAGTTCAACACATTAAAAAGAAATTACATTATATTAAGTTAATTATGAAATTGTATTATAACAAATTACACAAAATAATACAAATTAATAATCAAAAGTGATAATCATTGCTGCTTCCGGTGACAAGAAGGCTGGCAGCTTCTTCTGCCAGCGTATTGGCCTGGCAATCCAAAGAGGAAACGTTGCCAGCATTCTTGGCACCGTACCCATGGGCCCACAGTTGGAAGACATCTTTTATTTGTTGTATTTAGTTTCAATTATTAGTAATTATGTTAATAAATAAAATTAAAATTCAAAATTTATTGAAAAAGCTATATAAAACCGTACAAACTCCTTTTGTTTCATGAAGGTAGAGGTATTTTGGTTCTGAAATATGTTCCCAATTTATTTCTATTTTTTTTCATAGATACCTACTCGACAGATTTATTCTTACCCACATTTATTGTTAATTTCTCATGTTAGTGACTGTATGATTTTTAATGAGAAAATAAATATTCTTTAAACCCATAAGCGGTAAATTTATAAAAATAATTTGCAATAAAAAGCCTTCAGCATATTTGATCTCTCGCTTTACAGCCGATCTCTCATATCTGAGGATCGTGGTCAGCTTGAGGTCTATTTCGGGATCGGACTATCTGCTTCCACCAATTTCTGTCTAGTACCTCCCTCACGACAGAATAGAGCTTGGAGGACGATGAGTCCTCCACTTGATCGATCTATCTTGTTGGTGAGAGATCTCGTGGTCGCTTGCATTCAGTGTTCCAACAACAATCAGCATTCGTTGCCTCTTCGCATTGTGTGGCCAAAGTATGCAAATATGCGCTTGGAGCACACAGTTGACAATGTGGTTGTAATTATTGATTCAAACAAAATAAAGTCATGTTAGTTACAACAACTATATATCAAGAACAGATGGATAATTTTTTATGATTTTTGTGTTTTTGGACCTGTCTTCGTCCGGAATAGGGGAATGAGTCATAAAATTTATTTACATCAATAAACTATGACAACAAAATGACTATTAGGCGAAACGAAGTGGTCCGGATCAGCTGGTATCTTATGAAGTGATAATAATGACAAAAAAATTACAATTAATTGCTTTTTGGTTATATTTTGCTCTTGAAAAACACAACGCAACATTTCTAGAAATGAGGACGGGTATTTAAATTGCTATTCCAGCTTTAATACATTTCTCTGTTATTTAATTTAATAGGTATCACATCATTTTAATGGAATGAAGACTTAAGAGCTATCGGTAGTTGCATGCTAACCTTATACAAAGAATTTCTGAAGTGCAGACAATGAACAGAAGGGGGTATCAAGACACAGTGGGCATTCCACTACTTTCCGTCTTCTGTCATTTCTGCTACCTCGCAAATACGTACTATCCAAAGGCAAAAAGACTGCACTCTTCTCTGCTGAGAAATAACTAATATATAATACTTTCGAAAAAAAACAATTCTGATTTAGACTACAACATTTTTGAGAAAACTTCGTCGAATAGTGACTTACTGAACTAAAAAGGGTTTAAAACTCAGCAATAAAATGAAACCATAATAAACAACGTCGATCGCTCTTAACCCAAACCCCACGAAGAGGGTGCGAAAAAATAAGTCTCCTGGTACTAGGAGCGTTATCTCATATAAGACTCTTTTGATTTGTTGCCGAGTTATGGGAGCCCGCTGCGTTGACAGGAGAGTATCATTAATAACTTACACCACGCTTCTTCCCATAGGATCCGACCGTGTTCAATTACTATAGCTTATGTTGTCCTATTTGTATATCTATAGAATATTACATGTAGTCCGGAATTAAACGAGTTAAACCAAGTTTAGAAATATTTATGGAAAGTCAATGTTTTTCAAGTGGAAATTTTATTTTGATTAAAAGTAACTTAGGTAAATTTCTATAAAAAAAACATTGTCATGAAGTATTTTGATACATAAACATGCAAACTCTTTAAGGACGTAGAGACATTAACAAAACAGTCGATAAAACTGTTCGGTAATAAATATTCTTTGACTCAATTAGATCAGGGCGTACGGGGATCCCCGGGGGATACCAACTTCTTTGGAGCCGAAGTCAACATCACCTGCAAGTGGTGCACCTGCTGATTAACAAACGAGGCTCTGGCAAACATATAAGTGCCCGGCAAGCGGCAATAGCGCTCGTAGCTCTGCGGTGCTTGGTGGTCGGAAACGATCACAAATGTACAGCAGAGTTTACAGAGGTCAGTCCTTGGATGGGTGACCGTATGTGTGGAATTTGATATTGAGCGCTTCCGTGCTTCGCAAAGCACGTTAAGCCGTTGGTCCCGGTTATCACTAAATGTGGTAGTCGTTAATACATGCTAGAGGCCTAATGGGCGGCTTGAAAAATTCTAACAGCAGGACGCCATACACCTGCCTCCGCCAATCCGCACTGGGTCAGCGTGGTGGAGTATGACCCAATACCCTCACACCTTGATATGTGAGAGGAGGCTCGTGCTCAGTAGTGGGACGTTAATGGGTTGTGGTGATGAAGCGGTAATAGGCTCGCCACTTATTACGCGGGACCAACTACATAATCGGCGAAGTGGCGGATGAACTCCTACCCCTTCGGAGAAACAGGCGTGAATGTTTGTATGTATGTAATTTTAATACCGGCAATGCCGCTTACCGGGCACTGTTATGTTTGCCAGAGCCTCGTCCATTAATCGGCAGGTGCATCACTTGCAGGTGATTTTGACTTGGGCTCCTTAGGTCTTGGTAAGATACACCCAGGTCGGATCCCTATGCACCGCAGCATAAATGTACTCGTTGTACTCGAGTGTAATTGTAACCGATGTACTCGTACATACATTTCGAATGCATTCTTCCTTAACAGTACCATTCTTGCGACCAAGTCAATCAACATTATCTGAAAGGAAGGAAAAAGTTGCTATTACACTACCAGTTCTCGAGACAACGGACAAAGAACAGACAATGGCTACATAAGATTAATTTCTCCAACTTAAACTTTCATCCTACGAACAGCTGTTCACTACATTGCGGCGTAACTAAACAAGTTTTTGGATAATCTAGTTTCCCTTATTCGCCTTTCACTACTTCTGGTTTCACACTAAGACGTACTGGAGCCTATTAACGTTCAAGATTAAGCAATGATCCCTGTATAATTCAAAAGGACGCCGCACTTTGACGTTTACAATTGCTATGTAATAGTTTTGAAGAAAAGAACTTTTTGCTATTACCTTTTCCTGCCTTTGCAAATTCATGGGTCAGACTGGTGATCTGAAACCAATCTATATGACAATGGAAAAACCTATTCATCTGTTCATGATTCAATTTATCTCGCCTTAAAGAAGGCAGGTGCAGTGCGTTTCAAAAGTAACTTTCTCTGCGTACATTTGGACGGTGAAATGAGTTCCCTGGCGAGGTTTTCCTAAGATATTACAGCATGGAGCATGCAAAGGAGGTGAAACGGTTTTCAAAAAAGTCTGCAGCGTGCTAGTGATGTGCTGGTGTTAAGAACGTCCGAAGGTTGCAGTGAACACTTTTTATCAGGTTGGCTGCATACTTAACACGTTGAACGCCAGCGATTCCAGACACAATAGAAAATGTATTCTTTGTCGGTCACTAGGCGTTCAAAGACTTTTATTTGCATGTAAGTGAATCTTAGCTTCGTGATTTCAGTGTAGTATTTATATATATTTAGTTTTTAAAATATTTTTTTTGATGTTTTCAAGTGCTATGTAATAGTTTATGAATAAATAACTTTTAACTTTACTTTTACTTAAGTATTACCTTGTGGTATAAAAAAGTTATCGCTCTTTTTAACAAAAATTCAAAGCATTTCAATACCACAAAGTTAGTTCCTTACATTGTCTAGAAATGAAGATCAAATTCTGTACTACTCTCATTCATACCTTAATAGCCCTGCCAACTTAGGTAGACTTGCTGAAGATTTACGAGTTTTCCCGTGTCGAGTTATTTCTTAAGTTATGTAACTAACTAAATTTGAGATACGACAGGCGAGAATGGTAGCTAAATTGCAAGGCGACAACATTTGCACTGGTAAATTATATTTTTCGAGAAAATCGCAAGTTGATGTTTCGAACTGAACTGCGCTGCAACGATGTTTCGGACGAATGTACTCCTTTGAGTTTTGTGAAGTTTAAATCTATTTACCTAGATAGAAAATTTTGGCATTTGCCGTCTGCTTTCGAAACTTGCCGTGTTAGAAAAGCTTTAGATTGCATCTAAATATATGTCTGTTTTTCTTTTTAAAGCAACAATGCAGTTTCTAAATCGTAGTTATCGACTAACATCATACAATGCATGCGTCTTTGTTCTAGGGGGTACCGTTTTTGCACTTTTCACCAATTTGAGAATAGACCTTTAAAATAATAATAGATCTTCTAAAACAGGGTTTCCCAACCTTATTTTCGTCGAGCCTCCCCGGATTTAAAATAATATTTTCATGCCCCCCCTATAAATTATGCAGTCAAAACTCGCATTATTTCAAAAACATTTATTTGTTTTGTAACTTCTACAAAATTAAATCCGATATATTTTTTTTAATCAACATAATTTATAAGATCTTATAATAAGAGTACTATGAAAGAAAAATAGATAAATACTAATGAGATACATTTTCTTTCGAAAACACAAACGTCTCGCGCCCCCCTTGACATACCTCTACGCCCCACCAGGGGGGCACGCCCCCCTGGTTGGGAAGTCCTGTTCTAAAAGCTCTCTTCTACTTGATAAATAAATTTGAAATATTAATTTTCTTACCCTAGCCCGAATCTAAGCAGAACTGGAGCTACATATGTGATCTAGAAAACGGATCTCTTACATACATACTTACACATACGTATACAAATAAGTATAAAAAGTATTTATATTTTCTCCTCCGAGTCCGAGATAGTTTGGGGTCAGATTGCGCTGTGAGTAACGTCAGAGAATACTATTTCTATAGATTCGGCTTAGTGATAAAGTATTTAAATGCAAATAAAATTTACAACTCACGCTTATTAATATAATATCATAATATCTTACACCTGCCGCGTTAATCTGACGTCGTTAAATCTGAGAAATACGCTCGTAACGCTAACTGAACGTTAACGATACGACAATCGTTATCGAATCGTTTCTCGATACTTAACGACGAACCAAACCGAAAGATAGAAGTTTAGGTGATGGTAGTGCTTAACTGGTAATGTTCTTCTAATTTCAGTATATACCTACCTTTAAAATGAACATCTGCCAGCAATTTGTTCTTGACTGATAATAAGTTAGGAAACCGGTGTGTGTTCTTTTGAAGTATTTGTATGTAGTTTTTCTATGACAGTACTGTAATTATCAGAGGTCGGAATTAGGTAGAGTTATTCATGTACTTACACTGATTTCACACAGCGAAAGAATATAGTGGATATGCCTCAAATCCCGGGATTAATTTTAAAGAATAGAAAAAATCCCGTTACTTTTTAATAAAAAGTTATTTACTTTTACTTTTTTAATTTAGACTACTGCACGCGCGACGTTGCCAAACTTACATCAATGATATTGGATTGAAATATGATATTGAAATCCCGGGAAGGTCCACATTAATATCAACATTTCGATGCAAGTACATAAATAACTCTACCTAATTCCGACCTCTGGTAATTATGAATAAAATTTATTCGTTTTACATAATGAAAAGAATACTACTGGTTATGGTTTTCTATTTTATAATATCTTTGAAACGCTCTACTGCCTGAGTTTTGGTCTTAGCTGTTAATTAGTTAGAAAACCGGTAAGTACAGTTACATGTATTTGTATATTCCAATAATTTTAGCAAAAGACAATTGCAAATAATACTTATATTTCGATTAATTTCTTTTAGGTGATGGCAAGGATCTTGTGATATAAAAATAAGAATTAAAAATATTCTAGTGAGCTTAGAAACCGGCATGTCTCTTTGTTTGGTGTATATATTGGTAGTTTTAAGCCATGTACACTTACGCTTAACTTCATCAACATATTTGTTATTTCACCGTGTGAACGTGGCATTCACCTAGGGATTATTAATACGTCAGCCTACAATCAGAACCCACAGTTCAATCCAAATATAGTACTTATTGGCATTGCACTGCAATCTGCGCTAGATTCTCCAATATATTAAGGAGGTAAAGGATCATAATATTCTCAGTAACTACATCACCTTTCGAACTGATAGAAGACGAACGCCCGAGAAATAACACACATTTTCTTTGTGTCTGGAAACTAGTTGCCAGGTAAAAGAACCTAAGTTGATTAACCTTGGTAAGTTTGCCTTTTTTTTTTTTTGTTTTACGTCGGTAACAAAATGCGTTTACGCACTACCTTCCGGCCAAAGGGGGACCGAAAGGGGGTGTGGGACCCACCACCGGCAGACGCGACTGCCAGCAGTAATACCCACTAAAAATCTTCCGACGACGCCCGCCGCTTGTTGAAAAAGAGGCGGGGGCCAGTACCTGGGTTGCAGCTTCTGACACCCCGCCTGCGGCCAACGTCCCCCGGACCAAAACCGGGAGGACCTCCTCAGAGAGGCGCAGTGGACGCGCCTCCTACCTCCTTGTGCGACCATAGCGTGTGTGGCCGACTTCCCGGAGGGTCTATGGTTAGACTGCAGGGGCCCCCTGCCCCACAGCCTAAGACCCTCCTGGCGCTGCTTGACGGGCCCTCCTGACCCGCCCGCTGCACCCTCCACAGGTCCCTCTTAGTTTCCCCCCCGGTAGTCAGTACTAAGGGCACCCAGAGTCGTCGGTCTCTGGGTGTTACCTTTTCCCTAGCGCCTCCTGCGCCCTACCGGGAGGTACTCAGCCCCCCCACCACGGCAAGGTGGAGACCAGTCGGGGGGTTTGGTGAGTTTGCCTTGATTAATTCGTCTCAAGGTAACATATTGCGCTACTAAAAGGTGGTGTTGGGAGGGGAAGACCACGTTAGAACTTCCATGACCAAAGCAAAAAATTTTAGAGAAAGGGCAGGTCAAAAGTACCCTAAACCGACGGGCGTGTATGGAAGGTTAATAAGTGTGAATGAAGCTAAAAGTGTGTGCCAAGATCGTAGTAAGTGGAAGGATGTGATCTCTGCCTACCCCTACGGGAAAGAGGCGTGACATTATGTATGTATGTATGTATGTAAAAGGTGGCAGAAAACCAAGTAGGTAGGTTAGGATGATACGTTAGTTGGAGGATTCTGTAAAGATAAATTATTAAACAGGCTAGAAAGTAATGAATTATTGAGTATCTTAAGACTTCTACTAGTCTTATAGACCGAGGGTGTATAGGGATCCTACCAAGACCTAAGGAGCCCGAGCCAACCTTACCTGCAAGTGGTGCACCTGCCAATCAACGGACGAGGCTCTAGCGAACATAACAGTGCCCGGTAAGCGGCAATAGGCTCGCCACCTATTACGTAGGACCAACTATATAATTGGCGAAGTGTGGGCATATAATATGCCTCTGCCTACCTCTTCAGGGAAATGGGCGTGAATGTATGTATGTAGAATAGACTGGGGCTTGTGTTATGGATTGTACATTAACATTAGTACTATTAATATTAGAGAAGAAAGTGAAAGAAAATCAAACTGAATTTCATAATATTTCACACCGATTTACTTATAGCTACTATACTGTACCAATGTACGCGTGGCTTACGTCTGATAAAACGCCTCTGGCCACAAGTGATAGTAATGATTCGGTTTGAAAAATAAAATATATTTTATTCTTTTTAAGATCAACAAGATAATATAAAATTGTCAACTTAACAAACAAAATTGAAATAAAAAAATAATTGATAACAATGCAAGAGATATGGACAGTACCATAATCAAGAAAGAGAGAGAAATAAAAGCCACATGGATTCTTTGTCAATATTTGTTAAAGTTTATTACCGGTTTTTCTGACTATATCTCTCATTGACGCTAAACAATACTACTATTATCAAAGTACCCAAATAGGAATTAAAAGCGAAACGAGAATCCAAATGAATTTCACAATATTTCACAACCATTTTCCTATACCTATTAAAAGGTAAGCCACGTCTAAGATAAAACGCCTCTGGTCACGCGTTAGACTAATGATCCGGTTATTACCGGTTTTTCCGACTCCCTCTCTCATTCGCGCTGCGGTAATAGAATTTTATCGTGTCTTGAGTTTCGTGGAGATAACGAGATTCAGAAAGTGCTTCTTTATTAAGTTACTAGCGGGCACCCGCGTCTTTGTTCTAGTGGGTACCGTTTTTGCACTTTTCACCAATTTGAGAATAGACCATTCAAAAATTATTATTATTTTATGAATATTTCAACGAATCGAAATGACATGTGAAGCTCAGAAGCTGACTATAGTCGGAGCGGCGATAGCCCAGTGGCGAAACACAAAGACTTCTCACTCGGACGGTCCCGAGTTCAAACACTGGTACACGAACTATGATATTTCGAAGTTATGTGCGCAATTATCTCTTGCTCAGTCCGTTGGAAAGCACGTTAAGCCGTTGGTCCTGGCTGTGATCATCTTTTTCTAATACCCTGACAGCTGGTTAATCATAGAACAATGCCTCCCTCTGGGTTGCGGAGGTCAGACGGCAGCCGCTCCATGTAATAACTAAAATTTAATCAAATCTAAAGTGTATATTTATCCGTTGTAATACTTAGCATGTGAGTATTAGCATAGCATATGTATATATAGCAAAGTATATGCTTAGCATGTATGTATGTAAAGAAATAATATTTCTTTAATTTTGAATTTTGCCGTGCATACTACATTACCAACGACATAGACAACTGACAGGTGCTAGAGTCTATGACATCCTTGGTCTGAAGTCAATAGTCAGTTGAGAGGTTATGAAAAAATAGCATTGTAAAAGAAACTGTATTGTGATAGATTTGTTAATTAAAATAGATAAATAATAATAATTGGTGGAAGAATAGACTTTAATTGTCGTTTCTTCGTTTTCAGGTAAAGTTGTAATAATAGTGTAGTTAAATAAGTTACCTATCGTATTTGTAAGAAACTAACGAAATAAAACTTCGTTTTCAGAAGCAACGCATGAGTTTATTTTTAACCTAAATTTGAGGGACAGCTGTTATAAAACGACAATTTTGTTTGTTGAAATACCAAGAAAGCATAAACGATGGAACAACTACGATTCGAATTTGCATTATTACCGACGAGTGATGGGAAATCAAGCATATATTGTGTAACGTCAATAACAACAAAGGAACAAAAAGTGTTTGCTATACCAGAAGAACTACAGTCAGTTGGCCTTCACAATGAATTGATAAAGACCTCTGCATATAATAAAGTAAAAAATAGTTTAAAGAAAAGATACCAAAAACGAAAAGCTTGGATTAAAATGTCAGATGAACTGAGTAAAATCTATGTGGACGAAGATGGTAATTTGCAATTCGGAGAGCAATATCTTGAAGAAATTGAACAAAAAGTAACACCTGGAGGACAAGTAGCTGATACACAGTCATTGGAGAAAAATATTTTCGAAACTAATTGAAAGCACACAAGAAATAAAAAAACAAAATTTAAAATATATTGCAGAGAAGTTTGTGATTGACAAATTTACAAGTAAAAACCCGAACGCAAGTCAATGGATTGAAATGTTTGAAAAGGAGTGTGCTCGTTTTGACATTACGGAAGATAAAAAAAAATTGAGATCCTACGACTATTCATGGACAAAAGCTGTGTTGATTGGTACAGTTCAATGAGTATCAAATTGACCCTAGATTCAGACTGGACAGAATGGAAGGGAAAGTTTTGTGACACATTTGTCAACCAAGGCTGGAATCAAGTGAGTTATGCACTGTCATTTAAACATCGGGAAGGTTCATTAGTGGACTATGCCATAAAAAAGGAAAAACTTATATTGGATATGAGGAGAACAATAGACACAGGTACACTAGTGGATCTTATTGCGGCAGGATTGCCAGCATCTGTACTTGAGAAGATAAATAGAGAAAAGATGAAGGATACAGTTGACTTATTTAATGAGGTGAGAAAGTATGAACAGTTGGTAAAAAAATATAAAAATGGACCCTATAGAAAATATGACAATCAGAAGATAAATACCAGAATTGAAGAGCGGACTCCATGTAAAACATGTGAAAAATTGAATAAAGGCGTCCGCTATCATCCGGAATCTGCATGCTGGTTCAAGCTTAAGGAGGATGACGGGTTGAATAGAAAATTTATCAGACATGTAAATAATTCAGTGATTGAGGCAGAGTTGAATGAAACGGAACAAAAAAACTAATAGTGACACCATTAATTAAGATCAAACTACTATTAAATAAAGAAATGGAAATTGATGGAGTATATGATTCAGGTTTCAATGTTTCTCTCATCAATTCAAAATTACTAAAAATAAGATCAAAAAGAAATGGTAAAAACGAAGAGAATTTAGTAACAATTAATGGTGTCAAAAAGACAAGTGGTTCGACAAACCTAAAGATAAAGATTTTTGATATAGAAGAAAATGTAGATGTATATATCATGGATGAGCCAAATTTCAGATATGATTTCCTAATAGGACTGGATATAATAAAGAAATACAAGCTTATACAAAATGAGGACTTAAAAATAAGTCAAAAACAATACTTACTACAAAACAATAAAAGGTCAACTGGGGAAAAAGAGGAAGAGATAAATGAAGACAAAAACGAAGATACCAGATTAGGAAAAGTATATGAAATTAATTTCAATGAACATATTAAGGAAGAAGACTTTAAAATAAAAGTTGACCACTTAGATGAAAATAAAAGGGACGAAATAAATAAAATTATACAACAATATAAATCAGTATTTGCCAAAGACAAGTATGATGTTGGAACAGTTAAGGGATATGAAGCAAGAATAGATTTATTGATGGATAAATACTGTTGCAAAAGGCCATACAGATGCACAATGGAAGACAAAAAAGAGATTGGGGAACAGATAGCAAGATTATTGGATAATGAGCTTATAGAAGAGTCTTACAGTCCATTCGCAGCACCAGTAACTCTAGCATTTAAAAAGGAGGAAAATAAAAAATCAAGACTATGTATAGATTTCAGAGATTTAAATAAGATTGTAGTACCACAGGCACAACCCTTTCCATTAATTGAAGACCTGATGATAAAAACAAGAAATTGCAACTATTTCACAAGCCTAGACATAAATTCCGCATTTTGGGCAATACCGCTACGAATAGAAGATAGGAAAAAGACAGGCTTCGTCACACAAGAAGGACACTTTCAGTGGACTTGTCTACCATTTGGTTTGAAGACATCTCCGGCGATATTCCAAAGAATATTGAGTAATATACTTAGAAAATATAAACTTACAGATTTTAGCGTAAACTATATAGATGACATTTTAATATTCTCCAAATCTTTTGATGAACACATAGGTCACTTAAAACATTTACTAGAAGCAATCTTAACAGAAGGATTTCGATTGAAATTTACAAAATGTACGTTTGCATCAGCACATGTTAAATATCTAGGACATATTATACAGAACAATTCCGTCAAACCAGTGAAGGACAACCTAGTTTCGATAAGGAATTTCCCAGTACCAAAAACTCAGAAGAATGTTCGACAGTTTTTGGGTAAGATAAATTTTTACCATGAATACATTCCAAGAAGTGCAATAATACTAGACCCACTTCATAATTTATTAAGAAAAGACCAGAAATTTTATTGGTCAGAAGAATGTCAAATAGCATTTGACAAAATTAAGAGCCTGCTATGTTCACAACCAATACTAGAGATTTTTGACCAAGATTTACCTATACATATTTACACTGATGGATCGTTAGAAGGCGTTGGAGCAATTTTGAAGCAAGTACAACCAAATGGTAAAGAAAAACCAGTTGCATACTTTTCAAAGAAACTAAATGCAGCGCAAAAGAAAAGAAAGGCTATTTATATTGAATGTTTGGCTATCAAAGAAGCTCTGAGATACTGGCAGTACTGGTTGATTGGCAAATCATTTACAGTTTACTCAGACCACAAACCATTAGAGAATATGAACCTAAAAGCAAGGACGGATGAAGAGTTAGGTGATTTGACTTATTACCTTTCACAATATGACTTTGAAATCAAATATTCTCCAGGAAAGAAAAATGTAGAAGCCGATAGTTTGAGTAGAAACCCTGTATTAGAACCAGAGGAAAATAAAGAAGAACAACTGAAAATAGTGAACTTAATTACATTAGAAGATATTATAATGGATCAGAATAAAAACACAGAGATACAGACCAACAAGGACAAAATAATACAAAAACACAATGTATATTATAAAAAAGTAAGAAACAAAGAAAAAATAATAATAACAGAAAGATTCAGTATTAAACTTATACAACAAGTACATAAAGACCTGTGTCATATTGGAGTTGGACAAATGCTAAAGAGTATTAGTTCTCTGTATGCGACAAACAATTTAACGAAGAATATAAAAGATGTTTGTAGAAACTGTGAAGTTTGCATAAAGAATAAAACAAGAGGACAGCACAAATATGGATTAATGTCACACTTAGGACCGGCGAGAAAACCTTTTGAAATAGAATCAATAGACACAATTGGTGGTTTTGGTGGATCAAGATCAACGAAGAAATATCTACATCTTTTAGTCGATCACTTCACTAGATATGCATTTATTATTACATCTAAAACCCAGAGGCCACATGATTTTATAAAGCTGGTAAGCAAGGTTACCGAAACAGATGAAATTGGGATACTCCTCACCGACCAGTACCCGGGTATAAACTCCACAGAATTTAAGAAATTTCTTAATGACAATCAAATAACAATAATATTTACAGCAGTTAATGCACCTTTTTCTAACGGTCTAAATGAAAGACTAAATCAAACACTTGTAAACAAGATAAGATGCAAAATTTATGAAGATGAACAAAAAAGAGCATGGACAACAATTGCACATGAATGTGTAAAGATATACAATCAGACCAATCATTCTGTAACTGGCTTCTCACCAGCCTACTTGTTATATGGAACAGATGTTACAATCTTACCAAAGGAACTACGTCAAGAACGCGGAAAAAGTGTCTGGATGACGGATAAAGAAACAGCGTTCAATAATACTTTGAAATCACATGACTATAACAAAATGCGTTATGATAAAAATAGAAAAGATAGAGAATTTAATGAAGGAGATATGGTTTATGTTGAAAACGGGAATAAGCTAAATAGAAAGAAACTAGATCAACTAAGAATAGGACCATATAAAATAATAAATAAAAGAACAAATACTATTTACGAGATTGATACAGGACATAGAAAAACGGAATCAAACCTATTTCATGTTTCAAAATTTATTCCAGTACAGATAAAAGAAGAGGAAGAAACGAGTAATGAAGATATAAGAGAAGACATGGAAGAGACCTAGAGAAAATCCACGGGTGAATTTTCTTCCCCACGGGGGGGAGATGTAAAGAAATAATATTTCTTTAATTTTGAATTTTGCCGTGCATACTACATTACCAACGACATAGACAACTGACAGGTGCTAGAGTCTATGACATCCTTGGTCTGAAGTCAATAGTCAGTTGAGAGGTTATGAAAAAATAGCATTGTAAAAGAAACTTATTGTGATATATTTGTTAATTAAAATAGATAAATAAGAATAATTGGTGGAAGAATAGACTTTAATTGTCGTTTCTTCGTTTTCAGGTAAAGTTGTAATAATAGTGTAGTTAAATAAGTTACCTATCGTATTTGTAAGAAACTAACGAAATAAAACTTCGTTTTCAGAAGCAACGCATGAGTTTATTTTTAACCTAAATTTGAGGGACAGCTGTTATATGTATACTTAGTATGTGAGTATTGTTACTTTTAATTAAGTATCTTATTAGTGAGAATTTGTAATTAGCGTAAAGTTGTTTTATACTACAGTGCCCGATAAGCGAAAATAGGCTCGCCACCTATTACGTGGGACCAACAATATAATTGGCGAAGTGTGGGCGAATTAATATGCCTCTGCCTACCCCTTCGGGGAAACAGGCGTGAATGTATGTATGTATGTTGTTTTATAAGCTGTAAATTTTCCTAAAATAAATAAAATAAAATAAAAATGTTGAGTTCATCAAGTGCTTAATAAAAAAATATTAACAGTAATGTTTATGGTTTCCCTCTGTGTCGCGTAGCATTATCGCTTATGGCATTTCTGCTTTCACATGCTCTGTGTAACTGAAATCCAGCTAAATCTGGTTGGACCAGTAAGTAGACAATAAATTAAATAAAATAAAAATGTTGAGTTCACCAAGTGCTTAACAAAAAAATATCAACAGTAATGTTTATGGTTTCCTTCTGTGTCGCGTAGCATTATCGCGTATGGCATTTCTGCTTTCACATGCTCTGTGTAACTGAAATCCAGCTAAATCTGATTTGGCCAAGCAGAGCATAGGCCCTTCGGCACAATGCCAATGCAATGATAGATGATGATTTGAAAAAAGTTTGTATGTATATTTACTCGTTCTCTAGTAGCTATAGTCTAAGGTCCGCTAGATAAATGGTGATTAATTTTAGTGATAAGTGATCTTTAGCCTTACTTGCATGCATTTTAAGTTGTTAAGTATGTGGTGTATATCTTACAAACATCTTAGGAGCCCAAGCTAACATCACCTGCAAGTGGTGCACTTGCCGATCAACGGACGAGGCTCTGGCGAACATAACAGTGCCCGGTAAGCGGCAATAGGTTCGTCACCTATTACGTGGGACCAACAATATAATTGGCGAAATGTGAGCGTATAATATGCCTCTGCCTACCCCTTCGAGGAAACAGGCGTGAATGTTTGTGTATTTTAAGTATAAGTTAGTTAATTGGTAACCGTGATCGCGACTCTCTAGGTTGAAACTAAAAATCAACGTTTTTCTCGCTGAGCAATAATACTACGTTGACCTATCACCTTTTCGCACTACTACAGCACACGTACAATTATTTATTTATTGTAAGTTTTTTTTTTATGTTGTTTAAGTATTTTTTTAATGTTAGTATTTTTTATGTGTGTTTATTTAGTGCAATAACCGTTGTATATATCTATCTAATAAAATATTATTTTGTTTTCAATATGGAACCCGAGATCCAGGCTATGCTCCTCGCATATTGTTCTGATTGACAGAACGACGTTATTAACAATTCTACTCTTTAGAGTTCATCAAAAGCTCAATAAAAAAATATTAACAGCAATGTTAATGGTTTCCCCGAGATAAATATAGTATGATCGTGTATGTAATTTCTGCCTTCACATGCTCCTCACGTCACTTACTGGGGGGGCTGGGGGTGGAGTGTATTTGGCAACCGTTTATCAGGTCCCGGTCGTTTGAACCATTTTCGCCCTGTTCCCTTTTTCCAGTTTTCATTACTTTCAAAGAGCCTTCTCAGAAACGTGATACTGAATTACTTATTATTTTACTTGAACCCATATTTAAGTGATAGGTCATTTTATTTTACGAAATTTGCGTTTATTGGTATTTTTAACATTTTTGTTTATCTTTGGAGAGAACTAGATGAACTGATTGAACATGTTTCTTCGAGTAAATGTCATAACACGATTTTTAAGATCAAAGCCTGCCTGATGGTAAGCAGTCGATGCAGTCCAGTAAAGAAAAACCGGTGCATACCGTGGAACAAGCACGGTAAGAAGACAAACTTTTGAGAGCATTTTATTATAAATATACGACCATTTGTTATTAAGATGCTATATGGAATACTTTATCATTATAGTATTACAAACGTCACGTATTTTATAATATTAAGACAATCATGGTAACGGTCGATAATGCATGGAGGCGAGTATACCCGCACTCTGCTCCTGAGGTCGTGGGTCCGATTCCCACACAGGAATAATCTTTGTTTGAATTGACATTAATGTTTGTTCTGGTCTGGGTGTTTTTTTTTTTGTATATTAAGTATGAATTTAATTAACCTGTGACTCGTTGGCTGATTGCCGAATGAGTCTCCTGGGGGTGGCCTACCCATAACTAAGAGACTATGTGCTCCAATCTGCAAAGACTGTCATAAAGATAATGGTACCAATATTTGGAGATTTGGAGTGAAAGGCAAGGGGATGCACAAAAGATCCGACATAAGGGTCAAAGCGCGCCACGGTCAGTCTGTGGCCCCGCGATAAGATAAGATAAGTATGAATTTACAAAAAAAAGTATTTTTTTCCGTTATTTACTATACATAAAATGATTCTTATTTTAGAACTAAATAATTTCTGTGATTGTCAAAAAATATTTATTATTTATATGAACGTTTATAATCATTAGTTATCATTATTAGACTAAAATACGTCTATTCCATAATCACAAATTTGCTAAAAGAAGTATTTAATTATAATTAAAACAAATATGTACATATCTTAATGATGTTTTTAAGGTACTAAATGAAATACGTCACCATTACCGGTCTAATAAACGACCATTTGTCAATCACAAAGGCGCTTAATGAAGTATTTTAATCACAGAACAACAGAGAAATGTAGGTGACCTGGCATGAATATTTCAGCTAGTGAGAGCTTTAGTTCTGAACCTGTTTAGGAGTTAGTGCAACAGGTCCGCCGGGAAATCTGGGATTATTCTGATTAACACAAAGCTCAGTTTAACAAATGTTAGGTTCCATAGAATACTTAAATAGAAATAGCAATGAACTGTGCACGTTTTTATTTCTTATGTTCTACCAAAACTTGTTTATTTTAAAAATTGGTAGAAGTCTTCTTAGCGCTGATTATCGTTTTTTCCTTTTAATTCGGTGCATGGGGACCTTTCCAGGACCTTAGGGCCCAAGCCAACCTCACCTGCAAGTGGTGCAGCTGCCAATCAACAGACAAGGCTCTGTGGAACATAAAAATTCCCGATAATTACGTAGGACCAAAAACATGATTGACGAAGTGTGAGCGTTCAATATGTCTATATCTATCCTCAAGGGGGAAACAGGCGTAATTATACGTATGTATGTTCTATTTTTTTATGTGACTGGTCATAGTGACCACTTCCTGCTGGTAAGCATCCGATGCAGTTCAGAAAAGTAAAAGCATTCCATACCGTGGAATATGCACGGTAAAAAGCGCAATGAAATGGCAATTTTTTGGCCGTCGTGAATGAGTTTATTTCATGTCCCGCTTAAAAGAGAATTTAGAAGTTAGGAAACAAATGCCCTGGCAGACAATTCCATAGCCGAATAGTCTTACTTGAAACGACTTACCAAATTGTTTAGTTCGAAAACTAATAAGCACGGCAAGAGGATGTTCCCTAAAACTTATTTTTTAAGAATTCTATTTGCGTTAGATTTAAATTTGATTGTTTATAAATTTTTAAAGTTCAAATTCAAAATTTTTAAAGTTTTAATGGGATGATTACATATCACTATACAGGGCGTCCCACGGCTATGCCACATGGAGGAAAGTATCTTAAAAAAAAACTGCTGAACGGACTTAAATGAAATTCGGCACGCAGGTAATATATAACCTAGATTAAAACGTAGGTTACTTGGTATCCCGATATTACCTAATATTTATTACTGAATCCTATGTTACTTAGAAAATAATTAGGAAAAAAAATTTTTTTTATCTATCTAGAATTCAGTCAGTACCATACGAAAATACAAATCATTATTCCTTATAATATTAAGTATGATATCGAATAGAACAGTAAGTTATTTAACTAGAAAAGCTTTTCATTTCCCAAAAATCTATGAAACTTGTTAGTTTTGGATAATCTTCATTAAGCTTTGATCTTGAAACCCTTGACTGATTGATATTGAGCCCGTAATAATTAATATATTTATTATGAAAAATAGGTATTTAGTGTAATTAATATACTGCTAGAAAATATTAATGTAGATATTAGTTCCTTTAAATATATTCAGCGCTTACTTTTGAGCCCGAAATAACCTGAAGCACTCGAGGACGACTGTCACGAATTTATCACAACATTAGTAAGCTTTAATGTAAGGTAATACAGATTAATTTGGCAGTGACGCGACATCTGTACATTCTGTCATAAAGCGTCTTTCTAAAGATCAAAGAATAATTTTACTTCGTTAATGAATATGTTAATATGCGCTATATAATCCTTAGGCAAAGGTAAATGTTTGTTTGCAAAGGGTAATCTTCTGAATGACTAAACCGTTTTGTAAAATTACCGATATGAAAATAACGTTTTACCCTACTAACAGAAGGGTACATACTACGTTACTGGTGGGAAAAAATACCAAACTTGACGATTTTCTTGCCCGTTCTTTTACGATCAACGAGAGCTCTCTGATTTACCCGCAGTGAATAGGCGCGTTAAACTTTAAGTTTAACCTTCATAAGAGCTCTATTGAAATGATTTTTTTGATTTGATAACGTGGGCGGGAAATGTTTAACTTCAGTTAACAACGTTTCACTACTGAGCAGCCTCTACTTACAAAACAAGGAAAGAAGGTATAAGGTCATACTCTACCGCGCTGGCCTAGTGCGGATTGCTGAAGACAGGTGTGTAGAGCCCTGCTGATAGAATTTTTGAAGCCGCCCAATTAGGCCCCTTATATGGCTTAAAGACATATAGTTACAAACAGGACCTTCATATTAACGGGTCGAAGCACGAAAGGGCACACAAACGGTCACCCTTCCAAGAACCACTTCTGCAAAATCTGCTTAACATTTGTAAAACATACTTATATACAATATATTTTCGCTTACTGGGAACTTGTATGTTCCCCAAAGCTTCGTCTGTTGATCGGCAGGTGCACTACTTGCAGGTGAAATTTGCTTGGGGTTAAAGTTCTTAGTAGGGCTCCTGTACAACCAACATAGCATTTGTGATCGTGACATAAAAAACTTAAAACATAAACAATTACTAGTCACCTGCTTTTTAAAATAACATCACTTTACTTTGTACAAAGTAGATCACAAGTCAACTGACTACGAAACTAATAACACAGCGGAAATAAAAAAAGGGTATCCTTATAAAAAAACACACGTTCAGATCTAACACGAGTTCCCGTCACGTACAACACATGTTGATACAGTGGACACGCACTAACTGCGTAATGAACTCTACTATTAAAGCTATTAGGTGCATAATGTTGGGATGTACCATTTGCGGGTAGAACGCAATTTTGTGGGACTGCCCTTACTTGTTAATGTTTCAGTTAACCGAGGTATGGGTTATGAAACGTATGTGTTGGATGATGTTATTAGCTCCAGATTAAGTAATAAGGTACGTATATTGCAGCGATATTGTTGGTTTTATTAACTTAATAAATGTAGCGTACTGCTTCGCTCACAGCATCAGAATAAATTATAGAGATTACTATTCTCTAAGCGAAATATGTTTTGGTAGATCTGCTTGTTAGTTCCAAACATTACGTGCTTAATCTGGTGAAATAACTAAGTGTACCACTGTACTACAATATTAAGTAAAGTTATAAGTTCTCTTGGCACGCCCATATAGATTTAATGACATGCAGAGTGCGAAAACTGATATGGATCTTTAAGACCTTACGTCATGTTACTGATAAAAAACTTTTAGATCAAATATATATATCTTTAGCACAGTCAGTTTTAATTTTCTGTATCACTATATGGGGAAGCGCATTAAAAACTAAATTTTTGGAGGTGGAGCGGGCTCAAAGGTCTCTACTGAAAGTGATGTACTTCAAGAAGCGTAGATTCTCGACTCAGTTACTATACTGTTTGGCTGACTTACTTACAGTTCGAAAACTTTACATTTTACATGCTGTGTTGAGAAAACACACTACACTGGAGTTCGATCCCATGATCCATCGTAATAAACGACGAAAAGAAAAAGTGGCTTTACCATATCAATCTCACACAAGCTTTGCGAGTGGTCAGTTCTTGTGTCTATCTTCAGTGATGTATAACAGCATCAATAAAACATTAAATATTTACCCTTTGACCTATCTTGACTGCATGCGTAAACTGACTGATTGGCTGAAACCAATGAGCTATGACGATATAGAAAATTTCATTAAACAAAAGTAAATAAGAAGGATATTTTACAATTAATGACACGCATAATAATATGATAAATACTTATATATTATACTGACTCAAATAATTAAAAATATATATATATATGTGTATGCGAGTATAAACACCCACACACACACACACACATACACACCCACACACACACACACACACACACGCGCGCGCGCGCGCATGCACGCGCAATTTCAATTACTTTAGTCTAGTTACTAATCAATAGCTTTAGTTTTTTTGATTTTAGTTTTTTTGATTTTAGTTTTTTTTTAATGTTCAATTTAATTTTAAGCATTTCAATATATATTTTTGTGTTTTGTTATTTTCTTGCTTGTTATGGAAGAGTGGCTTCTTCTGGCACAGGTGTCTCATCACTTAAAAGAAGGAGTCAACCTTGGATCTGTTATAGTACTTACATGGTAAAGAAATAAAATTATTTTATTTTATTTTTTTATTTTTTTTTTTTAAGTTCTTCATTACATAAACTATTACATAATACTTGAAATAGTCAAAATGGAATATATAAAAAAACCCGAAATGTTACGTAAATATATATATATAATAGGTTGGGGAAAAAGTCTTTTCGTATTTTTGTATGAAAAGTCAAGACATTTTTTTCAAAGTTTATTTACATTTATTTACAATATATATGTACCGTTTTGTTGAATAACTTTCTGCCATTTTGTAGGCAGAGACATTATCCCGTTACTGTAGAAACTTTGGGACTTCTGATCAAAAAAACGGGACAAATAGTTTTGGCAGTCCTCTCTTGAGGTCAACCTTACAGAACCTAAAGAATTCTGCAGAGACCGAAACAGGTGAAAATATAAAGGCGCAAGGTCAGGGCTATATGGTGGATGCACTAGGACCTCCCAGTCGAACTCTCTTAATTTTTGCTGAGTGGCTAAAGATGTGTGTGGTCTAGCGTTATCGTGATGAAAGACCACACCCTTCCTGTTGATCAATTCCGGCCGTTTTCTCTCGACTGCTTCCTTTAATCTCATCAGTTGCTGGCAGTAAAGATCAGAGTCGATGGTTTTGCCGGGCGGTAAAAGCTCATAATAAACAATGCCCTTCCAATCCCACCATACACACAGCATCACCTTATTTCGTGTTAGGCCAGGTTTGGCCACAGTCTGTGAAGCCTGACCAACTTTCGACCACGACCTTTTTCGCACGTTCTTGTCGTACGTGATCCACTTTTCATCGCCAGTTATCAATCTCTTCAAAAACGGCTCGGTTTCATTACGTCTCAATAATGAATCGCAAATGAGTACACGGTTCATTAAGTTTCTTTGAGTGAGCTCGTGTGGCACCCAAATATCGAGCTTTTTTGTATAACCAGCTTTCTTCAAATGGGTCAAAACTGTTTTGTGGTCAATTCCCAGTTCTTCAGCTACATCGTAACTACTAATATGCCGATCTTGCTCCACTCTTTCAAAAATGGCGTCCATTTTATTCGTAACAGGGCGACCAGAGCGAGGTGCATCGTTAACATCAAAATTTCCGGACTGAAAACGTTTGAACCAAATTTGTGCTACTCTTACTGACACTGCATCAGGTCCATAAACATCACAAATTTTTTTCACTGCTTGAGTTGCATTTTTGCCTTTTTTATAATAAAATTTTAAAATGTATCGAATTTCTTCATTAGATTCACTCATTTTTACGGAGAGAAAAACAAATGAAAAATAGCGGGAAACAACTTTTTTTTATTTTTTTCTATTCTTTATAATGGAACCTTTTTAATGTTACCAAAACCAGCCAGACACAAATAGTACAGTCAAAAAAAATTTATAATAAGTTTATACCTACGTTATGCGAAAAGACTTTTTCCCCGACCTAATATATATATATATATAAGTAAGTGAATATATTATTAGTAATCAGTAATATATACTCAAACCAGGTTTAGATCCAAATACTCTTTCACTTTATAGTTTTATAAGAACTGGATCATTGATTTCACAGTCAAAATAAATAAATATTCTCTTACAATCACACAAATTATTTCATTCCAAGATAAGTATCATTAAGAACTTGTGTTATGGATACTAAATAACGGATAAAAATACATAAATACTTGTTTTTGTAAATACATACAAAATACATAGGAGAACACCCAGACCAGAACAAATATTCATGTTCATGCACACAAAGATTTTACCTGTGTGGGAGTCGAACCCACGACCTCTCGAGTGAAGTGCAGGTATACTGACCTCAAACTGACCATATCGTTCGTCAAAAGCTTTTAGCTTTTAGTAAAAAGGAATCTATTTTGTAATTATTTTTAGTTTTTTTAGTAATTGCTCTGAAACTGCTATTGTATATTTTAATCTCACCCCATCGCTTATAAAGTTGTCATTGTGAATTTTATGGAAAATAATGAGAGATTTATGGCCAAGATGGCCGCGAGGGGTTTTGACGTTATTTAAATTGAGAAAAAGCGATGCCGCTATGCCCTTATTTCAATATTTAACAAGACAAAGTGGTCCAAGACTTTCAGTTTTTAAGGTTAAGAACGTCAAAGTTTTGAAAATATGAATAGGATATATTACTGGTGTTGAAAGGAACTTCTACCTATCCAATCAATAAATCTAATAAAGAGACGATCAAGTTCCGCCAGCAGTAATTGGGTGCGTTCGTTTTTAACTTGCCTTTTATAGGAGCACTATTGAACCAAATTTGAATAAGTGATTTTGACTTTGACTTTGAGTTCACGAGAATTTTTATTAAATCTTTTGACTTAACATATGAAATTCTGTATAATCTAATTTCTGACTATAATCTAAGCCACAGTATAAACCGTTTTTTAATGTTAAAGAATGAAAAGATTAACGAAACCTTTTTCTAATGTTATAAGATAGGTGTTTTCTTAGGACGATCCTCCGATCGATTATACGCTTATTTGCAATACATTGTTATTACAATGTGAATGTATTTGTTATGGTTTGACGACCAATGTGGCATGGAGGTCAGTATACCTGCACTTCACTCCAGAGTTCGTGGGTTCGATTCCCACATAGGACAAATCTTTGTGTGCATGTACATGAATAATGACTCACATTATGTACACCAATTGTATTATTTCAAATTTTTCAAATGTATAAATGTGTTATGTAAAGTCTTATAAAGCGTGTTGAAACTTTTTTGTAAGATTTTAAGATGATTAGTAAATACACGATTAAATGAAATGATTAAAATTATAGATGTCGGTATTAAGTTTCCGAAGACGACTTTGACCATCTAAATATACTAAAAGTAAACTTTTTACAACTAATTATCTATATAGTTGTAGTGACCTTCACCTTTAGCATTTGACAGAAATCTTCTTTGATAAGGTGGCATGAGATACATAAACTACAATTAATATAGGCACTGAAGTAGATGACGAAACAGATTAGAACTTACAAACATAGTAGGTAGTTACCATTAACAATTCTCAAATTATTTCGCCGTGGCCCAGTCGGACTCAAGCCCATTCATATTCAACGATTCCTCAACACGAGGAAGGTTCGACGGTGTCATCCTAAAATATTACCTAGCTAGTCAGATCTGGATATGGCTGGGAATTAAGTCAGGTTTAGCGCTAAAAGTGCTTCGCGATCTAGTTTTGAGGGTAGTTGGTAATGCAATTTCCTTAATTTTTGTTTTTACACGGCATAATGACTTCATTCTGTCTGATAAGCTGTCGATGCAGTCCATAAAAAATTATGCCTTTCATACTGTGGAGCAAGCACGGTTAAAAGCTCCCACACTAATGACTCCCTGCAAAATTCCGTTTCACGCCCCGTATAATAAATCCTAAAAAGTTTCAAGTCTTATTTTCATCATCACAGCCTTTTAAAGTCCACTGCCTTTCGAATAGATTACATTCTGTTGTGGGTATTTTCCCAAAATCACCACGCTAAGCAGGAGGGTTTGTATTCGCAGTTCAAGTCAGTGCGCAGGATGGCGCTGCCCATCGTCCGGTGGGAATTATCTTCGTTGACTCTTCCGACTCCCCTTGAGATGAAGACGTGAGGTGGCACAATTCTAATGCGGTACCACACGGTACAAGTCTTTTACCTCTTTTAAAACACCTTACATTAATCATCTAACTTCAGGGGGCAGCACTTGGCATGTAATATTTTTAGTATAACAATAAGGTTTGATAAATCAATCGCTCAAGACGATAGGGACTATTGGTTTTTTTCTCAAATTACCTTTACACAGATCACGAGCAAACGTAATATTAACTGTAAAACGTCTTGTGCGTCTCGTAAAAAATGTTATCTTCAATTAGAGACGTGAAGGAAAGCGAAGCCTTCATGCCAGTGATAGAGGAATGAAATCTGTTAAATGTTCCGCGGATGTGCCTGATTGCCCCGTTACATTTTATCGTCTTCGCCCCATTTTTAGTGATTATGGACTCCCTAACTCCTTAAGGGATCACCTTAGCAGAATATCTATTTACTCTTTATAGTTATCTCTATCTCTGTATTTACGGCGAATTACACGCGTCAACACTGTACCTTCTATACGATTTAATGATTTTTTATAGCCAAAGTGTATAAAGAGAAGTTATGATTGTTACATTTTTTTTAAATTTAAGTACAAAATTTGGGGCTGGTGTACTGTAGTAGTTAACGGTTTGGGCTTACGCCTTGCTTTGCAGGAATAGCAGAGCACAGGCAGTTTCCCGCGCCAACTGGTCATATCAACATGCAACGATTGTCGGTATATTTATTGTATGTAAATAGTTCGAAATAAAGTGAACTAATGGGAAATTAACATGGTAACAATGGTTATCATTTCACAACATACGTTAGGAGTCATTCGGGTTTTGGGCATTAATCATAATAACCGAAAATAAGTAATTGCAGGGAGAAGCAGGATCTCTTAACACCTGTATATCATACTTAAAAGGACATCCCAGCCATGTGTTATTTGTATTATAAAGGACACCGAATAAAGTGATTCGTGATTTCAGGGTTAATATTTTTTTTTTCATGTATATTTTGTTTTGACGTTTTCAAGTGCTATGTAATAGTTTATGAAATAAAAAACTTTTTCCTTTTTACTTTGCAAAATTGTTTAATTTTTCAGTTATATTCATTCCGTCTTTTTAGTAACTCTGTTGTTGGCGCTTTTCTTTGTTAAAAAATCTATTTGTTTTTAATAAGTGCTTTGTAATACTTTATAAGAATATAGTTTTCTAAAGAATATAATTTTCTGAAAACTTAAATAGGTAGTTCTAGATACCATGACTTCTAACATTTTTATTTAATACTTAATGGTTGAAGCCTGTTGAATCTAGCAGGACCTTCTAATCATTTGACACGTTTCATCTGAAAAAATGTCTGTGCGAATTGAGAACTTTGATAATGTTTTAAAAAGTGGTTGCAATGTTTCATATTGTATTAATATATTTCATATTCCCCTTGGGGAAAACAGGCCTGATATTATGTATGTTACTGGCAAACCTAAATGGTTCATATGGACTAAATCAAATCAAAAAAACAGTTATTCAAATTTTGCTCAATAAAGCTCTCATGAATGTCATACTTATAAACTAAAGCACCATTCACTGCGGGCGGGAGCTTGATCGTAAAGGAACGGGCAAGAAAATCGTTAATGTATATTTATGTGCGTATAATAAAATCTTGTCAATGATCACCCAGTAAATACAGGAGCACAAAATATTTGTATACTTGTAGGATATTAATGCGAGCTTTATCAGTGTGAAGTACATTTTGTCAGCCTGGGTAACCAGTTTAGCGTGAAGTTGGCTTATGTCATATGGAATTTTAAAGCCGGTACGGTTAACAAAAAAGGTATCAACTCGTAAAATTATATTTTATGGAAACACGTTTTAATGATCTTTTTAAGCTGCGATCGACACATATGTGACAAAAGCAGTTTTTTGGATAAAGAACATTATGAATTCAATGGTCAAATTTTCGAAAATATATCAGAACATGGTACGTCTACTCCCCTGCGTGTTTTAATTTCCCCCACGACCATCACTAATAACAATATTTACTGTTTATTTTTTCCATTGAAAAGGCTAATGGTCTATTATTAAGTGTACTGGGTTATAAGTTATAATTTTTAGGATTTTTTGTTTCACGGAATTGGCTTATTGGATCATAGACCCATCAGTAGACAGTTCAGATTTAAGTTACGTACAGACAGTCGGTTTATTTTTCACTGAGATCTCATCAATGTTAATCAATCTTTCGAAAGACACGAAGTATGATTATATAATATATCGCTTTTGCATGTTATGCGTCAACAAATATAATAAAGTCCTCATAACAAGACCTTTTTTTATCATGCCTCAAAAATCATGTCTTCGAGTTAAGTCAGTATTCCATTAATTTGCGATGCGATTTGTACATATAATTTATTTGTATGTATTAAAAAAATTAAAATCCAAAAGTAAACACATTATAGTTTGTGGCGACTTTAACGTTAATCTTCTTGAAAAAACAGTGACAACCACACGCTTAATTTCATTATTTCAAAGCTTTAATTTAAGAAATCAGTTTTTAGAGCCAACCAGGATAACAGCACATAGTGCAACTTGTCTAGACAACGTATTTTCGGAATGTAACCCGTCTTTTAAGGATCTATTGAGTTGCCTACCGTCTGACCATTGCGGGTTATTAGTGTCATTTAAATATAATCAGCCGGAAGTTCCTAAGTTAATAAAATATAGACCAATAACAAATAATCGTTTGGAGTACTATCAAAACAGTATAGATAAAAAAATAGGTTCAGTCCCATTTTCGCACAGCGATCCGGGTGTTCTTTATGTTAATGTTTTTGGCTTAATTAAAAATGAGTTTAATAATGTTTTTACCCTTAAGTCTACTAAACGTTTTGAGAAGCTTCAATTTTGTGAATGGGCTACAACAGGTATATATAGGAGTAGGCGGCGACTTTATGAATTGTACAACTTAAAGAATTGCAATCATAATCCAGGTTTTATTGAATATGTTAAAAGATATTCTAAGACATTTAAAAGGGTAATGTATTGCAGCAAAATCCGATTTCATAAAAAATAAAATAAAGTCGTCGGATAGTAAGATCAAAACAACGTGGAATATTATAAACCGCGAATCTGGCAGGCGTGCGCCCAAAGATGATACCTTTGTCCTTAAAGATAATGATATAACTGTAAAATGTAAAGCAGAAGTAGCTAAAATATTTGGCAACTTCTTTGCGAAAATACCAATAGAGACAACTTCAAGTCTAAATTCGTCTCCTTTAGTTGCTGTATCACTTCTTTCGGAATATGTACCAGTCTGCAATTCCATCTTTGAATTTAGATATATCACATATGTAGATATTTTAAAATCCTTTAAAGAAGTAAAAATTAAAAATACGGGTGATTTTTGGGATCTGTCCACTAAAGTAATTCAATCAATAATACATTCTATTGCCCCATACCTTGCGTTCATATTTAATGAATGTATTAATCAAGGGTCCTTTCCGGACTTAATGAAACTGAGTAAGGTTATTCCTTTACATAAATCCGGTTGCAAAGAGGACAAAAGTAACTATAGACCTATTTCAATCTTACCAGTTTTAAGTAAGGTCTTTGAAAAAATTATTCTTAATCAGTTAACATATTACTTTAATTCACAAGATCTTCTACATAAAAAGCAGTACGGTTTTAGAAAGAGCCGTTCTACGGCAGATGCTGGTGCAGCTTTAATGCAGCATATTTTTGAAGCTTGGAAGTTATCGCAGAATGCTCTAGGAGTTTTTTGTGATCTGTCTAAGGCTTTTGACTGTGTTGACCACCAGACTCTAATTCTTAAATTAAAATACTATGGTATAGGAGGCTTAGCCCAAAAGTTATTGTCATCATATCTTTGTTCACGAATTCAGACGGTAGATATTAACGGAACTAGATCACCCGGGTCGTCTGTGCGTATGGGGGTCCCTCGGGGTTCAATTTTAAGACCATTTCTCTTTTTAGTTTATATAAATGATTTGCCATTTTTTATGAGTAGGCGTTGTGAGATGGTATTATTTGCTGATGATACTTCTTTAGTATTTAATATTGATCGACATAAAAAGGACTTTAGCGATGTAAACGATGCCCTTGCAGAGCTGCTTCGTTGGTTTACTGTTAACAACTTACAGCAAAATGCTAAAAAAACGAAATGTATTAAATTCACTGTTCCAAACGTAAGGAAACTCGAAACAAATATCATTATTGACGGTCAGAAACTAGATTTAGTAGATTCTACTGTTTTCTTGGGAATAACTATAGATGAAAAACTTCAGTGGGGTCTACATATTGATACTCTTGCTGGCAAACTTAGTTCCGCAGCTTATGCTATTCGCAAAATTCGCCAATTAACAGATGTTGATACGGCAAGAATGGTATACTTTAGTTACTTTCATAGCCTAATGTCTTATGGTATTCTTATGTGGGGACTAGCAGCAGATATAGAAACAATTTTTATTTTACAGAAACGGGCTGTAAGATCTATTTACGGACTAAGCTCACGGACAACTCTTAGAAAAAAGTTTAAAGAAATAGGTATCTTGACTGTTGCCTCTCAATACATTTATAATAGTATAATATTTATAAAACGAAACATAGAAACCTATAACAGGCGCTGTGATGATCACAGTTTTAATACTAGAAATAGAAATAAATTATTAAATCCTTCTTTACGCCTGCATAAAATTCGCAAATCGTTTATGGGGCAGGGTATACAATATTATAACAAAATTCCAAAAGATATTTTAGATTTGCCTTTTGAAAAGTTTAAGCAAACCGTTAAGACATCACTTACCAAGAAAGGGTATTACACGGTTAATGATTACGTTAATGACAAAAACGCTTGGATGTAACATTTGCAATGATAAAAGTTGTGTTCTGCGGCCCTCTTTACAATATAACGATTACTTACATACATTGTCTATGTAATTTTATAATTTTATTAGTTCTGTCTCCCTTTTTTTTTCAAATCTTGGGACTGCAGAACACAATTGTTTTAATATTATGTATTTTAATTGTGACTGGCGGGAGAAAAAACCAACCTTGACGATTTTCTTGCCCGTTCTTTTACGATCAAGCTCCCGCCCGCAGTGAATGGGCGCGTTAGTTTATAAGTATGACATTCATAAGAGCTCTATTGAGCCAAACTTGAATAAATGAATTTTTAATTTAATTTAATTTAATTTAATTTTTTAATTTAATTTAATTTTAATTTAATTTAATTTAATTTAGATTTTTATAGCTATTGTACAATAATGTGTTCATTCAGTCTTTCATTTTATTAATTTACGAAGTACACCGTGTACTTTCGCATTCTGAAACTTCTTCTAGTCTTATCTTAAAGTACTTATACATACTTTCATAAATTTAAACTGATCCAGATACTAACGGCCTACTTTAAATGTATTGTACATAGTTTTATTTTTAACAAAGTAAGTATTACGATTTTATATATTTATTTATTAAAGGCAACAAATAGCAATGCAATAAAATAGCTGGTTACGTAGTCATTACTTTAATAGATTACATAATTGAAAAGCACACACCGTCATATCGCTTATATATTTATAAATTTTTAATGTATAATCATGTTTATAGTAATTGATCCTTTAGTCAAACTGTTTGAACAGTTTTGTTGGACATATTTTTTAACTTATATGTAATAAAATATACTTTGTAAATATATGAAAAAACAACAATACTAATACACATCTTAAGGTAATTAAGTAATGAAATTTTTGCTAACGGTACTGAGTAACCCAAAAGTTTGGAAGGCCCTCGAATGTTAGAAAATTTCCCCGACATCTCAAAGGATTATTTCCTTCTAGAACTTGTTTTGGCTACGCGGTTATGTTTAACACTGACTTTACCCGCTTCGTAGCAGTTTTTATACTGCAATCCTTTATTTTTATATGAAAACATACATACAATTCTGCCTATTTCCTTGAAGGTGTAGGTAGAGGCATATTATACGTTCACATTTCGCCAGTTACATTGTTGGTCACACCCAATAGGTGGCAGGCCTATTGTCGCTTGACGGAAACTTTTATGTTCTCGTTTGTTTATCGGCAAGAGCACCACCCGGACTCTGGGAGGTACTCAGCCTCCCCACCACGCCAAGGTGGAGGCCTATCGGGGGGAGCCAACTATTGCAGGTATAGTTGGCTCCCCCCGATAGGCCTCCACCTTGGCGTGGTGGGGAGGCTGAGTACCTCCCAGAGGCCGGGAAAAGGTAACACCCAGAGGTAGGCGACTCTGGGTGTCCTTTGTACTGACTACCGGGGGGGAAACAAAGAGGGACCTAAGGAGGGCGCAGCGGGTGGGCCAGGAAGGCTCGTTAACCATCGCCAAGAGGGTCTTGCTATCTAAGGGGGCCCCTACTATCTAACCATGGACCCTGCGAGAAGTCGGCCACATACGCTATGGTCGCCCAAGGAAGTAGGAGGGGCGCGTCCACTGCGCCTCTCTGAGGAGGTCCTCTCGGTTATGGCCCAGGGGACGTTGGCCGCGGGGCCATAACCTGGGCTGCAGCGTCTGATACCCCATCAGACTGCTGGCCCCCCGCCTCTTTCTTAACAAGCAGAGGGCGTCGTTGGAAGACTTATAGTGGGTATGACTGCTGGCGGTCGTGTCTGCCGGTGGTGAGTCCCACACACCCCTCTTGGTCCCACTTTGGCCGTAAATGCATTTTGTTACGGACGTAAATAAAAATAAAAGAAGGTATAGTTGGCTTGGGCCCCTAAGCGAAAACAGTGTAAAATCAAAATTTTTGAAATCGGCCCATATATAATTTTATGATTTTATTTTTCAATAAAAATCATATAAAACTCCATTTGTAAGATTAATCTTTACTGATAAATCTAAATTTAATACCTAACCGAAGTGCGCTATTACACATAGGGATGTTTATTTGCTTGCTACTTTTTATAAGATCAAAAATAATCTTATACGCATCTCTATCCACTTCCACATTTGTCTCGGGTGTATAGGGCGACACCTAAGTGCAGCATATCAACTAAACAATAGACCCTAGCCCGCAGCTTGTCAAGGTAAGGCGTAATCATGATTATGACTTCGCCTGTCTTTACTGGACTCTTAAAATTAATCAAAATCTACTTATGATAACGTGTAAATGTAGGTAACTAAAAAATGACTTTATTTTACCATTTAGATAAGTATAATATTATCAAGAATATAATATTTAATAGTTAGAAAGCAACAAGGCAAAAGTAGTAGAGGTCGACTCCCATCCCTGATCAAAGCGGCGGGAATCCGGTAGACGCAGGCGACTCAGGAATCTGTTGGGGAGGCCTATGTTCAACAGTGTACGTCATGTAGCTGAGATGAAGAGGAAGAAAGCGTCTATAGCCTGTGCTTATGACACGTGTTTCTAAATACTAAGAAAAAGACAGTAGTGTCTCTTATATATCTCAAACAGTGGAAGAAAGAAATATTAAGGCCGCCTTATCTTCAATTTCAACTAAGTTAAGGAACACATTAAAGTCGTATCGTATGAAGAAGTCAAAATGGCAGATGAAGGATATAAACGGTGGTTCGTCCACTGGAGTAGGGCTATTAAGGTTGTATAGAGAAAAAAGGGCGTAGAGGGCTCCTACCAAGATCTGAAGAGCCCAAGTCAACCTCACCTGCAAGTGGTGCACTTGCCGATCAACGGACGAGGCTCTGCCGAACATTAAGTTCCCGGTAAGCGGCAAGACGCTCGCCACCTATTACGTGGGACAAGCAATATAATTGGCGAAATGTGTGCATATAAAATGCCTCTGCCTACTCTTTCGGGGTAACAGGCGTAATTGTATGAATGTATGTAGAAAAAGTCAAAAGTTAAAGGTAATCCAGAGTGAGTAGGGTCATAAATGTTCCCTAATAAATCAGAAATAAACGCAGGCACTATATTAACGTCTCAGAAACATTGTACTCAAGCCAAATGATAATATCTTTCTCTACCTTCCACTAATCGACGCATTCTCTTGAACAATGTACTTCCATTTTACAACAATCATCATCAATTCTTACATTTGAAGTCTTCCTTCATAGCCCCGAGCGTCACCTACACGTTACCCCCCATAAAGCTTAACACGTACGAACATTACTCGCTTAACTCCGAAGTAATTGATGTTAGCTATTAACTTAATGCCGCATACTTGATTACCGAAACATCTAACAGTAGAATTCATTAAACAAATGAAGCTCATCATTACTTATAACGGCACAACGTTCCGGGGCCCGAAACTCGTTTAAGATCACTAGGAAATCAACAAAGCATTTAGGGCTAGATGCAACGCTGTTAATCGTAAAGTTCGCCTAGAACTTCTACAAGCTCGCAGAAACAATTGCCTTTGAAACTTGGTAGGAAATGAACTCATTAGCCTGTCTAATGAAATTGTAAAACTTAGAACAGAGTTTGTATATAAAATTTTTCGCTATGAAAATTTGCACTGGTTGCTCAGTAATTGAATTTTAGCTGGGAAACTGAATTGAAAAAGCGTAAACTTTGAGTTTTATTAACAATATGCTTGCTTAAGTTAGTGATATCGCTGTGTTAAAGCTGTTGGCACGCTTGAGTAAACAGCGGCTTTGCCAAATAGAAACTTAATTCAAATACGTAAACATGAAAAAAATTTAAAAACGACAAAACATTTTTTAAAACTATCGCTATATGACAAAGAAAAACAGTAATTCCTTATTTAAATGTAGCTTTGAAGCAAATTTACACCCTTTCCATGACATTGTCACAAATGCTTTATTTTGATAAATAGTAAATACATTTCTAGAACAAAATATACAGAACAGTTCCCGCCCGCTAGAATAAAGTTTGCTTTGTATAAAATGTTTCTGTTGGAACTCTATATGTTCCCACCATAAAATGTACCCTAATTATGTGTTCTTAACATCCAAGTACACTCAGCAGGTTGTGGTTAAATACCTATAAATAAAGGACAATGTGCAGTAGGTACTAATTTTATAAGTTGTTTATTAATAACGACCAGATTCCCTCTCACATTGCAAGAAGATGCCCGTGCTTAGTAGGACGTTAATGGGCTGAGATGATGATGATATAATTAGTACATCAAAAGTATATATGTATATGTTACATAAAAACTAAATCACATAACTTACATTACAATAAGTGTGCCAGTGACAGAAGAAACTACTCTTCCTTAATATGGAAATTATTATTAAAACTTAAACTAATCGCAGACAATATTAGTCATTATAGTGTAGAGTGATAGTAATAGTGATGTGAGTAAATGTGTGTGGGTTAACAATTCATATTTTATTACCTTGTTTTGGAATAAGACTTCTATTACACTACTGTGGTGTAAACTATCGCCCACTCAATTTCAATTTAAATTCCATAGAGGTTTTTAATTTGAGTAAAATTTTATATGTGATCTATCATTTCAGCCGGATGTAGTCTTCTGAATGTAAACTCAATACTTTACATTCTATTGGAGGCATTTTTCCATAATCATCACGCTGGGCAGGCGGGTTGGTGATCGCAGTTCAAGCCAGTACGCAGAAAGACGCTGCTGCCCATCACCCGGTAGGAAGTCTCTTCGTCGAGTCTTACGAGTAGTAATATAAAAGAGGGGGGCAACAGCTCCAGAGATTGGAGAATTAAACCGTCTAAACTCGTGTCTCAATATAAAGTGAAATGCCAATCTATTGTCTTCCAAATTTTCTTTTTTCGGAACATAAGCAAATACAAGTACCCTATGAATAAAGAGCTCGAAGGCAGAGTTTATATTTTTATATCCTGCGTTCTTACTCTGCAGTACTTTCCTATATTATCAGTATGATAAAGGAGGAATAATCTCTAGCGAACATAGAAGTTCCCGGTAAGCGGCTATAGGCTTGCCACCTATTACGTGGAAACAGCAATATACTTGGCGAAATCTCAGCGTACTACAACATGTCACAGAATTAACGCACACCCTCAGACACCCCAATTAGAATATTTAATTATAATTAAAAAACATGCAAAATAATTTTACTTTTATTTAATTAAATATGGTTTATTTAAGTTACTAGTTATACTCATCGAGGGCAAATCGTATGGGCATATTAGCGCTTTAGCCTACCGACCTACTCACACAGAGAGACACGCACGCACACATCGCTTAACACCGAAAAGGGCCGCAAAAAAAAAAAATATATATATTAAAAAAAAATCCTATTTTTTAAATATTTTTAATCGATTGAGTAGCCGATTTATAACAAACTACTTTCTTGGTGTAACCCTTATTATTTTACATGTTGTATATGCCGCTGCCTACCCCTTCGGAGAAACAGGCGTGATTGTATGTAAGAAAACGTGATAAAATATGTAATAATATAACTTTAACCAAAGCTATATGGTCACACGAAATTACGTGACGTCTTAATATCTTAACCGTGTTGATATTGAGACATTATTACTCAGGGATTTCAGGGATTATAGTGTAATAGCAGTTTCAGTATCCGGCAGTTCATGGACGAACTTTAGGGTGATGATAATTATGTGTCGACCACAGACCCTCTTTGAAAGATTACACTTGCGAAATTTTGAGCTTCTATGGTTTTGTAAAGACATTTTTGAAATCCAATATGCATGAGTCATGAAATTATGGGTCCTTTTTTTTTAACCTTTGAAAAATACATTATGTATACCCAGAGGCCACGGGAAGGTTAACTGGGTTATGTAGTACTCGCACCGACTAAAAAACAAAGGAACACCTACTCGCGCGGTTGGACAGAGCGGACAAGGGACCACCTTTCGGATTACACCATGTCCGCAAATTATGGGGGTCCTGCTGTTTGACCGAAAGTCATTTGACAAAATTACACTTGACAAATAATATTTGGCAACAAAATGGTTTCGCCAATTGTTCATTTTAAAGTTAATAATTTTACAACTGATCGCTTTTCCAAATGACCATCGTTTAAATTTACATTTTATAAATAATTATTTAACAAAATGAACATTTAGTAACTGCTTTATCAGACAGAACTACTATTGGTCTCAAAACGTTTGACAAATGTCCATTAAATCTGTTAAATATAATACATAATGACATGAATGTTTAGCTCTATTTGGTTACTAAAACTTAAGTGACATACTCTAAAGCCCGTATATTAAATCAACAATGAAATTTAAAAGTCAACAATGAAAGCGCCATTTATATTGTCACGTGACAAAACAGCTCATCGCGCGTCGATTTCATTGAGCGCACTCAAAGTTGAGTGCTGTCTTTAAATATAAGCCTAACGTCGACTGAGAGCTATGAACGGGTAAATTAGATCGGTTTTGTATTTATCACTGAATTGTAAGCTGCTTAGGGCACGCCTCCTGCCACCTTCCTTCATTCTTGGTGAAGGTACTCCGGCATGTCATTTATTTTTGTTGGAAATTTATATATTCAATCAAAATCAAATCAATATAAATAAAACATTATGTTATGTACCATTTAATGACAAACAAAATATTAGAAACTATTAGATTTATATTACTTTCCAATGACACGATTATACATATCAAACAAAACTCATTTAAGAATTAAAATCGTTTTAATAGAATTTAAATTTAATTGAATCAAATTAAAACTGGTTCGAATGCTTTTCAGTGATTCGTGGTCACAAGAAGTCCGAGATAATATGGTTTATGAGTTCTATGAGCTAATCAAATCGTTTATTTTTTATTGTGACACGTCATAATGACCACATCCTGCCTGATGGTAAGCAGTCGACGCAGTTCATAAAAGTAAGAGCGTTCTATATCTTGGACATCTCGTTGCCTTTTGGAAGCCTCGTTAGAGTCACCGACAGACTGTCTGACTAACGGACAATCCCCTCCCTCCTTTAGAATCACGACAGGTTGACTGACAGATCCCCCGATAAGATTTACAGACAGACTGACAAATCTTATGAAAAACCACAACAGACGAATAAACTGACAAACCTTGACAAATTCTGACAATTTGCTTTTATTTTTTTATTATTGTACAGCTCATATCTCTTTCATTGTTGTTAAAAAATATATCTAATTTCAATTTATTGTCTGAATGTTTGACGAATCTAAATGATCATGTTGATCTTAAAGACAATAAAGTATATTTTATTTTATTTTATTTATTTTACAAGGCACCTACTCATGACAGCCAGTGAAAATGCCGTTTCACGCTCCGCTTTAGGGTGCGGTGGATGTCGCTGACTTTCAGAAAACTAGCAAGGCGCTCTATGCACTTGAGGGTATAGGGGTTCCAGATGGATTTCGTGCATCGATTGCGTATAAGAATTCATCAAAAATAATAAATAAAGCAATTGGCAAAAACAACCACACGGTCTCTTCGGTATTTAATCTACTTTTACTTAAAGCGATTAGTAGCTTGGAAGTAAAATGGCCGAAAAAAATTGAGAAGCAACTTTACATATGTAAATGTTGAGAAACTAAACGGGCTATTTGATTTTTAACCACACGTTCTCATGTGTTATGTGATTTAAATTTACGTAATTTTTTTTCATATTTTTCTATACAACATATTTTTCTATACAAGATGACACTGGACAATTAAATTAAAAAAGCTCAATTTTAGCGATCTTACATAACTCCCCACCTTGAAATACTTGCTAACGGAAGGAAGGAACGGAAGTATGAGGATTGTTCCTAAGACTAGTAGCTGTAGTTGGGAAGGGAAAAGTAGAAGGGCGGGATTAGGTCGATTCTTTAGAACTTTTGCCGTAGTAATTCCGATGGAAATGTCTCAATGTCTGCACTAGTATTGCCTTATTGAATTTAACGCCAATACGTACAGCCAAAGCCAATAAAATATAGCCTAGTACAGACGCGAGTGCTCCAGGGACCCATAGACACAACCAAGACGCCATACAGATGACAACTTAACCCTGCTAAATACGGCTCCATAAAAACGAATGACGTTAGAAACGGTACAGCATTACGCGGGGTCGTCGTGACCCCAAGTTGTTACGGACGATAATGACGCATAATGTTTGTAAGGCGATATCTTGGGAGGGTTTTGCTGAGCCCCGTTCCAGTAATACTACAAGTAAAATTTACTATTGAAGAAATTCGAGCGTGAAAATTTGTTGCTAGGAATATTTCAGGGATACTAAAATAAATAAATGATAATGTTAGTGAAGTCGCAGTGACAGATTTACAACATAGAGGTGTTAGATTTCCAGATTAAAAAATAAGACATTAAAAAAACAACTCGATTTCTAGATTAAAAAAATGAGATATTCAAAAGAGGAACTTGATATCCAGATAAAAAAAATTAGATATTCAAAAGAATAACTTGATATTCAGATTTAAAAATGAGATATTCAAAGGAGGAACTTGATTGCCAGATTTTAAAAATTAGATATTCAAATTAAGAACTTGTTTTCCAGATTTTAAAAATTAGATATTCAAATTAAGAACTTGTTTTCCAGATTTAAAAAATGAGATATCCTAAAGAACTACTGGAGCAGATCATAACACGGTTTTGAAAAAGCTCACAACGCACTAGTGCGCCTGATCTGCAATGTATGGTCAGGCAAGCATTCAAGGGATCCGATGTTTTCTTCCAATTTCCTGGCCGCATGCTTCAGCCACTTTTTGTTATAAACCTGTATATATATGCCAAGATAACTTAATAAAATATATATAACGTTCCCGCACTACAGAGAGACTACACACAACAAGAGAGGCTACATAATGATATACCTAAAAATTATTTACAATTGTTATAACATCGAAATGTGCAAAGATCGCCAGGAACCATGTCAAGTTCAAATGTCGGTATCTATTGCAATACGAGACGAGAAGGTCACGGATGAAGAAAGTGGCAACCACTAGTCAAGGCTACGGCATACTTTGCACTGAATAAACCAGATGGATAATATACTATACTTAATGAAACTTATACTATTACTCATATTATTGTAAGTAAGTATTTATTTACAAAAAATAAAGTATTTATGTATATATAATATATCCGTTATTTAGTATATATAACACAGTTCTTAATTATACTTATCTTGGAACTAAATGATTGGTATAATTGTTAGAAAATACTTATTTATTTATTGTATAAACATTTATTAGAATATAGATATATAGGGATCCTACCAAGATCTAAGGAACCCAATCAACCTCACCTGCCAAACAACGGACGAGGCTCTGGCAAAAATATAAGTTCCCGGTAGGCGGCAATAGGCCCGCCACCTATTATGTAGGACGAACAATAGAATTGGCGAACTGTGGGCGTCTATAGAATATGCCTCTGTCTATTTACTCCTTCGAAAAAAACCGACGTGATATTGTCATAATCATCATCATCATATCAGCCATTTGAAGTCCATTGCTGAACATAGGCCTCCCCAATTGCTTTCCACGTAGATCGATCCTTTGCCGCCTGCATCCACCGGCTCCCCACCACCCTGACCAGGTCATTGCTAATTTGCTTCTCGATTTCGCTTGCATATTAGCACTTTGTCGCTTTAACTGGACTGTAGTTTAATAAGTTGATACCATATTGTTTCAACACAATAACTGGTGCGACATAATACCAAAGTGTTCAGCCACCTCTGAAGGCGACAGTACAAAAAACTCGACCGCCTTTTTCCTTCTAGAAACTAATTATTTGTTCACTTTCCACCATTTGTTTCTCGTTATGGAATTGTTTTCTCCCCGTTCGTTTTGTACGTTCCGGAAAATTGGAATTATGTTCCACGAGTACAGTTTGCTAACAAAAGTACTGAATTTTTGTAATACTTTTTGACTTCTTTCCGCTTTTTAATTTGTTTTATATAATACCAACATCAGCCTGCAGAGTTTTTCCAGGTATTTCTGTTTGGTGTACAATAAATTAATAATAATAATAATAATCATTTATTGGTGCATCATAAAATTTGTGAATACAAACTAATTACATTAATAAACAATTCATTGTATGATGCACCAAAATCTCAGCATTTGCTAGGATAATTTCCAAGCGCTGGTTTTCAGTTGGGCCAATTAATGTGTTCGCGGTCGTAAACGATCACTGAAGCTAATCAGAGTTTACAAAGATCAGTCCTTGGATAGGTGACCACGCTTCCGTGTTTCAGAAGACACGATAAGAGGCTGGTCCCAATTATCACGATATCGTGAGTCTAGATGTGATAGAAACTATATAGGAGAGACAAAAATCATATCTAACTATTACCAATAAAATAAGTATTTTCTAATAATCACACCAATTATTTAGTTCCAAGATAAGTATATTTAAGAACTTGTGTTAAAATCAAATTCACAATTCATTTATTTAAGTTTAGCTCTTATGAAAATCATAGTTATAAACTAACGCGTTATTATATAACGGATGAACATTTATGAATACTTTTAAAATATACATACTTTATACATATATAGGAAAACACCCAGACCAGAACAAATACTCATGTTCATGTCTCACATTTACAATCATTTGAGACTGATGATGACTGCAGGTGTCGGTAACTAAATCCGTTTATGTACTGTCATCCGGCTAAAGGGGGTCCCCTAGGGGGGGGGGGCGGACTCACCACCATATTATGTATGTATGTTAACTAAATGTCCATAGGAAACACCCAAACCAGAACCCAATAATAGTTCATGCACACAAATCTGGGAATCAAACCCACCCAGAGTGCATATCAATCGGCCGTCTTTCACTCTTCAATACTTCGATAACTGCATAACGATAACCTTAATAAAACTGCATTCTCCACAGCCCAATCCACCGTGGTACTGGTTGACTTCCCAAATGAGTTTGGCATTGGCAAGGTCGATTGAAAACGAAAGTGGCCATTATCGAGGCCGCAAGAAACTGACTCTCGGTCAGTGGCACAAGGTCGCTTATTGTACCCAACACACGTGGCCTGAATTTCGTATACATGATATCTGACACTAAAGTTTTTTTTTCAATTGCCAGTTAAAAAAGAACAGTTGAATAACGAATAAGACAGAATATCTCTTGTAATCACTATTATGTAAATGTATATTTACATTTCGAAATAGGTTGTATTATTATTTTTGTACTCGGACGCCTACAACGCATTTCCTACTCATTATTAACCGTTTCACGCCCTTTTTGATGAGCCCCTTGCTCTAATCACTTTTGTACAACCTCCCCTAGATCGACCACAACCCAAGATGGCAGATAGTTTCTTTTAAAACGCTCCGTACTTTGTTGAGGAGTCTTTTTCGAGAAGTGAGTGTGTGTGCTTTTCATATTACTTAAAAGAGAAAATATTATCATCAATTAGTAAGAACAAAGGAGTCTTGATATCATGTTTGGCTGACTATCTAAGAGCCATCAGAAAAGCAATAAAAATATTGTATTATAGCTATATGAAACTGCTATATAGACTTTAAATCTAAACCATTTTTTGTAAAAACAATAATCGTTATTAAGTGTTGGCCATTTTTAATTTAACATTTAGGTAGCGGTTATTAGAAAAAAACGTAACAGACATATTTCTAGGAAAGTCTGGTTTCAAATTGGTTTAATTACTAAATGGCTACCCATGTTTGGGTTCCGAGAATATTGGCTATGAGCAGTTAAAAAGTCAGACAGAATAATGTTTTATAAGATTGATTCTGATTATTTCGGGAAATAGATATTTGCGACGTTTTTTAATGTATTTTGATAGAGACGGGCAATTTTAATATAAAAACATTTTGATGAAATGATGTGAAATTTATTTTATTATATGCTTATACAAACATACATACATACATTAACGCCTGTTCCCCAAGGGGTAGGCAGAGGCATAATGAACGCCCACATTTCGCCTATTATATTGTTAGTCCTACGTAATAGGTGGCGATCTAGTATTATCGGGAACTTTTAAGTTCGCCAGAGCCTCGTCCGTTGATCGGCAGGTGCATCATTTGCAGGTGAGGTTGGCTTGGGCTTTTTGCCTAGCCTGCCCAGTTTATGTAAGTAGGATCCCAATACTCCCATATAATTTATTCGCATTTAAATAAGGAATATTTCACTATAGATTAGACGATAGCAATAAGTATCATAATATCTGCCTATTCACCCACTAACTTATAGCATGCAAATATGGCTCACATTTTAGTTTAAATCATATTTATTTAAAACAAATTAAATTACATTTAAATCCTATCGATGATAAAATTAATTTTGTAAAATTATTGTTGATTACTTGATTGCAGTGATCATCATTATCTTAGCCCATTAACGTCCCACTACTGAGCACGAGCTTCCTCTTACATACCAAGGTGAGAGGGTATTGGGTCAAAATCCACCACGCTGACCCAGTGCGGATTGGCGGAGGCAGGTGTATGGTCCTGCTGTTAGATTTTTGTAAGCCGCCCAATTAGGCCTCTAGCATGGCTTAACGACTACCACATTTAGTGATAATCGGGACCAACGGCTTAACGTGCCTTCTGAAGCACGGATTGCAGTAGTAGGACTTAAATAGACTAAGATGATTTATATGAATGCGCCACGAATGCACTAAGATTCATTTTGAGAAATATGTAAGAGGGGATTCAACACATCGTCACACTAGACCCAGTGCGGGTATAATGCGGGACTATTCGAAAAAGGCTACCACGGCTCGGTACCATGACAAGCTAATAAAAGAAAATGAATAAATTTTAGTCAGTAAAAGTCTGACACACCCTTTCCCTGCACTCACAAGAAGTCGTTTGATAATTTTCCATCCATAAAACGCCCCAGTGCGAAAGCATAAATTAAAACATACTTTTTTGTGTAAGCAGAATAAAGATTTGTCATAAAATTGCTGCATACAATAATATAGCTGGTTGGTTGTTAACCAAGGCATAACAGCATGACTCTTCTGAAGAATAACATAAAAATAACTCCACTAAACACTCACGGGCTTATTACGAAACTAGATTTAAAGTTAGCCCAAGGGCCCTATGGCAGAATTCGATTCATTTCAGCTATTTCATCTAGATCTATATTTTCTGAGGTTCATCAATCCGTACCGGGGAATCTGCCGAAAGCCATAGATTATTCATGACCTTGGCAGACTACTTAATTAAATGATTATTATTGGCGTTTCGATGACACATGTTTACCTAAATAATAATAATTTGTAATATAATTTAAAAAAAACACAGATAGAGACTGTCAAATATTACGTCAATCCTTCAAAATGTGTGTCTAAATGGAGAACGCCATCTTGTATCGAGTTCCATGTGTTCAGCGGTACGAGAGAATCGATTCGAAATCGATTTTGCCGAATAATCGATTACCAGCGAGTTCGGCGGTAGGCCCCCAGGTTTAAGACTAGAGTTGTCACTGTCTCATCTTATAAAATGAAGATTGTTCTGTAATAAGACTTTACGTATATTAATTATTATTATAAACCAAAATGTGCCATCTGTACGCAAAACACAAATAATTCAATCAACAAATTGATTATAAAAATGATTAACATTTTGTCTGCTGTACGTCTGGAGATAAGACTTGCTAAATTATTATTAAGCTTTATACAACAGAAATATAGCCAAGGATAAATTGCCCAATTACAGAGGCAAACCCAATTAACAAGATCACAAAATGGAGACGTAATGAACGAAGTAACTGTAATTAAAATTTGTGAATTGCTTTAAACATAGCTGTATTTCTCCGGAGAGGTTGTCTATAAGGATATATATCACTCTATAGTACGAGTATAAAACTAAGTCGCTTTTCTCTCTCTGGCCATGTGTATGCTTAGATCTTTAAACCTACGCAACGAATTTTGACGCGATTATTTTAAATAGACAGAGTGATTCAAAGACAAAGACTTTTTATTTCACATGAAATATGGTACATAAGTGGTCTTAAAATTGAATACAGTCAGCATATTTCACCAGTAACTGTTACGATAAAATATAATCGTTTATAATTTATATTTCATATAAAAGTTTTCTGCTAACTCTGAGGTTAACTGGCAGAGAATGCCTTATGGTTTTTAAGTTTGTTTTTTGAAATACTTTTAAGTGGGCAATAAAGATTAAATTGAAATATATATTTTTATTTCTTTTCAGGTATCAGCAATTTGTGATCAAACATCAGAGGTGAAAGTTATCATGTAATTTATGTGCATGTCAGATTTACATACTTATTTTCACGTCAATACTATATTTGGATAAAGAGAAGAAACATTTATTAAGTCGTGTTCGTGAACACACTCGCTATATTATCACATCTATTTTTTTTATGTGACACGTGATAATGACTACATCCTGCCTGATGGTAAGCAGTCGATGCAGTCCAATAAAAAAATGAAAGCGCTTTATAACGTGAAATAAGCACGGTATAAAGCGCATCCACTCATGACGGCCTGCTAAAATGCCGTTTCACACCCCGCTTAAAAGACATGGAAACACATGAGCCGGCAGCGAATTCCAGAGCTTAGTGGTCTTGCTCAAAAAAGACTTCCCAAATTTCTTGGTTCGAGTGCTGATAGTCTGCACAGTATGAGGATGGTTTCTAAAACCAGCACGTGTTGCTTGGGAGAGGAAAGGAGAGGGCGGGATGAGATCGAAAAGCTCCTCAGAACACTCGCCATAGTAGTTCCGGTAGAAGACACTGAGAGATGCAATGTCTCTACGCAGCTACAGATCCTCGAGTGAGACTGTTACCTCAGCACCCCCTATAATGCGAACCGCTCGCCGTTGCAGTCTGTCAAGTGCGTCAAGGAGGTACTTAGCAGAACCGTCCCAAAGATGGGAACAATACTCTACACTCGATCGCACTTGAGTCTTGTACAACAAACAGCGCTGCTCGGAAGTGAAAAACCGCCTCACCTTATTGAGTATACCCAACTTACGGGAGACAGTTAAAATTTCTATTTCTCCCGATGGGCAAGGCAGTGGCATATTCATGCCCTATTTTATTTTGCCAACTTTTAATTGTTAGTCCTACGGAATAGATGTCAAACCTATTATTGCTTACCGGGAACTTTATCTTCGCCGGACCCTCGTCTGTTTTTCGGCAGGTGCACCACTTGCAGGTGAGGTTGACTTGTAAAGTCTTAGCAGGTACACTATACACCCAACAATAAATACTCTCTTAAATTAATTACCTTACGTAACTTATTGTACATTTAATTGCATATACTTCACGTTACATTTTATATGTTGCAATGAAGGTATATTTTTACTTTTTACTTACGTAACTTGAGATACAAAAATATATACAAATATACATTTTGACGACCGATATGGCGTGGTAGCTAGTATACCCGCACTTCACTCCTGAGGTCGTGGGTTCGATTCCCACACAGGAAAAATATTTGTGTGTATAAAAATAAATATTTGTTCTAGTCTAGGTGTTTTCCTATGTATATTAAGTATGTATTTACAAAAAATTATTTATGTATGTTTATCCGCTATTTAGTATCCATAACACATGCTCTTAATGATACTTATCTTGGAACTAAATAATTGGTGTAAGAGTCAGAAATATTTATTATTTATACATATACGTTCTAAAACAAACAAAAATTTCCTTTACGACTGAATTAACACCCTCTGAATTTATTTACGTACCTGTTTTCATCCTTAAACGCAGTGAAACAAGGGTGCTTCCACGTTGATTGATTATGATGAAGGGGGCTGACAGGACCTATTTCGGGACCACCATTTTTCACGGCACCTCTCTTTTTGGTTTAATAGACAGGAAAACAGATAATACTGAAAATATTTTTTTTTAAAGTAAGAGGTTAAGGTGGTGTATAGTGATCCTACATAGACCTAAGGAGCCCAAGCCAACTTCACCTGCAAGTGGTGCACCTGCCGATCAACGAACGAGGCTCTGGCGATCATAACAGTGCCCAGCGGCAATAAGCTCGCCACCTATAACGTGGGACCAACTATATAATTGGCGAAGTGTGGGCGTATAGTATGCCTCTGCCTACCCCTTTGGGGAAACAGGCGTGATATTATGTATGTATGATAACTTGAATCATAAAATATATGAATTTAATAAATAAACCCCGATTATGAAGTTTTAGCATTTTTCCGGTTGCCTTAGACTTCAGCTTAGGGCTCAGGGTCTGCTCACTGGTTCAACCAAGTTTGACTGAATTTCAGTTATTACGTTGAGCGACTGCCGTCTCACCTCTGCAACACAGAGGAAAACATCATTCTATAGTTAAACCAGCTGTCAGGATATTAAAAGGCACTGACTTCTTTATAACGACTGTCGTAGATATTTATGATAGCCGGGAATAACGGTTTAACGTGCTTTCCGAGGCACGATCCCCAAACATTTAAACAAAATTTTAGCAGGCCGTCATGAGTGGATGCGCTTTATACCGTGCTTATTTCACGTTATAAAGCGCTTTCATTTTTTTTTATTTAGACTGCATCGACTGCTTACCATCAGGCAGGGTGTAGTCATTATGACGTGTCACATTTATAAAAAAAAACTATTATCAGGTTTCAATAAATCGGACAAACACACTTTTTTTTGTTATTCTGACGTGTAGCACTTTTCAATCCTTTATTTTAAAAAGTTCAATTGAAAATACATAAATAACAGAATTCGGTCCAATAGAGTTACACCAGAGAGCAGACCCTGGATCCCTAACTTAGGCCCAGAGCCGGGATATAATGATACATAAATACATCTAAAACACAAAGACCGTATAATATATTTATGTCATTGCACACAAATATTTGTGTGACATTTGATATCGAGCGCTTCCGTGCTTCGGAAGTCACGTTAAGCCGTTGATCCCGGTTATCACTAAATGTGGTAGTCGTTAAGCCATGTTAGAGGCCTAATGGGCGGCTTGAAATATTCTAACAGCAGGACGCCATACACCTGCCTCCGCCAATCCGCACTGCGTCAGAGTGGTGGAGTATGATATGTGAGAGGAGGCTCGTGCTCAGTAGTGGGACGTAAATGGGCTGTGATGATTATGATGATGACACAAATATTTATTCTGAGTGGTTCAACTCACGATCCTTAGGGCTAAGAACCTTCAGTCTTTATATCGTCAATTGTCTTTTAATAAATGTATTATAAAAATATTAATATATGAGCAATGCGGCTATTATTGCATTAATTAAGTCTACTTATTAACTAAAAGTAGTACAAAACGCAACAAATAATTAAAACTTCACCTGCAATTTACTAATGCGTGCTACAACGATCTGCAGGAATGTAAAAAAAAATCTAAAATGCCTTTAGAGGTGCGTTAATTCACTGAATTCTTGGGAGGTGAGCTTACATCTCCCCAAAATCGGCAACGGGGTAAGGGGGAAGTTAAAAGCATGCACAATTCACCCTAACAGCATACGGAAGCTCAAACTGACTGAACTAGGGTTACCAACCAAAAGGTTACTCAAAATATTCAATAAAATATTTATATTAAGTAGAAGTGAAGTAAAAAAACGTTTTTAAAACTAATAATCCAGAACCTAAGGTAACATTTACAATTTTTTTGAAAACGGGGCTACAGATATTATTCGTCTACTATTGCAACTGGCAGGAGAACAAAATTTAAAAAAATTCTTCCAAATTCTTCTTTACTCAAGATTCTGGCCACATTGAATCGGCGCGTTATATTTTGAGATGACTTCCAAAAGAGCTTTATAGCGCCCAAATTAGATACAATATTTTTTCTTTAAAAGCCTTCTACCAGAGTGGAATATAATTCAACTAAATTTCAAAGCAAACGCTTTCTTTCTTTCTTTTTAAACCGCACTGCTGGGTAGGTCTTCACCATGTTGCGCCACTTCCATCGGTGTTTGGCTTTCCTTTGCCAAGTCTTCCTCGCTGCTTTGGCAATATAATCGGACAATCTAACTAGCGGTCGACGAACACTTCTGCGATTCGATCTCGGGAACCATTCCCAATACAGAACTCTCTGGCCACATCGGCCGTCATCTCTTCGAACCAAATGTCCAGAAAACGCCACTTTCTACAAGCAACAACCTGAGCCACGTCAAGGAGCTTAGTATGCCTGCGTATTTCTCTATTCCGGACCCGATCTCGCAGGGAAATTCCGAACATGACTCTATTTTTTTTAGTGCCACTTGCGTACATGCATCGCGAACAGGCAGAACGCACTGCTTGCAAGCACTTTACCACTTTAGTCATAGATTCAACGGTGTGTTCCAAATTGTTTTATACAAACACAACTATGTTCAACAACCCTATCGGCAATTCTCGAAGGGTTAGCAGAGTGGCTAATTAAAATATAAAAGCTAAGTAAAAACTGCTCATTTCTCTTTTTTGTAAACGAGAATAGTCGTTTTCAGTTCGTAGTGAAAGCTCAAAGAATTTATGTGGGGCGATTTCGTGTTGTATATTTTTAACGTTTTATTCATTTGGAGCGGGCACCGTACGGACGTTTCCGCTTCTGATTAATTTTTAGAAAAAAAAATACAGGCAGCCATGACTATGCTCCGAATAAAATAAATATTTTTTTTAAATTTTTACATCCTTCATACTTCCTGTTATTTTTTTATTCATTTCGACATTTTAATTTTGATTGAATTTGAACACAATTTGTCAGGGCTTCGACGTATAAGAATAGGCTAAAACGTACGGGTTGTCAATAAAGTTATAAAATGTCACAGTTATGCATACAACATCAATATTTCAGTCATATAAAGTCTAAGGCAGAACGATAAGGCAGATTATATTCACCACTTGGCTTAATTTGTTTTACCTCAAAAGTAAATCATTTTTGTTTACTACTTGCATACATACATAATGTCATGCCTCTTTCCCGTAGGGGTAGGCAAAGATCACATTCTTTCGCTTGCTACGATATTGGCACACATTCTTACTTATCAAACTTCTCATACACGCCAGTAATTTTGGGTACTTTTGACCTGCCCTTTCTCCAAAATATTCTGCATTCGGTCATGTTAGATCTTTCGTGGTCTTTCCCTCCCAACACTTTCATTCACTTGTCCATCATAAATCACTTTCCTTAATCCAATTTCATTCATCCTCTCAACAGAACCAAACCATCTAAGCATACCTTTCTCAATTCTAGTCACTATAATTTCTTTTACACCAGCTTAAGCCGTTATCACTTCATTCCTAATCGTATCACTCAATTTCACAACTAGAATACTTCTGAGTGCTCTGATCTCTATTGCATTAATCTTACTTTCATATTTCTTCTGCCATAACCAGCATTCGCTTCATTACTTCTTGGCCTTTTTATATTAAGATGGTATCAGTGCTGTTCTCGCCCATAAGAGAAATGACCATAGTTTTTGTTAGACCTGTATTTCCAACGTGAGGTATATATGTTCAAAATACAAAAATTATTTATTTCAGAAACTATTATACATAGTACATACTTGAAAACGTCAAAATCAAATATAAATAAATTATCGAAATATTATACAAAACAATTTAAAAACAAAAAATTATTTAGTGTAAGTGAATCTAAGTGCCAGTTGCGAGCTCTGTAAGAAGAACTAGCAAAAAACTCACAGGTTTTGCTCTTTTAAATTTATCCATTGGTTTGGTACTTAAATTACAATCTTCATTTGTCTGTGAAGCTATACAATGCAATATAATATAACATATGTTGTTGATGTGTCGTTGTGTGTGAATAAATAAATAAGAAAATATATTATGATTACCTTTTTAATAAAACACTCGAAGACTGCAAATCGCTCTACAGATTTTACATAAGAACTGATAAAAGATGGAGAATCCATTAATGGCTTTTCCGCACTTTGCTTTTAACACCATTTTACCAGACTGCTGAAAGTTAGCACTTAGATTGTTGACACTCTCACTCTATGAATAAGTACATACTATAACATTTTTTTTTTTAAAATGTGTTATATTAAAACGCGACAACTCTTTACACAACAGTACAGATTTATTTGAATTGGTGTGCCTGTTCTGGATAGCGCGTAAAGCGAACATGACATAATCGCTTTTTACTAAATGCACATTGTTATACACACGGTACCAATTCATAATATCAGCCTTATAAAGTCCACTGCTGAACATTAACCTCCTCAATAGCATTCTTTTTGGGGAATATGTCCATAATCACCACGCTGGGCAAGTAGGATGGTGATCGCAGTTCATGCCCATACGCAGGATGACGCTGCTGCCCATCATCCGATAGGATTTCTTTTCGTCGACTCGTACGACTCCCCATGAGATGAAAAGAAGAGGCTCCATCCTAGATCGGTAACGCACGGCACCATATCACACGGAAGATATTATTTTCTTTTCAATTTTTGTATTTGGTTGTTATCCGTTTGTCTGTCTGTTTGTTCCGGCTTATCTCTGAAACGGCTAGAATGATTTGGACGGGACACTGGCAGATAGCGTATACAATATATTTTTATTAAAAGTGCGATTTAAAAAAAATATCTGTAGGTCACGCGGGCGAAGACGGCTGTGGCCGCAAGTCGTACATATATCTTGAAACCACATTTCTTATAAAGAAATAAACATGACGCGAAGCAACCGCTATCAAGTGTCATTGCTTTTACATTATGCTCTGAGTGTTGAGTTTGAATATACTCTCATTTATCATTAAATAAAAGTAAATTACCTCAATAAAGCTCTTAGGAACGCAAACTTAAACCTAACACACCAATTTACTGCGGGCGGGGTAGTAGAGAAGTTGTAAGTTAGCTGCAACCACTTCCATCCTCATTAAAAACTCTTCGATCTTTATAAATTAGTAGGAATGTTATAATAATTAGATAATGTTAATCTATACTCATATTATGAATGCTACGGTAACCCATTGCTACAGTCCCATATTGCACATTTCAGAGAAGATTCAATTCACAAATACGGGTAAAGTTATTCGATCAAAGTCACAGGCGACTGCTAGTAGAAACATAATTATAAATCATTATTCTGTTGAACAGATTTAAAATAAAATAGAATATAATAAAAGACCTCAATTATACTCACAGGACATTTACAGACGATAAGTAAATTTTTCCATATTTATTAATATAAATGACAGTACAATAAAACTCTTAATGACTTATTAATAAGCAATAACGCATTCGCATCACACATTAATAGCCATGTATTTATTTGGTATCTGCGTCGTAAATTACACTTAACAAAACCTTTGTGAGCACAATTAATGGGAATTTTCTATGTTGGTCGTTATACATTACGCCAACCGCTTGGAAATAGCTAGAGTTGTTATTACCACTTATTTAGGCGTGATTACACTGAATGCTGAGCTATTAAGCTTTATATCATTTTCCAATTACACTGAATAGTCGAGCTCTCAAAAGCTATGCACTGTTTTCAAGGCATGCTTTTACGGATGAGAATTTATCAAATGTCAGCTGCCCGCTGTGAGTAGAGCAGAAGGGTATGTCAGACTTTTTATGACTAAAACCCGACCAAATTCAAATCCAAAACATGTTTCTTCTTGAGCCTGTTATGTTTAAAATGCTCTTTCGAGTAATCCCGCAATGCTTTAAAGCATTCTAAAGTTGTTATTTCGGCAAAGTTATGTAATGAAATTTATTTCATTGAAGTAGTAATTAAATTTTAAATAATTAATTGATTGAGGCGTTAGCTTGCGGTAATCAACTGTAAGCAAGTGATAGATTATAAATGTCTTTGTAACAATTTCCGCTCTTCTATAATTTACCGAAAAATCAAGAAACAACTCAACACGACACGTGTTCAAACGACAGCTGTCTCTAGTTTCAGCGTTGGTCGTGAAGACATCGTTGTGCTGAGGCTCCTATCCCACCTGAAGAAGCCCTGTGTAAGGGCGAAAGTTGCGTGGGAATTGTTACAAAAATATTTTTAAACCATCACTTAGTTACATACTAACTTCTATTCCATTTGGTATAATGGTGAGTTTTCTTTACTCATATCTGCCTCTACCAATCCGCACTACATTTACAAAGCTTTAATTGAGTGGTGAAATTTAAACTCCAATTTCACTAGCAGTAAAATAAATACACTTTAGCTTACTATAGCGAAGCTATGGTTGGAATAAGTACTTTACTCCTCTGACCGAGCAAAGGAGAAATTGATAGAGTTGTGAACACCACTCGTGAAGGTATACTGAGAGCGCATCGGAGATATATGGCCGCGATGCTTTTTAAATCCTTTAAGAGAGGCGTAAAGTAACTGGACTAATTTCAACTTCAAGTCACTACTAGCAAGATATATAAAAAGTTTAACGCTATAGCTTAGTTATGCGAATCTTTTAGTTGGAATAAGTACTTTACAACTTTGACCGCGAAAAGGTAAAAGCTAACAAATAGCAAGAAAAATTTAATGTCTTACGCTATAGCTTACTGTAGCGAAGCTTTATCTTGGAATAAGTACTTTATTTCTCTGACCGCGCAAAGGGGAAATTGCTAGAGTTGTTAACACCGCTCGTAAAGGTATGCTGAAAGCGCAATGGAGATATATGGCCAGATAGCCAACAGCGATGGCTTTTAAATCCTTTTTACAAATTTTTACGCCAGTCCTTTTTTGTATTAAAATTTATTTTCATGAAACTCTACCCCAAAGGTAGATAAGGACTAATTCGGGACAAAGCTGAATGCATTAATATGTGTAACTCATTTTTACGATTTTGTATCTCTTTATTTAATGTCGGTTCAATGACCTGATCCTTAGTTTGTATTGAGGGTGGAAAGGGTAAATTAATTAATACTATAATTATAATCAAATAGATGTTAGGAATACTGATGCACTGCCGGTCTCATCATTTCAGCCATATGTATTCTTCTGAACATGGGCTTTACCAAGAACTTACATTACATTAAAGATTTTTGACACACACCACCCGCCTGGGGTTGGTGCAGTCCAAGCCTCCAAGGATTACGCTGATGCCCATCATCCGGTAGGATTTCTGTTAGTCCACTCTTTCGACTCCCCATGGTATGAAAGGGGTTGGCACTATTCTAGGCCATTAGTACCACCACCACGTTAAGTGCCACATGACAATGTTGGTCGACGCCAACATTATTGCCAGATCCTCATCCGTTGATCGGCAGGTGCACAACTTGCAGGTGAAGTTGGCTTGGGCTCCAAAAACGATGGTCCTCCCTGTATACCTTATAAATGTAGCGTAACACCGCTTAATTTTAGGGATGTAGAACTTGAAATATATTTTTATTAATTAATATTAATATATTATTAATAACTGGGTCATGCCAAGCACCTTTAAACAATTCCACTTGTTTTCAAAAACTTTTTGAAATATAAAAAAATAATTTATAAACACTTTTTATCGTTTTAATCATAGGGTTCATCTAAGGAGAGACAAATAAGCATGTTCCACATTATTTATCTAGTAGTAACGGTGCTAAAGTTTCTATAAACGGCTTCGTCTTTAACAGACAAAATCGATGAAATTTAACATAATTGACTATTTAAAAAGTAATCTCAAATCGGTTAAAAATATCAAATACCTTGGACACTGGCATATTTTAATACTCGAAACAAGTAAGTTCAGATTTAAAAAGTTTTCAATCTCCACATAGCAACTCTTTCTGAATGTAAACTACGAGCATTCTTGTTTATCCTTATATTGCCTTTCGCCGCAAACCGAACCGTTTGACCTTTGTAAACTCTCTGAGCGGAAAAACTGTATGACTAGTTCACAGGGTCCTAGTTCAACTGTAATTTGACATAGTTCTGTCAAAGTATTTTCCAAATAAAAGTGTTCGGCACATTTCAGCTTGCGGACTGCAAAAAACACAGCTGAAACATGCACTTTCATATGACACGTAAAAGGGAACTTCGTAAAAGGTTATTTTTAAAAACATAAAGTTTTCATATACGGGGTTGGTCATCCTCGCTATATTTTTACTATTGATGTTGATTTTAACTAAATCTCATCAAATCAAATCAAATCATTTTATTGTCAAAACATAGGTTTTTATGATGAGTAGGTACATAACACTTATCTCACATACGATCTCGCCTGTTTCCCCATCATCATATCAGCCTTGTAAAGTCTCATAATCATTGGTGATCGCAGTTCAAGCTAGAGCGAAGGATGACTGCTGCTCATCATTCTATGCTATAAAAAATTACACTAAGTTATACAATTTTAAGTTTTTATTTATTTTATAAACTAGAGAAGTGAGAGTTTTAAAATAAAAGATATTTTACAGCCATTATTATTCGCTTATTTTGAGACAAGTAAACTATACCGAAATATTATAAAATATACATAACTAAATTATACTTCAAAACAAAAACACAACACATACAAGTTATAACAATTCTAAAGGACTTCTTGGCGGGAAATTAAAGCAATAGGTCTGCAGTTCTGGTTTATTTTCTAAAATTTGCGATATGTCGATCATTAATGTGTAATAACGGTGGGCTGTTAACCGTTAAGTGTTTGTGAGAGTACATGAGTGTAGGTAAATGAGACAAAACATTGCTATCACTTTTCAAATTCTCTCAAGTAGTCCATGCGAGATCTCAGTAAAGTCCGACATCTTTCCTGAGGACGCAAGAAGGCTCAAGAGGGGAGGGCATCTCATTTACCATTTATCATCTTTATCACTACTCATTCTCGTTTACTATGAATTAAAAATTATTTACTTGACTGGCTAAATGTGCTAAACGCACGAATCAATTATTTAAAACTAAAACAATTTTAAAGGTGATACCTAATTTTGCAGGCTAGTGTAGTTAAATGACAATCTACTTGCTTTATGCGGACAAGCACTAATCACTTTTCATTGCAGTTGAAGAATTGCATACAATATTATTTATGCACTTGCTTACTTGTCATTTAATTCATAAAATAGATATGACAAACAAATGGTAGGGGATCCGCATTTGCACAGAGGCCAGAGCACATAATATTTCAAGCATAGAAATTAAGTACAATTACTGGCTCATTCCACTCGTTTATAAAATACGGACAACGGTACGTCTCCATTAATTTATACAGTTTATAACTAGAATATTCTAAACGCAAAGTTCCTCAACGAACATGAATTTATAATAGGAATTCCTCTATTATGTCTTGTTTTATATTTTTTTTTCCCTCAGTTTAAAAATGTTAAACGTCACGTGAGAGGTTGGGCGCCTTTCAAAATGTGTTTCAATTGTTCGCTGTTGCTGCTATTATTTAAAAATAGCTTTTATGCAATAAGGAAATTCAATTTATCCGTATAACAATAGAGTTCCATACATCTTGGTGACCTAACTACGTACATAAGCTAGTTAGGGAAAAACAAAATATTTTATTTATTTATCCATTTAATATAAATTTAAAACCTTATAATAAGAAAAATAAACACAGGGCCACAGCTTATTGTATAAAGGAGAAATATCTTACAGAAAAGCTAAGCACTATCAACTAAAAGATTCCAGAGTCAACGAGAATATATAATCCAGGGACAAACGACTTAAGACAAAAAACATAAATATTCTAAAAACAAATAACATAAAAAACATAGCAACAAACAACATAGAAAGCAAAACTAATAAAAATGGAAAAAAAGCAACTTATGAAAACTAAGCCTAACGAGGTACATAAACTAAGGACAAATAGAGAAGCAAGAGATAAACATCCTAAAGAAGATAGGGATAAATAATATAAGAGCCATACAGACACACAACATGGAAAGCAATGGACAAACGATATAAGGAAGCTACATACAAACAAAATAAGAAAGCCAGTAACAAATTATATAAGATAGTTAGGGACAACCAACAGTAAAAAGGCCAAACTATACTAAGTAACTAAACATAAACTATATAAGAAACAAACTATAATATCAAACAATATAACAACAATAGAGACAAACGGATGAACCCCCGTCCAAATAAATAAATTTCTGACAATTGTACCAAATATTTACCAAATAGTTCAAAGATAAATGTCATAAAGAACTTGTTTTATGGATACTAAATAACGAATTTACATACATAAAACCTAATGCATCTTTACATTGGAAAGCTTAAGCTTTGAATCATCGAATGCTGATCTAAAATCTCCTTTATTATTGCCTCTGACATATACCTACTATGCACTAAAAAAATGTTCCTCGTTAAAAACCTTTTTCAAAAAAAAAATGGAATAATATTACAGCTATTCACACTGTGGTCACCCGCTACCATACAAATTAAATATGAAAACCCCAAATTCTTCGCAAACGTAAAAAGGTAAAAAAAATGGCGGTACTCAGCTCAAATAACTGGTAAAATCTAGTTAAATTCAGTTGCGGCTGCCACTAACTACGGTTATTACGCGCTCTATGCAGATTTGCTCACGAAAGTAATTTATAAGCTTTGTGCGAACAATACGCTCGGAAAACGCTTTTTTCACATACATCTACCAAGAATAGTGTATGATGTTTAAACTTGCTTTATAATAACTAGAACCGCTGACTTTTTTTCTTCTTCATTGAATATTTCCTTTGCGAACGGAAATTATTTCAAGTCACAGACACTTTCATCATTAATAATGTTTAATTATATAATTTCGACTGCTATGTTCTGTTATGACTGTTCTGCTCTCTCTCTTCTTCTCAATATCATAACGCTATAGAAAAAAAGTCAGGTAATATTATCCTTTAGTAAGGGCCTGTTTCATAATGTCTGAATAAGCGATACTGGACAATTAAAATGTTAGGTTATATGTCAAGTAAACGCGAATAGAAACTTATTTTTCAGTCTTAATTTAACGTTTAGTTTGGAGTATTCCATCACATAGACCCGTGCGAATTGGCAGAAGCAAGTATTGCGCCCATTTTTTGGATGGAATATTATCAAATGACCTTCTTACGCCTGTAGGCCTGTAGGTGTGTAGATCTCGAAAGAGCTAAAGTATGTGCCAGACTTTTACTGACTAAAAACCATCCATGTTCCTTCTTTTAAACCTGCTACGTAGCGAGGCCGCGGTAACCCTTTAGAAAAGTACCCTTGTAGGCCTGGCTCCCTCCCTGGGGGCTCCTCAGTGTGCTGACATCTCTTTGAGGCGCTCTTGAGACTCCAACGCGCTATCGACGCGGCAAGTGTTACGTCTTAAATTTATCAATTTGTCCATAAAGACCCTTGCCCTAATGACTAATATACTCTGTGATAACCGAGAGGAAAATCAGCTTGTTATAAAACTCACTTAAATTTTATTTAAAATTAACGTTACGGTGGTAGCCATACTGCCGCAGTGGCATTATTTCCCGAGTTCTGTTGGGCACATATGTGTGGTCTTCGTCTTGTCCATTTTACATATTTTTCTTATTACTGTTCGGTAAATTATCCAAGCATGTAAATGCCTTAGCTGCTAAGTTATCAGATAATGGTATCCAACTCTCAAGACTGTGAAGGAATAGTATTCCATCCCTTGACAGACGATTCTGAACATGAAAGTGGTCGAGGTCATTGGATCCTCCCTCTAACAAAAAGACATACCCAGACTTAGGTCACATAAATAAGCAGCTAAATGTGTAAAACAGATTGCTCTGCTATGCAGGATATAAAAAAGAAAAAAAACGGTTTGGTGTGTTCTCAATGTAAGTATTGTTTTATGTGTGTTGTCAATAAAAACACTTTTTTCTTTCGTTCCCTCTTTCAAAGCGTAAACCCTGCATAAATTCAGTGACTGTTGTTTGTTCCACCTAGTATCGCGTAGCTAAAATATATAACTTATTCGACGGAACTTAACTAGTATAGCCCGAACCCATGGCACCAGAAGATATTTTGATTTCATTTTCTTATGTGACTCGTCATAAACATTGCTACTATAGGGCATGGGGGATGCATCAACTGTCCGCCATTGTTTTACTAACTTTACTTACGTACTTTTTTTGACTGAAGTCCAAAAAACACTTAAAATGCCCAGGATAGGAGCTAAGACACGCATGCGCCGTAATATTATACTATATGGAGACATCATATCTTTCACTGAGCTTGTATTTAGGAATATGTTTAAAACACATATATATATATATTTTTTTTATTTCATTAAAAAGTATTTATTATTTTATGCAGTTAAATGCCAACACAAACTCTTTCAAGTTTGACCGGGCATCAGTGTTGTCGACTTAATTACAATACCTATACTAGCCGATGAGTATGTATATATGTCATGTAAACTTCATTAGGCAATCTTACACGAGCCTTATATTGAATTACACACCCATCGTTTACCTCCAACGACGGTAATTTGATACAAAAGGACGTCACAGTTGTCCAGTATAACTTGACCTCGCAACAGGCACATTCCAATGAAACTGTTACAGAGATTGAATTACAAGGGCTCCGCTCGAATTGGTCGGTTGTCGGCTGAAATGCCATACAATTTGACCGATTGCGCTCCGGTTTCGAATTGAAACGAGAATCGGGGTCATAACTGTCTTGTCACTGCCTTTGTGCATTGTTTAACGTTTAAATTTAAATTTGTGTATTGCAGTAAAATGCTTTAAATTCACATAATCGTGCTTCGGAAGGCACGATGAGCCGTTGGTGCCTAAATGGATTTTTGTCAGATATTTAGCATACTGCCGTTTGAACAAGGCGCCTAATGTATCTTAACTTCTA